>OY292498.1:4800034-6179970 GCA_958496325.1 Nomophila noctuella
TAACATTTAAAAACAAATGGTCTTTCGTATATTACTATTTTTCTTTATAAACGGTTGCCAGCATTAGTCATATCGTTTTAGGACAGTTAATTTTTACAGTTAAACATTTTTGTAACGTACGTACTATACTTATTGTTAATGTACTCATTGTTTGCATTAATACAATCAAGAGAAGGCTCCGTCACCTTAGATTTTTACCCCTTTAATCGCCCCAAGTTTGTGCAAGCAATATCTTTATTCACATACAGCAGCTGCAAATTCTCAGTAAAGATAAATCGTAGTCGGCTTCCAAGATGCGCAAGTCTCAACGTATACATGCAGGTCATTTCTAAAAACTGCGGTTCTAGCCGGTTGTACAGTTTTTGCGCCAGCGGGCAATACCGTTAGCTTTAGAGACAGTTGTCGAGTAACATCGCGCATAATGTAAAAGCTTAGCATCATCAGTCCTTTACGTCTGATTCATACCTTACTCAAACCATGCGCGTTACCGATGTTTACCGCCCTAAATTTTTCCGAGAAACAGTTGTTTATAATGTTGAAGCCTTTCTAGAAATCGCTTCTTTGTAGAATTTCTGAAAACATCGACATCACTTATGACGAGGAGATTTTAGTAGGAACGATTGTGAATTTGCGTAGGCTCGAGCTCCGATTTCTGGAAACTGAGTTTCCAGGGTTCTGAGTGTTTCCAAAATTTCTCTTAAACCTCTTCTTGTTTTGATGAAAGCTCTCAACTAAGTTTATGTGCTCACGGAGTTGGTTTCGGTTCCGAAATTTGGTAGTGAAATTTTCTAAACAACTTTCTACTGGTGTATTTTTACTAAAACAACCAAAAAACCCAATAGATCTTTCTAGACAACGATGGTGGCAAATACTGACGTGAATGTTGATATAACTGGGTAATACTTACGAAGGAATTACTAATGCGTTGAATTAGAAAATAGTGCACGTAAACGTTGCATCTACTCTTTCTACATTGTATGTTCCAGTCTAAGTCGTTCATCATAAAAACTTGGTTTTATTGAGATTTCATATGCACCGTAGAATGCCGTTGTAAGCCTAGACGTTGAAAAATTCACGTCAAACAGGATGCAGTACAGTTGAACGACCTTTGCATAATGCCACCTACGAAGATGGTAACAAACCAACGCATTAATTTAATTTGAACGCATGGGAAAACTAGTAGTAATGAGCTAATTTGGAATTATTAATTCTAATAGTTACAATCAGTTCTAGTCTCATGTAAGTTTAACGATAGTAACAGTCGAGAGTGACGTAGCTAGTAAAGATATAATTGAGAAAGAATGACTAGACTATTTGGCGCAATGTCAGTAATAATGTTTGTTTTCATTTCCTTGTAGATAACGTTTTTCCTCCTTTATCATCGCTGGCACTCCTCCGGCCTTGGGGTAATTAACCTTATTCCTTCTCCCGATGACCTGCGTCGCGGTGGCCGGTCTGAACTTGCGCTACATTCACGCGCTTCTTTAAATAAAGCCGCAGAGACGAAGTCAATATAGTCGTTCCCAACGCGACCGAGCTCTCTTGCCAACATTTCGATCGCATGCTTTGTGCTGGCCACGTGGACGTCATTTTTTGCACCGCACTGACATCAGGCCGCGTGACGTCTGGACCTCGGGTCGCGTCACTTAACCAGTTTGCACGGAAGTCGCGCCTTAATTTTGACTGTGCACTTCACTTGTGTTCGCTGCATAATGCGGCACAGACTGTCGGCCGTTTGTAAAGTCAATTAATTATGGTGGAATAAGATTTGAGGATGAAATTATGTCCCTTTATTCGTAAGGATTGTTTAATCATTTTAAGCAACATTTAATTTGTATCAAAAAATATCTTATTTCAATTTTTACTTTCCAACTTTTTGATTCCGGAAATCTCTCTAGTTAGAATCTACGCTTTTGTTAAACTTTCTATTTTTGTTTGAGCGTTGATCTTCAATCAGCGAGTCAATCAGTCAGCCAGTAAGAGTTCTTTTTTATTTCGCAAACGCGTAGGTGGAAATAACGGACGTCAACTTACTATGCCTCGATTATACCTGGCAAACTACGCGATTTCTTCACACGCTTAATTCAATTTCAGTATACCGATGTTTACCCTGTGGTATTGCGTACTATAGATAATCTATTTTTACTAGACATTTTAAACGTCGGAAGAAGACAGACACATTATCAACGTAGAAAGAAATCATTTTACTAAGAATAAAATTCCAGCTAGCATAGTCAACAATCCAATAAATTAAAATATGGACCTTGTCTTTCCCTTAAACTGCAGCATACATAAAGTTGATAGTACAAAAACGCGGGTAGGTGAGCCGCAAGGCGGGGGCGCTTCCGCGGACAATGCGTCAGCGGGCCTTCAACCCACCGACCGATCCAAGGTCCTCGCCAGGCGGATCGTGCGATTCAACCTCAGTACTAGCGATTCCGCAAAGCAACTGTTCAATCTAAACTGCACGGATGTGCGTGTAACAGAAGATTTGCGGGCACGTAGAAAACGCATTTAAATTCTTGTTTCAATTCTAATTCTTGTATAATATACAAGTTATCATGTATCTTCTGCTGCGTTGAAGGCACTGTTTGTGAACTGACTTCACTTGCTGAAGTGATTAATAAAATCTCGGTCACCGTGTGTGAATGATATCAAAACAATCGCTTTACATTCGTTGCCCTAACCTTGTAACTACATAAATTAGTTTCATGTAAACCCGAAATGAAACTTCTAGATTTTTCTGGCACTAGAATCGTAAACATTGTGCGCCTGAGCGTTTCCCGATTTAGAGGTCAGAATACACGCATTTTCTTTGTGAGGAAGCGCGCGATGAACCGGTGGCATATTTTTAGCCGAGGGCGTCGTTCTCTTGCTATGGACGTGGTGCTTTTGCGCTATCATCGTGACTGAAACGTAGATTTTACACCCATTATTTTACGTGTTAAACATCAAGCACCTCAATGTAAACCAAACAAAAACATATTCAAAGATAGCAAACAAAACGAACAAACCAAATATTGTTGCGAATTTATAAAAGATTGCACATCAATGCAAAAATTGCAACATGCGCTTCCAATTAACAAAAAAGAAACACGTTTAATAATTTCTTGAACATGAAACGACTAATGACTTGAGAAAAACGTTTTGAATCTGTGAATAAAGTTCCCAAACTTCTTAGAGCCGAGGCAACACTATTAGGGTCGAGCAGTAAAGCAACAGGTATTCCGTGGGAATAACTTTGTGCTAATAAACCTGATGACGAATCGGGGACATAAAAAATACAACAAGAAAGAAAACGTCTTGCGGGTAACAAAAACTACTGTTTCTCTCGCTACAGAAGAATGATGAAACGTTGTTTCGAATGATAATATAGAAGTAAAGTAACAACGCATTACGAGATTTGTTGTTTATATTCGTCACTGTCCTAGATATCTTTGTGACATTATCGAAGCTATCGTATAGCGTGACGTTGATTGGAATGTAATGGACGGACGATATTTGGATAATTGCCTCAAGTATAATAATAACAATTATGTCGAGAATGAATATATTTGATGAGCGTCTGAAAGAAATTGTATTTATAATTTCTCACTAGAATCACATAACTGTTGGCAACATCCGAAACCTACATCTAGAAAAATTATTTACCTAACATACATGGGCTATTTGACTGACACACATAGATTTTAATATTCATATGATACAAGTGTTTTCAAATAATAAAATAAACTTATACAGGTAGGTATTTCCAAGTATGTCTTATATTTTATGATTTGTTTTATTTACTTAATCGTTATTATTTTGTTCAAATGGAATTATATATTTTGCTATTTGTAAGTCAGTAGTATGTCTGGAATAAACAAGTAAATTTAACAATATATTGTTTATGTGTCTTTCGTTTATTTCATTCTTCGTCGTAAGCATATCAATAAAATACATAAAACATGGTCCACAAAGTCAAATATTTATTAATAGTGCTGTTAAATAATGGATTGGTGCCACAAATTCAATGAATGGGCGGCTTAGGTAAAGAACAGTGAAACCTAGTTAGTAATAATCCTACAGAGCAGAAGCCAGGCAAAGTGTGCTAGAGACGAGTCTTACTCAGCTGGGACGACCGAGACACACCGTTAGTTTTAGGTAGTCACTTTCACTCTACATCATTTTGCCTTTTCAAATCTAGCTTTAGAATATTGTTAATTTATTCTTCTTTATTATTTGATTTCTTTGTGTATGATTTCTTTGTAAAGGTAAAAAGAAATCAATGAATTTTTCAAAATGACATTATTTCGACCCACTTATTTGGACTACTGTTGGTTTGTTTTTATTTACAATATTTTAAAAGGGACCTAGTTTATAGAAACTGCTTTTTTATTTACTTCCCTGTTACATTTACTCCATCCATAAGCAATATCACTTCCTCAACTCCTCTTGTTTATTATTTATCGAGTTTGTTTATGTAGATTGGTAGTTATAGTGATATTCGTGACACTCGCGGCAAATCTAGGTCATACGAAACGGAGTAGGCCTGCTCAGCTAACCGTTCAAATTTCAAAATGCTCGCGGTTTGCGAGAACTAAAATGCGGAGGATGAAATAACCTTCACGTACCGGTGAGCAGATTACGATGTAAATGGGGTGGTGAGGTCTGATGCAGTCGAAGGTTACAAGGGCAACTGTGAAGGTGAGCGGTGACTGCGATCAATTAATGCCCCTTCCGTCATCTCCATAATCCACGATATCTCACAAGTCACAACCCACAGCGGATCCTTTTAAAGCAATGTCATTGATCTATACTTGAACAATAGAATTTGCAACCACGAGTTAATGATGATACGTACGTTTACAAAGTTTTTGAACTTCTTGATTCATTTTTACCGAGTTCATTAACTCTGCAAGAGAAAAAGATCTCTGTGCTATTAAAATAATATTATAACAACTGCTGCTGGCTGTGTAAGCGATGAAAAATTTTAACATTATATTCACTGCAAACATTTGCAACTACTGTTTTTTATTGTAGTTTTTAGTGGATCGCTTTTGATAGTCCATAACTTGATGACATAATTATTATCCTGCGGGCTACCATCGGGCGGGACCCAATCATGTGTTGCATTTCGCACACCCATAAAGCTTTTAGGTCAAATCAATGTATGTGTTGCGCTTAGTATGTATTCATTTAGTACATGTTACGTCAGTAAAATATATTTACCGTGCTCTCGGTACTAAGATGAATTAGATATGTCTGCTTCGTTACAAAAGGCTATATCAAGTTCATTCTTAAAGGATAACAGGAAATGTACAGTGACTAATGACATAATGCTTGTTGGTTTTACGTTACATTATTATTTATAGTAATATAAACCGCCATTTTGTTTTACTCGAATAAACATATTCTATTACGTATATATATAAACATATCTATGGAAAAAAATATTTATTGGGCACTGAACATTTTCTTTGTACCCATTGACGTAATTTTATTGGGTGACGACCTAAAAATACCTATTTCACATCACCTCTTGGTTGGTTTGTTGTGTGTTTATTCACGTATAATTTTATAATTGTTATTGTTCTTTGCTTCTATAGAAGTTAAACATGGTCTGTTACATAGACAATAGGAAATTAATTATGGTTTTCTAATGTAAAGTTGTTGATGGAAAAAAGTTAGGATTTCATTGATATCATTGTTTGGGACCAAAATTTTTAAACTTTTATTCTAGAAGTTTTACTAAGTGCACAAAACTATAATGTTTCTTTGATAGATAAACGCTTATGAAAGTAATATTCCAGACGAGAAAGTTTTCGAGTGCAGATTGATTGATGGATGGATGAAGCAAACATTTTTAAACGGATTTAGATTAAGCTTTTGCTTTACCTAATAAAAATTAAGTACCTCATTCATCATTTGTCACTACTATACAACTCGTTTTTAATATAGTTTTATACAAATAATTTGAAAACAAGGCTTTAAGTAGGAAGTTTACTAACTAACTAGCCTCAACAGCAACTGGATTTTCTTCCTATAAAGTCACAGCATCCTAGTCTTGCCTACATGAAAGCATTGCTCAATATGATTCTACGTATTTTTTTCTATTAGTTGAACCATTTTCACCAAATATAACATTGGTTCCTATAATAATGCTGATTAAACGCAATAGCACTATTATTGTTTTTTAAACACTATGTTAAGCAACGGATACATATTTAAATTTTTCATTCACATTGAACAGCGGCAAATGTTACCAAACTTTTGTGATGCGTAATTCTGACTCCATTTTCATGTTAATAGAGTGTAATATAATTTAAATTAAAACCTAAATGACTTTCGGATAAAGAATAATGAAGTGTTATTTCTTACATTCTAAGGATATTTTTATTATTAGTATATAGTATAGTATGGATAAGATAAATATATTTTTTAATTAGAATGGATAAGGCAGGTATACTACAACGACTTTCTTAGTCCAAACTTCACTCGTCTGAGTGACTTTATTCGAGTGCTTGGACTTCTTAAATATTCCATCTTTTCTCTACCAAACCGGTAAATGATATTCAACGCTATGGCCACATCTGAAACAAATGAATCTAGTAAGTATAATTATATCCAAACTCCTTGTTCTCATTGTAATAAGGTCCTATTACTTAACCATGCAGTTCGTAACCTCATACTAGGGATGCTCTAGTTGTGTATCGTTTAAAATAACCATTCAAAATCTTGTCATGTGCCATGCTGGTAGCAGTAACGGTAAAGTCGTCCGCGCGCATCCATAATCACTAACATGACGTTTGAAAACAACCATTTTGAGTCTCAGATCTGAGTCATCGTCAAATTCATGTTTTGTAGTAGCTGCGAGCATAAATATTTAAGCCGCGAAAAATTTTTTATGCGACTGGGATAGCTCACTAACGATCCCACAGGTCATGTGGGTGATATAATTACTAATTCAGTAAACGCGGCTCTTTCTAAAGTGAAAACTTCCTAAAATCCCGCATACATGTCTTTCCGCGAAGGACACCGTATTATTCTGATACAATTCTTTTTTGGATGGAATAATAATGCAGGACCGCCTCGTTCATAAAACTAATCTAGAAAACGACGTATCTTGAAAATTAAGTTCTAACTTCCTTTAATATAAAGTTAGCACTTGTAGTGTTTTCGCTTAGTTCATTCATTAATCATTGGATTAAAGTAGAGACGAGCGAGCGCATTCACAACCTAGGATGTTTGCATTTACTTCACGATGAAGTTAATTATGTGCAAGGCTGTATTTATATTGCGGACAATAAAAGTCAATGAGTATTTTAACGCAAATGAGCATGCGGAGTGAGCTTGCTTTCACATTTTTGTTTTTTAATATTTTGAAGACAAAGAAATCACGTATAATTTAGAGAAAAGAAAAAAATATTGACAGATTTACTTTCACTAAACTAATTCTTTATCATAAGCATTTTGTTATATTTTTCAATCACCTCGTTTTTAATTCGTCAATCAATTTTAGCGCTTGTCTTTTAATTTAGTCGATTATTCAAACTATCGTGCATTCCAAATTCATCAAATATTTATTTTATTAATTTTTAGTTTATCTAGCTGTAGCTGGTTAAAAGAGAACACTTTATTTGTGATTGGATAAAAATAGCTCTACTTTGCTTGTGTGGTGGGTTAAGCTGGTATTTTCTATTCTCAGCATTTCAATTTGCCAGTGTCATGGGAAGTCTACGAGTCACATTAATAAAATGCTCTGTAAAACTGTTTCGGGAACACGAAGCTATGTTTATGTTTAACATCGATGAAGTCGCGGCTTTTTATAGACGCGTAATTATTCAACTGCGAAACTTAGTCACGATTCAGTAAGTGAATTATTTGAGGAATAAGGAATTTATAGGATGCCGTAAATATGTTATCGTTATCGCATGATTGTTATCTGACATCTAATGATTGGTAATTCTTTCTAGCAGAACGGAAAAAGAAATTCACTTAAGTCTAGACTTAAAGTCCCATTCAACCTAAACTTGTGCTTAATTTAATTTTAAATTAAGCACAAGTTTAGGTTGAATGGGGCATTGGAGCATTTGCTCCAAGCAACAAAGCAATGTTCTCTAAACTCTCTGGATCTCACATTTTCACTCTGAGCAACTTTTTATGGTTTGCAAAACAAACCAACTTTGGCAGATTAAGCAATGAGACTAGTAGCGTATCAAACTTTTACCAATATAATCCCATATCCATTTCAAAGATTTTACCCGCACCCCGTTTTCCCAACAGTTTGATGGTTACTGTCTCACAAAGAATACATTGTCGTTCGTATGTTATTCCGCAGATGTTGTCTCATTATCCTGTTATTTTCTTCCTGTCATTACGCAAAACATACTCACGCAATACGGGACCATGGGCTTTTACCGTAATGCATTCTGTTACTGCGAAATCCGGGAACAGTTTTTATAATGAATGTTATTTGATTCATTGAAAATCAGCGTATAATTTGAACCATAGATTTAAATCGTTAAATATGCCCCGGCACCAGAAAACTGTGGCATTATTTTGTTTGACATGACGTACATTTCAACATGCTGTCACTGCGAAAAGAAGCGACACTTGCTTCCAATTGTAATGCCATGTTTAGAGGCAGCTCGAAGTATGGCGAGGGCATACCTAACAATTTAAACTCTATGACTTGAACTGCTACATTTAGCGAATTGGGTATCGGTCCCAGATACGTAAGCATTGTTATGACGATTCCTCTGTAATCGGTAAACTTGACGGGCGAAGCAACAATGCCTTTATGTAACACCCGGTTACGCATGCTCGCGGCGCAACGGAAACGAAATCTAAATCTCGGACCGTGAAGCATTAAATATCAAGATTTAATAACGGTTGTGCAAACCCCACTAATTTGTGTCAGACAATGAAACTGAGATTTAGTCCTTTCGAATGCAGGGTGGCTCTCAAACTTTGCAGATATGTGGTGTACGTCAAGCAACAGTGTTACTCTGCTTACGAGTAAAATGTTGATAGTATCGATTGCGGAATGCGAACGGGTATGAATCTGACGCTTATTTCACTCAAAATGAATAGTTACGAGTAAAATGTTGATAGTATCGATTGCGGAATGCGAACGGGTATGAATCTGACGCTTATTTCACTCAAAATGAATAGTCTTTAATATATACTTATATAGAAACACCATATGGAGAAGGCAATGACAGTCCACTTCATTATGACCCACACAACAACTTTCTTACAATAATCACGACCAATCAATACTTTATTAGTAATTTCAGGAACTTCTGGTTTGATTTGAAATAATATTTTTGTGTTGGATAGTCTATTTTTTAAGGAAGGCTTTAAGCTACTATAAAGCACTATGTATGCGAATACCTAACTCCACGCGGACGAAGTCGCGGGCGGCCGCTTGTAGTATCTAATTAGGAGTACGCACGACTTACGACTCAAGGTAGAGGAGAAATACCATAGTATTTTTCAATCAAGAACTCTCCACCTCTCCGATTATATCATGCCAGCCATTTGCCTATCGTCGTCGTTCGGATTTAAAATTGGGTTAGCAAATCGTGCCAAATATCTAGCAAACTGAATAAAATCAATTCATTTTTCATTATCGTAGAATGTTTATTCACAGGTAGTGTTTATTAAGACAGTAGATAAATATAATAAATGTTTTACACAAGTCTAAACTATTAATACAAAGCAAATATACTACGTCAATTCAGATTGTGATTCAGTGACTTTCGAAGTTAAGTAATCGTGAATCAAAGTGTTAAAATGAATGATGGACAGAGCCAATAATTTCGATAGTATAAATACTTACTAAATTAAGTATAATACCTATATTATCAGTCTCGACTCAAGTTAATTAATTATTCAGGATCGCATGGAGAACGAAAATACGGTTATTCAACATTATTTACTTACAATGACTAAGCCTTGGAAATTAAAAAAGCGAACCAAATAATTTCATTGTAAATCAAAGTGAAAAATAAACACTTTGCCGTTGAGTTAACCATAGGCCTAAGGATATCTATCGTAGTACATAATACCTACACCTATTCCTTTGAATTCATTGATTGGAAGGCGTGGGTGATATACCTACTCGTGCCACATAGAACTCGACAAAAATAATGTCAAGTTATTCAAGTGGTTTTACTAACAGTAAAGTCAAACAGTTTTTGTCTCCTACTGACGCCTCATTGCAGTGGGCGTTAATAGCCGCGACACAGTTTAAGGCTAATGTCTTTTTTATCTCATATTTAACGTTCAATTTATTATAATGCCCTAATAATGTTGATTGGAGCAGATGGGAACCTTCTGTGTCCCTAAAAATACAAAATACTTGTCAAAAAGTCTGCATGATTACGATTTATTGTTGATACAATCGAAAGAAAGTCGTTGGTATACAATTTCGCGAAATTCTTATTTAAGAGTTGATAACGTTTGGTTCATTGTTGTATGATCCTGCCATGCCAGGAAAATTAAATTATTAAAATAGTAAAAGGATATTTCAAAATTTTAGTTCATTGTAGTTAAGGTTGTGCCGTATAGTATCACCTAGCTAGACATATAAATGCCTAATGTCACAGATCTACGCATAAGTAATATCCTAGGGGAATAATATTATCTAGTGGGATGGTGTCACGTGTACGATGATAGAAATGGAGATATTTGCGCCTTTGTTTTATTCAGTGACCTATCAGTTCGACAGTTCAGATATCATTAGCATAATGTTTTGAGAATAAACAATGAATGACGTCTAGTAAGATGAAACATTGTATGAAGCGTTTTCTATACTTGTTTAAAAAAAAACATGAATTCAAAAGAATACCTTACTGGGTCCCTACAACAATCTAAGTACACACTAGGCAGAAAAACGCGACCGAAGTTCGGCGGCAATGCATTGTCTATACAAAAATTCGCGATGTAATTTCGTCATGGATTGTCATCTTCGATTTCAAATACATTACAGGTCGTGTTTTTTCGGCTAGGTGTATTTCTAGACTACGACCTTGTCTATTCTACGATATATCAAGTCAGAAATCCAAGCTGATGTTTATTCATCACACAAACGTCACTGACCACGAGACCACAGAACCTCGTTTCATTCAACAATAAAGATGGGCAACGCATCTTCGACACTTAGTTCCTCTTTAATGTCCGACGGCGACGGTGATCGCGCTTACCATCAAGCAACACAGCTGCTCGTATACCTCCAAATAAAAAAACACTGTATTTAACTCCCATTTTCTTATTTCCAGAATGGAGACCTCTGCATATCAATCCTCCACCCGCCAGTGGACGACCCTCAGTCGGGAGAGCTGCCGTGCGAGCGCTGGAACCCGACGCAGTCAGTGCGCACCGTTCTACTCTCCGTGATCTCACTCCTCAACGAGCCCAACACCTTCAGCCCCGCTAACGTGGACGCCAGCGTCATGTACCGCCGCTGGCGCGACTCCAAGGGGAAGGATAAGGAGTACGAGAACATCATCAGGTGGGTTATGTGCTGCTTAACATATGGAATATGCGTAGAGCGCTGGAACCCGACGCAGTCAGTGCGCACAGTGCTGCTCTCCGTGATCTCACTGCTCAACGAGCCCAACACCTTTAGCCCGGCCAACGTGGACGCGAGCGTCATGTACCGCCGCTGGCGCGACTCCAAGGGGAAAGATAAGGAGTACGAGAACATCATAAGGTAGGTTATGTTTTGCGTATCATAGGAAGTAAGCGTAGAGCGCTGGAACCCAACGCAGTCAGTGCGCACCGTGCTGCTCTCCGTGATCTCACTCCTCAACGAGCCCAACACCTTCAGCCCGGCCAACGTGGACGCGAGCGTCATGTACCGCCGCTGGCGCGACTCCAAGGGGAAGGATAAGGAGTACGAGAACATCATCAGGTATGATTGTCTTGTTTAATATAGGAGAGTATGCGTAGAGCGCTGGAACCCCACACAGTCAGTTCGCATGGTCCTCCTGTCCGTGATCTCGCTGCTCAACGACCCTAACACATTCAGCCCGGCCAAGGAACAGGATAAGTAATACAAGAATTTCATCAGGTGGGTTATGTATGTTCTACGTTGTTTATTATATCGGAGTATACTTGAGAAGATTGCTTTGTGACAGCGCTAGAATCCGACGGAATCAGAATGCTTGAGCTCCCGTGCGACCGTTAGAATTCGATGCATTCTGTGCTCACTGCCCACCTGTCCGCGATTTCGATAATCAACGCGCCCAATCATTGTTATGAAAATACGAAAGGGTTGTAATGAAAGAAAAACATCTTTACCAAGACAAGGAAAAAGGTTGACATATAACATAACACGAGACTAGGGAGTAATTAGTGAGAAAATTGTAACCGGTCGCCTTTGTCATCACTAAGATCGTTTTAAAACAAGTCGATGCTTTTGCTAGCATTACGAATAGAGTTATAAAATGACCAAGACATGTAGGATAATTTCAGAATACTGAGCACTTTGCGGAACTGTGACAAATAACTAAATTCAAGAACTTGCAACTTATGTACCTTCAAACCTTACACGTCATTCTTCCGCACTCGATGATATTGACGAGTTTGAGTCTTATCGCGTAACTAGTTATTTGTTAATTGCCCGTTTAACTTGTTTGTGATAATTCCATCTCCATTAGCAGATAGAATCTAATCAAGTGTTGCGGTAAATATTTAGGAGGCTAGACGCAGAATGACCAACCTATTTCTATTGTTCCGATCACGGGATCGATAAATGAATGGAACTAGTTACTGTGAAAGTTACCCTTCAAACCTTATAATGTCCGCCTACGGAACTTACTTATTGCTTGATAGAGAAATCAGTGGCTACTCAGTACTTTATAGAACAAGGTATTTCATTTTAATTTTAAATGTTATTCAAAGTGTCAGGAAGGGACACAGCCCACCTGATATGGTGTTTAGCCATTGCAGCCTATGCAATTCAGTTTACCAGAAAGTACTTATTGCGAATTGAGCAATGAAGCGATGTGCTGCTCAAAAGAGTAGGCTCCGCTGTTTTTCCACTTATCATTTCTATTGTATTAATCAATATTTTGAGCATAACATAACTTGAAATAACCATTATACACATTTGTGTTTGATTCTGATATCATACACGTTTCTATAAAAATATGTATATTGCGAGTAAATACACATACTAAATACAAAATACATATGGAAAATGCAATGGGCACATGTTTGAATTAGCAAAGCAAAAACTTATCTGGTCGGTTTAATCAACTTGCTAATATTTAATTTTCGCATTTCAACAACACGATAAGGAAACCAGTGGAATATATGCTATCTCTTCCACATCAATACACAGATTCCCAAGAGAATACAACATACGGTTGAATACACTACGATGATTAAAACCAGTTTATCAAAAGTTAGTGATAAGAATACGACGCACTCAATGTTTGTACACAACATTCAGATTAGAACAGCATTATCCTATACTAGCGGCCGCCCGCGACTCCGTCCGCGTGGATTTCTTTTTTTCGAAATAATAAGTAGCCTATGTTCTGTCTCAGGGTCTAAAGATTGTCAGTACCAAATTTCATCAAAATCGGTTGCGAGGTTTAAGCGGGAAAGCGTAACAGATAGACAGACAGACAGACAGAGTTACTTTCGCATTTATAATATTAGTTGGGATTAGCGGCCGCCCGCGACTCCGTCCGCGTGGATGACGATTTCCAATATCCTTTGTGTTATTCTGATGTATAAGCTATATTGTGGTAAAGTTTCATTCAAATCCATTCAATAGTTTTTACGTGAAAGAGTAACAAACATCCATACATCCATGCATACAAACTTTCGCCTTTATAATCCATACATCCATACATACAAACTTTCGCCTTTATAATAGTAGTAGGATTATGATGTTACAAGCTACGCACCCGGCTTAACACAGAAATTTCAGTATTCCTCTACCTACTATATTGTGCTTGTGTTTTACATACAAACTTTCCCCTTGCTTGACACATTAGAAAGGCAACATAATTCGTTACGTGATTTTAAAGATTTAAGAAACGTTTATGTACATGAGGACAAGGATAGAAACAGCAACTTATATAGTTTATTTGGGCGCAAATAGCATATATCCCAATCATAGACATGATCCCAATAAAATTCAGCGGCGCGGATCTAAGCAGGTAAAGTTGTTTCTATCACATCAACAGCAGTGCCAATATTTAGGTCAGTTTCATAATCGCGTAACATTTTCACCAGACAGGAAATCAAACTTATTGTTATCGTACAAACTGCGTCATTGGATTGTAGGGATCGTTTGTAAATTATAATGTTTTCCACAAATTCAGTTTCAAATTGCCTTATAAAAAAGCAAGTGGCTTAAATCCTACTACTATTATAAAGGCGAAAGTTTGTATGTGTGGATGTATGGATGTATGGATGTTTGTTACTCTTTCACGTAAAAACTACTGAATGGATTTGAATGAAACTTTACCACAATATAGCTTATACATCAGAATAACACATAGGATATTGGAAATCGAAATCCACGCGGACGGAGTCGCGGGCGGCCGCTAGTGCAATATACATAGTTTTAATTTCAAAGCAAATAAAACAGAAAAACAGTGATGTGCCCAATACCGTAATCCTTCGTACATGCATGGGCCGCTCAAGTACGAATATTGTTTGAAATGAGATTACACCGTAAGCCAATTTGTTCTGATCTTTATAATAGCTATATGACGCCAAGCTTTGTCGACCAGATTTATTTGGCGGGTTAGTAAGACTTCAGAAGAAGGACTAATATCCGCACAATTTTATAATCAGTTGTGGAGGGCATGGGGTTTTATAGGTAATCAACGCATCTGTGACTCTTGTAAAGTTGTTAATGTCTACAGGTGATCTCTAATTATCAAATGTCTTTGTAAAAAAAACAATCGAGGATCATGTGTCCGTCTAATTATAATACGAGGGAGCCGCCAAAACGATTCTAATCAATGTGCGCATATCACTCAATATTTTGTTACTCGCATCTCCATATGCGCATGATATTGACTTGTCTAACTCAATGTTTGAAACGCAGTGTAAGTCGAAGTGAGGGTTGCCAAAACTCAAAAAGAGTATTTCACTGGTTGTCACTACATAGTTTTACTGGTCTACAAAAATCAATAAAAACAAAATATTGTATTGGCATTCAAAAGCATAACAATATTAAAAGCGCGTGAAGCTCTAAAAAATTGTAATTAAACAGTTTTTTTTTCTTCAATACCTACTGTAAAATGTTCTTCTCAGACCAATATAATCTCTATTTATTTAAACAAAAAGATGGTGACCCTAATTGAAGAATCGTAACAACAATACCTATCAATGTTTGTGATGCCATTCCTGTGTATGCTATGAAACCGCCACGGGAATATTCGCCGAAACACGCCGTGCTAAAACCAGCAATGCGTCTAATTATACCTTATCGTGTGATAATCAACGGACCTAAATATTATTTATTTATTGTAAAATATACTGGTTTCCCTAGTCGCAGGCGTGTAACGACAATACACAGCAATGTTTGTGATGCCATTCCTGTGTATGCTATGAAACCGCCACAGGAATGCTTGTCGGACGACGCCGCGCCCGTGCTAAAACCAGCTATGCATCTAATTATACCTAATCGTGTGACAATCAACGGACCTAAATACTATTTATTTATTGTAAAATATACTGGTTTCCCTAGTCGCAGGCGTGTTACAACAATACCTATCAATGTTTGTGATGCCATTCCTGTGTATGCTATGAAACCGCCACAGGAATGCTCGCCGAAACACGCCGTGCTAAAACCAGCAATGCGACTAATTATACCTTTTTGTGTGATAATCAATGGACCTAAATACTATTTATTTATTGTAAAATATACTGGTTTCCCTAGTCGCAGGCGTGTTACAACAATACCTATCAATGTTTGTGATGCCATTCCTGTGTATGCTATGAAACCGCCACAGGAATGCTTGTCGGACGACGCCGCGCCCGTGCTAAAACCAGCTATGCATCTAATTACACCTAATCGTGTGATAATCAACGGACCTAAATACTATTTATTGATTGTAAAATATACTGGTTTCCCTAGTCGCAGGCGTGTTACGACAATACCTATCAATGTTTGTGATGCCATTCCTGTGTATGCTATGAAACCGCCACAGGAATGCTTGTCGGACGACGCCGCCGCGCCCGTGCTAAAACCAGCTATGCATCTAATTATACCTTATCGTGTGATAATCAACGGACCGAAATACAATTTAACAATTGTAAAAAAATGGTTTCCCTAGTCGCAGGCGTGTTACAACAATACCTATCAATGTTTGTGATGCCATTCCTGTATATGCTATGAAACCGCCACGGGAATGCTCGCCGGACGACGCCGCGCCCGTGCTAAAACCAGCAATGCGTCTAAATATACCTAATCGTGTGATAATCAATGTTTCGAAGCCACGTTCATTCTAAGTAAGCTTCTAGGTTTTCGGAATTCGTATGTTGGTTTGTAAAGGACAACAGGATGGATGTGTACGGGTATGTAAGTCGTGAACTAAAATTCGGTGTTTAAATAAGTGAATTGGGGTTTTTGGAATGCATGATAAATATGAAATAGAATGAAATAGTCCTGTAATGTTTGTATTTTCCCAAAATGTATCAATTACTGTTCGCATGGCTTAGGAATTAGGAGTAGGTATCGTGTTTATTTTCAAATTTAGAAAGTTCTTACAAAAATTGTATTAATTATGACTATGTTCTGTGGGAATAGTATATTCTACAAATAAATTCGGCTTCTTTAATTTCTATGATGCTCGACATTACCCAGAATTTAATAATAATATAGTCATTATATTAATAAGGACACTTCCCTTCAACGCACTTCTCTCGCTCTACCCGTTTTTTCCGGCCTGTTACGCATTTAAGTTATATTAAGATCTTTTGGTAAATTTATTAATATTCCGTATTTTTATTTTCCAGGAAACAAGCCCAAGTGGCGCGCATAGAAGCGGAGAAGGAAGGCATTGTTGTGCCTCTCACGTTAGAAGACTATTGTATCAAGACTCAAGTCAAGTCGACGACGCAGGAGCCTCAGGTAAAATAATATTTTTTTTTTGTGTTAATTTACTGGGAAAGCGTAGGGCCTACACTGCTTTGGCATGATATTGGTCAAATTGGGCCAATATTACCGTTTGGTCGAATTTGCCTCTAGTCAATGATGAAAATATCGTAAATTCTCGATTGGCCCAATTCGGTTTTCATCATGCTCATCAACCTATCGCAGTCCATTTCTGGACATAGGTATCTCCAAGGGTTCTCCACATAGCCCGATCCCCGACGACTCGCATCTAGCTACTGCCAGCAAATTTGCGTTTGGATGTACCAAATCACATTTGGACCAATTCGACAATTCGAGATTGAGCCAACGAAGTGTCGTGTAAAGTTTAGGTAGAAGAGGAAAATACACTCCTTAGTTACGAATGGTTCAGTATTATAGCTACAGAAGTTTCTATAGCCTATTATCACGAGTTATAACATAACGGCCGTAGAGTTTCCTCGTTCACCGCCTTATTATTAAACTTATACCACGGAAGGAAGCTCAAGTTATTGTAATTATTTTTTTATCGCCGATACGATACACCTTACCGTCTTGTGTAATTTCTTCACGGCTCATTTCGGAACGTTTGTGATAAACCTAATAGTAATGAATGCACATGACATTGCGTGTTCAATTTATAAATTGATTCCAATCATTCAATGTGTTGTGTGTGTCAGTAGGTGACATAGAACGGGTGTAAGTTAATTGAAAGATACATCTAGACGCGAAGAATGGGCAAAAGTAAGGGTTAAATTAGAACCAAGGATAATGTTTCTTTTTTTAATTTCCAAGTTTCCTCTGATCATATGTTATCCTACTACTATTATAAAGGCGAAAGTTTGTAAGTATGGATGAATGGATGTTTGTTACTCTTTCACGTAAAAACTACTGAATGGATTTGAATGAAACTTTACCACAATATAGCTTATACATCAGAATAACACATAGGATATTGGAAATCGAAATACACGCGGATGGAGTCGCGGGCGGCCGCTATATTATACTAATTTCGTAAATATAATCGTAATGCCTACATTATTTACATCTACTAATTAAGTATGTCGAAAAAAAAACAGATAAGTTGGTGTGACTATGATCTTCCCTATCTGGGAGAGGCATCTTGCCGATTATGATGACGACATAACTTGCATAAGCATAAATCCGCTCCCTCTTTTGGGCAGCAATTGTTACAGAAAACCCGTCAATTTGTAGTAAACCATTTAACCAAGTAAAAGTCACGAGTAAGACTAATTTCAAACGTCTCATTCTTATTCCAGTTGGACATGACTGACTTCTACGACGACGACTACGATGATTTAGACACCGACTCGGACGAGGAGCTGGAGGGCGGCGACGGCGACGGCGACGACAGCGGCAACGGCGAGTCGTGAGGCCGCGCCCCCCTCGCGCCCGCCTCCAGGCAACTATAACGCACGCCCGCGGTCAGACTGCTTCCAATTTCAAAATATTACGAGGATGCACGAATATCAGAGCGCTATAGTCCGATCCCATGGCGCCATCTAATCTGGGTAAACTTAGAGGGTTTAGCAATAGGGCGCACCGCATCGATCTCAGGCACACAACAAAACATGCCCGCCCACGTTCATTGGCTTCAAAATGTTACGTGCGACGACGCTGCATATCATTTCTACGAACACTGGAGCGCTATGATCGAGCACAAGCTCCACATGTTTAAAATGAATAGCATTTGTTAGCTTTCAGCCTTCGTGTCGATCATAGAGACTGCTTCAAATTACAAAATATTACTAGGATGCACGAATATCAGAGCGATAGAGTCCGATCCCATGTCGACAATCTGGGCAAACTTAGAGGGTTTTGCAATAGGGCGCACCACCTCGACCTTCACGCCTTCACACAACTAAACACGCCCACGCTCATTGACTGTTTCAAACCGTTACGTGTGCCGACGGTGCATATCATTTCTACGAACTCCGGAGCGCTATGATCGAGCACAAGCTCCACATGATAATGTTTAAAACGAATAGCATTTGTTAGCTTTCAGCCTTCGTGTCGATCATAGAGACTGCTTCAAATTGCAAAATATTACGAGGATGCACGAATATCAGAGCGCTATAGTCAGATCGAGCTACCAACCTATGTCGCCATGTAATCCAGGAAAACTTAGAGGGTTTTGTACCGGCCCGTCTGCAATAGGGCGCGCCGCCTCGATCTCACGTCTTCACACAACTAAACATGCCCACGCTCTTTGACTGTTTAACCTTTCGTGTGCGGGAAGGGTGCGTAAATCTGTACCCGTCGTCTGCGGCAACATAGCGCGAGTTTAAGACCGTATTTCAAGTGTATATGTTTCAAAATAGAGTTGAAAGTGTCACAGGTCATCTGAACACTGATCAGTGTTACCGCAGTTTCATACTAGAACACTGATCAGTGCTAAAGCAACTGAAGGGTTAAAAATGTTCCGTGTAACCACGCTGCATATCATTGCATCAAACCAAGCTCTTCATAAGACGAGAATGTATGAAACGAATTTCATTTGATAGCTTTCAGCCTTCGTGACGATTATAGAGACCGCTTCAAAGTTCAAATTACAAAATATGACGAGTATGCACGAACATCAGATCGCTTTAGCTCAACCTACCACCCTATGTCGCCATCTAATCTGGGTAAATTTCGAGAGCTTTGGACCGGCCCACCTTCAATAGGGCGCAAGCCCTCAATCTCATGCCTCCACATAACTAAACATACGCCCACGACCATTGAGACTGCTTCATAATATGAATATGAATATGATGCATGTCATCGCTACGAACACCGGAGCAGTATGATCGAGCAACAACTAAACAACACACAAGACGAGAATGTTTTAAACGAATCTCATTTGTTAGCTTTCAGCCTTCGTGCCGACGTAATATTTTGAAATTATTCTGTAATGCAGTCATAATTTTATCCTAAAATTATTTTCCTAGCGGGGTGTGCGTAAGGGAGACCCCAAATCCGAGAGGGCAGTGCCTACTAAGACCATTGTCAATCAAATCACCATAGAAGCAGTGACACAGGAATCAGCTTGCTTCTGTTGTCCTAATGAACACCTTTTTAAAGTACCTACTTTCTTGTGCATGATAAATAATCTTAACGATTATAAAAAGAAAATAATAACATCATACATAGTAATGACTTAATTTGTCACTGACGACGACTAGTTAAGAAAGAAGAGTTGTCAAATCGAATCTAATGGTCAGCATTATTTAATGTATGATTGAATAGAGGTTTTGTCAGGCGAATTTTATTATGTAACTTTATATGCTTGTATTAGTTTTTTTCTCTTGGTCCTGTTTAGACATATCCACAGAGAATCTATTTTAAATATGAAGTCTGTTTCAAGTTATCATTAGATCAGTCGATGTTCCTGAGATTTTACAGACTTAATTATTTAAAAACGGGTTTGAGTTGCCAGTGGAAAAATATATTAAAACACATTTGATACAACTTAAATAAATATGAAGTTAAATATCAACACGTTACGCTTCATAGTACTGAATTAATAACGGTGATTTAATAGATTTGATAGTAATTGAGACGCAATACTTCGTATTATGTCCACTTTTAGATGCTAGTTGAGTCTTATGTATATGTAGAAGTATTAGTACTAGTGGATTATTTTGAAAACAGGCTAGAAACGTCACTAAATGTTTCTTCCAAAATAAATGTTAATCAATTTTACGTTTGCAATAAGCATTCGATTTCCTAACTTCAATCTCTATAATGCTTATAGCAAACTGGATAGTTAATTTTGAAAAAAGTGTATGAGTCATTTTTTTTACTTGATTATACTGACTTCATTTTAATATGTTTCTGTGTACGTAAATGTTAGGATACATTGTCTAGAAGAATAATTATTTTTTGTCAATAACAAGACTTCTGTGATTATAAAACATTATTGCCTATGTTATTTCATTTTTATAGGGAATTTAGTTTAATTATTTGAATATTAATGTTAACTGCAATTTGAAGCTTTCTATTTTTGGAGCATTTTGATACCTATTGTAATAATTTCTAATGAATATTTCATTGTCCTTAATAATTTAATGTCGATTTGTTAATAAAATCATCAAAAGTTAATGATTGTATCGATAACTTCTAGATGTACTCAAAAGTGTACAGCCTATGACACATTTTCGTGTTTAAAATGTATATAAGTTATTTTGGTTGATAACAAAATCCGTGTGTATAGAGATTATAATATGTACCTATCTGATTCATCGATTGGAGATTATGCTCAAATCAA
This sequence comes from Nomophila noctuella, assembly GCA_958496325.1. Classification (NCBI taxonomy): domain Eukaryota; kingdom Metazoa; phylum Arthropoda; class Insecta; order Lepidoptera; family Crambidae; genus Nomophila; species Nomophila noctuella. Next base: position 4,821,400 of record OY292498.1, read on the forward strand.
AAATAATATTATAACAAAGTCGCAGTATATTATAATAATGTATAGATAGAGTACATTTATAGTGATTGATGACCGAAATTATTTGTAATATACATTATGAACCTAAGTGAAAATGAAATTTAATGGTTAGTGTGCACTAAGGTAAATTTATATATTATACATAGACTATATAACTTGTATGATTCTAAGGTTTAGATTTATTAATTACCTACAGTTTTGGCTTCTCAATTTCAATATAGCTGTGCATGTACAACATTATCTTTACCTGTAAAATTAGATGCTACTTTGTAATTAAACTAAACTATACATTGATGTACAGGTTGTTCAAAAATGTTTTAGTAAGAGTTAAACGCAAGCAGTTTCTTAAGTAACCGCTTCAGCTCTAATACGGCTTTTGAGTTCTGCTGGTGTTTGTATTTTGGATTCAGTTAAGTCCCAGACGATTCTCTTGATATTATTATAGCCCTTGCACAATATAATTTTCATTCAGTAGTTATTTAAGCCGTATTTGAACAGTGAGTTTATACTATTGAGTGACACAAGAGATGATTGTGTATACATCAGGCTTTTGAGAGATGATTGTGTATAAATCAGGCTTTTATTTAACTTTACCTGATTCCTGCTCTGAATTGCCCCTTATTTTTGAACAACCACTACACATTGTTGCTCGCTACGAAATTGGTTCTTTTGGGTAATATTAAACAAATCGTCCAAAACTTAACAATTAGTTCTAGATTTAAGCTACGTCGTAAGTTGTTTGAAGAATTGTAGTAGGAAAATTTCACGATGAGAATGTTAATTACATTATGATAAATATAATAAACGGAATGTGTTTGAATGCGATTTTTTTCGTTTTTAATTTTTACCGCCCATTTATGCCCAATAATTGGTGACTAATTCTAAACAGGCAAAATAGAATATCCTGTATTCCTAATATTCTACTTGCAACAAATGTTCAGCGAGGAAACACTGCTTTATAATCAGTGCCGAGCAGCCTGTGCTATCCTCGGATAAATGAATCAATCGGCCAATGATTTGCCCATGAACATGTTAGGGAACATACCCAAACTACGTGACCGATTTAGGGGGGGGAGGGGGGTCTTCAAAGTACCACTCATGGTCACCGGGGGGAGGGGGGGGGTTTGGTTTCTTGTCACGTAGTCAATAATACCGGTATTAACCATCGCCCCCATTATCCATAACGTTTCCCAGTGGATTGATAGTGGTAACGTCTTCATTGAAGATATTTGATTTAATAAATAGTTTCTTGTTTTTGCTGTATTCTGATTTTATTTCTTTCCCCGCAAATGTGATGAAAATCATTATGAAGAGAAACGGGATGGCAGACTCGAGCCAATGAACTTAACAAAATTACATTTGTAAGTACTCGATCGTAATTCTTTTTTAACGGCCCGTACATATACATTGTGCAATGTACTATTTTTTCTTGATATATTTTTTACTAAACACAATTACAACCGTATGCAATTATAGGTACGCATTCTCAAAGTACGCACTTTTAGGGGCCGTATAAGAAAATACAAACAAAAGCCATTATTTTGTAACTTTACGCAAAAAATATTGATAAAATATACTACGTGAAAACTAGGGGGGGGGGGAGGGGGTTTGGGCATATACTACGCTTGGTCACCGAGGGGGGGGAGGGGGTCAAAAAACACGAAAAAAAGGGTCACGTAGTTTGGGTATGTTCCCTTAGGCATGAATGAACAAAGACTCATAAAAAGATATCAAAGGTTTGATGCTATTAAAATCAAATGCTAGGATTTATCATACAATCTTTCAACCATTTAATAACACTCATAGATCCTTTCCTTGGAATTTTATTCAGTCGTTAACTTTAGTCATAAAAACTAATTTTAGCAAATTCTATTTTTCTACTCGGTGTAGGTAATCGTAAAATGTAACGTAAAGTCAAAGATCTTGGAAAAAAATCTTTGCGTAAAGTCATAACCACAGACAATAGTTTTTACATTGTGTTTTTATATGGCAATACCTTTAGTTTATACTGTCATAAAGACAATGACAGCTGACAGCCACGTCTGATTAGATAAATTCACTTGAATGGCAAACAACTGTGTTGATAGTGTTTATTTTCTTTTATTTTGTTGCACTTTGAATCACAATGAGTTGTGTTAGTGATCTGTCGCAGTCGAATGAATACTTAAGCTTTAGAAGTAGCGTTCCCCTGCGGAAAATAGTAGTGGATTCGGACGGTTCGAAGGTAAATTATATTTTTTCTTATAAGAATCAATTTCAAGGCTAATAGGTCTCTTGTAATCTTGAACCTCTTATAAGCGACGACGTTAAAGATAATTCTAACATCTCGCAGGCATGGAGGATATTTGATAGCGGGCCAAAATCTGTGAGCTGCCCTTTGGTATGCTTGCCGCCTGTTTCTGGTACTGCGGATATATTCTTCAAGCAAGTGATGGGGCTGGCCTCTCGAGGAGTTCGCGTCATATCAGCGGAGCCCCCGCCCTACTGGAACATGAAGGAATGGTGCGACGGATTCAAAAGGCTCATAGATTATCTAGAGTTAGATAAGGTTCACCTTTTTGGAGCATCTTTGGGTATGTCCTTGCTTTGATTTATCTATTAGATTACTGTTTATAGATGATAATAGATTTGTTGTTTAGTTACACAACACAAAATGTTAGTACTGTTGTTAAAATCACATAAATACTGTTTTAAGTGACTGATAATTGAATTTCCTGCATTAATTAACTAATTGTAAAACAATTAGTTTAAATGCAATATTTGTTTTGGCTTTTTAAATTTTTGTCTAAACATATTGCAAAAGATTCTTACTGTCTTTTAAAGTTACTCATATCAATACATTTGTTTTATGTGACAATGAAAAGTTATTTAATTTGAGGTCAACTTAAATTTAAAAATGTTGAGTCATCACAAATGATAACACATTTTTTATGTTCAAGCCACATTGGATATTATTACCTCTGCTTTTTAATGGAATATGCATAAACTTGTATTTAAAAATTTGGAGGTCTAACTTTGTATATTCTGATATACAACTGCACTGTATACTACCAGTTTTGCAAAAGTATGAATACTCAGCCAACTGATTCTTATCTAACGTATAAAACATTGACCTAGTCCATTATCATATATTATACAAAGCAGTTTTTAATTTATAGTCTAGTCTAGGCTGTTGTTTTGCCTTGACTTTTACCAATAAATTAATATTCAGCTGCTGTACCTAATTCTTTTTCAAAATTTCTATTCTATTTCTAAATTGGTTTTGTTTTAATTATATTTAAAGTCTGTTTCCATAACAATATATTATGATTTCATTAACTTGATTCCAATAAATGCACTCATTCTATTTTTTTTAAGTTTATTATATTGTTTACAGGAGGGTTCATAGCACAGAAGTTTGCAGAGTTGACAAAGAACTGCCCGCGGGTAGCGTCACTTGTTCTGTGCAACAGTTTTACCGACACATCTGTATTTGAATACAATGACTCGTCCGCATTGTTCTGGCTCCTCCCGTCTTTGGTGTTGAAGAGAATGCTAATGGGAAACTTCACGACAGACAAAGTGGATAGAAGAATAGCGGAGTCGATTGATTTCATGGTAGAAAGGGTAAGTTGACTTGAGTTTGTGATAATTTGGGTTTTTTAATCTAGAGTGCCAGATTTGGGTAATTTTCTTACATATCACACAATATCTCATATGCGCTAAGTAGTTATTATTTCTTGTAATAAATAAATAATAATAAATATTTCACAACATCACATACATTGATCTGACCTTGTGTTAAGTAGCTTAAGCACTTGTGTTACAGACATCAGAATCAACAGTGGTATTACAAATATACTTAAATAGATACATATAACACCCAGACCAGGACAAACAGACATGTTCATGCACACAAATGTTTGTCCTGTGCGGGGATCGAACCCGCGACCTCTTGCGTAATAGGCAACATCTTGACCATTACACCAAGCGGGTCGTCAAAAGTTGAAAGTACAGTGACGTTTACTTCCACTTAACAAACAATGTCTTATATTGTATGAATGTTTATAGGTCATTCATACATTCATTCCAAAAATTTGTAATGCTCAAACTAATCGAATAAATACAGTAAACAAGCTTTTTGAATAACAATTGTATATCGTACACATTCTGTAGCTCAGCATTACAATTAAGTCATTAACAATGAAACATGTTCATCAAAGTACTTGTTAAAGTGAAAAACAAACTTAATTTATGCATTTTATTCTCATGTGTCAATTTAAAAAAAATACTGCATGTGCAGTCATCATAAATCATTGGCATAACTGTAGGGTGCGTGTCATAGCGACTCGCGCATAACACCCGTATAATAACAAATGAATCATGTAAACCTTTAGCGCAATCGTTTACTTTGATTACAGAAGTATTGTGCTTTGTTATACTTGGGTAAAAGCCCACGAATGCGTGATAAAGTAAAGTAGTAAGTTTCACATCGTTGGCGCCGTTGGCGGCATCGAAATTTAATTCATAAGGTAATTAATTCCTATTAATATGTATATGAAATACATACTTAACTTAGGTATTATTACATTCGTGGCAAATAACATATCATGAAGATAAGCTGAGAAGAAAATTAAATATTGCGTATGTTAATGAATTTTAAAATAATTAGGTACAGATAACGAATGGTAACAGTGACGAAATTTACTTTATCGGAAATTACGATCGCCTACAAAAATCACCTATTATATAATTTCATAGATTCATTAAATACCTACCTACATAACAACTCGTTTAACTACTGTCGGAAATAAGTCGGTTAATAATTTGATTGTCTCTTAGAATGATTACCTTTTTAGTATTCTGCAGTAAAATTTCCTACTTTACTGCATTTCCTTCAGTATGTCATTGTTTTTATTCAAATGCGTACGCAACAAGGCTATAACACTTGTTCAAATTGCGTCAATTACCTAAGTAAACTCTAATTGGAATTTTGTTAACAAGGCTACAAAAAACGTTGGGTAGGTACGTTACTTTTGGTAGATATTTATTACCATCTTAAACGTTCATATTTTATCAGTGAGGTTAGTCAGTATCTTTAAATACATCCCAACTCGACAATGCCGATACCCTGTCACTTCATCCGTTATCGTACAAAGTAATTCGATGTTGTCGAAATAAGATAATATGCCCTGGCCCATCATGATATCTGCTGACACGCCAGGGGCGTATAAAAATTAGTCATCGTCATCGTCACTCTTGAATATAGGAGAGAACTCTTAAGCCATCAAGGAAACTATAACTACCACAATTGGCAGGAGGGTTGGTCATCGCTGTATGGTGAACGCTAAACAAAGGGAAACACTGCTTTCTCTCCCCCCTGCACAGAACACATAATAAAACCCCCGAAATGTTTCTCAGCCGCTTCTTACCACGCATACTGGAAGAAACAACACAACTTATACCCTAAATATGATAAAAGTATTAGTACTTATAATCAGTGCCGTAACTAGCCTTTTATGCGCCCGGTGCGAGCTTTCAAGACTGCGCCCCTAGTATCTACCTGTCTCGTCATTTCTGCGCCCCTCCAGGGCCTGCGCCCTGTGCCTGGGCAACGTTGGCATCGCCCTAGTTACGGCACTGCTTATATTAAAAAAAATCTTTGCACTTAAATTTCAGTTAGAATCTCTCAACCAATCAGAGCTCGCGTCGCGGCTCACCCTCAACTGCACGCCCAGCTACGTGGAGCCGCAGCTGCTGGTGGACCTGCCGGTGACCATCATGGACGTGTGGGACGAGAGCGCGCTCAGTTCCCAGGTCCGGGAGGATCTGTACAAGTCGTACCCGCAGGCGAAGTTAGCGCACTTGAAGAGCGGCGGCAACTTTCCATATTTGAGCAGGAGCGATGAAGTCAATTTGCATTTATTAGTGAGTATGACTCTTCTACGTCCTAGCGATTTTCCAGCAGTGCTGGGGTCCGCTTGACTCTATGCTTATTTATTTATTAGATCAGAATTCTCGTCAAAATCAAAATATACTTTATTCATGTAGGCCTCTTTAAGGCACATAAATCGTCAATAATAATAGCACAATAGAATGACTCGACCACCGTCTTCGGAATGCAGTCATCTACATAGAAGAACCGGCTAGAAACTCGATAGTTGCTCTTTCGTATCTTTAGGTAAGGAATACCTACCTAAAAATATTCGCACACTTTGACTAGAGAGAAGCGCATCCTAATAATTTTTATAGCACCAGAACCAGATTACATATTTTTCTGGTGCTTCCTAGAAGGCCCCGAAAAGGTCCTGAGAGAATTAAAAACTATGACGAAACAACCCATGTCTAGGGCAAGGAAAAGATCAAGCCATAATCATTGTAAAGAATTGATTGAATTAAATGTGTCGGTACATCAATTTCTTTACTGGGGGTCTCATCAGTAAAAATATTTATTAATTTTTCAGATACATTTACGGCAATTCGATGGCACGGACTTAACAGCATCGTATTTGAATCTCCACAAATTGCCATCAACTTTATCGCCGAACCAAGCCGAAGAGGGCACGGTCAGCTATTTCAACCAACGAGAAAAGTTTGTCAAGATATCTTAAAGCCGAATTCCATTAGAACTAAGCGTTAGGCTAATTTTAACCTAAATTGTAAAGAATTGTGTTTGGAACAGAGACCAACTTTTTGTGACATATTATAAATTAGGGCTGCCAAGGAAAAGAAAAATATAAATATGTACACCTGAATGTACAAAAACATCAAGAAAAGTATCAATAAAATGTATAAAGTGATCATGATTCAAAGCTTCAGTTAGGCGAAGTTGAGTTATATGAGAAATTAAATAATATCTTAGAAGTTATTAAGATGTTTCAAGAAAGTCTGAGTAGGTACTTATTATTATATTCTACGGAATATACAATACATTCTATACAGTTTCTAACACCATATTCTGGTTTAACATTCCCTTTCGCTAGGATATTTCCTTAATAACTTGGCAACTCTTAAAAAACCTTTTGATTTTAATTGCGTTGACTAAAATAGCAAAATTTTGTATAGTTTATTACTTGTTGCGAGTGATATCATCAATATTACAAAAAAACGACCATTTAACCTTCAGATCGCCAAAGTTAGATTTTTTCCTAATTATCTGTCAAATGCATTGGGTATTTAAAATTTTCCTATTTATTATTTTAGTCTGCGTAATTAAAACTACGAATATAGATACTAATTTTAAACTTAAGAACTAAATATTACGCTAGTCTTTAGGTACTTTAGAAATATATTTTTATATTGATTAAGTAGAATTGTTTATTGCATTGTGTAAGGAAGCCAACTTATAAAGATAAGACTGTAATTGGAATGAACTTTTGCCGTTAATTTATTCGCTTTTTATTTGTGTAACGAGGCTAACAAGTTAATTATTATCAAATAAACATAATGCATACCACTTTGAATACGATATATTAAATAGGTACTATATTTCTTTCACAAATATTACAAATATTCCTTTTATATACAGTAATACCCCGACTTACGCTACCCCGACTTACGCGAATTCGGAGATACGCGGTTTTCGATTTTCATTGCCGCGCACAGCAGATGCCTCGCTCTGCTCCCTCAAGTGGAAGTGTTTTAGGTGCGCAGTGCGTTTTTCTAATATATATAATTTTTAATATGTCATCTAAAAGAGTCATTTAAGCCTAAACAGAGAGGAAAAACAAGAGCTATCAATTGACATGGTTAAATGGGTAAAATTAATGAAATGCGTACGTATGACCAAGAAACTGAACAAAATTTTTCACTAAACCCAGTTGAATCGGTGAATCAAATGAAAATTGAAAACTTAACAGAAGGACTCATTTCAATTAAAAAGGGGATTCTAATTTAGGGAAAAAAACGATTGCCTTGAAGAACGCGTTTCTTCTACAAAATGGAGATTAAAAAACTATTTGTATGCTACGAGGAAATTTTGCGTAAGAAAAAGAAAAACTTCACTCGTCAGGCTACATTGTAGGAATACCTATATGAAGCCGTGGACATTGAAATTACTTCGGTTTAGGGTACTTTATTTATTACAATATAAATTGTTTTATCGTCTTTATCAATAGTTTTTCTTCCAAATTATTGTTTTCTCTAAACTCTGGTCCCGACTAAACCAACTTTATATGTATTTGTATGAAAAGTTGAACCCCGACTTACGCGAATTCGACTTACGCGGTAATCGCTCGGTCCCACCTATCGCGTAAGTCCGGGGTATTACTGTATGTTAAATATTTATAAAGTATAAAATACTTATGCGTTGCACCACTTAGTAAGAAAACGTATCTACCTACGAGTTCACATCACCACTAGTGTTGTAGTTGTATTTAAACGAATAAGTACTGTCTGAACTTATTTATTTTACTTGAATATGAAATTAAAATTTTACGGTGTTCTAATAAGTACGCGCGTAATAACGCGCGTACACAAAGACAATGATAATTTCACAAGCTATGAAATAAGGAGAAATGTGCCAAAACTGCAATAATACCAGACTGTGCTTATTGGATCCGACTACATAAACCGTAACATCTTCATTTCCATTAGATTTAATAAAATTTAGTTCCATAAAGTATAATTTTGCCAGTACTTCCATAAGATTCAGGCTGAAAACATTTATACATTAAAAAGCAATAAAACCAAAATGAAGTGTTTCAAGTATTTTTATTTAACAACGTGCACTACTTAACAACTCTAATCCCTCTCTAACTTATGTAAATGCTGATCTTTCTTCTCCCTCTGGGCCTGTAGTGCTTTCTCCCTCTCTTCGTCATCGGAGAAGTACTCTGCTAAGCTATCCTCGGGTACGGGAGTTCCCGCCATGGTGGACCCTTTCTCTGTGAGTGCATTAATCTTGACTAGTGGGTCGTCGAAGTTATCTGAGATTTCTGACTGGTTGGGTTGGTTTTGGAGGTTGTGCGCCGTCACGGTGGAGTATATCGACATTGCCTGGAATTGGAAAATATATTTTAAAGCATTTGTTTTATGAATTCCTTGCCCTAATAAAAATTCAAAAAAAATTGCCATCAACATCAGATACCTAAATATTCAGGCATTGTATTACTGTTGCAATTAAGAAATTTCTCTTAATGTGGGAACGTAGGCATGAGGTCTAACTGATGTGTGATCGGTGAATTTTTACATGTCATGTCCCTACCCTACGCCTGCCAACTGCAGTCAAGCAGATTTTCCTAGTAAAAACACTCATTAAATAACTTTTTAACACTTGAAGGCTTTAGGAGGCTCAGTAGGAAAATATTGGGGGAAAAAAGGCTCATTAACAATATTCTAGCTTACCTGAGCCACTAGATTCGACACATCACCCGCGTTCGCCGGAAGAATGAGGGTATTGTTCGTCCGCGCCAACTTGTTGAAAGCAGACACGTACTGTTCGGCTAATGTCAGTGAGGCAGCGTGCTTGCTATCCTGAAAACAATATTAAGCATTGAAATCAATTCAAATTGTACATTTACCCAATAATAGAGACTCTAATGCTGCCCCTCAAAGTTCAATAATCCATGAACGTTCATACCGATTGCTATAGTCAAAAGCGAGGCAAATCATTAGTCATTAAAAACGAGAAAAGAGCAGCGCTTTGCAACAGTCATGGTTTGACCTGGCGTCTGCCATCGGTGATAACATCCCTTTAAAAAATTACCAGAAAAAAAATCATGACAGCTAAACGTGCCGGTGAAAGGGTTAAAAGCCTGCTCTTGATAAAAAAAATTGGCTATCTAACATTTTTGCAACACTGCCAACCCCTTCTGCCTTAAATGATCTATTAGGGACCAGTAGTGACGTGCCACAGTGTCTCATCTGTTAATAAATCATATTTTCATCCTATAAATTAAAAATAGTAAAAAAAGATCTGCTTAAAAAGAAACGGATACAGATACGAATAAGGATTTTTTTGCTGACGGATATCCGCTAGTGACGAAGACTCTTTGGTAAACATCTCTTGATACAAAAAGACAGTTAAGAGAAGGTAGGTCATTGTGTTAGTGTGTGTGTGTCCGCTCACCCTCTGCGCGAGGGCAGCTCCGACGAGCGTGAGTCCCCGTGCGCGCGCCTCGGCCACGGCGAGCATGGCCTGCGCCTCGCCCGACGCCTTGTTGATCTGCTCCTGCTTCTCCGCCTCTGCACACAAATCATTTTATTTAAACTTTATTGCACTAACTCCTCGACGGTCTAGTGGTTTAAGTACCAGGCCTTGGTCTCGAGGTCCCGGGTCGGGCAATAAATGTGTCGACTTTTCTGAACATAGCCCGGGTTTGTGATCACCAATCACCAACACTCATTTGGCAAACATGGTGATTAAGCCAAAACCCATATTTGTAACGAAAACCTAATTTCAAATGATAGAGGCCTTTGCCCTGCAGAGGGATTAACTTTATTGCACAACATATAAATATGTAGTACAAAAGGCGGATTTAATGCATCATGACATTCTCTACCAATCAACTTTAGGATATAAATTCGTGGCAAATCATTTCTATTTGCTATTCATACTAATAAAATAAAGCCTTAAGCTTCAGTTTTTCTTTTTAGTTCAGTTTTTCTTTTAAATTCTGGATCAAGTTGATATTTTTTTTGGCTTCAAGCTATAGTACATATAACAACACATTAAGGACAAACCATACAAAGCCAAGGAACAGAAAACCAAAGCATATAATATAAGTAAAGACTTGTTATATAGTTAGCTAGCATAGTAATTTTCATACATCCTAAGTATTGTACTGATGTTAGCCTTCCTATAAATAAATAAATAATCACCTGAGGCGAGTATCCTGGCCTGGCGCTTGCCCTCGGCCACGTTGATGTCGGCAGCTCGCACTCCCTCGGACTCGAGGATGGCGGCGCGCTTGCGGCGCTCCGCCTCCACCTGCATCTGCATCGCCTCGTGCACGCGCGACGGCAGCTTAATATCACCTGGAATAGTGTATAACTAGGTGTACAAGTAGCCAGTTTATCTATAACACTATCGTAGCGTTTCGTCAGTGCCCTGGACGAGATTTCCAAGGTGCCCTCTAAGACCAAGTCAACTTGGAACTACATAGTAGTTCGGGGCCAGGGCAACCGCGCCCCACCCTAACAGCTACTACGTAGCCCTGATGGTAAGTGATTACCATCATCTTTGAATGTTTCCATCACAATTCGAAGGTAAATAATGAAATGCTCATCTGAACAACCTTGATAATTTGTAATGATAGGGACAGTATCGTTTGTTCAGATTTAACAAATAGGTTCCTATACAAAGATGTATAGTAGACAACTATCAATTTTAAAATTGTATAACAGTGGTTTGACGTCAGGTAGGTATACATCAACACTCTTCCCTCACAATCCACTCCCTATGACTATTTGCATTAAGTATTCATATTATAATTATTATATGTTAATACAGTAAAATGAATTGACTTCTGTTTTTATGTACATGTTATAACCATTGTAAAAATTATTAAACAATTATTTTGTAATACTTACGAATCTCGTATCTAAGACATGTAATACCCCAAGCCTCGCTGGCCTTGTTTATAGCGTGAACAATGGACACGTTCAAGGATTCTCTCTCCCGGAAGACCTTGTCTAATGAGATCTGACCCAGTTCCGACCTCATAGTGGTCTGAGCCAACTGTGTGATGGCGAATTCTGGATCCTCTACCCCATATGATGCTGGAAGAACAAAAATTATTCTTAAACTTTGCTCATATCATAGTAGTCAGTATAAATTAACAAAGATTATGAAGTTGACTATAAGTACTCTTTGTCAATCTAAAAGGTAAATAAAAAAGTTTAATAATAAACATATCTTGTCCACAATTTTTGGAGTGTTATATCATAAACTAGATGAAAATTAATTCACGGTTTGACGATGATCCTTTTGTGAACTTCTTGAAATAATTTAAGTTAAATTATTCTTAACTTTCCAGTAGAGATATTATAAAGTGTTAATTACCTAGGTATGGGTCTATAATCCGAAGATAAAGTACTCCATCAATACTTAATGTGACATTGTCCGATGTGATGGCACTTTGTTTTGGGACATCTATTGCAATTTCTTTTAGACTTTGCACATATTTGATCTTGTCAACTATCGGCCAAAGAAGATTCAGCCCTGGTTCAAGTATTCTGTGAAATTTTCCCATACGTTCAACAATCCATGCCTGGAATTATTTACAATTAATAAAAGTAACAATTCAAATTATTTTCATGAAATTTTCTACAGCAAGACTAAGTGTACAACTCAATTAGTTCTTTAATTTCTATTCAGGGACAATAACAATATAATTATAATTAAACTAAATAAATTAGATAGATAAGACGGGATCATCTCATAAGAAAATGGTTTCATAACTATTTCCTAGAATCTTAAGACATATTTTTAAATTGCAGTTTACCTCTTGTTGTGGAACGAACATAACAATAGTATTCAGTGGAGTAGTAGACCGTCCTCTAGATGTTGAAACATTGTATAGAATACGTGCTTCATTTTGAAATTCCGGCTTATAAATATTCTGAAAACAGGGCGAGTAAGGTTAGAATCTTGTTATTGATTTTATTGCACCTCATTAAGTTGATACGAACTCTTAACGTAAGCGCCCTTGAAAATAACAGCCTGGATCGGGTGAACATGATGTTTGCACACGAAACAATTAGATTTTTTTCAAATTATTTCACAATTCATTCTCACAGCAAATCATTTGGACATCTATGAATAGTGTTGAGACAATAAAATAACCGCTTTTTACCGGAAAACTCAGTGAATAATGTCATAAAAATCGATACCTTATTTAAATCGAGTCTAATCAATCGATTCTTTACTCATTTTAAAACTTTTCAATTACATGAAACTAATGACAACAGAAGCAACACTGACATTTGACTGCGCGGTGAAATTAAAAGTTTGATCAATATTGAATTATAGTCGACCAGTCGTCGTAAAAGTACAAGTAGTAAAATAATGGAATCAGATAACATTTCAAACAGTTCTTTAGATACTAATGCTAGCATTACTGCTAAAATGAGAAGACTGAAAATACAAGAAGAGTTACTTATAAAAAGTATTAAAAAGAACTTATCAATGGGAAATAGTAACGGAGATTGTAATTTTATAAAAACACATTTGGAATTTAATAAATTCATTACACGATTAAGAAAAGCAGATGCTGATATTAAACAATTATTTGATGATGTGAAATGCACCGCCAAATCGAACGAAATTTTGGAAACACTCGGTAATAAGTCACATACAAAGGTTTTGTTTATTTTTCTTCAAATAAATACACCATTGTAGCTTTTTTACAGATATTGACGACGTCAAAAGAGATGTGTTTGCGTTGGAAGGCAAAATTAAATCCTATAAAACATTTCTTCAAAAGGAACAGGCTGAATTAAAAATATCCGAAAAAGAGTTGATGAAACAGGTAGGTGTGTTTAGCATAGTAAGATATTTTGTTACTACAACTGAAGTCTAAAGTCCGAATCCAAATTGAGTTCAACACACATATATTATTTAGTAATCTTACACTTAATACCTACTTAGTTTCCGTTTTACATTAATTAATATAAATGTATATTTATTTTAGCTAGAAGAGGATTGTCAAGCCAATAAAACAAAAAAATCTAATAAAATACCTACTAAATCATTTAGTGATATTGTGCTAAGCCCTGTAAAAAACATAATTAATTCACCCTTTAAATGCCTTGTAAGTAAAACATTTAAGTTTATTTTACTCGGATTATGATTAATATCTGCATTCCTAATTTACTTATTTTATTCGCCATACAATTTTCATCAAAACATATTTCAACTAACTATGTACCTATGTAGAAATCAAGTAGGTATGTATTTATATTTAATTTTAGTTTTCATTTTTTTTAAATGAATGCAATGATATGCTTTTGTATTTTAGGAAGTTCAACAATTTCAAGATTTCATGAGTAATAGTCAGAAGCATGGAGGGTGGAACGAATATAATCATAACATTTTTATAAGAATCTGGAATAAACATTTTCAAGACGACGAGTTTTATAATGAAATAGATAAAATGGACACCTTTGAAAGGGATATTTTTATTGATGAAGTTTTCGAAAAAGTTTCAGGTTTTACTACTTAATCATCTTAATTTGTTTTAAGAAAAGAAGTCGTCTTTTGTTAAGAATTATTAATTTTTTGTGTTGTTAGGTATCAAAAGGAATGATATTAATTCACACATGAAATGGTACGCTAAATATCTGCATTTGAAAAAGCGTCAGCAAATAGCACTTGATGAGTGGAGAGCCAAGACGAAACCCAAACACAATGTTCTCGAAGATAGTTTGAGCAATGACAAAGACTGTAATAAAAGCACGGTATTCAATAACAGACGAAAAAAGTTATGCAGGACTGCATCTATACGAGGCGAGTATACATTTTTATATCTACTTTGGACCTATTAAATCACACAAGCACTTCTATTATCCGCTTTTATACATCCTATTAATTTGTCTTTAAAATGTTTAAGGTCGAACAACTGGTAGCACGCATTATTTCTCGGATGATAGCTCAAACTCAAAGTAAGTACCTGGTCTACCTAGATGTTTATACCAGGGGCCTTACCATCAAGTCTTATAGCGATCTAAAAACCAGTGAGTAAGAGAGATGCCGCTTTACATGATGTAAGACGGCATCTCTCTTACTCACTTGTTTAAAGATCGCTTTAAGACTTGATGGTAAGGCCCCAGTTGATGAAAATGTCTATTAAAGTATCAGTACCTACATGAATAATCAACATCATTTTAGGTATTCGGCAACCGATGAAGATAAAATCCAAGAGTACGTTGGTGCACATTCTTTCTTTAAAGAACTAGAGAGTGTGTGCACTGCTCAGGGTGATTTGAGAAGTGAATCAAGTGAACAATCTGGGTCCGGATTTACCTTCATGAGATCTACTAAGCAATGGGAGAATAGATGTAACAGTGCGACTGACCTGAAGCGTTATTACAGTAATGTAGAAGATATAAGAAAGCTGTAAGTAAACTTGGACTTTTGTGAAGTGTGAATTATTTTCATAAATAAATAAACCAATAATAAATAATGTATGTTGTCTTGTTCAGATTATTAGTAGTATCTTTCTTTCGTACATGCAGTAGGTAGGTAAGGTAGTGTGTTATTGTACTTAAGGCCCTTCGTACACTAGGCTACGCAAATCTTCGATACTAATGTTGTATACTACTTTAGTATCGCGTCGCGAGTATCGAGTAGCGCACGGTTCGTACACACAGCATTGAATCGCAAGACGTGAATTGCCTATTTAGCCACTACTGACGTAGCGGTTATATACAGATTACACGTTTACAAATTGTCTGAGACAAGTGATGATGAAACTATAATCTTGTACTATCTTTATCGGAAACAAAAAAAACAAACAAACTAAACAGAACTGTCCTCCTGTTAAATTAACGGCATTTCCTACTTCTACCCAAGCTTTATCCGTTATATCTTTTTTGGTATATTCTTTTAAGCAATAATTATATAAGCAAGGATATTTCTCCACCTCAGAAACAAATTTAACATTCAATAAATGCTCCGCCATCTTGAAAATCGCGGCGACTTTTGTGGCGACGACTTCGGCAGGCAGGTCGCGTACGACTGGCGCGACGCGAGTCGCGCGACGAATGTCGGCGACGCGACTAGTGTACGAGCCTCAATGAGTTTGTATGGCGGTAGTCGCTTGGAGACTAAAATCGTCGAGTATCGGAGATTTGCGTAGCGTAGTGTACGAAGGGGCTAAGAGTAAATAAATATTAACTAGAGGACGTTATAAAACCTAATTGTTTTGTTTTTTTTAGTGGTATTCCATCTTGGCGTCAAGGATTGGAATAAGGAGAATAAGGTGAAAAGGATTACTTACAGCTTACAGTATCACCTTAGCACATAAATATTCTAATAAGTATTTGTTATTCTACAAACAACAACCGAGTGAAAACGTAATAAATGTCTTAAAAAAAAGTTTTTTCTTTATTTATCTGATGGTAATGCAAGTACATTGCGATTGCGCCATTACTAAATCAAATTATTGTGTGGATGTTCAATTGAAACATTATCGATTATTTATAATCTGTTGGGAGATTTTGTTTGACATGCGCTGGGGGGGGGGTGCAAGAGCGGGGTAGGGTAAGAGGTTGGTTGTCATTGTCAAATACAAGAAAAGCAAGCGATTCTCTATCACTGACGTGGATTTTAACGCTAGGGATCGCCACGAACACTTGTGTTCGTTTAGTTAATATTTTATAATCAATTACATACCGGGCCAACATAAAAGCCCTAATATTTTTGAAACCATAGCTAGGAAAAGAGTTAAATTAATCCTCATCATGGGTACCCTAGCCGCAGCACTCGGCTTTTTACTGCTTATTACGAGCGCCCGGTCTGATGACTCTCCGAAAGGACCCAAAGTAACGCACAAGGTACGTAATCTTTGAATAATAAACGAAAATATTTAAATAATATGCATAAAAAAAACATTCAAAAATTAATTTTGTTGATATGATAAGTTCATGAACTTCGTGGCGGATGAATCGGTCGGTGACCTTTCTAAATGACGCTACAAGTTTTTTGCCGACATGTCAAGACTCTTTGTTCGTCTATTTTAAATTTATCCTGCACAATAAATCTTGCAGGAATGTCTGCAGAACTAATTAATTCATCATCACATATACATACGGCGTACGTACAGTTGGGTCATTCTAATTTAAACCATTGTGTGGCAATTTAAGCATCATTGGCTAGAGGAAGCAATCTGGGTTCAAATCAGTTCAGGACATCCTTTGCTGAGTTTTTGTTATTCAAACCAACATGTTACACTTTCAGAGTTCTTATTAATTTTTGTTTTTCTTCCTGTATCAAGGCTATGATTTCAAAATGATACATTTTTATACATAAAAATAATCATCCACTATAACAATGCTTTTTATACATTTCCAATCATTTCAAAGTAAAGTATTAATTTACTTCCAAACTAATTATTTTTGGCACAGCCTTACTTTGTTTTCTTGATAAGAAATCCATCTACTTTTGTTTTATGTTCAATAAATAATCTCAATCATAATTTTTTTTGCATTAATTAAGGTTTTGTATTAATATTTGTGTATTTTAATATATTTTTCTAGTTTCAGTAAATTATTTTCCTAAATTATTACTTAAACTTGGACAACTCAAAATGTAGAAGGTAGTTATCATAATTGTTGCACATGTTTCTTTATTTACAGGTGTTCTTTGATATCTCCATCGGAAATGAGAAACTTGGAACTGTTGTCATTGGATTGTTTGGAAAGACTGTACCAAGGACAGTTGAGAACTTCTACCAATTGGCCCAGAAGCCAGAGGGTGAGGGCTACAAGGGCAGTAAATTCCACCGAGTCATTGACAACTTCATGATCCAGGGAGGTGACTTCACCAAGGGTGATGGAACTGGAGGTAAAACATAAATAAATACAAGCTTTACAAGCTTCAAAGTTAATTTAGGTCTGAGTAAACTAATTAATTAAAATTGTAGGTAGGGGAGACATTTGCCTAGCAGGGGGAAAATATTGGTTATTTAAAAAAAAATTGTAGGTAAATCAGTCCATCATTCTATAAGGAAATGAAATGTGCCCAATCTATAATTGAAATGGGAATTTTTCTGGCTTAAACATAAAGCACTTCTTCTAGAACAATCATGATAATTTTGTCAACATAATATCTACCTAAACCCATTTTTAAAATAATCTTTTCAAGTATTTGATAAGTGTAATCTTAAATTGTTGTATCTTTGAACCTTGTCATAGGGATGCAACAGTATAACGCTATTGATATAAATGAAACTTTTGATGACATGACCTCTGTGCAATCATTATGTTTTCATGGAAAGTTTAGAATAATGCTGCTTAGAATAACTTGAATTATTTTTTTGTCCTCCCGTTGTTTCCACTGTTGGAGACAGGCCTGGTGGGGCAACGGGAATGACCCAATAACTTTTTTATCTAGACTTATATTTTAATTTCATTTGACAGGCCGAAGCATTTACGGAGACCGCTTCGAAGACGAGAACTTCAAGCTCCGCCACTATGGTGCCGGCTGGTTGTCAATGGCTAACGCTGGAAAGGACACCAACGGCTCTCAATTCTTCATCACAACCACCAAGACCCCCTGGTTAGACGGCAGACACGTTGTCTTCGGCAAAGTTTTGGAAGGCATGGTAAGTAATAGTTTTTTATAAAAAAAATAAGGATTTTTGATTTATGGATATTTACTAATTTTTTTCATAAATTACTTTAGATTTTTTTACTATTGTTATTAACAATCAAACAGAGATACATCAAGAAAACATTGCTAAAAAAAGTTAATTTCTTGAAAGTATGTGAATGTTGTTATGCAATAACACTTAAACCGGTCAGCGGTAAATGAATGCAGTTGTTATGAATTCTTTGAAGGCCTGCTTATAGTTAACTCAATTACTCAGTTAAGAATTCAATTCCATTGTTGTTCAATTGTGTAACATGCTTTTGTTTTGATTTGCAGGAGTATGTGCGCAAAATTGAGAAGACCACGACTGGAGCAAACGACCGTCCAGTCAAAGACGTTGTTATCACCAACTCGCGTGCTGAAGTAGTTGAAGAACCTTTCAGTGTCACAAAAGACAGTGCTCAATAACATTACAACTAATAAAATCTATTTAGATAAGTTTATATAAGTCTTCTCTCCAGTGCATTTATGTACTATTATAATTAAGTTTAAATGATATTTTTTTCTTTACGTAACACAGTGTTTCACAGGGTGAAAATTTACCGAGATTAAAACCAAGCCATTTTAATTTGTAAAATGTAATCTTATGAAACTTCTTCATAAAATAAATAACAATAAATAATTATGATACATTTTTAATTTCTTTTAAACATGATTCAGCTTCACGAATAACATCTTTATTTTTTGCCAGTGATCCCAGTTTCCATGCATAGCCACAGGTCTTCCTAGCTTCATCTATCAAGCTTTTCTTCATATATGCTCTTCCTAAGTTAACATACATAGTTCCTATATCGTCCATATTTAAATTTTTACCTAATTCTATGGCTTCTTTGAAATAACTTATGCTTTCATCAGACCTTCCTAATTTATCATAAACAGTGCCTATGTCATTGAGTTGAACAACAATGTGTTCCTTCTCAATGTCAACTTGTCTCATCCTATTCAAAGCACTTATCATTAGCAGCAGACCACGCTCTTGTTGATCTGTTTCTATCAATAATCTGCCATACCAATCTTCGGTCAACGCTAAAAGTTTTTTGGTAGCATCATCGGCTTCGTCTTGGAGTGCTTCCAATTTCTCAAGACACCAATCATAACCTAACTGAGCCGTAGAATATTCCTTCTTAAGATGACTGATCCTTGCTAATTTAGTGCTTATATGTATGACTCTAGGATCATCTTCCTTGGCTCCGTCTGCCATTATTCTTTGTGCGACAGCCACAAACAGCTGTTTTGCTTTGTCCAGTTGTTCTCTTTCTAAAGCCAAATTTGCCATCACATCATAGACGTAAGTTATCCCAATTTGATGAGATACCTGTTGGGCTTGTCTCAACGCAACATGAAGTAGTTGTTCAGCTTTTTCATACTCACCTCTTTGAATAAAAAGTACGCAATGTCTGATAGTTTCTATAAGTTCGTCCTCCGCTGATAATTTCTTTTCGAAGCCCAGCCATGTAAACAAAGAGAATCCCACTGTATATGGAATGACTGAAGGTCTGGTAGTAGTAGTTGTTGTATATTTACGTAAAGCAGGTATCGGAGCCAGTTTCAAGTTGCTTCTGCAGTGGACCAGTCTGTTCCAAAAGAATCTAATTCTGTTAGACATTTTTGTGAAAGAATAATATGGTTATATAACCTCAAAGCCGCATACATTGAAGAATTTTAAGTGATTGGTTTATGTACTTGGGTTGTTTTAATTGTATTCACAATACATTAATAAGGTCATCTCATATAGTTATTATCATTTCCACTAGGTTTCACGATGGATATTTTAATATTAGCCATTAATATTTTTTCAATCAATGACACTGTCACTGACAGTCTGTCTGTCAGTGGGGGGTGACAGTCCCTACACAGATAAAAATTAGTAAGAAGACAACGCCATCTAGATTATAGTTTGATTAAACAAAGTAAGAGAGTTTGCTCAATATGGCCTTAGATGTCGCTACCCGTGTGTAATAAGCAAATTTTTGTACTTTTTGAAAATCAACAAAAACATTTTAATAATGATTCTTATATATAGAGACATTTTATTAATCATAAAGAATTTAATTGCTTTTATCAAAGTTAAATATATTTTTTTATAGGGCAATGTAGCAATGTAATCGCCACACTGAAAAAAATGGAGTCAGTCACCACAATTGATAATCCGCGTTTGCGCTTGCTAAATTTTAAAATTCTGTCAATGCTGTGTTTAATAATGTGTTTTTATTACTATAAACGTTGACTAAAGATAGTTGAATTGAGTTATGTATACGGATTTTAGTGATTGCGATGCGGACGCTAATTTATTTCGCAATGTGAAGCAGAACATAATAATTATGTTGTTGTGTTATTATAATTTTTACTTTAGTTAGTAAGTCTAATTATTATCACTTATGTTTAATGCTAATAAAAGTTTAATTAATGACCGTTTTAAAGCTTGACATGATTGTGTTTTAAAAATAGTATTCTATCTAATATGATTTTCTTTTTACTTTTATGTTGTTCCTAACAATTTGTGAAGTTTTCACAACTTTTGTTCGTATGCTTTACCATTACCTGCAATCATTGTAAATTTGTAACAGTTAGTTGTATTTCGAAGTTTTAAATAAATTCGATTTCGTTACAGAATATGTTGTTTTATTATGAAGATATCTTGCTATTATAATATGTTAAAATAATCCTTTAATTTTTTTTTTACGTACTTAGGTATTTTAAAAGCTATCCAACCTTTTTGTTCTTGTCGATAACTTATTGCAAACATCGTCATTTATAATGATTTCATTAAATAATATGTAATTGCTCATAAAATACGAAACTAGCCTACTACATACATACGTATGTGTGTAGCTATAAATATGCACACACACACACACACATATACGTGTATGGCTATAGCTATAGGTATATGCATATATACAATTAGTTCGCGAACTAAAAACCAGAGGCGCTGTTTCAAATCGGTCTGACAAAAAATACCGCGAGAGGTCACTATTCCCGTAGTATTACTATAGGCACCGTGCGTAGCGATGACTCTGCCATCTCGTGACTCATATTCGAACTGACCAAGCTAAGTGTCAATCTCAATGTCGGTAATTCTACTGTCAAACCACGGAAAACACCGTGCCTTATTCTGCCATCTAGTGACTCGAATTCGAACTGACTAAGGTAAATGTCAAATTTTACTGTCAAACCACAGAAAAAAAATCGGGATTTTAGCGCCCTCTATAGTTTCTGCACGGTGCCTATCAAAGATTTTGGGTGCCTATACTCTTTGGATTAATTAATATAAGTAATCATCATAGAGTATAATAATCATACTGAGTAATCATACATAAGCATTCATAGAAAATAAAATTACGAAGAAATATGTGTAATTTTTTAATTGTTTTAAATTACTAAGTTCTGCGAGAAAACTTTTCTCCGTAAGTCTATTATGACGTTAATTTAACTGATCAATTGATTGTAAAATAACTGTTCAATTGATCATATTATCAGAACGATAGCACAACACTACCGATGAATCATAGAGACCAGAACCATCATAGACGACAATATTTTGTTTTTCATTGTGAAATTTGATAGAGTTGTCAAGCAAGAAAGATGTCCCTGCTGCATCTTGATGGAAATCTCTAATTAAATTTATTGCGTTCGTTGCGTCGTCATTACAAATTAAATTATACGATAATATTGTTATAGAAATTCCTAAAGTGCATGGTCTACAATGGTTGGATTAAGTTGACGGAGACTTATGGGTTTGCTAATAACACGAACATCTAAGTGAAGTAATGATTCGTAACCACAGGGCCCGAAGGCTTTAGCTTTCGTAACATATAAAAACGTTTGACCAAGAAACATGTATTTCATGAACGGATCAGACTTCCCCCCAGTCAAAGAGGACACTTTTTGTAAATACGTTTTGTACTATGAAATAAATAATTCAAGGTAATAATTTTTTGTTTCCTGTGTGACGATTTTTGTTATTGTTTTTTCAGTTGCAAAATGTTACACGTTTCGCACAAACGTGTGGCTTATTGCCTATGATTTACCACCTACAAGCCGGAAAAAATATTTCCAAGTGTCAGAGTGTTGATCTTGATTATACCAGAGAAACTATAGTTAACCCTTAATTTGGCACAGATAAAAATATTCAAAATATATGAATTTGACAATTTTGTGGTTTCACGAGTATGTCATAAAGTTCAGGAAAAATGAAAAAAAAAATCTACAATAGCCCACCGCTGGGAAAACTGATGTCCGTCACAGCGTACCTTGCCAATTACTGTGAAATTAATGGTCAGATTTATATGTTCTCTGAGGCGGACACTGCCAAACTACGGAAAATAAAAACCACAGTTATTTTTATGTTTATTTACTAAAGAAAAATACAGAAACGAACATTTTAGAACTAATTGATACCGAAGTACAATTTATTTTGTATGAAAATTTAAAAAACAATTTACGGGGGCTTTTCCTGTCGAGAAAAATAATCTTGTGTTGCAATTTATGCAATACACGACAGTCTTCTTTTGTCAGAACCTGCAGCGTCCTTCTTCCATGATCGAAGGGATTTCACGCACGATAGAATCTGGTATAATATCAGCATCTTCGGAGTGTAATTCTTCATCGGTGGATGTATCTATTGTTAAGTTAGCAAGGGAAGATGCAATAGATGGTGCAGGAGAAGACAGGGGTTGGAAGAATTAGTACGTGCATTATGCAATTCAGTTTTCGAATCTGATATTTCGCTAGCATCGTAAGGTGAATGTATATTCGGCACTAAAGCAATAATTTTACTTGCGCGATTAGGCTGTTGGCAAAAAAAAATAACAATTTCAGAATCATAACCAAACAAGCAAGAAGCACATACATTTTGGCGTTGTCCGCCGCAGCGGACATAGTAATGGAGTATTACTTTTGGCAATGTCCGCTGTGACGGACAAATCATTTAAGTTACAAATAAGAACCATAAAATTGTAATAAAGTGCGTATGATCATGTTAATAATTATTGATATGTTTATTATCTAATAAATAAATCTATAATTCAAAACATTTTTCCACAAAAAATAAGTAAAACAATTATAAATACCTTGAGCAAAATAGGTGGCCGCCTTTTCGCTGACATTTTGCGTCACAACTGACATATTGCAATGTTTTCACTAAATGACTTTTTTTTTACTATTTGTTTATGGTATAAATAAACATTTCATCGATCAAAAATCGACGAACATGAAATAAAAACTGGGCAAGATTTATTTTAAATAAGTGTCCGTCACACCGGACTTTATCAAATTAAGGGTTAAAGAATTAAATAATTTTCAAACAGTTCCATATCAAAGTATTTCTTGAGATGATAGTTCCAGAGAAGTAAATTGTTTTTTTTATTTCCAGAGTCCGCATTTGGGATCTAATAATATTGATACCGAATGCATTATTTGTGCTCTTCTTAGTGGTAAGATTCAATAAGGCTCAGTTGAAACTCCGTGCTACAAGTAGTCCCATATTTCTGACATTCTACACGTTGGTATGGGGGAATGTGATTATAAGCCTGGTGCGGTGTGCGGTGTCGATGACTGTGAACGCGGCCGTGCCACTTGGTGGCCTGGTTGATAAGATACTATGGGTCACTGTGAGATTCTTTCTGCTCGCTACAGAAATGAGTGTTGTTATATTTGGACTAGCTTTTGGTGAGTTCTTATTTTGTGTATATGTGGTGTTTTGCCTATAAGTAAAGAAACACACTAGGCGGAAAAAACGCGACTGAAGTTTGGCGTGACTACAGTTGCAATGTATTCAAATGGAAATAACACACTATGTCAGAATAACGTTGCGTAATTTTGTATAGAAAATGCATTGCTGCCGAACTTTGGTGGAGTTATTTCAGCCTTGTGCGTCCCTACACTAAGTCTGTCACTTTTTATTATTTTCAATGTTCAATTGAAATAAGTTAAGTGAACATCTAGTGGCTTAGTGGCAACCTCTTGGCACAGAATATTCTGTTTGCAAAATCTGTTATAAAGGCTGGCCTTTTAAAATATTTTTTGTATATTAATTGTTTTTTAATGTGACAAGTCTTTCTCTTGTCTCTCTTATCTAAACTGTGTCAGTTTTTTAAAAATCCTCCTCAAAGTTCTGATGTTAAATATTCTGGTTAAGATATTCATTAGGATAATCATGTTCTTATCAAACATGTACTTCATGAAATTGCTTTTCTATTTATAAACAATTATTTCTTTTAAACAAAGTTTTTATGTGTTTTTGACTATTTTCAATATCCACAGGCCATTTGGACAGTAGAAGCAGCATAAGATATGTGCTGTTGGCAACGTCACTAATATCGCTCGCATTCACGATAACTCAAGGCACGCTGGAGATCGTTATGCCAGACGACATGTTCCATATTGACACTCGAGACTACAACCTGTTTGGACATGGTGGGATGCTGTTCTGGTTCACGTCATCGCTGATCTTCGCTTTAATTTATTTCCTCATATTGTTGTTGCCCTGGATACCACTGCGGGATTACTTAGCTTTGCCAAGTAAGTATATTGAATTATTTAATTACTAGTTTCTTACCCACAGCTTTGTATGATTCCTGCTTAATCACACATGGGAGCATTTAATCAGGATAAAAAATATCATAAGCCCATATCCTGTCTGTATACCAAATTTCATCAATATCCATACAGTAGTTTCAGCATGATTGACCAACAAACATCCAAACAAGCATACTTTCACATTTATTTTCCAACTTCTTGTTATGATTATATTTTAAATGGAAATTTTTTTACTATTTGCTTCTGACGTAAGAATAATAATTATTATGCTAATTAAACCAAACAATTTCACGGTACATAGTTTAAGATGTAACTAATTGTTAATTATAGTCATTATTAGATGTTTAGTTGAGCATACCCAGTGAGATATCATTTTAATAGCATATAATGAGAGTTTCTTCAGCATTACAATCTTAAATGCTAATGAGTGTGTAATATGGATAATTAAATAGTAGTTAGATTAAGTGAGTGCATCTATTTGGTTTGAAACTACAATGCACAATCAAAACAAATAACAATAGTTGTGGCTAACTTCCTTTAATATTGCAGTAAGAAATGACAATAAATTATGTAACTTATTGTCTCTGATATGTTTTAATAGTATGCATTATTGCGTTATCATGAAGTTGCTTGGCCCTTACCAGTATAATTGATTGTGTATATATTATGCTATGATTATTGTTATTTACTGCTACGATGTAGCTTCAATAGTCGAAATTAGAACTAATTTGCAGTTCAGTTACCTTATCAAAATTATTGATTTGTGATAACTGGAAAATTATTGGTAAATAATTAATTATGTAGTTAATTCAAAGATAGTGGAGATGTTTTTGTCATCTTAATAAAGCAGTTTATATAAAATGTTCTTAGAGCTTAAAAATTGTTGATTAGCAGCATTATTTATTTCGGAAAGCAAGTTAAACCATTGGTTCTGCGCCTGATCTCTCTATGGTCGTGTGAGATAGTTGATAAACCGAATTAAGAGATTGAAGGAGTAGGGATTGCACTTGTGCTTGAACTTGTGCACTGTCATACATCCTGCGTACCTGGCTGATAGTAAGATCAGATGGCATGGTCGATAAACGGCCGGAAGGATAATATAATATTCTAGGCACTACACTGCAGATAATGATGATGGGACATTATTGGACAAATTTTTTTAAATTATTGGTGTGGTGTTTAACTGGTTTGGTAATACGGTATTTGACTGACAAGTCAAATCATCTACTTTTTTAAAATGTCAAAAACGTAACGTTGTAGGAAAAAATGTATGAAATATTGAATCGTGACGTCACGATGCAATAGTGTCAATTCAATACTCTTTTAACTTCAATTAGCTGTAATAATTTGTTAAAAGCTCAATAGTAACTGTGAGATAAAAAATTGTGCCTAATTTTCGATTTCGTCTTTAATCTTAGAATGTCATAATTTATTTCGTATGCAGTCAAATACCTAATTGTGGGGGCCCCTAAACCTCGATCTTGGGGGCCCCTATCGTTCGCGGGGCTTTGGGCTTGTGCCCGTTCTGCCCAGTGGGAAAGTCTGCCTTCCTAACATGGTCTTTCTCTTCCAGCGAAGCTCTCGTTCTACCTCTACGTGCTTCTCCTGGCGTTGCTCGACACGACGCAGGCGGTGGGCGCAGGCCTGCTCGCCTGGGGCTCCATGCAGTCGGGCCTGTGTATCGTGGACGTCACGACGTGGCTGTACTTCTCGCTGTACACGCCGTTGGTTTATCACACGTTCCTTAGCGAGTTTTTCAGGTTTGTTCAACTATTAATAATATAATACATTTATTTATATAAGCAATTTATAACGCCTCGATGGTCTAGTGAGTACCGGACCTTTGTCTCGAGGTCCTGGGTTCGATTCCCGGGTCGGGCAAACTTTGTGTTGATTTTTCTGAACACAGCCCGGGTTTGTAATCACCAATCCGCATTTGGCAAGCGTGGTGATTAAGCCAAAACCCATCTTTGTGACGAAAACATGATTTCAAATGATAGAGGCCTTTGCCCTGCAGTGGGACATTAATAGGCTGATACTTTTTTTTTATATAAGCAATTAAGCACATTATGTTGAGAGCAAATTAGGAGCCCTAGTATCCACAACAAAGGATGCGGCAACGTATCAGTTGTCATCGCAATTTCAGCCCGCAAGATACTTCTTCATAGTTCGCTTTAAAGAGTCTTTAGTATTTTTTTGGGCATACAATATGGAACTGTTAACAGAATTAGACAGATTTGGGCTGGAATAAAGATTTTCTACAAAAAAAAACATTGGTAAGTGCGCTTGCCCAGATTGCAAGAGGTGCGGGTTCGAATCCCGCCTGAGATCAGATAACTTTTTCCTTGTTTATAATTAAAAACTTATTTATAAAGGTAAAATAAACATGTGTGCGAAATGAGTAAAATTAGAATTTGGTATGGAAAAATCACAAGTACATAGTAATTATTCACCGAGCCATCGAGGTCGTCATTGTATTGTCATTGCCCCAGATTGAAGTAATAAAAAAATACGACTAGTAGTGTTTAGACACAACGGGTTTTAGCCTTAAACCCGCATTGTTACCAATTTACGTTTTTTACTACATATTTTAGTAGTCTAATACCTAACACTTTCACTACAATTATCGTTTCTCACGATACAAAACCAAATACACGAATCAAATTGTGCATACAAAATAATTTGTTGCTAATTTCGTATTTATATCGTTACAAACATCACGACGATTTTGTAGCTTCTTTGTTTGATGATAATTGACGTGTCTCTCTAATACTTTGTGCAAGTAATTATCGAGGAATATAACTTTCGAAACCAGGGATCAAAAATCTATCATTTCTGTCAACCTACCTATTTCATTATTAGCCATAAAGTTTAGAACAGTTGCTAAAATTATTCTGCTAAAACGCAAGATATTATTATTGGCATATCAAACTTAAAAAATGAGTTCAGCTGTTATCTTTACGAAAGACTAGCGGCCGCCCGCGAATCCGTCCGTGTGGATTTCGGTTTCCGCACACATATTGTTTTATTATAGTTTTAAAACCTTTCTCTACAAATATCCAACACAAAAATATTTTTTCAATTCCAACCATTAGTTATTGAGATTAGCGCGTTCAAAAAAATAAACTCTTCAACTTTATGATATTAGTATAGATATCATGTCTCCCGCATGCTTCAAGATACTTAAACATTTTCTTTATCTGTTCGTAAGGTCCAATCTAAGGCGGATGTTATTTTTGACCTTGTCATAGATTTCCTTTCTCACCGTGTAGCAGCATGGCGAATTGATCTTGCGCAACAACTTGATGTTATGGGTTTCCTCATTAAATTCGGATTTGTGTCCATTGTTGATGCAATGTAACTTGAGTGACACCATTAGTCAAATCGAGACCTTTTTGGTAATTTTCTATAGGGACAACAAAAATGTGTGACTTGAGATTTAATGCCAGCACTTAGGTACGGCCGATTGCCATTGTAATCCGAATTTAATAACCAGGGTGGTCAATTCAGTCCCCCAATGGCCCATATGGCTTCGAGAGAGGAAGTAGTGGAAGTTTTTAGGCTGGTCAATTCAGGAACATTGAAGCAGTGTACCCTGGGCTCTGGGAGGAAATAGCCCAGAGTACAATCGGCAGAGGCGCTAGGATGATGATGACTTATTTTCAAGGCCGATTTTAATTATGTAGGTATCTCTCGATAAAGATGCATACCACAGTTTAGTTCCCTAAATAGCTTGTCGTTGATTAACTTTCATAGGTATCTAGGCATGTAACTCTAAAGTAAAGAAAGGCATCTTTATTAAAAGATAAAATATTGAAATTGGATTGGCCATCAATATTTTCGTCGTTGTCAAAATTTCGTTTTGTTGATATACTTCTCATGTGAAGATGTTTATAAATGTTATTTGTTATCTAATGATTCAACCGGCTTTGGAATACCTACTCGTTGTACTGTTGGGTAACTAATACTATTTATACTAAGGAAAGCTGTTACTCTTAGATATCAAGACTTATCTGTATTTGACAGCCTTCTTAAAACGTATGTTATAGACAATAAATATTCATTTATTGTCTAGGGCTATGTTTTTCCATTTACCTAGTAAATCTACTCTATAGTCTTTTGTTAACGTTAAGGTTCCTTATCGTCTCGCAATTGAGCTTAAAATAAACTTTGTTAATTCGTTTTTAACATAGAATTTATCTTAAAAACGAAACCTTCATACTTTTGACTTACCTACCTATTAAAATGTCTTTAACGTGTATTGGTCAGAGTTTTTAAGCGTCTCGCTAGTTTGTTGGACGGCATTTTCATTGTAATCTTGTCCGGTGCCTCGGTCTACTTATTGCAGTTTTTGTCGGTTGTAGGTTGGCCATCGTAGCGTGGCGTCGTTATTATGTAGAGCAATTTTCGAATTTATTCGAATTTATAATGAGGTTTTCCTTCCTATAATTTCTTTGAGTCGACACTGGGCTACTCACGAAAGGGTGTGTTCGTATACTGATGTCAACTTACAGAAAGAGCTGTACAACAATGTTTTGAAAAAACTTTTACCATCCCTTATTATTTCAGTAAGAAGTGGCTTAGCTAGGTAACCAAGGGATCTGGGGCATATTAAAAACTGAGGCAACACTGCTATGTCTTTGCAATTTCTCTAAACTGAGTTTTCAAGTGGGTTTGCAACCTGTCATATTTATTATGGAAATTGGAGATCTTCGATGCAGATTTCTGGTAAGGATTCTGAGGCCCCCAGCCCATCTTGAGAGCCCCAGGGCCACTTAGTAGCTACGGCACTGTCAGTAAGATAAAAGCTCAACCTGGATTTGGATTGGATTTATTAATCAGATAGGAACACAACTACAAAACTTGTGTACCTATCTTTTTGATAAGAAGCTGTCATCTTGATCACTGATCTTGACTTACTTGACTTAAGGTCCTAAGTCCCCTCGATGGGGCAGAGGGCGTCCACAGTGCGTCTCCATCCCGGTCGGTCTTGAGCTACGCGCTTTATTTCGCTCCAGGTCTTGCCTAACTCCTTCACTTCTGCAGCGACAGTCCTCCGCCAAGTCTGTTTTGGACGGCCACGTTTGCGCCTTCCTTGAGGGTTCCAGTCTAGGGCTTGCCTTGGTATGTGTTCCTGGTCCCTTCGGAGAGTGTGGCCAATCCAGTTCCACTTGCGGCGTTTTATTTGGAGGTCGATTGGAGTCTCGCTGCAGCGCTCCCACAGACTTTGATTGGAGATTTTCTCGGGCCAGTATACTCCGAGAATTCGGCGGAGACATCGGTTTACAGAGACTTGTAGCCGGCGCGTGATATCCTTTGTCACCTTCCACGTCTCGCACCCATACAGCAATACGGTTTTTACATTGGACCGGAATATCTTGAGCTTAACTCTCCGTGTCAATTTCCGTGATTGCCATATCGATCGGAGCTGCGCGAAGGCTGCTCGTGCTTTGGCGATCCGAGAAGCGATGTCCTCTTCAGTTCCACCAGTTTCCGACACGACGCTTCCGAGGTAAGTGAATTGGTGGACTCTCTCCACACCCTCTGTGCCAATAGTAAGCGGCAAGGAACTTGTCGCTCCGCACCTCATTTCCTTAGTCTTCTTGATGTTAATTTTGAGTCCCATCTTCTTTGCCTCTCTCTGTAGGTCGCCCAGTTTGGTCTGCATATTATCGCGGGTGTGGCTCAGCAGGCATAGGTCATCGGCATAGTCCAGATCCTCCAGGACGTCGGATAATCCCCACTCTATGCCGCGGCGCTTCGTTGATATTGCGCGATGTATCACACCATCGAGGGCGACGAGGAAAAGGAGAGGTGATAGAAGACACCCCTGGCGCACTCCTGCATGAACTGGTATGTCCTCCGATACGAGTCCATTGTGCGTCACTCTACAAGAGTAGCTTTTGTAGATGGCCTTGACGATGTTTACAATTTTCTTTGGGACTCCAATTTCGTGCAGACGGTCCCAGATGCAAGTCCATCTCAGCGTATCGAAGGCTTTTTCGAAGTCCACAAAAGTCAAGTATATCTCCCTTTGCCATTCTGATGCCTGTTCTAAAATGATACGCAGAGTGTTGACTTGATCCGTGCACGATCGGTTAGGACGAAATCCGGCTTGCTCCCTGCGGATGTATGGTTCCACTGCCTTCGACATTCTATCCAGAATGATCTTGCAGAGCACCTTGGAAGCTGCCGAAAGCAGGGTGATGCCTCTCCAGTTACTGCACTCACTGAGGTCTCCCTTTTTCGGCACGGTTATGAGGAGGCCTCTGTTCCAGTCGTCCGGTAACTCTTCCGCTTGCCAGATGTTGTTCAGTAGTGGCGTTAGCGCTTTCACGGCAGTTGGTAAGTCGGCTTTAAACATTTCCGCTGTGAGGAGATCGACTCCTGGGGCCTTGCCGGGTTTTAGCGAACGTACAGCGTTTGCTACTTCCTCTTCCGTGGGAGGGAAAACGTCAATGTTGAGGTCAGGCAGGGACACGTCGGCATCAGGTGGCGTGTAGTCAGTGGGGTCGTTGGGGATGCAGAAGATTTCTGCAAAGTGCTCCCACCAGCGTTGCAGCTGTCCCTCTGATGTCACTATCAACTGGCCTTCCTTACTCTTTAAGGGTTTCTTCCTTCGGTTCTGTGTTCCGGCCAAAGTCTTCGTCGCTTTGTACATCTCCCTGAGATTACCGGAGTCAGCAGCACGTTGGGCGGTGTCGGCAATACCATCTGCCCATACTCGTCGGTCACGGCGAGTACTACGGTAAATAGTCTTCCGTATTTGACGGTATTGCAGCCTCAGGTGTTCCAGTGTTGCCGCGTCTGAGGTCGACAGAATCTTCAGGTGAAGCACTCTCCTCTCTTCAATGAGGTCCCAAGTTGTTTGTGACATCCAGTCTTCACGTGCGCGAGTTTTTAGTCCTAGAACGACGGAGCTGGTCTCTGTGTAGGCCATTTTGATGCGATTCCACTCCGCGTTGACTGTGGTTGAGTCAGCAACGAGTCCTGCGAAACGGTTCCGCAACTCTAACTTAAAAGCTGCCTCGGTGTCTGGGTTCCTTAGTTTGCCAACTTCAAATCGTCTGCCTATTTTTGTTTGGGCAGCAGTTTGAGCTACGGCTACTTTTAGCCGAACCTCCGCCACTACTAGATGGTGGTCACTATCAATATCCGCACCTCTACGGTTGCGGACGTCGAGCAGCGAAGAGCGCCATTTAGCGCTTATGGCAAGGTGGTCGATTTGGTTCTTGGTGACTCCATTGGGGTGATTCCAGGTGTATTTGTGGTGATCTCCGTGAATGAATAGCGTCCCTCCAATGGTAAGGTCGTTGTCCTGACAGAACTCCAGGAACCGTTCCCCATTGTCATTACGTACTCCCAGCCCGTGCTTGCCCATGTGTCTTTGACAACCATCGTTATCTGTTCCAACTTTAGCATTAAGATCACCCATGACGATTACTATGTCTTGTCTACGGATGTTCTAGTTGAGTTGAGTGCGCTATAGAAATCGTCTTTCGTTTCCTCTGATGCCAATTCTGTGGATCACTGATCAAAGCATCAATAATCTTATCGTATTTGACGCATTATAAGTGGTTTCCCGTCATGGTTAAACTAAATTGAAATGGCTTAGTGTATCTATACGCTATCCTTCTATCTATAGGTCGAACTCGACAGACAGTGATCAATTTGACGTACTCCCTGTCATCTGAATATCTCATCAACTCTCATAATTTGTATAAGTAGATCATGGTCACTTCACGAACATTGGCCATAAGTTTGTCTCGTTCAAGGCTTTAAACTTAAGTTACGTGCTTAACAATAAGAAAAGTAAACTTGGACAGTCTCGTTACGATCAAATGACGATGACTGAGTATCGAATGACTTTCACTTCCGGCGTAAACAAAATAATGCTTATTGTTATCCGAGATTTTTATTACTATACTCGACCTTGAAGGTTATTCTCACTTTTCGCACTTATCTTGGATATAGGCGCGACATATCAAATTCGGGCTTATTTTTATACTAGCGGCCGCCCGCGACTCCGTCCGCGTGGATTTTTTTTTTCGAAATAAAAAGTAGCCTATGTTCTGTCTCAGGGTCTAAAGATTGTCTGTACCAAGACAGACAGACAGACAGACAGACAGACAGAGTTACTTTCGCATTTATAATATTAGTTGGGATAGGTAGATCTTCAGAACATTTTGCCAATAATAATAGAGAATGAAGTTAATTACTAGCCATTGAGGTATTACTACTACCTACGTATAGAGTGTACATCGAGAGCATAATAATCTATGTGTCAAATAGTCGTAGCGTACCCTGGGCTTCAAGGCAATGACCGAGGATGCGACCGAAAAAAGCTTTAAGATGATCATAATAGATCTTGACAATATTAATGTGCTGATTAGTAATTTATTTAATGCATGCTTCATTGGGTACAAAGTTTTGTAAAATGTGTAGACTGATATTGGGTATTACAATGTAGATGTAGCTGATGATAATGATATGTATAGAATTGATTTGACATTGTTTATTTCGTTTCCAGCGTATCTCAGCCGAGCATCATGTTCTCGTACAAGGCTCAGATGGACGAGCCCATGGACGACGACCAGGTGTCTCTGCCGCACCAGCAGAGCTTCAGCTCACTCAAGACGGATTCTGACTACATTTACCAGGTATGTGTTTTATTAACATTTACAAATCTTGTTAACTGTCACTCTGCCCAGAGAATAGATTGCACCATTTGACGACAAATTTAACATATTATGTACTTTATGATTGTTTAACACTTACAAATTGATATTCGGTTTCTGAAATACGAGTAAATAATAACAACATCTTTAGTCCCCATCCCATGATCCTATTTTAATTTGTAAATGTCTCCTCTTTTTACCACTTAATTATGATTAAACATTCTGTTTGTTCAAAACGTTAGCAACCATTAATTGAAGGTCATTCATGATTATATTAATTAGCCAGGCCCCGCGTGTATATTATTATGATAGGTCGCTTGCATTAGTATTGCATTTTATCGATGTACGTCATTAACTCATTATACCCATTAATCAATTTAGGCGTCAACGATGTTTATAGTTTGACTTTGTGCAATCCAGTTGCATCCATATAGATAATCACAAATCGGATATGTGGAGATGAAACATACTTACACTTACATCTTAATATTAACACGTTGTATAATGTGGCTCGTTGATTATGTGACAGTATGGTTAGAAAAGTTAGAAAGTATGATGATGTCATTCGAAGCTGGTTTTCAATACTGATCCGATAGTGATTTAACTTCCATCTTTCTGAAATCTTGACAAAGTGTTAATGATTATCGACATAGACTTTTTGCTACATTACTTTTGGTTGACTAATAAGAAGACTAATCAGTTGAGTTGAGATTAAAAATGTTTCGTGATTGTAAAAAAGTAAAACTCCACAACAATTGATGCATATGTAAATGGGAACAATTTTAAACATAGGATGATTTTAATGCGCAGTTCACTGATAGGAGTGAGCCTCCCCCATATGGCAGGTTATATCCATGATCCTTCTATTTACATACTCTTAGAGGCCATCCATTAATCATGACAGGCTCGAAGGAGTAGGGGGGGGAGTCCATGAAAAAGTCACGAAATATTACAGGGAGAGGGGGGTAGAAATATGTCACGTGTATTCATGTTGCATAAAGTTTCACACAATTGCGTAATTTAATTATTTTTATATCAGTCGAAAACAACTTCAATTCTGTCTACCTGTTATGGTAAAAAATCCAATTAAACATTATATTATTATAATCTAAAACAATTACTATTGTTCCAGCAGAGCAATAGCGTATACGACAGCACGCTGTTCGAGGCAGGCGGGACCACTCCCATGAATCCCGTGTACAGTGCTTCGCTCCAGTCTCCCGACTCAATCGCGTCGGGGCAGTCGCTCGACACGCCCGCCTTCCAGACATAACGATAACAACGGAACACTGTCCAATAGAGCGAGAGGTACTGGGCGAGATGGGCGAGGCTTAGGTAAAGGCAGTCAATTTCAACAGATCCTTTTTTGATTTGTTAGTCTGGCACTTCTCTTTAGGCGTGCTAAATGTGTAACGGTGTTACCACACCAATCGATCGATCGTTGATCGATGGCAGAACGGAATAGTCGACGTCGATCGAGCTGTTTCGCCAATCGATCAACGTCGACCGGTGTCGATCGATTGGTTAGTCGACTGGTGTTTGTCGATGGCGTCGATCAATTAAAGCTACAGCACCAGTCGATCAACATCGACCGATGGCGTCGATCGACCCTCAATCGATTGGTGTGGTAACACCCTAACGTCGATTGGGGTTTTGGAGCATTGACTCTCGTAAATAGGACAGCATGATATCGAATTGTCGCATTGGTTTTACTATTTAGAGAAGAAATCATGGGAGCGTATTTCCACCGTTAAAAGTTGACCCATAATTACTTGAAAATTCAAAAATCAGAGCCGTTCTGGGGAAGGTCTCCTTAAGTTATTGTTCTCTTTCATCAAATTTCCTAAAATTTTAAAAAAATAATACATTTTATTTTAGTATCTCACAAGTGCTGTCGACCGTATATTGAGTTAGTTGGTACATATTGTTATCAACTTGACTAACGAAATGACGTCAATATGTTATACATCAGTTTCAAAGGTCAATGAAATACAGTTATTCACATCTTTGTACAACGATTGTAATCGTTTCCGTCTCCGATTATCTATGGCCGGTGTCAATAATGTATCTCTTGGTAAAAATTGGCCTACTAGATTTTAGTTGCTAGATTTTATTGTTATTTTACGCTATTTAACATAAATATCAAAGAAACTAAACTATGGTAAGGCAATAGCCGATATGGCAGCCGAGAAATAAATTATTGAAATTGGAAAACTGTATGATCTTGTATAACCTAAAATACATCATCCAAAGAGAAACATTACTAACATAGTGCTATTATAATGAGTTATGATAAGGACGTTAGTGTAAGATTACCTGATTTATTTACAAACTAAGAATCTCAGTAGAACTGAATATAGGAGGAGTTTGTTCCGTTTTTAGCTTTCATTTGTTGTCTATGAATGGAAAAACAAAAAATTAATAATTGTAGTCGTCGAGATTTTAAAATTACTTTGTAGTTATAAAAATAATTGAAAATTTGTAAACATGCTCTTTTAAGTAGACGCTCTGTTGTATTGTGAGATCGTAAAATATCCCCTAAATCTGATCTATTTCTGAATTTTTTTAGTCTCTAAGATTGTAGGTATTCCTAGTTTTTTCAATTTGGATAATATCTGAACCAGTTCCAAAACTACTTAATTTGTAATAAGATTTGTATGATACTTCTATTTAGAATAGAACATTAGGACCTAGAGTTATTGATTTATTTCCTAAATTCTATCGAATCTCAAAATCTCGACGACTATAACTTTTATTTTTTTTGGGTTAGTTTGAACTTGTTTGCTTGAAATTTATAGGCATGAATGGAGTTAAAATCCTACATCCTCACTAAAACATTACCTTTCATTTACAAATATCGAATATTAAGCAGAGAAAATGTAACGATACGTTATGTTATTAAAAGCCAGTGATCAAATCGAATTTCTTGAGACTGCATTACATCCCATGTCTGCTTTAATTCTATGTAATGGATCCATCCATAAATTCTGACATTAGATTATAATATTAGCTATAAAAAGCTTACTTAAATTGTATATAGTGTTGGTTCTTAAAATAGGTATTTGTGATGGGCAGTTACCCGCTAACCTACCATTCTAACCCACTGGTGGGTGGAGGGGTAACTCGAAAATTTTAGTAGTTCCCACCCACCCACCGCGTCAAGGCTGGAATTCTTTATCGATGTATTTTGTCGATAATGAAAAACAATATGGTCGATTAAATGAATTGTTTATTGAATTAAATTTTAATATTATGAACAGGAAACCAACGTGGATGAACAAAATGGAATCTTAACATATAAACTTTTCACATAATATTAAAGCTGAAGAGTTTGTTCGTTTGTTTGTTTGTTTGTTTGTTAGTCTAAAGGCACTAATATCAAGAACTACTGGTCCATCCGTCGAGGAAGGCTTTAAGCTATAGTATAACACTATGTGTGCGGCAAACGAAATACACGCGGACGATTTCTTAATAGTTCATTCTGATTTCGAATTCCCTGTAACTATTGCCCTCCAACGCAAACATGGCAAAATGTTGCAGTTTACCTCATTTAACGAATACGATTTTAGAGGGCTGGAATTATAACGTTAACCATGATCAAACATGTATTGAGACGCTAAAGTTAAAACGTTTATTACTTTAAATATCTCACGGATTGCACGGATCGCCCTTTTCTGCAATAAAAGTTTCTATAAAAGAAAATACATAATTTTTATTGAAAATTGAAAATTATGTGACTTTTGCAAAATTATCTTATTTTTTGACCTATTAAGAAATCGTCCGCGTGTATTTCGATTGCCGCACACATAGTGTTATACTATAGCTTAAAGCCTTCCTCGACGGATGGACCAGTAGTTCTTGATATTAGTGCCTTTAGACTAACAAACAAACAAACAAACAAACAAACAAACGAACAAACTCTTCAGCTTTAATATTATGTGAAAAGTTTATATGTTAAGATTCCATTTTGTTCATCCACGTTGGTTTCCTGTTCATAATATTAAAATTTAATTCAATAAACAATTCATTTAATCGACCATATTGTTTTTCATTATCGACAAAATACATCGATAAAGAATTCCAGCCTTGACGCGGTGGGTGGGTGGGAACTACTAAAATTTTCGAGTTACCCCTCCACCCACCAGTGGGTTAGAATGGTAGGTTAGCGGGTAACTGCCCTTTGTGATTACTTTCCTCTTTGTTTCATACTTTCACTGTAAGCTAGTTGGCAACTGATGACATTATATTGTATACTTGGTTGATGGAAATGGTCGAGGGTTTTGTACTAGACTATTCTCTACCCTGCGCAAAGTTTAATTAATAGATTTCAAAGACCATTTAATCTTGTAACAGATACTGCTTGCGTATATGGTCTTCAAGTAATTACATCTGATTCTATTATGAAGTCTTAAAGCGTAAAGTTTTTAACACAATAAATTTATTTAGAACTGATTCAGCAGATAGCAGTAAAAATAACTTTTTTTTAAAATGAACACCTTAAATTTCAGACCAGGCTTTTAGTTTCAGTTGAAAATTACAACCAGGCTTCGAATGAAAAGTAAATTAGTGTGAAATGAAAATTGTAAAAAAATATAGGTAAGTTACGTAATAGTTTTCTATCGTGATTGCATACATTAATTGAATAATTTCTTATTTAAATATGTTTGTAGTTTCGTAATTGTTCTGTAGCACTTCGTATATTTAAGGAATTTCTCATTACGTAATTCGTTCTTACGGTTTGAAAATTACAATGTCATTTTCTGAATTAATTTATTAATTTTCCTGGAGATTTTTATGTTTATTAATGAAATTACGTTAATAATGTTTATGTCACCATTTTTTTGTATCCCATACGATTATATTTTTCTTAATAGATGTGATGCATAGATTCAATTTGGCTTAAGCAAAAATAACTCTTATTAAAACACGATTATGTAATGCTTACTGATGATGCCAAATAATGTACCTTTAGTGTGCTTCAGAAGGAGGCTGTTTTTATTGGCTTACTTTATAACTGTTCTTTTATTACCAACACATTGTAAACACAAGACATTTGTTTGATCAAGTATGGTAACGGCGACCTATACATTTAAAATTTGGTCAATCTACCTCATTGAATTTACACATATCCAAAATAATTTATCAAAACAAAAGCAATGATTTGTCGTTTTGAGCTTGTGTAACTGACAGTATACCTTACTAAGATTACTTTATGTATGATACTATTTTTTGTAGATAACAATCTAACTTGATTTTAAGCAGTATTTGCCTCCACTGTGAAGTATTATGCGAATGTTTGATATTCTGTTGGTCGCTCCCCCAGATTAATGAATATCTCTATAGATATAAGAAGCAAATAATTTGCCAGTTATGCCATCCTTTTTCTTTATAATATGAATCACGTGTGATAGAGCAAGATAGCAGACACATGTACTCTCGCCGCCTAAACTGTCAAGTGACACATTTACTTATGTGCAATTTTTGACGTTATGGTGAAGGAAGACACTAACGTGACGTAGGGAGCAAGTATGTTATTCATTAATCTGAGGTGGCTCCTCTACATGCTACAGATGTTTTATTTGTAAATATATGAAGTTTGCTACTACTCGTATAGTGCTATTTATCTCGTGTGATTGCTAATCGGTTTATTGTATATTTTATTGTACTGTGATGATATTTACTTATTGTAATGTTTTGTTGTTGATTTTATATTTTTCTTTATTGTAAAAACGGTTCGTAGAAGTGGAGGATGTAGCGTACGAATATTTTGTTTTTGTATGAGTTATTCGTATGATTTTAATGGGATCTGTAATGCTATATTTTGTCACCTTAGCTGGATAAGTTGTCAAAGGCAATAAGATTTTAAAGTTTAAATAAGACAAGATTTATTGAGTGTTTTGAAACACATAGGAAATAGAGATCTATTAGTTATTTTTCTAAGAGACAAGCTTATATAAACACATGCTAGTCGCATATCGAATGTTTTTTTACTACATCATGATGCAAAGTCAATTGGTCATGTTTCGGACATTTTTCCTTATCATCCGAAGGCAATTGTCAATTTTTTTCCTTTTTGATTGTGATACTTCACATGGTGTATGTATTTCATGTGAAACTTTAAGTGATATTTTGGTTGATGGCATATATTTTTTGTTGTTTTGTCTCATAGGCAACTAATAAAGTACTTCTATTGAAAATATGCGTTTTATTTTTGAATTGGGCTTTGTATCCTTTTAACCTGAGAACTGACAAGTTCACTAAAATATGTGCTTTGTCTTGCATAACACATCCATGACTCTAGAAGGAATATAATGACACAACATTTACTGGGCATCCTATTTGACTGAGAACTATTTAGTCAAAAGTATTAAGAAAAAGACAATATTTTACCCATTCCTTTTATTACAACAGTAATATCGCATTTATAACATTATTTAGTAAGCTGCTCCTGGATAAACGGATGTTTCAAGCAGTCTATTACTGACAGCCTTTGATGATAGTCAAGCATAAGCATTTTGTCTAATAAATCTTTCAATTGTTCTAGTTTACTATTTTCGTCTCCTAGAGTACCTTTCTGTGATTTCTTAAGTTCACGAAGAAGGTCTCGCGAAGGAACTATATTACTTATTTCTACATATTTTTCTCTGCCTGATGCTTCGTCTTTTTTGTGTAGAAGGAAGCTGTTATTATAATTAAAATGCTGATCTTTAAATTTGCCCTTGCGTATCATTTTACTCGGAATTTTTCCTTTTAGATCCATGAAACATTTGAGCATTTTGTTATTCGAACTTCCTGTAAACATTATTTGACGACCCGCTTGGTGTAATGGTCAAGATGTTGCCTATTACGCAAGAGGTCGCGGGTTCGATCCCCGCACAGGACAAACATTTGTGTGCATGAACATGTCTGTTTGTCCTGGTCTGGGTGTTATATGTATCTATTTAAGTATATTTGTAATACCACTGTTGATTCTGATGTCTGTAACACAAGTGCTTAAGCTACTTAACACGGGGTCAGATCAATGTATGTGATGTTGTGAAATATTTATTTATTTATTTATTTATTTATTTTATTATCTTTCCTGTCGCCATTTCATATATGGTACACGCAGATGACCAGATATCTACACTATGTTTGTATGGTATGCCTAAAATAATTTCTGGTGCTCTATAAAATCTTGATACCAAATAAGGGGTGGCTTCATTTTCTCCAACTTTAGATGCAGAACCAAAGTCACACAACTTTAGAACATTCTTTTTATCATTCACTAGAATATTGTCTGGTTTCACATCAGCATGCACTATGCCAATCTTTTTTAACAACCTTAAAGCCATAAGTAGTTGTCTGCTGTAGCTAATCACAGCTTTCGTATTGAGACCATGTCTCCCATATTTTTTAATGACTTGCCTTAAGTCCATATACAGGGGTTCCAAAACTAAACACAGATGCCCTTTGTGCATAAAATTTTTCAGCATTTTAACACAGTGGTATTTGTTTTCAGGGTCAGCTTCATTAATTTCCCTCAAAATAGCTAATTCCTTCAAGCCAGTTTTATATATCAGTTCATTATTTCTCATAATTTTGATAGCCACTTCAGACTTATTGTTTTTGATGTCATGTGCAAGTACTACATTAGCAAACACTCCTTGACCAAGAATACTTTTAACAACATATTTGTTATTGTCAATTATATCACCAACTTTAATGTTATAGTACCCTTCTGAGTCATCCCAGTTATCAGTTAATTGTGACTGTCCCGTAGTGTTGTTGTCCTGTGTTACTGAATCATTGTGAGAAACAAAATCTTTGTCTGAAAACATGTCTGTGGCTTCTTTTGCAGAGTCTGGCTTATCAGGGGATATTGGAATATCTTTAGGTTTCTTTTCAGTGTTCACATTTTCCTGATGCTCATCATCTTTGTCATTGCTATTATCGCATTCCGTTGAAAACTGTAATTTCTCCAATAATTGTTTCCTTTGTTTTCTTCTAAGCTCAATAATATTTTCTTCATCTTCCGAATCCAAATGCGAGTATTCAACATCATGTATGGGTGATTCTTCACTTGTTTTTCTATTTTTTTTTGTGTTATGGTTGTCAATTTCTTCTGGTTTTCTTTTGTTTTTGTGGTTAATGTCTCCTCCATCTAACTTATTATTTGCTAAATTATAATTTGTGGGTTTCTTAATTTTATTCAGTTCTTGTTTTAAATTTTCTCTCTGCTTCAGTAGGTCTTCAAGACTTGAATGGTTAGTGGGTAGAGGTGGAGTTTTAGATTGCATCCTGGTCTTACTATCTTTTTCATTATATCTTCTTCTCCTGCTTTTTGAAACTTTGTCTTCATCTCGTTGCCTCCTTGATAGTTTGCTTTTTGAATACTTATTGTCTGCCATTCTACAACTTCAAATTTAACTTTGTATTATAAATTATGTTATGAGGATAAATCAATCTGTAAAGATACAAAACAAAAAATTAGTACAATAATCGAAACAAATTTGTTTGAAAGCTAATATAAAAGTTTCAGTTTAAATAAAATATCTTTATGTGCTTTTTAATATAATATGTAATGTAAAGCATTGTTATATCATATTCATGATAGCTGTGTTATTTGTAGTATGTTTTATTTAAATGACATTTATTATCAAACAACTCTCATGAACATGACTGACATCTAAAAAATTGTTACTATATCATTGATTACTTTTCCACCATTCCATTACTAGAGCACTCTTGGTTTTTCCAAGATTTATTTTATATCACATTGCCAAAATATCATTGCTCCATTTCAGCCCATTATTTAAAATGGAATAGACATCATTTTACTGAACCATCCATGGTTTTTAATTTATTTATCTGGTGGAGTTTTCCATCCTTGCTAGAAAAAATGATTTAATGAATATTATAACATAATAATGGAATGTTAAATAAATGGGTACATATTTAATTTTATTATTGTAAATAAAATTCAGTGCTTAATGAAAATAGCATCACTCTTATACACATGGTCGATGCTGATAAGAATACTATTCTCCCTTTCATAATAGGTATTTAGATTTGAGTAGGTATGTAATAAGTTGTGAAATTTAAGAAAAAATAAATCATGATTATAATTAAATTAGGTAAATAAAAAGGGTTTACATAAAATAAATAAGATTAACAATAACATTCAAGAAATCTGCAAATGCTAAATAAGCGCGCCAAGCATTTCTTATGTAGTTGTTGCGTATACATTGTAAACACAGGTTATCGAATTAGGCAATTGTTCTAGAAAAGGGTATTGATAAATAGATCTTAGGTGTTTCATTGATAAATGCTAATATTTATTGTCTGCTAATTGGAGAAAAGACAATAAAATTAGCATTCTTTTCATTTTTGCACAAAATATTATGTTGACGAAATAATCTTCTTTTGCCACATTTGATCATAAAGGAAACATGTAATTGTTCCTCAATTACACATTTCCTTTAATAACTTTAAATCGTACTTGAAAAAATTATGTGAACACACTCTTTTAGCGAATTTATCAAAATGTTTTGTAATAAAAATATTCCCTACGACAACCATGACACATTTGACGTTATATTTTTTAAAATCACAATTTCGATGTTCGGATGTTTGTGTTACTGACTACCGGTAAAACCGGTTTGGTTTCCGGTTTTAATTGAATGATTGAATTTATATATTATAATTATAAAATAAACATAATCATTATCGATTAAACTCTTATAAACATGCTGTGATGATGATGAATTATGATAATTTAAACACTTGAATTTAAATAATTGAAATAAAAGTCAAGGGACTATCTTTTTTTCGGGTAAAAATAATAACCTCAAAAAAAGTCAAGTGTCACTATCAAAAATACCAATTGTCAAAATTGAAACTAACCTAAAAAAATACAAGTCGGTCTAAGTAAAATATTGTAATTATTTGAAGAAAGATGTCTTTGTTAATTAATTCTTTATTAAAAACCTCCGTTTACAATCACTTTCGACTCATAGTTCCTATTCGTATGATATCAGTGACGCAAGGTATGATAACATAACCTCTTGTGTAATAAAATAATCTTAATAATTTTGTATCAAGTAAATATTGAATTAATGAATTACATTAAACACGATATTTTATCAGCATAATTGTTTGTTACCAAAAGAACTCCCTTAAACTTAAAATTATTAGTTTGATTCATAAAATATTTTGCCCTATTAAGTTAAGAGTTTATGAACATAACATCTTATTTAAATAATATTTCCGAAATGTTACAGTTCAGAACTTATACTCACAAAGCGCCCTTGGAATTGATGGCTACTTGCAGACAAGGAAGAGGGTCAAAGAACAATTTGCGAATTTCTCAGATAAGTTCAGATCAAAAATGGTTGAGTTTGTGAAGGACCCAAAAAACATGATCTTTACCGAAGACTTAAAGAATATGATCCATATGGCCGAACCTAGTGACTTAGAGCTCATAAATGATATGATAAAGAAGTAAGTATTACACGTTGGATTCCTAATTTCCTAATTTTAATGTGCAATTGTAATTATCAGTGTTTCTCTACTATATCATGCATATTTTATACACGTAAAGCTTCCTGATAATTTCTTCTTAGTCGTACACTCTTGGCAGAGTGATCGTGGTCATGTTTCAGTCGATTCCCGTGTAACAGCTGCTCTTGAAATTCGACTCCAAGCAATTCTATTTTTAGCTTGCTGAGAGCAATCGCTGATGCTGGAGTGCATCCTGATGATTTACTCTCTGATAAATATTGCATGAAAATTGGTTAGGTAGTTATAAAGATTTAAGCATTTATATGGACAGACAAAGAAAGC
Source organism: Nomophila noctuella (assembly GCA_958496325.1). Lineage (NCBI taxonomy): Eukaryota > Metazoa > Arthropoda > Insecta > Lepidoptera > Crambidae > Nomophila > Nomophila noctuella. Next base: position 4,865,752 of record OY292498.1, read on the forward strand.
TACTTTCTTTTATACTATGTAGTAATAATGGAAAATCAAAGTGTAATATGAACTGCTTATTTATCCCTTGAATGTAATAGGAAAATTAATTTGATTCTAATTTGTCTATCCTTCAGGTTCAATGCTCACAATTCTGAGCACAGATTTGGTTCTTTCATCTTTGGCCCAGTCGTGATGAGAATGTTCCACTTCTTGGACGCGCCAAATGAAGCTTTACAGGTACCTTAGTTTATCTAGTATTTTATAATGTGGATTGAATAATGTTATTGTTATCGGAGATATTGAAATTGAATTTGATTTTATTTTATTTTTATTAATTATTGGACATAATTAGCCAAACTTTAATTTTTTTTATATTATATTTCATATCAAAAATACAGTAATACCCCGCTTTACGCGAGAGATGCGTTCCAGAAAAAATCGCGTTAACTGAAATTCGCGTATATCGAGGTTTATGATTAAACATAGCCAAAATTTAAAACAAAAAAAACAAGAATCATTTTAATCAATCACTTTAATTCTAAGAACACTTGATGCAATACATAGTTACTATTAATTATTTTTTACGGAAAAATACATCGATGTATCTCCAATAAATGTTAAAACACGACTGCCAGCCGAACTAAACATGACGGAACAAACGAAACGAACGAGGGAATCCCCATAGAACAAAGTCGAAGGACGGGGTATTCACTATTCTTCAAACAGAATGCTCAGAGGAAGCGGGAATTCCGCGACCATAGAGACGTTGATGACTACATTATGTTTATAGGCACTTTTTCGCGTAATGCGAGGCATTTGAGCGCGAAATTTGAAATTCGCGTTATAGTGAAACCGCGCATAATGGGGTCGCGTAAAGCGGGGTATTACTGTATCAGGTTTATTAAACCCCCATGAATAACTGTTTTCTCTAAAAGTTAATGAAGTAACCCTTCAAGATATACTTCAAAATGCAAGTTCAACTTCAGACAAATAGATGCCACTAACTCATTGTATAATGTTTCAGTGTTTCGAGGACCCTGGGAAAGAGGGTTTCTTTGATCAGCTGGTGTCATATCAGATTCTGTTGGACCTGCTCTACTGTCACCAGATGTATGACGAGATGTACAGGGTCTTTGACATTGTGAAACAGCGTCAAGTTAATATGACCAAGTTTCCGAAATATCCATTAGTCCTAGTTTTAGCAGCATGTTACAAACAGGTATGTTTTTTGACTGTTAATTCAATCATCAAGTATTCAATCACCAGATTTATTATTTCTATATTGTACTGTACATTACTAGCGGCTGCTAGCTATTTTGTCTGGGTAGATTTCCACATACAATATCTTTTTAATTGTAGTCTGTGTGTGTTATTCAGTTGTTAAAGCTACATAATTGTAAAGTTCAGACATCCATACTCACAAAGATTCACCAAACATCCAGACATCCACACTCACAAACATTCACATTTATAATAATTAGCTAGCTATTATAATTTTTTACAAACTACATTATCTTAATAATAAAGTTGTTTTATGGACCCAAGGACATGTTGATATAATGTTTTGCTTCATTCCAGAATACTCCAAAAAGTATGGAGTATGCTTCAAACTTATGGACAGAATTAACTGATGCGGGCACATCACCTCTTCGGAGAGCTGTCACATTTTTTGCAGGTAATTATGATAATTCCTATTTAATATTTAGGAAGGCATGCTAATCCATGTTTAAGAATTGTACAATATTTTTTTACACTTGTTGACGTGACCAGGTTCTTAATCAGTTATTGAGTAATTTCTTCTTTTTTTAGCATTAGCACTGAAGCAAGGGGCTCCACACATAGCATTGGAGTCAATATCATCACAAAAACATCATTATGTTACTATAAGAAATATTAAGGTAAGCCATAGGACAAGTCGAATTTAAATTTGATGTTTTCTGATTGGTTCATATTTATAACTTAAAAAAATATTACAGTAAGCTATTGATGTATTTGTGATTAAAGACAATTGATTGATTAATTTTAAGTTGGTATTCTTGTTAATTTGTTCCTAAATTCTATTTACTTTTATCAGTATATTTATTTTCTCATGTCATGGGATATTAATACAAAAGAACCTGTTTTCTGCAATGAAGATTAAATAAATAAATTTTATATTCACCACAGTTATATCCTTCTAGGCAATGGCGTTGGCAGACATGGGCCGGGTTGACGACGCGTTACCGATCCTACGATCAGTGATGGAAATAGACATACCAGAACAGAAGGACAGACACACATTCTTTGAGGAAACGGTTTGTTTTTACCTTATACATTCATTGGACTAACACACCAATTACCTAGCTATAAATAAAAGCTCGTAGCTTGTACTATGGATGAAAGGGAACAGATAGACTTACTTAAAAACTTTAATAAAAATCCATGACTCGAGTACAAATGTCGATTTTCATCATACAAACTTTTACCCCTCGAGAGATTCGAACCCGCGACCCTTGGTTTTGTAGTCTGAGAGTCTCGCACCACTATGCCAAACTAACGGGCCCGTCCAACCCATTTATATCCATAATAATGCTGTAGAATAAGTTTGAATTTAAAAGTGTCTAATGCCATTGAATTATGTAAAGATAGATAGATAGCTGAAGCTGCAGGCCCTTATATTTTCGGCATATTTAAATTATTTTAAAATGCAGGTCATATTATAACATCCTGTGGGACTTTTAAGCGTGTCTGTCCACGCTATGGAAGTACTTTCACATTATTATGTGGCTTACCTAAGATGGCATTATAATTTCGATTTCAAATATTTCAGATATCAAAGGTACGGAGTGCGGCTGAAAAATCCCAAGACAAAGATTTACAGAAACAATTTAATGACGTTGAAAAAGCGCTAAGAGATCGACGACTTATAGACAATCAAGTAAGTATTAAGAAATTTTCTTTTTAATCAAATACTGGCCGGATTGAGTTTTGCTGATAAACAAAAGTACAATACTTTTGTGTTGTAGTACCCATGTCGGAAAATAAAAACTTCGTAGACAGGGCTTTCGAAAAAAAAAACAAGGTTGGTCCTTGTTTTTTTTGTGTGTTCTATTTTTAAATATCAAGCGCCAATTGTTTATATCTAAAATTAACATTTCTCTCGTTACGTTACCTCCGTAGCCTCATTGTGTTTATTGTGATTTAAAAAAAAATTTTTTCAACATAATATTAAAAATCCATTTTTTTTTATCCAATTAATTTCAGACGTTAGACCAGCTTTTGAACGCGGAAATAAGTTTAGTTAAAAAAAAGAACGAGCCGCCGCGAGGAATGCCTTTCCAGAAGAAATTCCCGTTCCAGCAACGTCAGAAAAGGAACTTTTAGCCCGATCCCTAGGAATAGAGTCTAAGTACCATTCTACTGACCAATTGACCATATGCTCGCCTTAGCTTGGGTCATTACAAACTTTAAGCGTAGGAACACACTAGGCTGAAATTACGACACGTTATTTCGGCCTAATGTGTCATCTCCCATTTAAATGTGTGTCATATCATAAACACGTCGTTATTTCAGTGCGAATTCTGGAAAAAAGGACGTCAACATTTTCTTTTAATTGAAGAAAATGTTGACGTCCTTTTTTCCAATGTTGACCTAGCAGAGATTGACATTATTTTTGTGGTTAATTTAACAATCCAATTAATGCATTTTATAAAGAATTTGTGTCTTTCAAACTAAGGTGTTCAAAGTATGAGCGGTATATAGTTGACCTCATTTAGTTGAAGTAGTTACCCTTTTGTAAATAGTTTTGTGGAGAGCGCTTGGGGGTATGTATGGTTTGTAAATGCATTTTAGAGAATTTTGTGGCAGTTAAATTATTCTTTGCAAAGTCTAAGTTGCTTCTTCTTTTACAATATTGGAATTTATGAAAACTGAAAGTGTCAGGCCATTGGTTTAACATACAAAGTAATATGTATTATTTCGGGGATTAATTTAGAAGTCCAGAAATCTTTATCGTGCCCTGAATACTTTTTTTTTTTACAATAAATCATTCAGATAAAGCAACAATATTTTGTTAAGAAAACCTTTTTTCAGTTACCTGTACTAGAAAATGACTCTCATTTGTATATTCATATGTGCAATTCTGTTGTTAAATGTATGTTTAAAATAAAACCAATATTTCATGATCATGGTATTTTTATTGTAATAAGTAATAGGTACAATTATACATTGTAAAGTACACTTTTTCGTTCATAGTCATAGAATGGAAAAGCTGTCTTAAACTTGTTATTTTTGTTTCCCACATGGGATAGGTAACGTTAGTTCGGTGGTTCCTACCACCCGGACTACTGTATACCAACTTTACCAACTTAATATTATAAATGCGAAAGTAACTCTGTCTGTCTGTCTGTTACGCTTTCCCGCTTAAACCTCGCAACCGATTTTGATGAAATTTGGTACAGACAATCTTTAGACCCTGAGACAGAACATAGGCTTTTTATTTCGAAAAAAAGAAACCCACGCGGACGGAGTCGCGGGCGGCCGCTAGTACTATATACATACTTAAAAGTTGTAGTAGTTCGGTTGGCCGGACTAATAACCGAACCACTAGAACCTCTAGCCCCTAGAGGTAATTATTATATTCAACCCCCTTCTTCTTGAGTCGTGTTCCTCATTACTGAGGGTCGTGATCATTGTATGAAATGAAACACACAAAAAACTCTCCTGGCAATTTTGATGAAGTGGGTTGCCATTGCCTCCTCTATTTCACACACTAACTCGTAGTCTGTAGGTTTACTCACGATGTTTTCCTTCGCCGTACAGCTGGTATAAAAATTACGCACATAGATTTTTGATAATCTAGAGGTGCGTGGCTGGCCGGATTTGAACCGCCGACCTCACGCATGTGAACTGTGAAGCGGCGGTCTTACCACGAGGCTACCGGGCTGTTGAACTGTTTCAACCTCAACAGTATGTAAATTAGCACCTTTGACGTGAACGGTAGTAGTAAAGTTATTTCGTGGTATTTAACAGATTATAGCGGTTTACGCTGGTGTAATGCGGCTAAATTAACATTTTACCGTTTACTACGAAGCTGGAAGTATTTTATGTTATTCATTAATTCATAATTAGTCTAGATAGTATGATAAAAGTGGAAATAGTACAAGTGAAATACCTCCATGGGACCAATTTTTTAATGTCCTAGAAAGTTTTTTTTACCTGAAGTTTTTTTAATTAAAAATCTAGTACAGATAATATTGTGTATTTTACTAGGTACTTATACTAAATCACGATCGAAACCAGTGACAAAGGAAACAAATAAAACATATAAAGCAATCAATTCCATTTTTACTTGCTTGCTTTAAACTCAAATTAATTCAACCATAGTAAAGTAGAATAGAAGGACAAAGCATGAATTACATTTCAGCTAACCAGACGTGTAACCAGTGGCGTAGCTAGCATAGGTGGCACCCGGGGCGGATTTTATAGGTGTCACCCTAAAACTCAATCGAAACTGTTAAAATAAAAAAAAGTTATAATCATTTACGTTTTATTAAAATGTGAGTACCTATTACAAATATTTGTTTATTATGTAAAACAAATTTAGTTTGTTAAAAATTAAAATTTCTTCCTTCTAGCTTTGACACTAGCGAACTCAGAAATCACGGATTCCAATTTTGGGGGAATCTCTGATCGATTGACACTGTGCACATTGTTTTTTTTAATATCAATTATTATGTTCGTGGTACGATATTATAGTTACCTAGATAATTTTATTAGTGGCGGCTATGCTCTCTGCCGCAGATTTACGATTTTTTATAAATAGAAAGAACTATAACTGATGGTCATAGTCGGGCTCGGGTGTCACCCGTTTAGGGGTGACACCCGAGCCCGACTATGGGGCGGGCCGCCCCCGCCGCCCCCCCTTAGCTACGCCACTGCGTGTAACCAAACAAACACAACAACTTCACAAAATACTCGAAATAAAAGTATAGAGATTGTGATTTATGCTTCAACTCTTCTTTGCTACATCCTAAGCATTTGAGTAAAAATTTAACATCAGTAATGTAGAGAGACAAAGCTCGCTAGTTGCAGTGATTAGTGATTAGTCCTAGCGGACAACTGACAAGCCGCACTGTTCGCTCCAGTAATTACCCCTCGATTCCTGCAATTGCTCCGTGTTCCACGCAGGAAATTAAACACTTTTCCACTCTGTCGAGGGAACATTTCCACAGACGTGTGACGACGAGTTTTACCTAGACTTACCTATACTATATTACCTACTCTTTGGACTTAGCTCGGGTATTTGTGCGTTTCGTCGCATAATGGCAACTTCGTAAAATGGTAACAAGTTCGTAATTGGATAAAATCTTAGAATGGCATATTCGTAAAAGGACAAATAAATGCACACAAATAATAATTCACAAAAGGACAAAAATTTGCAAAATGGCAATTTTTACCAACGCTTATTTTTACTGAACGTAGGTATTTGTGAAAGAAGTTCTTTTGTATTCGTCTCTCGTAAATACAGTTAGTAGATGGAAAACGCACGAAGCAAGTTTGAAGTTTAGTGATTAGTGTTCTAGAGGACAAGCCGCAGTGTTCGCTCCAGTAATTACCGCTTGATTCCTGCAATTGCTCCGTGTTCTACGCAGGAAATTAAACACTTTTCCACTCTGACGAGGGTGCATTTCCACAGACGTGTGACAACGGGTTTTACCCAGATTCACGGTGGGTATTTGAGGTAGGTGTACTGAGTGAAGTATATTTGTTATCGGTTTTCGCAAATAAAATTTTTCTTGTTTGTAAACATTGTGTAAAAAAATCCTGGAAGTTTACAAGTTTTTAGGTATTGTTAATATGTTTTAAGAAAACATGTTTTTACGTGCAGAAGACAACAATAACAAACATTAGTAGAACACTAAGCTGGTGAACAGAGGAATAGCTAACTTATTATAGTTTACAGTACAAAACTTATAGTAGCTTATTATTAGCTTACCTAAATTACCTTCCCACAGTTTAAGCTAGGTTACCCTATTCAATACAATCGGGTTCTAAACCCACGAAACAGACAGAAATATTTAAGCCTGACATTTTCGTTCAAGGTTATTCAGTCCCATTAATTTCTATTGGAATAATGGACGTTTCCATTAACTCTGGTAACGGCAGGATTAGCTGGCTTGGAGCGAATAAACTTTAATTTAGATGTCCTCGGGGCTAATTTTTGAATGGAGTAGTTGCGATATATTCTGTTTTGTCTCTTTGGGAGAGTTGAGATTAAAACCTAAAAGGTAAACAGTTTGGAAATGGCATATGCACAAAAATAAAAAATTATGCTTTTATATCATCTCACCTATTCCTTGTTCGTACCAACTATTTTTTACATCTAAGTGTACGCTTTGTAATTATAAACATTTGTCTGTTGTACCTATCTATTGAATTTTCGATTTTTCTTTCGTGCCTTAGATTTTTGTAAGGACCTATACCTTTATTAGTGAACGAAATCGAGTGGACGCAATAAATGTCGGAACCTTATTTTCAACAAACAATTTCACAACTCACAATTTAACGATGGTGGCTATAGCTTCGCAAACAGAAACATTAATAGGCTGGAACTTTGCATAACATCTCGCATCTCTCAGTCACGATTATCTCGTATCCGTAGTAATTCCGTATCTCCGTAATTCAGAGGCAATATTACTCGCTCATTGTTTTCAATTAGTCCGTTCTCAACCGGCTGAGTTGTTATGCCGGCACATAGCGTTGCGGATGCGGTATTAATCTTAGCTCAGGATTGCACCCAACAGTCAATAGTCATTTGGACATTATAGGTAAAGTCAGAACCTATTTAATTTTAACAAGCAATGTCACAATTTTAATGATGTGGGCTACACGATATTAATAGGCTGAAACTTTGCATAACATCTCGCATCTCTCAGTCACGATCATCTCGTACGCGTAGTTATTCCGTATCTCCGTAATTTAGAGGCAACATTACTCGCTCATTGTTCTCAATTAGTCTGTTCTCAACCGGCTGAGTTGTTCCCGGCACGTAGCGGTGCGGTATTAATCTCCGAGGGCGGTCGAGGCTTTACATGCGTGATGCGTGAGTTTAAGAGAAACAGCCTAGTAGTAGGTACATTAGCAAAGTTTACACGCAGACATTAGCTATGTAGCTAATAAATGAAGGTCTTAATACTGAGTGAAGGAATAATTTTGTACTTGTATCTTACAATAATCACGGAATAAATTCGTAAAGTATTCGTAAGGTGCTACCACTCCCCGGCTGTAGGTATCTGATTATCCAAAAGTGATTAGATTGCGATGATGAGTTCAGCTATGCTGCTGCAGAAATGGTACTTGACACGCTGTGTCTGAGGCAACATTTGATACACAAAATAGTCTTCACTAGGACCCAACTGTACCTACATATTGGCTTTTTCTTATTAAGGGTTGTGGCAACCCTTACGAAAAAAAAACTAAACTATTCTAGACTGGCTCTTTTCACGTGCTGTCGTAGATTATACCATTGAACAAATCGTATTTTTTCTGTTTATGTGGGTGAATCCGTACATCATTGGGATAGTTTGTGGCTATAAGATCAATGAAAAAAATCGTTTCTAGTTAAAAAATGCTTTTATTTTATTTTTAAAATCTGTGACTAATTCTTTTCTCATTATTTCTTACTTTGCATTTTCTAAGCAAAATTTTCTTTAAAGAATATTTATTAAAATGTTTGTGTAAGGAATACACTGAATTCATTTTGCATCAACAGAGATTTAATAAAGCAAGCATGGCACTCTCGCTTGAAATACAAAACAATTTTAATCTTAAGAAGCGTAGGAGGATCTTTTAATAAGATTAATTTTAATATTATTACAAAACACTAGAACGTTTCATGAAAATGCATAAGTATCGTAATCAAATCCAAGTATTCAAATTAGTTTAGATCTAATTTGGCTGATTCTTTTATTATTAAAATTTTGCTTTTTAATACATATTTCGGGCTCTGCCTAGTGTGGGAGTCACTGCAAAATAAATAATTTATTAGGTATACATCTATCTATACTAATATAATAAAGCTGAAGAGTTTCTTTGTTTCAACGCGCTAATCTCAGGAACTACAGATTCGATTTGAAAAAAAAATTGTACTAGATAGTCCATTTGACGAGGAAGGCTTTTTTTTATTATTTAGTTTTATATGCGTCGTTCCTCACGAGAGATTGAAGCCCGTTTAGGGTAAATATTCACGTTTAATTATGTTCATCGGCGTTTCCTTGTATTGAAGTACCTACTTACTTTAAAATTCTTTCATTTAAAATAAACTATAGATGATAATTGATTTGGACGGAAGTTTCTCTTGAGATGAATCGGCAAGAAACTCGATAAAATACGCCCCGGCTGTATTCTGTATAACCCAAAGAGACGAACTTCTTAGCTATCCATGGATTCTCCGTGCGGGTGCCGGGTCCATCGCGTGGAACAGAGAGGAATGTCAGTCGGCGCCTGGGACTTTCGACCCAGCGTGTAGGTTTAAGGGGCCCCTTTATAGTATACTAACGATCACCTTCACCGATGACTTTCCTCTCCCTTCCCAACCATATTTGGTACGAGCCGAGTAAAGCGGCTTTAGTTGCTCTTTCCAGTAACGAGCTAATATTAGATCTTGGTAATCCTAAGTCCTTCAGTAGGTAGGTTGCCTTTAACAAGTAAATCCATTGTAAACTTGACTTGAATCCCCTGGGTCACTACCAAAGTGCAGATTGCTATCAATCTTGTGATGAAGTTATCTCATTAGTTGTTGTAGTTCCCGTCTTCTGCCGGATGACAATGCCAGCCAGCAAATCTTACTTTAATCTACAGAGCTAAGATTAAAGTTTGGATAAAAGTGCATATCATTTGCATTTTATTTCATATTTCTTCATGACGAATCCCGGTCGTAAAAAGAATTGGCTATAAAGTAAATTGAATTCTTTAAAATTTCAAAAGGGTAAAAACTACTGAAAATTTATGAAATCTTCACATTTCTAGTAAAATTTCTTCAAAATTTTAGTGTGGATATTATTCCAGCCTTAGAGTAAAATCTCATTAAAAACGCGACCGAAGTTCAGCCGAAGTAATTTTCTCTACAAAACTCCGCGACGTAATTTCGGCACGGTGTGTTATCTTCCATTTAAAATACATTGTGGATGAATAGCATTTTATTTCATATTTCTTCATGGCGAATCCCGGTCGTAAAAAGAATTGGCTATAAAGTAAATTGAATTCTTAAAAATTTCAAATGGGTAAAAAGTACTGAAAATTTATGAAATCTTCACATTTCTAGTAAAATTTCTTCAAAATTTTAGTGTGGATATTATTCCAGCGTTAGAGTAAAAACTCACTAAAAACGCGACCGAAGTTCAGCCGAAGTCAATTTTATCTACAAAATTCCGCGACGTAATTTCGGCATGGTGTGTTATCCTCCATTTAAAATACATTGCGGATGAATCGCATAACTTCGGGCGCGTTTTTCGGCCTAGTGAGTTCCTATAGTTCACAGTAAATCCCGCGTAATACTAACACTTTCTAGAAGCTTTCGTGTCTACCAAATCGTTATAAGTACAAAGGCGTTAGCCTACCGGTGATGTACGTACGAGTATCAGTGAAAATAAAATCCCAACGTAGATAACGGGATAAGGGCTAGTAAGCCCTTTGAAAACGCGGGGATCCCTTGGGAATTGGCTACGATGTAATTCCAGAGAATTCCACACCCTAGCTTATCACGTGAACACACGTTCACACGTGTACCGACTCCATTTTTGTAAGGATCACAGGGGTCCTTCCTGTGTAAGGTTCTGGTTCAGATCCTGGGATCCGTAAATGCAAAGAAAATTTAAATGAGATCAATGAATTGTTGTTATTTAAAATCTGTTATAATATTCTTGCCTTCGGATTTATTTAACATTGTGTTATTATGCATGAAATGAGTTCTGCGTAACGAAAATTAATCATACCGGTTAGGTAGAGTTATTATTGTCAAGGTGTTGGTGAAATTCAAATTAAAAACAGCAGCTCCATGAGCTGCCGCTGCTTATCTGCCAAAACAAAGAATTGACGTTAAAAAATCCTTAGAATGTAGTCATCAATTCATTTACTGAGAAGGTACTTATGTAAATGAACTCGACAAGTTGATGAAACACCACAATCTAATACAATAAGACCGAAAAATTATTCTTACAGAAAAATCTCATGAATTTTTATAGTCCTTTTAGAGGGTTTACTTACACCCTTCTGTTTATCACAAAACATCGTTTCCATGATCCTGACAAACGACTTTTCATAAATCATGGGCCAACTCTAAGTAGGCTAGCGACTTTTCTTCCGAATTGAAGACACGGTTTGTACAGTTTGAATAACTAGAAGAGTTAACAAGAAATATCCGACTTGACTTGTCTCAATAACCAAGGACTGGATATATATAGGTTAGAGAACAGAAATGTATAAACATTGTACCACCTTTTGTAACCCTACTTAAAGTGAATAAATGATTTATGATTATAAATAACGTACTAATGACTGTACATGCTTGAACCAGTGATTAAGGAGAGATATATAAATATTTATTAACATGTACAAAAATGGATCAGACAGATTAGAAGCTACAGCGCACTGTAACGTAAGCCGATTTCTTAATGATTAATGCTTTCAATTGTTTTTAACTTATTATTAAAAACGTCTTCGTCATTGTGTCGAGTGTATCCATTCATCATCAGAGGTAAAATTGTTGCTCCTTTGTCTCCCTTTTAATTTAAATAAATAACGATGTTCATACTTCCCGGTTTTCTATAAGATCATGGGTTTCCTTGCCAATTCTCTTATACTGTCTCAGATTCCCTTCTCGACACCACAATCGCTGTCGTCTTGAAAAATTAAGTGTGCAATCATGGTAACTGCCTCTTTATGCCCTGGAATACATCAGCCGCGGTGTGGAAATGAGTGTGTTTATGATTGGACGTGCGATTAATAGTGCTTGTGAGTGCGTTGCGTTAGATTTAAAAAAAAATCGTAGGCACAGATAACATCCGTAGGTAATGTTTCGCAACTTTATTGATATTGGTAGTCTTCTAACACTCTTCTTCTTGATATGAATAAATAAAGTACTATTTCTTTTGTTATGCTCCACCTAAAAATAGATTATATGTAGTATATCATTGAGAATGAGATGGAGAAGGCGAAGTACTTTTTCCAAGTCAAAGTCAAAGCGTTTATTTTGCAACTTGATTTACAGTGAAATTCTTTTGCCCGTCAATTATTATTTTATACTACTTACTGCCTACACTCCATCATACATACTTACCTACCGCGAGAGTTGTTGTGTGTTTCAATTCATACAATGATCCCGACTCTCAGTTTATATGTATAGTCTATGATCACGACCCTCAGTAATGAAGAATACGACTTAAGAATCACGAGGAGGACATATATTAAGCGAATAGAAATCCTCTATCTGTGCACTAGTTTCTCACTAAAATCCCGCGAAGTAGATTGATCATAAAGTTGACCGCCGAGACATTGCTAGGACATCATTATAAACTTAACTTCGCCACTAAACCACGATATTGACCGAGCTTCCACGATGTCATTACACTGTATTAACGACGTAATATGATATTTTGTGGCCGCCTCAACTTTGTGTTATCGGGTAAGGGCCTTTGCAGCGTCGCACCCGAGGGAATTGGAAATAGTTGGTGCCCGTCAAGATACTTAGAGGGAATGCGGGCGTGCCAGCTTTTATAAGAACAGTGATGTCAGCAGAAACACTCTACTTAGTCTGTTACAAATGTAAAATGACATGGCTCGGCAGTATTTTGAGCATTACTTGCAGTATATTTATTTCTTAGTGAAGAAACTGTGTCGTCGGTTCGAATTCCGTGGGTTCACCACCACTTTGTGTATGATTTCTCAGTTTGGCTTAGAACATTGTAGGCTTGTATCACCTGATTGTCCGAGAATGATGATTCCGTGCTTCGGAAGGCAAGGTTATGCCGTTGGTCCCGACTACGATCCAAATGGTTTGGTTCCCCTTGGAGAGTTACGGAGGTCAGAATACACTCGCTCCATTGTAATAACCAGGATGGTCAATTCGGGATCATAATAGTAGCGTACCCTGGGCTTCGAGGCAAAGGCCAAAAATGCAACCGGGCGAAGCGCTAGGAATCATCCAGATTATGAGTGTAGATACTGTATATACACATAGGATTACTGGTATTTTTTTCAAATATTATGTTATCATAGAATTTTTTATAAAACTACGAGTTTGTCTACTAAAAACTGTGGATGATAGATGGATAACTGGAAACCCCTACGGCAAACGTGAGCTATAGAAATAAAACGCATCAATCAAACTAAATGTAACACAACAGCGAACACGGTTATTTATTTACGATGCGATAAAATACAACTACAAGTTTTTGTTTCTCTGTTTTTAAGACAATTAATTGGTAGCCATGAAAAGCGTTGTGGATTTAAATATACGTAAAAATTTAGTGTAACAATGACAAATTCAAGTGAAGTTGTTATGTTATACTTTACATAAAAAATGTTTTGCTGAAAATTATTTAGTTCCAAGATGCTGTGAATTTTGGCTAACGTTACTTATTAACATAGCTAATAACATTCTACGAACGCATTAAACTTAATTCGGATTGAGATTGATTTGTATTTTGGTTCTTTTGCATAATCTAAAAGATGTTTAGTTTCTACTTTGTACTTGGGCTTCTAGTTAAAAATACTCTGGTCTGCAGTCAAGTCAAATGCTGCTTATAGACCCATTTAAAGATTTAAATGGGAGAAAGGAGAGGTCCTTTCTTCCATTTAAATCTCCTTTAAAAATTTATAACTTTAATGAAGTAAATAAAAATGTGTAGGTATTTATATTTATTTCAATTATAAAAAAGCCTCAGTTTATTTCATTTACGTGAACATAAATTCGAGAATGTTTACGAGTATTTTCAGGTCTTAAAAAGTATAATTTACAAGCCTACTCAACAAATGGCACCCGACATGGGGCTAACATAATGTTCGGGCGTCACTTTTATGAACCTTTTAGCCTAATGATTACTGCAACTACACATAGTTGGAAATGTGAACAGTAGCTAATTAAATTATATTGTAATACTCTATAAATAGTTTGTAATAGATATAATCGTTACTATGTACATTAGGGTTTATAAGATTTCACGAAACCGGAAAGACACACATTACATTTGTTAGTTTTTAAATACAAAAGGGAGAATGTCTTTTTTTAGGAAAAACTGTATGAAATACAAAATTGAGACGTCACAATTTTGTATTGTCAAATCAATACTCTTTAAGTTTCAATTAGCTGTTATATTTTGTTTAATGCTTAATAGTAACTAAAAAAAAAAAAAATTTATGTTGTGGAAGAGCGGGATCTTCTATCACAAGTATTATGTACTTAAAAGAGGATCCCAACCCACATAGGGTTACTGTAAACATTTTTGGAAGAAAATAAACAAATTTTTGATTTTTTGATTTTTTTTGATTTTGAGTAACTGTGGGATAAAAAATTGTGCTTAATTTTTGATTTCATATTTAATGTTAGAATATTATAATTTACTTCGTATGCAGTCAAATGCCCATTTATACTACCGGTCAGATCCTTTGTGCGGCATATGTCATCTGTGGGCGCGATGGCTTCCCAGGAATTGAACAACAAAGGGGTTTTAACCAGTAAATCTACCCTTTCACCTCAACTTAAAGTCCGCCTTTCGTGAATTCGCATAAGCATTTCAGTTCCCTGTTTAGTTACGAGGAACTTTACGTTACGAGGGTAAATTATCTGTTAGGCTGCACAAAATGTAGGTTTATTATAATATGGTATATTTATTATACTCTTTTCACGACCCTTGAGCGATATTCGCGTCGCGAAATGTGCGCCGGTCAGGACTCGGTCGTGCAGCGGTCGGTGAACACTAGTGCTTCCACGTACAGTCACTAGTTGCGGGCCTCGTTACGTTCGCGAGCGCGCAGCGCGGTGCGCGGGTACGGGGCGCGGGCGCGAGCACGGAGCGCGGGCTCAAGCGCGGGGCGCGGGCCGCGGGTCACGGGGCGCGGCGGTACGGCGACGCGGGCGCGGGGCGCGGGCCCGCGGCGGTACGGCGACGCGGGCGCGGGGCGCGGGCCGCGGGGCGCGGGCCGCGGGGCGCGGGACGTAGGCGTCGCGGCGGCACGGCGGCGCGAGGCGCTGGACGCGTCGACCCGGTGACTCGACGGCGCGGGGCACGGCGACTCTGCGGCGCTGGGCGCGGGGCACGGTGACTCGGTGACTCGGCGGCGCGGGATACGGGCGCAGGGCGCAGGGCGTAGAGCGCGTAGTGGTACACGGCCCTATGTGGTTACGCGGCCTATGTGGTTACTCGGCCTTATGTGGTTACGGGTGGTCGGAGTGAAACGCCACTGTCGGTACAACTGGGTACACTTTCCCGCCTAGCCGCGTCAAGCCCGCCGATATTCAGCCTTCTGGGTAGGCTTCTTGTGGTTTTCTTGTGGTTTCCTTTAGGGCTTCTTAGTACTGGATCCTCCGGTGAACTACGATTTGGCCCCTGACCAGGCTCGCTTAAGTGCGATTTAGCTGGTCTCAGCTAGCGATATCTGAGACGAGCACAACTTTTCCAACCTGGTCAGGGTAAAACAGTCTAACTTTCTGATAAGGACAAAACATATGGGCGCGACTTGACGATGCTAGTCGGTACGATCTACCCTTCTTTATTTTAATATTTCTATGCATACAAATTTCTTAGTTATTATCCTAAATAAAATAAGGCAAAACAAACATTTATTTGCTTAATCTATACACTTCTTTAACATTTTCTTACGATCAAATGCTACATTTACTTATCCTCTAAATAAAAGAAGCCCCGAAAATAGTCATTTATTTGCTACATAATATTACAAACGTCACCCACCACTTGCATGCACTCCCATTACTAGTTGTTTATTTATTTATTTTAAACAATATGTTACAAAGTATATTTAAACATTTTAAATATTAAACCGCGTTTTGTTGGCCGTCCTGTACATTCTCCCGCCGTGCGTCGGCAGTTGTGGCGACGCATCTCCTGCTGCTGGAAGGGCGGCCGACTCCGTGGGCAGGATCACCAGCTTCTTCGTGGGGCGGCGCAGGACTCCCCCTTGTGTCTGCACGTCGACTGCGCGGACCACTCCGTCTGCTCCCGGGTAGACCGCTATGACTCGTCCCAGCGGCCACGTGTTGCGTGGCTGGTTGTTGTCGGCAATGATGACGATGTGGCCGACCCTCAAGCCTTCTCCTCGTCCGTGGGGCTCCCGCCGGTTTTGGAGTTCCGGCAGGTATTCTTTGAGCCATCGGCCCCAGAACATGTCGGCGAGGCGCTGTGAGGCGCGCCAGTGTGTCCGCCCGAGGAGGTCTCTGTCTGAGGAGACCCCCATCGGCGGCTCGTGGGCTGGACCAAGCAGGATGAAGTGGTTTGGCGTCAGCGGATCGGGATCCTCTGGGTCGACGCTGACGTGTGTGAGCGGACGGCTGTTGACCGTCAGCTCCGCTTCGGCGAGAAGGGTGGCGAGTATCTCGTCGCTCACCGCTCGCCCCGACGTGTCCGCCGCGAGTGCGGTCTTCACAGAGCGCACCATGCGCTCCCAGGCCCCTCCCATGAAGGGCGCGCTCGGCGGGATGTATTTCCAGACGATCTTCTTTCTTGACGCTTCAAACTCGGTGGCCTCGTCGATCGCTTGCCGGAGCTCTTTATCGGCTCCCTGCAAGTTGGTGCCGTTGTCGCTCCATATCTCCTTGGGGCAGCCTCTGCGCGCAATCATTCTGCGCAGAGCCATGACTGCCGAATCGGTGGTGAGGCTGGCGGCCAGCTCCAGGTGGACCGCTCTCGTCGTGAGGCAGGTGAAGAGAGCCACGTACCGTTTGACCGTGGCCCTCCCCATCGTGGCTTGCAGCGGACCGAAGTAGTCGACGCCTGCATAGGTGAAGGCTCGCTGATGGTGAGCGAGCCGACTCGGCGGATGGTTCCCCGTAGCTGGTTCTGGAGGCGCGGCTTTGCGCACTCGACAGGGCAGACATCCCCGTACAATTTGCCTCGCGACTGGACGCACGCCGATTATGTGGAAACGTTGTCGGCAGTGGTTAATGGTTGCTTCCACCCCTTGGTGGTGGTGTCTACGGTGGGCATCTTCGATGAAGAGACGAGAGATGTGGTGTCTCCCGTCCAGCACGGCAGGCCTCTTTGTCTCTTCTGCGACGTCTTCCAACTTGCTTATGCGAGACCTTATTACGATGAGCCCGGCTTGTATGTCTATAGCCAAAGCTCTGAGTTTGCTTTGGTTATTCACGCGGCGCCCGTGTCGTAGATCCTCTAGTTCTTCTGCGAAAGCGTCTTCCTGAACGGCGCGGACTAAAAGTTTTTCGGCTTCTATGAGTTGCTCGGCTGGCAACTTGATAAAATTGAGAGTCTTCTTTCCTCTCGATTCTTTTTCTTCTTTGAGAGTTTTACTAACCTCTCTTCTTCTTTTTCCAGTGTAATCCGGGTCTTCCAATTTATTTCTCTTCGTGCGGGCGTAATTAACCCGTTGTGTTTTCCTTTTAATTATGTTTATGAATTGAACTACTCGCGCCGTCGTTCGCAGCAGTCGTTCCCAACGCGAGAAGCGGGTGAAGTCGGGGACAGCTTCTAATATACTCTCCCGCCGGTGACGGGCCCTTATAGTCATCACCGATTCTTCGCCTGTGTGTATCTCTTCCTCCTTATTGATCTCTCTTGGCCATTCCTCTTCTGGTCCCTTCAGGAAGGCGGGACCTCGGAACCATCTATGTTCTGAGTTAAATGTGCATGGCACGTCTCTGGTGGCGTCGTCTGCGACGTTCAAACTGGTAGGCACCCATCTCCATTCTGCCACTCTGGTGTGCTCCTCGATCTCGGCGAGTCTGTGCGCGACGAACGGCTTGTAGGCGCGTGCTCCTCTTCGCAGCCAGGTGAGCACGGTCTTGGAGTCCGTCCAGAACACCCTCTGATCTGGCTTCTCGTCGTGTTCTTCTATTACTGCGTTCGCCATTCGGACGCCTATCAGCGCCGCCTGCAGCTCGAGCCTCGGGATCGATGTCAGTTTCAGCGGGGCCACTCTCGCCTTGGCAAGAACCAGCGAGATGGCTATCTTCCCCATCGCGTCCTCGGTGCGCCAGTACAGCGCAGCAGCGTAGGCAGCCTCGCTCGCGTCCACGAAGATGTGGAGCTCTCTCCTGCGCGCCCCGCTGAAACCTGGAACACAACGTGGGATCGTTAAGTCTTTGAGTGAGAGTAGATGTCCCAGCCAGGTCCGCCATTGGTCTGCGAGGTCCTCGTCGAGCTGGTCGTCCCAGCCCGTTCCTCTTCGCCAGGTCTCCTGCAGTATCTGCTTCGCCCGAGCTGTGACTGGCGAAGCGAAGCCGAGCGGGTCGTAGAGAGACATGACGACCCTCAGCAGTTGTCTCTTCGTGGGCTTTTCTGAAATCAAAATATTATCTGGGAGTCTTTTCATTTCTAAATTGAATGTAATAACGTCGCGATCGGGACGCCAGATCAGACCGAGTACTCGTTCAGTCTTTTCACCATCATTAAGGGCTTTGGTCGTGGACTCTGTGTCGCTGACCTCCCCCAGTTCTTTCAATATGTCTGGGTTGTTGGAGGCCCACTGTCTTAGCTCGTAGTGGGCTTCCAGTTGTATCCACTTTACGTCGCGCGTTGTCCTGATCGCCTCGTCTCGATCCCGAAAGCTCTGCAGGTAGTCGTCGACGTAATGATTTCTTATTATAGCTTTGCATGCCTCCGGGTGAGTCTGTTCATATCTCTTGGCATTTTCATCTTTGACGAAGATGGCGGTGGCTGGCGATGAAGTGGCTCCGAAGATCAGTGAGGTCATTCGGTACTCTTCCGGCGGGTGATCTCCTCGGTGTTGGCCTCTCCAAAGGTAACGCAGCGCATCACGGTCTTCAGCTTTTATTTTTACTTGCATAAACATTTCCTTTATATCTGCAGTGACAGCGATGGGGTACTGGCGGAACCGCATCAGCACACCGGGCAATGACTGCAGTAAATCTGGGCCTGTCAGAAGGTGGTCGTTCAGTGAGACTCCTCCTGTTTTGGCGGCGGCGTCGTGAACCACTCTCACTTTCCCTGGCTTCATCGGATTGAGAACTGGGAAGTGGGGAAGATACCATAACTTCCCCGGAACAGCGTAGGGTGGCGCCT
Source organism: Nomophila noctuella (assembly GCA_958496325.1). NCBI lineage: Eukaryota > Metazoa > Arthropoda > Insecta > Lepidoptera > Crambidae > Nomophila > Nomophila noctuella. The sequence goes on from OY292498.1 coordinate 4,884,984, forward strand.
TCTCTGCGTAACCCTTCTTTATCAAATCGTTCATTTGTTCTTCATATTTTTTCTTTAAGTTGGGATCCTTGTCTATTTTCTTTTCAGTGGCGAACAGCCTCTTGATGGCGTTCTCTCTATTGTTCGGCATTTGCGGCGGCTCCTTCTTCCACAGAAGCCGTGTTTCGTATGCACCATTCTCCAATTTAGTGGTTCTTTCTTGAAGTTGTTGAAGTGCACGCTGCTCGGGGTCGCTCTGAGGTCTTCTCGGCTCCACCGTGAGTGCCTCCATTGTGAAATAATGCTTGAGTTCTTCATCCATTTTTCTTTCTAATTCGCCAAGTTGGTTTACAAAATGCACACGTTGTCCTGTGATTCGGGTGTGGGCGCCGTGCAGCACCCAGCCTAGCGCCGTGCGTGAGGCAACTGGTTGATCACGTCTTCCCCTCCTGGTCTCCTGTGCCAGGAGGAGGCTCCAGTTGTCCTGCCCGATCAGCATCTTCGGTCTTGTGCTCGCATAAGTTATCTCGCCTAGTATGTCCTTTAGGTGAGTACAACTCTTGATGTCCTCTTCCCGTACTTGCTGGGCCGATAACTGGAGGTTGGCGAACGTTCTCGCCCTCAACTTCTTCCTGCCAGCTGCTCCAACCAATGTTACGGTGACCCGTCGTGACTGCGATGCACTCATTTCTTCATTCCCGATTGATTCTATATGTAGGGGTTCGACTCGTCCCCTGGTTCCTGTTCGCTGTGCTATTTCTTCATCAATAAGGGTGACGGTCCCATCATCCAACAAGGCATGTATGTCTACGGCGCCCTTCGGTCCTACGACTCTCACTGGTACAATCTTGAGGTACGCCTGTGTTTTTATCGGTGTCCAGGTAGAAGCCACTATTTCCTTGTCTTCCTCCTTCGAGTGGGCGTGTAGCAGGGTGTGGTGCAATTTTCCACAACCCTTCTCTTCACACGGTTTTGCGCGGCAGTTGAACTTCCGGTGTTTTCCCTTCAGACACCGGAAGCACAAAGCTTTCTCCTTCGCAAATTCCCACCGCTTGTTCACGTCCATTTCCTTGAAATGGCGGCAAGCGGGGGTAAGGTGGTCCTGCCTCCCACATGCAGGACACTCGGGTTCGGTTCTCTTCTGAGATGTGATGTATGTCTTCTGTTTTCTTACAGGAGCGCGGCCGGAGGCTTCATTTATTCGCGTCATCTCCACTTGTTCTGGCTGCGCGTACATACTACATCTGTCTGCTTCTCTCTGGAGGAAACGCGCCAACTTAGGAAGGTCCGCTTCATCTTGACTCTGCTCTGCTGCGAAGTCGAACCACCTGTATCGCAGTGACGGGGTGAGCTTTTCAATGGTCGCCTTTGTAGCCTCGGGACTGTAGAGGTAATGTGTCTTCTCGAGTGCTCGAAGCGTGGCCACAATGTTAGCCACTCTCGTTGCGAATATGCAGAGTTCCCTCGGGGCGTCTGTAGGGCGTGGCAAGCTCTTCAGGCGTTTGATCTCTGCCAGGGCGATCGCATCTGGTCGTCCAAACCTTGACTCGAGAGTCTTCATTACAATAGCCGGCTGAGCGCTGTAGATAAGCAGGTCCTCAACTGCTTCCTTTGCTCTTCCCTTCAGGCTTCGGCGTAGGCGGGCTAAGTTTTCTAATTCAGAGTAGGCGTCTTCAGATTCCCTATAGGCCGCTCTGAATGATAACCATTCTTGGTACGAACCGCTGTATATCGGTAGCTCTGTGCGATGTCGTTGTCCTCCTCTTGCTGCGAGTGCTATCGCAGATGCTAATTCACTTAAGTCAACCTTCTGTTGTAAGGCGACTGTTCCATCTCCCGCCGGTACTATCGTATTCACTGGCTGGGGTACGTACATTGGTTGGGCAGGTCTCGCTGGCTGCGAGGTGTGCTGGGGCTGCTCGAAAGTGCGCCGTTCTGTGCACTCCGGCGGCGGCGCCTGTTGCTGCTGTGCATACCTTGGCTCGGGATCCCTGATGACAAACGTCTGTTCTGGTGCTGTAGCACGGCGGGCTTGATATGAGGCAGTGTCTTCCATGTGCGGCTGATCAGCAATAGCCGGCACGACCCGACGGCCGCTCTCCTCGATCCAGTCGGTGACTCGCTGCTCCGTATCTTCCTGCGTTATGACGGTGTCATCATCATCTTCATCTTCTTCCTCGGCCTCTATTGTAGCAACACGAGCGGCCGCTAATTGCACTTGAAGCCACAACAATTCTTCTTTAGCTTTAGCTAGGCGGGTTGCTTTATGTTTCGACCTCCGGTCCACACTAATCACTGTCGACTTACATGCTTGTCGTTGTTCGGACGGGTCCCTGTTCTCTTCCACAGGGTTCTGGGAGGCTGCTGCGGTGGGGGCGGTTGGTAGTTCAGTTTGGGCTGCGCCCTCCCTAATTCTTCGAGCCCTTCTTGTTTCCGGAGGATCCAGTCTTGTAGTTACAGTCGTCTCTGAGTTGCCCTTCTTAAATGTTGTATCAGTGGTCGCGATGCCAGTAGTCGTGGTTCCAGTGGCGGTCGTATCAGTGGCAGTGTTATCGGTGGACGTAGCTCCACTCGTAGTAGCCGTGCCTGATACCGCCGAGTTGCCCGGAGCGGTCGCCGTGCTCCTCGCCTGCATAGCGCTTGCTGCTCGTTCAGCCTGAGCAGCATCGAGGCGGGGTGCATTGTCGATCTGGGCGGCCGCAGCATCCCTCAGCGGTTCAGCCGATGTCCTTTCCCGCGAAGCGGTCTTTCCGCTCATGGACCTTGTGCACGGCATAGTCACTATCACTTAGTCACTGAGTCACTATAGCACTGAGTCACAGTAGCACTGAATTACTGCTGCACTGAGTCACTGTTGCACTGAGTCACTGTTGCACTGAGTCTCTGTTGCACTGAGTCTCTGTTGCACTGAGTCACTGTTGCACTGAGTCACTGTTGCACTGAGTCTCTGTTGCACTGAGTCACTGTTGCACTAATGTTCACTTATTGTTCATTCACTTCACTGACTGTCCACAGTATCCGGCTCGAAGGACCAATTTTCACGACCCTTGAGCGATATTCGCGTCGCGAAATGTGCGCCGGTCAGGACTCGGTCGTGCAGCGGTCGGTGAACACTAGTGCTTCCACGTACAGTCACTAGTTGCGGGCCTCGTTACGTTCGCGAGCGCGCAGCGCGGTGCGCGGGTACGGGGCGCGGGCGCGAGCACGGAGCGCGGGCTCAAGCGCGGGGCGCGGGCCGCGGGTCACGGGGCGCGGCGGTACGGCGACGCGGGCGCGGGGCGCGGGCCCGCGGCGGTACGGCGACGCGGGCGCGGGGCGCGGGCCGCGGGGCGCGGGACGTAGGCGTCGCGGCGGCACGGCGGCGCGAGGCGCTGGACGCGTCGACCCGGTGACTCGACGGCGCGGGGCACGGCGACTCTGCGGCGCTGGGCGCGGGGCACGGTGACTCGGTGACTCGGCGGCGCGGGATACGGGCGCAGGGCGCAGGGCGTAGAGCGCGTAGTGGTACACGGCCCTATGTGGTTACGCGGCCTATGTGGTTACTCGGCCTTATGTGGTTACGGGTGGTCGGAGTGAAACGCCACTGTCGGTACAACTGGGTACACTTTCCCGCCTAGCCGCGTCAAGCCCGCCGATATTCAGCCTTCTGGGTAGGCTTCTTGTGGTTTTCTTGTGGTTTCCTTTAGGGCTTCTTAGTACTGGATCCTCCGGTGAACTACGATTTGGCCCCTGACCAGGCTCGCTTAAGTGCGATTTAGCTGGTCTCAGCTAGCGATATCTGAGACGAGCACAACTTTTCCAACCTGGTCAGGGTAAAACAGTCTAACTTTCTGATAAGGACAAAACATATGGGCGCGACTTGACGATGCTAGTCGGTACGATCTACCCTTCTTTATTTTAATATTTCTATGCATACAAATTTCTTAGTTATTATCCTAAATAAAATAAGGCAAAACAAACATTTATTTGCTTAATCTATACACTTCTTTAACATTTTCTTACGATCAAATGCTACATTTACTTATCCTCTAAATAAAAGAAGCCCCGAAAATAGTCATTTATTTGCTACATAATATTACAAACGTCACCCACCACTTGCATGCACTCCCATTACTAGTTGTTTATTTATTTATTTTAAACAATATGTTACAAAGTATATTTAAACATTTTAAATATTAAACCGCGTTTTGTTGGCCGTCCTGTACATACTCTATGATTTAATGTGACTTCCTGTGACATCCTTGACTTGAATGTAAAATGATACAATATTTTTCAGAAAAATAATCTTCTGCTAGCAAACGTATCCTATTCACCTTAAATTCTCGTATTTACGAGTTCGCATAAACATGTCAGTTCTGTGCTCGGGCGGGTTTCGCGGATAAATCGTGGGACATTTGTTCCGCCTTGCGTGATACAGAGAGTAAAAAGAGAACAACACAGCCCTTTAGCTAAATAATAAATGTATGAATGATCTTTAACATTTATTTTAGTTGCTTAGCTACATAAAAATAATAAGTAAAGCATCTTCGTAATTGTTTAACTTGCTAAGTATTCTGCTTTGTTACAATATCGTCATTAAGTTCTAATACAACGTAAGTATTTTTTTTGGTGTGACATTTAGATACCATTCGCTAGATAATCCGATTCTCGACTTCAACGAAGATAATTATGTGATACCATGGTTACTTAATTTACAATCAATATGGGAAGTAAAGGAATACATTTTTGCAGATACATAATTTTCTGCTAGCAAACGAATCTTTACGAGTCCGCATAAACAAGTCAGTTCTGTGCTCTGCGCGTTCCGCGGATAAATCGCGGGACATTTGTTCCGCCTCGCATGAGGAACAGGCTTGAAGAGAGTAAAAAGTTTAACAGCACAGCCGTTCAGCTGCATTGGTATTCTCTAGTGTATTTGTATCATCTCCTTCGGGTTGAAAACTAATATTTTCGTACATAACAAAGTTGCTTCCCGCTGACTATCCTATGTGTACAAGCGAAAAAAAAATTGACCGGCTCTTTGGTCTAGTGGTCAGAGACATTGGCTACAAGTCCAAGGGTCGTGGGTTTAAATCCCGCTAGAGGCAATTTTGTGTGATGAACATCGATATTTGTACTCGAGTCATAGATAATTATAAAAGTACATATTTAAGTCTGTCTATCCGTTCCTATAGCATCAACAGTACAAGCTTCAAGCTTAGTTTGGTCTTTACAGTCTTCTGTCAATATTGAATGAAAACCTTAATTTATTATGAACTGGTTGCGTCCTAGTCAACCAGTCCCCAAAGGTTGTTCACAAGTATGATGTATGTGGCAGCCATCACCTCAAACCATCTTAAAGTGAATGAAATAAATGACACGCCACACAGCGCACCCAGGGACATTTTTTTGAGCATGACTATTAAGACTCAAGCAGCCGTGTATGGCATTTCCGTAAAGGGCATCATTTGTGTCGGTATTTCCGAATAGCCCGGGTTTATGACCACAAACTTATCTTTGTCTTTGCCCTGCAATAGGATATCAATAAGCAAATACATTTTTAACTCGTGCCGAGGTCTAGTCAGCGCATCCATAATAAGTATTTCCAGTGACATGGCTCGTGACGGTTGCAATCTCGCGAGACAAATTGCAAGGAATTCTTTCACGCTAGATGTAGAACTTGCCGGCGGAGAAAAACTTGACGTTTCTTTATAATGAACTTAGAATACGACGGGATGTTGCCACTCGTGTATTCGGAATCGGTTTAAAGTATATTGTATTCTTGTGAAGATGTTATGCCTTTCATATAAATGAGAACATTTATTAAATACACACTGCAATATGTTCGGTAGTTTATAATTTAAGTATTTTATTTTTTAATAAATATATGCGAGTTCGAAGAATTTGTTCATTTTGACTTCTAATAGATTTAAAACGTTAGATATGCCCCTGTCATTCTTCGATCCACTCTAAAATTGGCACTAAAATGCGACTGTAACTAATTATCACAGTGATATCATGTTGAAGTGTACCAATACGTCATTCCAAACAAAATAATGCCACAGTTTTCTTGAAGTCGGGGCATATCTGTGAATTATATAATTGTACCTATGTACTTACTTATAAGTACACTAAAAATGTTTGTAGCCATGGCTGCTGGGGAAAATGTCACCAAATCTGTCGTTAAGGAGTTTTAAGTAAATCAATTTGCTGAGTAAATAATTCCATTTAAATGTCACGACGGTTATGCTAATCAGGCTTTTACGTTCTTAAGCTTAACCTTTAAACTGTTTGCATTCAATTCCTTATATTTATGGCTGGTACTTAATATATCTCTTTTAAAGATATCTGTTTACATAATTAACTACTTAACTTATCAAAGTAATTACGCTTTTTAGGGTTCCGTAGCCAAATGGCAAAAAACGGAACCCTTATAGTTTCGTCATGTCTGTCTGTCTGTCTGTCTGTCCTGGCTCGTTCTCCGCCGTTTCTCAACCGATTGCCACGAAAATTGGTGGAGAGATGTATAGTGATAATTCAAGAATTGGTTTTTAAAATAATCGAAAAATAATTATTTTACCCCCTCTCCCATACAGCGAAAAGTAAATTCGAAAAAAAAAAATTCGACTTACCCCATCGTGTGGGGTATCGTTAAAAAGGTATTTTTAAATACAATAAAACTTGCCTTGAAACCATGTGGATCAAACACCCCAGTCTCGAGATATATTAATACAAAGTTAAAATTAGAGCGTCCCCCCCCCCTTAACTTTTGAAATACTATTACAATAATTCTGAAAAAAATGTCCTGTGTACCTCCAAGTAAGTACTTTCAACGAAAACTATAGCGAACTCTGTATCATACATAGTTATTTTTATACAACTCGACCAACTTATGACGTGCAGTTGCCCTTACTAAATGGTGTCTTAAGCGATCGGGCCATCTTTTAGCTACGGAACCCTTTCATGGGCGTGTCCGACACGCTCTTGGCCGGTTTTTTTAATTTTCTCAAAACCGTTTTCTAAAGAGAACGAAAAATCTTAAATAAGCCTTATTCTAAATAAGTATTATATAAACCTAAAAACAAATATCTGTTAATGGATGTTCCTTAATCTTACATTATCTTAGGCAGAAAGATGGGGTGCCTAAGCCTTTATAATGAACTCAGACTAGCAGCATTTTTAATATTTCTTGTGGTAGGACAGGATTTACATCCATTATTTATCATAACATTTTGTACTTGGAGTTCCTTCCGTTAGGCAATCTCGAGTTGTTATATTTTCTGATTATTTTTGAGGCTATATTAATCCTTCCTCGGTTTAATAAACTCAACTTAGTTTATCTTAAAGCATAAGTCAGCATTAAAACGAAACCATTGTACATTTAAATTGATTTCAATCGTACAAATAACTATAGTAGTTTATTAAATTCTTGTTTGTGAATTGGGTCGGCAAAATTTACCAATATTTTGTTGCTTGTAGTGTGTTGTAGTTGTAGTGAGTATAAGAAAATAAAAATAAACGTATTGTTTTTGATGTTCTCATAATCTAAATATTATATTATATTAAAACAATATATACCTAATACTACTAAATTACTAAATGCCTAAGTTATAATAATATCATTATTTTAATGAGAAGAAAAGTCTTCAAAATCTTGTAATAGTCTAGAGGGAACAACAATCATGTTTCGGACAAAAAGAAGCCTAATCTTTTTAGCTTTTGAAACGAAATAGAGTTTATTGTTGGTATTGTATTGCTGTACGGATCATCCGACGATTCACTGGGAAAATTGAGTTACTGTTTCAAAGTCTGCAAATAATTCTTCAGAAATTGGTCTATAGTGTGATTTGATTTCATGTTTGAAAATTTAGCTTTATTTCTATTGCTCTAAGTAAATTGAGTTATTTTTGGCTATTCTAGAGAATCAATGATAATGAACTAGAGTCATTCAAAATTACAGTCAAATATTTTGTAGTAAGACTTTGTAAAGAAAGCAAAATACGAGCCATGGACTTTAAATTCGAGATTTATTAGGAATAGCATTTAATTAAAGACAGCATATATCTTATAAATGACTTGCAATACATCCCCAAATGTTTCTCTATTCATCACGAACATGCCTACTGCAGTGTAATGCAAGGGATACTGCGAGACACAGAGTACCAGGAGTATCATCCTTGCCTGCTGTGGCTTCATGCCCTCCCAGCCGCAGGAGTAGGCCGCTTCTGCCAGCTGCAACCCTGAGGATATCAGCATCTCCCCTCCAAAGCAGTAGACCACCAGAGGCATAACTCCCGTCAGTCCAGTCAAGATTGTGTTCACAACACTCCAGGAGTGCATAGTTTGCAGAGTCGTCACTAAAATTACAACCATTATGAAGAAGTGAACTCCAAATATTATCTTGTACAAGTCAGCTATCTTCATGTGGAATCGCATTATGAACTGGTGATGCTTCACGCAGAATATCAGAAGTCTGTTTATTTCTTTATGTTTCTCTGCATCGTCTATTCTAGCCACAGTGTTGTTTCCATTAACAATTTCTAGTACGTCTTTGATAGCGTCTTCTACTTCATTTTCTGTCTTGTCAGAATTTGCATATACAAGTTTATGTATGTCGTCTAAAGTTTCACATATAGCGTAGATGTGTCCAAGTTCGTGTGCTAGAAGTGTAACGAACAAGACGATGTAGCCAGTTTGATTTATGGCCGAGAATAGTGTTGCTGTGATTGTCAAGATGAATGAAATTTCGTAGTCAGGACTTTCATATTTAGAGGTGATACCTGAAACAAAAGTTTTTGGATTGTTCTTAATTTGTTTTGAAATATTATTTTTTAATCCTACTACTATTATAAAGGCGAAAGTTTGTATGTGTGGATGTAGGGATGTATGGATGTGTGGATGTATGGATGTATGGATGTTTGTTACTCTTTCACGTAAAAACTACTGAATGGATTTGAATGAAACTTTACCACAATATAGCTTATACATCAGAATAACACGTAGGATATTGGAAATCGAAATCCACGCGGACGGAGTCGCGGGCGGCCGCTAGTAATAACATATAATAACATAAAATAAATTCTCGGGCTTTCAATATTAAGAGGATGTCCTTAATTTTTAAACATTCAATTTGTTTGTTGTAGTTCTGGGTCGTAATATCAAATTCAACAGATCTTTCTTATGCAGAAGCTCCTTTTCTTTGTATCAAAGTTCTTTGCTACTTTGTCCGGTCTAGTAGATGCATAATAAAGTACGACATATGAGTCAGTACAACGGGTTGCTCACAGGAGCCTTCAATCTTGTTAACATCGTGTAGCTCAACTGGACCTTTTCTTGTGTTTTCTGAGTAAATTCACTCGAGTAGCCTTATCTAATATAAATTGTTTTGAAATAAATAAGTAGTAATAATATTAGTTTTTCAAAGAAACTACAATTTATAACGGAGTAAAATCACGGTATTACTAAAAAACATAAATAAACTACGAGTTCGCGAAACAAAACCCGACTTTTCAGTTGTGTTTTTAGTAGCATAACTCTAAGATAATGTTAAAAACAGAAATATTATTATTTTATTAAAGTATATAACTAGCGGCCGCCCGAGACGGTTTCCGCACACATAGTGCTATAATATAGGTTAAAGCCTTCCTCGACAGTAGGACTATCCTACACAAAATCTTTTTAAATTCTAACCAGTAGCTCGTGAGATTAGCGCGTTCAAACAAACAAACAATTTCTTCAGCTTCAATATTAGTATTTGTAGATGTATATTATTCCACATACCGAAAATGTCTCCCGGCATTGTAGGCAGGTATCTTTCCGTCCCAAATATGGTGAGGAAGAAAGGCAGCAGAGCGTATATGAAATGTGCGAACAGCTGGTTGGCGATGACGAGCCAACAGACGACGCGAGCGTTGCGGAGGGTGGTCGTCATCTTACTATGAGCTCTGGTGTTTGCAGGTAGGGCAGATAACCCTTCGCGGCTAAGTTCCATTATTGTGCTGAGACGGGAGCTGGGAAACAGAAAAAATGAATAACTAGCGCATGCCCGCGACTTCGTCCGCGTTGATTTCGGTTTCCACACATAAAGTGTTATACGATAGTCTTAAGTCTTCCTCGTCAAATGGGCAATCCAACACAATAATATTTTTTCAAATCCTACGGTAGTCCGTGAGATTGAGAGAAACAAACAAACAAATTCTTCAGCTTTATTAGTACCTAGTATAGGTTAAAAGCTTTTATAAAATGTGAATGATATTATTTTTTTATTAAGTACCTGTTTTTAAGGTGTCTACTAATATACGTATAGCCAAAACATGGTTGAGTAAACATTGTTGTTGTTATTCAAAATAAAAGATTTAATATGAGAGAAATTAATTGGAATTGTTAAATAAAAACACGTCCGTCGTGGATTAATGATGTTGTTATTCGTCTTTCAAGACTTGAATAATCTCTTAAAATTTCACTTATAAAAGTATATTTTTATATAAAATGTTGTTATGATATTAAAAACGTACATCTAAACATCTAACAATGTACTTGAATAAAAAACTTGTATGAACACTTCGTCTTGAGGCTCAATTTACAAGATTTTTGTCGCAAAAGGACGAGTTTTTAGTGCGAAAGTAATATGAGCTCTGCAGCTCAGGATTTCAAACTAATTGCATGGACTTGTTGACGAAAAATCCTCGTAAGACGGCGTGTTACATGATCATAGCGTTTTATTAAGCAAAATTTGAAATAAGACAATTTGTACGTTTCAGTTTTGTGTGTTAAACAGAATATTCTAAAATAAAGTTAAAGTCGACCCGCTTGGTGTATTGGTCAAGAAGTTGCATACATGGTTTGATCCCCGATCAGAACAATATTTGTGTGCATAAAACATGTCTGTTTGTCCTAGTCTGGGTGTTATATGTAACTATTTACGTAAATTTATTGTGTGTTTTGTTTGTTTATTTATTGTTAAAGACCTGATTATGGGGGATTTTGCCCGAATTCACTTCGTCACCGGAGTGTGGTGAACCATAAAACACAGAGTACTGCTGCTGCCTAATTGCCTATCCCTCGGAATGATTCCCCGTTTCGTTCGACACCGACGGGAAGAAATGTCTCGACTTAACACCCATTTTCCTACCTTGAAGTAAACATGAAAATGAATTTAGACAACGGTATTTGCGTGCTAATTACGCAGTTGACGGCTTGGAAACTCATTAATTGGTCTGGTAACACTTGGTAGAGGTAGTATAGCTGGCTGAACGATCCAACGTAGACGAAAATGCCCCCGAAGAGTAAAGCCGCGAATACGGATAGAACTGTGAACTCTGGAACAAGGGTTTCATTCAGCAAATGAGTAGAAGTATTGTAAAGTATCAATGTCACACTGTGCAGAAGTATTGTAAAGTATCAATGTCCCACTGTGCAGGGAAAAGGCATCCATCATTTGAAATCATGGTTTGTTGCGATTACAAACCCGGGCTGTGTTCGCAAAAACCGATACAAATTTGCCCGACCCGGGGATCGAATCAGGACCTCGAGACCACGGCCCGGTACTTAAACCACTAGGCCATCGAGGCGTTCAAATAAGTATTGACAGATTATTTTGCGTTCCGTTGGGCAAGCATTTCCACCAAAATTACTGTTAATAAAAAATAAGATTTTTTTTCTAAATTGTTACAAAAATTTACTCGTTACGATTGTCGCTTCTAAATATTTGTTGCAATATTGTCTTGTTTAGCCTTTCATTTTGAACATTAAGTGGTCTGATTTCTATGAGCTTTCTCGTCGTAAAAGTATAACAAGCGTTATTCTTAAGTAAAGTTAGGAACAGGTAATGTTTACAGGCCGTAATTGGTCTAAGTGTACATCGTTTACCGTTTACTAGACAAAGGGGCTTCAATCTAGGTACTCACTGCGGATGCCTTTGTCACCAAACACATTCCGGATTCCGACCAGCTGTTGTATGGAATTAACCATTTTCTTCTGAGCTTCCAACGGGTCTTCGTCATAATTAAATAGTTTCTCCTCTAAGACAGAATAATACTTAGACAACATTGTTCTCGGTAGCTGTACTAGAGCTAATGGCAGGAATTAATTGCGTGCTTTCTTTTCATATTTTCCTCCACGACAATTATAGCTGTTACGTTAATATTGTTCAAATGCGAGGCAATTAACGAGTCATTTTCACTTCTTTGTGATGTGAAGGGAATTTTTGTCGGTAGTGAAAGACCTGTTGTAAATTTTTATTGTTTATGCTTCGTTTTATATTGTGTAAATAAAAGCTTGTTTGCTTCGTTTTCTGCAAGCTACAAACGAAGTAATACTCAAGGCATATTTGCGATAAGTGAAGAGGTTCTATTTCCTTCGCTGAAAAATAATCGACAGAAGTTATCCAAGAAATCACAAGTTCGATATTGCACTATCCCCATTTCACTATTAGTTCTTCCATCTCCAGGGTATCAGTTCTAAATTTCTCATGGGTATCACGTGATCAGTCAGTCCTATTCTTACCTGTTCGTCGTAAAATCTATTATCCTTTGTAAACTCGCAGTTCTCGTGGAGTTTGTGTGAGCCAGGCAATCTGTTGCGTCCGAGAAATGCAATCGAAGAACGCCCTTATTGGTTTAGTTCGTCTACGCGGTTTTCCGATTTCCAGGGGAAATTATATTTCCCTTACGCCGACGACCGGTAATTGAAGATGGATATATTTTTAGAAAAAATCTTTAAAGTGCTAAAGGAAACATACTTTCAGCACGATAAATCTGGTCTTTTTTTAGGTCTTGAACATAACATTAATGCCCGCAAATGTAGCTCTCGTGTAGTTCCATGGTTGTTAATAAGTTACTATTGCCTCGCGGTTAGTTGGTAACCGTTAAGGCATTTTCCTGGCATTAAAAAAAACAAAGGTGGTACGACCTAATTCTATCGAATTAGGTATTTCTTTGCAACTTCCAAGATGATGCAAAAATGTAAGAATAATTCCTTTGAAATATGTAAAAATATTATATCATAATTAAAGTCTTGTCGCATCACTAAACGATAACCAAAAATTTCGAGTAAAATTATTTTTATACTTGTTGTGTATTAAACGTTGTTGATTACTGTTAATTGGCATAGGCGACAAATTGGAAAACGTTAATTTGGAGTGTTAATTAAATATGTATAATTAAACATTTTTGAATGACTAACACGACTGTGCAGTGGTTAAGCTTTCTCATGATATCAGTGTTGGCTTCGAATCCTGTGTAAGCTCAGGAAAAAAAGATGTTTTTGGTTCAGTGAAATACTCGGTTACAGCCGGATTATACATACATTTTTAGGTTACAATTATTTTATCTCTGAAAATATAAAATGTAGGTACCATTAAAAATAAGCATGACGAAAAAACATCTACATTTTACAAAAGAAAGCTGAGAAGCAACTGGAATGTCACTGGGGAATCCTTTTGTAGTGCTACTTTGTGATTTCTTTAAACAAAGCTCGTAATGATGGCCGCGAGGAAAGAACCGAATCATTTGTTTCTGTTAAATAACCGTAAAGAAGTTGCATATTTCCGCGAGAAAATGTACAGAGGAGTCATTTTATATTTCATGCTTTCTGTTGGGGATTTTTGGCTTCCTAGTCTAAGTCAGATTTCAGTAAACTTGATCGCATCTTATCCATATCTTAATCTACATAAAAGGATTAAAATACCATTGTGCTTTTTGCGAAAACAAATGTTGGCTTTGTATTTGAAAAAGCACTTAAATACTTAACTAAACAAGATTTCAATATTATATGTGTCTTAATACTTCAATACGTCTTTCCAAAACATTGCAAAAAATTACATTATATAAGTTCACATCCAGAGCAGACTAAATCAGGCACCAATCAAATGTGCTTCAATGCAATCAAGTATTGATTTATCAGTCAACTAGCGGCCGCCCGCGACTCCGTCCGCGTAGATTTCGATTTCCAATAGCCTAAAACCTTCCTCGTCAAAAGGACTATCCAACACAAAAAGATTTATTCAAATCGGACTTGTAGTTCCTGAGATTAGCGCGTTCAAACAAACATACAAACAAACTCTTCAGCTATATATATTAGTATAGATTATGTTCGACCAAAGCCACATCTCACAATCACAATAATGCATCAACACGACGTTTTGAATTTATTACATGTACTACAAGGCTCAAGTCAATTCAACTCACAGAGAATTTCGTTCTATACTTAATTGTTAGATGATGATGATTGGTCATCATTTTAGCGCTTGTACCGGTTGCATCCTCGGTCATTGCCCACGGTAGCTTCAACTATGATCCTGAAGTGACAAGTCTGGTTACATTGGAGCGACTGTCCTCTGATCTCCGCAACCCACACTAGGGAAACTTGACAATTTGAATCATAGTTAGGGCCAACGGCTTAACGCGCCTTCCGAAGCAAGGAATCATCATTCTTACTAGAAAATCTGATGATTCAAGCCTGCATTGTCCTAACCAAACTCAAAAAACCGACACAAAGTGGTGTTCCCCCGGAATTCGAATCCACGACCTCCGCGGTTTTTGAGCGCTCTTACCACTACACCACGGAGGCAGTTCGTTAAATGTTAGTACAATATGTATCCTCATTCCTTTACCCACAACACTTCTAGAAATAGATGGCACTTAAGCTATGTACCGCAGTAATGGAGCGACACCTACAGCTGAAGGCAGCGTTCGTTAGTACGGGGTAAATTAAATTGTTCAATTAACTCGTAAGGATAATAACGTTATTCTGCGAAGGCACCGGACGTTCTGTTAGCCAAGTCTCTAGGTGATCTACATGTATCTGTATTGTTTTATGATATAACAAGAAGTACACTGTTATATAATGTAGATTGTATAACCTACAAGTACGTGTGTGAAATTGCAGTATTTGTTTTTGCTAAATTGCCAACAAAGCCAGCTTTTAATGAATGCTTTTGTTGACTTAATTAGGTACTAGAAAAGTTTAAAAACATGGAAAGATGACAGTATCTAAATTAATTTTAACACTCATAATATCTGAGTAGAATAAGAGTAACCGACAGTATAAATAACATGTAGTACATACATAATCGAAAAGATATCAAAAACAAAATTCTGATAGATAGAAAAGTAACACATGCATGGTATTTTTTATAAGAATCTTTTTATTTCATTAAATTACCTCTATAATATGTATTACTTAGTACCTAAGTGTCATTTTGCGCTACTGGATGGGAAAATAAGACGTTAGTGCGGATAGGAAAGCACTCTCCCTCTATAAATATTGTCATTGCGGTCAGGACGGAGCGCAACAAATAAAGACGACGTACGTATTTTTAAAGTGTGCACTAAAAATAATATGGCGGGCTTAAGGTCGAGTCGAGTAAACATAACTACTGGTAATGTTTACCTCTTCATAGTGAATGAAAAAATAAACTTATTTTTATATTAGCGGCCGCCCGCTCCGTCCGCGTGGTTTTCGGTTTCCACATACATAGGTATGTACTATAGCCTAAAGCCTTATAAGTGGTATTCTGATGTATAAGCTATATTGTGGTAAAATTTCATTAAAATCCATTCAGTAGTTTTTACGTGAAAGAGTAACAAACATCCATACATCCATACTTACAAACTTTCGCCTTGATAATATGTAGTAGTAGGATAGTAGTAGGACTAGTGGCTGCTTGCGACTTCGTGCGCGCGGATTTTGGTTTATCCCGTGGGAGCATTTGATTGGGATAAAAAGTCCTATCACCTAAGTCAGTCCATACCCTGCTTGTATACCAAATTCCATCAAAATCCGTCCAGTAGTTTCAGCGTGATTAACGGACAAACATTCAAACAAACAAACTTTCACTTTGCACAATAAGAAATAAGATATTAAGTTGAGAAGAACCTGTGTGAAACTTCATATACCTACTCGTTTACATGGCATATGTATATGTGTGTGTGTGTGTATATGGCATAATATGTATATTGAAGAAAAATAAGAATATACCATGAATATACTGATTGATTATAATATAATTCTATTTAATATGACATTCCTGCCAGTTCGGAATGTTCATAATTTCGATTTCACTTGAATGACATTGCACGATAGAATTTAAATTAAACCTGCATTTAAGTAAATATTCCGAGCTCAGAAGGTCTTCTGAGAAAATTATCTGAACCAAATTCACTTTTGTGAATGAAGCAAGCTTTCGCTGACTAAGTGATTTCATTTTAGATAAAGATATTTGAATTATCGGAATGTCGATCAACAAAATGGTTTATATTACCTGACGTAATGAGATGCCCAGAGCGATTTGAGGGTAAATTAAAAGTTGAAAAAAAAACCCATGAAGTTTAGAGTCTAGGAATCGTAACTAAAGTAAGTAAAACTAAATAAATAAATGTCTGACAACTTCACATTCATTGACCTGACGCTTGCACTTAGTTATAATAACCAGAAATAAATCTGGTTGATTTAGTACGAGTGATATTGCTTGTTTTTGTAATAATAATTACTTAAATAAATTTCTAAACTTATTGATATCCAGTGAAATTTTAAATATTCCTATTTTTAATTATTCTTGTACCAACAACATTATCAAGGGAAAAATGTTGCGGTTTTACTTTGCATTAAATAATAAAGAATCGTTCAAAAGGGAAAAAAAGTTAATTAGAGGAACGCTACCATGCTACGTCGCTACAGCTTTGCTACGAGACTACGACAGCTCTGATGTGCCTTTTACTACGAGTATTATGACTTTAGTATACTCGTAGTTGAAACAGTTTTAATACATTTTATTTTATATACTATACTTTAATACAGTGCGAAGGGAGACATTCTCATAACTCGGTTGGATGACCGATGAGAGAACTAGAAGTGCAATAACAAGTTTTTGATCCGAGGATCCTGGGATTCCAACTTCAGACTACTGGGGCTATCGATCTGTAAGTCACTTGGCTTAGAGGCGGTTACCAATGGTCTCATACTTGTTCTCCTTTTATGTTAGAAAATTAAAGTTTTAAATAAACAAGAAGGTTTTCTTGATGCAGTTAATTTTATTTCAAAAGCAACTTCACAAGTTCACACAACGTATCGAGAGTATATAAGACGCCATAACATTTTATTTTACAATGCTGCCAACCTAAGATTAAAGTAGACATCGACAATACTACCAACAGAAACATGCTTGAATTTACGCTTTGTTTGTTTAGTGGTTAAGTACCGGGCAATGGTCTCCTGGGTTCAATTCCCAGAAAGGGCAAATTAGTATCGGTTTTTTCACACACAGCTTGGATTTGTGATTACCAATCCACTTTTGGCAAGCGTGATGATTAAGCCGTCTATGTCATATATGTATGTTATTAACCCATCTATGTAACGATAACAATATTTCAAATACTGGCGGGTTTTCCTCCGCTGTAGGATATTAATAGACTGACCGCAGTTTCAAACAGATTTCCAACAGTCGTGATAGCCTATTAAAATGTATTTGCTCTCCCGAATCCAGTCAATCTTAATAGTTGCTAAGTGAATAGTTGATTCAAGCTCGTTGTTTGTGTTCCCCAATACCTCCAGGGCCGTAAATAACACTCAGAAAACAATGGGGAAAGTATTAGTCCCTACTGATTTATTAAGAAGTTGTACTGGAAAGGTATTAATTGTGCTACCAGTGGCAGTTTACTTTTATGTAGTTAATCAGTAAGAGACTTTTTTATTATTATTTCAATACTAGCAGCCGCCCGCGACTCCGCCCGCGTGGATTTCGATTTTCAATAGCCTAAAACCTTCCTCGTCAAATGGACTATCCAACGCAAAAAGAACTTTTCAAATCGGACCAGTAGTTCCTGAGATCAGCGCGTTCAAACAAACAAACATACAAACAAACTCTTCAGCTTTATGTATTAAGTATAGATTATTATTGATTTACAGAAATTACAACAAAAAACACACAAGTTACAATAGTCGTAGTACAATATGAATACGCCAGATCTGGCTTATAACCCAGTAAAATACATTGTGAAGACTTCTGTGCATAAATGTTCTTTAATCTTTTTTTGCAAACAAATTATGCTGTATTGTCTCATAAACTATTGGTTGGTCATTACAGACACATAATGATTGGATATATAAAGATAGGAAAGTCTTGAATTAAACTCAGAATCTCGCACCAAATCGGAAGGTAACCCTGGGGAAATTATGTAGACTGGGCATTTTTAATGTTTAGAGCTACGGCGTCTGGCCCGGATTTTAATTCATATGCGATCTATAGTATCTTCACATTCAGTACAGACCTCTAGGTTTTTACTAGCGGCCGCCCGCGACTCCGTCCGCGTTGATTTCGGTTTCCGCACACGTAGTGTGATACGATAGCTTAAAGCCTTCCTCGACAAATGGACTATGCAACACATAACGATTTTTTTCCTGAGATTTGCGCGTTCAAACAAACAAACTCTTCCGCTTTATTATATTAGTATAGATGAGGGATTGTGCCTTCAGTCACCACACTGTGCAGGTGGGTTAAGGTGGCTGCAATATTAAAAACGAAAAATCAAAGAGGAACGCTAATTTCCATGAATATCCCAGAGTCGAATAGCACGACACCCACGGGAAGAAACAAGTTCTAAACTAATAAAAACGTGAATCATCGTGTAACTTTACCCGGTCTGATTAGATCGGCAAAAGCTCACTGACAGGACAGTTTAATATTTAATCACTTAGGCAACTTCGTCGTTACTGGGACGAGGAAAGGTAAGATTTTCCTCAGAATTAATTAACCGGGAGATTAATTCGTACACTTGGAGTAATTATTACAGACACAATCAGCTGGGTGGTAAACTTCGCGGGTGGCGGGGGCGTCGGTTTTATGGCCCGGGAGTGCAATGTAGACGTTGCACTGTGCAGTAAAGTTGCATTATGAAGAGTAGGTATTCTCTGTTACTGGTGCTAATGGGTAATGACATAAAGATGCTGTCTGTTGGAAAATGCGCTGGTAAGGCAGTCTTATTACTTTACAATGTAAAACAATTTTGATGTTTATCTACACGTATCGTAAACTTCTGGCAAACTTTTAGGCAGAATTACTTCTCTGTACTGTTGACTAAATAGTATGCTCTAGATTTTTAGTCTGCGAAAAAAAGAGCCGTGGAAAGAGCGCAACAAAGACATTAAATCACTTTACAAACGAGTAATAGAAAAAGGAGAAAGAAGGAATCTTATCATTAAAGAATGTAATAAGAATATAAGTGCTTTTCTTGAAAGGAAATCTCAATAAGACCAAAACTTTTGTTGTGTATTAACAAAACTGCTGATACCTACCTAACGTAAAAGTAACAGCTCAAACAGTGGGACTGGGAATGGAATACCAAATACATAGATAAACCAAATTTGACAAATTATCAGCCTCTAACACGGAGGCAGGTATCAGACAACTGATTAAGCAACCAGTCAATTAATTTCCACCCATCTTTTGTGTGGGACAATTCACTTTATTCAACGGAATGAAATGTGTATCCGGGATAATTTGTACTGTGCCGCAAAATTTATCGCTAAATCCATTGAACAGCGGTGTAGGTGATTAAGTCACCACAGAATTAATGACTGCAGGGTTCGTCCGGATTAATTAATCACTTTGCGACTTAACCTTGTCGTCGTCGTGTTTTTTTTCACAAGCTACTTGTGGAAGTGTTTGTGTGTGTGTGTGTGTGTGAAAACGTTTTTTACGATGTGGGTCAGGGATAGCACGTGGCAACGTTGTCCCCTATATATGCGAATAGTCTGCGAGCACACTAAGTGGAAGAACATTATTGTTCATGGTAGGTATGTTAGGGTCTGTGGGTTAATGGTTAAGAGCAATCTAAACTTTACTTACATATATTATAATGGATTTGATGACTTCAGTTTCTGCAGGAACCCTGAGTGCCAACGGTGTCATAAAAAGGGGATCAACATTTTTATTGGATCCACGGGCTATCTAGTGTCGCAAAGGAGGCACAAGATTTCAACCGATTTTGATAAGAACTGTACTATTAAATCAGCCAACAAATAATTTTGATGAAATTGAGCATATCTCGAAAACGGTGCGTCGTATGTAAAATCTGATGGATTTTGGACTCTCCTTTTTTTCAAGATCTATCAGATGAGGTCGTACAAAAATATACATATAACATGGTTGCCCACTATTACAGGATTTTGCTACAATCGAACCCTAAGTTTATTTGTATGTTTTGACCGCCTGTTAAAATCCTATTTCCCCTAGATTGGGCAGAGGGCGTCTTCAGAAGTCTTCCATCTCGATCGGTCTTGAGCTTTACGCTTGATCTCGCTCTACATCATACTAAATGCTCGCCGCTTCTGCCATCACAGTTTGACACCATGTTAGATGGCCGCTTCCCTTTCCCCTGGGGGAATTCTGAGGGATGTTTTTGCGGTTTCACCATTTATGCTTCTTTCATAAATATTCTGTTTTGAGGGAGGAACGGGTGACTAAAGTATGACCTGAACTAAGCCATGTACTCCGTCAATATATGAGCATGGCACGAGCGGAATCATGTCCAGGTTGTTAATGAGTGGCGCAATTTGGCCGCGTTCCAGGCGCGCCGAGGACTCGGTAATTAAATACTATCGCCTCGGGCGTCTCGGGGATACCATCCGATAAATAGTTCGCGCTTATGATATTAGCCAGTATCTGCAGATGTTATAAGAAGATAAATCTTGATAGGTTGATAAATATCAATTAGCAGTAATATAAAAGCACTGAGGTATTACTACTTCAAATAGAGTGGACATCGAGAACAAATTCTATGCTTTAACTAGCGGCGGATAATTAAGTGATTTTTTTTGTCCGTTTCTATGATATGACCTAGCTTTATTTTCATCGTGTAATAATTTGTACTTGTTGTTATTAAAACACAAGACGGCATTTTTTTTCTATAAAAGTAATAGTACAAGTAGACGGCAACTATTTTCCATGGACAACAGCATATAAGAAAATATTTCTTCGAGATAAAGATAAAGATAAAGATAATACAGATATTCAAACCATTTCGTCTTCCGTTAAAAGTTAATTAACCAGGAAACATCAGTATGCGCTGTCACTCTATAGTCTACTCTGATTTTAAAGCTACTGTGTTTGGAATTCACGCATATATTATTTCAAGCATAATTACATACTGTGAGACCGTAACAAGGTCAAACTTTATTTTAATTAAACTGCATATTTTACTCAGAAAATAACATTTCTATTTTATAACCAGTCGTTCCACAGTCCAGTTTAGTTTTTGCAGAATGTTTGTCGCAATCCCGTTGGATGATCCCGTGGGTGATTACGTTTTCCGGGATAAAAGGTGCGCTAATGTGCTGGAAGTAGGCTGCCATAACGCGCGCCAGGCCGCTGGCTTATGGCCCGTTCTGGCACTAGGCCAGACGCGGGAATGGCCTACTCCAGTGATGTGCAGGTTTTGTATAAAGTGAATCGCAGAGTTGAGATCGTTTATTGTAGGAACACACTAGGTTGAAATTACGCGACCGATTTTTGGTGGCAATGCATTTTCAATACAAAATTACGCGACGTACATAATTTTCAGCATAGTGTGTCATCTTCCATTTAGCAGTATGTCAGAATATGAACACGACGCAACGTAAATTCAATCGCGTTTTTCCGCATTGTGCCTTTTCGGCTTTTCGGTTCTAATGACTGCATTGCCGAAATTGACAAAGAAAATACAATGTGTTTATTTCCAAATTATATTTAAAAGATTATAAACTAATATATCTTCTAATTGTGTTTTCTTTTATTTTCGTTGATGGGTCCTTCATTAAAATTTTGTGTTGCATCTTGTTCGAACTTTTAAACAACAAAATTCGAAAGTGTAATCATTAAAATATTTTAATAGTTTAACGAACCCGAGGCAGCCGAAGTTTATTTAAAGTTTCGAATAAGTTGATAACATGTCTCGAGACTTAAAACAATATTTTATTGCGAGTCCGTCTGTCACGCCTCGAAGTTAAAATATATCATTAAATGTTAGACCGAAGTTTGGTCTAGCACAAAATCGAGGCATTGAAGTGGGGAAGAAAAGATATTTTATTCTTCAAATTTTATAATGTAAGACTTCTTTGAAACATTTGACGACCCGCTTGGTGTGTCGTTGTCAAGATTGCCTATTATACAAGAGGTCGCGGGTTCGATTCCCGCACTGGGAACATTTGTGGGCATGAACATGTCTGTTTGTCCTGGTCTGGGTGTTATATGTATCTTTTTAATTATATTTGTAAGACAACTGTTGATTCTGATGTCTGTAACACAAGTGCTTAGGCTACTTAAAACGGAGTGTCAATGTAGGTGATGTTGTGATATATTTATTTATTATTATTTATTTTCGACGAGTGGAAGTATCCATGAAACTTCAATACTGTGGATTACAGTCCGAATGGTATGCGGTTTAATTACACCATTCCATAATACGTACGATCATGATACTACGGCAGTTTGAAATTGCTAACCCACCGGGGTTATAATAGTGAAGTTATTGAGAGTATTGCTGTGCTGGCATTATAATGCACATTATGGCCCATATTACGATCTACGAACTACGTGAAATATGTAGTTGGTCGATCATAAAATTTACCAGTCCCACAAGGAAATCCGTCTGTTCGTTGGCTGATTTTGGAATAGTCAAAGGAAAAAAAAAATCTATTCCAAAAATGTTTACAGTACATAAGGTCGGGATCCTCTTTTAAGTACATCATAAATTTCTCTCGACATATCTCCGGGAATTCAAATTGAGCGGTTTTTGCTTTTTATCTGGCCTTACAGCAACTGTGACATGTAGACTATGTATCAGTTTATCTAGTATTTATAACAATGGTTCTTATAGGAAGTTATCGATGCTAAGTAAGTCATTGTTTGGAATAAATTTCTACAAGTTTTGATAAATGGACGCATTTCCACTATTATAACCGCGTGCCCCAGGCCATTTCTACTGAAAAGAAAATGCAACGATAATGCAGAAAAGAAAAACGATGAAAGATATTCAATTTAAAGAGAAAATCTCGGGCAAAATTGCATAAGATTCTCATAATACTTTAAGAAATACTGGTATAGCTTTACTGAGGAAAGAATTCACATGCTTATACACTTAAATGTAAATCAAGTTTAGCATCCATTTGCCTAAGAGGATTCTATGTCGTAAACTTAAGCTAAACCCAATTTTGCTTTGATACAATGCGCTCACATGGATTGAACCAGGGGTGTCTATTTATCCCATAAAAAGCAATACAATTTTATTATGTAACTCATGGTGACTTGGTGGAAAATCATCCCTTCGATGTTTGACCTCGTCCTGGATAAAAAGCTTCGTCAACATCATCATCATCAGCCTATCACAGTCCTGGATAAAAGATTGCCAGGTGGTATGTCAACGTTTTGGTACGATCTTCAAAGACGATATGACAGTGTGAGGGCTATATGTATGTTATACAGTCTTTACCCTGTCACACTCCCCCCCTTCCCGTAAGAGTCATACAAAAAAAACCGTACTATTATAGAAGAAACAGGAAATCATAATAATCATACTAATATTTAAAGTTAAGAATGTATGCAATGAATCGATTAAAACACATAAAAATAATGATATACATATTTCTTCGCTTCAACATCCACACATAGAAATATATTATATTTCTTTAGTTCATATCCCGATCCCCGACACAATACATTTTGGCGCCCAATTTTCATCTCCTTCAACAATGAAAACGATTGAAGCACTGGCAAATCTGGAAATAAATCTCTCGGAAAGTATCAGATTTCTCAACAATACCGTCTGAGTCGTTCATAGGAAAACTTTTCAGAGTTTAAACTAGTCTCAACCCTGAAGTTTCGATACTCATTCACCGATCGATGCATTCGTCTCGAGTTGCACCGACCGGGAATGCATTTACATGATTGCATTGCACTTGAATGGTAATACGATTTTAAAGATACGTGATCGCCATGTTTAAGATAATGTTGGAATGTAGACGAAAGTGGAAATATACGAGTGTGTTGTCTAGGAATTTGGGACCTTCTCATACTGAACTTCTAGACGTGATTACTTACGAGACTTTGAATTCATAAGATTTTTTTATATTGGGATTGAATGTTCATCAGAATATTTTGGCTTACGAGATTTTATCATTTATGAATATACATTTTTTAAAATGAATGATTGAATTAGTTCCTAAAAGTGGAAAGGGAACATAATAGTCAATTTCGTATTTTTTTATTATGGCATGTGAACATAGCCGCAGAAGGACAGGATATTAAAACTCTAAAAAGGTTGTAGATGTGGGCCAGTCTTTCAACCCTCCTCAAAATCACTCGAATAACCTTATTTACCATTACAAACGTCGCACAAAAGAAAGGTACATATATGTCTTTACTCATTTAGGTACTGTATTGAATAATACGGTGGAAGTATTTCAACAAACGAGTGTAGCTTATATCCAAGAATTGAAGGCATGCTTCGCTATATGTACGTCTCTTGAAATAATCGTAGGAGCCAAGTATAGTAGCGGCCCGCCTTTGTCGGAAATAGTCGTAGATTCTGTCGGATTATCCAACTGTAGTACAGAGAAACTTCCATTACGAAATATGGATTGCCTGTACGGGAGTGGGCGGCTTTATTGGTCGTTATTGGAATGTGGCCGCAAATAGTTCCAGTGAGGTAAATATTTTCAAATAATATATCGTTCTGAAGTTTTTACACTTTTATTATTGAGTTAGACTTTTATTATTTGTATATCAGGTATGACAGGCCTGTTGGTCGAGTGGCTAGAGACCCTGGCTACAAAACCAAAGGTCGCGGGTTCGAATCCCGGTAGGGGCAAATGTTTGTGTGATGAACATCGGCATTTGTACTCGAGTCATGGATGTTTATAAATGTATTTAAGTATGTCTATCCGTTCCCTAGCATCCATAGTACAAGCTTCGAGCTTAGTTTGGGGCTAGGCAATTGGTGTGTTAGTCCAATGAATTTATTTATTTATTTATTTATTTATTTATATCGGACAGTATCATAAAATACTTAGGCACGTGCTTAGTAGCACGTGTAGAAGTGCTATCACCTTACAGAAAACCACAGTGAAGTAGCTCATTTGGGGAGGGTCTGTGGTTTTTACAGAGAACGCATCTGCAACCCTTGTGATATCCATGGGCAGCGGTTATCACTTACCATCAGATGACCCGCTCGTTCCTTTGCCTCCCTACATAAAAAAACAAGCAGGACGGCGATATCAGCCGAAACGATAACGAAGATCGAGATCGCTTTATGAGGCAACTTGTAGCCCATCAGTATAATACGCAGTGCCACGGACAAAAGCTCATTGCAACGGTCCATTATTCCTCTGAGCTGCATTTGCCAGGTTAAATCTATTGTTTGGGCCCGTACTTTCATTGTTCTATATAAAGAGGTAGCATGCCCGGTTCACCTTTTTGTTTTAAAGGAACTGAGTATTACAATGGATGTGTTGATTTAAACTCTTGATTATGATCTACTAGACTATGATGCATAGAAGTACTACAAGTAGGTGTACAAACATTTTTATCTGTGATAAAAATGTGTGTTATAGCTGAACAGTCGCCGTGGCCGAAATCTGCCGGGACTACATCATCATCATCATCATCATAGCTGAATATTTTGATAGTGATTTGGGTTACTACATACATACTCACATTGGGTAAAACGGCTTTACGTGCTTTCTGAGGCACGGAGATGTACCCACGACGACCTTTCAGACTCCCTATTATGGCTGTGTTTTAAGTACCTTTATAAATGTAAAACTATTATTTAATATTATAAATTGTCCTCAACCAAAGACTATCACGTATACTAAGCAAATAACTTTAATTTAAGCAATGATTTTAGTAAGGCTATCTTTCTTCTCCTTATTATGATGAAACACAGAGTTCAGTGCGATTTATTAATTCGAGCCTTAAATTGTAATTATGGACCAGTAAACCATACAGTTCTCACCTAAAGTCTGGTTAAGTGCGGATTGTCGCTCTAAAACCGAACGCAGTTTCATTTGCAAATATAATGAACGCGACTCTAGACGCCGCTTCGCCACCGGACATAATCAACAGTGTGGCGGGAAATCTGACAGTGTGTTTGCGGGGTCCGCAATTGCGGACGAAAACTTACCATGGCATTGCATAATAAGGATTCATTAGTCTAGATTTTCAAAGTATTATTTGTTGGCTTCAGAATCATGACTGATGAGGACATTATGAACCTTGCTGGCGAGGAAGCGGACAGTGTATTTGAAACGTACCGTGAGTCAATGCAAAATCCCTTCAACAAGGCTTCATTATAGCTCACTTGATTTCACTATGACAATACGTTGTTAGGGCTTAATTAGTTGGATTTATTAAGGCTGGATTTAAAAATAATGCTTAACTTCATCGGAAAGAAGAAATGTAAGTATTATTTGTTGGCAACGAAATTATGGAAGGCGTCCGTTGATTGATTATGGCTGTGTTCAGCAGCAGTCAACTCGTTAGAGGATCTGGTTACAATGAGCTGTTGTTGAAACAACAGTTGTTCAGAACTGGTTCTTCGAAATAGTATAATTAATGCCAAGTTCTAACCGTTGTTACGTTACACATAATAGACACTAATGAACACCACCAAAGGGAAAGCGGACAGTTTGCTTGCGGCCGAGAGCGCTGCTATCCATTCATCATGTATGGATTCCAGCTTAATTAAGGTTGGTATTTAAACATCGGAATGGTTGGTCTTCATTAAAAAAAAATTGTATCAGCCTATTAATGTCCCACTGCAGGGCAAAGGCATCATTTGAAATCATCGTTACAAAGATGGGTTTTGGCTAATCACCACGCTTGCCAAATGCGGGTTGGTGATCACAAACCGGGCTGTGTTCAGAGAAATCAACACAAAGTTTGCCCGACCTGGGAATCGAACCCAGGACCTCGAGACCAAGACCTGGTACTTAAACCACTAGACCAGAGAGGCGTTCATGGAATTTAAACAATATTTTTTGACTCAAAAAATAGGAGGTTGGACTCTGATGCCAACTTTATGGAATGAAAGAATAGGCACTAGAGTCCAATCTCCTATTTTTTGTATACCAACTTAGAGTATGGACTCTAAGTATACAACAATAAGTCTTACTTACTTACTAGGTTGGCGCAGCGACCCTTAGTGAGTCTTGGCCTACAACATAAAGTCTGAAAAAATAATATACTAGTACACTGTATACAGTACGCCCCTGATTAAAATACGATTTTTAAATGGCTGTCATTACCTTGCGGTCTCCTGTACTCTGCACATAAAATGAAGTAATCAAACATATTGATGGCGCGTAAACCAAAGTCAATCAGACGCAAGACTTTTAAATAACAAAGATTACTATTTATGATCCCGAGGTACCTACCCAGAGGGAAAGTTTTTGATAGATTTGTACATTTACAATATACAAGTTATCTCATTAGATAAATTTGTAGATTGTATTGCGTGAGCTCTCGTTACAGAGTCTTTTTATGATGCTTTTCCTCTTTGGTGTAATATTTTTAGTAATACTGGTTTTATCCCCAAATATCTTAATTTAAAAGAGTTAAATTAGAAATATTACTACTAGGTCTAAATTAAATGCTCCCATGGGATAAACCAAAATCCTCGCGAACGAAGTCGCGGGCGGCCGCTAGTCTAAACTAATAAAAAGCTGAAAAAATTGTTTGTTTATTTTGTTTGTTTGTTTGATTGTTTGTTTGTTTGTTTGTTTGTTTGTTTGTTTATTTATTTGTTTGTTTGTTTGAATGCGCTTATCTCAGGAACTATTGGATAGGTCACAAATCTTCAAAAATTGCAATACGTAATACTTAAACGCTCCCTTGTAAAGTCAAAATAATTTTATAAAACTGTAAATATCTCCGAAACGGTGCATCCTATCCAAAATCTGATGAAATTTTGATCCCCTTTTAGGAAAACCCCCACGGATAATTAAGACCTATCCGCTGGACATGGTGATGATGATGAATGATGATGTTGGTGATGATGTAAAATCAAGCTTCACCTTGTGTCGCAAAGGGGTCTAAAGACAGTCAACAATACCAACTTGTAAAATAAAAATAATTTTATAAAACTGTAAATATCTCCGAAACGGTGCATCCTATCCAAAATCTGATGAAATTTTGATCCCCTTTTAGGGAAACCCCCTCAGGTAATTAAGACCTATCCGCTGGACATGGTGATGATGATGAATGATGATGTTGGTGATGATGTGCATTTCATGACACGTCCACCTTGTGACGCAAAGCGGACATAAGACAGTCAACAATAGCAACCTAGCGTACGTTTCACATGCGTGTAGATGACATTATTGATGAGCAAGTGTAAAGTTGTCACCGAAACTGAATCGATTTTTAATGCAGATAAAAAGTCAACCTCGTCCTTGACCTTTTTGGGCGAGGTCATCGGATAGGTCTAAAATATCTAATGGGTTTTTACGTACGATGCATAGTTTTCGAGATATTTGCAGTTTTATAAAATTTTATTTGATAAAATATTCCCCAACGAAATTGGTACCAATTTTTTAAAAGTTTCGTTTCTCTTTGCGAAACTGTTGTTTTTTTGGGGTTTTCTGTTTGGCACTCATCATCATCAGCCTATCGTAGGTCACTGCTGACAATCTCTATGGGCGTCTCAACCTTGGATTTTTTAGCACCCATTTACATAGTATCTAGTTTTTTTTATTTATTTATTTAGTTGACTTTCTACTCCATGTTCGACACACCTGCTCATCAATAATGTCATCTACACGCATGTTGAAACGTACGCGACGTCAAATAAATATATGTGATAATAATGCTACAGTTTTCTGGCGTCCGTCAGGGCTTTTCTAGCGAATTTTAATGTAAAGTTGTCACTGAAACTGACTCAATTTTTAATGCAGATAGAAAGTCAACCTCGTCCTTGACCTTTTTGGGTGAGGTCATCGGATGGGTCTAAAATATCTATTGGGTTTTCCTAAAAGGGGATCAAAAATGTCATCAGATTTTACGTACGACGCATAGTTTTCGAGATATTTGCAGTTTTATAAAATTTTATGTGATAGAATATATACTAAAATTAGTACGCATGTACTGGATCCCTAGTTCATAATGACATTTAGACGACTACAGTCGGGTGTCTGGTATCTTGCTAGTTGCTCTATCACACTTGATTCATTATGAGGAGAAAAAGGACAGAAAATCTGTCAAATTATTCCCTTCATCTAGTACTTTCAAAATCTTTTGGCCCTTAGACCAGGTTCTGGGGGTGTTACACTTACTAAACCAAAAACGAAACTTATAAAAAATTGAAGGCCCATGTGTCCAGGGCCCATAATAGGTGAAAGACTGCCCTGTCAGCGCAGCAAGTAAGCCTTGGACTCTGGTAATAAAATAAGAAGTTTTATGTTGTCCCCTCTTAACCCGACATAATAATTAGACGAGCCGTTTGGTGCAATGGTCGAGAAGTCGGCTATTACACCAAAGGTCGCGGGTTCGAATCCCGCACGGTACAAACATTTGTGTGCATAAACATGTCTGTTTGTATCGGTCTGGGTGTTTCTATGTATAATATGTATGTATTTACAAAAAAAAGTATACAAGTAATGTTTATCCGTTGTCTGGCACCCATAGTACAAGCTAATGCTTAGTTTGGGGCTAGATGGAGCTGTGTAAATAATGTCCAGAGATATTTATATTTAATCCTTCTCTCGCCTTCGTTGCATTACGTCTCTTGTAAGTAATATAAGGCTGAGGGCACGTCAGAACAATTTTGTAAATTGCGACTGCCTGGAGTCATGCTCTTACTTACTCGAAACTACATACATACATTAACTTTACTACTATATGAAAGTTTGGATGATGTTTACGTGAATAAGTAAGAGAGATTACGTGAGCATGAACATGTTTATATTTAAAAAAATATATATTTCACAACATCACATACATTGATCTGACCCCGTGTTAAGTAGCTTAAGCACTTGTGTTACAGACATCAGAATCAACAGTGGTATTACAAATATACTTAAATAGATACATATAACACCCAGACCAGGACAAACAGACATGTTAATGGACACAAATGTTTGTCCTGTGCGGGGATCGAACCCGCGACCTCTTGCGTAATAGGCAACATCGTGACCATAACACCAAGCGGGTCGTCATATATTTTGCAGACTTGACCAGGCTAATGATGATAATGTTCATTACTGCTCTGTGCCCGTTACAAGTAACTTTGTAATATATCAGTTCGATTGGACTTCCATTACCACAATTTGTCACACAATGAATTTACAACTGCGCTGTTTCACCTGGCACAAACGAATATATTGTGAGCGAAAATTGATGCACTGTCACAAGATTGCCTTACATCGAATAATTTTGGAAAATGTAATTTGGGAAAAATATTTTTCATAGCACACAAGTTCAATGTAGGTATAGGAATAGATTTTCCATTCCAGGAGATTCGAAGCAGGGTTCCACTCATATTTATCTGGAACTCGAGATGGTCACCCATCCGATGACAAGCCTCTGCGAAATTTGTTTTACTTACATCCTCAGGCCAAGCGCGCTAACCACTGCGCCCATCGAGGGAGGATGAATATTCTATTCATCTAACGAAAACTCATACCGCTGTTTACTTACCTAAACACTTCTGCATTTATTGAGTTCACATAGATATAAACAGATCGAGATCTGAATAGACCTAAATGGCCTTTGGTATGACCAATATAAGTAATGAAGGTATTAATTAATAAAACACTAGGGACCTTCTCAGTAAAGTCGAATTGGGATAGATCGCATTAAGCGTTGACACGATTTTGAATTACATATTTGATGTTCAAGTGAGCATCATCAAATAAAATTCCACGAAACATAATTTATGTATTGATGAGGATCCCATCAGAATCAGCAATAGTTCCCCTTTAATTGAAATATGTACTAATGAGCTTTAAAATCACGCAAAAATTTACAGTATTTCAAAATATTAACAATATTAAAAGGATAGTTTACATGGGTAACCCATTCGACCGTACTTCAAAGAGATCCCTCAAGATTCTTTCTGATATTGACAAGATTTATTAATAAACAAACTGAACAATTTTAATACACCAGTTAGACCTAAATATGTACATGGTCATTATTTTATTTGATGTGGATTGGAGACAATGCTTGTCGTGACTTAGAAGAGATCGTTGAACCGTCGTGAACAACTTTTATCATGACGTCTTTATTCTTGGCTATAAATTGTGTTTTTACTCATAGTTAAAATGTAAACAAATTTCAAATTGGACATTCTCATAAGACCACACATTACGCATTTCATTACATGTGATGTACACAACAATTATATAATATTATTTCTACAAACAATTATTATGACTTATTATCACAACGTCAAAGTTTATTATTAATATACGCTCCTTTTTTTACACAATTTTAAAGTTGTGATATATTTAATTATAAATTTATAACATGACATATTTCGTTTTGACTAAAGAAAATTACTCGTAATGACTCCGTTATTACTTATTAAACACATAATTTACATAGTTATTATGAAGATACATTGTTCTTTTATCTAATATATATATTAAAATTCTTATT
This sequence comes from Nomophila noctuella, assembly GCA_958496325.1. Lineage (NCBI taxonomy): Eukaryota > Metazoa > Arthropoda > Insecta > Lepidoptera > Crambidae > Nomophila > Nomophila noctuella. The sequence goes on from OY292498.1 coordinate 4,916,569, forward strand.
TCCATAAATTCGCAAATTACTGGCAACGTTGCTTATAATTTGTGAAATATTAGACTAAAATACACGTAAAGCAAAGTTCAACCTCAGGTTTTAACAATATTATTTTACAGCAATTATCATTGTATGATAGTTAGCAGAAAATAAAGTTTCTGTGATATTATAATATTTAAATAAAATATCTCTGTACAATCTATTTACAGAATAAAAACTTTTAAAAAGCTACCGAATAGTGGTTAATAAGGTCAATATTTGATATGGTTACAAAGCCACAACAAGACTCTTGAATAAATAAAACTTTTATTAGAAATCGAGATAGGTTTATTTGTTTTTATGGCACGCTTTGGAAGTTATGTGCGGGAAACTTACATAGACGCAAATATATTCGTACCTACAATGTTTTTGATAAATATTGTTTTAGGATTGTTTTACGTTATTACACACTTAATTTAATCAAGATTGAAAGATATTCAAAAGGTCAATTACCAAGCGGACATAAATTGTGGTAAGAGAATTATACAAATCAATATAACTTTGATGTGCGGTCTTTAAATATAAGTTAGGCAATTTAACATTTTACGATATGCTACCATACTCGTAATTTTATATTACAAATAGCGTTTTGTTTCCCAAAATTATCTCTTACTATCTACGAAAATATTAATATTTTTTACTACAATTTAATAGTATATTATTTATAAGTAATGTATGTACAGTATGTTATAAGCGTTACTTTGGCAACATTGTGACTAACGGACATCCTAAGAGCAGGCTTTTCAAATAAGTCTGCTTTTCATTTAGTTCTGAACCCTCAGATTAACTGTTCATCAATCGGAGCCTCAACCCAATTTCGGACATAAAGCTTTACAAATTTTACATTCAATACATGTTCAGAGGAAAAAGTGTTTGCTATAATGCACCTACTTATATGAGTAAGATCTTTGACCCCGAACTCCGTTTGTTTACATAAATATTGTGAACTCAGTAAGTTCAACTTGTTTTAGTAGTAGTTAACTTCATGTTTCAAAAGCATAGTTCAAATGTTCATACAATGCATTATAAATATTTTAAACGTACTGTAGACTCAAAACTGAATAGCTTACTATTTTAAGTAAGCGTATTTGAGTCTATTTAAGTTTTAAATATCCAATGGCAGTTTACGTTTTTCGTTATTCGATAAATTATCCTTTTGAATGAAATACAATTTTAATTACTACTTTCTTTTCCATACATAATACAATAATTGATGTCCTGTTCAATAATAAATAAATGTATACTAACTTACTCATAGTAAATACAAATTAAATTAGCTATTACTATTATTACGTCGTTGCATAGCAATTCTGACATTTACTTTATTATTATTCTGGTAACTCTTAACCTGAATTTATTTTAAATATATTCACAAAATAGAATTATCCAAATTACTGTCACATGAATCACGTCTAAAACATAATTTAATAAATGCACGATAATTTATTCTAGTCACTTTGCATGATTCGCATGCGCCACATTTGTTCGATTTTCAAACGACACAGAACCGTTGGTAGTCATCTTCTTTTCGCCCTTCGGTGTAAACGAGTCTTGGTGGGTAGCCATTTGTGTTTCATAGTTTGAGTTTGGTGTAAACGGGTCTTGGTGGTTAGTCATCCTTGTTTCATCGTTTGGGCTTGGTGCAAACGAGTCTTCGAAGGAAGCTTTTTTTGTGTGCGGGCTAGGCGCAAATGGGTTTTGGTGGGAAACAATCTCTGTTTCACTGGTTGGATTCTGTATCAAGGAGTCATGATGGTTACCCATGTTTGTTCCACTGTTCGCGTTTGATGCAAATATGTTTTGATGAGTAGCCGTATGAGTTTCTCCGTTTGGAGAAAACGAGTCTTCGAAGGTATCAATTTTTGTTTCACAGTTAGGATTAGGCGCCATTCTCGGTTCACTGTTCTGGTTCGGTGAGAACGGGTCTTGGGTACGATGGTTAGCCAATTTTATTTCGCCTTGATCTTGACGGGTGTTAATTGCGCCGTTCGAATTCTGTGAAAACGAGTCTTGGCGTGCGATAGATGTTCCGATGTTGTTCGCTGTACACTGGTTGCTCTGGCAGGTGTTGGGAGACGGCGTGATGAAGGCGGGGGAGGCGAGGGGCGCGTCCGAGGCGTCCTCCTCGGGCAGGGTGCGCAGGCGCGAGAGCCTCCCCCGCGCCCCGCCTCACACCGGCGACTGGTCGCCGCTCGCGCTGCCGCTCGTCATGTAATCCTGCGCATATTGAGACTTTAGGGATAAGGGTGTGGTGGGCTAGCCAAGATGCCAATCCGTGAGCGCGAGCTATCGCTTTCGTCCTGACTTATATCTCGATCCCGCTCACACAGATACTTCGCGTGTGGGATAAAGTGTTAAGTCCGCGACGAAAGCGATAGCTCGCGCTGGCGTAAGTGGCATCTTGGCTAGCCCACCAGGTAGGCTAGCCAAGATGCCACTTTGACGAATTCGCCAGACGCTTTCGTAGTGACTTATATCTCCAGCCCGCTCACATAAATAGTTCGTGTGCAGGAGGTCAATATAAGTCGCGACGAAAGCGTATGGCGAATTCGTCATAGTGGCATCTTCGTTACGGGCCCATTAGCGCGCGGTCACGGTAGTGGCAACTTCGAAATCGATTTAAATGTTAAAATGCATACCTAATATACAAATAATTATTAATCACGAGATCTGGAAAGATAGTGCCACTTACGTGACAACGCTTGTTTTAACTACAAGTTACTGAACAGTGCGAAAAATCTAGTAAATCAATAAAACGTGTTCATAGTTTTAGTATTAGTGTAATCCTCCTTGTATCAAATACGTGTCAATAAAAAAAAACTAAAATGTTTACTGTGGTTCGTTCAAAGTTTGTTTTTCTTTCAATAATAAGTCATGTTGTCAGAAAATTCATTAAATATAAATATGACTTATGTAGCTTTGGTTGTCCTCCTCCTTGCGTCGTATTCCTCAGGAATGAGGGTCGTGACCCCCCTTCAGCATCACTCGGTCTCGGACGATCTTCTTCCATCCACTCCTGTCCTCGGCTGCATGCAGGGCACCGTATAGAGTGGAGTCGAGTGCGGTGCGGATCTGGTCGGACCAACGTATCGGGCTGCGTCCACGCGGCCTTTTGCCGTCGACTTTTCCAGTCACAAATAGCTTTTCTAGGTTATCACTAGTTTTCCTCGCTATGTGACCAAAATACTGTAGGACTCTGCGTAGGCACTCTGATGACAGCCGTGTTGAGATTTTTAGTTCCCGTAAAATGGAAACGTTAGTCCGAAATGCTGTCCAGGGTATGCGGAGCATCTTTCTCCAGCACCACATCTCAAATGCGTCAATACGCCTACGATCTGCAGCTTTGAGAGTCCACGTCTCTGCGCCATAGGTGAAAATCGAGAACACTAGTGTCCGAACCAGTCTGGTTTTTGTTCTCGTGGAAATGACGCGGTCCTTCCAAACTTTCTCAAGCTGAGACATGGCGCTCTTGGCCATTCCAATTCTCCTGCGTACTTCAGTCTCGCATGAACCGTCGTTGCTTATATTGGAACCCAGGTATATGAAGTTGTTCACAATTTCCAGGTTTAACGCACCAGTGAGTTCCAATCGCTTCGACCTGTCCACCACCATGACCTTTGTCTTGGAACGGTTTATGGAAAGGCCCATTTCATTGCTAATCTGCTCCATTCTGTTCAAAAGCAATACCATTTCCGACTCGTTTGCTGCAAGAAGAGTAGTGTCGTCAGCGTAGCGCAAATTTGTTATTTTCACGCCACCAATTGTGACGCCTCCCTCCCAATTCTCACAGGTTCGCCTCATGATATACTCTCCATACGCGTTGAACAGAATGGGCGACAGGATGCATCCTTGTCGTACTCCTTGGCGATACTTGAAGGGTTCTGATATCGTTTTATCAACTCTTACAACTCCTTGGCTCGAGCTGTAGAGGGTGCGAAGTAAGGCGATGAGGTGTTCTGGCACCCCAAGTTTCAGCAGGACCTTCCACAAACAAACCCAATTGACACAGTCGAAAGCCTTGCTGTAGTCGACAAAGCACATCACCACCGGCGTATCAAACTCATACGCCTTCTCAACGAGCTGCCTAACGTTGAGAATCTGCTCTCGAGTGCCCTTGCCCTTCACGAAGCCCGCTTGCTCTTGAGGTATTTGCCAATCCAGATAGTAGCGGATGCGGTTGTTTAGGATGTGGAGCAAAACTTTACTGGCATGTGAGATGAGGGACAAGGTTCGGTAATTGCCACAATTCTTGGTTGACCCTTTCTTGTGCAAGGGAAGAATTATCGATTCGGCCCAGTCCTGCGGCCAAACACCATTTTGCCAAGTGTGTGTGCAGATCTCGAACAGCATTGTCATACCCGAATCACCCATAGCCTGAAGCACCTCCGAAGTTATGTTGTCGCTTCCTGGTGCCTTCTTTTTCTTCAGGTACCGTAGGGCCATCTCGATTTCAGAGCGAAGAATTGAGGGTTCCTGTTCTATGCTCTTCCAATCTGGGGCGGCTCCGATCGTAAACCGCGGATCAGTGTATAGTTGCTCACAATATGCACGCCACCTCTCCGCAATGCGATCTAGTTCGTACAGAACAGTGCCGTCAGCGTCTTCTATGACCCACGATTTAGGTCTGAATTGCTTGGAAAGGACTCTTACTTTCTTGAAAAGGTCTGCGGCTTGAAACCTGTTGGAATGCTTCTCAATGTCGTCGCAGATGCTTGCCACGAAGTTGTTCTTGTCACGACGACAACTAGCTTGTATAGCTCTGCTGACATTTGAGTATTCGGCTAATACTGCACGATCCTGCAGACCCTTCACCTTTAAAGCCTTTCTGTTTTGAATGAGATCCCACGTCTTGTCAGAGATCCAGCAATTCCTCCTCCGCTCAACCTTCCTGTTCTTAGTCACTTGGTCCAACGCATCCTTGATATTGTGTTTCAAGTGCTTCCACTGTGTATCGGCGTTATCGTTTTTATGCGTTGGACGGTTTTCCAGTTTCGCCTCCAAAACCTCTCGGAAGATTGATTCTTCAGAAGGATCCAAGCTTCTGGGCTTCTGTGTTGGACGTCTCGGCGCCTTCAAACGTAGCGAGAAATTGGCTACTAGCAGATTGTGGTCAGAACCGCACTCTGCACCTGGAAAGGTCTTTACATTAGAAATAGAAGATCTCCAACGGGTGTCTAAGATGATGTAGTCAATTTGATTTCTGTGCCTATCGCCTGGAGACCTCCAAGTATACAAACGCCTTGGGTGATGTTGGAAGAACGTGTTCATGATGCTGAGATTTCTATCGATGCAGAACTCAACCAGCTTTTCACCTCGTTCGTTCCTTGTGCCAAGCCCGAACTTTCCAACATTGCTTCTGATGTGATCATCAGCAAGTGTACTACCGACTTTGGCATTCCAGTCACCAAGGATCATTGTAATTTCTCGACCAGGAATTGAGTTTAATGTATCCTCTAACTGCCCATAAAAGTCTTCTATCACGTCATCCCGAGCTTGTGCGGTCGGTGCGTAAACTTGAACAATGTTCAGTACACACGGCTTCGTGTTCAGCTTCATTGTCAGGATTCTGTCAGACACCGGGTTGTAACCGAGGACATATTTGTTCATATGTGGCGGTAGAATTATTCCAACACCATTCCTACTTGAATCTTGAGAGCCTGAGAAGTACATGGTGTTTCCTGACGCAGTGTTGAAATGGCCGTTACCACGCATGTGTGTTTCACTGACGCCTAGAATGGAAATATTGAGTGTTTCCATTTCTCTCTCCACAATGGACAGCTTGCCTGCCATAAGCAAACCTCGGACGTTCCAAGCGCCAATACGATGATGAGCTCGTATAGATGTCTTCGTTCTTATGGTGACAGCAGTAGCATTTCTTCCAACTGAAGCCTGCTGTAGCGCCCCAGGGGAAGCTTCGGTCGCCAATTTCACACCATCCAGCCCGGGTACTGGTTGGCGCCGATGGTTAGTCGGATCGTCCAACAAATACGTTTCCAATTCTGCCATCATAGGGGGTTTTCATGGGAGGATAAGCGCGGTGGGTTCCCACGTCCTTCCGCGTCAGTCTTTTAGAGGGAATTTAGTTCCTCACGGTCACTGGTTACCGCCTCGTTGGCATTAGACCTCAGAGGTGTCGGGTTAGTTACCGCCGCCCGATGCTCGGCGTTGACTGTTTTACGGCATGGGTAGGTCTCTTCCACAACCAACCCTCCTCCTTTTACATTCGGGCTTGGGACCGACATCGGCGGAGTTCTGTCTTCTTTGGTTGTAACTACGTATAAAACAGTGACTATAGTATATGTGAAAATCTATACCTGAACGTTTGTCTGGTGCGTTCGGGCACAAAGCGTAGGTGATTTGGCGGTGTAAGTGAAAAGATAAACTTTAAAGACAGAAATGTAAACTAAATAAGTCTAACAGATGTTAAACTACACGAAGTCAATATTATTGACATAATCACCTTCTAGCCGTTGGTTCGGTGATTAAACTCTACTCGTACTGAAAGTACAATACATGAATACATTGCGACGTGTTTAATACTAGATTAAATAAGTATATTTATTTATTTATTTATTTATAAAAGGTACACCAACAGTTTATAAGTTCATTTAATACCTTTTTTTTGGTTATTCAAAAAGGAAACACAAAACTACGATTGCTATTGATTGTACTTAAGATCGATACGTTAATTAAAATATCTAACTACGAGATTTTATTTTCCCTTGGCCAATAATTACTTGACTACGGCCTGTGCTACGGCCATCAGATCCAACTCTTATTCTATCCGCAAACCTGATGACTGTGCTAATACTAGGAAAGAAAATATTTGAAACTATTGATTTTTTTTATATCGGCACCCTTGTACGTACATACAATTTTCTTATCCAATCCGGCATTACAGAAAAACCTCTAGGACTCCTAAAATCAGACTATTGGCCTTTACCCAGTTATATGTAATTCAATGTTGTTAACTTACCGCGTGTAAATGCCGTCCATCGTAATGCAGAGCCAGCGAGGTCCTGGGCACCAGCAGGGTTGTGGTGGTCGTCTCCGACGCCGCCGACTCCCGCTTCGACGGGTGGCTGTACAACCTGACCAGAGCCTTGCGTTTAATGGACCCGTCAATAGCTCGAGGAAGTTCTATTTAAGTACAGCTCCATCAAGTTAGACTGTCTTCATGGGGCAAGCTAGGGCGCTAGGCTTTACCCTTTAGGCTTTATAAGGTCCCTAATTGAACACGTTTGGGGGGGGGGGCATAGGTTGACTACTGCCCCACCCTGAGCCTAAGGCTGGCTACGCTTATAACTGTCTTTGATGGGCTGCTTGGTGTAATGGTCAAGATTAAGATTTTCGACCAAGAGGTTTCAGACTCAGAGGTCGCGGGTTTTATCCTCGCTCAGAAAAAAACATTTGTTTGTCCTGGTCTGGGTGCTATATTTATCTATTTAAGAAATCTATGCTCAATGGTGATTGGAGAGAGAATATACCAACAGGACCGTGGTGGTCGTCTCCGACGCTGCCGACTCCCGCTTCGACGGGTGGCTGTACAACCTGACCAGAGCCTTGCGTTTAATGGACCCGTCAATAGCTCTAGGAAGTTATATTTTAGTAGAGCACCATCAAGTTATGCTGTATTCATGGGGCAAGCTAGGACGCTAGGCTTACCCTGACTCTGATCTATAAGGTCCCTAATTGAACACATTTGGGGGGGGGGGGGATTGGTTGACTACTGCCCCACCCTGAGCCTAAGGCTGGCTACGCTTATAGCGGTATTTGATGAGCTGCTTGGTTTAATGGTCAAGATTGAGATTTGCGACCAAGAGATTTCAGACTCAGAGGTCGCGGGTTTTATTCCCGCACAAAAAAACATTTGTTTGTCCTGGTCTGGGTGCTATATTTATCTATTTAAGTTTAACTTTTTCCTCCTTTAAAACCAAGAAATCTGTGCTCAATGACGATTGGAGAGAGACTATACCAACAGGGTAGTGGTGGTCGTCTCCGACGCCGCCGACTCCCGCTTCGACGGGTGGCTGTACAACCTGACCAGAGCCTTGCGTTTAATGGACCCGTCAATAGCTCCAGGAAGTTCTATTTTAGTACAGCTCCATCAAGTTAGGCTGTATTCATGGGGCAAGCTAGGGCGCTAGGCTTACCCTGACTCTGATCTATAAGGTCCCTAATTGAACACATTTTTTGGGGGAGGGGGATAGGTTGACTACTACCCCACCCTGAACCTAAGGCTGGCTACGCTTATAACTGTCTTTGATGAGCTGCTTGGTGTAATGGTCAAGATTAAGATTTTCGACAAAGAGGTTTCAGACTCAGAGGTCGCGGGTTTTATCCCCGCTCAGAAAAAACATTTGTTTGTCCTGGTCTGGGTGCTATATTTATCTATTTTAGTTTAACTTTTTAGACTTTTAAAACCAAGAAATCTATGCTCAATGATGATTGGAGAGAGACTATACTAGGGCCGTGGTGGTCGCCTCCGACGCCGCCGACTCCCGCTTCGACGGGTGGCTGTACAACCTGACCAGAGCCTTGCGTTTAATGGACCCGTCAATAGCTCGAGGAAGTTCTATTTTAGATCAGCTCCATCAAGTTAGGCTGTTTTCATGGGGCAAGCTAGGGCGCTAAGCTTACCCTGACTCTGATCTATAACACATTCGGGGGGGGGGGGGGGGATCGGTTGACTACTGCCCCACCCTGAGCCTAAGGCTAGCTACGCTCAAAGCTTTCTTTGGTGAGCTACTTGGTGTAATGGTCAAGAAGTTGACTAATAGACCAAGAGGTCGCGGGTTCAATTCCCGTACAGGAAAAACACTTGTGTGCATTAATATGTTTATTCTGGCCTGGGTGCTGTGTATCTATTTAAGTATTTTTTTGATTCTAATGAAACCAGTGAACCAATGCTCAATGATGATTGGAGAGACTATATTTGTCAACTATTAGTTTCTGGATTCTACTCACAAGCCTTAAAAGGGCTAGAAATTATAGATTATTTAGGCAACAATAACTTCAAAGGGATTTTTAGAAATTCCAAAAACATTATTGATTGCTTGTAAAATCTCTTCATTAATTAATCTCTTTATTTCAACACACCTTGGTTAAATTTTAGTAAGGAAAATAACAAATTCCGCTTTACTTTAATGTAAGATATGCAAATGCTTCAAAGTTTCGGCCGAATAGAAGTTTTGAGGTTGCAAAATGCGGACCGGAAACATTATATTAATTTAATTTCTAAAGTCATGAATAGAATTTTAAGCTAGCAAAAGGCGGTCTGCAACCATTAGTTTAATTACAATCCTAACCTAAAGATACATTTCTAAACCGTAATTAAAAAAACGGAAGTCATAACTTTTTCCCACCCCTCTTATTTTTCAAACATGCACAAAACTGAATGATAACTCGACGGAACATAAGTCAACATAAGTCGTTCTTCTAAACCCATAAAATATTTTCGTCCAAACATTTCCTCGAAGAAAGGCAATAAAACCGACGTGTTTGTCGATGTTTATTCGTTGGAGGAAACGCGCCATTAAATTTTCAAATCGTGCAAACAACGCCTTGAAGAGGGATAACAAGATTTGTTACACTTTCAGTCTGTTTTGATCAGTGTCAATAGGTACAAAAATGGTATGTTGATAAAAGCAACACTTTATTCCCCTTTGATACTTTTTAGTACTAAAGGCTTCGAATCCTGAATGAGAGTAATAAGTGTGAATGAATTTAGAAAATCCCGGACTCTATTCATGCGTTTAAATGTTAGAAATTTCAATACATGCTTAATGAACCATAATTGTATTGAAGTGTTACCATTAGTATCTGAAAATGTAATGACACGAATGTAATTCAACGACAGTAAAATGTTGATTCGGACTTTTGATCTGAATACATAAACGTAATTAAATACTATAAAGTAGCTCCACTAACAACGTATTCCTAAATCCTACATTTGTGAAATATTGTAGATACTTGTTTCTTTGTCTTGTGTCTTAGTAATTCAAATAATCCAATTTAGTTTTATACCTTATTCCCAGGCCATTTTATATAATTTGAATAAAAGCTGTATCGTTCAAAATTCAAGAAACTAAAACAAAGTGGTCTATAATAATAGTGCGTAGTTCGGGCAAAGTTATCCTAAACAACAACTAAATTTTACACAACCGTTTACCTAGTACTAAAATTAAGAAAATATTTGTATAGGACCGTGTTGATCTACGAACCTGTGAAACGCTGATGATATTATAATGCGAGTTTAAAAGGAACTTAACTAGTTTCATTTACATAGGCCTTAAATAATTTTCCCTATTTTAATATTTAATGAAATTAAACCAGGCACATACATCTACAGAGAGAAGAGTAGGTAGCGTTAAAAGAATGAAAAGCATGACAGCAATGAAAATAAGAACCATTTGAAGCGGATAAACATTCAATTTATTTAAAATAACAAAATAAAAATACATCCAAATCCACATTACGTCACATAAATTCTTCGTAAATGCATTAAGTCCTTTGAAAGCAAGGCGATGCGACGCGGCCTCCTCAAACCGTGAGCCTAGTGAACAAAAATACAAGATCAAACATGGATTTGGAAAGAAGGCTAGAGAAAGAAGCCCACAGAATCTGATAATTTTATTCACGAACCCTTATTATGTACAAGAAAATAAATAAATAAATCGTTATTTTCCTCATTAAAATATTTAAAATGATTAAAAAAATAAAATGTTTCTACTTATTATAAGCGTATAAATCTACAAGGATCCGGCACAAGAATTATCAGAAACTGTGCGATAGAGTTAAAATGTTAGTTTTAAGGATCTTATAAATATTAAAGCGCCTAGATCATTCTATCGCTGCATCATTAAAATAATATATGTATTTTTTTTTGTTTAATAAAAGAAACGTTAAATAGGATTTATAAAATAACCTATTAAAGGCGTCAGTATTGCAGCCAGAACGTCAAGCTATAAGTACGCAAGTATTCAATAATAAAAGTTTAAAGTTTTATATGAGTGGCAATGGACCTAAAGTTTCTCTTTTGCTTTAGTGATAGTAAAATACTACATTAATTACTTAACAACTTTAAAAATTATAATCTGAAGTCCTGATATAGCTAAAAGCTTTCGGCACTAAAGAGTAAAACAAAATAAATGGATGAATAACTAATATTAGATACACAAAGTGATACGTATACAAATTGTTACAGTTATCAATGTGCATTGTCCTTGAATTTCGCCTCCGATACGAATATTAAGTGAAACCTAGTATTTGACTTGATCAACTCTATGTACATAAAGTGTAATTTAGTAGGAACTAACTCACTTCCTTTGTTTTCATTCTCTAATATTAAAGTAATGACTTTATTGCGTGTTCAATAATTACATTGTTAACAAATGAATGTGCCAAATTAATCTTACGGCTGTGTTTGTTTTCTTTCTTAATAAGATAATCTTCTTGATTTTCTCTTCAGAATAATATTTATTTCATTGATAAATTCAAAAAGTTTTTAAGCAACCATCAAACTTATCTAGCTTTCTAAAAAGAAAATTCTGTCAAATTAATTAACTGCAAAAAGAGCTGTTTTGCTAGATGCGCTTCCAACACAGTATTTATCTACTTACTTGTAATAAATAAATAACATTGAACTCGTTATCTAATATAAATGAACGTATACATATCTCAAAGATTCATTGGCTATTCAGTTAATAGGTAACAGTGAACATGCAATATGTTGCAGAGACAAATGTGCAATAGAACTAAGGAGTGCTGAGTGCAAAAACTCTGATATTGACTTTAACACTGACCACGATACATTAAGACTTATTTAAATAACGAGAACTACTCACAAGATGGTATATGGTAGATGGTTATTTTATAGTGGTCGAGTCATCCTATTGTAATAATATCTTATTGACGATTTTAAGTGCCTTGCAGAAGCCTTTATAAATAAAGTATATTTTGATTTTGATTTTGATTTTGATTTTGATTTATAAATAAAATTTAAAAAATTACTTTCATCAAATAAATATTTTAAATCAACTTCTACATAACTATGTACATAGTAGAATGGTTTGTATGTAGCACCATTAATCTAATAATAAGATATTTTTATGTTTTTCGTAGTTTATTTTAATTTTATTTATATTTTTATAATTGAATGTATTATTAATTTACGTGGGAGTCAATTCTTTAAGCAAACATACTTATAAAAACATTATTCATCGTTAATAAGAGAGTTTGCCGTGAGGCAAATTTCCAAATTAATCCCAAATCCCTAAGGTAAACAGGATAATTTGCTAGAGTTGTATTAACCTAAAATAGACGTATATTTACCGTTAAAATATTGTATAAAATATATTTCGTCAGTGAACATTTTTTTGAGGATAATACATATGGTGTAATATTTTATTATTTATTTGGTTTGCTTTCCCTTATAAGTATTAAATTCGTAAATTTTCGGATTTTGAGGGAGTTCTACTTTCCTACGACTATTTTCTGCCAATTATAGTCCATATTACCTGAGGTGATCCCGGTGATAGTTGACGGTTCAAAGGAAAATCATCACTATTCTTAATCATTATTAGAACCCTATGGAAAATCATATAAACAGTCCGTAGATTTTATAAATAAAGTTAAATTTAGTACGAGTATTATACCTGTCACAGAGATCATCTAAGCTGAAATAGAGTAATGACAAATGCAATTTATTGCATGCAAAGGAAAGAAAATTAGTTAATTAAAGATAGTGGTATTAAGTATAGATGGTAGTCATGCATATTTGTAACCACAATGTGAATTAGAATATGCGTTCTATTTCACATCGCCTTACAGTAAGAAGGACATGCAATACTAAAAATAACTAAGATATTAATATTAAACAGGAAAATTGGAATGACATGACAATCAATTAAATTTCGGTCCGTACTTTTTTCCAAGTAAAAGTTGTCAAATATGTATTACTTCTGTGTTATACTTTATTGCAGATTCATCTCTTTACATTATAGTGCTCTTATTTTTTTGCGGCTATAAGTATGCAGGGTATTTATATTCTATTAGACCATAATCAACTGCCGTTCACACAACTTACTTATTTATTTATTGGACAAGATTTCAAATGACGTCTTATAAAATAGTTAGGAGTTTTACTCGGATTTTAGTCACGCAAATAAAAGTCGCTAGCGGCTAGACAGCTAGACAAGGTTTGTCGCTCTATTATTACATTGTTTTGCTTTGTGCACAGCTGTATAAAAAGGTCTAAAGGTAAGATGATCGGAAGGAGTATGATATTTATAACTGAACTGGCAAAGCACTCCACAATATATTTTGTTTAACCCTTAAATAGATATAGATTTTTTTCCACATTAAAGTGACCCTTATGGAATTGAATAAGGGCCAAAATATACACATGACATGGCCGTTTAAGGGTTGTTTTTTTAAAGATGTGTATATAACCATGATCCAATCTGTCTGGTTCTCCTCTAAGGGTTACGAAGGCCAAATCCTAGATCCTGGTCAAAAGCGGACCCCGCACAGAAACTGGATAAAAGCTAGGAATATTATGATTGTGACCAGGCTGTGTCCTGCTCACTTTACGTATGCCACTCTATGATTAGATGGTTGTGCCACGCAGAAGTTTACAAAGTAGGCAGGAAGGTCCAATATCATGATATTTCGTCGCAAAGCTTCAACACACACCTGATGCTCTCAGTCCTCGACCTCGGCGACCAGTCCTTGGAGTAGCTAGCGCCGCGCCGCCGGCCCCCGCCGATGGTTCGGCCGGTCTTCCATCGCTCGACGTGGTACCGGATCGCGTGCCGGACTTCTGTGTTCATGAAGCAGTAAAACAGCGCCACGGTGAAACCCTGGAGGAGAGATGGCTGTTGTAGAATTGGTTGGTAGCTTACGAGAAGGGTTATTACGTAGGGTATTTTCATAAACCCTTGTCCAGTAAAGGTCTATGAAAATTTACATTCAAAAATATCTTATTTGGTAATACTAGCCTTATGTATTTATTCGTGAAAGAGAAACGCAACATAGGGTCCAAGTTATACCGTCATCGGTCAATGTGGCATTTCTTTCGCAAAAAAAAAAACAATTAAGAAGGGGTAATGTAATTCCGAAACAACCTCATCATTGAAAAACTCATATCCCTCGGAATGTCCATTAGTCGTTTCTGTGACACAGACGGGGTAGTATCAAAAAAGTTTATAAAATATTGCTGGTTGTAAATTACCAACATATATTGTTGGAAAATATCAACTCTTATTTTTCGATAATTATTTGCGTACTTCTTAGCAATAGGTAGTCTAGACCAGACCGAATCCAATCATTGCTGACACTTGATTGACGGTAGAATCTACTGCTGACAAAGAAATTACAATCATACAGTTCTTGATTAAAAGGTTTGTTTTGAGCCTGTAATATTGTCAGCCCTCAAAGGATATGCTATTTCCGAACCTTTTAGAACATTACTTTAATATTATTTTCATGACAATGTATAAAACGTTAGAATTTCGGGTTGACAGGATATTAGATCTAAAATATCAAAGATATTTTCATTTTCCATCTTTGATTTGGTTCCTCTTTGTTATTTTGGTCGATTGCGATTTGACAACAAAAGATAAATCTATTAAAATTATACATAGATATATAAATAGGTATAAAAATAAGTCGAAATAATGAAGCTAATTCCTTCTGATTTACTAATCCAATACATAACAAAAGGGAAGTTTTAGTTAGTAGCAATTATTTTGATACAATGTAAGGGTCAAAAAATTAAAAACTACTATCTTCTTTATTTTTATCAAGTTATATTGTGCAACTGGAAAAGAGATATTATATTAAGTATTAAATTATACAAACTGCAATCAAAATTCCACTAAGACGCTTCAAAAATCTTGTTTATATTCTACCAAAGTCAGTTATTTAGACAGACTAGATTCCTCTGTATTCAAGTTGAAGTAACTTGTCTACGATACGTTTCGTTGACCTCAGCTTAACTCTTCAAGCATGCATAATTCACTATAACACCGTGCCACTGCAAGTTCATTGCATACGTCACTGCAGCAAGAGCCAGCCGAAAGTGAACTCTATTGCATTTGCATAAAGGTTATGATAAAGATCTTTTGAGAAACTCGTATTTCAAGATTAAAGTGGAGAGGAATTTATGAACAAAGGCCATCGCTTTTACCTGGTGATTTGTGGTTTGCTATTTAGTAAATTAGAGGGTTGTGTTAGTGAAATTAATATTTATTGTAGTAGTCGTTATCACTGGGAGCTCTTGTGAAAATTAAGTTGAATTGTTGAAGCGATTGTTTTAAAGCAATTGTATTGTTAAGTTAGCATATCGTAGCTTACTTCAGACTTTATCGTTACACAAAATGGGTAAGCTTAAGTAAACAATGTTTATAAGTGTAAGAAGGCAATATGCAATATGTAAAATGCAAACTTATTTTTGTTATGTACGAAATAGAGAAGCGAAGCTGCAAGTTAAAGATACTGTCTTTTCCTCCTATATCAAATAAATCGGGTATCAAACGGTCGTAAAGCGATTAATTTATAAGTAACATCATATCAATCAAAATCAAAATCAAAAATAAACTTTATTCAAATAGGCCTCAGAAAAGCACTTATGAATTGTCAATATTATAAAACTAAAGATTGAATCTACCACCGACTTGGGAATGCAGTCATCTACCGAGAAGAAACGGCAAGAAACTCGATATAAAACTCGTCATTCACCTTTGAACTATCATCTTCATAGCTATTTAATTGCTCACACAACATGCACAAATACACAACATTTGTGCATGCAGCCGAATAAGGAAAACTTTCACAAAAATTCTAAGAAAACTTCAGCAGTTGCCGTTTCCGCTTACCTTTGTTTTCAAACTAGAACAACAAAAACCGACAAAACGAAGTTTGGATTAAACCCTAGTTCTAAAGCTGTTTCGCTTCCTGAACTTTGAAGGAAAACATTCAGAGCCACAATTATACGTAACTATGAGCTGGCTTTGTCGGCGAGTAAAATAGTAGGGGAGCGCGAGTAGAAAATTCTGCGTGTTTTTCGAAGAAGTTACACAAGAAGATCAGATAGGGAGAAACCTTATATCCTATTATGTCCCCTATCTATAGCTACATATATATTGGCGGCCGATCAAACAAGTAAAACATGGTTTAAACGACAGATTATATTATTTTTCGGTGAATCTTTCATCAAAATATTATGAACAAACGATCGCGACTCACCATCACCACCCTTTTCCATTTTTCACCCTTAATATCATCAGATTATTGTTTACACTTTTCTTGTTATAAACCAGAGGCGCTCGAGTGAAACTCGTATTATTTTTTTTTACTTTTTTGGAAAAGTTTACGTCTAGCAGCCCTTCTACCCACTAAATTGACAAACTTTCCATTATTATTATTTTCGGGACCTAATTTATCTTCATAACAAAATATGTAGGTCCCCATGACGTTTGAACACAGCAAATTCAGGATCCCAGGCTCTCTTACTACAACACTTTCGAGGCAAAATGTTTGAATGCGGAAGACTGGAAGCAAAGGGCCTTGTGGTAGCTATTAAGACATTTAAGACGATTTAAAGCGGCTTAAACGTGCAGATGGACTTTGAGCTGTAAAGAGTGAACTCTGCGCAATGGAGACGTAAACTTTGAGAGTTTATCTTTGGTTTATTATTTTGACTGGATTAAGAGCGCCTTCGGTGATCTATCTTTGCGCCTAGTTTCGTAGATAAATATGAAATGTTTATCTAAATAAGTAATTATTTATTTTTATTTTTTTTGGCTTTTGATATAAGCAAGTTTGGAAGAATACATTTCAAGATATTTGAAAACATCATTGTTGACATTGTAAGAGGTTCGAACCAACGACCCATGGCACTTAAGTCAGGTCACAGCCAAAGCGCCATCGATCAAAGGCTGATATTTTATTTTGTATACAAAACTTACGTAACTACAAGTTGTTGATGGATGGATAGAAAGAGCACTTACAAGGATGAAAAACCGGCCAAGAGCGTGTCGGACACGCCCATGAAAGGGTTCCGTAGCTAAAAGATGGCCCGACCGCTTAAGACACCATTTAGTAAGCGCAACTGCACGTCATAAGTTGGTCGAGTTGTATAAAAATAACTATGTATGTTACAGAGTTCGCTATAGTTTTCGTTGAAAGTACTTACTTGGAGGTATACAGGACATTTTTTTCAGAATTATTGTAATAGTATTTCAAAAGTTAAGGGGGGGGGACGCTCTAATTTTAACTTTGTATAAATATATCTCGAGACTGGGGTGTTTGATCCACATGGTTTCAAGGCAAGTTTTATTGTATTTAAAAATACCTTTTTGACGATGCCCCACACGATGGGGTTAGTCGAACTTTTTTTTTTCGAATTTACTTTTCCATGTATGGGAGGGGGGGGGGGTAAAAAATAATTATTTTTCGATTATTTTAAAAACCAATTCTTGAATTATCACTATACATCTCTCCACCAATTTTCGTGGCAATCGGTTCAGAAACGGCGGAGAACGAGCCAGGACAGACAGACAGACATGACATGACGAAACTATAAGGGTTCCGTTTTTAGCCATTTGGCTACGGAACCCTAAAAACGAAGGAAAGTCGGCAGTTCCGCTCCCGGCTAAGTAAATTAAGACGACGCTTAAGTACTTCTGACTAGTCTTTATTAATTGTTTCAGTTGGCGCTTACTTAGTTGACATAATAATGTTACAAAAGACAACTCAAAAGTCAGTAGAGTTAAGTACATGTAGATTATACTCGTATAATTATTTACCTTCAATATGTAAAGGTCGGATTTTGAAAAGCATCGGGTCAATGAATTAAGAAAATAAAAGTGGTAAGTACTTTCAGAAGCTTTGCTTGTTAGCAAAGCTTACAGCTATCGTAAGAATAAAAGCATCGAATTCGGTTGCATTGTTTTAAATATTTATGCAAACATATTACATGATCAAACGAACTTCACAAGTGAACTTCGATCAGTATTATATGAATACGCTTCATTCGAAGATATAAATTAACAATGTAGTCCTTTTATCCTACAAGGCAACTTCGCACGGTTAAGAGATAGTCTATGGTCTCTTATTTTAAAAAAGTTCGCTGTCAACTGTCAACCTGTGCGCCTGCGGCGCGCGCTTCGTCATTCTTTCAGAGATCATACCAAAACTTTAATCACGGGAAGGGTGGGGGGGAAATTATATCTTCGAATGAAGCGTATTCATATAATACTGATCGAAGTTCACTTGTGAAGTTCGTTTGATCATGTATTATATTTCATCGCTTCATTCTTCGATATAAATTAACAATGTAGATGTTTAGAGGATAAAGTTTTGGTTTCTTATTTTATTTAGGATGTCGTATAAAAAATACAAATATGTTTTATAACAATCAGTCTTTATTTCTTATTATAAGCGTAACAATTACTTACGATAACGGAATCTCAATCAACTTAATTTATAGACCTAGACATTATTGTCTTAATTACTATTATTATGTCTAAAGCAAACAGCTTTTGCAAAATTTCCTTCGTCTATCATCTGACGATGGTAAAACTTTGCAAACGTAGTGGACGTTTTTGTCCAGCCTGCGTGTTTCCTAATGGTGTCGACAGAGACCCCTGCAGCTCTGGCAGCGGAAGTGGACGCGTGCCTTGTGCTGTGCGCACTGAATATAGACACGTCCACCCCGCTGCTAGCCAGCACCTGTTTTATCCAGCGGCTGATGGATTGTGCTGTGGCTGGTTTATGGGGCGGTTTAAACGTCAGCAACAGGTTTTGCGATTCGCCAGTTCTGAAATGCTTGGTAATACATAAGTAATCTTTTAATGTGGTTGCAGGACATATGCTATTATTTTCTGTGAAATATGGCAGAAACAAAACCGGCTGATCACATCCTGGTGCTGATGTTTTGATTATATTTGATATAATAATTTTGATTCCATCATTACCTATTTTAATATTATCAATCTTTATAAGGGAGAACGTTTGGACTCTGTGTCCTGTACATAAAGCTAAAAGAATAGACAGTTTCTTTGTTAATTTTTCAATTGAAATTTGATCATTAGGAAACCAATCAGAAATGTGGTTCAATACTATTTGTGGGTCCCAAGTGGCAATGTACTTAGGAGTTGTTGGGCGTAATTTATAAGCTCCTTTCAGCAACCGTTTTATTTGTTCTTGTGAACCAATGTCATGTCCCAATAGCAATGATAATGCTGATCGATGACTATTTAACGTACCGTAAGATGAGTTTTTATTAAATTGTTCTGTTAAAAACAAAGATACTGCAGTCACAGAGGCATAGTATGGATCAAAATTGTTATTGTTACAAAAAATCCACCATAATTTATAAGTTACATTGTATTGCAATAACGTGTTTTTTGAAATTGACGCAATCATTAACTCTAGACACTGTAAGGGCGAACCTCGCTTCGAGAACGCGACCCTGAGAGCGTCGCTGCTGCCAGGATATGTTGACTGATTCGCTGTCGACTCCTGGAAGAAGATATTTCCACGTCTTTATTTGGATCTAGATACAGTACCTCAGAAACAATCAGTCTCTGTAGGAGTGGAAACCAGGGTTGAGAAGGCCATAATGGATAAACCAATATGCCTTCAGCTTTGTCGTGGATAATTTTAGTAAGGCATTTCAAGATCATTGAAAAGGGAGGAAAAGCATAGAAGAACCAAGAATTCCAGTTAAGCGTAAATGCGTCTACAGTGAATGCTTCCGGGTCGCGTTTCCACGAAACGTAGAGGGCGCATTTGGCATTAGTGCGGGAGGCAAAAAGATCGATGTCTGGTTGTCCTAGTCTTAGAGAAATGTTTTGAAAAGCTGAACGATTAATCTCTATCTCAGTATCTGGATTAATTCGTCTCGATTCTTGATCCGCTTCTACATTATCCTTGGTGTTAATATAAGAAGCAAACAGCCATATCTTTCTCTCTTCGCACCATTGCCAAATAGTTCTAGCCAAATTATTCAAGTGTTGAAATCGTACACCTCCCATGCGATTAATGTAACTTATTGCTGTAACGTTGTCTATGCGTAACAGTATTGTACAATTAGATTTGTCGTGAGCAAAGCATTTTAATCCAAAGAAAGCTGCCAATAGTTCTAGATAGTTTATGTGATAATGTTTTTCATCAGTTTTCCATTTACCGTTCGCTCTTATTTCGTTAGCGTAAGCACCCCATCCTGTGCGCGACGCGTCGGTAAAAATCTCAATATTAAAGCTCAAAGGCCTCATAGGAGAACTAGCAACCTTAACATTATTTGCCCACCATCTTAGGTCTACCAGGGCATGTTTTGAAAATTTTATTTTTATGTCGTATGAATTGCAATTTTGCAGTGCTAATAATTTTTCTCGTTCTAATTGCTTAGTGTATAGCCAGCCGTAACGGACGGCTGGGCAAGCAGCTACGAGAACACCTATTAGATGTGCGTAGTCTCTTAATGGGCGTTTGGGTAGTAACGAAAACTGATTTGTTAGTCGCATTATATTGTCACATTTATCCTTAGGTAATGATAAAGACATACTGATGGAATCGTATATAAAACCCAAAAATTTGCACCGTTGCTGTGGTTCGAGACAACTTTTAGTATAATTAACTACGAACCCCAGGCATTCTAACAGATTTAATGTTACTTTTACATTAAATAAGCATTCAGAGTACGTTTTACCTATACATAATATGTCATCCAGGTATATAACTGAAGTTAATCCCCTACGCCTCAAATGAGTAATTACCTCTTTCATCAATTTTGTGAACGTTCGGGGTGCCGCACTCAAACCGTAAGGGATAGCATTAAATTCATAAGTGATATTTCCAAATTTGAATCTTAAATATTTACGATGAGAGGGTAAGATTGGAACAGATAAATACGCCTCTTTTAAATCAATGGTGGCTAAGTAGCCACCCTCCGGTATTAGTTTGGAGGCAGTGCGATAATCCTCCATTTTAAAATGAAGTTTTTGGACGAATTTATTAAACGGTTTTAAATTCAAAATAAATCTAAAGCCACCGTTGGGTTTGGGTGCTAGAAAAATTGATGATAAAAATTGCTCGGGATCCGGTTGACATTCTGATATTGCTCCGAGATCGATTAAATTTTGAATAGCTATTGTCATATTAAATTGGTCGGATGTTGATAGGTTATTTTTAGGTATATGAGTTTGAATCACCTTTTGATTCAAAGGGATGGGGAAACCTAATTTGATCCATCTCAAAATCATGAGATTTTTTGTTATCTTACACCAGCATGAATAATGATGTTGTAATTTTGTAGCATGTACCTGCGTTATTGCCGCGGCAGGGCACGATGTTGTTTGTAATTCGAAGACCTCGGCTGGTTGAGTGCCGGTTGTGTCCTGCGCGTAGCCTGGTTCGTCCTCTGTGCCATTCCGCGCCCCCCCCTGCTCGACGACTGAAACCGAGGAGGGCCCGTCCAGTTTCCCTGAAATCGTGAACGTGTTATTGGCTGGGCTTGTGAAGTAGATGGTATAGGACCCTTTTGTACCGGGCCGGTCTTTTTAATCTGCAGACCCTGTTTTTCTATTGCCTTCGAAGCCTTAATTTTCTCTGCAAGTTTATCACCGAAGAGAAACTCATCCCTTTCCACGTCTTGTATCACGCTAAGGAATGATTTATCTAGCAAAGGAGTTATTGCTTTTATTCTACTTTGCGTTTCGGATGAGTGTAAATCCGTTAGTATACGACAAGCATCAGAGAGTATTTTAATTGCTTGAATTTTTGTCTGCTTATCATCATTTGTGAGAAGTAGACTAAGGGCTTTGCTGACGGCTGTGATTCCCGCTCCAAGTTGGTGCTGCCCGATTTCAATTTTCTTATCTCTTGCTTTTGCGCCATCATTTACTGCCGCTTTTATCTCCGGGTTTAAGGTCGGTGCCCTTAACTGCTTGCAGTTTTCGGGTATCACGTTTTCTTTTAAAAGTTTTTCTCTAACTTCTTTGGTTAATCCCTTCCGTAGGATAGGGAGCCATCTTTGTGCCAAATCAGGGTGTATATTTTCTCCGTACACAGGAGCGTCTTCACCGGTATCGCCAAGGGCTGATAACAACTCTAAATCTAACTGTGGTACAGTATCCGAGTCGTTATTTTCCATGGAATGGGATGGTGTCGGTTGCGACGTTTCATCCACATGAGAAGGTAATATTTCTGTGAAATCACTTATTCCTTCTATAAGCTGCGTCGGTTCATTATCGATTCGTTCCACTGAATTGTGTTCTAAAACAAATAATTTTACTTGTTATTTAAATCATAAAACGACTTTATCTCAATACCTATCCGGAGTGCCGAATAGGTATGGAACACTATAGGCACGGCTGCAAAGCGGGCGGCTCCGAGCGAGTAGGTACTATATTAGAAAACCGGCTCAACATTAATAGTTGTTAAGAATACCTTCGTGTTAACTCACGGTTAACCCCCAGGCTCGTTAATGTACCATCGTGTTAACTCACGGTTAACCCCCAGGTCATAAAAGTACCATCGGTTTGACCGATTGTCTACCCTCGGGTAGGTAACAAATAAAAGTTAAATGTTACGTGGACATTTTGCCCATCAAAATCATTTGAATATCACACACTTGAGATTATTTAAAACACCTGTACATACCTGTTTGGTTTTCAGAATCCGACGAGGAATAAACGATTACTCGACGGCGATTTTTATGTTCTTTTTCTTTAAGCCTTTTTAACTTTGCACTATAATACTCAATTTTTTCTTGTGCGCTACGCTTAGGCATTTTAGTAACTTTTAAAATAATGAAATTTTAAATGTGGGTAAGTCGCGTGTGCGCCTGCGAACTGCGTGCGCTCGTTGCCTCGCACGAAAAAAGAATGACGAAGCGCGCGCCGCAGGCGCACAGGTTGACAGTTGACAGCGAACTTTTTTAAAATAAGAGACCATAGACTATCTCTTAACCGTGCGAAGTTGCCTTGTAGGATAAAAGGACTACATTGTTAATTTATATCGAAGAATGAAGCGATGAAATATAATGATAGTCAGAGAGGTCGTAGTCTTAGTTAATACTATGCAGCCCTTTCAATCATAACCTACATTTCTCAAGTCACTTAAGCTTTTCTAGCGAGTCAAGCCCACAAGCATCTCTCAAGAGTTACTTAACTCCGACAAGAAAATGGCAAAGTTAATGGGAACTATAACTACTGCTGGCAGTTATCCAAGAATAACATGATCCAAGGATTTCGTAATCTCTTTTTCAGTCTTGTTGCCACGAACTAAATTTTATAAACTTGCCTATATTAGCTTCACATAATAGTTTTGAATAAGATAACTGTGTGGGGTTGAATCCTGCTGGTCTATATTAAGATATTATTAAAATATATCATGAGCATGTTATATATACATAAATGCTTAAATAATACAGTTGTGTTACAAAAAGTATATCTAAATTTTGTCAACATCGACTGTTATCAGTGTATTCCTTTAACTTAACGATTCCTTAAAAACCAAACAAAACAAGTCACTTCAGAAAAAACACTTTGTGGGTGAATTTGATTGAAGCGGGGCCTCTGAAAACTCAGGCTAAAAACATTGTTGATTAAATGGGCGCTGTGGGCTGAATAAAAAAGAAATTGGTCTGGACGCCATTAAAAAAAGAATTGGCTTAGGTTTTTTTTATTCTAACGGTGCCTTTGTAACTAGTCGTAGTCAGTGCCGTTTTTACCTATGAGGGGGGCCTTGCGCACATGTCAACGTGGGTAAACGGGGTGCCACCAGAAGGTTCTTGGGGCCCCACGATTACCAAACAAGAGGTTTAAACGCCCATGTGCCCAGAACATGGTCTGCGGGCCCAATTGATCGAGGGCTCTGGGCACGTGGCCATTGTGCCCAGAGATACAGGTTAACATGTGGCTATAGCACAATAGAGCGCAGGGATTCGGATAATTCCGAGCGAATATTAGTTAAATATAAAATAAACAGTTGCAACGATTCAAAGTAATTGGCCATTCTCCCTTGGTGTTGTTTGCACACTATTATATAAGAGGTGTAATTATATTATTAGAATAGTATGTTTATTTTCTGTAATTAAATAGGTTGGCTTATGCCAATGACATTTTTTAATGTGGACTTTTTAAGTTTGACAAACAAAATGCCTAACATTTTTTTGTCTAGAATTTTAATTGTTTAGTATATACGTGGTCACATAAATATTGTTTTATCTCGAAAAACAACACTTTCGCTGATAGTATGCGTCACGAAAGATTATAATTAAGTCTTTTGTTCTGTGGACGCCGAAATCGAGCAGAACATTTACTATACCCAATAACATATCATGTTTGCGAGTACAATTAATCTTTACCAAAACAATAGGATTAATATATATCTACAACTACTATAATCTGTTAGACTATTACTCTGAGTCAAGATAGAATAACATGAACGTTATTATTGTATTTCAAACAATACAATATCTATCCTTTACAATATTGAAGCTAAGGATTCCCCCTTTCATTTGATCATGTGCTATCAGTACCGCAATAATAATATTATTGGATATCTGCCAATTGTAAGCTTGTCTGTAATTTGATGTTATTGTTTAATTTGAAATTGTTGATCCTGATAACGGTTCAATTTTCAATGACAATGTTAATTGGAGTATTAATCTAATGGGTTTGCTGAACAGAATGAATTGGATACACGTTTAACAAGTAACATTAATGGAAAATAAAAGTTTTTGATTTGGATTTACGAGTATTACCCCAATTATTAAATTGGTACAGAATGCGAAACGTTTTCTGAAGTTGTAATATTTTCTACCGCATGATAATTATGGTTATGTACGCGTGTCATCAAGTGTAAAAAAAGAAATATTATGTTAGTGTACGTTTGGGTGTCACTGAAGTGTCTTAAATAATCTTGCGGCTATTCAAAACTGCTAGATTTTACATTTTAGTATTAATTTATTACGTTTGGTCTTGATATAGGATTTTAGAAGCCCAATGGCGCAGTGGTGAACGCGCTTGGCCTGCGATTGCTAAATAAACCAACCATCGCAGAGGCTAGTCATTGGATGGGTGACCGAAAATTTCTTTCTCGAGCTCCTTCGTGCTTCGGAAGGCACGTTGAGCTTGGTAAACCTTCAACATGATATTGTAACGTTTCAGGCTGGTGACACGAAGCAAATACTTAATGGATAGAATTTTTTTCTAGTAAACTAAAAAATAATAATATTGTTTCTCTTTTTATCTGTTAGCACAGAATAAACGGACCCTGATACTGTAAATTAACTCCTCCAATGAGAAATTCTCAAGTTACCTTCTAAAACTGTCTGTAGATTGTATCAACGTTATTTACTTTCCATTAATAGAATAAGTAAACGAGTCTCATAAAGCGCTCTAGTTGGCTGATTCTATTGCAGCCAGCCTGAATGGACGCTAATGAATGTTGGATGTTGATTGAATAATTGTTCCAGTGCCCGGTAAATGGATGACTTCGTGTTTACTCTTCACAGCTTGGGGATTCACTGCAAATTGTCTTTCGTTGTTTTATAATTGGTCGATTCAACGCTCAGAATTATTGTTTTAATTGGTGGAAAGTGGACGCGAGTCATAATTAATCGCAATATTTTAGCGGCGCATTATCCCTCCTTATATTATAAATCCGAAAGTAACTCTGTCTGTCTGTCTGTTACGCTTTGCCGCTTCAAAGTCTCAACCGATTTTGATAAAAAGATATTTTTATGACCCTGCGAAAGAACGTAAGCCACCTTTTATTACGAAAAAATAAGATCTAAAATCCACGCGGACGAAGTCGCGGGCGTTAGTTAATATACTATTAGTTAGTATAAGTTAGTAAATATAAGTTAGTTAATATACTGTAATATTCATAAAGAGATGAAAATTTTGACACACAAGTATTTTTACATATCATAGAAGTGAGGTATAGGTAAAATGAATATTATATTGGCTGTACATAAATGTGATAACATTCCACACAGACCATTCCGCGTTTGCGTTATGAGTAGAATCTTCGAGGGTATAACAAAACAAATACTAAAAAACTCCAAATAAACATTCAGATTTAATTTATCATCGGGCCGTATAGGGCCGGCTTGCGAGCCTGCGGAAAACCTCGAGGCTTATGAAATAATTGGAATAACTTAGAAATGCGAATGTTTTTTTCCATTTCCGAATGCTGTTGTGATGTTTGAACTTGTTTACTTAAGTATCATAACTTGAAGGACCTCTTACATTCGAAATTTTTATATTAAGACACTGGCGTCTTGGAATGTATAGGATACAATCGGCCAAACGTGACTCCGTCCGTGTGGATTTCGGTGTCCACACACATTGTGTCGCCACATGGGCTTACACGTAAAATATTGGGATTTTCAATCCGAGCCAGTAGTTTCTGAGATAAGCACATTCACAAAAACCAACAAACAAAGACAAACTCTTCAGCTTTATTATATTAGGTTAGATTTAGGTGAGAGTACGTATGATTCGTACTTATCAAATTAAATATTGTACAATGCATTTAACCTTTAGATGTAATAAAAAACTCACAATGAGAATAATATTCATGAAATAAAACTACTTTTAAACGGATATAATCGCGGTATATTCTTGAAACTACATATTTACAGGAAAACCCGACGTTTCGGCTCCTTTTCAGGAGCCGTGATCACGGAATGACTCAGATGTTATGCGTCACTTGTCATATTTAAATTATTGCAAAAACTACCCTCAACTTAAAATCTAATCGCCGTCATCTTCACTGCTATCATTCGTAACGTTCCGATCCACGCAGTAGGAGCTGATGGTTACCTTGTTACAGAGAGCACAACGGATCTGCGATGAGGACCACCTGCATGCAGAAGTCCAGCATGTCAAGAAGGTACTCCGAGAGAACAAGCTGAAAGTACCACGTCATCGCAGACACCGTGCAAAACCAGCTACAGTCGAGCGTCAGCCTGCCGTTCTACCGTACCTGAAGGGAGTCACTGACAAAATTGGCAACATCCTGAAGCGAGCTTCAATTAAAACTTATTTCAAGCCGCCGAAGAAGATCAGCCAGTTCTTAAGACCTGTCAAGTGTAACAATCCTCTTCAAACGGCAGGAGTATACAAGCTTGATTGTGACTGCGGTCTCTCGTACATAGGTCAAACCAAGAGGAGCATCGGAACGCGAATAAAAGAACACATTGCGGACATGAAACATCGGAGGTCAACGAAGTCAGCGGTCTGTGAGCATGTACTGGATAAACCCAACCATTACATTCGTTTTGATAAACCCCAGGTCCTCGCTAGAGAAAACCGATTCCTACCCAGGATGTTACGCGAGGCCATTGAAATTAAAAAACATCCAAATTTCAATAGGGAAGATGGTTGGAATGTACCACCTACATGGGACCCAGTTTTACATCTGATGGGTTCCAGTCGACATCACAGTGTGCAGCTTCAAGACACCATCAGCTCCTACTGCGTGGATCGGAACGTTACGAATGATAACAGTGAAGATGACGGCGATTAGATTTTAAGTTGAGGGTAGTTTTTGCAATAATTTAAATATGACAAGTGACGCATAACATCTGAGTCATTCCGTGATCACGGCTCCTGAAAAGGAGCCGAAACGTCGGGTTTTCCTGTAAATATGTAGTTTCAAGAATATACCGCGATTATATCCGTTTAAAAGTAGTTTTATTTCATGAGTAACAGTCGCGTAAACCTAAGAAAACATTAGAATAATATTCAATTAGTTCAAATACAGTCGTTTAAAAGCGTTCCGTCACTCAATTAGTTCAAATACAACTGTTTTATAAGTGAATCCGTGCGGAAATTATTGTTCGTTCAAATCAACTTTACAAAGAATGTTTTTACTTTATTGGCCCTTGTTTGAAAGAACAATTGTTTTATCACCAATAACATTGTATTAAAGCTTTCTTTTACAGTTTCAAAGAAGTGCTAAGGTTTCGAAGCTTTCTACAACACGCCAGTGTTGTAATAACGTTCGTTTGTTTTCTTTCGTTTACTCTAAATGTGTTTTTTATTTTCAGTAAATTAGTCTTGTGTAAACGGGACCGTATACTAATCTACTTTCATTTTTATTTGTTAGAGAACGTTATTACTTTTTCTTTGTATAAATAAAAGGACTTTTTCTGCCGGTTCGAGGACGGCCCCAGATTAATGAAGCCAAAACCGTGAAATTGTTTAGAGTAATTGAATTTGGTAACCGTGTGGCAAGTAAGTAGGTAATTTCTGCAAAGGAAGAAAGAAACATGAGGTAAATTAGCGGATATATGTACTCTAATTAATTTTATTTAGCCTTCTCTTTCGGTTTATTTGGTTGGTAAGTATTTTTATTAGCGCTGTACTTATTTGATTATGCTGGGAAGTAAAAATTCATTACAGGAAGCACAAAAACCTCAATTTTTTTTTCCATAATCTTGTGTTGTATAAAGTACTTGTAACATAAATTTAACCATAAAATAAATATACTTTTAAGCCGGTAAAATCACGGTATTATTTTTTAACTACATATGTATTTTACAGGTAACCAGACGTTGCGGCTTCTTTCCAGCAACCGTGATCACAGCTGCTGAAAGTAGCCGAAATGTCAGTTTAAAAGTAGTTTTATAACTAAGTACATATTTTTAAACTCCTAAAACATTACATTTAACCAGTCTTTTTAAATCATAGTAATTAGGTACTCGTATTACTAAAACCATATCAAAAATACAGCCTTAGTTCTAAACATATTACCTAGCTTACAATAGGAACAGCGGAACAGACAGCGAAAAAGTGACTTAGCTTTTCACTTTCAGCATTATCAGATTTTCCCTAGCATAATCAGATATTCGAATCTGATCAATGTATGTGATACAGATATATTTTTTATTTATTATTTTTTGACAGCGGACAGTGTCAGTTGCGATTCAAGGATAAAGCGGGACTGTTGGACCGCATGTACGGGACAGGTGTCGTGCGCACACCCGGCTGTTTTTGTTACATCTCCCTTTAATTTTATAGAGATGTTTAAAAAGACACGTGTTGCCTAGCAGTTTATTTTGACTACGTCTATCTATACTATGCTAATTATAGCATTATTATTAAATAAAGCTGAAGAGTTAGTAAGTTTGTTTGAACGCGCTTAACACAAGAACTACTGATTCGAAATAAAATAAAAATGTATGTGTTGGATAGTTCATTTGAAGAGGAAAGCTTTAAGCAAAATATAATATAACACTATTTCTGCGGAAACCGAAATCCACAAGGACGGTGTCCCGGGTATCAGCTAGTTTGGATAATAAAAGAAATAGGTATCGGTCCTAAAGTTTTGTGGTACGTAGTTTCTATAAATAACCAACTTACTGCACAGGGTATTATAGTGTCAAAAAGTGTGTAAGAGGTGCGGAACAGAGTTAAAACTATTCTCTTGCGTACAAGTATTACTCTCATTTGCGAAAAACCTTAAAGATCCACGGAAGAGGCACAACATTGTAACTGCTCCGCTCAGGACGCATCCGCTCAGGACGCATGGGATAATAATCTGCCTTATCAGACACCAAGGAACTTGGAATTGGAGTTTTAGTCTTACCTGTGCGGACAACTTAAGCATCTCTTGTAGTCGAACCATGGACCCACACAGAACCAACAGGTTGTTGATAACCAGCTGTGGGATGAAGACGAGCAGCGCCTTCGTCTCCTTGCGGTTTGCCCGATCTCCAATGTGTTAGTCTCCAGAGTCTTGACTGCGAAGTGTTTGAAGCTTACCTGTGTGGACAGCATGAGCGCTCTCGCGTAGTCGAAAGCGTGCGCGAACCACGATTCATCGCTGGGCCCGCACAGCACCAGCAGGTTGGTGATGCCCAGCAGTGGGATCAGGACCAGCAGCGCCTTCGTCACCTTGCGGGTCTATTCCGCCTCCATATTCTTGGATGAGAGGAGTGTTTAGCTTACCTGTGTGGACAGCATGAGGGCTCTCGCGTAGTCGAAAGCGTGCGCGAACCACGATTCATCACTAGGCCCGCACAGCACCAGCAGGTTGGTGATGCCCAGCAGTGGGATCAGAACCAGCAGCGCCTTCGTCACCTTGCGGCACTGTCTCGTCTCCATTATGCTAGCTGGCAGGAGTTCGAATCTTACCTGTGTGGACAGCATGAGCGCTCTCGCGTAGTCGAAAGCGTGCGCGAACCACGATTCATCGCTGGGCCCGCACAGCACCAGCAGGTTGGTGATGCCCAGCAGTGGGATCAGGACCAGCAGCGCCTTCGTCACCTTGCGGGTCTATTCCGCCTCCATATTCTTGGATGAGAGGAGTGTTTAGCTTACCTGTGTGGACAGCATGAGGGCTCTCGCGTAGTCAAAGGCGTGCGCGAACCACGATTCATCGCTGGGCCCGCACAGCACCAGCAGGTTGGTGATGCCCAGCAGTGGGATCAGGACCAGAAGCGCCTTAGTCGCCTTGCGGCACTGTCTCGTCTCCATTATGCTAGCTGGCAGGAGTTTGAAGCTTACCTGTGTGGACAGCATGAGCATAGTGAAACCGGGTATCCACACAGTACCAGCAGGTTGTGCGCTTTGATCTCCTTGCGGTACTGCCCGGTCTCCAATGTGTTAGTCTCCAGAGTCTTGGCTGGCAGGAATTTTAATCTTACCTGTGTGGACAGCATGAGGGCTCTCGCGTAGTCGAAAGCGAGCGCGAACCACGATTCATCGCTGGGCCCGCACAGCACCAGCAGGTTGGGGGCCGTCCATTAATCATGTGATGTGTATTTTGGCCCTTTTTGACCCCCCCTCCCCCTTGCTGATCCATGGTGAGGTTAAAGAATAACCCCCCACGCTCTATTACGTGTATTATTATAGGTGAACATTATTATTACTACACGCCCTCCCTCCCCCTTGTGATATTTCGTATTTTTTTAAGGACCCCCCTACCCCATCGAAGCTCGCATGATTAATGGACGGCCCTTTGGTGATGCCCAGCAGTGGGATTAGGGGCTAGCAGCGCCTTCGTCGCCTTGCGGTACTGCCTGGTCTCCAGAGTCTTGGCTGCGAGGAGTTTGAATCTTACCTGTGTGGACAGCATGAGCGCTCTCGCGTAGTCGAAAGCGTGCGCGAACCACGATTCATCACTGGGCCCGCACAGCACCAGCAGGTTGGTGATGCCCAGCAGTGGGATCAGGACCAGCAGCGCCTTCGTCACCTTGCGGGTCTATTCCGCCTCCATATTCTTGGATGAGAGGAGTGTTTAGCTTACCTGTGTGGACAGCATGAGCGCTCTCGCGTAGTCGAAGGCGTGCGCGAACCACGATTCATCGCTGGGCCCGCACAGCACCAGCAGGTTGGTGATGCCCAGCAGTGGGATCAGGACCAGCTGCGCCTTGTTCTATTTGTGGTACTGCCCGGTCTCCAATGTGTTAGTCTCCAGGTCTTGACTGCGAGGTGTTTGAAGCTTACCTGAGTGGACAAGATGAGCGCTCTCTCGTAGTCGAACCGTGGACCCGTGCAGCACAAGCAGGTTGGTGATGCCCAGCAGTGGGATCAGGACCAGCAGCGCCTTCGTCACCTTGCGGGTCTATTCCGCCTCCATATTCTTGGCTGCGAGGAGTGTTTCGCTTACCTGTGTGGACAGCATGAGCGCTCTCGCGTAGTCGAAAGCGTGCGCGAACCACGATTCATCACTGGGCCCGCACAGCACCAGCAGGTTGGTGATGCCCAGCAGTGGGATCAGGACCAGCAGCGCCTTCGTCGCCTTGCGGTACTGTTCTGTCTCCAATGTGTTGGCTGACCGGAGTTTTGTTATTAATACCTGGAACAAGAGGTGTTCATTAAAATCGATTTGGAGATACTACTGCGGGAGAAAATAGACCAGAGGAAATGGAGATAATGATCATGAACGCCTCAATGGTCTAGTGGTTTTGCTATCGGGCCGTAGTCTCGAGGTCCTGGGTTCGATTCGCGGGTCGGACGAATTCGTGTCAGTGTTTTCGAACAGAGCTCGTGTTTGTGATTACCATAGAAACCTAAATGATATTGTCTTATTATTTAGATTTCTGTGGTGGCCACCAACCCACATATGGCAAGCGTGGTGATTTCAAATGATGCAGGCCTTTGCTCTGCAGTGGGACACTAATAGGCTGATACAAAAAAAATATGTCAGCATCGCATCTCATTAAAAAGTAATTACCAGGAAAATGGATTACAATTCTCAAAAAGACTTAAGGGATTTCCTTCAAGAATAGAAATTAGGCCGGTACTTAATAATTTATGCTTCCTTCCTGAAAGGTCAAGTGGAATACAATATTGAGTTCCAGACTTGTATTGACCTAGTTTTTTGAGTTGCCCATCATGGATCTTTGCAATCTCTTATTGAAGAAAGTTGGCAGTGAAATGCTTTTTAAAATGCAATTCTCTTTGAAGGAATTTGCAGCCTGCTATAATTGTTTATTTCATTTCCAATAACGTCAACAGCTTTCTAAAAGAAATTGTTCAAATTAAGAGTTAAGTTGGAATATAATTATTTGACAAAAGGTTGAGGAGGCACAGCCGTGTTTAAATAATACGCTTTTCCCCACGAAAAGTTGGCAATTTGGCATCTATCATTATAAAATTAAAACTAAATTTTACCAACAATAGTCTATTTCAGCAAAGATGATGCCGGTGTGACTTTGTTTTCAAAGGAAAATCGACACTATACTTAAGTGATAGGACCTTACAGAAAATGTGTAACTTATTGCCTTGAAATAAAGTGTCGTTTCTGGATCTCAATAAGAAGGAAACCTGCGACAGGAATCATCTCACGTGAAACGGACTATGTGTAAAACCACTTACAGGAAGGAAAACTCATGTTTAGTGGTATATTTCTTTGCCAACTTACCCACATAATCCTGATGAGGAAGAAGAGGTTAAGAGCTAGCCCTGCAAGCGCTGGCGCCTTGTGAATCCAGTCTACCTGATGCTCGTGTATCCACAGACACATCTTTGTGTCACTTGTGATTGTTAACTGCAACAAAAGGTATATATAAATAATATTAAATAATTACTTTAAAATAATCTTAGAGTAACACACCAATTGCCTAGCCCCAAAGTACGGGTCCGTCAATCTAAGATATATTTCTGGCTTATTTTCTTCACAACTATGTACAAAAAGTACATATTCAGTACATAAAACAAGTACATGCACTTCAGTATATTATGTATTTCTGTCTTATTTCTTCAATAATAATGTACAAAAAGAACATAATTATTCTGAACATAAAACAAGTACATGCACTTCAGTATATTATTTTACTTTTGTATTTGCTCATTGGTTACTTCATTTTGTGCATTTACTTGCCATAAACTACTGCGGCATTCAAAAAAATTTTTGCTTGAAAAAAAAAGGCCATGTAGCAGAAAACTAAAGCCACAGATAACAAATATATGGAGCGGGAACTTGAAAGTTCGACATACGGCTTGACTTTACAGTTTCTGCAGATATCAAACGCCGCAATAACTATTCCGGAACACTGAGCGTGGGACGGAAAGTCAACAACACCAACAACACGCCGGGATTGAAGTCGTGTGGGGAACTGATTACCGGCATTGCAAATCGATAATAACTTGACTCGAACGACAGTTAAAAAAATCGTACAACAATTGTGTTAATAATTAATATCCTTATTATGATATAAAAATGTAAGCAGTCTATTGCTGTATAAAAAGCAAATAAAATTAAATGTTTAAAAGTTTCCCTCGATTTCTCCAAAAATCGGGAGAAGGACAGACAAAACAATTTTGTAAATCGAACTGCAATTGGCGGAGTAATCGATGATGGTACTTAAAAAACATCTGAACATAGTCCCTATTATTTTATTCGGTTTATTTTTCCGAAATACCTACTCGAGAAAGCTACTCGTTAGGAAAGTCAAAAACACGCCGGTATTGGTAGTCTCGTGTGTTCCTGATTGCCGGCACCGGGAAGCGACACTATCTAGACTCCGGCGGATTTATCTCAAAAAATGGAACAGTTATTGTGCTGCCTCTGACAGTTTATACTCTGCGGTGCAGCAGATATTTTACCAAAATGGCGCCCTAAGCGGAGTAAATGGTGCAGCAAGATGTATGTTGATATGTATGGTTTCTTTTTTGGACAGTGTTTTAGAATGTAAGTGTAATATAATAACTACATTAAAAATTATTTTCTGCTATACCAAGTTGTCAAAAAACTTTTACGCAATCGGTCGCATTTTGCAACAGTAAATATGATGGTTTGTTACAACTTTTGCCAATTCGATATCTGCAATTCTTGTTTAGTCCTTCCATAAATGCATTACTAGCCTAATATTTAGTACATTCGGTACCCTTTCTAAAAAACTCTGCAAGATATAATACAACTTTAAGCAGGTTTGCTGTTAGGGAGAAACATATTTCTTGCCTAGCTCACTCTTTTTTGCCGCCCGTGAAATTGCCGCTGACTCAACATGTATTTTATCTAGCCGGCTGAATTAAAATATGTTTTTCATTAGTTAAATAAAATCGCCGTTGAGAATCCGCTATCTACCATTAAATCCTGTCCATCTGCTCAGTCAATTTAAGTGAGAAAAAAATAAAAAGATAAGAAGGAACAAATACGTATTATTTATTTGTAACAAACGCGTCACACTTCACACGATTATGAGTATTTGTACGAGAAGTATTGTGTGGAAGTCAACTGAGTCGTGACGCTATCTCGACCGGATAGAGAACGGGATGTATCTAAAAACCGGAACAGATATTGTATTTCCATCCGATACGAGTATATTCGATTGTGTGGAAATGAATATTATGTTTGTGGGATGTTTTTCGAAGATTTAGGAAAAGTAGGCGGATTCCGGTGTAACTGATCTGTTTTATCGCGAATATCATAGTACGTCGTTGTAAAGATGTTTTTCACGAAAAAAGTATTTGACTTATCCACTTACGACTAAAGGTACAATTTACGAGCTTCAAGTTCAGTCTTCTACATAAATAATGTTGGAAATTATTAATAATAAACAGTAGGTATTATTAATAACTTCGTAGGGTATTAATAAATAAATTCTTTGGACTAAGACACCAATTGCCCAGCCCCTAACTAAGCTCAAAGCTTGTGGATAGATGCTAGGAGGCGAATAGACATATTTTAATTACATGTAAAAAATCCATGACTCGAGTAGAAATGCCGATGTTCATCACAACATTTTCCTCTAACGGGATTCGAACCCGCGACCTCTGGTTTTGTAGCCAGGGTCTCTGACCACTAGACAAACGGGCCTATCCATGTTTAAATTTTCAAAGTAAACTTACCCCGTCTGGTTCGGTGGAAGGCACGATGTTCACGACACACCTGGATATTACCCACACTGTGATGAATACTGCTGGTGCTCCTGTGAACACACAAATTACTATGATTATTTAAGGCCTCTGTTTTTCATTATTGACACTAAAAATCGCAAAGAGGCGGGTTGGTCACCGTAGAATGGCGAACGATAAAAAAGTGAAAAACTGTTGAACATCCCTTTAACTATCCCTTAGTCGCTTCTTACTACACCTTACGACGCGAAATGGTACCGATTTTTGACTACTTGGCTACGTCTATTTATTTGAGTACCCTTAGTGTCACTATCTATCAGACGCTGACTGTACATATAAGTACCTAATCCATAATAAATATTACATTTACTCCCTATAACTTACAGTCAGTTTGTATATTAAATATCTACTGTCACTTACTAGAACTAATTAATAGTCATCGTCATATGCGACTACTAATTAGAATTGTTGCTAGACTAATAATTACATTGATTACTGGAGGAATCAAATTAAATCCGTTTATCCAGATACTAATAGTGATGGAATTAGAATGGCAAATACGCGATGAAATATGAAGCTACTAGCGTTCTATACCTACATTTGATATATTATTACATATATCTATTATCGACGAAGATTTTGGTTCATTTTATGTTTTTTTACACAAAATCGTAATTATATATTCATATCTAAGTATAAGTTGTCATTCCTTTGACCTCATTTTTTTAAACGTAAAACGTTTCGTGACTTTGAAACTTTCAACTATTTAGGTATTGAATATCTCTAGCCATAATTAATTAAATAAAAAGTTACTCGTTAAATCTGGTTCGAACAGATTTCAAAAGCAGTAGAACTAATTAAAAACTCGAACACAGCCTCAGTAATGCCTACATAATTAGCAGATTTACTAATAATTATCTCCGAAATAGGTCATGAAATACCAAAAATACAAAAGGTATGGATAATGATCAAAGTCTGCCAAAGCGAGTTTCATCTAATTAAAAAGCAGATATAACTTACCCCAACCGATTGTCGCGTAGACTTTTAATTTAATATTTTCTGCTGTGAACGTTTCAACGACTAGCATGTACAAATATAGACCTGAAAGGAAATTATATTGTTTAAGTATTTGGAAGAAAACGGTGAGAAAATAACAAAATTACAATACAATCAGAGTACAAGACAAAGCTTTCTTGCTGCTGAAGAAATATTATAAAAACAAAACATTTTTCTAGCCCATAGAAAAATCAGAATAATTCTCTTTTATTATCACTCAGAATCAAGTAAGGTGGAAATACGTGTTTATGTATAACTAAACACAAATAAACGTTATAGTGTATAAACGTTATATTATATAAACATAATAAACTCTTGTAACTCTGTATGTTCTCATAATATAAACATTGGTGTAGGAAAGATAGTAACAAAATTAAATATAATCTAAAGATAGTCAAAGAATATAACAAACTTGAGTGATCGCAAAATTGAATAAAAAAATCGACTTATCATAATCGACCCCACTCTGTAGTACTTATGATAGCAAACTCGCAAAGAGAGCGTTTATCGCGAGGAAACTGCATTAACATTTAATGCAAAAAAGAATCGGATATTCTTTCCCGAAGCAAAAGCCAATAAGTGAAGACGGGCTTTATAACTCCCCCGATAATATAAGAGAAGAGTTGCTTCGCAGAGGGTATGAATAAATCCCGAATATATCTCAGATAACCGAGCTTGAGAACATATACATTTCTTCCACACGATAAACGATGCCTCATACTTCACGCGTAAATCATTTAGGGAAGTTTCAATTTGTTTCAACAGTGTTTATGTATGAGCATTTTTCTCCCATCAATGAGGGTTTTCGATGCAAAAAATACTGAGAATAAGCACTGTTTAATTCAACGGATCGGAATAATATATGTATTTCATCGTCCTTCTTGCTACTTAGAGTTTATCGTTTTGAATCGAAATTGTTAACAACACGAAATAATACATATTTTTCTCATCAAAGCATCTTAAACATTTGCAATTGTGGGTATCCGAACCTCGTAGCTATAGAAATTATGACATGAGATATTTTGAATCTTTCGAAGATCCTATTATTAAGATAACGAATTCTGAATCTTACCTTCGACTAGCATCCAGAAGAAATTAGTGAGGTAAAAATAGTGCATACATATAACTAACACCATACACGAGGTTTGTTCCTGCTGCGCCTCATCCGACCAATTCTGCAACAGACAATATAACATCTATACTAATATATAAAGCTGAAGAGGTTGTTTGTATGTATGTTTGTTTGTTTGTTTGTTTGTTTAAACGCGCTAATCTCAGGAATCACTGGTCCGATTTGAAAAAATATTTTTTGTTGGATAGTTCATTTGACGAGGAAGGCTTTAGGCTATTGGAAATCGAAAACCACGCGGACTGAGTCGCGGCGGCCGCTACTAGACTATAAGTATTAAATTATAAGTGGCGGAACTTACTTCGATGTGAATTAATGAAGTTTAATTAACTATACTGCTGACTGGGCTCATTTGAGGAGGTTATGGTGTTTTTAATGACAGGCAACGCATCTGCGACCCAAGGGTCGTACCTGGTCGGACATCAACAATCGTACAAGTACGGTTGTTGATGTCCATTCTCCCTCCTTCTCACATAAAAAAACATTCTTATAAAAACCTAGATTAGACTTACAACAGAGAGATTTAAAACAAAATTCTAATTGTGTAAAGTTTTCGTAGCATCTTTGACAGCGCGTAGCATAGAATACTACGGAGATTCTACGGAGTCATTAATTGGTACCCTCAGATTTAGAATAACGTGTTTCTACGATTGCAATCGTAGCATCATTGCCCATTCAAATAAATGTGTTGAAAAGTCAAAGTTTAAATTCAGCGTTAAAAGGTTAACCCCGGCCGCAGAATTATTCACCACTTTAAAAGTATAATCCGGGCTTTGCATAAACTGCAGACCGAATGGCTGTAAAGTGGCCTAGATATATTTTACCGAGTATTATAGTCCGTGCTCCTTGTGGTTTTATAGAGAATCCTTGTATGCTTTCAGTTCAACGCTTCTGCGATGTATGGTAGGGAGCATAAGTACATAAAGTACAGACTATGGATGGCATACGTATAAAGTACAGTGAATGGCAAAGGAAGTTGGGTATAAAATTGGTAAATACTTTATGGCTATAATAGTAAACCTTGAAAGGAAGTATGGTTTGCATAAACTGCAGGTCGAATGGCTGTAAAGTGACTTCGCCATATTTTACCGAGTAATAAATAGCCACTTCTCCTTGTGGGTTCAAAGAGAAACCACCGGTTGGTTTTAGTTCAAAGCTTCTGCGATGTATGGGGATCATACGTATAAAGTACAGTTGATGGCAAAGAAGTTGG
Source organism: Nomophila noctuella (assembly GCA_958496325.1). Taxonomy (NCBI): domain Eukaryota; kingdom Metazoa; phylum Arthropoda; class Insecta; order Lepidoptera; family Crambidae; genus Nomophila; species Nomophila noctuella. Next base: position 4,955,327 of record OY292498.1, read on the forward strand.
GTATAAAATTGACAGAACCCTTTATTGCCTTGTTGATATGTAGGTATTGTATGAACCACAATTTATGACATACTTCGTAGCTAAGACTGTAATCGTAGTAAAAAAAACTAAGGTGCTTTCAAGAATGGCTGACGTATCAAAGTGTAATATATATAAATATACCTACTTATACTATTGTAATAATGCATAATGCAATTAAATATTCATTAAAGGCTTAGACTAATATGTTATGATTGAACTCACCTGTAAAGCTAAATTTAATATCCAACTACAAGCTGATAATATATACGTTGACATGAGATTTGTGTGTATTGTATTCCTTAGACATCTGAGATCCCTGAAATCAAAGAATAAATAGTTAGAATTGAAGATAAAAATATGATACAAGATTAAGTGCGAGATAAAGTTAATGTACGATTGTATGCTCAACAGCACACAATAAATAATGCAATATTTGTATAAGGGTTACTACTTATTATAGTATGTATAAGTATATTTCTAAGAAAGATACAATCATAAAGGGTAACATTGTTAAGGCGTTCTTTTTTATGAGCGATGGTGGTCTTAGTGGTACAGACGGCGCCTTACATCCGTGAGGTCCTCGGTTCGAATCCGGGCCCACACCTCTGGATTTTTCGGAATCTATGGGTGGTCTTGTGCCATTAGCTCGGCGGAGGGAAAACACCGCGAGGTAACCTGCACATTCAGTGATTTCTAACTTTAGCTCAGTTAGATCTGAATGTCTGGTTCCCCTCTATGGGTTACGAAGGTCTGACAGTCGCTTCACTGTAATTACCAGACTTGCCAAATCCTGGGTTATGGTCAAAGCGAACCCCGCATAGAAGCGGGATAAACGCTAGGAAGAAGATTCTTAAGGCATTCTTTAACACACGTGGTACTTCGAATTTAATAAAAACTGTGTTCGAAGGAGTACACCAGCACAATTGCGATTCTTAATCCTTTACCCCTCAGTAAACACAGACAGACAGTAGCATTAAGATGTAATCTATACGAAAGGTGAGGCGCACAATTTAGTCGCGGTATGTAAGTAATACTATACTAAGTTATATGACTGCAATTGAGTTTTATTTGTATGGCGTAGTAAAATAAAGATTACACATTTTTTTCAGTTACATTAGACAGTAATACACAGTAGGTATAGTATCGGTTTTTCAATGCGTGTACTATGTCCTTTTGGACACGGAAGGGCAAAGGCCTCCATCATTGTAATCATTGTTATAAACATTACAATGACGGGAACTAAATAATAATAAATCTTTTGGACTAACACTGGTGTGCTAATTAATTGGTATTAATTAGTCTCAAACTAAGTTTGAAGCTTACACTATAGAAGCTAGGGATACATTTAATTACATACTCAAATACTTATATACACTTTCATGTCTCGAGTACAAGTGCCGTGTTCAACACACAATCATTTGCCACTGGCGGGTTTCGAACCCGCGACTCTTGGGTTTGTAGCCGTAGTAGTAGGTTCTCTGACCACTGGACACTATACCGAATGTGGATAGGTGTCACTGATGTTCACAAACACGGGTGTATCCAAGAAATGGGCACAAAAATCGTACAGAGACTAAACTAAGTGTTGTAAGCTTTATCAATATTGTTTGTTTAAACGCGCTAATCTCACGAACTACTGGTTCAATTTGAAAAACAATTTTTTTTGGTCCATTTGACTAAGAAGGATTTTTAAGCTATAGAATAACATTATGTGTGCGGAAACACAAATCCACGCGTACGGTGTCTCGGGCGCCAGTAAAAATATATTGGCAAAGTTACTGCAAAGTTCATCTTTCACAGGTAAAAATCGCATCGCAAAACAGCACGAAAGTTGCTGAGAAATTTCCGAAGCGACACATTGTAGGACTGGTAGGAGGTTTGCCAAAAACGTTGCAAGTCCGAGAATTTAAACTAAACTGGACGAGCGCCAGCATACTTGATTCCATACTAATGGGTAGTTTAAAGCTTGTTTGCAGTACATACCTATTCAACGTAACATGTTGATACCAGATAATGTAAAGAATGTGGTACAGTCAGCTTCTGATAGATAGTTACACTCAGGGTGCTCAAATAAATATGCAACCAAATGTTTAATATCAGTACAAACAAACCTTCCACAATGTTGTCAACATTCTAATCGTTCAAAAGTCGACACATTTAAAAAGTCATATACTAGATCGGTTCAGTCAAACCGCCATATATACTAGATAATATACTAGATATGGTAAGAGTCGTTGCGCCAATAGTATCGCAGCATTATAATTGTACAAAAAATAAGAATTTTGATAACTATATGGAATGTTTGTTAGTACCGATATTTTTGACAATTTGGTTACGTCTATTTATTTGAGCACCTTGAGTGTCACTATCTATCAGACGCTGACTGTATTATAGTAGGTGAGAATTAAACCATGTGTGTGTTATGTGGGATTTGCGAGTTAGACGTCACTACTTAAGTGATGTAGTATACCTACTACGAGGATAGTAGAGTATTAGTGTTGTTTACTAACAAGATTTCATTGCTTTGAAACTAGATAGTACATATTAATTAGGCGCCACGGGTTAAATGACAATTTGCAAATTGAAATACAGCAAGTTTTAACGGATAGAATCACGGTATAATTTTAACATTACATGTTTAAAGGCAAACTCGACGTTTCGGCTACTTTTCAGAGGTTGTGATCATGACTTACATGATATGCGGCATTTGTCTTTTAAATAATTACAAATTGTACCCTCAACTTAATATTTTAAGTGTATTTATTACTACTTACTGAGGATGTTTCAACAAATGTTTGTAATGTTTTTTATGCTAATATATATATATATATATATATATATATATATATATATATATATATATATATATATATATATATATATATATATATATATATATATATATATATAATATATTTAATCGTCGTCATCTTCACTTTCATCGTCCATAACGTTCCGTTCCGATCCACGCATTAATTTGCAAATTGTAAAAAAGTAAGTTTATTGCTAGGATGATACTTATTGTCCCAAAGTTGGGATATTACATTGGCTCGAAAAACATTTTCAATGGATGGATCAAAAGTTTATTTGGTTTCGCTTTGTAGTATTTAAATGATGTTGTATGCATGAATGGTTGGTATTCTGTATTTTCCTTTTATTTTTGATACCGAATAACACTCATGATCAAAGCCACAATTGAATAGCTTTAACAAAAATAAAGGACTAATTATTTTATTAATTACTAGCGGCCGCCAGCGACTCCGTCCGCGTGGGTTTCGGTTTCCGCACACAGTGTTACTATAGATAGCTTAAAGCCTTCCTTGACAAACGGTAAGTGGACTATCCAACTCAAAAGATTTTGTCAATTCGAACCTGATAGGCTAGCCACTTTGACGAATTCGCCATCCGCTTTCGTAATGACTTATATCTCCATCCCGCTCACATAAATATGCAGTTCCTGTACGTGGTGGCAAAACATATTATAAGTCGCGACGACAGCGTTTGGCGAATTAGTCAAAGTGGCATCTTGGCGAGCCTACCAGTAATCCCTGAGATTAGCGCGTTCAAACCTATCTGGATCAGTTACACGGGTTATTGTGAGTAAACCGCAAAAGATAGAAATATGCTGTCAAGCGGTATTTTTTAGGCAATTTTATTTAGATCATTTCCGTCTTACATGATTTCTATGTAACTTTAACCATTAAGGCTGCACACGCGACAGAAGCTTTAAAAATGGAGGAATTTCTCCCGTTTTCCCAACATTTTCCTTCACTACTGTGCTCCTATTGATTGTAGCGTGATGAAAAGTATCCTATAATATGCCCAGGAGTATAAAGAATAATTATACCAAGTTTCGTCAAAATCCGTCGAGTAGTTTTTGTTTCTATAAGGAACATACAGACAGACAGACAGACAGACAGACAGACAGACAAAAATTTTACTGATTGCATTTTTGGCATCAGTATCGATCACTAATCACCCCCTGATAGTTATTTTGAAAATATATTTCATGTACAGAATTGACCTCTCTACAGATTTATTATAAGTATAGATATTTGCATTTTGTATAGACATGCCTTAAAAAAGTATCAGCAATGTCCCATAATTCGAAATCATGTTTGAGTTACAAAGATGAGTTTTAGCTTAATCATTTGCCAAATGAAGATTGGTTATCATAAACCCGGGCTGGGTTCAGTAAAACCCCACACTAAATTTTTTGGGAAAAATTCGAACTTATTACCTCGAGGACACGGTCCTGTACTTAATCCTGGTACTACTCAATCGAGACCGGTTCTGTTTTTATTATAATCGTAGTTTATGAAAAAAATAGCAGTTTAAAATACACACGCTTTTGAAAACATTAGGTTGAGTTTATCATCTTCAAAGAAAATCGTTTTATCTGACAACATAGACTACGCAGCATGTTTGAGTAATCTGTTTGACGTGAAATCAAAGCAGGCCTTATTTGTTTGCCTTGAACCAGTTCGCAGAACACCTTTGATTTTAATCGTTTGTTTGTTTATAAAAAGAACAAAAGTTCGATATTGCTCGATTTTATTTTAAGTAGCAGTCTTTTAGTGGCCAGTGTTTAACGGGTAGTTGAAGAGGTTACTAAGCCATTAATAGAACATAGGGTTTCATTATTATCGTTAATATCATATGTATATTATTTTTTTTAAATTTAAGCATAGCAAGAAACATTTGAATGGAAGGAATAAAGCCAAAGCATTTATTTTACAATTTTTACTATGAAATATTTTGCACGTTCAACTTATTTTACCCAATGAGAGTTGGTAGGTCGATTTAATTTCATAGATTTGTCCGCTTTATTAATGTCAAAGGATTTAACTCAAAACTTCGACGTTCATCATTTGCATATAAATTAACTTCAATAGCTAAAATTGACAAACTGAAATCCGAACTAAGTTTGTATTACAGGTAATACCTTCTCAACCCTAAGGTCACGATCCGGCCCTTAAACTACAGGTCGTTGGACAAAGACGGTGTTAATAATGACAGCTAGAGGATACTTGGAAATTTGAGACGACGCCATTTAATCTTAGTGTCAGTTGAGCTTGAATAGGCTTACTAATTGGTATTTACAATATTTTTAGAAGATAAGGTAAGCGAGCGTAAAGTGTAATTTAAAATAAGAATGGCATGGAATATGGGTCAGTCCTTTTGTGCAGTATTTTTGGTTGATCGGCTTATTCTTATAGCACCCCATTTTTTTTCCAATAAACAGTAGTTAAATTAAAAAACTTACATTACTTCGTTGCCATCGATACCGTCAAAATATTATCGATAGTATCGATTCGATACACATAATGTGCACTAAGTATTTCGTATTTTTGTGGGCTATATAACTTAACAATAAATTATGCGAAAACAATAATGTCAAATGTCAAACACTTTTTTTTTGTAGTAGCCATTTTGAAAATGTTGCCAGGGATGACAAATCTTTACAACCTATGTAATATCACACTACTTTTAACTTTTTTTTCCAATGTTTTTAATCCCACTTGTAAAATAAAATCATCCTGATAGATCCATAAACTTTCATTTACGAGCACATAAAATTGATTGGAAAAGCAAAGGGGAAAAAACAAAACGCCGCGAGCCGTAGAAAATAATGATAAAATTAAGAGGAAAAAGTTAAAGGGCGTCAAGGGTCTTACCAGCCAGTTCTTACGACATACGTACGTACAGCCTTTTTGCTTGGGACTTTTTAAAGTCACAACAATACAGTTTTTTTTCGGTTTTCGTAGGGATAGTTTTCGGAGTAAGTTGGCACGGCACTTTCACGTTATTATTACATATTTTATTACAAAGGATTTTTATCTCGGGTTACACATATGTATGAGTTTATTTTGATAAAAACCTACAGGCGGTTTTTAGTCCACTTATCAAAATTGTTATAATTCTTTGAAAATAATTTCATATTGGTTCTGTGAAAACTTCACCGTAAATCCAGCTAAATTAAACAAATAGTGCAGCTTTACTGTTCATCTGTCCACTAAAGCAAGAATAGTTCTGAATTTGAATGCTTATTTTTTATCTGAGCGGTAATGGACATCGTTAGTTACCCGCGGTTGAATGAATTACACAAATTGCAATCATTTGTAGTACAGAGCTAAACGTTAAATGTTTACGTGCTTTCATTAAGTTTGCAATCTCAACTGTGGGGTTTTTGATACCATTAGTCTTCGCTAGTCCTGTTTTATTTGTAGTGCTTTCAAGGACTTAAGTATTGTGTAGTTTGAAATTTCAATTTGTTACGGTTCAACCTTATTTACGAGTTTACGACGGTTATTATTTAACAGGGTTTGGAACTATTAATGATGTCATTTCATAATTTTAACGGTTTAAAGTTTTAATTGCTTATGCTGTGTTGCGTTAACCTCAGGTTTTCTATGTAATATAACACATTTAAATGAAAATGTTTATAATGCTGTAGTACCTACACTAACTTATTATCCTACATTTTTAACACAATACACGCTGGAATTGCTTTTATTATGGACTAGCAGCTGCCCGAGACTCCGTCCGCGCTGATTTCGATTTCCAATAGCCTCAAGCCTTCCTTGTCAAATGGATTATCCAACACAATAATATTTTTTCTAATCGGACCACAACAAATAAACAAACATACAAACAAACTCTTATTAGTACGGATATGTCAAAATAACAGAAACCCGTAAAGCCGGAAAAAGTAAAATACGAAACAAAAAATATAACATATTTATCAAAATAGAAAACAATGAAATGAGTTCATTAACATACAGAATATCATTATATTGCATAAGCTTAGTCGACATACAGGGATTTACGCGTATTGTCAAATTAATCCTCTTAGCTATTATTGGAATTTGGTTCTTGTGGATTAGCAAACATACATGTTTCATCAGTTAATAAGCATTTGAGGCAGTCAAAACACAGATATATCATTGTCTCACAAAGATAAATTTATAATGAAACAATTACTGTGGTGTAAGCACTTACAAACAATAATTTCAGTAGTCTTATCTATTTTTATCTTTTTACGTGAGACAAACATTTAAGAGGAAACATGGGCTAAAAGTGCGGTGCTATACAAATGAAAACGCAGACATTTATATGAGTACTAGCGGGCGCCCGCGACTTCGTCCGCGTAGATTATGGTTTCTTTATCACCTATTTTTCCCGTTAGGGGTGGAATTTTCAAATAATCTTTAAAAGAGGATGCCTACGTCATACTATCTTTATGAATGCAAAGTCTCAGCCCGATCGGTTAAAAAATGACAAAGCTTCATACTAAAGTTTATCCCCTATTTTACCCCTTGGGGGTTCAAAGTTATCAATATTATTGCTTAGGCAATGCCTACGTCATAGTAGCTTTATGTATGCAAAATATCATCCCGATAGGTTTAAAATTGACAAAGTTTCATACTACCGTTCATCCCCTATTTTACCCCCTTGGGGGTTGAATTAACCAAAATCCTTTCTTAGCGGATGCCTACGTCATAACATCTACCTGCATAACAAATTTCAGACCGATCCGTCCAGTGGTTTGGGCTGTGCGTTGATAGATCACTATGTCAGTCAGTCAGTCACCTTTGAGTTTTATAGATATAGATATTTAAACTGAACCAATGCGAGTGATTTTAATTTAAGAGATAGATTTGCTGTATCGCTATCTTATAGAGAAAAGTGTGGGCATCATTAGGGCTTCCCACACACGTTTAATAGTATTAGAGGTAAAGTACTAGAGCGCAAACAAATCCATTTTCTTTTAATATGTTTTGTATACTACTACTACTACAACACTATAAACGTAAGTCTACTTTATTATTTACATACATATCAACTTTGCTCTTAAGTTATTATATGTACTAAAAGGTCACAAATCTAGTATTAACAGATGTGAATATGTAATCGATATGACACGTATTTGCTACATAAACAGCGCGGTTCAATATAATGACTGTTTCAATTATACTTTAATATTTCCACCACACAAATTCATTTGCCTGAATTGCCTGCGTTCCACACGCTCATAGTTTACGAAGCATTTTTCACTCCTGCGGGATAATATTCCCATTCTTTCATGCGGATCACGCAAAATGTCTTTTATAAATGCGAGATAAACTCGTTTCTCTACTCAATTTTTTCGCACGTACAAACGCTCTTTGCATACGAGCGGAATGGTATTAGCACAGAGACTTTTGTTTGGTCGAAAATGCGTATTATGAAATTGGCGGGAAGGTATTACTCGAATTCATGTATATTTGCCTGCACGCGCCGGAATTAAATTGCATTTTTGAAGTGTACTCGTGTCTTTAAAGGCTAAATTAATATTTGGGAATGCATGGAAATGAAATGAAACATTTAATGTTTTAATATTGAATTTGAAGCAGAACTACGCACTTGCAACGCAAATTATTTATCTTTAAAACTATCAATCTGAGTTAAGAGAAATAATCAAGTGGACAGAATCAGTCACTAATCCTAAGGTCCAAAAATGAAAAACATACCTACTAATAACTAGGTAACATTATAAAGCTGAAGAGTTCGTTTGTTTAAACGCGCTTATCTCAGGAACTTCTAATTCAAATTGATTTTTTTTTGTGTTGGATAGTCCATTTATCGAGGAAGGCTTTACCTACGCTATAATATGTATAACACTATGTCTGCGCAAACCAAACCCAACGGGGACGTAGTCGCGGCCGCTTGTAGAAAAATAATATATGTAAATACATAATTCTACTACCAGAAAACAAACATATTTAAAAATATTCTGTGCAAATGTAGGATTGCTTGGATTTGACCGCAGATGTTGTATGCTACTCGAAGATTTATACTGTGGTCGCCGGGGTTAGGATAAATTATGTGGTTGCTACCTTGGTAGGTACATTCAAAGCAAATATTAGGCACGACGGTACATTTAAAGGCCTGCTACAGGCACAATAAAAAAGGTTATTTCGGTGTACAATATAAATTATTTGAACATAATCTTCGTACCCAAGTGTACATTGTAAAAAAATGGTTTCAATGACATATTTATACTTAGTACCTATTGCCAATATATGTTAGGAATTTTCATCTAAATATTAAAGTAATAAAATAAGTAAAATGTAAAGAAATAATGTCAAATAGACAATTTCCACTCAGAGAAAAACAGTCACAATGAAATAGCGGATGAAACGTGTTTCTAACTTAATCCTGGGAATTATTTGCGTTCTACAAATGTATTATTTTTTATTTTAAAAGTCATATTATTTTCCGTTGGGTTTGCGTTATACATTAGGAATTTTACATATCTAATAATCGAAAGGAAAAAAAAAAACAAATCTTAAGAACTTTCGAATAAAATGACTCGTATATAAACCCCATAACTAAATAATGTTAGCCGTATAATAAGTTGTAATAAAATAAATGTCACCCACATCATAAATAATTCATAAAAATTATCATCATTCTTTTTGCGATATCGGTTAATCCCAAATGAATGATGATAATTGTACTGATCGTTAGATAATGAAAATACGAGAATTGAAAAAGCTTTCGCGTAAAGTCGAAATTATCGACGAAGTTATTTCGTGATAACTTCGATTGTTCTCGGACTTGGACAATTTGTAAGGTGTCAGCCTCGTTACTGGAAGTTCAATTTCTTAAAGTTCGTTTTGATTTCGCGGCTGTCGTAATTGTCTCCGGCCAGGACTTATATCTCCAAATCGTTCACCCAAATACTTGGTGTGCGGGATGGAGATATAATACGGTATTTGACTGACAGGTCAAATCACCTACTTTTTTTAAATGTCAAAAACGTAACCTTGTAGGAAAAAAAAATATGAAATATTGAATTGTGACGTCACATTTCTGTAGTGTCAAATCAATACTCTTTTAATTTCAATTAGCTGTTATAATTAACTAATCGTAAGTCGTAACTGTGTGATAAAAAATTGTGCTTAATTTTTGATTTTGTCTTTAATATTAGAATGTCATAATTTATTTCGTACTAGCGGCCGCCCGCGACTCCGTCCGCGTGGATTTCTTTTTTTCGAAATAAAAAGTAGCCTATGTTCTGTCTCAGGGTCTAAAGATTGTCTGTACCAAATTTCATCAAAATTGGTTGCGAGGTTTAAGCGGGAAAGCGTAACAGACAGACAGACAGACAGACAGAGTTACTTTTGCATTTATAATATTAGTTGGGATGCAGTCAAATACCCAATTAGCTGATATAATTAGTTAAAAGCTCAATAGTAACTGTGGGATAAAAAATTGTGCTTAATTTTTGATTTTGTCTTTAATATTAGAATGTCATAATTTATTTCGTATGCAGTCAAATACCCAATTCATGACGATAGCGCTATCGCTATATAGCTAGCGCTCGCAAAATGGCATCTTAGCTAGCCCACCAGACTCCTCATTACGCGGACTTATATTTTCGTATTTCGAAACTAAGCAAGAGGATTTCTCGCGAAATGAAGGCACGAATGCCGAGAAGCCATTATCGTAAGTTCACATTGCGCGTTGGTATGAAATTGAATGTTTAGCTTTCGCTTTAGATATGCATGAAGTGATTTTGACGAATTTCTGATTGGATATTTGAATGTTTTTTTGAATTTAGGAAAAATGAGTTTTTGCAAGCATTATGAGTAGTGCCTCTAATGTCAATGTCGCAACAATCTGGTATGTAAAATCAAAACTTTTAAATAATGATTATAATTTAACGAGAAAGAAAAAAGAAAACAACGATAGATAGGTACATAATAATAAGCAGTAAACTTTAAATAATGCTTTGCAGATAGAATTGCTTCGTAATTTTTCTCACGAAAATGATGATATTATAGAACATTATTACTTTATCAGTGTTATACGTTTCTAAATACGTACTAGAAATTACAATAAAGTGCGATTTTCACAAAATCAGAAATTGAAATCGGATTAATATTTTTTCGAATCCCGACAAAATTTCAATTTCATCTTTGATGATTTTGTCTGATAAATTAACGGCAGGAAATTAGGAAAGAATGTCACATTGGTAGAACATTCGCGTTCCTCTATTTTTGGTTTGTCCTTCGAATTGACCTCCACCGTATGGCGGTTTGTAACCGCCGTACTTTTGGAGCACATGTTATCTTTGATAGTTGTTAGTGAATACTCACTTGAAGTATAAGAACACGAAGACCGCCAGTGAGAGCACGGCCAGGCTGAGCGAGTAGCCGCTCAGGTAGATGAGGCTGGTCACGTCTGCGGCGACGCGTTGATACTGACAGTATATACTCACTTGAAGTATAAGAACACGAAGACCGCCAGTGAGAGCACGGCCAGGCTGAGCGAGTAGCCGCTCAGGTAGATGAGGCTGGTCACGTCTGTGGCGACGCGTTGATACTGACAGTATATACTCACTTGAAGTATAAGAACACGAAGACCGCTAGTGAGAGCACGGCCAGGCTGAGCGAGTAGCCGCTCAGGTAGATGAGGCTGGTCACGTCTGTGGCGACGCGTTGATACTGACAGTATATACTCACTTGAAGTATAAGAACACGAAGACCGCCAGTGAGAGCACGGCCAGGCTGAGCGAGTAGCCGCTCAGGTAGATGAGGCTGGTCACGTCTGTGGCGACGCGTTGATACTGACAGTATATACTCACTTGAAGTATAAGAACACGAAGACCGCCAGTGAGAGCACGGCCAGGCTGAGCGAGTAGCCGCTCAGGTAGATGAGGCTGGTCACGTCTGTCGGCGAGACGTTGGCCATGCGCTCCGTACAGTTCGCATAGTTCGTGTAGTTCTGCCATTCTCCGTTCAGACAGAACCGGGTTGCGTTTTCTGAAAATAATAATGAGATAAGTTAATACGTATGCTCGCACAAAATATTTTGGTCTTTAGATCGCTTTTATGTCGAGGGCCTCTATTGAACTACAAGTGATGCTTTAATGGGCGGCTGACCGTACTTGATAGTAATGTACTATTAAATAAATGCAAACAAGTATTCTCTAAAAGCAGGCAACGTTGTTTTTAGATATACATACATACGTCATTTTGTCAGATCTGTAGTAAATAATTATTTTTCTTTTCATTCCATTCTGTCCAGATTATCTCAAAATAGCTTTTACTAGAAAATAGAGCGCTGAGAAAATAATTCCTCACACAAAGTCGCGTCAAAGCTAAACTCCATATTATACGTACAATGCAATTTTACCGCTCTGCTTCATTTATTAATAGTCCAATGATAATGTACTACAACTCTTGGAAATCACAGCAGGTTCTCTAATCTATACAGAGCTGATTACACCGGCTTTTGTTCTGAATTCCGTTTGTTTAATAAATCTTCTAGTGTCGAGCGAACACTGTTATATTATTAATGCGTTACCTTTGAACTTCGCTATTTAGAATTTACGAAGCACACCGGGGACTTAACGGGCCAGTTGGTTAATTCAAGATTATTTAAGTACCTCTCCACTAATTAGGGAGTGCAAATATAAGGTGTGTATTTTTGTTCTGGGGTGCTACTTTTTTAGAGGGCGTATTTTGCGTGTTATTTTTCGCGCCCACATTACTTCTGAATGGCCCACATTACACTTGGTTATTCGGATTTCAGTTATTCAAGGGTAAATAAAAATAGTTTTGTTTCCATAAATAAAATAAGACATGACTCCATAGAGTTTTGTTAATATACTGAAAGAAATGGAGAGCCGATTCAAGTCATTTTTTCAAGATTGATGGTGGCTTTTTCCTTTAGTGAGATATTAATAGACTCCTTTACTTTACTTAAATTCATTCATTGTATTTAGTGTAAAAATGAGCAAGCTAGCAATATGACACGGTTAGAGAGCGGTCCAGCATTATCGACTTAACGTGCTTTCGGAGCGACAGGACTGATTAAACCACGGACTCCCGCAATCCGGATTTCTGTTACTAACGCTAAATGGGGAGATTAGCTACGTAAGCGAATGACTGAAACCGTTACATACTAGAGATTCGCCCTGGCTTAGCATGGAAGTTATCAGTGTTTATCATAACATATGTTTTATTGTTAAACTTTCGTTTGACATACAACATTTAACAAGTCCATAAGGCGGTGTAGGACACAATTTATCAATATTTCGTGCTTTTGTTTTTATTGTGCGAGATCCAGGCAAAAAGGTTTTAATACAACTTTACTTGCTTAATTACTTCCACTAAATGAAAATTTGCTGAAATAGCGCTAGATGAGAAATAAAATAAGAATTAATTGAGCTAAGTCATTATTTTTTGCTGTCGTTATGACGTAAGGCAATAGTTATGGAAACAGGAATATTCTGCCTGTAAGTTAATATCTTGGTGACCCGAATTAGCTATTTTATAAGGGCGAATATAAGTCTATACCTATAAAAATTGCACATCATTCCATTTGTCTTAACTTAGTAAGCAAAATATTGGTCAAGCTCGTACATAATTGATTATCTGCATAACTAAAATGTCCAATGCAAAGTTTTTATGTTGCAATTCTATTTCATTACAACATCAGTACCACGAAAATTAAATGTACCTGTATCAACGTTTTGAATTCAGAAGTCTACAGGTTAATGTTCTTTGTATAAATTATGCGATTATTAATAAGATATATCTGGCAAAACGCATGTAGGTAGGTACTGTTCATTCATTCAACTAAGGTACTTACAAATTCCAACATGTTGTTAATATTATAGCGTTTGTGTTCACGCAATAACTAAGGTGTAGCATACGCCAAAAGGTATTATATACCCTTAACATGGGTTTCCTAAATCCGCTTATGTTTGTTGCATGACTATGCTATTCATATTAAACTTATTATGTACATAATGTATAGGGTACGAAGGTGTTAGTATGTTTGAATACTTAAATAAAAAGAAATCGTTAATACTACTGCATAGCACGACTCAGCCAATACAAGCTGACAATTATAACGTTAAAAAAATCTACTTTGAACTACTGCGTACTGCGGGTATCGAACCCGCAACCATGTATTTAGTGGGTGTTCTTTCATGCGTATTTTAATTTTACTTGATTTATGATAAGGTAATACTTATAAACTTGCAACGTTCGTGAAAACGTTAGATCAATGATCTGAGGCATGAACTACTTATGACGTCGGACCATTACTGACATAACCTATCTATGTCTTTTTACCGAATTCAAAAAAGGAGAAGGTTCTACTACTCGTATGTTCGGATGATTACTTCGAACAGTATTACATTATTATCTTAGGTTTGAATCATAGTAGGTGTTTGTACTCACGTGTGTCGTCGTACTGTACCCCATGGAACACGCTGAAGCACTTCTGCACCGCCAGCGTGTTCCAGGGGGTCCGGTCCCAGCACAGCAGCCCATCGTGGTACGCCGGGCAGTAGTCATCCGACGCATTGATGTTCCGCGCCAAACACTCCTCCGCCTCCGCACTCACATTAGCCCCCACGCTCTCCGTACTCTCCAACGTATTTAAGTCCTCCAGCTTGCTAACTTCAGACTCACTCGACTAGAAATCTTGAGCTATCTTTGGTAATCTTTGGTCTTTCACTGGTCACCCTACATCACTACACCGCGGCACTGCGCATCTCCCGCGCGGAGTCTGTATGCCTCAACGTCTCCGGTAAGAATGTTACCATGATAACACTGTTTGCTCTGGGCTTGTGTTCTAACTTATCAAGTGATAACGCCCCGAAAGCAAACATCGGCAGACTGTTAGAGTATTTGCGAGTCGAGCAAGGAACTCTTCGTGGTTCTTCCAATGCCTCCGGCCCATTTATACTGGATATCCGACCTGCAACAAACGACTTTGGTTATGTTTTCGTTTTGATAGCGCTGTGTAAATTGAGATTACGGTACAGATGTTGACGGTGGTAGTATTTGCATTAGTTCGGTGGAAAGGACATCTGGATGTCGTAATTATTTTGTCGTGTGTTTGATGGAATGGGGAATTATGTGAATGATGGGACTGTTTTTTTTTTCAATTAGACTAGAACCTCTTTTATTGTGTAACATCTTATTTGACAAATTTTAATGACTATGTATTAATTACATGTTTGACGCTATGATAATGATACCGTGATCTTGAAATTTTATCTCGATTGTAAGAAATATATTTTATCAATAGCAAATATTATTTGATGGATTTGTGTTCTCTGTCTTTTATGTTCGTGAAATAGAGGGCAGAGAAACATGCGGGCCACGTGATGAACGTCAAACACATCACAAACATGTGTCGCAGTAGAAAAGTCACCAAATACGCTGCCAAAGGTTAAGGGTTAGGGTTCTTGATGGCTACACTTATTAAGGGCGTGCAGTCCGCAGTGACGCCAATCGTTTTTATTTGATTGTAATGAATTTAAGATATTAAGGTGAAATAACTCTCCGTGAATAATATTTAGGATTTTATAAAATTGACTTTTATTTCATTGGTCTTCATTAAGCAGTCATTTATTCTAAAATATTGCTTAAAAAGGTTGCTTTTAGCAATATTTTAGATTATGGCTATTTTTACACTAGAAAAGAGTCAAAGTATCTTTCAAAAAATGTTATTCTTTAGTGCACTACAGAGTGTTTTTCATTTAAATTTCTTGAATATATTACACTAAAATTAAACAATTGGCAGTGTAAGTGTGCGGACTGCACGCCAAGATTACACTGAACGGAAATACCAAATTGTAATTGAATGCAAATTTTCTTAGATGAACGAAACTACTTCTACTCAGGAAAAAATAAAATACTTAAAAACTACATTTTAAACTAAAAATTGACCTTACGACAACTTTTTGCATCAACTGTTATCTAAAATAAATAATTTCTACCCACCTATAAACCTATGAAATAATTTCACAATCTATTTCAACTCTTCGATGTCGCTCGTCCTATATCGATACGAATATTCTTGATGCGATGATCAAATTCCGTTAATAAATTGGATAAAAACATTTATGAAAGCTTTCAATATTGCAATAACTCTGTTACGCGTGTAAAGGGGTTGACTGTATTGTAAGTTGAATGATTTTGCCGATGTACTCGCGTCCGAAATATGCTGTGTGAATTTAATATCCTTTCAATATCATCAACGCATATATTTTTACGAACGGTTATCAATGATTCAATATGGAAATAAAAACAAAAGGTTATTAAATTAAAACATTCCTTGAAATTTCCACCAATTGAATACTCCCAAATAGCTTGGAGCTTGTTCTGAATGCTAGGGAACGGATAGACACTAAATACTTTTGTAAACATGCATGATTTATGAACAAAATACATAATATATGATGTACATATGCCGACATAAATCATTTTGAAAATTCCGCTTTTAGCCGTCTTTTAGAGGCTTTCGTCGACTGGGACTGCAAAGTTCAATATGTGGGCCATTAGCTGAATCCGTAAAAGTAACAAATTTTTAGGGTTCCGTAGCCAAAATGGCAAAAAAAACGGAACCCTTATAGATTCGTCATGTCTGTCTGTCTGTCTGTCTGTCTGTCCGCCAGTCTGTCACAGCCACTTTTTTCCGAAACTATAAGTACTATACTGTTGAAACTTAGTGAGTGGATGTATTCTATGAACCGCAACAAGGTTTTTACAAGAAAATAGAAAAAAAATTAAAAAAGTGGGGGGTCCCCATAGTCAGAACTGAAACTCAAAATATTTTTTTTAATTGAACATATACGTGTGGGGTATTTATAGATAGGTCTTTAAAAATTATATTAAGTTTTCTTATGTCACTTTTTTTTAAAGTGAATACTTTGCGTGACAGACCCTTCCAAAGTGGAAAAAAGTGTGTCCCCCCCCTCTAACTTCTAAAATAAGAGGATGATAAAACTGAAATAATTATATAATGTACATTACCATAAAAACTACCAACGAAAATTGGTTCGAACGAAATCTATTCAGTAGTTTTTTTAATACATCAAAAATAGAATTTGTACGGAACCCTCAGTGCGGGAGTCCGACTCGCACTTGGCCAATTTTTTCAAGTGTTTTGTGCCTTGGACAATTGTTGGTTTGGACTCGTAAGAGGTTGCCATCACCTCTTACAAATTTAGGTTGTCCTGATACCTACTTTTAGAGCCTGGAACAAGCAGAATGGATGTTATTAAATAAAATAAAAATTATTTATTTATTACGTTTGACTGTATTTTAGGCGTGGACCGCGTTGACGGAATAAAATTATTTAAATTTTACGAGTCCGTCTATTGGAGGCACAGTCAACATTATGTTTGCGGTGCCAGTCTACGGAAACCTCGTCTAGCCATACAACTGTCAATTGTATTAAATTGTTTTATTAAATAATGTACCCTTCTTTTAACTTTATGAACTGTTCTGACATTTTAATAGTGATAAGATGAGAACACACTTCTCACTAATTTATACGCCTTGTTAGATAACAGTTGTTGTAGTTTAAATAGAGCTTAACATAAATCTGTCTTTGTGTTTGGATTTTTTTTATTAGACTCGTTGATATTATTTTACATTTATACAAACCAGTTACCAAATGCATTATAAATGAATAATTTGATCAAAAAAATTATGTTAGTAGGTTTTTTTTTAATTTTAATGTTCTTCCCAATTTAAGGAAAGCGAAATCAATGTAGGTTTACTAATCTTTGCATGAAAAGACTCGTTCAAAATAACGTAAAAGACATAATTAGTATGTACCTACAATTAAAGCTGTCTCTTTCCTTGCCTAATAAGTGCGTGCGTGTGGATGCTTATTACACGCAGCTGGGCTTGCTTTTAGGTGCATCACTTGTTTTGTAGGTGAAGCGGAGTCTTTATTTTTTACTAGTCTGTGCTCATATTATACGTACCTTCGTTCAACTCGCATCAGTGAACCTAATTCGATTAATTTTTCGACGCAAATGTAAGTATTTGGATGTTACATATAAATTGTTCAAAATATCAACTGAGGTCTAAATATTTTTACAAAATAAAGTGATTTCCCTATGGCATTCAAATAAAGAAATAAATTTGCCAAACTTGTTTGTCAGGGGCCAACATAATATATTTTACTACGAAAATATCGTGCGGCGGCAGGTCACCAATTAATCAAAACATTGTTTGTTTTTGCAAAACTTTAGCAAACAGGCTCGGTTCCATTATTTATGGCGCAATGGCTGATTCTTACGCTAGATATATTTTTAATATTTTATGTAACGTTGGTAAACACTTTCTTATGTTATACATAATAGCAAGGCTTCTAACAAAAATATTTTTAAAACCGATATGTATCTCCTAAAACTAATTTGACGGGCCTGTTAGTCCAGTGGTCGGAGAACCTGCCCACAAAAGCACGGGTCGTGGTTGTGTATCCCGCTAGGGGCAAATGTTTGTGTGTTGAACATCGGCATTTCTACTCCTGTCATGGATGTTAACTTAAGTAATTAAGTAAATCTATCCGTTACAATATTTCAAGATAAGTTTGGGGTTCGACAATTGGTGTGTTAATTCAAAAGAATTTTAAAATCAATTATCTTGTGACAATATAAATGTTAGTGTGAATGTACACAGCTGAGAGAAGTAGTGAGGTACACCAACACATTTTAATTAGAAACATCGTATTTAAAGACTGGTATCCGTGCATCCTTATTGCCAGTTGCAGCAAATAAAACACAGGAAATGTGCAACGTGCAGAAATAGTCTGCGAGTGTGTTACGAAGAGAAAATAGTCGAATCGGATTAATCGACTGTCTTTAATTACGCTCGGAGACTTTAAAGACTTCCTCTGCTTTCATTTTGTTTTGTGTACGATTGGTTTTTGTTCTTGGTTTTTCTTTAATCTTTTTTTAAAGTGCCGGAATGTGATGTGGCATATTAGTATAGAAACACAGTCGGCGGGAGAAATTCGATCGATGTTCGGCGTGACTACGCCTGCAATGTATTTAAAATGGAAGATGATACACTATGCCGAAATTACGATGTATAGACACCAAACTATGGTCGCCTAATTTCAGCCTACTGTGTTCTTACATAAGCCGTGGTGATCACGTTATTAAAATAATGCGGTCAACTAACTTAATGTAAATAAAAAGTTATGTAAATAAAAAATACTTTTATGTTTTTCATATTGAATCCTGCAGTAATTCTCAAATTACGTGGAAAAAATTTGACAGTAAGGAATAAAACAGAAAAACAGCGCATCGACACTAACGTCCTGATGATCACACATTTTCATTAAAATAAACCATTTTCATCGTTAACAATTTAGGTTAGCAACGTTATTTTTCTACGGGATATTAAAAATACAACCTGGCAAAAAGTAAAAACTACGAAAATGGAAAATGTTTAAATTACCGTGAACAGGAATAAAGGTAGCAGATGTGAGTGAAAAAGTACTTTTATCTGTTAAAATATAAATGTACCTATCATTTGTTCGGAAAGGGCGATAGTGGGATGGGCTTTTAGTCCAGTGGTGTGTAAGATTAATGATTGTGTAGACATCGGTAGCAATGTGGCGGGAGTGGATGGGAATCACGGCCTTCTAGCAATCAATATGTCTCTTTCATTGTTGTCTGAATTGGAGAAAGATCCATTTTAATTTTGGCACTCTAAGTTTTGGACATTTACATTCTTTTACTTTTTTATGTTAAAGAGAGGCAAACGAACAAGAGATTTACCTGTTGGTAAGTGATCACCGCTGTCCATTGACATCACTAGGGTCGCAGATGCGTTGCCTGGCTTTCAGTTAAGACCCCACACCCAGCCTCCACAACCAACATTAATATTATGAAAACAATAACCTGACTGGTCAAGTCAGGCTATGGCCGAGGAAGCAACCGGGAGAGGCGCTAGGATGATGATAAGAAAAGATAAGAAGATAAGACTATGAGAACAAGGCTATGTCTATGGATATGTCAGACATAATAGCTCAACTTCATGTTATATTCTGTATTTTAGTAGATGTGTTAGATAACATTTTCAAGTATTCCAAACATTTGGACATTACTTATTTGGTGAAATATTTTTAGATTTATAGGAGATTTCGTTTCCCAACCTTGACGTATATACTCAAAGTGATGATGTGGAACGAAATGGAACGCTTTCGCTCTCGGTATAATGTGGACCAGGGCAACATCACAAATTACTTTGCGGTAAACTGAATTCCTTGCGGGCCAACCACTTTTATGCTACCTACCCCCGACGAAGTAAATCGAAAATTTGTAAATTTGTAAATTCCTTCTACATAATATAATAAGAGTATAAATATTGCATGCCAGTGTGCATGATTGCATCTTTCAGGAATTTTGAAGGAGAATTTCATTAACCGTGCTGCAGAGAAATTTCGTCTGATATTTAATATGTGGATAGATGGAGCGACAATTTGTGAAAAAATCTTTGTTGTTGAATACGTTCGGACTGGTGAGAAATACCGTCTGGAGAACTTTTGTACAGCAGTAGACTGTTGATTCAGCAAATCATAATTTTTCTTATCACGAAATGAGATGAACTTGTAAGTCCAAAATACATAGAATAAAGTTATTTGAAGATGTTGAACAATTCAACCAATGCGAGAACCAGATATTTATGTTTTCTAGAAATGTAGGATTTTTTGTTATGTAGAAACTATCACATCTATTTAACCTAGTCATAACTTTATAATTTAATGTATTCTTTTTCTTCCGACTGTTAAACTGTCCAACGCACGACAATGGATACTCCTCACCCTGTGTAGAAACTGAGATCATAAATTAATATTTTCCGGGAAACATTTTTCCTCTTTCTCCAACAGATGATGCCTTCGGGTACTGGAAAGAAATTTAATTTACGTCTTACCCGAAATAGGTATTAAGAATATTTCGTTTCATCTACGTGCAAGCAATGTCGACTCGCCTACCAGAGATTTAATATCCCTTTAAGTAGAAGATTAGCTTTCAAATTAGATGGTTTATAACTACAATTCTTGCAGTGCACACTAAAGCATTCGCGCATTATTTAATTCACGATTTGTAATGATAAATTGTATCAATAAAGAAATCCCTTGGACATAGGATAAGGATTTTTATTGATTGCTTAGGCGCCATACTCAGCTTGAAGCTTGTACTATGGATGATAGGAACTGGATAGACATACTTAAATACTTTTTATGAACATCCATGACTCGAGTACAAATTCCGGTGTTCATCACACAATTATTTGCCCATACCAGAAATTGAACCCCTTGGTTTTGTATTTCTGGCCATCAGATTAACGGGCCTGTCACTAGAACAACGAGCCTGCCTATTTTTGAAAGCTGTTCAGCACTATATAGATGAATGGATAGTGAGGTTGATGGCAAATGGTTAGTTTCTGTTTAAGTTAGAGATTACATACTACACTCTCTTGCAGCATAGCCCTTAGATTGTTTTCTTCACTAGCAATACATAATATGTATTTTTAAAAGTCATTCATATTAATTTAACAACACTGCAATATTACAAAAGATTTTCATAACAATTTAAATTAAAGAAAAGATATTGCTATCAAAATTGTACGAGTAATTTCATTTGTCTTTTGAATATCACAAGAATGCCTTTTATGGACGGCAATGAATTTAATTAACTGCGAAGGATCTTTAGCATTTTGTAAATGTCATTTAAGAGTGCTACATTTACGAGTTCTCATCGGCATATTAATTTCATTGAGAGGAATAATTGCTTCTATGTATCCTACTACTATTATAAAGGCGAAAGTTTGTATGTGTGGATGTATGGATGTATGGATGTATGGATGTTTGTTACTCTTTCACGTAAAAACTACTGAATGGATTTGAATAAAACTTTACGACAATATATACATCAGAATAACACATAGGATATTGGAAATCGAAATCCACGCGGACGGAGTCGCGGGCGGCCGCTAGTTTAACAATATATTGATGACCTGCTTGGTGGTCAAGAGGTTGGCTATTAGACCAAGAGGTTACGGGTTCGATCTCCGCACTGGGAGAATATTTGTGTGCATGAACATGTCTGTTTGACCTGGCATGGGTGTTATGTGTATCTATTTAAGTATATCTGTAATACCAGTGTTGATTTTGATGTCTGTATTACAAGTGCTTACAGCTATTTAACTCGGAATCAATGAATGTTAAATATTTATTATTTTCTTATTTCTGTCAGAGTTGCCGCCAATAAGAATTTGCCTATATAATTATAGTCAGTGTAGTCAGTTCAACTTTTGAGTCCGGGGTTTAGTTGAAAATCTTTAGTGGAATCTGGTAATTAGGATGTGTTTTATTCGCATTTTCCAGAAATGTATACTATTACTTTATTCCTAACTTTTTGCTCCAATAGGCTCTTAATATTTATTTTTCTTGAGTCTAAAACCATGTGACGAGGAAGGCTTTAAGATACATTGTAACACTATGTCTGTGGTAAGCGAAATCGACGCGGACGGAGTCGCGGGCGGCTGCTAGTTTTAAATCGAAACAGTCCAGTTTCGTAGTCAAAATATTTACAAATACAAAGTGTTATATTTATGGTCTTATTTTAGTGACGCTATTTGTATTTTTATAAGGAAAATATCATTTCCTTCCGACATAAGGGTCATTCAATAGGGACGTGATATCGGTTTTACATTAACGTAATGTCTGTTTGTGACGTTTTACTACGATCGAGTAGACAAGTATTTTATTATTAGAAATTATTTAGATGTAAAAATAATCCTTTGTAACGTAGGTAGGTACTTATAACAGATTTTGTCTTAATTTGCGTGAAAAACATCAAATATTTTGTAACATGTGTTGATCCGTAACGATTGCTTGGTAGAAATTAAATAATTAAGATTAATTTGGTTCAAGTATTCAGAAAACATTTTGCCATGGTTGTTTTTCTTTAATAAGAGCATCTATTACCTTTTGGATGGCATTGTGTGTGTCTGATTTTACTTAAAATCAATTCTTCATGAAACAATTAACCTAAAAGTTTCGATAAAATACTTTTTCAGAGTTAAACTGCATTAAAATCGCGGCGTAAGAAAAAGAACTTTCCAACGTTAATGACGTAAACATTTTGCCTAAAAATAGACCATGACGGTGGTACTCATGTCTCAAAGTGAAACACTGGCACTAAGATGGCCAGCCCTAATTGGTTTTTGTTTGAACACATCCAATTAGGAAGTCTCTTGAAATCCGATGCTTTTCCACTTTGTCGCAATCCCCACTTTTCTCGAGCTAGTCTTTTTCGCACGTCTTTGTTTAGGAGTTTTGTTGGAACCTTCTAAACAGCTTAGATGAAAATAATAATTAAACTTAATCGAAGTTTAATTATTATTAATTATGTAACAGAATCTTATAAACATTATACATATAACGCGTTAGAGTATTTTACATTAACATTTTAGACACTGGTCAAGTTGATTCGAACGTATTATGGGCTCGCACTGTTGTAACTACTAATTTAAGTTATTGTCTGTCTTTGAGAAATACTTTTGTACGATTTCTAAGTAAGCTTTTAGCAGCTAGGAAAAATAGCCTATAGGCTATTATTTTTCCTAGCACTTACAAACACAACCAGAAACGTAACAAAAACGACAAAACCCGGATAGTAACGACCAAGTCGAGTGCAGATGATTCACGCTACACATTTCAACTGGATTCCCACCGAGTATTGTTAGTTCGGCCTAAGTAAATAAAGGTAGGCCTGTGTGCGGCGATAGTTTAATGAACTTATACTTGTATGGATATCAATCTAACTGCAAATGTTACACAAATATCAATTTCAATTTCAGAGATGATTCCCGGATACGCTTTCGAATTACGCACGATCTTTACGATTTAAGGTAGATATCTTGTTTTTTCTTGTTTTAAAGTCTTAATCTACGTGGAGCAGTCAATAAATAGGCTAAAAAATGTGAATAAAGTAGAGGCCAAAAGCGGAAAAAAGTTTACTCACTGCAAATGTTTATTTTTTGTATACGAATCAGTTTTACGCTATTTTATATCCAATCCGGGATGGATGGGACAACAAAATTGTCGCTTATACGTCAAAATTACTCAAATGTGAGTGGAATACAAAAGGATGCAAATACGAGGTCACTTATTTATTACCGGTATTTCATAGAAGGGACAATTTCCTTCCACGAACCCCGGAAATGAAGCCATTTTGATTTTGACATCCCCGCTCGCAGTCAATTGTTCTCTTTAACGTCCGTTTGTGGCAAATTAGTTTGTAAATTGGTCGCTTTATTTTTGTTTCGAATTTTGAATATATTCTCAAACAACAGTCAAATTATTTATGGTTGTTTAAGATATGTTACCAGCGTAATTTCATACCAGCTGTACGGTGAATGAAAAAATCGTGAGGAAACCTACACACTACGAGTATGTGTGTGAAATGGATAAGGCAATGCCAAACCACTACATTAAAATTGCCAAGAGACATGTAGTGTGTTTCATTTCATACAATAATCACGACCCTCAGTAATGAGAAATACGACTTAAGGATGGAAATATTTGCTATCGTTAATACTTTAAGAGGTTTATTTTTATAATTTGCTAATGTATCTGGAAAATGAGCAACGGGTCACCACAAGACAGAAAATGATCACTGCTTCTCAGGAACATCAGCAACTCCACAAAAATAGCAGATGCGTTGCCTTCCTAGTTGGTATAAAATATATTTTGCCATGCCAATAATATTTCCAGTAGGCACTATTTCTAGACTAGAGAGAAGAAAATATCTTGGAAAACTTGTAAAACGCTAGAAAGATGAAGCGCTACCTTTCTCCGAAGATTTACTGCCGTCGATAGTTTTAGATTGGTCCAATTCAGTAGAGTTAAGTTTTTCTTTATTATTGTGAAAAATAAGAAATTAAAGTTCACAAAGTCAAAGGGCAAATACTTTCAGGACATTTTATTAAATATATGTATAAAAAAATTGACTGAGGTAATTTACAATGGAACATCCGAGAAAAGATATACTTAAATAAGAATACACTAGTTTTGCACAATTTGTTAATTTTCGTTTCAAATGGTATTCAAGTAAAAAAAGTTTGTGAAACCTTTTAAACGAATACGAACAAGTTTTTCGTTTATTGAAATCTTGATAAATGATACCCATCTTTCGCACGATTCCGAATTAGTAGATAAATAACTTTTTTTATTTTACTGTTAAATTGTCGTATGAATTTTAAGCAAAATAATGAAAAAAATCTAGTTAAGTATACCGATAAACGACTGATTTGGTGTAATAGTTCAGATTTATATAGACTATATATGAGCATGAGCATATAGATTATAATGAGCATTGTGCACTGTGCATCTTCCCGAGCTGTGTTTCAAAAAACTGACACAAATATTTGCCCTATATAGAAATCGAACCTAAACCCTTGAGGCCATGTCCTGTTTATTAAATCCTTAGATCATCAAGGCATTATTAACAAGGAATTAACAAAATTCGGCCATCATAATCAAATATTTTTCCCTGTTACTTACACCGCACATCCAATAGAGTCGCGTGCCTGCATCGGCAGATAGTGCCGGTCAGTCAGCTGATAGTTTAATAGCTCCGGCGCTAACTAGCTCGGGGACGCAACTCCTTTCATCAGGAACTCTGTTTATCTATAATTTAGCACCAAGCCGTTATCGGTACAAAGATCAGTTTTAGCTTAATCGCCACGCTTGTCATATGAGCATTGTGCATCTTCCCGAGCTGTGTTTCAAAAAACTGACACATATATTTGCCCTATATGGAAATCAAACCTAGGTCCTCGAGACCTATTCTGTTTTTTAAACCCTTAGACCATCTAGACATTATTAACAAAGGAATGATAACATTCAGACATTATAATTAAATATTTTTCCCTGTTACTTACACCGCGTCCAATAGAATCGCTTGCCTGCATCGGCAGATAGTGCCGGTCAGTCAGCTGATAGTTTAATAGCTCCGGCGCTAACTAGCTCGGGGACGCAACTCCTTTCATCAGGAACTCTGTTTATCTATAATTTAGCACCACGCTGTCTAGCAACTTTACACATTAACTAGCAGAAAACGGGTTGGTGCCTGCTTTTATGGTACTTATAGAGATTGTTGAGGTTTCGTGATGAAAATTTAAAAAACAAATTTCGAGACCGTTGTATTAATTTGCCACCAAGCTGTCTTTAATGTAATTTTTAAAGAAACACATCAAGTCTTTTATTTTGGAGGTCAAAAAAAAGAATCTTAAACTCAAACTGAAGTTCTTTATTTTGTTATATCATTTTCAACGGAATAATCTTCTTAACAGCATACACCCTGTATATTGGAATAATTAAAGTTTAATTTATTAATGATGTCACACAAAATAATTACCCTTGAGGACCTGTTGCACATCATGTTAGATGCAACGTGAACACAAAACGTCTTTTCACAAGAATCATGCAAAATTAGGTTTTAGGCTCGTCTGGCAAAACAACTCGAGTCTGAACTTAATTAATTTACTACAGCGTAATTTAAATAAAGCAGAACAAAACACTCCCATTATGTTGTTGTATGATTTAATTCTTCAAGTTTTCAGTTTCTAAGTATAATAAATCACCAAGACTGTTTGACACTCAGTGTCTCCTAGAAACCATATTTTGGTCGTGTGAAGTTTTCGTAGGCGTGCCATGAGTGTAGTTGAGAATGTAAAATGGCCAATTTATTTCACTCAACGTAAAATGGTTTTTGTGTTAAGAGCAGGCGCGGATCTAGCCCTCAAAAAAGGTTGTGGGCACAGCCACCAAAAAAAAAATAGATATAAAAATGTATTGCCTATTCTAACGGTGGCAAAATTTTTTTTTTAAAATTTTATTGTAGTAGGGCGCGGCGTTCCAAATCACGCTTGATTTTTTAAAAGCTCATCAGTCAGCTGTTTTTATCATTAGCCTATCGATCTTATCAATAGATTAAATTACAATAAGCAAATTAGGGTTGTGGGCATGCCCATAGTGCCCACAACGGTGGATCCGCGCCTGGTTAAGAGTTGCCTTTGTAAACTATACAGGGTTGTAGTGAGATAATTATGTTGAGTGAAACATATTACAGTTATACAAGTCAAGACTCTTAGCATGTCCATGGATATTTGTAGCGATGTATTTGGTAAGAAAGACTGGCTTAATTCCCTCTTCAAACAAATATGTTTACTGATAAATATAGCATCTCGTTGCATAAAACGGAACCTTTAGGTTTTATTGCACTTTTTTCATTATAATCTGATATGTATCCG
The DNA here is from genome assembly GCA_958496325.1 of Nomophila noctuella. Classification (NCBI taxonomy): domain Eukaryota; kingdom Metazoa; phylum Arthropoda; class Insecta; order Lepidoptera; family Crambidae; genus Nomophila; species Nomophila noctuella. The sequence goes on from OY292498.1 coordinate 4,982,491, forward strand.
TTTTTGGTTTTTTCTTCTTATTCTGAATTATTATAATTAGAAGCGTTATTTCCCTTTATAAATGTCAATTACGCTAAGGAAAATATTTTTCATATATTGCTACAGAAGATTTTCATCGGACGCGTATCACTACATAGTATAAAATAAAGTCGCTTTCTCTGTCCCTATGTCCCTTTGTATGCTTAAATCTTTGAAACTACGCAACGGATTTTGATGCGGTTTTTTTTAAAAGATAGAGTGATTCAATAGGAAGGTTTTTATGTATAATACATGCATAATATAGTAGAGAAACACTAATAAACTTTGTTAAACCCGTACTAAGTCGGAGCGGGTCGCTAGTAAACTCATAAAATGGAACGAGCCTAATGAACCCTCGCGTGAAGCCATTGAAAAACGGCATTCGAAATGATGCTATCTCTCCCTAAAATAAATGTAATGAAAATCATCCCTCCGAATCAGAGCATTCATAACCAAACAAATACGCTGAATTAGAAGTAAATTAAAGTATCAGCCTGTTAATGTCCCACTGCAGGGCAAAGGCATTTAAAATCATGTTGTCGTTACAAATATTGATATTGGCATAGTCACCAAGCTTGCCAAACCCAGACTGTCTTAAGAAAAAAAACACTCATATTTTGCTCGACCCCGGAATCGTATCCAGAATCTCGTGACTACGGCCCGTTACCGAAACCACTAGGACATCGAGTCGTCATCAAGGAAAATAAGAACTTGGGAATAATCCATAAACTTAATTTATTCCAACGTTATATTTAAACGAGTAAATAACGTTTCAGATTTGAATAACATGTCTTTTCGTTTTAGAATTGGAAATGATTATTCTTTCTTTAACCATGTCAAGTAGACAACCCGGAGACAGCCCTTTTGAGGCACAAAAGGGTGAGCGACGCGTAATCACTTCGATCCAACAAAGTCGACTCCGACTTGTACCTAATGATCTCGATTTAAAATCTTATTCTTTACGCATACGAGTACAAGCAAAACACGACCAAATATCAACCTTATTCCGTTGTTTTAAGTGCTAGACGTTTACACGTTCGTACGGAACAATTTTCCGTCCGGTCCGTCTAATATGCCGTGTAAATTATCTATTTTTGCCCTAATGAAAAGCTTCTAACTTTGTTAACAAAGAGACGATCGGATTCCCTGTCCCTTAGTAATTAAAATGGCACGTTCAAGGTTCATTCACCGAACTTAATTATAGCTATAGATTGTGTTTAGCAAAGTGATAATTATAACGTGCTTCTTGGCTCTCGTCAGGGCGGTTTTTTTTAAACGCTTAACAACGCTGCGCTGGATTCTATAGCTCTACATTTTAGTGAACAAACAACTTATCGTTACTCATGCCATATATTAAAATCATGAGAATTGTGCCATTGTTTTGATTCACGTGACCTGTGTAGGTTACTAAGGTTATAACGGTGCTGTTCCCTTTCAGCCTTCATTCTAATCAGCGCGCGCACTGGCCGCTTACGTCTGCTTATCAAAATCAAACGTAACAAATCAAAATTTGTTCATAAGTTCTGTTCTCTTTAATTTTGATAAGTCATCCGCAGTCCTACAGCAACCGCAGAGCTATACACAGATCTCAAAAATTCCTTAACAAAAAAAAGCTAAAAAGCCAGCAACGAATTAGGGACCGCAATGGAGTCGCGGGTGTCTATGGACTGGCTGGGAGTGCGAGTTACCTGATGGTAAGTGATTAGCACAGCCCATAGGATCCCGCTTGCTCATTTGCCACCTGTACCATAACAACAATGTTCCTTTTCATAGCCGATAATCCATAATATGGACACCGCAGCCAATAATTGGTTGCCCTTAGCTAATTGGAAGTTGATTTATCGGCAATGCAACTCTGGTAAAACTCTCGTTACTGATAATGGCTTTTTGGCCGGGCGGTGAAAATTGCCCGGCAATTTGTGACACCGCAATTAAAACTTGGTTTTCTGGACCTGTTGTTGCACGTAATAACAGTTTATTAGGCTTTAAATAGTTCTAATTGTTTTGTGTTCACACGATACCAAACTATTTAAACTAAAAACCCGTCTAAACTCTAAGTACATACTTACCTATATTTTTAGTACTTATTTCGGCGGGCACATTTGTGTGTAGGAATAATTCCGGTGCGGCCGTTTTCAGAACATGGCGGCCTATCTTAAAAAACAGCCAAGTACGCGGAATAATTATAGTGCACAAGCACAGATGCACTCCCGATTTTCCCTACTCTCTATTCTCATAGTTCGTTCGGACAACAATCTATCACGACCGTAGAGAGATCAGGCGCATAACCAACGGCTGATCATTCCTCCTGAAGCATGGAGGAGATCGAGATTAAAAATTTCTTTCACCAATATCTGGTTTTCTCTCTTTTAAAAGTTCGCCCTAAAGTTGTAATGGTGTGTTTAGCAAAACCTAGATCATGATGAATGTACAGGGTTCAAGCAATGCCTAAAGCGCTAAATTTAGATAAACGTCCCGGAATATGTAGTTCAAATATTGATAACTAGTACAGAACAACTCCATTATATGTGATCTATGTGATATATGTGTGTTCGAATGTTCGCATTATGCAAATAATGTGATATTATAGCTTACATAATTCAATACCTAATTTCTTTTATAACCTACTCCTATAAATTTGTTTGAACATTTTTATTGATGTAAGGGTAATTTGTAGCTTACAGAGAATGAATGATAAATTGCTATGTTATAAATTGGCTCGAAAGACTACAATTGATTCCTTTATCTGATGGGCGCGACAGAATTCTTTTCAGAATATTATTTATCACGATTCATGTATTTATCAAAATCAATTTATCTTCACAAAATGAATCGCTTTATTTTTCACTAATGATTATTCCCGGTTGATATTCGTTCTTCTAGAACTCAAAGAAAGAACAAAAGCAACAAAAATAAAAAAAGCAAAAGTTTAATTAATTTTTTACTTATACCTTATATCTCTACCTTATCGCCCCTTACATTGTGTTTTATGTTGATTGTTTATTGTTTCATCTTCCTGTGGTATTATAAAAATATACATTGCGTCTGAAAAGTACATAATTATAAAACTTGGACTTTTTGTATTACTTCTCCGCATGTTACACACATTTTGTTTTACTTCGTGGCTGCTTGAGTTTACCTTTGGCAAATCTCCACGAAAGAAATATTTGTTACGTTAAATACATACCCGTTATTAAGACGTATATGATTCGTAAAGTTGTTTCGCCGCAGGGTATGCGGCTCATATTATGTGGCTAAAACATACTCTTTTGACAAAACAAAGACTTTGTTATAAAATTAGAAAACCCAATTGAGTTTATTTTCAGTAGGCCGTTCACCTCGGAGTTATAGAACGTTTAAAAAAGTTATTCAAAACACATTGTAACATAATTTTGTATTATAGTTTTTATAATATCGAGCTCCTCTGTGCTTGGAAGGGCACGTTAAGCTGTTGGTCCCGGCTTCATTAGAAGTCGTTGATATCTACCAATCGGGACTAGGCCCGCCCTGTAATTTAAGACATGTTTTCCCTATCCATTTATGTAAAAGTAAGGGACGTGTCCCAACAGTGAGGTCGACTATAACGATGATGGTCTAGTTTCCCTTGTAAGGGTTACGGAGGTCAGACGACAGTCGCTGCATTGTAACCAGGCTTGTCAATTCATAATAATAATAATCATAGTCGCAGCGTACCCTGGGTTTCGAAGCAATGACCGAGGATGGAACCGGGATAAGCGCTAGGATGATGATGATGAGGATGAATAATTGTTCTATAAGTCAATAGGAATCATGGCGGACATAATAAAATGATACAAGCACGTAAAAGCTTTTGAAAACTTTATTGCGGTAACAAAATTTATGGAAAAGAAAGAGCGTAAAAGAAAATTAAACGGATGAATTCAAATTGTCGTCCTCTTTAAATATTCTCGGCCGTTTATAAAACGGAGTTTTAAACTTCTTTGCCTCAGTTATATCGATATTGCCGAGGAAAGTCCGCATTTAGTTTTGCTACTTTAATTTTTCTTTTCAACTTTTAATTGTGTCATTTCAGTTGTTCCGATAATGACACAGTTATAATTTCTCTTAGTTTGTTACTCATTTTGTTTTCATAAATCATCAAAAAGATTCGCGTCGGCTTAGAGACAAGAGAGTGATAGTTATGAGTATATTTGTAAATTATGTTAAATGTTTTTATGATTAAATGATATTTTCCAATATTTTAACTTAACTCAAACAAAACAAAAGTTTGTGACTTGTTTACATGATAATCTGAACCGTGTTGTTGTTAAGAGAGATCCTTTGGGAATATAAATGAGTTCTTTAGGGTCGTTTTCAAATTAAGACAAAACAAAAACGTGAATGAAAATTAAAATGAATGAACTTTAAGGTCTGTTGAAGTTTGAAACTGCTTTGTTCCATAACAAATCTCGAACTAAGTTTATGGATAAGCTCAAAAATTCTTTTTTTGATAATCAAGGAAAAAATATCTCGAACGATATTTGATATTTATCTATATTGACATTTATATTGTTCGAATAAATAGTTAATTTTGCTCGCCCTCGGTAAATTGTTTCAAGGATTTTTTTTACTTTTATTATTGTAATTTATTTACTCAGTTCATTATTTCTTTGCAGCAGTGGCAGGCAGAACTTGTTTTAGCTCACTTTTATAATAATACACGACTCAAGGTTTTAATCGTATTATAAGAAATCACCGAGGTCCATTTTGTTTGTTAATTAATCACTGATAGAGTAAAATTGTCTCCACACTTTGAGTTCATTGAAATCTACAAAGACTAATACAATAAAGCTCAAGCGCTTGTTTGTTCGATTGCTTGTATGTTTGAACACGCTAATCAAAGCTACTACTGGCTAAAATTGAAAAAAAAAAAATGTTTTGGTTTATTTGTCGAAAAAGGCTTTGAGCTATAATAGTACAACACTATGTGGGTGGAAACCGAAATCCACTCGGACGGAGTCGTGGGAGGCCGCTAGTCGTCTGATCAAATCGAGTCCGCCGGGTATTGCGTTTATTAAGGTCGACAATCACCTATTTATTGATAATATCGACTGGGGACGGTATTATCAGGCATTACTTTAAATACGTCGTTTCAATGAAAATGCGATTACGATGTTAATACTCTGAAAGACGCTCATGTTAAAATTGTTTTCAGAGCGAAAATGAGGTTGAAAATTGTGCGTGAAATGTAATACAAACATGTGGGCTTACAATTATAGTCCAGTAATTTTAGCATTTTTTATCCACGATCTGCGGAATAATTCCTAGTGAGCTGAATTTTTGTATACACCTTTATTATGATATTTTAATAATGATGTGAAAAATCGACATTGATATCGTGCCGGCTAAAAAAGTTATAGGGGTCCAAACGTCACGAAAATCAGTTTTTCACAAATATCTCGCGATTTATTGCTCAGAGGTCAATAAGTGCTTCATAAAAGTTGTTCGTCGTAAAATTGTCTACAAAAAAGGTCTCTTGCATTTTTTCTGTAGAATTAACCGTTTTTGAAATAGAGACTAGAATGCACTCACATATGGTATTGTATACCGTACGCCGCATACCAAGGCATAAACCCTATTGTTTGTTTTTTTCCCTTTTTTGTTTGTGTGTTTTTTGTTAGTATGATGTTATACATATAGGAATATAAAGGACTTGTAATACTAGTACAGTAAGGAAAATAGGAATATCAGCTATAAAAAACAAAGTGGCAATTTTTTTTGTCACTTTATAACTCAAGAACGGGCTCACCGATCCAAACCAAATTTTCAGGGTTTGTACAGACTATTTAGTAGATGATTTATGTGAAGTTTGAACAAAATCGGTCGTTCTTTTTATACGTAGCGAAGCACGCACCGGGCCGCTAGTAATGATATAGATATGCAATGTGAATTTTAGCAATTTTGATCCACGATCTGCGGAAAAAATCCTAGTGGGCTGAATTTTTGTGTAAGCCTTTATTATGATATTGTGATGAAGATGTGAAAAATCGACATTGATATCGTGCCGGCTAAAAAGTTATAGGGGTCCAAACGTCACTGGACATAGCATATCTATATCATTACTAGCGGCCCGGTACGTGCTTCGCTACGTATAAAAAGAACGACCGATTTTGTTCAAACTTCACATAAAACATCTAATAAATAGTCTGTACAAACCCTGAAAAGGAGAAATCCGTTTCTCATACAAACGGGGGCCTGGAAGAGCACGGCTACAAATTGGTCACCGATTAGAACACTTCAAAAGATTACATTTGCCCAATTTTAATAGCTGAATACAACGGCCAAATATGTTAAAATCATGCATGAATATTCATTATTATTGCCATATCTATATGGTGTGACATCAAGTGACAGGATTGACATTGACGTATGACGTAAAACCATAATGCACTGATATATACATAGACAAGATATAGGTCAGTGCCAAAATGGCTCCATTTCAATTGACACTGATCGTTTAATCGATCAATTGTTTGATTTTATTATTATCTTTATTATGAAGACGTAAAAAGTAGATCATTATTAAGATATAACGAATATTACAAATAATAAACGATTGTAGTTTTTCAAAATGTAGCAAAAACACACTGGAACATGATGCATTTAATTTAATCTCCGCTTATCGATTTTCTCTAATCGATTATTTAATCTGTCATGTTATTAGGTGCGTTTTTGAAGACAGTTAAAAATTAAAAAATATAGTGCTATGTCGTTTATAAAGTATGTTTGATAATGTAAAATATATAATTATGCAATTAACTTAAGTTGGCCAAAGCCTATTCCGTTGTTATTTATAGAGGTTAATAAACAAAAATTTACAGATTTTTTGGTATATAATTTATCCATGCACAATCAAGCCCAAAATGGATCGTCTCCTTTGGTTTGGATCAATGAGCCCGTTCTTGAGTTATAAAGTGACAAAAAAATGACCACTTAGTTTTTAGGGTTCCGTAGCCAAAATGGCAAAAAAACGGAACCCTTATAGATTCGTCATGTCTGTCTGTCTGTCTGTCTGTCTGTCCGCCAGTCTGTCACAGCCACTTTTTTCCGAAACTATAAGTACTATACTGTTGAAACTTGGTGAGTGGATGTATTCTGTGAACCGCAACAAGGTTTTCACACGAAAATAGAAAAAAAAATAAAAATAGTGGCGGGTCCCCATAGTCAGAACTGAAACTGAAAATATTTTTTTTCATTGAACATATACGTGTGGGGTATCTATGGATAGGTCTTTAAAAAATATATTAAGGTTTCTAATATCACTTTTTTCTAAAGTGAATACTTTGCGTGACAGACCCTTCCAAAGTGGAAAAAAGTGTGTCCCCCCCCTCTAACTTCTAAAATAAGAGGATGATAAAACTGAAATAATTATATGATGTACATTACTATAAAAACTACCAACGAAAATTGGTTCGAACGAAATCTATTCAGTAGTTTTTTTAATATGTCAAAAATAGAATTTGTACGGAACCCTCAGTGCGGGAGTCCGACTCGCACTTGGCCAATTTTTTATAGTTAATATTCCTGTTTTCCTGACTGTACTAGTATTACAAGTCCTTTATATTTCTGTATGTAGATCATCATACTAACAAAAAACACACAAACGAAAAAGGGAGAAAAACAAACAATAGGGTTTATGCCTTGGTATGCGGCGTACGGTATACAATACAATATGTGAGTGCATTCTAGACTCTATTTCAAAAACGGTTAATTGTACAGAAAAATGCAAGAGACCTTTTTTGTAGACAATTTTACGACGAACAACTTTTTTGAAACCATTATTGACCGCTGAGCAAAAGATCGCGAGATATTTGCGAAAAACTGATTTTCGTGACGTTTGGACCCCTATAACTTTTTTAGCCAGCACGATATCAATGTCGATTTTTCACATCATCATAACAATATCATAATAAAGGTGTATACAAAAATTCAGCTCACTAGGAATTATTCCGCAGATAAAATCTAAAATTCCTGGACTATTAACAAGCTTATGATTCTAGTTAATAATTCTTGCAAATTACAAGATGGTTATTAAAATAATTTACGTAATGAGTAATATGATCTCCTTCATCGTACCTACCTATTTATCTTTTCTGAAGTTTATAAGCTCGCACTACATTGTTCTTAGGTTAAGATGTGTAACAATTAATCATCATCATCCTAGCGCCTCTCCCGGTTGCATCCTCGGCCATTGCCTTGGAGCCCAGGGTACGCTGCGACTATGATCCTGAATTGACATACCTGGTTATTACAATGGAGCGACTGTCGTCTGACCTCTGTAACATAGTCGGGACCAACGGCTTAACGTGCATTCCGAAGCACGGAATCATCATTCTTATCGGACAATCAGGTGATTCAAGCCTGCAATGTCCTAACCAAACTGGGAAAACCAACACAAAGTGAAAGTGTTCCCCGCGGGATTCGAACCCACGACCTCCGAGTTCGTAGTTTTTGAGCGCAGCGCTCTAACCACCACACCACGGAGGCAGAAATGTGCATGTGTAACAATTAATATTATGCATTAATATAAAACTTAAGCATTCTATTACTTTATTGATTTTGCTAGAAGCCTTCACTTAGATTTACCAAAATCTTGAATGAAGCCTTATTATACTGATTTGTTTCGAACGATTGACTTCAAAGATGAATATTAATTTTCCAAGACAAAAGCCCCCACGAAGATCACTCAAATGAAAGGAAAGAAGATGGGATATACATTATTCACCATTGAGTTCAACCTATCTTTGATGTTTTTGGACAGGGCAATCTCAAACCTTTACTTAATTGCAGTATAAGAATTTTATTATTAGAAATATAAGGGATTTAAAATATCTTGCATATTAATTAAAAGTTGCTTTCATCTTTACAAATCTTCATAAATAATTGTGGCAGTTGAGTCATAAACTTAAGAAATTGCCTGTAATCAAAGATACAGTTTTTTTTTTCTTAATTTTGAGAAACTAACGACCGCCTTTTCATTAACTTGAATGTAACCAAACCGACATTTATTGTATTAAACTTGTATGTAAGCTGTGATTTAGAATAAGCGCTATATCCTTCCTACTCGAAGTTTTTTCGCCCCTCGTACAAATGGTATTTATTGAATTTATAATTGCCACTTCATTTCCTAAATTGCACATGTTATTGATTTAAAAAAAAACTACGTTCATGTTGCTATTTTTTTCACTTTTTATATTTCTTAGCTCACAATAACAACGCAATGTAAACCTAGCAGATCGAACTCGCAGTAAACTTTATTTACCGCCTTTACCGCTCCGACTGATTGATTCGAATAAAAGTCGGGTAATATCTACAATTGGAAAGAAAATTGACAATAAAACAGACACTGGTAGTAGAGCGGTTTTATTTTTCCAATTATGCACAGTTTGGGGTGGTCTCAATGAGAGAAGGTCCACGGTTTATTTCAAACGAGAATTGTTTTGGTTTCAAAAGTAATTGTTTGATCTAAACAAATCTTCATACTCCTAACAATTAAATTTTTAAGATAGCGTGATCGTAGAATAATGTTTGTAGAAGGCAACAATGTTAAAGTCAATGACTTAATGAGCTCCCTTAAAATTTTAATTTTTGTATTCTTTTCGTAAGACTTCCGACCTGTTTCGACTTTGCACGGGTGCAACTAAATGATCGGTGTTCTTCAACTATATTTTTGCATGTATCATTTACACATGAACTATTTTCTTTAATTAGTTTATCTAGTAAAAAAAAGCATGAAAATAGGTTGTGTTTAAAGATTTCAACGAACATACATAAGAACAGACAGTCGAAAGTGACTCTATTTTAACCTATGTAGTGATTTCCATTTACATTACAATAACACATTTGCCATCCCACTTCACCTTATTTTCACAATTTTACTACCAAAATATTTTTACAAAGTTCAAAACAATCTGTCGTAAATATATTATTATTTCCGATTATAATGTAGCAAGTCCCAAGGATTCCGAAGTAAGTATGTTAATGTGGATGCTGTTATTGAACCACATTATTTGCCAAAGTTTTAGATTAAGATGAGGGCGCAAAGTCAAAGAAAAGTAAAGCTTATCTTTCTTTAACTAAATTCAAAATGTTTTGCCACGGTTTGCTTTAGTTCGTTGAAAAAGTTGCCAAGACCACAGTGAAGGGAATTGCAGAGATATCTCATCTGCCATGACATGAGATATAACAAAGCGTGACTGGGAGTTTGGTTGGGAAAATATCTAATACTATGTAATTGTTAAAACATCAATTCAATGATTGTTATTTATGGTTTTAGTAATATTTTTTTATCTTTTAGAAGTGTGTGTCCTTAAAGGTATTTTTCCTTCTTTTGAATACAATAAATATGGAGACATAAAGATCACACAAGGACACAATAAACCTTGTTGTGTAAATTAATTTATGTAATATTACTGTCTTGCGAGTTGTTAATCTATATCAAACTTCAACCTTCCGGATGAAAAAAGTTCAATGATATCCAAGTTATTTTCACGCTTATTCGGAATCAAAATAGTAATGTGATTCGAAACTCGTTACCCACTGAGGCAAAAAGTGGACCAATAAGAGACGGTTTGCTAAGTCGTCGCAAGTAAAAGGATTTGATCTCGATATATTTACATACATAAGTTATAAAGCTTACTTAGTTTAAAATTTAATGTACAAAGCAAACTTCGATCCTGAAAGAATTTTACTCTACTGCCTCTCCTTTGACTGTGCATCCGACCTGCCTACTGGTTTGTTTTCGCAAAAACTTCTTCAATTGGCGTCGTTTTGAACTCTGTTTGCATTTGAGTAAATTAACTTTAGTTATTGGCGCCCGTCTCGGGGCTCACTCATGAATTATTCATATCATCGCACCAACAGCTTTGTCGTAAACAGCCCTATTTGAAACGCCATCGATAACATAGGCCTGTGTGACATATTTGAAAAGTTTTTGATTGCCGTAGAGGTAAGATGCGATGTTTTCAGACGGTGACTTGCTGCCTTTAGCCTTTTGTTAGATGAGCTTGGGCGTGCCTTACTCTAGAACAGACATTTAATAAGGTTGTAAACGGTTTTATAGGAAAGAGTCACAATAGTATGGAGAGGTTGTTTTAGAATTGGTTTTCATGGCCATTTGTGAAGCTGTTAATTACCCATTATGACCAATTGGTTAGGTACATTATTATTATCCAAGTTTAGGTTAGGTTTATTACCAATATGTAATGTCGAAACCCTTATTAATTTACAATGTTTTTACGTATTACCTGCAAATATATAAATTGAAGAAGAAATATTTGTTTGCATGTGTTTGCGAATAAATCAATGCAAATAAATGCATTCTTCCTCTCTTTTACCAAGCAAGAAGGCTTTTATTTGTGTAACAAGTTATTTTACGAAGGAGGTTGTACACAAACAGTTTAATGGATCGTAACTAGATTATGTTCAAACTTCCAACGGTTCATTGTCTTATAACAAAGAGTTTTCGTATACAATGGCTGTGCGTTTCAATACAGTAACTTATTTGCAACTTGTGTTCTTACATTGTGTGTCTAAATAACATCTTAACAATTTGATTTCAAAACAGTGTTGTTTAGAATGTTTGAAGATTAGGATTAATATAATTTAATGCTGTTTAATAAACCAAATCATTATTATTTACAACTAAAATGTAATGTTTGAGTCGCAGTTACATTTTTCTTATAAATTAATGCTTTTAGTCACGTTGTATTATTCGAGTGTATCCTTAAAAATAAATTGGTAATATTATATCCGTACGTACATTTTCTTGTACCGCATTTGATATAGGTATTACGCGTATTATGTTAACTTGTACTGTATATACTTTTAATGGTATCAACAACGCTGCGTATGACAATACAAAACGTAATTGGATCGGTTCCAGTTATGAGACGTCGTAAAAATATAAATTGCGTAAGTTGCTCCATACAAGTAGGCACTCGTAAGGTGCCTTTACTGTTTTGCCATTCGAAAAATGATGGATTTTTTTATGAATCTGCTTTATTTTTTATTTTGATAAGAGAGCCCCTGTGTGTGAATAAAAGTGGATAGATTTCAGGCGTGGTTGATTGGTTGAGGTTGGTGGAGTCGTAAAGTGCGTGTAAGCAATTTGTTTGAATGTGTGTGAATACATAATGAATGAGTAGGTATACTTAAGCTTCGAAACAATCATGAATAGGAATCGGGCTGATCGAACTATGCACAATATCATCAAATGAATACAATAGTGAACACAAAGGTTTGATACTGTTCAAAGTCAGTGACCATAAAAATGTTAACAAAATATATTTATTTTTATTTTGATAAAAGAACACTCGCGGGGAAATAAACGTGGATAGATTTCTCGCGTGGGTGATTTGTGGAGGCTCGTAGAAGAGTCGTAAAGTGCGTGATACTGACTTGTTTTAATGAACCTTCGTACGTACGTACGAGTAACCTTCGCTCACAAAAGTCGTAGGATAAAATTGGCTGATGAATTGGGTGATTGGTGATTCGCATCAAATTGATGAGACTAGTATCTCAATTGTGTAACTATGTACTATTTAAATTTTGTAGAAGCACAAAGTGCCTTAAAATAAATATGACTTATATGAGTCCCAAATGCTCTCATTTGGGACTCATATAAGTCATATTCCTTTAACTATTTTTTATTACTTATTATAATTATGTTAAAGGGAGGCAAAATAACAAGACGGTCATCTGATGGTTAGTGATCAACGCTGCCCATGGACATAAACAACCGCACAAGGGTCGCAGATGCCCTTATAGACCCCATACCCTCCCCAACTGATCACTGGCGATCTTACTAGCAGAGTTTTGCGTTGTTAAAGCCATAGCAAATGTTTCTTGTAATATATATCCGTATCAACCCCTACCTCGATAAACTTAGTCTTTGAGACCCTCTCGCAAATCACAAGGGTGAAATAAAATGAGTATTAACGAGAAAACTTTCCTTTGTGTGGGAAAGTTGAAAGAAAATGTTCCGTCTTATAATGAAACGCTGACCGCTTTTATAGTTTAAAAACTCCCCGATATTGTCTATCGTTATCTCTAATCGATTGTTCCGAAAAAGGTTGTTAAAACATTAGTTTACAATGTATTTTTAATACTTTATAAACTCTGTTAAAATGTTCAAAACATTAAAATATTACCGAAGCACTCAAAAGACCATTATTTTGGCAAAAGTAAACGTATACGTGTTATAACAACAAAGACGTAGTCTATTAATTGTAATCAAAATAATTATAACTAACTAACGTATATGGCTCAACCAGCCAAAGTGTTTCTTGCCCTCCGAAACGAGAAATCAAAATATAATATGCTTAAAAAAAACTGTTAATTTTCTAGTACTTTATTTAGCTTTTCCGAGTGGTCATGATATTTCTTGATTTAGGCTAGTTTTTGGCATGATCAAGACACGTTAATTTTCTTGAAAAATTAGATTATAGTTTACCACTAAATGATAATAATTATATCACTAACAATAACATACTATTATTAATAATTCACCTAATTCACATTCCCATAAGAGAAAAGTTGCCTAAGCTATTATTTAATTTCGTCGAAAACTGCCAGGCTATTTAATTTGGGGGCTTTGTGGCCGCCGGAGGGCAAGTAGAGCATAACCAGTATAATATTAAATTCCAGCTACCCTCATTAGTGCCTAGGAGTGTGTATCTAGGATACAATAATATACATACGTAGCTTAAAATACATGGTTCATAAAACGTTCATATTTATATATGGCAACTCGCTTGGTCTAACTGCCTCTGTTGTGTAGTAGTTAGAGCGCTGTGCTCAAAAACTATGAACTCGAAGGTCGTGGGTTCGAATCCTGCGGGGACCTCTTTCACACTTTGTGTTGGTTTTAACAGTTTGGTTAGGTCTTTGCAGGCTTGAATCACCTGATTGTCAGAATGTTGATTCCCTGCTTCTGAAGGCACATCATAGTGGAAGCATACCTTGGGCTCCAAGGCAATGGCCGAAGATGCAACCGAGAGGCGCTATGATGATGATGATGATGATGAACTTGCTTGGTTTAGTGGTCAAGAAGTTGCCTACTAGACCAAGAGGTCGCGTGTGTTTCTATCCATATATTATCGCTGCCTTATATTTGTTTTGATATGATTTGATTTTAATAGATACAATGATTAAAACACATGTGTAGCGTAGAATTCGTAATTCATATCTGATACTCATGATTTCCGTGCAAAACCGGGAAATGTCGCAAGTGTATCATAATTTTAACGGTAAACGAAACGCAGTGCAGCCATAATTTCCATGTTAAACCATTTTCACATCTGTAGGTATTCAGTTCTGAGGATATAAACTGAAACTATATTTAGAGCTAAGGATTTAACTAGTATTCATGTTACTACGGGATCCTGCTAATTGGTCGCTTGTATGCCAAGCTTAATACCTATCTATGTATTTATTTATGAAATGGGGCCTCCTTTCTGTTAGTTCTATGAACATTACACAATGAAGGAGGAATACATTTGAAATATAAACTTTATTCCTAATATCAACAAAGGGAATGATTTATTTTACTTATAATAATACCCCTCCACTCATGTTTCGACCATTGCGCCCGATCTTACGATCAGCCAGGTACGCAGGATATATTATTGTGCAGAAGGCCGCAGGCACAGGTAAAATCTCTATTCCCTCACTCTCATTGTTTTTTTTTATTGCATTCACACCGTTACACATTTTTATATAAGAAAAACAGTAACAAATGCACCCTGTAAGGGCATAGCAATTATTATAATATGTTACATGAAACATTTTCATATTATTTTATACACTTATATTATGTTTATCTATACTATGAGATATAGATATACATAATTTTCTATGGTAATATTATATAGAGGAATACTATATAAATAAATCTTAAATAAAGCTACATTATTAGAATGTTCGGTGGAACAGTAATCTGACCCTACCGTAGAGAGATCAAGATCAAGAAATTGAAATTGTGATTGACGCCTCTTGATCAATATTGTAAGTGAATGTTAATTAGAATAAAAACAAATCAAGATCTTAATTTGTTTTAGTTTTTAATTTTTGATGGTTTAAACTAGAGTAACCTTGTGTCACAGGCTTGTTTTGATTAAAATATACAAGCATACTACTCGTAGATTATGTAATGGTTTAAGATTCAAAGTGCTATTCTTATGTTTTATTTTACATTTTTTCCCTTTGTAAGCGACGTAGTTACTCTTTCACAGCACAGTATACATTTATCTAGGTTACCCGCGTTATAGGTTTCCCCACTACGGAAATTGAATTAGGATCCATTTCATAGGCCGAGAGTGGCGGGAAATTAATACGTGTAAGTATGGAAACACACTAGGCCGAAAAAACGCGACCGAAGTTCGGGGGCAATGGATTTTCTATACAATATTACACGTTATATTGTCATGATTTGTCATCATCTATTTAAAATGTTAATATTTATATTAAAAAAACAATCCATTGCAGGCGTAGTCACTCCGAACTTTGTAAGCGTTTAATCGGCTACACAAATAATGTGGGTGTGTACCTTGGAGTTTTTTTATTTTAAATGCACCAACTAAATACAATTTTCTATGGATGTGTAAAAGTTCTAGGTTGTCTCACTCAGTTTGAACCGAGTTAACAGCTCTACTACCTTACCAAATATCGATTACTCGTAAGAAAATTACAATGTTTCTCTATAGATTCAAGAATTTCCTTCCTATTCCTACTAAAATTACCCTTGTGCGAACTCTCCTCTTACCTATAATTGATTACGCGGATGTATGTACTACCGATTTAAATTGTGACCTCCTCGCCAAATTGGACCGTTTACTTAATTCTGGCATACGTTTCATTTTTAATCTACGTAAATTTGATCACGTTTCCTCCTTTCGCTCTCAACTTAAATGGTTGCCTATTTCACTTCGTCGTAATGCCAGAATCCTTTCTACACTGTATTCTCTTCTCAATGATCCTAATGCCCCTCCTTACCTTAAATCTAATTTCCAACTCCTAAGTTCGACACATGAGCGGCAGTTGCGATCTGCCAACAGGTTAACGCTTGCCACTCCCTCCCACCGATCCGGTTTTGTAGCGAACTCCTTCACAGTAAGTGCTATCAGATTATGGAACACTCTTCCGGAAAATATTAGGCAGGCGCCGAGTAGAAGAGCATTTAAGTTTCTTGTCCATCACTTCCTAACCAATTCTTGCGCTTCATCGTGCACCGTTTCCAGTACTTAATCTAGCATCATTTATCAGTTATACTTATTTTCTTTATAATATATTATATTTATGTATAGTTGTATTTTATTATAAAGTATATATATTTTTATATAAAGTTATATGTGTATTTTTATGTAGTCTGTTATATGTTAACTAGTTAATAAGAGTAATTATTATTATTAATAAGAGTAAATTATTTTATTTTAATAGCACTACCTACCTACTATTCACTTTCTGTTTTGCCCTAAGGTTGACTGGTAGAGAATGCCATGAGGCATTAAGTCCGCCTTTTGTACAAATTTTATTTCGTGCAATAAAGTTTAAATAAATAAATGTTTGGATGTTTGGTTGATGGACGCGACACAAAAAAAGTCACCTCCTCTACAATATTATAATCGACATTGTCTTTTGTGACCGCAGTGTGTTGAATGGTAAAACACAATACAAGCAGCGGTTTATCTCTCCGTAATGTTCCTTAATCGCTTGTTACGACCATTTTACGAAATGAGGAGTACTATTTCTAGGCCTGCAATTACACGACACTAAATTAAATTACTGCTTCCTCAAGCAGTAATTTAATTTATATTCTACCTTAACAAAAATGCTTCTTTTTATGTAGTAGTAATCTAAACGTATATAATAAAAAAAAAATGAAGAGTATCTTCGTTTTTTTTTTATTTTAGCACGATAAGCGGTGGAACCACTGGTTCGAATTGAAAAAATGTTTTTGGAGGGGATTTATAATATAACACTAAATATGCGGGACCGAAATCAACAGGGACGAAGTCACGGTCGGCCGCTACTTACTAATAATACTAAATAATAATAAAACTTTCTAAATTTATTTTATTAAAAGAGAAACCCGGTGCTATTTCAGCAGTAGTAATTAGTTATCCGACTCAGTCAAAGCTTAATACTAACTTCAACGAAAGCTAAACTAACTATTACTACGAAAGCCAAAGAGATACATCTCAAAGGAAACCGATGTGATTTCATTTTACCGTGCAAAAGATATTTCCTTAATGCCTGATATTTGAACAGAGAAAATGTGATTTCAAAAGTTTATAAGCTATTTTTTATTACAAAAAAGGTAATGAAAGTGGCTATTTCTATAACAAAATCAGGCCTGTTAATGGGCTACTTATCTTTGTAACGAAATCATGATTTCAATAATAATTTATGGAGGCATATGACCTGCAGTGGGGCATAATTAGGCTGATATTTTACTTTACTTCGCAATCGGTGAGGACTTTTCTCAAAAAAATAATAAAGAAAGTACCAAAT
This sequence comes from Nomophila noctuella, assembly GCA_958496325.1. NCBI lineage: Eukaryota > Metazoa > Arthropoda > Insecta > Lepidoptera > Crambidae > Nomophila > Nomophila noctuella. Next base: position 5,000,038 of record OY292498.1, read on the forward strand.
TACCAATCGCCATTCCGTTAGCGTACTCGATTTAAGGTACCAATGGCCAGTCTCCAAAGATTTCTCTGGAGTTTTGTCATTTTCGTTTGATACCGCATGGCAAGACGTGTCATGAAAGCAGAACTGAAAGTTCTCGTATCAACAGAAGTACCTATTTAGCGCCTACGTGACCTCGATTACATTTTAGATGTCTGAGGTCAGCATGTTTCCTCTAAAAGTTTATTCGAAGAGTTGGGTCAATTGGTTATTTCACTGCATTTAAAATAAATTATGAAACTGTTATTTTAAGCAATATGCACAAATCTTTACGCCACCGTTACTGTTGACTTTATTTATAGTAAATGGAAACAAAAAGCATCGATTTGGCAAAACTAGCATGTGACGTCATAGCTCACTATTTCATAATAAAGTTTTGTACAATATTGCGGTTTTGGCATTTTATAAAAGTGAATGATTGGACCTGTCAGTCAAATACCAGTAAGGTAAGGCATGAGGTTTCAACGACTCTTATGGAGTTGTTTCGTTTGTTTGTACCTATCTAGGAACTACTAGTTCAATTTGAAAAAGTCTTTTTGTGTTGGATATTCCGTTTATCGAGGTAGGCTTTAAGCTATATTATACACTTTATGTGCGGTAACCGAAATCCAAGAGGATGAAGTAGCAGGCGGCCGCTTGTGATATTGTTTTGTCCAAAACGTATTGTCTTATTCAATATCTGTGAACTTGTTTATCTATTAACATATATCTAAACACGTTTATCTATTTTTAGACAATTCGGACGATCATCAGAATTGGCGGTAATACCACTTAGCCGATAGTCCAGTGACCTACTAAAGTGGCGTTACTTACAAGTAATCTAATTCCCATGAATTAGGGCGGCTGTCCCCTGAGTGCCTCTAACATTGTCCCAGTAATTGTGCGAGACAAGTTGGGTAAGAATAACCATGACAGTTTTTTGCGATAGAAATGATGAAGTTCTGTTTTGACGACCTGTTCGGTGGTCACCAAAAAGATCGCGTTCGATCATAGCACATTACAAACATTTGTGTACATGAACATAGTATTATAATACCATCCACTGATGCTTTTGATATTTGTAACACAAGGGCCTGAGCTGCCTACCACGGAGTCAGATCACTGTTTTTTGATGTTTATTTCTTTAATATATAAAAAAAGTTTAGTTTTATATGACCTATGTACAAAACATTATAAAAACAGTTTTTCTGTTTCAATTAATTAAAAAGTACTTCACTCCTGAGGATGCAGAAGACCGGGCAAAGAGGAGGAGGTTTAAGCAGGAAAGCGGACTCCGGCACTAGTCTGGGAAAACGCTAGGACAAAGAAGAAGAAAAATACATTCGTTGAACTCACCTTTGTTCACCTATCGGACTGAAGGTCTCATATTGACGGGTGACCTGAAACAATAATATTATAGATTTATATTAACATTCCCAAAGATCACGCGTTTAAAACAAATAAGTATTATGACCTAACCAACGAAATGACTAAAAATGGTTATATAGCACGGTTGTATGCTGTGGAAGTGGGTGCGAGAGGTATACCAGCGAAATCTCTCTACAACCTACTGAAGGACTTAGGATTACCAAGATCTAATATTAGCTCCTTACTGGAAAAAGCAACTAAAGCCGCTTTACTCGGCTCGTACCAAATATGGTTGGGAAGGGAGAGGAATGTCATCGGTGGAGGTGATCGTTAGTATACTATAAAGGGGCCCCTTAAACCTACACGCTGGGTCGCAAGTCCCAGGCGCCGACTGACATTCCTCTCTGTTCCACGCGATGGACCCGGCACCCGCACGGAGAATCCATGGATAGCTAAGAAGTTCGTCTCTTATGTTTGTACATTTTGGCTAAAGAAAATAGGTTCATATAGAGTTTTACTAAGGTTCTATTTCATCTCACGTCCATTAAGATAATAGAAAGTGTTCTCTAAAATGAAAGTGGGGATATTTTTGATATATATCTCGTGACTCGCGCCGCATAAATCTGTCCTCTGGCGCCTGTGGCTGTGTACAATAACCCCTGTTTACTAACTTTAATAAAGGTGATACATTACATTCTCCTAAACTCGTTACACCAGCTTTTGAACCTAAGTTAGGTATTCACGTAATGCCGAACGCTTTATGTTATCTAGTCGGGGTAGTTTTATTTATAACTAGCCTACCGTCGCGGTTTTCACATGCGCGTAATTTCTTTCTTACAAATATACCCACCTTTCCCCCATTTTTCCGGTATTAAAAGTCAAATAATTATCCAACAGTGAAATTATTATTCAAATCCGTCTAGTGGTTTTGAGTTTATTCAGAAAATACAAAAATAAAAATCTTTCCTCTAAATAATATAAGTGACATGTAGATGTTGATAATATAATTTGGAAAGTTCCCATCGTTGACTGAAACTCATCATTTGAAACGATACAAACTTAGTTGTTTGTATAGTTATTATAACAGTTGTCGGCAGACCCCTCTTTCCCATTGGGCAAATAATACCATTTGAGCAAAACATAATTATTTAAAAAACCCATATAGAATTAGGGTAGGTAAATTCTGCAACTCTCATTAGGTTAAAAAGTCGCGTCGTTATTAATAACTTACCTAATGAATAAAGATGTTTAAATGAGTATTCAATATTTTATTTCAGCTGCAATGAACGGAATAACATAATAACAAGTTCACAGGAAAATCCAACTTTTCGTTGATACACCAAAGATGTTTGCAAATTGCTTTGCTTCACAAAGGTACGCACAAACATCATAGTAAAATTACAATTCTTAGTGAAATACATTAATGTTTCTTTTCTCTCCATAAGAATATTACGTTGGATAGGCGGGGAACAAAAAAAAACTATTTCTATTATTCAAAAAGCTTTTCAACTGAAAATAGAGAATGTCTTCAGTCCAAGAAATATAAATTCTTGTCGTTAATAAAAAAAAAATTGGCCAAGTGCGAGTCGGACTCCCGCACTGAGGGTTCCGTACAAATTCTATTTTTGACGTATTAAAAAAACTACTGAATAGATTTCGTTCGAACCAATTTTCGTTGGTAGTTTTTATGGTAATGTACTTTATATAATTATTTCAGTTTTATCATCCTCTTATTTTAGAAGTTAGAGGGGGGGGACACACTTTTTTCCACTTTGGAAGGGTCTGTCACGCAAAGTATTCACTTTAGAAAAAAGTGATATTAGAAACCTTAATATAATTTTTAAAGACCTATCCATAGATACCCCACACGTATATGTTCAATGAAAAAAAAAATTTCGAGTTTCAGTTCTGACTATGGGGACCCCCCACATTTTTTATTTTTTTTCTATTTTCGTGTGAAAACCTTGTTGCGGTTCACCGAATACATCCACTCACCAAGTTTCAACAGTATAGTACTTATAGTTTCGGAAAAAAGTGGCTGTGACAGACTGGCGGACAGACAGACAGACAGACAGACAGACATGACGAATCTATAAGGGTTCCGTTTTTTTGCCATTTTGGCTACGGAACCCTAAAAAATGTAGTGCTTGCGACAAATTTAATTAAATGACAATGAAATACATTGTCATTTAATTAAGTTTAACTATATTCATTGTTTAAATTTAAATTTTCCTTATTCATCCAAAAGTAAGATCAAAATATATGATTCGAGAAAATTAAGGATTAGGACTTAATTGTGTATAACTGTAAAGGTGTATTACTAAGCCTTACTTGTACTATAAAACTCATGAGAATTCATGACTTCATAACTTGCTTTATATTCACACATAACGAAATTAGAATCGCAAGTTTAGGAGGTAATTCTGGTAGAAACGAAATAAAGTTAAATTAAATGTAATAATTTATGTTGAACTTCTAAAATGAACGACGCTTTAGAGTTCACAGGATTGTACATATATATTTAAATTTATGGGTACATCCTTTCACAAATTTCTTGATAAAATTAACACCTGTAGGTACATATTATTACATACATACGTGGGTTCATAAAGAAGACAAACAAAGTATTGTGTTCTATTCTTGAATAAGGTATAAAAAATATGCTTTGAATATTTGTAACAAAACATTCAATACAATATCATTACTCAGTACAATAATTGATTGATTGCTACTGGGTCGAAAAGTTTTGTTCCATCGTAAAACCTAACCAACAAAAGTTTTGCTAAGTTTCCTTTGAGAATTCCGAAATATCTGAAACTTTTCGTTCAGTTTCTTACATGTCCCTGACAATTTGTGTTGTATTGGAGTGAGAATTATCTGCTTTAGTTTAGTGGGAAAGATCGGTTGAAGTTATTTTGGAAATCCACTATGTGCCTTACCAGTTAAACGCCTCTTTCCAACTATCAGGCGTTACCTACATACTTATTAGGCTGTACCTACAAATAGGAATTAATATACCTAATATTAAAATTATAATACAAAAAAACAAATTAATTAGTAGTAAGGTAGTAAACCTTACTACTAATTAATTTGTTTTTTTAATGATGATTAAGCAAATGAAATTTACCTTCTTGCTTCTGAATCGTCTTATTGGACAGAATACCGTATAACGTCAGTATACTTATACTCGTATATATGTACATTTCAATATTGAATTTATCCGGATGTCACATGCAAATTTTGAACGGATGCCTTAACAAGAAAAGCCTTTTTGGATATTCTAATAAATTGACTTATTCAATCACATCAGCGTAAAAGGGTGTTCAAATATCTATTTTCTCGTGTAAAAGTGGCATCGGTAACGCAATTTGTTGTAACGTGTTTAAGATTTCTACATATTGGATAAACGCACTCATGCAAAAAATGTGTGTTTTTTTTCTGCTGGATTATTACTTTATATAAATACATAACATAATGTGGGGAAGTACATCCACCTTACAAAAGACCACGGTGAAATAGCACCTTCTAACTATTGTGCTATGTTTCTGTTGGTGAGCAAAGTCGCCAGCGCTCAGTGAGGGAAGGTATAGGGTCTTTTTGGCCTGAAATGCATCGGCGATACCTCTGGTGTCGCGGGTGTCCATGGGCGGCGGTGATTGCTTACTGTTAGGCGAAGCGTAAGCTCGTTTGCCAAAAAACAAAATGGTAAATCAATTCTAAAGCACATTAACGACGACAATGTAATTGTAGTTTTCACAGTTAGAAAATGAAAATGTACCGTGCTATTAATATCCCACTGCAGAGCAAAGGTCTCCTTCATTTGAAATCATCTGAGAAAAATAGGTTTTAGGTTAATAGCCACGCTTTCCAAACGCTTTCCAAATGGGGATTGGTGATAACAAAACTAGGCTGTATTCGGAAAATACTCAAATTTTGCTCTATTAGAAAAGCCGAGTAAAATTAAATCAGGACTTTAATTCAGACTTTGTTTGAATATTTCCTTACAAACCAAATTAGAGTAGGCTCCGTAAAGCGTTCGTCTTGTTAATACGCGTACAAAGCCCGAGAGATTATCCCCTGTGTCTTACACTATAATTATAATTCAATAAATATTTGATACTGTTTGAATATTGCCCTGTTCACAGTTATGTGCGAGTTGTAATTAATAGCTGTGTGCTTGTATTAAGTTTGGTATCTAGTTTGGCACTAGTAAACTGCCTTAGCGACAAACTTGGGCTTTGGTGTAGTTAAGGGAAGGTCAAAATATTGATTGAATGTGGTAACAATGTTGGTATCCGTGTCCATTTCAACGCCGTTTCACCATGTGATGGTATCGTTAAAGCCTTGGTTCTTTTGGATTTTAATTGGCTGACGTTTTAAGTGTCGGCAGTTATTTGGGAAATGCTTGTTTCAAGCATAAACGTCATTCGAATTTTAAATGCCAATATGATTTTAAGCGACACTCAAGAAAAAACGAACGAAAATAGTTGAAAATGGATCGGTACGTTTAGCTTCAAGTTATCCAACTCTTAAAGAATCTGAAGAAAACTCAAACTATTTAAATGGTCGGAAGTACCGTGACACCAGAGAAAAGCCGAACTTCGATGCCAGGGACGGAAACCCACTTCCCAAAGTGAAGTAAGTAAGTAAGAACTATCAAAAGTCAAGTAAAGAGTCAATAAATTAACTTATTTATTCACTCAACTGGAGCTGTGCAAACAGATCTTGACATTTCGCTGTAAATGTACGACAGAGTTTGAGAACTAGTAGAACTTTCCGCTTCTCAAAGTTTCAGTGTAGTGGGTGTCAATAGGCGGGCTTAATGTGCGAAACTTCGGTGTGTAAGTGACGATAATTTATTCTGCAACTACAGTTTCGTGTGTATATTATTGCCTACACAGTTCAGTAGGTGAGACCTTGGCATCTTAGTTGTTCAATATATTTCGACTTGAGTAGTTTATATTCGAGCAAAAAAGAGTAGAAACGGAATGTCACTATTGATTTTAAACCAAAATTAAACACAAGAGTATACAACCTACACTTCTCAATAAACTTTATATTATTTAAACTAACGTAACATTTTCAATATTCGCGAAAATGTAAATAACATTACTAGAAAACTGACTAAAGGAGTAAAACTATTAGTACCGAAGAATGAAGTGTTATTTTATTGTTAGAATATTTTTCTCCACTTTAAGTACTTATTTAGCAGTTAAATCTATACTTACTTTAAATACTTATGCTACTTTTATTCACAATTACATTTTCAAACGAGTAGTTAGCAACCTACTCTGAGGAATTATTTGACTTCACTAGTATAAACCAAATACCCATATTTTTTTCCATGGCATCTGTGTCATATATTTTTAACTCTCCATATATTGTGTTTACAGCACCCAACAACTCGGTAAGCTTATTTGGTGCATATACGAGTAAGAATGAGGAAAATACCAAATAAGTAAGTTAAGTTAAGTAGCTTATCTACCCGAACCTGCTGGCGTGGTAGCTGTGTGAAGTTGGAAGCACGAAACTTCCAAGTTCACAAAGTTTGATGAAGGTGACATGTGACTTAACTTAAATGACTTTCTGGTTTGCAGGAAGAAACAACATTTTGGTGAGTAATTACAAATTTGTATAAGGTTTTTTATTCTTGAATTTTGTGTTTTGTGTTGTTTAATTGATTGTGTTACAGATTAGACGGAGGGTATCAGGTAATACAAGCGATACAACTCATAATTTCAAGTCAGTAACAAATAAAAAAATAAATAATTTGGTCTAGCACACCAATTACCTAGCCCCATACTGAGCTTGAAGTTTGTGCTATGCTAGGGAACGGATAGACATATTTAAATACTTTTATAAACATCCTCTACTATATGAGAACAAATGCCAATGTTCATCACACAAACATTTGCCCCTAGCAGGATTCGAATCCTGACTCTTGGATTTTGCAGCCAGGGATTCTGACTACCAGACCAAAGGGCCCGTTAAAGTTATGTATCGCTGCCAGCATAATTAAAAGTTTCCGAGAGTAAGTTAGTACTTGCAGTGTACGTGAGAACTAATTATACTGAACATGCATTACGCTTACAAACCATATTTGTTGATATTTATTTATTTATTTATTGTAAATAAATACTTTATTAAAATTTTGTTATTAAAAAATATTATAACACTCATGTACATATGATGAGTGTTTATCAATTTTATTATACTTGCTGCCCGGTACGTGCTTCGCTACGTGTGGTAAATGAAGAACCAATCAACCGCTTTGTCTTCTTCTTATCATCATCTTGAGTTATAAAGTGACACCGAAAATGCCACTTATTTTTATGCATAAAGATTAAGATTATGAATTAAATAACAATATATTATGAGCGATTATTACTTCTTGGGCACTCAGGAAAAAAATGGAACTTTATCATTAAGAGAGGTAGAGCTTGGTGGATAAGTTCCACCAAGCTCTACCTCACTCGAATGAGCCACTCGTCTGCGGAAGTACCTCCACCTTACAGAAGATCACAGTGAAATAGCATGTTGTAACTGTTGTGCTATGTTTCTGCTGGTGAGTAAGGTCGTCGGAGCTCAGTTGGGGAGGGTATGGGGTCTCAAAGGGTACAACACATGGGCAGTGGTGATCACTTACCATCAGGTAATACAATTACTCGTTGGCATCAGTATATTTGTGTATGTACACAAAAATAAAAGATAACTAATTATAAAACGCAACGTCTCATGCAATTTTGACGTTCCATATTCATAACTCCATTACGCCTGAAGTCAGACATCAACCTAATTGAAGGCCAGTCAGCCACTGAGCTTTAGTTAAACACAATTCCAACTTGCCTCTATACCAAGCTTCGCTTTTATTAGTTTAAAACTTGTTTCTGGTTTATAAAATATCATACAATGCTAGTCAAGGGGTTAAATAAATTCCTTGGACTAATAGACTAATTGCCTAGCTCCAAACAGATTTCAAAGCACGTAAGACAATTAACAATTGCGCTTGGTGGGATTCGAACCCGCTTCCCTCGGTTTTGAGGTTAAGACCACCATTGGACTCGCGGGCCAACTAAAGAGTAATTTAGTCATGAGATTGAATACTAATTCTGTCTAGCGTGCACAATAACCCTTAGAATTTTCTAAAGAAATTCGACCCTCTTGTACGTTTGCATCTCTATCACATTAAGAAAAAACCGGCCAAGAGCGTGTCGGACACGCCCATGAAAGGGTTCCGTAGCTAAAAGATAGCCCGACCGCTTAAGACAACATTTAGTAAGGGCAACTGCACGTCATAAGTTGGTCGAAATGTATAAAAATAACTATGTATGATACAGAGTTTGCTATAGTTTTCGTTGAAAGTACTTACTTGGAGGTATACAGGACATTTTTTTCAGAATTATTGTAATAGTATTTCAAAAGTTAAGGAGGGGGGGACGCTCTAATTTTAACTTTGTATTAATATATCTCGAGACTGGGGTGTTTGATCCACATGGTTTCAAGGCGAGTTTTATTGTATTTAAAAATACCTTTTTAACGATACCCTACACGATGGGTTAAGTTGGTTTTTTTTTTTTAGAATTAACTTTTCGCTGTATGGGAGGGGGGGTAAAAAATGATTATTTTTCGATAATTTTAAAAACCAATTCTTGAATTATCACTATACATCTCTCCACCAATTTTCGTGGCAATCGGTTCAGAAACGGCGGAGAACGAACCAGGACAGACAGACAGACAGACAGACAGACAGACAGACATGACGAAACTATAAGGGTTCCGTTTTTGCCATTTGGCTACGGAACCCTAAAAAGAAATAGGATTTAGGAAGGTTCCTAAGATGTGTTTCGCAAATGATCCAACTATGGGCGGTGACTTAATCCTAGTTTAGTTCCTGTTCTGAAAAGGAAATGACACCTTCGAGCAGGCCCAACTACGAGTATATCCTACTACTATTATAAAGGCGAAAGTTTGTATGTATGGATGTATGGATGTTTGTTACTCTTTCACGTAAAAACTACTGAATGGATTTGAATGAAACTTTACCACAATGTAGCTTATACATCAGAATAACACATAGGATATTGGAAATCGAAATCCACGCGGACGGAGTCGCGGGCGGCCGCTAGTTTTGTAATATAAGTCTTAAGACAATAAAGAAAAGTTCATTTTCGCTTGAGGTGTAACGATCTAAGATGTTGAATGGTAACTGGTTTCACACAATTCCTGTGTTTAGCTACCGCTCCGGTATTTACACGTAGGTAATTGCTGGTTGAACTGTCAAATAAATGTTGAGACTAATGAATGGGAATGTTTGAAGGTGGATAGGATAATAATTTAAAGAAGAGAGCGTAATTTAAAGTTCGCGTTTTGTAAAACAATAATAATATTATTTACTCCTGTTCTTTATAAAATAACTGTTCTTAATGAAATGTATAAATGACTCATATCTACTTTTACTCATTGAAAAGACTCAAAAGGTGATCAAACGAAGGGTTTTAAAAAAATGTAGTTTAATAAATAGGTTAACCGCGATTTTACACGATATTGGATTTTTTATAAAGTTAAGAAACTGTTGTAAATGAATTAAAACAATTCAGCAATGGATTGTTTTTGCCGGGATGAAAAAAATATTATTCCGTAATACGGTGGTCTACGCACACTTTTTCCATTTATAACAGGCTTAATTTTCCTCACAAAATCTCCAGAAAACGGCCCTTGTTCTTATGAATAATTTACAATGGACGAAGCCAGAGATCTAATATGTTATATATTCATACATTAATCCAGGTTTTAGAGATAATACGTGATGACAAGTGACTGCCACGATCTAATAAACTACATTTACCTCTAATACTGCAAAGTTTAACACAAGTTATACACAAAAAGTTAAATCGTTCGATTTGCCCTTACACCAGAAAACTGTGGCATTATTTTGCCGTACACCATCTAGCGAACACAACGTACACTAACACTACAATGACATTATTTCCAAGGCATCGGAATAAATGCAATTGATAAATTATTAAAATCAGAGAACTAACGCATGAAACGTTACAACTTTAGCTTTATTTGTATTTTTCTTTCGACTTATATGCACTTCAAAAAGGTACAGGACGGCATATTGTTAACCTTTTTATAAAATCATCTTCACACTTCACACATTTGAACCTTGTAACGTTGTAACGGCTGACTGTCAACGTACTGTCATTGCTATAAGGGCCATAGCCCACGGCGTATTTTAAACGCGCAGACGACGCGCAGATTACACGCGTATACGCGAGTCAAACGAGATTCTATCGCAACTTTGTAACTTTTGTATCATGATTGCAAACGCAACAATCAGCATCTACTGCGCCGAAAACGCGCGTTCCTGATACGCGCGTCGTCTGCGCGTTTAAAATACGCCGTGTGCTATGGCCCTAAGACGCGACTGTCGCTCTTATGTATTTTAATTCCAATTTCAAATTATGGCGAGGGCAAATCTAGCGATTTAAATCTATGGTTATACATATTATGTAGACTATGAAATGGTGATGTTCATGTATTTAATGAGTGCGTATCCAACGTGTTCTGCTAACAAACAATATGAGCGCAAGGGTTGAGAGATAGACGAAGTTAGCAGGGTCGCAGTTCTCATTATTAACTTGCCACTTCAAGGTCTAACTACATTCTAACAGATTTGTTCTGGCTACAAATGTGATATAATGTCTTGTAAAACAAGGAGTTCAAATGTATTTTGTAAACGCAAAAGTCGATGAATTTATTAAGGAGTTCTGTTTGCAAATAATTACAATTTCATGACCTGTAAGGGTATTTTGTTTATTCCAGTACTTGTCGTTATGTTTTGATTCACGTGGCTACTAATGATGAAATAAACAACTTACATAAATCAGAATGCATGTGGTTTTTATTTACCGGTTTTATCCGTTTCTATCTTAGTTGTTTCCTTCAATGTTTGTACATAGTAACGTTTTGCAGTTAAAGTTATTTGTGGGAAGGTTGACTGGTAGAGAATTCCATGAGGCATCAAGTCCGCCTTTTGTACCATTTATTTATATCGTGCAATTAAGTTTATGTAAATTATTTTTAAGGTTCATTGCTAAAGACAAAAAGCTAAAAAAACCAAACCCAATTAATTGCATTACCAAAGTAAAGGATCATCAAATACTTCATCAATGAAAACATAACTCTCATCAACACATACGAACGCTTAAATCCAATAAATGTTCAGTAATCCACGCAATGTTGGTATGATTGTTCAATACCGCTTCAGTGCTTACGCATAACCGCTAGTTAAGTCGGCAAATAATTGTCGAGGTAACAAACTGTGTGTTCCCGGCACATTGTGTTTGAAACAGATGGGCCGTTATTCGGATTAGCTTTAAACAAATTATAAAAAAATTGCTTACACACAAAATCAAAATCAAGAATATCTTTATTCAAATAGGCATACAAACAAGCACTTCCGAATCGTCAAAACGAAGAAAATACAATAAATGTTATTCAATACACCTTAGGCTATTGGAAATCGAATTCCACGCGGACGGAGTCGCGGGCGGCCGCTAGTATGTTGGTTGATATATAAAATATACTAATATAAATAAACATACTTAATGCGATTCTACCACTGGTTCGTCACTTAACCACTGAGCTTAACCACTACACCAAACTGCCCATTAAAAAAAAAACAAGTTATTATGTTCCCGATGTTCCCGGCAAATTGTGTTTGGAGCAGGTGTAACTATGTATGTTGATACAAATAAAGTAACGAAGTGAAATCTATTCAACGGCTCACGCACTCACGTAGTTTACTGAAATGGGGTAAGGCATGGGTAAAGAGATCCGTCACTTAGAAACATCCGAATGAGATTTTTGTGCCTATAAAGTGTACACGTAGGATAAGTCCTTTTTCAAGGGAGAAATGCCTTTGACAAGGTCTTAGTCACACTTGTTAATACGAGATTTTATTAATTTTATTATTTATGGAGGCGTTTATGTAAATTTTTGTAATTAATTTTACGGCAATACAGTAAGAAGCGTTTATGTTTTTTCTATACATATAAAGTAAGAGTCGTCTGCAATGCGCGCTTGGTAATGGACGCGCGTTGCTCACTGCACTGACCCGAATTTATTTTCGCGAACTGCGCGGTTTTGCCGCTGCCGCACACCGCCGCTATGAGTTCCGAAAAACTCATAGCCAACGAGCTGTTGGCGTTTATTAACCACGCCATCGACACCATGGACGAGGTCAGCATCATGCAGATCTGCAAGTCTAGCTTCAAGCAGGACGAGATTTGTAGAAGCAAGGTGCTGCTCTACGAGACCCTCGGCCAGGTCGACCGGATGCCCACCCGGAGGAGGGATGAGACAGGGGAGAGAAGTATTCAGGACATCATCAATCTCCTGAAGACAACCGATCCAGACGACGTGCCTCACTTCGTGGCGAAGGATCTGAACAAGCTCCCGCCCGTCACGTTCGACCACGTCGACGTCACCAGGCTGCTCAAGGACATAACCACCTTGAAAGCGGGCCTGGCCGAAGTACAGCTGAAGTTGGAGGCTTCTGAATCTACGATCTGTGGGCTGCGTGCGGAATTATTATCGTTAAAAAGTAATAATTCCGTAAGTAGGTCACCAGAAGCATCGAACGTGAACACCCGTCGTCGCGGCGCGCGAATCAGTAGTTTGTCGTCGTCGCCGGTCACTGCTGAGGTTAGCGATTTGCGCGACCCAGTGAGCCCCGCCGCCCGCTCCCCGGCCCCGCGGATGACGTCGAGTGCGGCCGCTGTCGCGAGCTCGCCGCGTGCCTACGCTGCAGCCGCCGCCGCGCCTGCCCCCGCCGCACCGCCCGCCCCGCCAATGAAGCGGCCCTCCGATAGAGGGACAAAGAAGAGCCGGAGGAAACTAGCTGAGAAGCTGGTGCCACCTACTGGTTCGAGCAAGAACCAGACCGATGAGGAGGGCTTTACCAAAGTCGAAAGGAAGAGGAGGAGGCCCTCATCTCGCAACATCTGTGGCACTGCTTCGGCCGAGCCGACACATCCGCTGCGTCCTGAGATACCATCGACGCCGCTGTATGTGTCCCGCCTCCACTGGTCTACGAAGGTCGAGGAGGTCGTAGACTACGTCCAGAAGAAGTCTAACTTCAGACTGAGGGTTGAGCGGTTGGTGCCTCGCCATAAGACGAGTTTTAATTCGTTTGTGGTGAGAGTGCCGACTCATCTTCTCGCAAGATTCATGAAGGAGGACTTCTGGCCGCAGGGCGTTGTGTTTCGGAGATTCCGAGGTCGGCTGCCCGCTGAGACTGCACACCCGGTGCTACGTGTGCATTAGTTGTAAATTTAATTTAATAAAATTGTTATAAATATGTATGTTAGACTGTAAGGTATTTATGATATGGGCCTCTGTTTACATATATTTAACATCTTTTTATGTAAATATTGCCTGAAATAAATGATTATTATTATTATTATAAACAAAGCTCATGATTTTGAAGCACAATCCATACTAGCTCGATGCACAAAGTTTTTATGTAACATGTCATACACAACATAACGTACATTTCTTCTCGACTGCCACTTTTGCAGACTAAACCATACGTAAGAGACAAATGTAATTACAGCCTTAAACAAGGTAACAACATTCCGCGGGTAAGGGTACATTGTTCCTCGTACACAACTTTATTTGGTTAACCGTGAGAGATGCACGCTGCAAACAATAATTTAAATTAATTTCGTCGGGGAAGAAAATCATAAAAAAAGTAAGTTTGCGGTCATGTTTTGTCGTGTAAAATGATCGTATAAGAAGCCAGATCAGGCCAACCAATAATGGGGCACCAGAAACCACCTCGAAATAATGCCCTGATATATCCATGCCGATTTCTAAGAATTGTTTAATCTATACTCATCACGGAATTATTTTTGTGTTGGTCCATGTGACGAGGAAGGCCTTAGGCTATAACACTAGGTGTGCGGAAACCGGTACTACAGACGGAGCCGCGGGTGGCCGCTAGTTTAATTCGTAAAATTTCTAGCATTTAAATAAAGGGAGTTACTACGTATCCATAAAATATAACCAATAATTTCATCAAAAAATTATGACGTCATGATTGTTCTACACTTTTACATAACTTCGAAGTTTTGGAGATAAAAATGTCAATCAATCAATTATGATGCTAACCCGCCGTTTTCTTTATCTATCTTAATGACTTCATTTTCAATCACATCTTTCAATCTTGAAGAATCTTCATTTTAAGTCGTGCTGAATAAAGCCAAAGACAGACAAATGTATTATTAAAATGAGTATAAAAACCAACACTTTTGCATCAGTTTCATTCGTGTCACGTAAGTACGCATGTATTTTCTAGTATGATATTGTCCTACCGAGATGACATTGGAATGGAAATACTGTCACGTATCGAAACTACTGAGCGCTTTCCCCATCAGTATAAAAAATTAGACATCCTTCTACGTAGGACGTGCCCAATTGGAATTTCAATTAAACTTAAGCTGGAAAAATCCTTTCCAATTCCAATGGAACTTCTACCAGAGAAATTCTAATATAGCCTAACCTAGCACCGCAAAGCGAAGTCTTTCAAAATTCTTTTCACTACAGAGGAATACTTTTCACTTTTTTTAATTTTCATAGAAACAAGTTTACTAAATAAACTTCTTTTTGAACTTGAGTGGAATTCCATCCAAAATTAAAAGAAAAACATAAATGCCTCTGCTGTTATAACAACTGTAAATGCTTTCATTTAAAAATAAAGGCAAGCAAGCCGGCTGAGTTGGTTAGTAATGTAAGAAAATTATTGGTTAATAAATAAATTATCAAGATTCTTATGTTTGTGGATCGAGAAAGTTAAGTAATGATTTGTTAGGTACCGAATTCTTGCTGCTCTTAATAATTCAAATGGTCTATTGTACCAATCAACAGTATTAAACAATTATTTTATCAACACGAAAACCAATTACGTATTTAGCTACAAATTAAGCAAGTCAATATTATAACAACGCACAAAAGCAATTTAGAATTAAACTTATAATGAGTTTAATAACTTTCTAAGGATGAAAGAAAACTTTGCGCTCAATGCGGGTGTTTAAATATTGGATGGTAAGATGCGCTGGCGAAGGTTTCACTGTACGAGTAATTCGTTATTAATAAACAAAGAAAGTTCAAAGGACAAAGGTAACTTAAAATAAATCATAAACAAGGCGTTTTATGAAAAAAGTGTAAATGTCCATATTCCAGACCGTGCTTGGTTAAGCTAAAATATTTACAGATATTTTACAGATTTGGGAGGTAAAAATATAGTGAACATTTTCAATAAAATTGCACATGCATTTGCATACCTAACCCACCTGAAATCTCAGTCAAGCATCTTACGTAAAGCTCGAGAACTTGCTGAAAAGTTTCGCAGAATACTGTACAAAGGAGATTTGAAGCCTTCACATATTCTTAGATCTTGAAATTCTTGCGATTTTGACGCACTCACAGGAGTTCCTCAAGGGTACGTTCTTTCACCGATTTTATAAAAGGATCGAAGTCACGTGCTGGTCTCGTAAATCAGTACGATGCTTTCAGAGGTGTTGCGTTCTTTCGAATTCACGAATCCATAACATTAAAGGGCGGATTAAAATTCCATCATGGCCGCTGTCAAGACGTGAGACTATGAAGTACGTGACGGAGAACTTGTAAGCCTCATTAGCTCGAGACATAATCAAACTTTTTGACGAATTGGCTCAGCATGTTGATCATTTTTGATAAAGTTTTTGTTGACATTGAGGTCATATTTACATACAAGTCTATAATTAAGATGTTTAACTATTTTTTCACTATATAACTATTAAGTAAGCTTACTGAAAATTTGTCCCATAATTTTCTGTGACACTTTGAACCCAGGGAAAACTACGTCTTCAATTTTATTTCTAGCATATATACAACAAAACAGAATAAGTTGGACTTATTATGTTCTGTTGTATATTAAATAAAACTTTAAATGTTATTCTTTTCTAAACGTCATTTCCTCTTAATAGTCTGTTAAAGAGGAAGTGATGTTGGTATTTAATAGTTAACAGTTTTTAAAACTAGTCTTTGAACTGTTTAGAATAATTTTCCACATAAGCGGCGACGTAAATAACATATCTCGAGGCGTGTTCCCGTACAATAAGATGTCAAAACAAGTCGCTACGCTCTTCAATTACAAAACTCAATTTTCGACGAAAGAACATGGCAATAAAGGAAGTTATTCAGGAATGGAAATCGTACTGTTGTCTCCAGTTCAGGACATAATTTAATATCGGAAAAGTTATTTTCTTTGTTTGTAGACGGTAAATGGATGGGTCGTGTTGATACAACATTAATACAGAGTTGATATAATTAATTTGGACTCAATAAGGTTTTCAAAATATGTTGGGTTTATAGAGACGTGAATAATTTAATTATTAAAAAGCTTTTCATCAAGTTTTTGTTTATTACAATTCAGTAAGAACCGAAATAAAATGAAGACTAACTTTAGTAATCTGATTGCTTCTCAGTTAATTACATTCAGACCAGAATTAGGTTTCAAAATATTTTCGAGTTCTAAGTATTGCTAGAGTTAGAGAATTATTAAGATTTCAAAGGAGATTTCTTCACAATTTCTCTGTAGGCTAGTACTATAAAGACAGTGCAAAAAAAAGTACAGGCACGACCTTTTTGCTGTCTGTTATAGCTCGGTAGAACTAAGAACAATTGTTTTATCTAGGTAGGTTAAAAAATAAAACAGAACCAATAAGCCTTTGTCTAGGACCAGTGCCTCATTTTTAATTAATTATAAATATATAGTGAAAACACTAGCAGTTGGCGGTAAGTTCTACGAACTTCAAACAAACACACAATGTTTCGAACTTATTTGTGCAAAACAACATTTTCCAACAAAAATATACTGAAATTACTAACATATTCTGAAGCGTCAACAGTTTTTGTAGCAAAAGAGAAAGTTTTTTAATTTCATAGTTTTTGTTTTGTTCAAAAAAGTGGTATTGAGCAGATGCTATTCTTACTTCTTCGAGATTGTGCTGTTTGATACAACATACATAACATAACTTATTTATATTCTATCAATTTAATTAAATAGAGCGGCTACAGTTGTGTAATGAAAGAAAAGGGTTCGAAATGTTTGCTCACTTAATACCTTTCCTTGAACATCCGATGCTATTTTTCCATTCTATTAAAAGGTAAGGAGCTCCACTCGTTTGATGTACGAATGCTGCTGAGAAGAAAGGCTGAGATATTCGTATTGTGTATTCGCTGAATTTAAACCATTATGTACGAAGGGGTACCGGTTCGTCCTTTTTAGGAAAATATTTAGTAAAAATAAATTTAAAAGAACTTTCAAAAATACATCTTGACTCGACTAGACTTCTTGGTAATTATATTGTCTGTATGTTTTTCCAAATATGGTTGGTAAATAAGGTTTTTACCTAATAGGTTTTCTGTGTCTGTATCTCGTTTAATTTAAATGATAAGAATATGTACCTATTACTAAAAAAAAATACATTGTTTAAGTGATTTCAAATAAATAAATATGTTTTAATTAAAATGGAGTATAGGTACTTTGTTTTACACAGGCACAGTATGGTATCTCAAGATCTACCAGTCAAAAAAGTGTTTTTGTAAACGAAATTAATGTATTTTTTAATAAAGAAAAGTCCATTACAGTAAAACCCGTACGAATGAATGAATTGAAAATAATTTACTTTTTAATTTTAAAATATCATTATGTTATCACTTGTTTCTGGCATAAACAAAACGAAATCCGTAGTGATGAATAAAACGGCATAAAGTGATATGTCATGAACGATACCATTAAATAATTAAGTTTAACTGCGTGAGGTTAACATATTTACGCTGATGCGGCTATGTCACGCATGGTTGACGTAATAAAAGGAAATCAGTGCTATTGTACGTTTTATTGACCCTAAATTTGTTTTACTGTTACGCCGGGTATAAAACCCTGAATGTTCTGTGACTTCAGTGACGCGACGATAATCGATGCATAATAAATCTGCTAGCATTAATTTAGACGTCGCAAACACGGTATGTTGTTTGTTTATGTTTTTGTGGGAGGGACAATGTAAATGTTTCTGTTTCATTGATTCGTCAATTTTATTTTTTAATGTTGCTTCATAAGAAATTCATTTTGTCATTTAGGTCTAAAATCCTGTTTCGATGTGAAATATAAACAAAGAACAACTTATATTGACAATGGTGGTAGACGAATTGTTGTTTAAAAATAATTTGCGGAACTTAATTTTTGATTTTTTGAAGATAAAAGCGACCGAGAGTACGATTCCCATGTACATCACATGTGGCATTTATCGGGAGAAATAGGGAGTCTTCTTGTGTCCTTAGTAGGCCTCTGACTTCCATCATCATCATCCTAGCTCTTGTCCCGGTCGCATCCTCGGCCATTGCCTTGGAGTCCAGGGTCCGCTTTCCTGTTCTTTCTCCTTCACTTCGTACGATCTTCGGAGTAGGCTTCTGACATTAAGGAGAGGAAAGGGTGGGTTAAGAAAACTTAATGTAAACTTATGTACGCACACAGGACTTTGGTTGATCAACAATAATCTTATCTATAACGAGTTGCGTAGTAACAATCTAACATTCACAATATCCACACGACTTTGTGGACAATAAAATAGCCGCGTACACAGGGCATTATTTGTACTTTGCTGTTTGTTCGCGTTTATTTGTGTGCTAATATTGTGCAAACATGTTAGGGGCTTTCTGCGTAAGTCAACACCGAATTTGTTCGACGTGTAATGGTTGAAAGCGCGTGACCGCTTGTAGGCTGGTGAAGGAGATATGTATGTAGATACGTATCGGTCGGTGGCTGGAAATTAATGATTCAGCCTTTAATATCCCTCTGCAAAGAGACGGACTAGTAATAAAAGTAAGGACTCCGCGACACCTACATTACAAGTGACGCAAAAAAAATCCGTGCTAAGCTGTGTAAATCGCGGCGTGGAGTGTTTCCTTTTTTTAAACTAGTCCGTTTTCAAAGAAAAAAAAAATTGGATAAAGAAAATGATCAATAACAAGGTTAGAAAAAATTGTATCTGAGCATCATGTGTTCGTCACAACAATGTATTTAAGCACCAACAATGTATTTCAATCATCACGATTGCTAAATGCGGGTTGGTAATGTTTTCAGACAACCAGAATGCAAACTCTATTCGTGTTTGGGCAAGACTATGAGGACTTTTAAGAGTACCTTGTTTATGTGTCCGTCTCATAGCGTTAATGAACAAATAAACTACGGTTTAAAGACTTCAGAAATCTGTCATTTAAAATGATAGATACTAAATATAGATCTTAAAATGTTCACGTACCAAAGAAAATGAAGTATTAACGTTTAGTTTTCTAAGAAATTTTAAAATATCTTCTTTCAGAAGTCGTCTTCAAGTTTCTCAGAAGTACTTCGAGTATCCAATTATGAATATTATCCCTTTTCAAGGATTCTTACTGTCAGCTTGATCCGTTTGAGATGCAATGCAAGGTTCGAGCTTACTTCACCTTGTGTAGTTATTCTTGTGAGAATATAATTAGAAATAGGAGCAAAAGTGCAAAACATTAATCAGACATCTGTGAATTAATTACTAGTCTTCCTCTATACATTTTGTTCCAAAAACTACATATATACACAAAAAGCTAAGATTGCTATGAATCACATTTACCTATCATTTCTGCTCCAAATGTTTTAGGGCGCGGGTAAAATATTAATTTGGGATCCCCCATTCTTAGTTATTGTTGACAGAAGCGCATATGCGATACATGAATAATACTAACGAGCCTTTGAACTAAGCTTTTTTTTTCAAATAATGGATTTTAGTATGATTTAAAAACGGCTGTCTCAATTCTTATGCGTAGCTGGCATTGGAAATTCGATTTACAGGTTGTTCATGAACAAAAATTGCTCTAATTCTTAAATGAGTTCTGGAATAAAATTGTAAATTTATCTGCTTTGTTTATGAAAAACATTTCGCCTCATCAAAAATGAAATCGAAACCTGAGTTTCAGCATTTACACGCTTAAAAAAATGTAAAACTTTGATCGAGATGAATTTCCAATAAAACAATGGTACCACACTGCTGAGAATCGGAATCCACAAAATCTGGTTTTAAAATATAATTTAATTGAAACTGTCTGACTGTAAATAAAGTTTTTACTACGAGTATTTGCGAATAGTTTCCCGCAGACCGCGTTTACATAATTGCCTAAAAGTTTGAGCGGGCGTTGGTTGTCGAAGTATGTGGCATTCAGTGAAATTAAACATTCATTTCAAGCCGTGGGTGTAACCATGCAGGGCTGGCTCACTTGGAGAAACCAATTCACCACGTGTTTCTATCTCCATTTTTCATTGGTTGCTTATTCTTTTTTTTCAACTTTCACATAGTACGCTAGCTGTGCGGTGGAGGAGCACTGATAGAAAATGACGACAATAAGGGTGAGACTCTACTGAAGCTGAGATGTGCAAGCGTAGTGGAGATGTGTCGTAAACAGCCAATAGGGGTTTAGCCAAAAAGCGTGGCCATCTCAGAAACGAAATCCTATTGGCTACTAACGGCTCATGTTCGCTCCGCTTTGGAGGAGGCTCAACCTCATTGGCTTTAGGACCTTCTTATTAAACACTTTCTATAACAATGTTTTGCTCCACAGTATATGGCAAGAGTTAAAATATGTAATCTACCCCTCATTCGGCAAAGCTTGTTATTTAAGTACATTAAACAATGAAAATAATAACGTTTATTTTACTTTCGGCATGCGTCATTTGACTGGATTCCCAAAATTACTGTTATCTGTAGTTGGATATAAAGTATCAGTCTCTTATTGTCCCACTCAAGGGCAACGGCCTCTGTCATTAGAAATCATGTTTTCGTTACAAAGATGGGTTTTGTTGGATAAACATAGAAATAAACTATTCTGTAGCGCTTAACTCTTCTATGAAAACTAATAAAATGAGTAGAATTGGCAGCCCTGCTAATAGCCCTGCGGTACAGGTGGTCAGAAACATAATGGAACGTATTACCTATAATTAAACTAATTAAAATAACTAATTAAAATAAAATATACTATTGCAATGTGTTGGAAAATGCTATTGGTATGAGAATTATATTGATGTGTGTTGGAAAATGCATTGGATTCAATCGCAACGAATTACTTTATTGGGCGTAGGCTAGGGTTGTGAAATAAGCTTTACGCTGGCGATTTCTTAAAATAATTTATTTGTTTACTAGCGGCCGCCCGCGACTCCGTCCGCGTGGATTTCGGTTATACTATAGCCTAAAGCCTTCCTCATAACATGGACTATCCAACACAAAAAGAAGTTTTCAAATTGGGCCATTAGTTTCTGAGATAAGCGCGTTCAAACAAACAAACTCTTCAGCTTTATATATTAGTATCGATTCTGAAATACCTGAAGAATTTGTTTACTTAGGCTCGACCAATATTAACATGATCCAAAAACGGAGTATGTACTTCAAAGAGAGTTAGCCTTCCATCGTCTATTTCAGCAAATATGATCTCTGTGACAGGTATACTTCTGATACGAAATTTAACTTAAATTCAAGACAATAAACTCAACCAGCTATTAGTATGAATTTCAATGGAGGTCTTAATACCTCAGAATACTGTTGATTTTCCTTGAATCGTCCACTGTCACTGGGACTATCTTGTGAACAATTGTATTATTTTTTTGCATTTGATATGTAATATTCACAATCAGGTTTGTATGATAAGATAATCCAAAATGAATTTCGACTGACACGGATACGGGGTAGAACCGATAACCATCCCTTGTAAAGGTCAGTTAGTTTCGATATGTTTTTAATCAAACGGATATTTGAGTATTCTCTTTGTTATGCGATTGGAACGAAACGAGTGTAGTTGTTTGCATTCTATTGAATATGCAACTGATGGTTTATTATTATTACAAGTGTTGAACCATTTATGAGGGTAATGGGCACCTGCTGTTTAAAAGCCTCTTCAATGTTTATAGTTATTGAGACCAAAAACGAATAGAATGAATTTATAAAAATAGGAAAAAAATACTCATCTGTTATTGAAATGTTCAATACTAATGTTTATACCCGCGGCTTTGCCCGCGTAATCAAGATTACTGTTTTATCCTATGAGACCATTTATTCGGGCTAAAAATACTGTCTGTATACCAAATTTCATCAACATCCGTTCAGTAATTTCAGTGTGATTGACGGACAGACATACAAACAAAGAAACTTTCACATTTATATAACAGGCATATTGTATTGTACTTGTAACTTTCAAAAACAATAAATAATATACTCGTACACAGAGGACAAAACATCTGAATAAATAAATAAATAAATAAATGCCTTGGACAAACACACCAATTGCCTAGCCCCAAACTAAGCTCGAAGCTTGTAGGTACTATGGAAGCTAGGGAACGGATAGACATACTTAAATACTTTTATAAACATCCATGACTCGAGTACAAATGCCGATGTTCATCACACAAACATTTGCCCCTAGCGGGATTCGAACCCGCGACCCTTGGTTTTGTAGCCAGGGTCTCTAGCCACTCGACCAACGGGCCTGTCAATAGTAGGCCAATTTCCACTCAAAATACCAAATCGCTCTCTAAACGTTCATATTCATGATACACAATACGGTACTACGGTGAAAACGCATTCAATATGAAACTACATCTGCCGTGTGTCATTAAATTCCCATTACAGTTTGGCTGTGATACTGAATCCTGTTTTACTCGTAATTCACCCAGCAAACTGATTGATGTTACGAGTATATTCATTCACCATTTATCTGATTTGAGGCAACCCGCACGTTTAATACCGTGTGGATATCACAGAATATATCATTCGGAATATATTACATGAATATTTGGTAACGATTTTCATATGTATTTTTGTACCAAATAAACTATATTGTATTCTGTTTTATTTATACTTATATCATAAAGCTAACATTGAACGCGATAATCTTTGGAACAACTGGTTCTAAATGAAAAAATATTTTTGCGTTAGATCATCGTCGTCCATTAGTCGAGGAAGGCTTTAAAGTATATTTTAACACTATGTGTGCGGAAACCGAAAACCACGCGGACGGAGTCGCAGGCGGCCGCTACTAGAACATAATATCATTCTGAACATAGAACATGATTATTCAGTAATGATATAAAACTGGTGGACTTATACCAAGGAATGATTGACGTTTAAGAAATAAGGAATATTAGCGTATTTTATTGCCACTTTACAAATTACTCTGTGGCGACCTCGAAACACCCTAGTATCCACCACACATATAACTGTGTGTGTACTCCTCTGTAAACCACAAAGTACAGAGTATACATAAATCACTGTGTGACCACTATGATCATTTCTCTTTCATGTACCTTGATTTTCTATATCAGTGAACAAGAAGGAGACCTGTGCTTGCGTAATACTTATCTTGCGTACCTGGCTGATCGTATCATTGATCGTTGGCTACAACGGCTTGACATAAGTTTTTTAATATGTCTTAAATAGAATTCGTTCGGAACCCTCGGTACGCGATTCCGACTTGTACTTGACCGGTTTTTTTTCCTCGGTTGCGTTATATTTTCTTCCGTACGATAAATCACGGCTAGCACGTTTCATCTGCGGATCGTAAATCAGCGCGTCACTCACAATGAGAGTGAGGTGGAATGCGCTGACCCGTGGCCCACACTTACACACAAGTATGTAAAAGAATAATGTGAACCGGGCCATGGGAAAGCTTAATAAATAAATGAATAATTAAACGCTTATTAGCAACTAGCGGCCGCCAGCGACTCCGTCCGCGTGGGTTACGATTTCCGCATACAGTCTTACTAAAAATCCTACTACTATTATAAAGGCGAAAGTTTGTATGTATGGATGTATGGATGTTTGTTACTCTTTCACGTAAAAACTACTGAATGAATTTGAATGAAACTTTACCACAATATAGCTTATATGTACATCAGAATAACACATAGGATATTGGAAATCGCGTCCAAAACACCGTTGTTTTTTAATGCATGCAGTCAACTTGCACACTTTTATGGTACTAATTACTCAGGATAGAAATAAAAGACGGACAACAATAATCTGGAGACCTTATACATTTGAGAAATCATCTGTTCACCGCGATTCAGATCCGCGGCCGCGCCTCTAGCGAGGTGCGCCATCTATCGCACATTTTAGAAATTTTTCGCTAGCACAATTTACAATGATAAAATAAAGGAATATACAATAGGTTAAAGCCTACCTCGACAAATGGTAAGTGGTAAGTGGACTATCCAACACAAAATGTTTTGTCAATTCGAACCAGTAGTTCCTGAGCTTAACGCGTTCAAACCAATTTGGATCTTGAGGTGCACGTGTTATTGTGAGTCAACCATAAAAGATAGACATATGCTGGGATATTTTTTAGGCAATTTTATGTAGAATATTTCCGTCATACATGATTTCTATGTGACTTTAACCATTAAGGCTGCACACGCGACTGAAGCTTAAGAAATGGAGTAAATTCTCCCGTTTTCCCCACATTTCCCTTCACTACGCTACTCCTGTTGATTGTAGCGTGATGAAAAGTATCTTTCATATAATATGCCCAGGAGTATGATGAATAATCGTACCAAGTTTCGTCAAAATCCGTCCCGTAGTTTTTGTTCCTATAAGGAACATACAGACAGACAGACAGACAGACAGACAGACAGACAGACAGACAGGCAGACAGACAGGCAGACAGACAGACAAAAATTTTACTGATTGCATTTTTGGTATCAGTATCGATCACTAAACACCCCCTGATAGTTATTTT
This sequence comes from Nomophila noctuella, assembly GCA_958496325.1. Taxonomy (NCBI): domain Eukaryota; kingdom Metazoa; phylum Arthropoda; class Insecta; order Lepidoptera; family Crambidae; genus Nomophila; species Nomophila noctuella. The sequence continues at coordinate 5,025,283 of OY292498.1, forward strand.
GGAAAAATATTGAATGTACAGAATTGACCTCTCTACAGATTTATTATAAGTATAGAAGATAATAAAAAGTCTCAAAAAAGATATGTAATATATTCTAATGTAATAAAGCTAAAAAGTTTGTTAGTTGAACGCGCAAATACCAGGAACATTTGGTTAAAATTAAAAAAAAAAATTGTGTTGTATAGTCCATTTTTCGAGGAAGGCTTTCAGCTGTAGTATAACACAACGCGCGCGGAAACCGAAATCCACGGGTACAAAGTCGCGGGCAGGTGCTAGTTTTGAATATATGATACCAAAAAGCCTCTGCGCTGCTTTTTGGCTTTGGCTCCACACATTGTTCGAAGGACCAGGCTGACATTTTTTTCTATAAAATTTCTATAATATCGATCGGCGTAGCAAAAAAAAATGATTCTTATGGTGCAACAATTTTTATATTTGAACCGAATTGGTCCAGTAGTTTCATAACCTATTCAAGTTAAACAAAACATCGAACCTTTCTTCTTTTCAATATAAGAGGTACCATTGGGCGACAAAGCGTTACAGAAATGATTAATATTTCGTTAAACATTCTGTATTCACGGTGGAACCGTTTTAGGAATGATGTGGTTTAATTTTTCACAATGACATTATCAGATGACACGTCACGCTCTTTTTAACCTGTCATTAATTATCATTTGAATGACTGGTGTGTTTTATTTATTTCATAGGATTATTGTTGTATATTTTTGTAGATTCTTTTTCTACGACGGAAGATTGATATAATATTATGATACAATATTTGTGTACCTACCATTGAAATATTTGAGTGCAATATTTCTTAGCACTAGTTGAACTATTTTCTTTTTGCCACATAAACATGTTATTTACATCCCTTTCTTTTTTTATCGTCAAGAAAATCCCTCTACGCATACTCGATCTTCGCAATGGGCAGGACTCAGGGTTTTCTGGCGGCTGGCAGCGACCCGTCCTGATGATGCGAGCAAAAGGAGGAACTGGAGGGGTTTAGTGGGTAGTGGGCGCTTATTTTGTGCGCCCGAGCCCCACACACGGTCGCGGGCTTAGCTAGCCCGCGGCGTCATGGTGCGTAAATGCATTCCCCTCCAAAAAAAAAAGGACTCAGGGATTCAAAAGGAGACCGAACTACCTGCTAAAAACGTGACGGTGTCAATCCATTGCTTTGGGAGCCGAGGAAGCTGGCGAGCTCCGTAAAGTACTAAGGCCATAAGTATTCCCTGCTGTTTCCTGCCTCAGCCAGCTCATTGTGCTCAAGCCCCAATTTGTTGGCGGAGTTTATCTTAAGATGAATCATAAATAATAGTAATTTTATTATATTTCATTTATAATGGTATTGATAAAATCATCTTATTTCTTTTTTATTTTACGCTTTTAAATAGTCTTATTAGTTACGTTTGATAAATTAAAACAAAACACGGGTTACAAACAGAACGAGACGGCATAACAATACGCGGAAGCGGCCAGAGGCGACATTAATCAAACACAAATATTTTTACTCCAAAGCTTTGTCGTCCGGATAAAAGGGAAACAAAATAGCGCGGCGCTAGTGTAGTATTTCCACACGGTTTAATGCCCGGTTGCTTTGAACCGGGTACAATAGTCCGTGGGTGAATCGATACGCAACGGGCGAACGGTCCATCCCTAGACATAGAGTAGGGATAAAACTTTTTAAATACGAGCACAACTGGGAGGTGTGTTTATTTATTTCGTGTCGCAGGTTTCTCTACGATCTATCTGTCGGTATGCAAGGAAGAGGTAGACCAAAGAAAAGATGGATGGATTGTGTGAAGAATGACAAAAGAGTGAAACTGCCAGGTGCCTGGTGCCACTTAAGCCTACGCGGCTACATAGAGTAATCAGGAGAAAGACCCCCTTAATAACGTTCAGAAAAAAATAGACCCTAACCTATGTATAATATAGTCTCTCAATATATTGTTGCATTTCAAATGCAAATATTTGACTTCTATTATCATTTTCATCTTAGCGCTTCTCCTGGTTGCTCGGTCATTGCCTCGGAGCCCAGGGTACGACTATGATCCTGAATAAACAAGCTTGGTAACTAAAAAAAATTCAGTGACTGCTTTTATTACATGGCCTGGTATTTTTTCTACTGATGCGTCTGAGGCTGCTCTGATTGAAACCTTAAACCGAGGCTAGAGCATCGATACGCACCGGTCCATCTCTAGACAGAGAGAGATAAAACTTTTTAAACACAACTGGAACGCGTGTTTATTTATTTGAAATGCAGTTTTCTCTATGGTGGGTTTGTGGCGGAGAAATGTTTTATGAAAACGTCATATACGTTGTAAGTAATACGAAACGAACATAAATGGACGAATACAAACAGTAAGAATACAATCGTGGAAAAGGGTTGCCCACTAAAAAAAGTATTTCAAATTTTGTAGGCCGGCAAATTTGGAATCCCGTGTCACTTAAAAAGCTCTTACTATCAAGATATAAAAATCTTCACGCCCCATTATAAGAAAAAGATTCCAAAATTTCATAACCACTTTTCTTAGAAGCTTAAAAATGTCTAAATTACAACAATTAGTACAGCCAGGTGGTTTTCACAATAACTATGAATATTTAGGCTGTGGGTTTCTTTTATACCCAATTGTTATTTCTTGGTTCGTGTTTAAGTAGTTATCTGATCAAATGTTTCGATTTAATAATCACACAAACGGGAGAGTAGGCAGAAAATTAAGTGAGTAATTTCATTAATTGTGGATTCCATAAGATTCTTGAGAGGAAATCTGCATATTATTTTTATTCACTTCCCCTCTAGTGACCCTCTAGCCGCCAGCTTAAAATCGGTGCCTTTTAAAAGATTACATAAAAATGCAATCACAAATTAAGCTTTTCAACGATTTGAAAGTCTTTTGGATACATCACATAGCATACGTACGGCGTTAAAATTGTATAAAATATGAGTTCTGGATAAATCACCACGCTTTGCGAATGCGGGTTGGTGATCACTTATCTGCACTTTGTTGGAAGAACCGACAGAAACTTCGCTCGACTCGGGAATCAAAAGCACTCGGCCAGCAAGGCATTTGCTAAAGCTTGTCTAAAAACTCCTGAATACCAGAATAACTGTGATTCTATTACATTGACGATTAAATCAAAATGGCGTCCTAAAAACGCCTCAGAAAACAACTAAAGCCATTTCGTCCTGTGTCTGATCTTTCCGGTCATAGCAGATGGCTGTCACACAGGGCCATAAAACTAAGAAAGTAGGCCGTTTGCGAACTAACTTGAGCACTTTAATATATCCTGCGTAGTTGGTTGGTTGGAATTAGGATCCTTTTCACCACCATTGCCTAATACCTGAGTTTTACTGCAAGATTTTATTACAGATCACATAAAAAGTACATTAAGGGAAGGTTTTGGAATAGTAATGCCTCATTTCAAAGTTAAGGCACGTATTGTCAAAATCAAGTTACCGTTACGATCAGGATTATTTATTCACTACGTTTGCAAAAACCGATTTGGTGACCATACAACCAAACTGTATATCGACAAAAATTGGCAAAGAAAATCGATCCTGAAACCCGTAAATCTCAAACAGGAAAGCTTATCACTAGACACACAGGTTTACATCGCATAAAGTAAGAACCGAATGACGTAACCGATAATTACACCCTACAAACAAAACGATTCTGTTGTAAGCATCGATTTAAATCATTAGATATGCCCTCACTATACTTCGACTCCCTCTGAAATTGTCACTAAAATTGAAGCGAAAGTCGCTTCTTATCGAAGTGGCAGCCTGTTGAAACGTATGCCATGTCAAATTAAATTTCACCACACTTTTCTGGTGACGGGGCATCACTATCACTTTAAATCTATGGTTAAAAGCAATATGTGTGCTTAATGACACTTTTGATTAGCAGGGTGTGATGTGAAATTAGGGTTTGCCGATGTGAGGCAATTGCGTCGAATGCGTCGCGTGATGCGTCGGTCGCCCATTGCGTCGCTTACCTATTGCGTTACGTCGTCATCATTGCGTTACGCTGTATACTCCACGCATCGCGATGTGTACGCATAATTAATTTCCCGACGCAATTTGCAACGATGGTTTACTGGGCGGTTTGTATCCTTTGACAATGGAGTATCAACATTGTATTTTTAAATTTTTAATATGGAACGCATTTTATGAAAATAACATCATTTTTATTTTAACGTGTATGAAAATTGCTATTATGATGATCTGCCGGTGGAAATACAAATTGATGTGTTATAATGGTTACTCATATTAAATTAAAATGTATTTTCAATTTCTCTTCCATTCATTGTTTCATGTACGAAAACAGGAGTATGAATATGAATTGTTCCAAACATACTGAAATAAAACGTATCTACCTCCTATACAATTTAGTGGATTTGAAATACCTAAGTCAAAAGTTATACATACAAGTTTATTTCAAAGTAATATCATATCCATATTATTTTCGTCTTTATAGCACACCAACAACAGGCCTATAAGTGGATACCTACCATTCATGCAAACACAATATTAATATAACCGAGAAATAAGCCTAAACTTACCTAAACTTACACCTAAACAGTGGTTCATAAACGCCCACTGGTCGGAAACAGGCAGTTAAATGGGGCAGAACTCTCAGATAATGGGGGCTTTTAATAGAGGATCAGGGTCCTTTAATCCTTCCATTATGTTATATTTAAGGGGCGATTAAACAGGCTTCTGTTTCCAGTAAAACATTGATTGTTTCTACAATTGGATGGGAGTATTTTCATGTTTATTCAGTGTATCAGAATGGACAATACCCTTTTGGGTGATACCTTCTTTGTTTGAAGAATGATGATATTATTAAAAGTAATAGGTTTTTTGAACAATTATTATCAATATGACTGACTACATTGAGTATGAATATTGGAATTTTTCAATCAATAATATCGAAGGTCTGACGGCATTTGCTTTAGATTACATTAAAGTGTAGAAACACACGAATGCAATTTCTATACAAAATTACGCGACGTATACATCCCAACTAATATTATAAATGCGAAAGTAACTCTGTCTGTCTGTCTGTCTGTCTGTCTATCTGTCTGTCTGTTACGCTTTCCCGCTTAAACCTCGCAACCGATTTTGATGAAATTTGGTACAGACAATCTTTAGATCCTGAGACAGAACATAGGCTACTTTTTATTTCGAAAAAAAGAAATCCACGCGGACGGAGTCGCGGGCGGCCGCTAGTAAATAATACATTGCAGGCGTAGTCACGCCGAACGGCGGTCACGTTTTTTCCGCCTAGCATGTTACCATACAAAAACTCATCCTACTACTATTATATAGGCGAAAGTTTGTATGTATGGATGTTTGTTACTCTTTCACGTAAAAACTACTGAATGGATTTGAATGAAACTTTACCACGATATAGCTTATACAGCAGAATAACACATAGGATATTGGAAATCGAAATCCACGAGGACGGAGTCACGGGCGTCCGCTAGTACCATATAAGTTCAAGCGTAGATATTTTCTGAAGTAAGTGAAAATGATTTCCGAGGACTAACGAACCCGATGTTGAAATATTCTCAACGCAAGCAATCGTGCTACCTTCATTTCATCCGAAGCAAAATGTGTGAGTAGCACTTTCGCAGCTGTAAAAATATTGATATCGAAGCATTTCTAGGTGAGTTCGCGTATTGAGGTAATCCACTTCGAGCACCAAATTTTTGAGCACCCGCTATACGACAGCGTGGCCTAGTTCACTTTGAGCGCTGATTGATCATTTTGGCAGTCCTATTCCGTATTTTTGACATAACGATAATTATTAATGATTGATTGTGTGCTGGTCAATGGTGTCACCCAAATATCGTGACCACTATTCCGTCGCGAACCCAGAAGTTTGGCAATTAATTTCTTTGCCGAATTATTAAACGATGGAATGCGTTACCAGCATGGGTATTCCCGCCATCATATAACCTTGGTTCCTTCAAGAGAAGCGTGAAGTAGTATCTCGCGGTCTGGTTCCATAACTGCAGGCTAGCTAAAGGCCTGCAGAAGTGTGTGGGACTTCGTCCTAACTACGTCCAACTGGTTCTCGTGTCTGGCGATGGACTAAGCCAGGTGCTCCAGTTGTAGTTGCTCATAATTTAGGTGCTCAAAGTGGAATCACCTCTGCGTATCAGTTGGGTCATGAGTGGGTGCAAGTGGGCGCGGGGTCGAGTGCCACTCTCGACCTTTGCGAGTCAGACGGGTTTGAATCTCTAACGGGCGACTCATCCTTTACGTAGAATAACGAGAGCAGTTGTTTGTTTCTGTGCCAGATGGCCCGAGAATACTAATTAGGTGTCCTAATTATCCGTTTTAAAGGTTTATAACTTTCTCAACATTGTTTAGAAAGAAAAAGGTCAGTTGGTATATGTATTTAATATGAAGTGTTTTACAATTGAAGCTTTCCATTGTGGTCGTAGTTTTTAGGGTTCAGTAGCCAAATGGCAAAAAACAGGTCCCTTACAGATTCGTCATGTCTGTCTGTCCGTCATTATGTCGCAGCCACAATTTGTCGAAAATTCCGTATTTTCTGCAAAAAAATAAATCTCAACTATTATTTTACCACATTTTTAGTTCATTGATGCATTAGGGCAAAGGAAAAATGGGACGAAGTCAAGTACAAACAAATAAGCGCTCTTTGAAAATTAGTTCACTATCATTTGAATAACTTTCACTTGTTAAAATGTATTTAAATGCAAATTGGGCTCCTTCGTTGGACAAAGAAGATTATTTGCGATTATTCCAATTCAAAAAACTTACAAATACGCCAACAAAGCCAGAGTTAAGACAACTTTATTGTTTAGGATCCTTTGAAAGGAATAAAAATCGATTTATTCAAATCACCTTTGTATTTATGTGTCGAATCTCTAAATAAGTCATCTGTAGAATGTTAATCAATATTGAGAAATACGTTATATTGCCAAATAGGTTTTAGTGATATACATAAGTGACCCTACTGATCATTTTATAGTGATAATAAATGTTGGTTAGAGATGTCCCGTGTGTAATTTCTAATAGTTTATACCTAATTGATTTGGTCTCCCAAAATTGTAATTCCCAAACTCAAACTTCAAACCATCAATCAAAATTAGCCTTTTCACATCCCTCCCCTATGGGTTAATAACATTAAATCTTATATCGTCCTAATTCGATGTCAAAGGGAATTTGTACATTCGTGGACATATTAATCCTCTGGGCAAATTAAAACGCGTTTGTCATAATCTCCCTTGCCTTTTTGTGGCTGAAGCGAAGTTCAAAGGCCCTCCGTCAAAATAGAATGAGCCCTTCCCGTGTTAAACATGGCTCGTTTATTATATTACGTACATTCGACCACCTTTGTTCTATACTATTATGTTGAGAGGGAAATCAGATTCGTTTTCATGGGAAATCAAATTCATGAAGGGTTCATAAGGTTACATTAAATAGTCTGTAGTAACGTCCCGAATGGTATTACGAGGCACATGGCCAAGGTACAAATAATGCCACGGTACAACAGGTTCCCCTACTTATCAACAGGGAATGCCTTCAATTAGTTGGATATACGAAACGTTATAGTTAATAGTTTAAAGTTATACCGCGATTCTCTATTCGTTTTTAAGTAGTTTTATTTCATGAGTAAAAGTCGCGTATACCTGAGAAAACATAAGCTGGTAGATAAGATAGGTAGGGGAGAAGGGTGCACTTAAGCACAGTTTTGAACATGTTAATTACAAAACTAACCGTTGCTTTATTTTTATCTATGCCGTAACTCCATTTTAATAATGGCAACACTGACTGTAAAAAACGTTAATTCAAATAGGCTCATAACTTTTCGAAAATTACCAAGGAACTTTTAAAAGCATTTCACACCTCGTCTTAAGTAAAGCTATTGAAATTCAAATATTGGTAAAAAACAAAACTTTAACTTTTAGTTACTTCATTGAACTTGAAAGAAAAGTTATAAAACAGTTTTCCGAGTTTCAAAGTCGTCAAAAGGATTTATCGAAAGTTTTTAGTTAAAAATTTTACTTTCACAAATTAAATCCTAAATTCTGGCAGAAATCCCAGGCCGTCAATCTATATTTATACTAATATGTAAAGCTGAAGAGTTTGTTTGTTTGTTTGAACGCGCTAACCTTAGGAACTTCGCGTCCGATTTGAAATTTGAAGACGCGGGCGGCCGCTAGTTTATTAATATAAATAGTAATAATAATGCTACCCATTTAAGGTACACAATATTTTACGCATTCGACTAGAAGTAATTAGGAGTATGTATATTTTTAAGCTGCATTTGAAAGTAGTCCAGTTTTTGTCCCGATTTTGGCTGGTTAACTTATCTATGAGAACTACACACCTTTGATAAAATCAAAAACAGTTTGTTTGTACATTCAGAGCTAACAGTAACACTGCATACAACGGCACCACCACCCCACAGCGATATTTCAACGCAAACAAGTGTCTGCCCTGATAAGACAATACGGCTCGGTTTTAAAAATGGCCGAGATGAAAAGATAAGTATGCTTTTCCTGAAACATTTGTAGTGTATAGTTGCAATGATTAAGAACCACCTTATGGAAAAAAACTTTTTTCAATGTTTTAGGGAGGCAAACGAATAAGAGGGTAAAATCGTTCAAACCAATAAAGTGATCACCGCTGTTCATGAACATCAACAACCACAGAAGGGTCACAGATGCATCGCCTGTCTTTAAGTCCCTATACCCTCCCCAATTGAGCTCTGGCGACCTTACTCCCCAGCAGAAACATACCAGCAGTTACGAAGTGCTACTTCTATGGTCTTCTGTAAGGTGGAGGTACTACCCCAGACGAGCGGCTCATTTGAGTGGAAGCTCCACTAAGCTTTACCTATCTTAATACACTTACGATCTTTTCCTCTCCAACTGACAGGCTGAGCAACCACATAAAACGTTGATTACCTGCAACAATAAAAATACATTAGGTATTAACTGCTTGAAAATTTAATGACTTAGAAAGTTGGATACGCAAATAGAAAGATTTGCTTGTATATGTAGTCTGTTAAAACAAGTCATTATTCATCTACATCTACCCTGACCATAAACGTCATAATTGTGAACAGGTGCTAACTTTGGGCACTGGTCGACTAGGACGCAACCAGTTGACAGTGACAGCAATTATTAATCGATTATTGTAAAAATTAAGACCTTTTAAAAGAGCAACTGTCGAGTTTCTAGCAGATCCTTCTAGGAAGAAACTGCCTTCCGAATCGGTGGTAGAGTCATTATTATTGTACATTTTGATTTGATAATTCATAAGTACCTAATTATGAAGATATGAAGTCTTATTCAATAAAAAAAATATTGAGTTTGAGTTTTTGAGATTGAGACCATTCCAGATGTCATACGCTACTAAAATAGACTGTTAAATTCCCTACTAACACAAACTGTACAAAAACCTGGACGATTTAAACAATGCGTTGGCGTATTAATCAACAAAAATGGTTTTATTCGTCAACCGCGGAATCCCGACTGTAAAAACCGCGAAAAATATATAAAAGCCGAACAATCGAGGGATTTAGTAACGAGCGCTATTGTTTTGGCGGTTTTATGTACGAAAAATAGGCCTTTAGTCTATTCGAGCGGTTTTCGGCTACGGAATTGCCTTTTCACGGATTTTAGGTTGTTACAACGCGTGATCATTTCATCGGTAATTGCTTAGGATTCGCTTGCTCGGCTCGGGACGATTATGATTGGGATAGTGACATTTGAAATAATAAGTATCTATTGTTTCAATATTTTTATAATTTTTTTTATGTTATGGAGGCATTTGAACAAGAGGTTGACGTACGAAGTATCACGTATGCTTCATGTCCCAAAAAGTACAGTACGCAGATTTCATATGCACTATAAAAATGTATCTCCATTTCCCATGCCTCACAGCGGCAACTAAGCTTGCATTCACTGCTTTTCAATATTTTACTGTTACTATTACCGCGCTTGCACGTTCGTCTCACGGAGCATACAACTGAATGCAGAAACCGCATAGTACAAGAACCGAGCCAAAAAAATAGCCCCTGAACTCGAAGCTTATACTATGTATCAATTAAATAATATTTCACAACAACACATAAATAGATCTAACTCCGTGTTAAGTAGCTTAAGCATTTGTATTACAGATAATATCATAATGAACAATGGTATGACAAATACACTTAAATAGATACATATAACACCCAGACCAATATAAACAGACATGTTCATGCAGACAAATATTTGTCATGTGCCCGCCGCCGCTGCCGAACCCGCGACCTTTTGGTGTACCTAATATTCATCATCTTGAACAGTACACCAAGCGGTACGTCATTATTTGGGTGCTAAGAAGCGAATAATCGTAATAAAATACATTTATAACATGACTCGAGTACAAATGCCGATCACACAAACATTTTGATTTAAGGGTTCGATTCGGACCTTTTTGTTTTGTAGAGAGTCTCTGACTACTAGACCAACGGGCACATCAAGCTGAATATTATATAGGTTTTTGTGCTTTGAATTAACTATTGGGTTAACGTCAGTTTAAGAGCACACTGGGCTATACCACCCGGATGTTCGCGCATAAATTTATACTTTCACGACAGAATTTTGGAGAAATTGCCTGCAAATTTCGAGAGAAAAGTGAACTTTTTTCGGCTTTGAATATAACAGCGCGTAATTTATGTGGTAAAAGCGGGCTTAACATATATTTATGGGCTTAAGTTTTAACACTAGGATGGAGTTTACATTTAAAGTAGTTCAGAGTGAAGTTATTCATAAAATGTATGCAATGAAAACTTTGTAAATTAATAATAATAAATAGAGTATTACTATAATTCAAAGAGCAGTACGTAATATTTTATTATTATGATGTCTATTGATATGACAATTCAATTCGACCTCAAAAAGTAAATACGTTCACATATTAACAGTCACTGAAATATTCTTTGTTCGTTGTCTGTTCAAAAATACAAGAAGTAAAGTTGGCATTTTTTGGGGTTGGTAAGTTAAAACATATATCTTAACTTTCGGTCTTCCTTCATCTATGAAATAGCATAAGCATGCGCTTAGAATCTAGTTGCTATCCGTTTCGCAATTACAACAAACGTGCATCGTGCATTTTTCAACGAAACAAAGACCGATTTGTTCTGAAGCAGACTCGGCTGTTCACCGCCATGTCCGAACAAAAGATATTGCTCATCAAAGTTGCACGAGTATCCTGGAGGGACGGCGTTTGTTTTTGATGTACAGTCGAACAAACTCGTGGACGTACAGAAGAGTGTATTGGGATGCATTTGTTAAAGAAGTGATTGCATTAAGATAATTCCTTCTCGAGTCGTATTCCTCATTATTAAGGGGCGTGATCATTTTATGAAATGAAACACACAAAAACTCTCTTGATTTAAATATGGAGTGGTTTGCCATTGCCTTCTACATTTTGCACACTTACTAGTAGCGTGTAGGTTTCGATAATCCAGATTTTTGATAAAACCGAGTGCGAGCCTTTTTTTTTTTTTTTTTTGTCGCAGGGGAAATGCTACCTAATGCATACCCGTTGCCGGGGGGCAGACGGGTTATGTGGGGCTCTCCCTAAGGCATACCCACTAAAACCCCTGCGGCGCTCCCTCATCGTCCATTATTGGGAGGAATCACGGTAAGTAGCACGAAGCCTTCTACATTTGAACTGCCGACAATAGGCTACCGAGTTGTATTAAGCAGTCTAAGGTAAGATAATAGTAATACTATTATTATTCTTATGGTGAACGCTTAGATGGTCAGGTGGAACAAAAAAAAATTCGAGATCCTGGGTTCGATTTCTGGGTTGCACAAAATTTGTGTCTGTTGTTCCGAAGACATCCCGAATTTGTGTTCACCGTACGCATGTGGCAAGTGTAGTTATTTAGCCAAAAAAATATTTGTAACGAAAACTTGTTTTCAAATGATAGAGACATTTGAACTGCCGTGGGACATATATAACGCTGATGTTTTACTTTCACTCATTCAGTGTAAAATACATACTTCAAAATTTCATTTCATTTCATATTTCATTTGATTTCACTGCGAATTGGTTTGACTGTACCTACAATGCTCAGTTAAAGGTTTCGTTTTAAATCGGCCCTCGAGGTTTAACAACGAGTTGAATTACGTATTTTTACCATTCACCATCTCATCTCCTTTGAAGCTGTGGATTATTTTTTCCAATGTTACTTAAGCTTTTTCAGTGACCCGTTTTATGAACTTCCTGCTTTTAAATAAATGTACGTAATTGTGAACTTGTCGTTGCTGTTAATGGGGCTATATTCTCTACATAATTAATAAATGGGAGGGGAAAAGGCTAGCTGAACAGAAAACTTTTGACATCAATCACAGCGATGTATAGCATTAATAGCCCAGTAATCCATATAAATGCATAATTCTATAAGTTGATACCTGAACTTAATGATATGGCAATTTCAGTCCTTTCTATTATTCGCTTTGGAAAAAACTAAATTAAAGAAAGACTTAAAACATGTAGGGAATTCCGCGCAAAACTGTTTGAGAATCTCTGCCTAACATAGCGTTGGTATTTACCTAATACTCTAACGACCCCAAATATCCCGAAGAATTGCTTGCTCATCCGGAAAATTGGTTGTCTTATAAATGTTATAATTTTGAATCGGAGAGGTGACCCAAATGATGCTTTTATCCTTTGAAGTTTTGGGATCTTAATTATTGTAACATAATATTAAGTAGTTTTAAATAAAGATAGATAGACCACTTCCCAGCAAAGAACTGGTTGCCTTTGAAAACAACAGCTTGAATTTTTTTATCTTTTCCTATTTTAGAATTTTGAAAACCGTCTCTATAAGAGTTAGGAAATAACGTTATCTTTTTTTCCTTGAAAAAAAAAGTAATGATATCCCGCGATGGAGAGTTGGAAAAAAAATAATGAAAAAAACATATTTTGTTTCCTATATGAATGTAATCCAAATGGATTTCCATTTCCAATTGTTTAAGAAAAAAAAAGCATTTATTTCGCGCGAAAGGCAAAACAGTTGGTGATAAAAATGTCATTCGAAACGTCAAACTGACAGACAGGGTACACTTGACGCGACCGCACGTCAAAACCACGGGTCGTAGCCTCAACGTTATTCGCTCGTCACCGCCCGACGCACGGTTGACCAATCCACACATTTCCATAATATTCAAATCATTGAAATCGAATAAGTACGGTGCACCACGATATTCAAACCGTTTTCACCTGACTACGTTTTATTAGACGTTCGTTGTTATAGCTCTGATGATTATGCAGTTATCATCGCTAAAGCTTTTACTAAAGCATATGATTTTGAAGATAACGATTGTCCATGACCACTGAATTTAAATACTTTATTAATTTATTTCTGGATGAATCTTCGCATTTGTACTACTACTATACGTACAAATCACTATTTTTCAAGAAATGTTGTAAAAGATGTCATAACATAAATAGTTTTGTGAATAACGAGCCTAACAGTATAACGGTAAAAGAGCAAACAAGACGCAATAGTCTCGAAACTTTGCCAATATATTTAAAAGAAAAATATATTTATTTATATGTATATAAGGTGAAAAAGGCACGCAATACAGTTGGAATTCACCATCCCATGCTTATCCCGGTTACATCCTTGGCCATTGCCTCGGAGCTCGGGATATGCTGCGACTATGATCCTGAATTCGCCATAAGCGTTCGTCGCGACTTGTATTGCCCTCCCGCACACGTACTATGTATGTGAGCGGGATGGAGATATAAGTCGCGCATCTTGGCTAGGGGCCCTGTTATTACAATGGAGCGACTGTCGTCTGACCTCCGTAACCCTTACAAGGGAAACCAGATCATTTGGATCCTAGTTGAGACCAACGGCTTAACGTGCCTTCCCAAGCAAGGAATCATCTTTCTTATCGGACAATCAGGCGATTCAAGTCAGGGAAAATGAAGCGGGATTCGAACCCGCGGCCTACGAGGTTTGAGCACAGCCTTCTAACCACTACACAATGGAGGAGTCAGAATTATGCTAAGTTAACGGAAAGCCATATTCAATTTTGTCAAAAACGAAACATGTTTAAAAGTCATGAATATATCCAGATACATACTTGTACACCTATTAAAATATGTTCATTCCATTAAATCTTCTGAAATAATCTATACTTATAATAAATCTGTAGAGAGGTCAATTCTGTACATTAAATATTTTTCCAAAATAACTATCAGGGGGTGTTTAGTGATCGATACTGATACCAAAAATGCAATCAGTAAAATTTTTGTCTGTCTGTCTGTCTGTCTGTCTGTCTGTCTGTCTGTATGTTCCTTATAGAAACAAAAACTACTGGACGGATTTTGACGAAACTTGGTACCATTATTCTGCATACTCCTGGGCATATTATAGGATACTTTTCATCACGCTACAATCAACAGGAGTAGCGTAGTGAAGGGAAATGTGGGGAAAACGGGAGAATTTACTCCATTTCTTAAGCTTCAGTCGCGTGTGCAGCCTTAATGGTTAACGTCACATTGAAATCATGTATGACGAAAATATTCTACATGAAATTGCCTAAAAAATATCCCCCAACAGCATATGTCTATCTTTTATGGTTGACTCACAATAACACGTGCAACTCAAGATCCAAATTGGTTTGAACGCGCTAGGCTCAGGAACAACTGGTTAGAATTGACAAAACATTTTGTGTTGGATAGTCCACTTACCACTTACCATTTGTCGAGGTAGACTTTAAGCTATTGTATATTCCTTTATTTTATCATTGTAAAATTGTGCTAGCGAACTATTTAGTTCTAAAATGTGCCGATAGATGGCGCACCTCACTAGAGGCGCGGCCGCGGATCTGAATCGCGGTGAACAGATGATTTCTCAAATGTATAAGGTCTCCAGATTATTGTCTTATATACGTCATTTAATTTAATTTGACAATTATTCCTATCCTGAGTAATCCTGAGTAATTAGTCTCAATTGCCAAAATTTTTAATCAAAATAAAACATATTAATATAAAAATGTAGTGTAGGCATGAGTCGTACTTGTAAAATCCCGTACCAGGGCGCCCTGGTACGCCAGCCAACAAATACCAAGTACGAAAACCAGGTTTTGAAATACTTCCAAGTTTTGCATAGGAAAATCTTTATGACGTTAGCATAACGCCCGTAATCGCATGCAGACCATACCAGCGAGTAAAATACTTTCAAAGTATGCATGTAAAATACTTTCAAAGTACGCAAGTAAAAATTCCTTAAAAGTTTTGAAACTATGTTCGCCCGCGAACCGACTTACTCAATAAGAAACCTTAACTTTTTTGTTATTTTTTCTGTTGTTTTTCACTATAAATACATACACTACATTTTTATATTAATATGTTTTATTTTGATTAAAAATTTTGGCAATGTGTCTCGGCGGAAGGTCTATAATCAGAAAAAAATCTCGTCACCGCGAGTTACACATTTAAAACTTACTATAAAAAGCAACGACATCTGTTAGCAAGAAGTGCAACTAAATGCCAACCTCAAACAATTCAACCCACGCACGACAGTGGGCTATCTATCTCACTCACTCTGCTTGATTTAGAGCGAGCCAAAAGACGAAAGTATCCAGTCCAAGCCAAGATCAGGAAAATACTTTCAAGGTATTTTATTTGAAATTAAACCTTATGTCCGTACACATAAGAGTTATAATGGCATTGGCAAAAAAAATACTTGATGGTTTTAAAGTTTTTGATTTAGCTTATACGATTATGTTCCTTATTCTAATAGAGTTAAGTTTTAATTTTCTTCTACTTTGTTAAAGGGCTCTAAATACTTGAAAGACTCGGCGCGGTCTGAGTCTGACAGACGCTTGGGTGCGTTATAGTAAAATACTTTAAAGGTCTTGCAAGTTTTTCGGGCGCATACCTGGTTTACGTACTTGCAAGGAAAAACCAGGGCTCAAAACCTGGTCGAGTAAATACGTTTCATCCCTAAAAGTGTGCAGTGCAAGTTGACTGCATGCATGCATAAAGACTGTTGTTTTATTCAGCTATAGTTATATTGTTATTATTGTTAGTAAGACTGTGTGCGGAAATCGTCGTAACCCACGCGGACGGAGTCGCTGGCGGCCGCTAGTTTACTAATAAATTTTCAATTTGAAGTCGTAATTCTTGCGGGATACAATTAATTTACGAATTTACTCGTACGTAAAGAGTCAAGTTCTCGAGTCAAGCAAAATTTTGTTTCAAATTTTCTTGCGGTTGGGGTTTTGGCATAATATTTTGATGTCACAGAATTATTCGCGATATTATCTTTTGTATAATTATCAACTTGATTATACCAACTTACAGTTTCTTGTAAGATAAACTTTCTTTCAATTTTAAAACTACCTATTGCTAAGCATACAAGACTTTTTACGAACCAGGATTACATCCATGCGGAAATTGTGAGCTTGTAAACTAAATATTGTTTTCATATTGGGGAGCCCTGATTTCCGTGGTACCCGATTCATTGACATTTCCATACCCATAGTTCATAGTATTAATTTATGTTTTATTTTGATTTACTTTGATGTTCCCATATTCCGCTATTAAATTACGACTTGGCCCTACATATGCCACGGCATTATTTGTATTAATCACCCATCTAATTTGACATCTAATTTGGTTGTAATCTTGAGAAGTTGTCTATTACACGAGAGATCACAGATTGTCTTGGTTGATTAAAGGAACTTGTATGATGTATCTACATTATAGTAAATATTATGTTTATACGAGTATATAAAAGGTGTCGGCATAGATAGATATTTGCAAATAGCATTAAAAATAACGAAATATTGTAATTTTATTAAAAACATTTAGAGCGACAATAATTATGTTATAAAATGTAATTTATGTTAAGTTTCCGTTTTTACCTATTTACACACTTATTTCCGCTTCATTTCTGTCAAGCTCATTAAAGTTAGCACATCATCAATACCTACCGAAAGAAGCAGAGGTCATAAACAAAAACGGAACGTTCAAATAATTTCAGACAGTAAAGTCATGTCAACGTTGAAAATTTTATAATACTGAATAGTACATACTACCATTTTAGAATTGTAGAATAATGTTTATCACCCCTGCTTATTTGTTCACATAATTTCTTATCTCAAAAACAAACAGACTCACTAAACTGTCAAAAATACCCTGCTGGATTGTGAGAGTTAGTGCCAAAATCACGTTGTACAATCATTAATAAGACATGAGCTATGCCTTCCTACCTTCCGCTCATGTACACAGTAACACAGCAACTCGTGCATACCTCGAGGGCTAATAGTTCATACACGTGCCTGTTAACTCCGGAGCGCAGTGGCTAGTTAGTCACACTTTAAAACCACGCCAGAGGTCATGGGTTTGAATCCGGAGTTGGAACGATTATTTCTTTCTGAGTTTTCCTGTCAAGTTAACGTCCTGAACAGGGTCTGAATCCCAGGTCGTATCGAAAGTGTCTGAGTTTTTCTGTCCAGATAACTTAATTACATTCCAGACTTTGGAAGTAAGCGGTGAAATTACAACTTCGCGTATAAGAAAGTTTGTCGCTTGATCTCTTTGCGTTCGTGTCAGATTGTTGTCCCACTGAACTATTAGATTGAAAGAACAGGATGTGCACCTGTGCTTGCGCTTGCACCACTAAAATAATATCCAGTGCACCTGCCGAAATGGCTTTTTGGTCACAAGTGCTGGCAACAGTCCGAAGGAGATTGAGATAATTTTTTTGAGCATCCGTAACTTTTTTTATCCATGTGCACAAGTTGCTTAGGTGCATCGATTGATATTTTTGGCCGGCATAAATGATATTTTGGCAAGCCAATAATATAAATGGGTGCTCAAAGTGGACTACCTCGTCCAAAAGACGTGTGCGACCCAACCCTCGTAAGGCGCGCCGTTTGCTCGGTAGATAACACCCCGGTTTATGATATACAGAACTTTGTTTTGTTGCCATTGGGCTTGTAGTTAGGAGCTATGCGCTACACAAAGGATCGCGAGTTCGAGTCTCGAAAGGGGCAAAAATATTCTTGTGATAGACATCGAAGTGTTAATATGAGTAAGTTTGTCTGGTTCAAACTTCATGTTTAGTTTACAGCAATAAATATCTAGTCGGCAGTACAAAATACTACTTCACATTGAATTACCTGCAAAATTATGATATCCCTCCAGTCGCGTCAACCCACTCATTCAATCAATGTAGGAATATAATATTTCGTAGACAAGCACTTACGTTATTATTATTTTTTTTTTGGTAATACAAAAACATCCCACAGAGAATATGTCCACCTACATGACATAAATTAAACGATCAGTCACAATGAGCGAATGTGGTTGTTTAAAAAATGCTAGTCTGGGTGTGTCTGCAGAGCACAATTGGGCATTGATCAAAATAGTGCTGGCAACATGCTATTTAAACATCTGGGGTTACAAAATTACAAAGATATATTTTTTTTATATTTCACTACATCACATACATTGATCTGACCCCGTGTTAAGTAGCTCAAGCACTTGTGTTACAGACATCAAAATCAACAGTGGTATTACAAATATACTTAAATAGATACATATAACACCCAGATCAGGACAAACAGACATGTTCATGCTCACAAATGTTTGTCCTGTGCGGGGATCGAACCCGCGACCAGGTCGTCAGAAAATAATCTCCAAGAATAACTTATTTTCAAACTAAAACTAAAGAATAGATATAGACCTACTAGACCTGTAACATTGTGTGGAACTCGGGTTTAGAATCTCTCATTAAGCTTTAAAGGAAACAGTTTATTGATATTCTATGACTTGCATACAGGTACGTGTAATTTCTACGATTAATGAAGGTAGAACAGTTGTGTTCTCCCTTGTCCTGTTTTTGTTAATGTTGTAAAAATCTGATATTTGTATGAAAGATTAGTATCTTTTAATGTAACTTGATCAGTTTCCTTTATATTAAAATAGGGAGGGACGGGCAATATGTATGAGCATGAGCGACATTATAAGTAGAGCATATAAAAATAAAAATGTTATATAAGTATTTAATTTAATAGACGGCTGAAGCAAGTATGTTTGAAATTATACTATCGCCAACGAAAATTGTGTCTACGCAAATAGTTCAAATAATAAATGAACTGTTGAAACGTGTTATTTAATCGCGTCGTGAATGAGGATGGCGATCATTATCCAGAATGATACGTGTCAACTACACTCATTGCGATGGTAGAGTAATTACCTTTAATTGTTCGCTCTCGAAAGTCTTTATTAGCAAGACTGGGAGAACTTTTGTTTTCGCTATGATTTTGGCACAATAATTAAAATTGGCCAAGTGCGAGTCGGACTCCCGCACTGAGGGTTCCGTACAAATTCTATTTTTGACGTATTAAAAAAACTACTGAATGGATTTCGTTCGAACCAATTTTCGTTGGTAGTTTTTATGGTAATGTACATTATATAATTATTCCAGTTTTATCATCCACTTATTTTAGAAGTTAGAGGGGGGGGGGACACACTTTTTTCCACTTTGGAAGTGTCTGTCACGCAAATTATTCACTTTAGAAAAAAGTGATATTAGAAACCTTAATATAATTTTTAAAGACCTATCCATAGATACCCCACACGTATATGTTCAATGAAAAAAAATATTTCGAGTTTCAGTCATGACTATGGGGACCCCCCACTTTTTTTATTTTTTTTCTATTTTCGTATGAAAACCTTGTTGCGGTTCACAGAATACATCCACTCACTAAGTTTCAAAAGTATAGTACTTATAGTTTCGGAGAAAAGTGGCTGTGACAGACTGGCGGACAGACAGACAGACAGACAGACAGACAGACAGACAGACATGACGAATCTATAAGGGTTCCGTTTTTTTGCCATTTTGGCTACGGAACCCTAAAAATCTGCTTTATAAGTCTGAAGTAAGAAATTGCGTATCTACTATCGCCAGTTTTCCTAAGATGTTGCAAGCGAATATTAGACATTCCGGGGACTAGGTATGTGTGTTGCTCAGATTAATTAACATCAATAGATGAAGCAAATAATTAACAAAGTTTTGATTTCCTGTTTCTGTTTATTATACAAACATACTCTCGCGGCCTTACTGTCAAGTGGGGTATGGAAACTGATTTTCTCGACCATAATATTGACGTTTCGGACCGGACGCGTCAATGGTTACCTCCTTCTCACAATCTGCTACGCAGAATGCACTGCATAGTTATTTAATTAAGTATTTATTCAGAAATCTTTTAGTTATCTCGTTGCTAACAGTTTTAAAAATAAAGGCGAATGGCATTGTTTATACGGCCAAACATAAATAGACAACCGTTGGGAAAAACGAGTTCTGGAGTGGATACCGCGTTTTAGCAAGAGTCCCAAAAAATGCAGTGTAGGACGCCCTCAGGCCAGGTGGAGTGATGATCTGCGCAAGATGGCTGGCAGGAGCTGGATGCGAGTCGCTGAGGCTCGGGCTGAGTGGAGAGCCCTAGGAGAGGCCTATGTCCAGCAGTGGACTGCGATAGGATGATGATGATGATGGTGATAATGTGACTTTCTCAACAATAACAATAAAACTGTAAAAGTATTATAAGTAATTCATGGTAAAGACAGAAGATGGCAATTCAGTGTCAATATGTTTTCTCCAAGAGTCGTAATTGTGACAAATAGAAAGACATTTTATTGCCTCGCAGACGGAGAAAAAACATTAACAGGTTGCTAAAGTTTTCGAAGGAAAAAGTATTTATTGCCTAACGATCTCCAACGGCCAAAAGCCTCCATTATTTGAAATCACATTATCGTTATGGAGAATGGTTTAGGTTTTATCACCACGCTTATATATAAATAATATTGATTGGACTAACACACCAATTGTCTAGCTGCAAATTAAGCTCAAAGCTTGTACTACTCAATGACGAGTAGATTCCTTTTATAAACATCCATGACTCGAGTACAAATGCGGATGTTCATCACATACATTTGCACCTAGCGGTATTCGAACCCGCGATCTCGGTTTTGTAGCCAGGGTCTCTGACCACTAGACCAACGGGCCCGTCTAACGCTTGACGCTTGTCAAATGCGGGCTTCACAAGCTTGGGCAGAGAAATCAACACAAATTTTGACCGAACCGGGAATCAAACAGCGTGGCACAAAAGGTGTAGTATTCATAGAGTACAATTGTATAAACACATCTTGCGTAGGGCGTCAGTGGTCTAATTAGTCGACTTGTATTTAAAAACATGAGCCATGGTCGGCTTTGATGTATGCTCTGTGATTTGTGGTCTGTGTCTGCGATGCTGGCAATCAAAGGATCAAAGATAGTTGAATAGTAACGATGCACGCACAGCGAATCAGAATCGATTAAAGATTTTTCATAGCTTTGTATGAATTAGAAATCCATTAATCGATTTTCAAATAAATGCGTAACCATTACGGTTCAAAATCGATTAAGAATTGTGATATTACGTAGAAGTCTGGTGTTTTGTCTACCTAATGGAACATTGCAATGTATATCAGTCACAACAATTGTGCGATCAAAATAGTGTACAAACACACCTAGCGAAAAAAACGCGACCGAAGTTCCGCGAGACTACGCCTGCGATGCATTTAAAATGGATGAAGACACACCACGCCGAAATTACGTCTATTGCCGCCGCCGTATTTCGGCCGCGTGTTTTCAGGTGTATTTCTACAGTAAGAAAAAATACTTACTCACTGACTTATAATAACAAACAAGCTGCCAACCTATTAAAAGCCGTAATTACTTTCTTATTGTTTGGCATTGCAACTGTCATCGGCAGGCATGACGTTTACTCGAGTTAGTCTCTCCCTTATAAAACAATTCTCTTGTATACCAGAATCAACGCACAATAAAGCATATTCATTTACAAAATATAAGAAATGAACTCAATATAATTTAAAATATCAAATGTTTTGGTTGGTTAGAACTTATGACTTACATTAAATTGGTTTTTAAATGTTTTATATGTATTAATTTTATAACATTTAACGCGTAACACCCGAGTCTTTTCGTAAAATTTGCTATAATAAAGCAGCCAAAACGTTGGGTTCTCAACTATTGAAAATTTTTTTTTATTGTTTTATTCCACGAATAAACTATTGCTGCAAAAAGGTCAAGTTACTAATACGATACTAATAGAGCAATCTATTAAGTCAAAGTAAAGCCTTTAATCTCATTACCTGGCAAGCGAACCTTCTAAGACCCACTGGTATTTACAAATCAAATCACTCGGTCGATCGCGCCCCGTCCCGTAATACATAGGCCGTGACTTTGATGAATGAGATCAAATAATATTGTTTGCGAGTTTGAGGGAGCAATATATCGAAATCTTGTTATGCTCGTGAACTTATAATGGAATTTTCTGACGCATCAAGAATTTAGGTACTTCGTTCCGTAAAAATATTGCCTTTTTTTTTCTTTATATACTTTTTAGGGTTCCGAAGCCATATGGCAAAAAACGGAACCCTTATAGATTCGTCATGTCTGTCTGTCTGTCCGCCAGTCTGTCACAGCCACTTTTTTCCGAAACTGTAAGTACTACACTGTTGAAAATTGGTGAGTGGATGTATTCTGTGAACCGCAACAAGGTTTTCACACGAAAATAGAAAAAAAATAAAAAATTTGGGGGTCCCCATAGTTATAACTGAAACTGAAAATATGTTTTTTCATTGAACATATTGATATTGAGGTTTTTAATATCATTTTTTTCTAAAGTGAATACTTTGAGTGAGAGACCCTTCCAAAGTGGAAAAATGAGTGCCCCCCCCCCCTCTAACTTCTTAAGTAAGATGATGATAAAACTAAAATGAATATATAATGTACGTCAAAAATAGAATTTGTACGGAATCCTCAGTGCGTGAGTCCGAATCGCACTTGGCCGATTTTTTTTATCTTTGCATTTTCTTCTTGAAACATACATGTATAGGACGATTTGTCTTGAGTAACTAGGGCACAACGAACGTAAAGCTTGGCATTTAGGAAATACCTCTTGAATGTAAGTTTGTATCCTTTATAAGGGAGTTCATCTATTAACATTTAATTGGTTTTGGTCCATATTATAATAGAACTAGCGGCCGCCCGCGACTCCGTCCGCGTGGATTTCGATATTATCGAATAGCTTGATATATCATCAGTTTTATGAAAGAATATTTAATATGTGGGCATTGGCTATATTTGAGTTTATTGGTCAACTTTTTTTTTCATATTTACAATAATAAGTGGGTATTTGACCTTTCGAAAATTTATCTCCCTTATTTTCACTGCTATCCATAGCTTTTATACCTCAATCGCGGCACTTACTAAAACGAAATCGTCCGCCCAATGATCGCCGCCATTTATCCTTCAACGTTTCACTGCCGACTTCATCGTCCACTGATTCTATCTTTCCGAAATTCCCGATATACATTGCTGGGTTTCGACGCCTGTCCCGCAGATGCAATCCTTACGGTTCATTGTTCAGCTGGATAATGAGACATTGGACTGACGTATCGACAGAGTGGAAGCGTTTTGCCTCGACTGTTTATTATCTGATATATCGATTTATTAGCGGCAGCCCGCGAATTCATCCCTGTGTATGTCGGTTTTCACACATAGTGTTATACTATAGCTCAAAGCTTTCCATGAGAAATCGCATATGCGTTGTCTACCTTTAAAACCCCCATACCCTCCCCAACTGAGCTCTGGCAACCTTACTCACCAGCAGAAACATAGCACAACAATTACGAAGTGCTACTTCACTGTGGTCTTCTGTAATGTGGAGGTACTTCTCAGACGAGCGTTTCATTCGAGTGGAAGCTTGCACTTGATCCCTTATTTATCCTTTTTCCACATACACTCTTTAAATTATGTCATTTGGACACTCGTAGCACAGTTGGGTACATTTGTTATGTCAGGCCGGATTTCTGACGAAATTAAATGGGCTTTATATCTTAATCCTCGTCAGTTTAACGGCCTGTCAAGTGTCATGGCGGCCTGTTACATTGAAATAATATGGGGGATGCAAAGGACTACTGTTGGGATGATTTAATTATGTTAACGTTGCAGTAATATCACGAATTGTGAAATAGATAAGCTGGGTTAAATTGGTAGCGTTAATTTTAGCTTACAAATTCAACAATTGGGTGATAGTTTAGTTGATCTATTAAGCTGAGTTGTTTACGTCTTGACTTGCCGCTCGGTGCAGTGGTCAAGAAGTTGACTATGAGACCAAGAGGTCGCGGGTTCGCTCCTTGCACAGGACAAACATTTGTTTGCGTGAACATTACGAACATGTCTGTTTACCATGGTTCGGGTGTTTTGATATCTATTTAAGTATATTTGTGAAACCATTGTTGAGTCGATATCTTTAACACAAGTGCTTAAAGCTACTTATCACGAAGTCATATTAATGTATGTGATGTTGTGTGATATTTATTTATTCATACAGTCAATTGAAAGTTAATATCAAATCCTCATGTTTTATTTTACTTCCGTATGTTTTAATACGCAGAGTGTGTATTATTATTAATAATGCAAAAGTAAGCCACTAAATACTTACTTAACTGAATTCCTATCTAAATGCAAACCAGAATTATGTCCATCAAATATTATGTACGAGTATTAACATTTTCCTTAGTCTATATCTATAAAACTCAAAGGTGACTGACTGATTGCTGACTGACTGACTGATTACATAGTGATCTATCAACGCACAGCCCAAACCACTGGACGGATCGGGCTGAAACTTGGTATGCAGGTAGATGTTATGACGTAGGCATCCGCTAAGAAAGGATTTTGATTAATTCAACCCCCAAGGGGGTAAAATAGGGGATGAACGGTAGTATGAAACTTTGTCAATTTTAAACCTATCGGGCTGATATTTTGCATACATAAAGCTACTATGACGTAGGCATCGCCTAATTAATGAGATTGATAAATTCCAACCCCCAAGGGGGTAAAATAGGGGATGAACGGTTGTATGAAACTTTGTCAATTTTAAACCTATCGGGCTGATATTTTGCATACATAAAGCTACTATGACGTAGGCATCGCCTAATTAATGAGATTGATAAATTCTAACCCCCAAGGGGGTAAAATAGAGGATGAACGGTAGTATGAAACTTTGTAAATTTTAAACCTGTCGGGCTGATATTTTGCATACATAAAGCTACTTTGACGTAGGCATCGCCTAAGCAATCATATTGATAAATTCGAACCTCCAAGGGGGTAAAATAGGGGATGAACTTTAGTATGAAACTTTGTCAATTTTAAACCTATCGGGCTGATATTTTGCATACATAAAGCTACTATGTCTATCTATAATATATAAAGCTCGATTTCTATATCTATAAAACTCAAAGGTGACTGACTGATTGCTGACTGACTGACTGATTACATAGTGATCTATCAACGCACAGCCCAAACCACTGGACGGATCGGGCTGAAACTTGGTATGCAGGTAGATGTTATGACGTAGGCATCCGCTAAGAAAGGATTTTGATTAATTCAACCCCCAAGGGGGTAAAATAGGGGATGAACGGTAGTATGAAACTTTGTCAATTTTAAACCTATCGGGCTGATATTTTGCATACATAAAGCTACTATGACGTAGGCATCGCCTAATTAATGAGATTGATAAATTCCAACCCCCAAGGGGGTAAAATAGGGGATGAACGGTTGTATGAAACTTTGTCAATTTTAAACCTATCGGGCTGATATTTTGCATACATAAAGCTACTATGACGTAGGCATCGCCTAATTAATGAGATTGATAAATTCTAACCCCCAAGGGGGTAAAATAGAGGATGAACGGTAGTATGAAACTTTGTAAATTTTAAACCTGTCGGGCTGATATTTTGCATACATAAAGCTACTTTGACGTAGGCATCGCCTAAGCAATCATATTGATAAATTCGAACCTCCAAGGGGGTAAAATAGGGGATGAACTTTAGTATGAAACTTTGTCAATTTTAAACCTATCGGGCTGATATTTTGCATACATAAAGCTACTATGACGTAGGCATCGCCTAATTAATGAGATTGATAAATTCCAACCCCCAAGGGGGTAAAATAGGGGATGAACGGTTGTATGAAACTTTGTCAATTTTAAACCTATCGGGCTGATATTTACAATACATAAAGCTACTATGACGTAGGCATCGCCTAATTAATGAGATTGATAAATTCTAACCCCCAAGGGGGTAAAATAGGGGATGAACGGTAGTATGAAACTTTGTCAATTTTAAACCTATCGGGCTGATATTTTGCATACATAAAGCTACTTTGACGTAGGCATCGCCTAAGCAATCATATTGATAAATTCGAACCTCCAAGGGGGTAAAATAGGGGATGAACTTTAGTATGAAACTTTGTCAATTTTAAACCAATCGGGCTGAGACTTTGCATACATAAAGCTATTATGACGTAGGCATGGCTTAAGCAAACGTATTGATAAAATTCCAACCCCCCAAGGGTGTAAAATAGGGGATGAACGTTAGTATGAAACTTTGTCATTTTTTAACCGATCGGTTTGTGACTTTGCATTCACAAAGCTACTATGACATAGGCATCGCCTAATTAATGAGAATAATAAATTCCAACCCCCAAGGGGGTAAAATAGGGGATGAACTTTAGTATGAAACTTTGTCATTTTTAACCGATCGGGCTGAGAGTTTGCATTCATAAAGATAATATGACGTAGGCATCCCCTTTCAAAGATTATTTCAAAAATCCACACCTAACGGGAAAAAAAGTTGATATAGAAACCAAAATCCACGCGGACGAAGTCGCGGGCGCCCGCTAGTAACAAACAAAAAGGAATAACTCACCGTTAGATTTTCCCCTCTTTTTTACCGCAGGCAAAATGTTTTTACCTCAACTATGTGAACATTGTTCTACTGAAAACTAACTGACCGGCAAAGATAAGGTTTACAAAATGGAAGCAAAACACCAAACCTTCACGTGGCAGGAATGACTAAATAACAATATCCATTGTATGGCTGAGGACCTAATTTAAAATGTATGGAGGTATTCGTTTAGTAAATTCTAATGTCGGAACACAATGCTTGGATATGATAAATGCATTGTTTATTTCAATCTTCAATTTTTTTTTCAATTTTCACCATAACCCTTTTTCGGTCATCTTTCGTGAATCGATTGTAAGTAAAAAGACACAGCAAATAAATTCGGAAAGTACTCCCTAGTATACCTATTCCTATCAAGAATATCAAGCTTCAAGGAATATATTCCAATTTTAAAAGACATCAGACCATTGACCTTATTTAAAATATAGCAAAAGCGGTGTCCAATGTACCATGGCAACGGACAAAGGATTCATGTCGCTTCGTTGAACAAGCCATGCTAGATCGAACACTTATTCACGCTTCGTTACCCACATCAAAGGAAAAGAAAAGAATTTATAAAGCGGGATGTTTTATAGAATTTTAGTAAACTAGCGTCATGTCCCTCCTATCTTGCTTCGCTCGGGTGCTATGTTACTTTTCTGTGACATGTATGCGCATTATTGTGCATGTTTTATATTTTTTCCGTGAATTGAATACATGAAATTTTATTTCTATTTTTATCATATCATACTATTATAAATATGGAAGTTTTTTATTTGGATTTTTGTTCACGTATCACGCTGAAACTACTACTAATCGTATTATGATGAAATTTGGTATGCAAGCAGGGTACGGGCTGGCTTAGGTAATAATAGGACATGGGATAAAACAGGAATCTTGATACCGCGGGTAAAAAACGTAAACTGATAATTAATACTGGTACGTACATTTTACATATTGGCAAACAAACATAAGGGAAACCAGGTAGAAGAATTACATTTTGAGATGAAAGGTTTTCAGATTCTTACCTAATCGTACAAAAACCCTCTCAAATTCGGCGATTGAAGTAAAACAGTAGAAATGCTCAATAATCCTCTCTTTTTTACCTTCCCAAGCTATTTAAAAAACGTTAAAGCCCGATTGTTCCAGTCGAAGGACTTTTTACTGGTTACGTTAATGTTTTTCCCGAAAATATCCATTTAGTCCAGGAATTTTAGATTTTATCTGCGGAATAATTCCTAGTGAGCTGAATTTTTGTATACACCTTTATTATGATATTGTAATGATGATGTGAAAAATCGACATTGGTATCGTGCCGGCTAAAAAAGTTATAGGGGTCCAAACGTCACGAAAATCAGTTTTTCGCAAATATCTCGCGATCTATTGCTCAGAGGTCAAAAATGGTTTCATAAAAGTTGTTCGTCGTAAAATTGTCTACAAAAAAGGTCTCTTGCATTTTTCTGTACAATTAACCGTTTTTGAAATAGAGACTAGAACGCACTCACATATGGTATTGTATACCGTACGGCGCATACCAAAGCATTAACCCTATTGTTTGTTTTTTTTCTTTTTTGTTTGTGTGTTTTTTGTTACTATGATGTTCCACATATAGGAATATAAAGGACTTGTAATACTAGTACAGTAAGGAAAACAGGAATATCAGCTATAAAAAACTAAGTGGCAATTTTTTTTGTCCCTTTATAACTCAAGAACGGGCCCACTGATCCAAACCAAATTTTCAGGGTTTGTACAGACTATTTAGTAGATGTTTTATGTGAAGTTTGAACAAAATCGGTCTTTCTTTTTATACGTAGCGAAGCACGTACCGGGCCGCCAGTAATGATATAGATATGCTATGTCCAGTGACGTTTGGACCCCTATAACTTTTTTAGCCGGCACGATATCAATGTCGATTTTTCACATCTTGATCACAATATCATAATAAAGGTGTATACAAAAATTCAGCCCACTAGGATTTTTTCCGCAGATCGTGGATCAAAATTGCTAAAATTCGCATTGCATACCTTTATCATTACTAGCGGCCCGGTACGTGCTTCGCGACGTATAAAGTGAAGCGACCGATTTTGTTCAAATTTCACGTAAAACATCTACTAAATAGTCTGTACAAACCCTGAAAATTTGGTTTGGATCAGTGGGCCCGTTCTTGAGTTATAAAGGGACAAAAAAAATTGCCACTTAGTTTTTTATAGCTGATATTCCTATTTTCCTGACTGTACTAGTATTACAAGTCCTTTATATTCCTATATGCAGAACATCATACTAACAAAAAACACACAAACAAAAAAGGGAAAAAAACAAACAATAGGGTTTATGCCTTGGTATGCGCCGTACGGTATACAATACCATATGTGAGTGCATTCTAGTCTCTATTTCAAAAACGGTTAATTCTACAGAAAATTGCAAGAGACCTTTTTTGTAGACAATTTTACGACGAACAACTTTTATGAAACCATTATTGACCTCTGAGCAATAGATCGCGAGATATTTGCGAAAAACTGATTTTTGTGACGTTTGGACCCCTATAACTTTTTTAGCCGGCACGATATAAACGTCGATTTTTCACATCATCATTACAATATCATAATAAAGGTGTATACAAAAATTCAGCTCACTAGGAATTATTCCGCAGATCGTGGATCAAAATTGCTAAAATTACTGGACTAATTCTTTTATTCGGACAGATGTCTGGAATGTTACCTGAATACTGCAAGCTTTTGTTTCATTATTCGGTTCAGTTATTTTTGGGGACCTGGTAAAGCCAATGACTGGACCTATTTTTAGAATGTGGAAACAGTCACTAGGTAACCTACCTATGTATTCGACGATGTTAATTCAGCTGAAGAAAACTGTATTTAATTTTATGAGAAAAATACTAGAAGAACATTTGGCGTTAATCGTGATAACTGAACGACTAAATAAGTGACATCCAAAAATATAATAAAATAAATAAATATAATAAGAAGTAATTTCAGTTTTCATTCGACGAAAACTACAATAAACAATCGAAACACGTGCTATATAAAACTTTAAGTGCAACCGGTATCGTATGCACAATAAAAAAAAACTTATTGTCACCATTGTGTAGTAAATAGTACATAAAAGAAGGCTGCGGAGCGCATTGAAGGCATAACAGTGAAACAGTATAAAGGAGCCTTAACGTTCTTTTTACGAACCTCCCGCTTATGTGGAATAGTGGTTAGAGTGAAAAGGTTAGAAGGCTAGTTTATAAAACGACTGCCATTTAGCAATGAAAGTCCTGTTTCAAAATAGCTTCTCGCGTGTTTTCAAAAAGAGGTAAGATTTGAGATTTCGTTTGTGTTTAATACGTACTGTATCTACCCAAGCGATTGTGAATTCTTACTCAATTGAAATCTTTAATTTGCCCGTCATCATTAAGTTTAAAACATAAACGACGATTGATTTAACTTGTTTCTTCCATTAAAAAATATAATAAACATTCGAACAATAAAAACAAAATTATTTTCACCAGTGTGCACTAAATAGTAGATAAAAGAAGTCTGCATAGTTCCTATGTGTGTGTGTGTGCATAACAGTGAAACGCCGCGATAAAGTATAAAGGAGCTTTAACGTTTTTTCTCAAACCTCCCGCTTACGTGTAATAGTGGTTAGAGTGAAAAAGGTTATGAGGGTAGTTTATAATAAGACTTCCGTCGCTGTTATAATAAAACCTTGTTTTAAATATTTTTTTCTGTGTATTTTACAAGGAAGGATTTTATTTTGATTGGCTCGGAAAAGACCAATTTGAAAATTTCTTCTACACTTATAATAATTGGGATAGTTTCCGTAATTTGATTAAATAAAGAATGTTTTTTACCTATGTAAAACGTTAACACGGGGTAGACTCGTGTAGTTCCCGCGGGCCAGCCATTGACAGAAAGCTGATATTGGTTATTCCTTTGTACATACAAGTAATTAGTCGATTTAGTTTGTGGTCTTGGCAAAGATGGAGACCAAGTCGAAACAAAACGGTAACCGATCCTGGGTTTTATAAAAGTACATTTTTTGAAGTTGAATGGAGGAATTTAAGATCACAGTTGCATGAACTTTGACATACAGCTTACTATTTTGGTGACACGTGGGGTTATAATTAGACTCGGAATTTAAGTGACCCCTTAATATGTATAATCATACTTCTAGTTTGCACACAAATACTGGTATTTTCAAAGGAAAACTATTTTTGAAGGTTTCCTGAGCGTAGCAACATCGCTTTAGTGTAATAATATAGTGAAAATGGGACGACAACAATGCGACCCACTACATACTTGACTCGTTTAAAAACTATTTAGGTGTAAGTTACGTTCACTCTGAAATGTTTTGTACCTACATTCCTTGAATGTACTATACAATTTATCGTCCCTGTACCTAGCCTGTACGTTAATGGAACTAAGTTCATTGGTACCTAAAAATACTCCATCTTGAATTAAATTGCTACGACGTTATCGATTAGTTGATTGATCGGAACCCGTATTGAAATTAAAATACCTTGATATTCAGGGGTTTAAGAACCAGTCCTTAGTCTCGAGGTACAAAATATTAGTCGTTTCGAACTCTGCGCCGCCCTGCCAACACTGTTCACCAATCCGCGTTGGGCAAGAGTGTTGACTACGCCGAAACACATCTTGGTTTCGAAAACATGATTTCAAATGAAAGAGACCTATTTTCGGCAGTGGAAAATCTATATCTATACTAATATATAAAGCTGAAGAGTTTGTTTGTTTGTTTGTTTGAACGCGCTAATCTCAGGAACTACTGGTCCGATTTGAATAAATCTTTTAGTGTTCGATAGTCCATTTGACGAGGAAGGCTTTAGGCTATTGGAAATCGAAATTCACGCGAATGGAGGCGCGGGCGGCCGCTAGTTAATTATATTTTACGTTGGCTTTACTTTATTTGGAATATTGAATTTTTTTTTGTGCAAGCTCACTCTGTGTCCTCCACACAAATACTTATTCTTTACAACTTGAATTGACCAGACACTTCTAACGGACTTCTTCAGTAATCTAAAATACATGTATCGGACTGAAACTCAATGACATCCCTATTATTCGATTTCAGATTCTAATTATAGTGGTTTGGGCTGTCTGTCTAAATGCCAGTCAGTCTGAGAGGTTTACTATTGTTATAAACGTAATTAAATAAGGAAAAATCAATTACTTTTTCTGATCACGCATTGACCTGTGAGAGACAGAAGGTAAGATATTTCGGTAGTAGGTACTTGTATGTGTTATTTTTCAAAGAAGGGCTGTTGATTCTGATAAAAGTTGTTATTTTTAGGAAGTCTCAATAACTAACATGAATGTGCCGGAAATATAATAAGTTATTTTAGTGCAAAAAAAGATTTACCTACACTTAAGTATGTAGCTTATCTTTGGTGTATCAGCTATTGTAATTTTTGTGTGGGAGTAAAGTTTTTTGTTTCCTTTTTTGTATTTTTATTGTTTGTGTACTGAAAACGTGTATGTATAAACTTTTTTTTTTGTATTTGGTATGCATGATAAGAAATTTTTCTATCTTCTTGTCTGGCATCATCCATATTTCCCTCGTTCTTCACAAAATCACGCTCTTTGCTTTTGCAAAATCTACGTAATCAAATCCGAAGGACGTTCAAAGTAACAGATGTTGTTTTCCGCGGATTCTGTTGACAATCCGAGAGCCGAAAGATATCCCGTTACAGCCATGACAACGGATCTCTTAAGGGCGCGCTGGCCAGACTGCTTCAAATTCGCGGTATAAGTAAGTGAGATCAATGTTATTGAAATAATTTAAAATTAAGTTGCACTAATATCAGCAACTATGTTACTCAAAAACTAGAAGATGGTGAAAAATTACCTCCGAATCAACTAAAAATGTACTAAAGCTTGGAACTTTTTAAAAGAATGGATAAGACCAGACCTAAGTTACATTTTTGATAAACGGCCTCCCGCGACTTCGTCCG
The DNA here is from genome assembly GCA_958496325.1 of Nomophila noctuella. NCBI lineage: Eukaryota > Metazoa > Arthropoda > Insecta > Lepidoptera > Crambidae > Nomophila > Nomophila noctuella. The sequence goes on from OY292498.1 coordinate 5,058,126, forward strand.
CCTGGATTTAGATTTCCGCACACAAAGTGATCTATAATTAGCCTGCCTCGTCACATGGAGATAAGTGCGTTTAAACAAACAAACAAGCATCATTATATAAATATAGATAAAAAAATAACTTTTAACTTTGTATGCAAAATGTCGTTTAGCAGGCCCTTAACTTTATGCGTCGAAAAACAATCGCTTTTTATTTCCGCGTCGTTCTTCCGTCTGTTGTTTAGGTTTGATTAACTGATGTTTGTGTTAGATTGTGAGCAGAATCGGTTTCGGTTAGACATTTGCTTTCTTTTTATACTTGCGTGTGTGAAAATTATTTGGAATATTGTTTGTTCTTGTGAGGACAGAAAAGCTGTGGTATGCGGATAAAGATTGAATAAGTGCGTTTTGCTTGTTTGTATTTTTGACAAGTGAGAGATATTGCTTTTTGAAAACAATTTTACGAGTTGTTCATAGAAACCAAAAAGTAAATAATTCACGAAACCAAAAATATTTTTAATCTAAAGCACTTTTAACACACAAGTACGGATATGCAAACGTCTTGCGTTGTATCAAAAATAATTGAACTAAATATAAAATAAAACGTTCACATGTACCGGTTCTGGTGGTGGATTCTGCTCTGTGAATATTCAGAAAAAAGATGCATCAGTAAGCTCGAAACGATAGGATGGTACCACATGCGCTTATCCGGACTGAGCCGTTTTACTGTGAGGGATTTACTACGGCGTCATAGGACACGCTGGCGTCAACTCGACGATGTAAAGAACTGTGTAAAGTTACCAGAAAAAAAATTGGCTCATTTTATACACCGCAATTTTTCATAATTCTATGGGAAATAAAAACTGTCATCATCATCCTAGCGCCTTTCCCGGTTGCAAACCTCTCAGAACGACATTCGTCTGACCTGCGTAACTCTTACAAGAAACCAGACAATTAGAATCATAGTCGGGGCCAACGGCTTAACGATCCTTTCGAAGCACAGAATCTTATCTCTTCTGACAATCAGGTGATGCAAACCTGCAACCTGCTTATAAAATTGGGAAAACCAACACAAAGTGGTGGTGTTCTCCGCGGGATTCGAACCCAAGATCTCCGAGATATTCGAGCACAGCGCTCTAACGACGTGAGCACTTCAGAATATGGAAAGCACTCCATCTTTATATTATTATTCTAACTTTTGCTTACTCTGCGAAGAGGCAATTTCAGGAGAACAAATACACTCAATCTTACCACTTATTTTCGAAAGGAAAATATGATTTTTGTTTTGTATTCAGCACTGATTTATATATAACATCAAAATATAATTTTATGACAAATTCTTTCAGGTTTATATAACGCAGGTAAATACTCATTCATTTTCGAGGAATTAACGAGTCCTCTTATTTTTTTCTCTTGCAAGTGCATCTCAAGTTAAATTTAAATAAACATTCTGACGACATTTAGAGTAGGATCTGAAATTCTAATATCCCGCAAGCCAAATTTTAGCCGCAGATGAGATTATAATTAACCAATTTTCGCTGCATATTGCGTAAGTCAGCGCGCAATCTAAAATACGGGTGAGGAAGTGTAATTACTCTGTCAACTTCCAAAAGTCAAGTCTGCAACTTTCGGTCTTATGCGAACCAGACATATTGTCTCGAAATCAAATTCTTTTTTAACTTATAAGGATATAAAGGCTGTTATTTAAAAAAAAATACTCGTATATTTTTGTGTTTTAAACATTAATTTCGATACCGAAACATAATGTAAAATGTTGGTTTGAGATAGAGAAAGTCGCCGTCTACATTTTGCGTGTTAAGGAATACCGTCCCTTTGAGGCACTTTTAATAGCAGTTAATACAAAGAATGCCACGCTAAATGTCTATTTCGATCTTTAAAGGCAATATCTAGATAATAGTTATGTGGTCGTCTAGACTAATAGACAGGAATTTCTCTGACGTTATTTGTCTTTCAAAGGTTCTTCTTCTACTCGTAATCGCCTTATATTTTTATAACAAATATGACGAAACACATTTATTAGTAGTTTTGTAATAATTATTTCAAGTGACAAGATGGCACTGAAAAACTAGTTTATAATCAAGGTACCTATTATCAATAGTAATTATCGTAAATCTTCATAACAATTTAATTTAAAAAAATTAACTAGTTAACACACTCTAGATTTTTTGGATTTATTTAATCGGACTAACGCTTCTGTATAAAAAATATCAATAATTTATTAATCATCATAATTTTCTATCCCTTTTTACAGCAGTTATAATAAAAGTTAAAAATAACTGCCTTCGTAGTTTGTTGGTTTGAGCGCTGGGCTCAGAAGTCGCGGAGGTCATGGGTCGAACACCCCCAGTTTATGAAGGTTTTTTTCAGTTTGGTTGAGAAATTGCGGGGTTGAATCACCAGATTGCTCGATAGGAATGATGATTCCGTGCTTTGGAAGGCACGTTGAGCATGTCATGATCAAAATTGTCTGGTTTCCCATGTTGCGGAGGTCAGACAATAGTCAGTTCTAATTTATGTAAAAATGTTTTCCTTGCCTGTTGTTATATTATGCGTGATTTGTTAAGATCTGTGTATATTAGCTTTCCACGCCTGAATCCTGGAAACATTGGATTTGTTCCCAGTATTTCTCACGTTTATCTAAAAATAATTTCCTCGCCTCGCATTTGATATAGGACGCGTATTATATGGCAAGGGAAACTTTCTGTTTGACTTTACTCATACGCGGTACGTTGTTCGAAATGTTGACCTTTACCTTTTTTATTCAAATATGTGTGGGGTTCCGGAGCCCGCAACAATTCTATCCCTTGCAGCCGCGCGGCTCGGTCATGAAATCCGAACTAAGGCTTTGATTTTTCATACTGATTTTGTTGTTTCAATAATAAATCTATATACTACTATAATAAAGCTGAAGAGTTTGTTTGTTTGAACGCGCATATCGCAGGAACTAATAGTCTGAATTAAAAACAAATGTTGGATAGTCTATTTGACCAATAAGGCGTTTGACAAATAAGGCTATAGAAAACCGAAATTCACGCGGACGCGGCCGCTAGTAAATAAATAAATATTTCATAAAATCACATAAATTAATCTGATTCCGTGTTAAGTAGCTTAAGCACTTGTGTTACAGACATCAGTATCAACAGTGGTATTATAAATGTACTTTATAACACCCAGACCAGGAAAAACAGACATGTTCATGCACACACATGTTTGACTAGGGCGGGGATCGAACCCGCGACCTCTTGGTCTAAAAGTCAACTTCTTGACCACTGCACCAAGCGGGTCGTTAAGTTAAAGTTAAGAGTTCTATAAGAGTTCAGTTATCAAGTCGTTAACTAACTACAGAGTAATTATCAGATAAAGAACAAAAAGTATTTAAACAAGCTAACCATTGTTACGGATTTGAATTAAGATTGCAATTGATAATGAGAAAGCAAAGTTTTCAGTAAGAAACCAGTGTAATATTGTATTGGTGCATATTATGCACAAAAAGGTTTGTTGTTTATTAAAAGTAGTTTAATTTAAATATACCTACGAAATAAGTACAACTCGGTCTAGTGCACACCGTGCACACCCCTTACAATTAAATAGAATCAGATTCTTTAGAGAATGGTGTAAATATTGTATGTGTATACACGCCTACAGCTTGTACATATATGTATAAGTTTATGAACTCTTTTTGTTTCGTTTCATAAACTGGTAATGTTATGAAGAAAAATATATATATTCACGTAGTTATTTTACGTGTTTTTTACGACTATCAGGTTTTTATTACAACGGCTTTTGTTGATGATATAGTTTATTTTATGTGTCTGTGGCTCGTTGGTACTTACAAGAAGTTAAACGAGAGTGGGCGCCCTGACTTCAATTTCATGTTCAGTAATATGTTGGTTCTTTACCAGAAAGTTTTCCTATAACTATAGGTAGGTACAGTTTCGAGTTAAAACATCTTGTAGTACCTAGTGACTACTTCAGATCATCTAATCAGATTATTCTCTCTAGTCAGCAAACACGTACAAAATTAAATTGGTAATTATTCGGTAATACGATAAGACCACTTCGACACTTAATTTGATTATGTTCTCCATTAGGTAATCCATTAAGTGTATCAATAGATACTTCATTAATTATTAATTCATTATGACGTCAATAAACCATTGTCCACTTGGCAAATTGGTGTCAAATTTTCGCCCCGAGGTGTCGATTTCTCTAATATTTATCGATAGCCCAAATTAGGTCAATACTATCAAGGGCGATTAGGGCAGTTTTTAGATTACTTTATATTTTAGTTCTAGTTATAGGCTGACATGGTTTCACTTAAAAAATTATGATATCTTGTATTAATTGTGGAATTCAAATGTTATTATTTTTCCAAGTTTACGCGACTGTTACAATCTTAGGTATAGCCTTAACTTATGTATGAATACATTGACATGGAATAATGAAAAATTTAATTTGATTGACATTAATTGTATTTCATCATTTAATATATATTTGACTAAAGATAATTATTATCTTTCAAAATATTGTAAACGACTAATAGCTACATCGTTAGCATATTATTTTAACTATACAGCCAAGAATTTGGCTACACAATCTGCTTTTATTGAGCAGACAATTGTTGACATTCCCAAAACCTTGGAAAGTATTCCAAGTAATTTAAATTATTGCATAAGACAGTAGAGGATTACTCTAGCCAATTAAGTATAATTAATAAACCTAGGGAAACCTCAAATCTACTTAATATTGTACACCAAAATATACAAGGTTTTCCTGGTAAAGAATTAGAATTAGAACTAAATTTAAATAAAATGAAAATTCATATTCTTTGTTTAACTGAGCATTGGTTACGACAATGCGAGTTATTAATTAGTATTGACAATTATAAAGTCATTAGTTCGTTCACGAGAAAGTCAGCTATTAGGGGTGGCTCACTAATATTACTTGATAGCTCACTTAAGTCTAAAGATAGGAAAGATGTAACATTACTTTCAATTGAGCGAACTATTGAACTATCTTGTGCAGAGCTTGAGCAGTGTATTGTTGTTTGTGTGTACAGACCTCCTTCTGGCAATAATCCTATATTTGAAACCACAATGGAAGAAGTTTTAAAAAAGGAATGCAACTGTAATAAGAAGGTAGTATATGGGGATTTTAATATTAATATTTTAGAGGATAGTCAAACCTCGGTTAGGTTCCTAAATTTATTTAAGTGCTTTGATCTTACTCCACTTTTTAGGGAACCAACTAGAGTGACTCCCACATCAGCCACCTGTCTGGATAATATTTTCTGTAATTGTAAAATACCCTCAAAATCAATTGTTAACTTTGTGAATTCTGACCATTGCGGTCAACTTGCAGCGCTTGAGAGCCATAGTGTAGTTACTTCGTCTAGCTTTAGTTACAGACCGATTACTACAAATCGCGTCGAAAGGTTCACACATAATATCTGTAATAAAATATCCTTAGCGCCACTTATTTTTGATGTGAACATTGATATGTAACATGTACAAAAAATTATTCGACATAATCTCACGTGAATTTAATAGTATCTTTACAAAGAAAACTGTTTGTGTAGATAATTCGAAAACGAAATTCAGTGACTGGGCTACAAAAGGTATTTATATAAGTAGGAAAAAATTGTTCGAATTGTATGCTCAAAAAGCTCATTCAAACAATCCAGATTTAAAAGAATATGTAAGAAAGTATTCAAAGTTATTTAAAAAAGTTTGTACAGTGGCCAAGCGTTTGTATTTAAAGCACAAAATACATACGTCCAGAAATGTAATTAAATCTACCTGGAATATTATAAATAAGGAAACTTGCAGGAACAGATCACATGATAGTAAGTTATCCTTAAAAATTGATAATAAATTAATTAGTACAGATGCCGAAGCGGCTAAAGCCTTTGAGCACTTTTTTTCTGAAATTCCAGTCACTACTACTATCTTATTAAATTCATCTCCGCATCTTGCTTAATGCCTCCTTAAATCAAAAATAGAAGAATGCAAAGTTGTTTTCAATTTCACGCATATTGATGCTTTAGTCATAATTAAAACATTCAAAGAACTTAAGTTAAAAAAGACAGAAGATCTATGGGGTATTTCAATTGATATTTTAAAAACTATTATTATTGCCATTGCACCATATTTAGCTTTAATATTTAATAAGAGTGTCGACATGGGTCAGTTTCCAAATCTTATGAAACAGAGTAAAATAACCCCTTTATTTAAATCAGGAGAAAAGAGTGATCCGTTAAACTTCAGACCCATATCCATACTACCATCACTCAGTAAAATTTTTGAAAAAATCATATTTAATCAATTATTGTCTCATTTTAATTCCAATTCTTTATTAAATGAAAATCAGTACGGATTTACTAAAAACAAATCCACAACTGATGCAGGAGTTTCACTAGTAAAACATATTTTTGATGCATGGGAGGCTAAGCAGGATGCTATTGGTATCTTTTGTGATTTGTCAAAAGCTTTTGACTGTGTAAGTCTTGAAACCTTGCTGATGAAGCTACGGCATTATGGCGTCTCAGAGTTCGCTTTGACGCTTTTAAAATCATACCTCACTGGCAGAGTTCAAAAGGTGAACATCAATGGAATTAACTCCGATGGCGCCCCATTGATAATGGGTGTGCCCCAGGGCTCAATATTGGGACCACTCCTTTTTCTAATATATATTAATGATCTTCCTGCCTTTACAAAGGGTCTATGTGAGACTGTGTTGTTTGCTGATGATACCTCTTTAGTTTATAAGGTAAATAGACGTAGAATACAATTTGACGAGGTAAATAACGCGCTCTCACAAGTCCATCATTGGTTTACGACTAATAATTTACTACTTAATGCTAAGAAAACAAAATGTATTAAATTCACAATGCCTAATGTCCCACAAGTTATTACTAATGTTTTAATGAATAATGAACATATTGATGTAGTCAACTCAACTGTCTTTTTAGGAATAACTATAGATTCAAAATTACAATGGAGCCCCCATATTGTTACTTTGGCTGGGAGACTAAGTTCTGCAGCATTTGCTGTAAGAAAAATACGACGCCTGACTGATGTTGAAACGGCGAGATTGGTTTATTTCAGCTATTTTCATAGTGTAATGTCTTACGGTCTGTTATTGTGGGGATCGTCTGCTGATATACAAACAATTTTTGTATTACAGAAAAGGGCGATCCGTGCAATATACGACCTTAAGCCGCGTGATTCACTCCGTGAGATATTCAAGGAGATTAACATTTTAACTACAGCGTCGCAATATATCTTTGACTGCATAATTTATATACGCAAGAACCTACACAATTTTTCTAGAAAAAATGACTTTCATAGCTTTAATACAAGAAATAAACATAAGCTTGCCGTTCCAAGTCACAGGCTTCATAAGACTGGGAAGTCTTTTATTGGACTAAGCATCAAAATATTTAAAGTTACCAGAAAATGTTATTGAATTTTCGAAACAAAAATTTAAGTTGTTTATTAAATCAGCCTTGATGAAGAAAGGTTATTATAAAATAGATGATTATTTAAATGACAAATGGCATGGACATGTTAATCTGCCCAGCCGCACTTAATTTGTATTTATTATATTTGACATTATTGTAATATTGAAATTGATTTTAAAAAAGGCATAACTGTTGAGTTTCTTGCGGCGTCTCTTCTCAGCAGGCCATTCACGTCGAGGCGCTGGTAGGGCAAAAAAAGTTTTGACGTGCAAAAGAATTTACTAAGTGAATCAAATTGCTGAATAAAATTATTTTATTTTTTATTTTATTTTATTTTTATTTTTTTATAAAACTTAATTTTATACGGATTGAATCGCAGTATAATTTTGTTGTTGTTTACCGTTGTTCACAGTAGTATAAGTATTACACATTGGACTACAAGGATACATTTAAAAGTTATAAAATAAAAAAAAACTTGTTCGTTTTTGTGAAAATGACCTGACTCGAATAAGAAGAAGACCTGAAATGAGTGATGAATTTCATTGAATTTAGATATTTTTCAAATATGATAAGAACAATAATAATTATCATTATAATATTATCATTATAATTTTCTTGATTAAAAACATGTCATACTAATCGTAGTCGTGGTATTTATGATTAAAGTTGTAAATGAAGTTAATCATTCAATACATATCGCGTAAGAAAAACGCGTCCCGTCCCCTACCAAAATTACTCGTAAATCTGCAGTCCAAAAATTCTAACAATATTTAAATCACAAACCACAAAGACAGAATATATCTGACGAAAGTAAAATTGAACAACGGTCCCGTGCGTGCTTAAGTGACGTTTCGTGTTCAGAAGCACTTGCTTAGAACCAGTTAAGCTTGACACTCGCTTCTTAACTGTCAGTATTGATAAAGAGTCCTGGTTATTCTGGTGACATGATGGAGGGCTTCAGTCGCCGATTATACTTGATATATACGTCCATTCACAAAAGTGGTGCACCCTTAAAACATTAGAAAGTATCGTGGGTCACCATCGATGGACTGCTTAGCGTGATTGGCTTGTTCAAAATTCGAGAATGTACTTATTCAAGTCCAAAAAGAGTAAAGCATTTTGCCCCGCATGATGGTTACTCCTGTCCATATTTTTATCTTTAAACTAGCGGCCGCCCGCGACTCCGTCCGCGTGGATTTTGATTCTCAGTAGCCCAAAGCCTTCCTCGTCAAATAGGCTATCCAACACAAAAATATTTTTTTCAAATCGGACCAGTAGTTCCTGAGATTAGCGCGTTCACACACACACACATTTTTTCAATTTTCGGAGGGTCTCTCACGCAAAGTATTAACTTTAGAAAAAAATTATGTTATGAAAACCCCGTATATTTTCCATGAAAAAAAAATATTTCGAGTTTCAGTTCAAACTATAGAGACCCCAATGTTTTTTATTTTTTGAAAACCTTGTTGCGGTTCACAGAATACATCCACTCACCAAGTTTCAACAGTATAGTACTTATAGTTTCGGAAAAAAGTGGCTGTGACAGACTGGCGGACAGACAGACAGACAGACAGACATGACGAATCTTTAAGGGTTCCGTTTTTTGCCATTTGCCTACGGAACCCTAACCAGAGTTTCTCCTTATATTTTTTCTAAAAACATTCAAAACAAAATCTTCCTCATCCTTTGTAGTTAATTAAAAATATTTCTAAAGATAATTATATAATTATTAAGTCTTTACCCACAAAACAACTTGGGAAAACTAATTTACTATTTAATTGAATTTCCACCGAGCTAAGAACAATTTGTTTTATTAATTTTAATTATTTTGAAGTCGTCTTCTAAAACCTGTTGGTGTTTGAGTGAGACTACGTTTTATATAAGAAATCATTGCTGATTTAGCTATGATTCTCCGAAACGTTTCTTATAGACATAGCAACGTCATAGGCATCATCCTAGCGCCTCTTCCGGGTGCATCCTTAGCCACATTGCCTCGGAGCCACGGCTATGCTACAAATATGCTCCTTAATTTACCAGCCTGGTTATTATAATTTCGATCATACCATTTGGATCATAGTCGGGACCAAAGGCTTAACATGCCTTCCGAAGCATGAAGTCCTCATTCTTATCGGAAAATCTGGTAATTCAAGCCTGCAACGTTCTAACCAAATTGAGAAAATCAACACTAAAGTGAAAGTGTTCCCAGCGGGATTTAATTCACGCAGTCAGTTTTTTACATACTTATACGTTTTACACATCTAGAGATAGATAGACTCGTGGTGTGAAATGACGAAATACCCATTATTTTATACTTTCAATTTTCTACCGCAGTGTAGTGTGGAACATAAGGGGTGTTAAAATAACAAGCTGAAATAATACTACCATGAATCACTTCTCTTTGTTCTCGAAGCAAAAGTATCAGGTGAATTTATTCGTTTTTAGGAATTTGTTTGCCTAGAACGAATTGTTCTCATTTGCACACTGTTGGGAATACACTAGTTCTACAAACTAGAACTTGTTTTCCCAGAGTAGTTTTAGAGGCTTTTGTACAAAGGGAATTTGGAATTTAAGCCTTTTCAATTGAAACAGTTCGTTTAGTTTTATTTTGTATCGGAATTAAAGGGTCTTCTTTTGAATCTGATAAGTCTGTTGCAAAGATCTGAGGGCATTCTCGAAAATGGCGTCTTTCAATGGATTACGTGGACAGTATGAAGTATTTTTTTTTTTTTTAATTATTATTAGTCTCATTATTCGGGGTTCAGGGACACACTTATGATTTATCAATGAAGTACTGACTGTAATTTAATCATGATTATATCGCCGAATGAGGAAGGTAGTCCGATAGTAGTAATCGACTGGAACCAGCAAGAAACTCCACAATTGCTCTTTATCTTTATAAATAAGTAAGCACATTTCACCCGGACTCGAGTACTTCCATAAGTCACTTACCACTTCCGTAACTCTTACTAATTGAACAAGTGCACGCCGGGTTTCGACGCGGCTACCCTTGCTAATAAGATAATGAGCCCTCTCCGGCAATTAGCACCCTTTAATACCGCTTTTGATATAGCCCCCGAAGAAATGAACCTCTTACTTAGGGAGTAACTCATTTTTACAATTTCCTTTCAAAAATATGGAGTTGAAAAGAACATTTTTCCTAGTAATGGAGGTTAATTTGACGTTGACTGATGTTACGGTCGCCGTCTAAAATTAGTTATTTAATTGGAACATACATTTTGGGTCGAGGGTGATTGTGAATGTGATTTTAATGTTTGTAGTATATCATTTTAGATTTTAGAGTTAATTATCTGTTATGAACAACATTGTAATGGTAAATTTTAATGCACTAATTGTTTATAATATTGATGAAATTAAAACTTCAAAACGGCTAAAAAACGAGGTTTCATTAAAACTAAATTTTATAGACAAAACCCGACGTTGGGTAGTACCTAGTCGCGTCATGCTACGAAAACATTAGACTTATTAATTTTAATTCAAATATTTCAGAATGTATAGAACATAACATTTTTGACGTACTTAATATTAAATTTCTCGAGCGTGAATCATACGGCTCAAAAGCTTACTAATTTCCCGTCGTAATTAAATCAATTATAAAAGGGAAGACGACGAAGGTTAAGCGATCATAATCAACGTTTTACGTGATACCATTAGATACCTTAATTCCCTACTGATGCTCTTTGATTAGCCTTGAGCAGATCTTTGCTACTGCATCTTTGTAAGAAAATTTTATCTCGATCCCCTCCGTGCTTCGGAAGGCATGTTAAGCCGTTGGTCCTGCGCATGATCTCTCTACGGTCGTGTGAGTGACTAGGGAGTGCACCTGTGCTTGCGCTCTCACTTGTGCACTGTAATATATTCTGCTTACCTGACTGCACGTAAGATTGCCCACAATGGTACAAAACGGCCGGAGGGGTTATTATGTGTAAGGGACAACAAAAGACACCCAATGGAAATAAATGCCGCCCATGTATCAACTTCACAAGTGTTAGAGCCATGGGCAAAACTTAATTTCCAACTAAGTTGTGGAGAGTTCTACTAACTAAAAGAAATATAAAACGTAGTACAATACGGTCCTTTGTAATTTTTCATTACGCTAATTAATAAGACCAAATATTAATTATTGTTTTTTTTTTAACATTTAAATTCCTGTTAAAACGGTTTTATTAAGTGTATGCGAAATAAATCTTTCACTTTCACTTTCAGAGTGAAGTGAAAGAGAAGAGAAGTAAAAGAGAGTCTTTTCTTTCGGTAGAGAAGCAATGTCATAACATTGCTTTTATAGCACTCGTTTAAGGTATAAATAAGAATAGCACTTCCTCGTTGAATGTGTTGGGTATATTTTTGTGTTAAAAACTACGACAAAAGGGTTACCCCACGTTCGCCCTTCAGGCAAGAGTATTCCATTAGCCAATACATTTCTTACAAAAAGCTGTCGATTTTATTGTAAGTAGACGAAACTTAGCTAGGGAGAAGGGATATTTGCAAAATTAAAAAAACAATAAAGTTAAATTAGCCTATCAATGTTCCACTGCATTGCAAATGTCTTTATCATTTGAAATCATATTTTCGTTGCAATGACAGTTTTTAGCTTAATCACCATGCTTGCCAAATGCGAATTGGTGATCACAAACCGACACAAAGTTGACCAAAGTTGGCAATCGAATGTAATAAAAAAATTATAATTAAATTACTGATGCTTTTCGTAGACCTAAACGTGTGACGCAGATTACAATCGTTGCCATTTTCATTCCGCTGTCTAATTCACAGCATTCACGTTTTATTATCCCAGTAGGTGTGTTTAGGACCACTAGTAGTTTTCATTACAACATTGCCTAACAGAGTATTTTGTCTCAAAACACACCGTTTATTGGACAAAATAATCAACGCACCATTTGTCGATCAATTAGTATGCGTAAACTGTCCGTTATTCAATCGACTAGGACCAACTTGCGATGGACACGGGAATCAACAGCTGCTCCCCTATAATTGCATTTGGTGTAAAGTTCACTAATGAAATTCAAGGTTAGTTAAATTCAGTTAAATTTTCTAGGTGAAATGGGGATATCGAATACTTATCATAGTAAATCAAGTCCGAAGTATCGTCGCAATGATCTTTCGTCCAATATAAAAAAGGCTAAAGTTTTTACAAGCTAACGACTTAAATTTGACGAGCCCGTCGGTCTAGTGGACCTTGGCTCTTTTGCAGCAAGGGTCGTGGGTTCAAATCCCGCTAGAGGCAAATTTTTGTGTGATGAACGACTACAAATGCCGATGCATTTGTACCGAGTCATGGATGTTAATAAGAGTATTTAGGTGTGTCTATCCGTTCCTTAGCTTCCGTTGTACTAGTTTCGAGCTTAGTTTGGGGCTAGGCAATTATGTGTTAGTCGTTAGAATTTATTTATTATTATTTAAATACTAAAACATAACCCTCAAAACTAGACTAAGAGCAAGTAACAAAGATAGGTTAGCAGATAAAGTGGTCCTAACCACATTGTACGACCCTAAAAGGACCGAGTGTCCGAGGAAACATTATGTCAGCTCGTAGGGACTCGAGGGCATAGATTTAAATAGTTAACGCCTTCACCATACTTGGACCCCTCTGACACCGACCCCTTAATGTGAAGCGACAGTCGCTTCCCATCTCGTTGTAATCTTAGTAACCAACAAACGACAAATCAATCAAAATAATGCCACGGTTTTTGTTGTTGGAGCATATTTAGCGCTTTATATATAATATGCTCGAGGGTATTTGTGCCGATATGACACGTTCGGATCTTGCTCAAACATGTCAATCAGAGCAAACGTCATGGTTTTAATTCGCTGCGAGTGAAATATGACACTCGATCAGATCATCAACGTCAAGTCCATGCGTCCTCGATAAGTGTGATCTGTGGACCACTTGAAATCACACCGTGTGGATGTGATGGGGAGATACGAGATAAAATCTAAAAGGGAACGTGTTTTATTACAATTTGAGAAACAAATGCAATTAATATATCATTACGCATTTGCTTGAACGCGCTTATTTCAAGAACTACGGGTCCATTTGACGAAGAAGGTTTTAAACTATAGTACATATAAAACTATGTGCGCGGAAACCGAAATCCTCCGTCTGCGTGGATTTCGGTTTCCACGAGTGGCCGCAAAATATAGCAATCAATATGTGTAGAACGTACAGAGTATGAACTAACATCTACTATTTCAGCCATTTTTGTAAATTCCTTTTTTTTTGCGTATAATATTTATAGATATTTGCGGAAATGAAAAGGCGCAATCAAGAAAAATCTTCGCGGGATGAAAGCTAATTAAAATATAGAAAGAAAACTGCACGTCCTATTACGTTCGTAATATTCCTTTTTCTCCTCCTGCAAATAATAATTCCTATTACAATGAATATTAATAAAACTTCTTTGTCTGTTACAGGGTAACCAACCAAAAAGCAACGCAACGAAAGCATTTTTGGAAATGTAAAACGGCGCTTAAGAAAATTCCCCAAAGGCAGAAAGCTAGTTAAATACGTAAAAGGAAAAAGAAAACTGTTGTACATCCCTATAAATAATTAAATTTCTCGGGATTCGTAAAACAGTCTCTTATATTTAGCAAACAGTTATTTGTCTCAATTACAGGGTAAATAATGTGTATTTCCTTTGTTATTATATAAAACCACTGTGTTATCGAATATTCTGTTCAATCTCTATTATTTTACTATAATACGGTAACGTTCACCTATTTCCCGGGTATAATATTTCACCACTAGCGGCCGCCCGCGACTCCGTCAGCGTGGATTTCGGTTTCCGCACACATAATGTTATATGTACTAATAGCTTATATCAAAGCCTTCCTCAGCAAATGTTCTATATATATAATGGTTATAACATATTTTTTTTCAGTTCGATCCATGAGTTTCTGAAATACAAACAAACAAACACACTCTTCAGCTGTGATATACATATGTATATTACTCGTACTGTAGATTCAGTTGACGTAATTACCTATATTTTTTCAGAATTATTACTTCACTATGTCTATTATTACTTTCCTATTATTAGGCATTGTTTACGTTAAGCATGTTATCCGCTTTTCTCCTGTAATGCAACCTAATATGGCGAGATACGAGCATATATAACTAGGAAGGAAGGCTTTGTACAGGGCTTACAGAGTACACCAGCTGAGCTGAGCTACAGAGCTTAGACTGTAACAAGAACTGACATGGCAGAATATTAGCAAACAATTTTTTACGCAAAAAGAGTGCAATTGGTATACGGCAGAGTGGAGTAAACTTGTTTTCGAGAATTCGCAACAGTTTATTTCAAAGAAATCGATTCGCGTAAGTTTTTGAGTAACCTTTCGGAATAAAGAAGTTAATAAAATATCAACTTTCTACCTGTATAGGTTAGTAGCATAACATCTACATACAGTTCAAAGCCAGTATGTAAAATTAGAATTTATCCAAAAACATGCATTACTGAAAAATAAACATCCACTTTTAGAACAATGATATTCGAAGTTACAGCTACTACTCCCCAGAATTCCAGCCTTATAAAATACTAGCAGCCGCCCGCGACTCTGTCCGCGTGGATTTCGATTACCAATAGCCTAAAGCCTTTCTCGTCAAATGGACTATCCAACACAAAAATAATTTTTCAATTCGGTCCAGTAGTTCCTGAGATTAGCGCGTTCAAACAAACAAACATACAAACAAACAAACAAACTCTTCAGCTTTATATATTAGTATAGATATATCAAGGCTTTTTGCTACCAAAATGAGGTTAGTTTTTCAACTTGTCTCCAATTCAAGGATAACGACCACGAAAACGGAAGCAATGACAATTAAAACCGGCACAAAAACATCTCCTTATGTTTGGCATGGAATTACGGCTTTGTATACCAAAACAACCTCCTTGACCCGACTATAATCGATATCTTCCCTAACAATCCATACTTACATACTTTCAATATTCATTCAATATTATAAATGGGAAAGTGTGTCTGTCTGTATGTTTGTCTTTCTTTCACGGCAAAACGGAGCGACGAATTGACGTGATTAATAGTGATAAGTGGAGATAGTTGAAGGGATGGAGAGTAACATACTACTACTTTTTGACCCATTCCAACCCCCCACTTACTTAAAATGGGGGGTGGAAGTTTGTATGGAAAATCTAAACTACTTAAGTTAGACGCTTGAAGTGCAACATGAATTTGGCATGCAGGTCCCTCAGAATACTTGATGCTTAGTTGCAAAAGGATATTGCAAAATTCCGGGAGTTAGCGGGAAAAATTATTTGAATCATGAAAACCGATATCCACGCGGACAAAGTCGCGGGCGGCCGCTAGTAACACAATATAGCCGTTTGACACAACTTAGTAGGGTAATCGGGAAGGCGTCATTAAGTATTCATGAACCGTCGATGTACACTGTTTTCATTTTACCAACCGGAATATTGCAAGGATGGAAAACAAAAATATTATCAACCGATTGGGAATTTTAAAACGCTGTTATGAAATTTGTTTCGGAAATGACTTTATCCTTTTATGAAAAAAGGGTCTGTGTATGACATCTTTAACGAGAGTAATCCTTTTATGCAAATAGGTTTTTAAAAAGCAATAACTCGTGTGTTGCAGCTCAATGGGCAAATGTACATCGTGTTGGGACGTAATAAAATAATATAAAAATAATATTGCCTCACACACCAATAACCTCGCTTAAAACTAAGCTTGGAACTTGAACTATGCACGGTAGGGAAAAGATACACATATTATGTACATTGTATTTTTTACTAGCGGCCGCCTGCGACCTCATCGGCATGGATTTCGGTTTCCGCATACATCGAATAGCTAAAATGCTTCCTCGACAGATAAACAACAGAAAACAAAAAATAATCTCAATCCTAACCAGTTGTTCCTGAGACGCGCTCAAAGAAACAAACTACACACAGTGTAATTTTTTTTGATAACATAAAACCTCAATATTCCAAGAGAAAATATATTTTTCTACTGTCAAAAAAAAAAAAAAACACAGATAGTGAAGATAATAAAGGTCCATTTATACCGATATAACTGATATCTGGGTCAAAAGATTACAATAATATTATTTCTATCTGTTCAGCTTGTAACAAAAACTAGTAAGTACAAAGGGCGCCGGAATAACTTTCTTTTAGCTGTAGGTATTTTATACTCGTTTCTTCGACGACATTGCCACGGAGACGAATTATGAAAGGGTCGACTAGTTGCCGCCAGGAAGATTTATAGCTCGATTTTCTTGTTTGTTTACTATTGCTTTTATTAAAATACTTTCTGAAAAGGAGCACAATTTGTGCTCCTTTTTTGCGCTATTTACTAGTATAAACTATTGTGACTATTTATTGTTATTTGATGTTCTAACTCTATACACAAACGGTGGAGTTTGCAAATTTGAGGGTAATTTCAAAGAAAACCAGTCAATAAAAGTATGTTGCTATAGGAGTTCGTTTATAAAAAGGCTTCAAAGGAACGAGATAGAGATACCTTTTATCTTCCGCATCATCATCTGCCGAGAAAAAAAAATAATGGCCTTATCTCGCAATACTTCTTCCTAACTCATTCGGCAAAAACAAAGCGGTATAAGTAAAGTACAGCCAAGTTCATTCATAATATTTGTTGACTGTACAATTTTGTATATAGTAAAAAAACTTATCAAATAAACTATAAATCAAATCTACCATAATGGCTTACAAATCATCGTGGGTTTTAAACGCATGTTCCTCAGTACAAGCGTGATTGTCAGTTTGATTAACTTAATATTGTTCCAAAGTACATAGTAGAGGTGCATTTGTGTTTTGTCAATAAATGTATTTTCTTTCTGTCTTCTTTCTTTCTTTTATATAAAATTTAATTTCCTATTTTAAGTAAAATCGACGAAATCTAAGGACTAAACTATTTCAGTCTTCCACCAAACACCATGGACAAAATTTAACACTCAATAATATTCTTAGGTTTGTTTATTCTGCCAAGACTCTTCAGAGGATTAACTTAGCTGTCACCCCCGCTCTCTGATTTGTCATTAAACCTCTGAAAGGCCTTGAGAGGTATCGATATCTGTTCTTAATTGCTTTTAGCCGATTAATTCGGACCACGTCACGGCGTCGAGATTATCGGCTTTCGTCTTTCCGCGATAACCAGGCAGTTTGAGTGATTAAAAATATCGGAAGCTGTGCAAAAGGATGGGCACGTGAAAGATTTTGAAATATTACCAGACGTACCTGTAGATTGATATGGTTCAAATAAAGCGCAATGAAAATAATGCGCATGTTGTATCTGGCCAGAAACAAAATGTCAGCAGATTTTCTTTTATTTTTCTTGTCTATGAAATTGAGACAGACAAGTGAGTTTGAAACAGAGGCTTATCCGGAATCCGAAATACTTATCCGGGGCTGCTTAGGTTTCCCTACCAAATAATTCGTAAAGTCTGTAGCAGATCTTGAAAATTGTTTCAGAGCTTAGGAACGTAATTTTGATAAGTTGACATCACTTTTGGGTAAATGTTTATGCAACAACTGTTGAGTTTCTTACAACACTTCTTCTCTACAAGAATATTTGACGCGCAAAAGAATTTCAGTGTAAATCAAGTTGCAAAATAAACGCCTACACTTCGACTTTGATCACTCCTGTTGAACAGAGTACATTGAATGATGACTCACTGGATCTAGCAGTAGGACATTAATTCGGCACAGTTTTCTCGTCACATCCATAAAAAGTTTCTTTTTACGACTTCTCTAATTAAAAGTTGTGCGCTTGGGGATTTTCGGCTTTCCTCTCTGAAGGCTAACCAGGTTTTTTGATAATAATGTTAATTTTGAGTTTGTTTACTTATTAATATTTTAATCATGTTTGTTTTTGCGATGTTATAATTTTATAACATTTTATCAAACCTCTCTAATATAAATTAAATTTGGTGCGTGATTATCAGAAGTTTGATTTGTAATTCGTAATAACAAACTGCTGCGTATAAGAAAATTAATAAATTATTTTATTGCATAGATAAAACGCATTTATCTTCATTAAAATTATTTTTTCTACGTATGTTAAAAATATGAAGGTACTTTATTTACAATAACATTTCTCCATTTAACTTCTTTTGTAGAAAGTAATACATCAAGGCATTTGAACTTTGAATTCTGCCCACTTAAGTCCTTAGTGCCCTACAGCTAAAGTATACATTCATAGTAATAATCCTACCTAAACATCTATACTAATAGAAAAAAGCTCAAGAGTTTGATTGTTTGAACTATCAGAAACTACTAGTGAGAATAGAAAAAATAATTTAATTTGCTAATTCTATAGTTAATTACTTCATTTCGTCTTTAACTATATGTGTATAAGTAAAAATTGTGAGAAAGAGTGGCTTCCTCTTGCACAGGTGATCCTTGCACTTAATAGAAGAAGTCAACCTTTATCTATTTGATGTACTTACAGGTTTATAATGAAACTAGCGGCCGCCCGCGACTCTGACCGCGTGGATTTCGATTTCCAATATCCTATGTGTTATTCTGATGTGTAAGCTATATTGTGGTAAAGTTTCATTAAAATCCATTCAGTAGTTTTTACGTGAAAGAGTAATAAACATCCAAACATACTAACTTTCGCCTTTATAATAGTAGTAGGATAAATTATTTGTATTTATACGAGTATTTTGTGTTGGATAGTCCATTTAACGAGGAAGACTTTATGCTATAGTACAACACTACGGAGTTACGGACGGCCGCTAGTCATACATACAACTTCTCGTAGATAAATAACCTTTCAATAAAGAGGGCATTGTTGACTTATAATTAGAATTAATGTTTACACAAATATATGTTTACACAATCTTGTTTACAATAGCTCATCTCATACTTCGGCGTGTTTACTAACAACGAGATCTCCTGGATTTGTTGCTGACTGAAGAGAACAGATGATTACGAGATCTAGACAAGATTAATCATTCGTAAAATGAAGCGGTATTGATTGGTATGTTCTTCGTTGCTTTGCTGGACAGTGAATATACTCATATACATATACGCGCATATAGTGTTATACAATAGATTCAAAGTCTTCCTGGGCAAATGCACTATCAATCACAAAAATATTTTTTGAATCGGACCAGTATTTTCTGTTTTACGCGCGTTCAAACAAACAAGCAAACTCTTTGCCTTCATTATACTACAATGTACAATATTATACCTATAATTATAGATATAAGTGTTCACGATTGGCTAGCGTACAGTCAACTAAAGTGATATAAAAAGTCATGATTCATGTCATAAAATAAACTACGAAAGGCGCTCCCCGTTTGAATAAATCCCATAGAGACTTGTGAAGCAGAGTTACATCAAATATTCAGCGCTATGGTCTTAAATGTCTCGTTCTCAGACAGTCTAAAGTACATTGTAAAAAAGTTACGTGCCGTGACAAATAATATTATTTGGATTGTCTGCAGCAGCTAGATTTTAGCTCTGAATGCTGTTATTTTTTTCTCGAATGCAAGTGACATCTAAATCTTAATATAAATGACTCAAAAGTGACTAACTGACAGTGATCAACGCACAGCTCAAACCACTGGACATCGGACTGAAAGCATGCAGACAGATGTTATGACGTAGGCATCCGTTAAGAAAGGATTTTGATAAATTCTACCTCCAAGGGGATAAAATAGGGGATGAAATTTAATATGAAACTTAGTCAATTTCAAACCGATCGGACTGAGCTTTAAGGACTTTGCACGCACGAAGCTACTATGATGTAGGCAGTCCGGCAGATTTTGGTAAATTCCACCCTTAAGGGGATAAAACAAGCCACGCGGACGAAGTTGTGGATGGTGACACTCTGTGCCGAAATTTTTTCTCGCTTGTTATAAACCTTGTCGTCATAACCCTACGTCTTATTATTATTTATAACATGGTTATTTAATCTCAGAAGGCTACAAGCAGGCGAGAATATACACGCATAAGCCTTAAGCAGTTGCGCGTGTATTTACGATCTCTTCGTTCTACAGGGTTATTTCTGAACCCAACCAATACATTTCTTGTATAACATTGAAATATTTCACGCTTATCTCAAGCGAGAGGGTAAATATTTTCGATGGTACTCATTTTCGGGCCCTGCTATGGATTACGAATGTATTTTTAGTACTTTTTCATTTTGTTTAGGCTTGAGATTTCACGACGGTATCCCGCGGGAATAAATAATAAAAAAAAACTATCTTCAATTCGAACCAGTACTTCCTGAGAGAAACAAATGTTTTTTCAGCTTTATTATATTAGTATTAGTAAGATACAGTACAAGTACAGATGTACTGCAGGTTTTATGTACATTAGTGAGATAAAAAAAAAATCTTACTCAAACGGAAAAATCTTTGCATATTGTTTATTAAAATTAGAAAGCATTTCCTGTTTCTGGGTCTTTTATTAATTCGTATTTAAATTCCATTTTCATTTGATGCAACGGTATTTTCCCCCCAAGGGCTCTTTAAATTTTCGTTTGTGCTTCTTAAATTAAATCGCTAAAGGGTAAGTAAGGGAGACTTGGTAACCTTTTAAACCTTTTTAATGAAAGGAAGCTTTCGTATTTACGGTCCATTTAGGTAGATAGTATCACTGGGACAGCACTTATCTTGTATTCAATAGACATATAATATGAGGAGCTCGATGGCGCAGTGGTTAGCGCACTCGGCCTGCGGTTGCTAAAGTTAAGCAGCATTCGCAGATGCCTGTCATCGGATGGGTGACCGAATAATTTTATCCCGAGCTCCTCCGTGCTTCGGAAGGCATGTTAAGCCGTTGGTCCTGCGCCTGATCTCTCTACGGTCGTGTCAGACTGCTGTCCCACCGAATTATGAGAGTGAAGGAAGGAATAGGGAGTGCACCTGTGCTTGCGCACTCACTTGTGCACTATAATATATCCTGTGTGCCTGGCTAATCGTAAGATTGGCCGCCATGGCCGAATACGGCCGGAGGATATTATTATTTTATTATTAGACATATAAATATCATTGGCCCTAAAAGTGAGAGATGTGCCAATATCAGAAAAACAACGTGACTGAATAAGGTACTTGTTTTGATCAGACATGGGGAACATTACACAAATAATTTTCCTGTGCGAGATTTCTATCCATGATATTCGTACTTTATCTATACTTATAATAAATCTGTAGAGAGGTCAATTCTGTACATTAAATATTTTTCCAAAATAACTATCAGGGGGTGTTTAGTGATCGATACTGATACCAAAAATGTAATCAGTAAATTTTTTGTCTGTCTGTCTGTCTGTCTGTCTGTCTGTCTGTATGTTCCTTATAGAAACAAAAACTACTGGACGGATTTTGACGAAACTTGGTACCATTATTCTTCATACTCCTGAGCATATTATAGGATACTTTTCATCACGCTACAATCAACAGGAGTAGCATAGTGAAGGGAAATGTGGGGAAAACGGGAGAATTTACTCCATTTCTTAAGCTTCAGTCGCGTGTGCAGCCTTAATGGTTAAAGTCACATAGAAATCATGTATGACGGAAATATTCTACATAAAATTGCCTAAAAAATATCCCCCAACAGCATATGTCTATCTTTTATGGTTGACTCACAATAACACGTGCAACTCAAGATCCAAATTGGTTTGAACGCGCTAAGCTCAGGAACTACTGGTTCGAATTGACAAAACATTTTGTGTTGGATAGTCCACTTACCACTTACCATTTGTCGAGGTAGGCTTTAAGCTATTGTATTATATTCCTTTATTTTATCATTGTAAAATTGTGCTAGCGAACTATTTAGTTCTAAAATGTGCCGATAGATGGCGCACCTCGCAAGAGGCGCGGCCGCGGATCTGAATCGCGGTGAACAGATGATTTCTCGAATGTATAAGTTCTCCAGATTATTATTTACTAGCGACCCGCCCCGACTTCGTACGGGTTTAACTAAGTTTATTAGTGTTTCTCTACTATATTATGCATGTATTATGTATTATACATAAAAACCTTCCTATTAAATCACTCAATCTATTAAAAAAAACCGCATCAAAATCCGTTGCGTAGTTTCAAAGATTTAAGCATACAAAGGGACATAGGGACAGAGAAAGCGACTTTATTTTATACTAGCGGCCCGTCACGCGGTTTCACCCGCGTCCCGGGAGAACTACTTCCCGTACCGGGATAAAATATAGCCTATGTTACTCTGGGTGAATGTAGCTTTCCAACAGTGAAAGAATTTTTCAAATCTGCCAAGCAGTTTCGGAGCCTATTCAATTTTATTCATACAAACAAACAAAAAATCAAACCTTTCCTCTTTATTATATTAGTATAGACTATGTAGTGATAATGATAAGCGTTTGCCGTCACTTAATTTAACTATTATTTTCATCCTGAGTTATTAGTCCCATAAAAGTGTTCAAGTTGACTGCGTGCATATAGACCGATGTTTTATTCAGCTATTTTTAGTAAGACTGTGTGCGGAAATCGTAACCCACGCGGACGGAGTCGCTGGCGGCCGCTAGTCTTTACTAATATGATAAGCTGAACAATTTGTTTATTTGTATTACGGTCAACTTTTGGATCGAATTGAAAAAAAAGTTTAGTGTTTAATAGTTCATTTGTCTTAAAAGGATTAAAGCTTTAAAATACTATGTATTGTGACGATATACTATGACGCTAGTTTTGATGTACAAAAATAAGGCAGTAATTAATTTCAATAAATTTGACTTTTTATTTAAATACTCTATGTTTATTAAGATTGACGTATGCATTAAAGTATCAAACAAACACA
Organism: Nomophila noctuella; assembly: GCA_958496325.1. Taxonomy (NCBI): domain Eukaryota; kingdom Metazoa; phylum Arthropoda; class Insecta; order Lepidoptera; family Crambidae; genus Nomophila; species Nomophila noctuella. Next base: position 5,081,385 of record OY292498.1, read on the forward strand.
AAGCTACACGCTAATAAATCAACGCCAATCCGTAACAACTAACCTTTACCCTTTCCATTGAGATAGATAAAGAAGAAATATATAAACAAAAAGGATTCAATATTAAATACACAGTAAAGTAAAGTTAAAAAGTGTAATACAGCTAAAATCACTGAAACCAAAAACGCCTACGCTTTCGCACTGACCGAAATGTGAAAATAAAATATGGATATTTCATTGGCGTACCGTTGGATATTCTCTGTCGGTCGGATTAGCTCCCGTGGGGAATACTTTGAGGCATAGGTTTATTTAATATTAGAGGGAGTTGCTTGTGTTTATTTAACTTTGCAATTTAAATAATAAAATTCCTTTGACTAACATGCTAAAACAGGAGCTTCAAAATAAGCTTGACGAGATTCAAGCTTGACGAAATTCAAATACTCTCGATGCAAAGAAACCGATAGATAGATACTTATATTCTTCTCTGGTTCTTGTACGATTTGAACCGGCGGTGACAGGGTCAAAAACCACTTAGCCACGGTACATACCAATTACGTACGTCAATCGGTCAATTAAATTATTAGTACTTTTTCAACGCTGTAAGTGGCAGACGTGTCACCTTTTTTTTTCCTAATGGTAAGTATTCATCATTTACTCCAAATAGGTCGCTGATGAGTTGCTGGCCTGTAAGATATCGTCTCTTGAAGGTTCCTTGATGGATTCATACGGATCAGGAATCCAGGACTGATTAAGTCGAAAATAAAATAGATAAATAAATTCCTTGGACTAACACACCAATTGCCTAGCCCCGAAGTAAGCTCGAAGCTTGTACTATGGAAGCTAGGGAACGGATACACATTTGTCATACTTAAATATGTACTTTTTAAAACATCCATGACTCGTTCATCACACAAACGTTTGCCCCTAGCGGGAATCGAACTTGCTTCCCTTGGTTTTAAAGCCAGGGCCTCTGACCACTAGACCAACGGGCCTGTCAATTACACGTTCAAAACCATAATAAAATCGACAATAACAATTTACATATTTTTTCAACGTTCTGCCACACATTTTCCTTCCAAAGATTACCGTTGTGTCAGCACCGTCACACTATAACAAGGCCAGGAAAGTTTCCCCGAGATAAGACGGAGCGGTGTAAGTCCAAAACAAATACCGCGTCACGTTTATATCGGAGCGGTAAATCCAGCCCGCATTACCGCCCGCCTGTAATGGATCTGGGTTCTAATTTAATAGGCTTGAGAGTGGGGCTGGGTAGGGCTGCCTAAGAAATATTTAATCTACATATATCTCTACACTAATATTATAAAGAGCTCAATACATGTTTTATCTTTGCTGACTTGTAAATTTTGTTTTGTCTATGTTGTATTGTTATATAAGTGTAAAAGTTTATCTTAATATGTATGTATTTTGTTATAATTGTAAAGGCAACTAAAGCCCTCTGTTTGCTTGTGCCCTTGCAGGGCGTCACATGTACACCTTATATTATATTTTAAGATCCATGTATCGCAATGTGACATGCAATAAATAAATAAATAAAAGAGAAAATATTTGTATTTTTTGTATGTAACAAATGAACTCAAAACTATATTTCTTTCACTGTTGGCTAGCTCCTGTATCCACGGTAAACATAGGGTACTTTTGATCCCGGAAATGTGGGGGGAAGGGGAGGATATTTGAAAAAAACGCAGACGGAAGTCTAGTACATATATTATAAAAACAAATTTATACTCAACACAAAACAAAAAAGCGATCCACAACCAATCAACATTTGGTTGTGGATCGCTGGGGCCTGTTATACGTATTGTATCTGTGTTACAGGTCACCAAATCTCCATCTTTTCGATATCGGTAATATCTGTTTATCCCTACTAATATGTATTGTAAATGAGAAAGTAACTCTCTCTGCCTGTCTGTCCGCTTTAAACTCTAAACCAATTTTGATGCAATTTACCATAGACATCTTTAGACTCTGAGAAAGAATATTGGCTACCTTTTATTGCAAAAAAGGGATTTGAATTCCACTCGTATGAAGGCGCAAGCGGCCGCTTGTAGTAGTTTCACATAAAGGTAAAAGTAACAGGTTATTTTATGTAATTAACAGTTCATATTTTGAAGTTCATATAAATAACAAAGAGAAATAGTGAGATGAAAAATAAGTTTGAGACTAGACAGTTAATGTGTTGGACCAAGGACATTTTCAGTTCTAACTTATATGTTTTAGTCCAAAGGTTTTTTTATTAAAATTATAATCAGTGGCATCCCTAAGCGAAGGTCAACCTAGCACTGGCCTGGATACGACGCTGCTCAAAGACCCACTATTGATGCGGTCACTTAAGGAGTATTGAATATTAATGAGACCGAATAGCATGCACATAATATAGATTCAATGCATATGTACAGCTAAAGTAACAAGGTATGTACTAGAACGGTCACTAGAATAATATAGATTCAATGCATATGTACAGCTGAAGTAACAATGTATGTACTAGAACGGTCACTAGAAATAGGTAATAGTTGAGTCAATAATGAGATTCGGGATGGATTATACACGGAAATGTCGTGAAATATACATCAATACCCTATGTCGAAATACTTTATTTAGATACTAGCGGCTGCCTGCGATTCCGTCTGCGTAGATTTCGATTTCCAATAGCCTAAAGCCTTCCTTGTCAAATGGACTATCCAACACAAAAATATTTTTTCAAATCGGACCAGTAATTCCTAAGATTGGCGCGTTCAACCAAAAAAACATACAAACAAACTCTTCAGCTTTATATATTAGTATAGATTCTTATGTACTTTTGAACGCTTACAAATTCGTCGTACATGTGATCAGTGAATAAACACAATACTCGTACATATTAATTTGACTAGACGGAGAAAGAAAACTAAAAAGTACTTGGATTAATTGTATTGGCAAAAATGAAAACAAATGATAAAGCGACGCTTTTCGTTATAAGAATTTAATACACTAATATAGCATTAGTCAATAGCAACGTCTCGATGGTTAAGTGGTCTAGTACCGGGCCGTAGTTTCGAGGTCGTGGATTCGATTCCAAGGACGGCCAACTTTATGACGGTTTTTCCCAACAAAGCTCGGATTTGTGAGCACTAATCTACATTTGGCAAGCGTGGTGATTATGGCAAAACCCATCTTTGTAACGTTAGTTTTAAGCAATTAGTAATTAGTATTTTTTTCCCAACACAGCTCGGGTTTGTGATCACTAATCCACATTTGGCAAGCGTGGCGAATTAGGCAAAACCCATCTTTGTAACGAAAATATGATTTAAAATGATGGAGCCCTTTGTCCTACAGTGAGGCAGTAATAGGCTAATACTACTACATACAAGTTAGTAGCAAAAGCCATAACCCAAGGGATTAAACGAAATCATACGTCCCAGTAGCGACCTCAATAGTATAACTGGATCCGTCTGAACCACACAGCAAATACTCAGCGGATTTGCCGTATCTTGTTTTCTATAGGATCATGTGAAGCCGGCGCAAGAGGAAATGAGGTGTTATGCAATAACATCTCTACTAATATAATAAATGTGAAAGTAACTGTGACTGTCTGTCTGTTACGCTTTCCCGCTTAAACCTCCCAGCCGATTTTGATGAAATGCATAGAAAATCGACTCAAATTTAGATGCTAAGAAAGAACATAGGCTTCCTTTTACTGCGAAAGAAAGGGACCTGAAATCGAATACGACGTTTTCCTGTCTATCTCGTGACTTGCATTTGAAAATACTGTTAAATTGCAAGTCACTGAAGGAGTAAAAAGTTAAATTGTTTTCTCTTAAATATTTTGTTGAAAGGAGTCAATCGTTTTTGTATGGAGAGTTAGGCCCACCTAAAATTTTAGCGTTTATTTACGACATAGGTATCAATTTATTCCTTAGAATCTCCAGATTATAGTGGTAACATTACTTTTCCATGTTTTAACCGGAATCGTTAGAAACAAGATGTGAAAATATATATTAACCTCAAACTAATCAGGCATTTTGCTTTCTTGACGTTCAACGCCTGAACCGTAAAGACTTATACATAAGGGCGATTTTCCATTATGTTTACCTATGTATCTGAAGTATAAACAATTTATTATTACTAGTGGCCGCCTGCGACTCCGTCCGCGTGGAATTAGGTTTTCGCATACATAGTGTTAAACTAAAGCTAAACATTTTTAAGTTGAAGACTGCCTCGACTAATGGATTATCCAACGCAAAAATATTTTTTTCAATTCGGATCAGTAGTTCCTGATAGTAGCGTGTCCAAACCAACAAACTTCAGCTTTTTTATATTATTATAGTATAACCATTAATGACAGTTGACAGACGGGAGGTTTCTGATATTTGTATTCAGTTTATATCAAAATCAATATCCGGCAATAGACTAGCAAATGCGTTCCGTGATACGGATTTTTTTGAATTGTTTATTCGAATTATTTTATTTCATTAATTAAATGATTAAAAATCACTACCAATCACCGCCTTAGATAAAAGTAGGCATAAAAATTATTCCAAAAGTAAATTGCGTCTCCTTTATGTTCGATTTCAAGAGTTTTATTTTAATTCTATTGATAAAAACCTTTTTTTCCTTCAGCTATCTGTATGTCAGCCATTGTTGACTATTCTTGGGACAGATAGTTCACGGATATAATCAAAATAAGGCTTTTTATTTTGGTTTTATGACTCCGGTTTCGTTTGAAATTCACTTCCATTGCAAAATTCATAAAAAAACACATATTTTTTTATCGTAGTTCTCTTTCTCTTAAACGTTACCGATTGTCGGTGGGCCCAAAAAAACTGTCTCCTTTAATGATCAGTGCTTTCTTGTTTATTGTGCAAAAAAATCAGCTTACTTTTTTGTCCGTTGCTTGTCAGTGAGTCACTCTATCAACAGAGAGTTTTATTTATACATTAAGATTTAGATTAATTGGATGCGGATGCCAGAAATCAACACATCCAACATAATTAATTTGGATTAGTAATTCGGTCAAACTATTTATACATAATTAGGTAAGTAATTTAAACTAGTTTTACGGAGAAATGGTACACTATAAATTAGTCATACTATTGTTTAGGTTAAAAATAACGTTCAAGGCAACATTTTAACTATTTACAACCGTTGAGTTTGCGGCAATTTATAAATACCGGTTTACCGAACCTCTTCAGATAAATTTAAATTAATTGTTATCGCTTCGTTTCAACCCTTTTAAGTGCTCACTGTTGCATAAAATTTATATTAAAACGTTAATTTTTATAAGCCACATCGCGTTTTTATAGGTGTATTTTATAATAGCAAGCCATAGCTTGTTCTACAAACGATGTAACAAAGTTTACTTAAATATTGTGTGGCAGTAAGTAATTTTACCGTACCTATATTGATAATCATATTGCTTTGCCGTTAAAAATTGTATCGCCATTCTTTTATTGGCTTCGTTGTCTTTACTTTATTGAAGAGCAATCGCATCACCTACTCAAATGGAGCCATATAATATTTTCGAAGGGTATCTGAACTCTCATTTTATATTTTGCCAATAAACAACAAACATAGTCTGTCAGGGTGATAAATGACTTAAAAAAAATACGTTTTGTGACTATGATTGATCTGATATATGTACATCACGATATTTTTACTAGCAGCGATATGTAAATAAATGTTTATGGGAATCTGTTTTGCCTAACCTGTCTTGTCCAGACCATAATAAATATAAACCACAATATGGGTCTTACTGATTGAAAATAAACAATCAATTTTCTTTTTAGGTATGTACAGTCCACAAAATACCACTGTCAATTTTTTTTCAATAGATATTGAGCCTTGATTCCCAGGCATTAAGTTGAAAATGGTTTGAAGATTTTCTCCAGATTCGTAAATCGTTGTTTTATACTAAAATAAATTAAAAAATACCATATTATGCTTACACCACGTGCAAAAGATTGAACGAATTCGCGTTATCAAAACATTTCACTAAGAATGTCTGGAGTCAGGCCAAACTCGTTTATCCGTTTTGCCAATATGTAGCACAATATACAAGTAATCATAGATTTAAATAGCTAGATTTGCCCTCGCCATATTTCAAAATTGGTACTAAAATAAGGGCGACAGTCGGCTTCTAAGAGCAAGACAGCGTCACAGTCACCCGTTTAAATCAATGGTCAACGTGGTCAGTGACGGATTGGGACTACTTGGTGCCCCAAGCAATCCACCCCTGTGGGGCCCCATATACGTATGTCAAACAGAATTTTGTGCTTCTTCTGGTGCCCCAGACGAGATGTCCTAGGCAATTGCTTAATTTGATTAAGGGTTAACCCGTCACTGAACGTGGTGTCTCGCTTTTATTTTAGTGCCAATTTCGAAATAGGCGAAAGCAAATGTAACTACATATTTAAATCTATGTAAATAATATTGTTGTGATCTGATCTCTCGTCTACATTCATACAAGCGATGATCGACACGTTGTGTCTATTTTGAGAACTTTATGATTTGTTTAACATTTCGAAACAATAGCAAAGTCAAAATTGTCTGCTTGTTAGTCTTTGTGTCTGTTAGATCGATAGTCCATAAAACTATTGATGATCTCTTGAATGTATGTATAAACTATTTTTGAAAGCTGAACTAGCCATCTGCGATCGTAAAATATCTTTCGTGTATAAACAATGTATGTTAAATATTGATAGACTAAAATCACATGCAACGAAAATCAAATGATAGAAAAAAACAAATATTATTCATCAAAATTATATGAAGTCATTTTTCAAGTATTAAATAAAAAATAAATAATAGGAAGTCTTTGAAACTTAAACAGCCACAATAATAATAATAATATGCAAAATTGCGTTTAAAACAACATCAAACGTAATTGAATAATATTATTTTTGGAATACCTGAAATCATGCTCATTTTATCCGAACTCTGATATAAATAGTTAATTAACTTCACAGTTATTCCATCAGTTGTCAATTTGTTTGAAATCTCTGATAAAATTATTCAAATATAATATACTAGCTCTAAAATTTGCGGCTGATCGAAACTCGATATTCCATTTAATCATTAGCTCTATAAAACATTCTCAGAACTCATTAGTCAGTTTAAAATTAACAGTGAACTCGCACGTGTTTGTCAAAATAAAAACATTTTTAACAATTATTTAATTAATTATTTAGAATGATCTTATATTTCATGTTTTCTTTTTAAAGAAAACTATTTACGTATAAGACAACCTTTATCTAATAACAATAAATAAAATGTCTCTACCTACAGATTAGTTCGTAACCTAAGGTCGCTGTTGTCGTATACAAAAAGGAGGACTATAATATATATTCGTTACAAAAAAGAAATAACATAATACTATCGCTGTATATTGTCTTATTGTCTATCAACTTCTATCAAATAAACCATTTAATACTCGTAACCAGTAACCAGGCCAGGAGCACTATCGTTATAAAAAGTTAGATTTCAAATTCTTAGAACCTCCCTTATTCTTTAGATATATTTATGAAGGATTCTCACCCCACAAATTAGTTACTCAATTTAAAATGTACCATTTAATATAATTAGTTTTTGAAATCTTCACGAATATTAAATAATTATGAATTATTAATTGTGAAAGTCAATTTCGGATTAAAACTTTATGTATCGCTTTATGATATAAACGAATTAATGACTCAGTCCAGTTGAAGTTAAATTTTATCTAAAATCAAGGTACTGCTAAATGTTTGAATCGACATTTAAAAAGTTGTAAACAAGTTCTGATTACTTTTAAACAGGCTTAATTTTTCAATTAAAACTTAATCGTTTTCTAATAATAGCTACCACTTAATAAATTGTTGGAACAGAAGCTTAGTTAATTTTAGTACAAGTACAAGTAGGTATCAACAATAAAGGTTGTTCAAAGACAGTTTAAATCAAGTCCCCGATTTAGATCAGTTAATTTTTTCTTTGATTTAATATTAGAATATTGATGAATACGTACAGTTTCTTTTGGGCAGATTGAATTGCCTTATTTATCAATCTTTTAAAATGTACATTATTTCATCCCGGTGGCCTATATAATATATTAACCTTTCGAAGGTCTGACCGTATATTAGCTATCAAAGTTAGGTGCTTCTAAAATTACTATGAAATATGTATAAAATAACGTCGCTTTATTTTGTCTGTCCCTCATCAACGCAAACGATTTTCATGCGATTTGTTTTATGAGATATACTCGTAATAATTCAAGACAAAGGTTTATGTGTATAGGTAATTCATGCATAACAAATTAGAGCAACACTATTTTTTTTAGTTCAGAAATCGTGTGTAGTCTGGACAAGTATCTCAAGCAAAGACCAACGAAATTAAATATACATAAAGGGTTAAACCCACTGGCCCTCAGACGCTTAAGTGCCTCAGTCTCTAGGGTGCTGTACTATTTCAATGTAGACTTAGTTTCCACACACAATTCATGACTTACCTACAAGTCGAATCCGACGTGTACTTCCGTTGTACATCGATGATGCACAGGGCAATAGATAGTCCCGATCCTTAACGGCAACGGGAATTAGAGGAACAGTTGGTTTAAGTGGGTATTTCGATATCTTTAGTGTAACTTTCACTTGAATGAGCCGCTCGTCTGGGGAAGAAGTTTCATTTTACAGAATATCACAGTGAAATACGAGTAGCACTTCGAACTTGTTATTATATATTTCAGCTGGAGAGTAAGGTTGCCAGAGCTCAGTTGGGGAGAGTATGCGACTCTTGTTCGCTTGCCTCCATAAAAAAAAAAAGAATTGATGCACAGGGTAATCGATAGTCCCGATCCCAAACCACGGCAACGGGAATTGGAGACCCGGTTGGTTTAAGTGGGTACATATTTCGATATATTTAGGGTGACTTGTCCTCACTCTGCCACTCAATCCCAAGTATGCATTAAAGCATTTACCACCTAAAAGAACCCAAATTGACAAAATTTGCTTTAAGGTACAAAGTAGCACTAGGTTAGGTCAAATACTCCTGATCAGTATTCCATCTCGTATATTTAATAACAGTGATAAGCGTTTCAAGGTACAATTATCGTTTATACGAGTCGAAGAAAACATATCTGCAAAAAGCATTCTAACTCGTGTGATTCCGGATCAATGACCGCGCCAATTGAACAAGATTCGCAATTTTATTAAAATTCTTCTCACACGTCTGTGAACGTCAATTTTCCGTAGTCGCAATTTCGAGATGACTGTAAGCGAGATAGCGATTGTCACAAAGTCACTCCAATTGTCACAAGTCATCACTTCAATCGTCACAACTCATCACTTTGTCTGACACATATCGACACATACTCGTAGACGCGACACGTGGGGAGAAAAGTTATTGATGTCTCAGAGAACGTTTTACTTGTATTAGATCGATCCTTATGACGGATTCGTCTACGTATTATGTAAGAAATACATTGTATCTGATCATTTGATATTAGGCAACGGAAAATATTACTTTTTTGCCATGAATGTCAAATAAACAAGTTGATGAGTTCACTTTATAGTAAGTGATCATATAAATAACAACAATAAATGTGCCGTAGACTTTTGGCTGTCTTCAAACGCCTTGTCCTCCCAAAAATCAAGCATTTAATAGGACTGTTTTTTTCATTAAAGTTTCTTGCTGCCACTCTATTATGCTAAAAGCTAGAAAAATATTTTGGGGCCAAATAAATAACTGCATTAGGAATCTCTTGATTCCCAGTTGTCCTTGGTTGTCATAAATATATCATAACCTGACATGCCACAGTTAATTAATTAGAATAGAATACTCGAATGCGTGCGCTATTGAACATCCCCGAACACAATGTTATCTGTCACAATAGGTATTGTTTCAATAATACATTTAGTTAATTTAAAATTTACGGCAACATTGAAGAGAACATTATATGAGACCATAATTAATTAACTTTCATGAAGAGTCCTTTAATGAAATAGGCTATGATTATCGCGTTACTATAGAGAAGGCAATGGCAAGCCACACAATTTTAATTGCCAAGAGTCATTCTCCTCTCTTTCTGGGCGGGGTCCGCTTTGACCATGAACCAGTATTTGGCGAATTTGGTTATTACAGTGAAGCGACTGCCATCAGACCTTAGTACCCCTTAGAGGATAACCAGACAGATTGGGGTCATGGTTATACATTCAGATCTAACTGAACTGAAGTCGGAAACTGTCTGAGTGTGCAGGTTTCCTCGCGGTGTTTTCCCTCGCCTTCGAGCTAATGGCACACATAGATTTTCGAAAAATCCAGGGGTGCGTGGTCGGATCCGAACCACGGAAGTCACATAATATGTGAGGCGTGGTCATAACCATTAGGCCACCAGCGCTCCACAATTTAACTGACTGAGAAACGGAGAACACGACCCAAGGAGAGATCACGAAAGTAAATAGTACGTTTGACGACCCGATTGGTGTAATGGTCAAGATGTTGCCTATTACGCAAGAGGTCGCGGGTTCGATCCCCGCACAGGACAAACATTTGTGTGCATGAACATGTCTGTTTGTCCTGGTCTGGGTGTTATATGTATATATTTAAGTATATTTGTAATACCACTGTTGATTCTGATTTCTGTAACACAAGTGATTAAGCTACTTATCACGGGGTCAGATCAATGTATGTGATGTTGTGAAATATTTATTTATTTATTTATTTACGTTCACGAGGCTTCCAGTATGTACACATACATAAACGAGTATTATATATGCGTAAACACAGGAGCCCTTTTCTCATAAAAGTTACCCGTGAATATGTTATAATAACCCTTTAATTTATCCATGAGAAGGTCTACCAAAAATGTGCCAAAGTTTAATCGACCTATTTTAATACAGAATAAACTGCGAAGTTAGTTAACATTCTTTATAGATAATAACTAACGTTTGTCGGCAAGGCTTCTAAAAGCACACAAAAAATGTAAAAACTACATATATTATTTAAATACTTAGTGATAATTTAAATACATATTCGGATCAAGTTTAGCAAAACACAAAGCCAAATGGCAAACAAACTTTTTCCAAATGCGTGCTTTTGCGCTTTGCTCAAAACCAAAACTCTTTTTTTTAATTTTGAATCCTTTAATATTCCATTGACTTAAAACTGCAGTAAATAACAAATAATCTTCACTCTTCACAATGGCAGTAGGTAGCAGTATAAATAAAAAATAACCACTTGTCCGTCTATTCCATTCTTAACACTTACTGTGGCCTTTATTAGGAGCGCGCATTCAATTCCGCTGTCTACTTCGCCTTTATACTCTCGTAAACTGCTTATACTTCAGTGGAAATTGAAAGTTCATGTCTGTTATCGTCGTAATAACCGCCATTACGCGTTGTAACTCTCACTCCGTATCCCCGGGGAATAATCAGGAACATGCCGTTGGTTTCTAGGATCGAAGTGTTAGAGTACTGTGGTGTGGTATCTGTTCTGACATTTAAATAAAAGGTGGTAGGTAAGGCATGTTGCCTAATTTCTTTAAAAAATTTGTATTAAAAAAAACAAACAGAAAAATCTAATATTTTTATCAAACGTAGCAGACTTCAGATGGAACAATAAATAATAATGGTAAATACCTACTTCATTCATATTTTTATTTTGTTTTGGGACGTGACAAATGTTAACATTGAAAATTATCACAATTGGATTTCCAAACTGGACAGTTTTTCAAACTGAACATAAAAGTTCGAGTACACACGAAAGAAATGAAATTTAATGTATAAAAAATAGTAAGACGATTTAATACCTGTTGTTTAATTTCTTCGCACAGTAAAATTGGCAAAATCATTTCTTTTGAAGTTCTTTCTTTTCTGCTAACCGTTTCTTTTTTTTATCCTTTAGCTTGAATATTTCTCATTCAGAAAGTGATGAATGATAAAAACTGGTAGACATTTCAAAGATGCCTTTATACATGTCAAAATATCAAAATTAATATAATCAAAACTACAAAAGAAAATTAGTTCTTTATTTTCAAAAAATGTTATTTTAATAAGTTTGATTGACCAATTGGATACTTGACAGCTTACGAAATCAACTATGAAGCTCAAGCAGTAAGTAGTATATATATACTACATAATAAAAATCGCGTTTAGTCCCGTTAACAAATATCATTGTAACTATGAAGCTCTAAGACAAAAGTCAAAATTAAAAAATAAGCTTTTATCATTTATACCACAGTTACCAGCTTTTATCAAATAAAAAATATTAATTTGACTAATGTAGCCGCACTGAATTTAAAACAGTTTGCGTACCTACGTTTTTAAAATTTATTAAATATGGGTGATTTGACTACCTTTAAGACAAATATCGTATCGCCTAATGGGCTTGCCTAAACTGGAGCTCATATTCCCGCTCAGACCTAAACTAGGAGATAAATACGACTAATCAGATGATGTTTGCGTCGAATCTCATTTGGCACCGGATATCGGGAACAATTTGCGAACGATTTCGACCGCCTTTATTTCCGCTCCAATTTGGTGCCCTAATTACGTGTAAGTGCTAAAATCCGTGTATTGTTACACACATACACACATATAGTACGAATGATTGTTTAGATGTCATCATGCTTTTCTAATGGGATGATGTTGTAAACAAGGTATTATACAATGTATTTCGTGATCACAACTGCTGAAAAGCTATAGAATAGTGGGGTTGCACAGGAAAAAAAAATTGCCTATTTCAGCATTCAAAATCTGTGAATGCAGGTCAATATTATGGATGGTTGCCTTGCAACGTTTTACATAAAAAATAGTTTTGTAATCTAACCGCGATGTTATTTTATTTTTATCCGTTTTTGAGAAGTAGTCGCGTAAACATGAAGAAGAAATAATTTTCAAACGTAACGTATAGTGTTTTGGTTGTTAAAATGCTCTTACAAAATGTATCTCTTTTTAATTTTCGGTATTCTAGGAGCCATTTACTCGTATTGTGATATTAGTTCAGTGATTCGACAGTGGTCATCACTTAGCAGTTCAAAAAATAAATGTGTCAACATTTTATAAACTTGTCTTTTTTATTGTTACAAGGCTATTAAATATTTTAGTATTTTTGTGGCAAAAAATAAACTTTACAGCATCCAATATAAATATCATCACCTCCCAAAAAATACAATTTGACAAATAAATATTTTATACATACCTTGACACGTGTGTGTTGACGAAAATAGTGGGATCTGGAACAAAACGACAACATCAATCAAAGTGTAATAAATATAAAAACACATTGTTCGGAGTAAAATTGGTAAAGAAATTGTTTTCGGCATGTAAAATGTAAATTGTGATGAAATGAATGTTTGACTGAAGTTTTAATAACAATAAAATTGTTTTAAATCCAAAGCGTCGAATAAATATGGCTATATAAAAATTTAATTATATATAAAAAAGTTGTCAAATTTTTAAAGTTACAAAACATTTCTAATTTATTTTAACTAATCAACATTGGCTACAAAAAGTTGCTTTTCTGACGAGTTCTTTCTGAAATACTTTTAACATAATCTGATTTATATACGAGATCTTTTCCGTTGGTTTAGAATGTCGACTTTAATAATAAATGAATGGAGTTGAACAGATGAAGAACACCGTCGGTAATTTTCCACGTATTGTGCCTTATCGCAAAGGAGTAAGGACGAAATTGGCTCCTCAAAAGTATGCTGATAGTTTTCTATGTATGTGCATCACAAATTCATCATTATTCCTTTACAATAAGAGTTCCAACAAAAGAGTCTAGAAAAGGGTTGTTACGTTTTACACCCCAACGAAGTATGCGATTTTATTCTAGAGTAAAAATATAAAAAGGTGAATTGTATTCTTGAACTGTTAAGTCTTTTTTAATTGGCTACTTTTAACCGAGTATGCATGTATATTTTTATGCTTTTTGCAGCAACGGGAATAAGATTCTTTTTACTTTTATTGTACACAAGCACTTAGTAAGTAATTGAAAAAGAAATTAGAACTTTGAGCTCTTTTAGATATTTCCCACGCCTTCTCATCAGGCTTAAAGCAATTTCAATTCACCTTCACTTTAATTTCGGCGGATTCGATCTCTCGATGGAAAGTATATAAAATCACTTGACAAAATAGTTGTGCCTAATAAGTTTTTATAAGTAAATATACACATATATAATTAAAATATCTAGATAAATTAAAAGATAGTTAATGTTGCTATGGCGTTTTCCGTAAAATATTCACTAGTGGAAACATACAATAAGTATGTTCATGCATAAAGATGTTTAACAGTGCTGGGATCAAATACGCCAGCTCTTACTCTAAACTTAAACTTTACCATTACACCAATCTGATTGTCAAAATGATAATGTATTGATTTATCCATGATGACAAGCTTCGACGGTCTAGTGTTTTAAGCACCGGGCCCTGGTTTCGTGGTCCTGGGTTCGATTCCCAGGTCGGACAAATTTTTTTTGGTTCTTCCGAACACAGCCTGGATTTGTGATCACCAGTACGGAATGGCAAGCGTGATTAAGCCAAAACCCATCTATGTTACGAAAACATGATTTCAACTGATGGAGGCATTTGCCCTGCAGTGTGACATTAATAGGCTGATACTTGTTACATAATGCATCAGTACAGAAATCTTCATCCCTGATGTGAGTCTACAATCTGTATTTCACGTGTCTTGTGCACGACTCTTAGGTCAAGGGGGAAGGAAGTGTCGTTAGGACATCATAGTTAGCCTCAGACATTGTTCCAACATTCAACAATCTGTACACGACCCTATGCTCTTTGCGCAGATGCTAAATTAGCCTGCGTCCTTTGTTACTAGGGTGGTTGTAGTCCGTTTGGGAATATTTCGCAGAGTCTAAAAAATACAAGTCTCGTTCACGATACAAGTTTTGTCACAAGTGATAGCTAAAGTTTTTGGCATTAAAAGGCAGTCGTTTGATAAATTACTTAAATCAAAATAGTGTATCACCTAATATTTAATTACTTTTGTGCCAAACAAGGTACGAAATGAGGACTTCCATCCATCCATCCATTCAGCCCATGTCCACCCACTGCTGAGTGGAGGAGGACTTAATCTGGATTTATTCGTCAAAGGTAACGGAACCTGTTCGTTCATTCGACATTTAATTGATAAGAAATCTGATTTATATGAATTCTCGAAATGAAAGAAGATCGAATTCCCGATTTTTAAAAACGTCCCCGCCTTGATGGCCCAGGAGATGTTATAAGATTCAATTACGCAGGTGTATCTTCAAAATTAAACATGTTCTTGGAAGCTTTGAGGAAAAATATTCGGATTAATTATATCAAATAACATTTTGATATTGGAAAATTTATACGTAACTTCTGCTGTAAACGATAAAAGCACCGATATAATTATTTTTAAAAATGTTTTGTAGATACAGGATTCCTATTGGGCAAGATATTGAAAATACATCAAACGTAGGCTGTAATTATTAGTGTTAATTTTCTAGATAGAGCTCTAGCGTAATTAATTCGATGCACGTTCACTACTCACGTTAGATACTTTACCTAGGTGATTTTAGGAAACTATTATATTTGCCCAAAGAGCTCTTTATTTACAATTGAGGTCAGTTTTATTAAGTATCTAACGTGAGTAGTGAACGTGCATCGAATTAATTACGCTAGAGCTCTATCTAGAAAATTAACACTAATAATTACAGCCTACGTTTGATGTATTTTCAATATCTTGCCCAATAGGAATCCTGTATCTACAAAACATTTTTAAAAATAATTATATCGGTGCTTTTATCGTTTACAGCAGAAGTTACGTATAAATTTTCCAATATCAAAATGTTATTTGATATAATTAATCCGAATATTTTTCCTCAAAGCTTCCAAGAACATGTTTAATTTTGAAGATACACCTGCGTAATTGAATCTTATAACATCTCCTGGGCCATCAAGGCGGGGACGTTTTTAAAAATCGGGAATTCGATCTTCTTTCATTTCGAGAATTCATATAAATCAGATTTCTTATCAATTAAATGTCGAATGAACGAACAGGTTCCGTTACCTTTGACGAATAAATCCAGATTAAGTCCTCCTCCACTCAGCAGTGGGTGGACATGGGCTGAATGGATGGATGGATGGAAGTCCTCATTTCGTACCTTGTTTGGCACAAAAGTAATTAAATATTAGGTGATACACTATTTTGATTTAAGTAATTTATCAAACGACTGCCTTTTAATGCCAAAAACTTTAGCTATCACTTGTGACAAAACTTGTATCGTGAACGAGACTTGTATTTTTTAGACTCTGCGAAATATTCCCAAACGGACTACAACCACCCTAGTAACAAAGGACGCAGGCTAATTTAGCATCTGCGCAAAGAGCATAGGGTCGTGTACAGATTGTGGAATGTTGGAACAATGTCTGAGGCTAACTATGATGTCCTAACGACACTTCCTTCCCCCTTGACCTAAGAGTCGTGCACAAGACACGTGAAATACAGATTGTAGACTCACATCAGGGATGAAGATTTCTGTACTGATGCATTATGTAACAAGTATCAGCCTATTAATGTCACACTGCAGGGCAAATGCCTCCATCAGTTGAAATCATGTTTTCGTAACATAGATGGGTTTTGGCTTAATCACGCTTGCCATTCCGTACTGGTGATCACAAATCCAGGCTGTGTTCGGAAGAACCAAAAAAAAATTGTCCGACATGGGAATCGAACCCAGGACCACGAAACCAGGGCCCGGTGCTTAAAACACTAGACCATCGAAGCGTGTCATCATGGATAAATCAAATACATCATCATTATGACAATCAGATTGGTGTACTGGTAACGTTTAACTTTAGAGTAAGAGCTGGCGTATTTGATCCCAGCACTGTTAAACATCTTTGTGCATGAACATACCTATTGTATCTTTCAACTAGTGAATATTTTACGGAAAACGCCATAGCTACATTAAATATCATTTAATTTATCTAGATATTTTAATTATATATGTGTATATTTACTTATAAAAACTTATTAGGCACAATTATTTTGTCAAGTGATTTTATATACTTTCCATCGAGAGATCTAATTTGCCCAAATTAAAGTGAGGCTGAATTGAAATTGGTTTAAGCCTGATGAGCACGCGTGGGAAATATCTAAAAGAGCTCAATGTTCTTATTTCTTTTTCAATTGCTAACTAAGTACTTGTCTACAGTAGAAGTAAAAAGAATCTAATACCTGTTGCTGCAAAAAGCATAAAAATA
Source organism: Nomophila noctuella (assembly GCA_958496325.1). Classification (NCBI taxonomy): domain Eukaryota; kingdom Metazoa; phylum Arthropoda; class Insecta; order Lepidoptera; family Crambidae; genus Nomophila; species Nomophila noctuella. Next base: position 5,098,580 of record OY292498.1, read on the forward strand.
TACATGCATACTCGGTTGAAAGTAGCCAATTAAAAAAGACTTATCAGTTCAAGAATACAATTCACCTTTTTATATTTTTACTCTAGAATAAAATTGTATACTTCGATGGGGATATGTACGACGTAACAACCCTTTCTAATCATTTTTATTGGAACTCTTATTATAAAGGAATAAAGATTATTTATTATTATTTATTTTATTTATTTATTACACGAAAAACATGTTTACATTATATACTTACATCTAGTGACTCTGCACTAAGCAAAATTTGCTTGTATCGCAGTAGCCAATACACTCCGTATACAATTTTGGCGTAAACATGATAATATATACCTTACAAACTAAAATATATAAAAATAATAAAACAGGTTATGTTAGTAAATAAGACTTAATATCTATGTTAGTTAAATTGTTATTTTACACGTATTGATTCTGCCGGCGAAGATGAATTGGTGATGCACATACATAGAAAACTATCAGCATACTTTTGTGGAGCCAATTTCGTCTTTACTTCTTTGCGATAAGGCACAATACGTGGAAAATTACCGACGGTGTTCTTCATCAGTTCAACTCCATGTCATTCATTATTAAACTCTACATTCTAAACCAACGGAAAAGAGCTCGTATATAAATCAGATTATGTAAACAATATTTCAGCGAGAACTCGTGAGAAAAGCTGGCTTAGTAGTTGATTCGCACGAAATTAATTAGCCCGAACGTGCGAATCGTCCACTATTCGCATGTTTGTGCGAATATTTTTTGTAGCCACTGTTGGTAAGTTTAAAAATAATTACAAATCTGTTAATATTGTGCAGTAAGCACACGATTTTTAGATTTGTAACTTCAAATGATTTGACAATTTTTTTTATTAAAAATTATATTTAACAGGCCATTTTTATTCCACGCTTTGGATTTAAAACCATTTTATTGTTATTAAAACTTCAGTCAAACATTCGTTTCATAACAATTTAAATTTTTTTTAAATTGAAAACAATTTCTTTATCAATTTTATTTCGAACAATGTGTTTTTATATTTATTGCGCTTTGATTGATGTTGTCGTTTTGTTCCAGATCCCACTATTTTCGTCAATACACACGTGTCAAGGTATGTATAAAATATTTATTCGTCAAATTGTATTTTTGGCGGAGGTGATGATATTTATATTGGATGCTGTAAAGTTTATTTTTTGCCACTGTTCTTTGTCATAAGCCTTCGTCATATCTAGAATGATTCCAACTGCATATTTTTTGTCATTTCGCGTTGCGTTTTAATTATTTAACATTACAACGGGACTAAACGCGATATTATTTTTATATATTACTGAGTACTTTCTGCTTGACGTTTCGGCTGTGATGCTACAACCGTGGCGTGGTCACAAGCGAAAATAATATCGCGTTTAGTCCCGTTGTAATCCTACTACTATTATAAAGGCGAAAGTTTGTATGTATGGATGTATGGATGTTTCTTACTCTTTCACGTAAAAACTACTGAATGGATTTGAATGAAACTACCACAATATAGCTTATACATCAGAATAACACATAGGATATTGGAAATCGAAATCCACGCGGACGGAGTCGCGGGCGGCCGCTAGTGTTAAATAATGAGCTGATAGAATGGAATAAAATCTGGATGGCCATGACGAGACCGAGAAAATTTCCTGCTACAGCTTAATATCCAACGCCATACCTGGCACACTTGGTGTGGATCATTACAGCAATCAACTTACGTTTTCCTTAGAAGTGCCATCAAATTATGAAAATTCACCATTCACTCAGTTTTAGGATTAACATATTTTGTACCACAGATCTACCCTGGTTTATATGGAACTGTCAGTACTAACTCCTAGATCCTCTCCTACTAGGATTAGGCATAGCAATGGGCATCCATTCTGTCTGTGATAGTTTATTCTGCCCTTATCATAGAGACTGTTTCTCTTTGTCTTGTTCTTCGTCATTAGGCACCACTAAATTCACCTCTGTCTTCGTATTGAAGCAGTAGCTCCGTGGCTCTTAAAACCACTAGAAAAAGGCAGAGACTAATAAAGAATGGACAGACCTTAAACGCAAGTGATTTAAAAACCTAGGCAAGACAAATGTTATGAAAAAGTCAAAATAGCGATGGGACCGTGTAGAAAATGCCATTTATTGTTACAAATGATTTGATACAATATCTCACCAACAGCGCCTAGACTGTTTCTGTTTTTGTGGAAAGAAACTGCATCATGAAGTTATTTGATAAAATTTTATAAATAAACAGGCTTTAAGGAATCTTTTTGAGAGAAAATATAAGTATATCAAACAATGTTTCAATATCTTGCCGTTTTAGCTCGTATCTTAAAGACTGCGTGGAAGAAGTACGATGGAAGTGCTTTATAAAATATGTATCTTATTATTTGTACGCTGACCTCCTTTGTATTTCACACATTCTTTAAGATACAAGCTGTTACGGCAAAAGTATATAAACTTAAGTGTAATAAATATTGTTTCACATACTTCAATGTTCTCGCAGTGAGATTGGTTGGTGCCTGTGACCATAATACTTTGAAATTTATTAGGAGATACTTGAGGCATATTTTCTTTTTGATTTTATCTGAAAACTAGATGATGATATTCCATAGCTTAACTCGATCTCCCAGTTGCCAAAAATTTACTGTACCAAGTACTGTTGGTGAGATATTTAATTGGATCATTTGTAACGACTAACGGGATAAACGCTAGGAAGAAGAAGAAGATTTGTAACGACTAACGACATTGTAAGATGGTCCCATCGTTTTTTCGATTATTTCGTTATGTTTCTTGAACCATTTGCGCTTACGGTCTGTTCATTACTTAGGGCGTCTCTGCATTTTTCTATTGGTTTTAGGGGCCACGGGTTTTCTACTTAAATGGTTTTCTAGTTAATTAGAGGTGCTAAATGACGACGAACAAATCACAAAGAAACTTTCTCCATAATATATCGCCAGAATTAACTATCACAGACTGAATAGGTATTATTAGGCAAGGATATTTGGAAGAGTTGGTACTGACAGTTCCATATTAACCGGGAAATATTTGTGATGTGGAACTTTTAAATCTTCAAACTGAATGGTGATTTTTCATACCAAATGAAAAATCACCATTCAGTTGGCAATAAATAAATGCACGGAGTTGATTTCTGTGAAGATCCTTGCCCAATGGGTTTGAAAACGCCAATTGCCTAGCAGCAAACTAAGCTCGAAGCTTGTACCATGGCAAGCTAGGGAACTGAAAGACATGCTTAAATATATTTTATTTATACAAATACATACACTTAAATGGATACATGTTCATGCCAACAAATCTTGGGATCGAACCCAACCCAACCTCTTGAGCACTACACCAAGCAGGTCACCGGGCTTCATAAAGTTCCTAATTCGTTTTTTTTTAACGAATAAGCCTTGTGTAAGCCCGAATAAAAGATTGTGTTATGTTATGTTATGGCTAACATTACAAAAAACACATTTCAAACCAGATAAGTATTCACATAGGACTTTAAAGTGATAAATTATTCAATCAAAAAACGCCCCAAGTTCATATAGAACGGCACTTAATTCGGACGTCTCCGTAAAACAACGTGTTATGTTCACCAAGGACTCCCGGTCTTCCGCTAGAAAATGTCCGATGTTGATATGGAACTCACTATTTCGTGAAATAAAAGCAATAGAAATATACACTAAAGAGCATTTAATTACGCTATTGCGCTATATAAACATATCTAAATCTAAAATTCAAAATGATACGTCTTACCGTTTTTGATCGCAGCCCGAAAACAAAGATCTAAAACTTCTTTGCCCTCTACTGAAAACTAGCATTCCTGCAGATCGGACTTTGTTCTACGGATGAGTCGTACAGTTTACATAAAGAATACAGTTTAACTTTATCTCTGAAACAAACTACATTATGGTACGGCGGAGCACTGACTGAATCGTAGTCTAGTTTAAGCAAAGCTTAAAGCATTGCGCACATAAACCACATGGTATTAAACCTTGTGGTATATGTATGAGAAGCCTGAGACAAATGTCACTTATTATATTGACAGCTTTATCACTATCAAGCGAATGGCTATATGCACCGTGCAAAGCGATGACTCTGCCATCTAGTGACTCATATTGGAAACTTTTACGCTAAATGTCAAATTTTACTGTCAACCCACAGAAAAAAGATCGGGATTTTAGCGCCCTCTATAGTTTCTGCACGGTGCCTATCTTTTTAAAAGGATTGTCTACTAAATCCGACATCAAAATGCAATGAATACGTAAATAGTCAGAAAATTTTAAGACCTTTGTCCACGTTGTTCTAACATTTTAACCGATACGAAACAAGATATTTCAATGTTCAATATTACGGACCTATCCCAGTACGTAATGGCAACGGAGCTGCAAATAGAGGTATAAAAGAGCAGTTAATATTTGCAACGGTCATTCGCAGCTTCTGTGCAGATATTGGACGATAGCGCGAGTGAATCAGACCCTATTTCATACGTTTAATTGAGAGATCGGATGACTTGATGCCTCGTTGATTTTTAGTGAAAGAGTGCAGTCAATTAATTGGCAACAGGAACAAAAAGGAAAATTTGTGTTGCACGTGTCGTGTTTATATTTGTACGTATTGGTTGGAACATATTGGCATTTAATAATCCCTGGGGTCAATTACTGGCTGTAGAAGGCGGCTTAAATACAAATGAATCGTTTTGTGTTCATTTAGCTTTATGATTCTTGAATTGAAGGAAAAAGTAAAGTATTAATCCCACTGAAGGGCAAATGCTTCCATCATTTAAAATCATGTTTTCGTTTTAAAGATTTTTCAACACTAAAAAGAATATACCGCCGGCTACGAAACGCTCATGTTGCAAGGATAGTTACTGTATGATTAAAATAAGATGTTGCATGAAACGTTATCACAAAAATGAGAACCTCCTCCTTTTTTGAAGTCGGTTAAAAAACAGATGTTTACCGCAACTCAATCAACTCTTCCTAGATAACGAAATGTTCACATCTCGCCACGCAATTATAAAAACTGGCCTTCAGACAACACGTTAAGAATTAAGCTAATTAGACGATTGACCTACGTTGCGTCACCGGATCGCTTACCGGGTAGGGCAAGCCTTTCAGATACACAAATTTGAGGCAGTCCACTTTGAACACCGCTTAATGTTTTTGGCAGGCCTATTTTGTTTTCTTTATTTTTTATTAGTACGGTACATTGAACCACGATTTCAAATGGTGGAGGCCTTGGCCCAGCAGTGGGACATTAATAAGCTGATACTTTACTTTACTTTACATTGGCTCCTCTGTGCCTGTTGGTAAGCTAAAGAGGAGCCCTAACTGCCAAGAAGACACTTCTTCACGCTCCTCCTAAAAGTATCCAGGTTACAGGAAGGAGAAAAGTCACACGTTGCCAACGCATTACTTGTCATAATAGCTCGGCAAAGAAATGAATTTCTGAATTCTGGGATTAGATATTTTCGGTAAGGCAATAATAGTTAATAGTTCAATGTTCAATGTGGATGGTAAGCTAGGTGCTCAAGTTGTGAGTGCTCAAAATTTGGATGCGCGAAGTGGACTACCTCTCAAATTTCCGCTTGATTCGGCGGTATATGTACAATGTTTGCGACGAAAGGGTTTTGCGTGGGCGTATAGTGTGTCCGTTTGTGATGGAATTAGCTTAATTTAATTAAAAGTTTGGAAAAGAGGATGGCTAAACTTATTGGATCGTACATTTCGTATGGATTTACTTTTATAGAAAAAAAAAACTATTTTAAAATTAATTTATATCCCAATCACCGTCGATGTACAAAACAACAAGGAAAATATTGACGTTTCGATTAACTAAAAATAATAAAAAACTACGAGTACATATATTTTAAATACGAAACCCGATATTCCGACTAATTGTAAAACGTCCTAAACAAGGTTATATTCTATAAATACTCTATAGTATTTTCTATAACTAATATAACGACCTATTCTAAGACATTTCGATTTCAATACGGTATGATTTCTGGTACATCGTTCCCCAGACATTTCAAATAAAAAGACAAGAATGTCTATATCGGTTAAGCAAAAAAGCAAACATAATAATGATGTGCCCGTCGGAGGTATACGTAGTAAAATGTGAAGCTTTCTTTGTTGAGTTTATTATCCCTACTAATATTATAAATGCGCAAGTAACTCTGTCTGTCTGTTGCGCTTTCCTGCTTAAACCTCCTGATTTTGATAAAATTTGCCACAAAAAAAGGGATCTTTAATGCACGCGGACGAAGTCGCGGGCGGCAACTAGTTCCCAATATTTATTTTACCAAAAAATTATACTCGTATTTCTTTGGCTTTTTTATAAGCTTTGCTCCATTCAGAAAATATATGGGGGTAGATCATTATGAATGCTTTGAAATAAGATGTGTCTCCAATAAAATTAATCCCAATGTTCAAGAAAGTCAGGTCAGTTGGTTCAGAAATAAAACACCAATGATTTAGCGTTAGGAAAAATAACTTGAAGAAAATGAAGTATCTCGCCAAATTACTCGTACATTCATTTATCTTTCTACGTCGTAAAGTAACTTTAAGTAGTTTCATCCTCTGTTTTAAAATACATTGCAAAAATGGCACAGTCATGCCGCACTTCGGTCGTATTTTTTCCGCCTAGAGTGTTCCTACTTGGTATTGTAGCCAGGGTCTCTGACCACTAGATCAACGTTAATGTATGTGATGTAGTGAGATATTAATTAATTTATTTGATAGCTAACCGTTGAATCTTTCGAAGGTAGAAACTTTTTCGTTGCTTACAAACAAGGGACATCCACATAAGATTATCCGGATAAAGGCATTGATTTGATTCGTTAGATGTGCCCGCGAAATTTTTCGACACGGTCTGAAATTGGCACTAAAATTTTAAGTGAGAGTGCTTCTTATTGTAGTAACATCATGTTGAAGTGTACGTCATGTCGTCATGTACGTTAAAAGATGTATTTTTTTTTTGGGGCGGGTCCTTTTAATTCCTTGCATAAAAGAGAGTATTCTCATAATTTCAAAGCATTTTCCTGTGAAACGTGCGATCTGTTTCACTAGGAAAATGGCGTTGTATTTATGGGTTCTCGCTTCTGTATTTAATTTGGGTAGCAGCTTTAAAATAGGAGAAACGAAGTTACGCGTATATTTTTAATATTTGTAATGATTTTACAAAATTATTTTAATTCTGGGTTGAGTATATTTCAAATTCTATAAAAAAATGTTTTAATTGTACTTGTGCACGTAGTATTTGTACGTATAACTGACAAGAAGTTAATAAGCATACATATGAAAAAACAACAACATATTATGTAATATGTGATACCCATAAATTAAGGAATAGAGATAGTATTTTTACGGGTTATTGCAAACAAAACATGATTCCAACCTTTGGAGGACTATGAGCCAAATTGGAGAGCTGCAATATCTCAGCTCAGTAAACATTATTTCCCGACTGTCATAAGACTAATTCCCTCACCCGATGAGATACTTAGCCCTGGATAAAGTCCAAACATCTCAAGTTAAGGCGCCCCAATTAAAGTACTAAGGCGAAAGTCAACGCTCAGAGATCGCCAACAGTAGCGATTTGGAAACTTTCTTGGCAGTAAACTAGTTCTATTGCTTGTTTAGATTGTAAGTCTAAAATAATAAATAAATAAATATTTCACAACAACACATACATTGATCTGACCCCGTGTTAAGTAGTTTAAGCACTTGTGTTACAGACATCAGAATCAACAGTGGTATTACAAATATACTTCAAAAGATTCATATAACACCCTGAATGCATCTTTCATTTGCGTCCAAATGTAAGTTTGATCGTCTTTACTGGTTCTGATAAAGTTTAACTGTGCTAGTGTGTCTAGTACCGAAGTACATGATATGTCTTTGGATCACATCGTTTCCCTGGGATCCACTGGCCTGATTTAATTAGGCCAGAGCCTCACATAATCCGTTGGCTCCCGGCAACGGGTAAGCATAAGAAAGCATTTCTCCTAGGACCATATAAACAAGGTAGTCATGATTCAAATCTCTAGATACTTCAAACCACTCTGACGTTAAATACGTGACGTGAAGAGACATTCGCTTCACATCGTGTAGTAACCTTAGTAACCAACGAACGTAACGTTAATCAAAATACTATACTACCATATGAGATACTTAGCTCTGGATAAAGTCGAGTTGAGGCTCTCCAATTAAAATACTAAGGAGAAAGTGTAAAGTAAACTAGTTCTATTGCTTGTTTAGACTGTAAGTCTAGAATGTACTCGTTTTAATTTGCGTCCAAAAGCACATTTGAATCTTCAATTATTTATTTTACTTGTTCTGATTAAGTTTGACTGCGGTAGTACCGAGGTATACGCATATTATCTCGTTATCCATAGGGAAGGCCCGTGCCCTAGCAGTTAAATAGAAAAAGGTACTTTTTAATATATATCAGCACGGTATATTGGCCCCTCCGTGTCTGATGGTAAGCAGAAGAGGAGCCTTAATTGCCATGACAACGGATATGGTACCAACATGGTATCCTATCCGTTGACATATCTCGCAAGATACTTCTTCACGCTTCTCTTGAAGTATTCTATGTTATAGGTACTTATTAATTAGTTTTACTATTCTCTTCAACTTAGGTTCTTAGGTAGATCTTTATCATGAATTACTTAAGAGAAGCTTAAGAAATCAGTAGTACGAAGGTGACCTGTTCAAAGCTAGATATTTATCGGAGGGAATCCTGAGTCCTCCAATCATCCCTACATTTTTTTAAGGGCTTCAGCGGTCCACGTTGATATTACTTAAAGCATTAGAAGTGCTTCAAGTGGGGTTTATTGTGTATTGGTCCCCTCTTATGTCCCTTCATCCAGTTTATTTGATGTATGCATATTGAAAATAAGCGAGTTCAATGTACCTTAGCTAAACATTTCTTTCCAGTCATTTCACGAGATAAAGGCAAGTTACCATGAAATTTCGCACTTGGGGTTTAATAAAGCTCGATAATCGAGCGTTATATAAATTATAGATAGCCTAGTGGTTTGAGCGAATCCGTTCGCATAGAGTTCTTTATTCATACACATAGTGTTATACTATAGATGAAAGTCTTCCCCGTCAAATAGCTTCATAGAACCAGTAGTTACTGAGATTAGCGTGTCAAACAAACATACAAACTCTTCAGCTTTATTGTATTAGTATAGATTCTATAGTTACGATGCTCACATTATAATATTTTGTCAATCAACTTGTTATACCCACCGAATTCCCCCATGGCGTCACAATTCTGGTGAATAATGAATTCTCTTTCTAAAAATGTCTGCCCGATATTGCCTTAAGCAAACATGCCCAAATCGCTCGCCTGTATAATCAATCACGCGTTTGATAGGATAACGGTTATTAATATGAAGTTATTCATCAATATAGTGGAAATATCTATAGGTTTATTGGGAACAATACACTTTAGCCTTCATATATTTATTGTGCGTTTTTACCCGCGGCTTTGCCCGCGTTATCAAGATGCCTGTTTTATCCCACGGGATCATATTTAAATCGGGATAAAAAGTACCCTATCACCTAAGACAGCCTGTATACCAACTTCCATCAAAATCCGAATATTCGTTTCAGCGTGTTTCATCATCATCATCAGCCTATCGCAGTCCACTGCTGGACATAGGCCTCTCAGCGTGTTTGACGGACAAAAATCCAAACAAACTAACTTTCACATTGATAACATTAGTAAATATGATAGTATGATAAATGAGAAAGTTATAAAAAAATGGCTAGTCACGATAGCATTATTTCATTTAGAGAGGCTTGGTACAACCGGGAGAGATGCTATGATGATGATGATAGTGGAGTTAACTGGGTAAGGTATACCTCTCCTTGTACCCAATAAGACCAATTTTGTAAAAGGGTTAAGAAATTGACTCATACACCAAAACGTCGCAGGTCCGATTGCCGCACAGAACAAACGTTTGTAATTACGAAAAAGTCTGTTTGTCTGGGTAATTTAATAATGTTACATAATTATAATCTATTTGTAACATTACTTTGGATTCTGATGGCTGTAACGCAACCACGAAAAGTTAGCTCAAAACAAGTGAGGTGTGAGACCTTGTTTGACATAATTTTCAAAACTCCCCCGATGAGGCGTGAATCATTCAACGAATATCTTTGACCTATATCTTAAGGATGTCGTATTTTTTGCTTAATTTGCTGCAGTAAGTGGATCCCAATGAAGTGTTCGCAAGTGGAATTAAGGAACTCTGTTGACTGGCCTCTTTTTTATCCGGCAACACGAATACTATACAATTATACATTTTTGGGAGATTTTTGTTTATTATTAAGTTTTAACTCGCGGGTTTGCTCGCGTTACCAAGATTCTTGTTTTGTCCCATGGGCATATTATCGACATAAAAATTATTCTATCACCTAAGTCAGCCCATACCCTGCCTGTATACAAAATTTCATCAGAAGATCAAAAGAATCCTTTAAGTGGTTTCAGGGTGATTGTCGGACAAACAAACTTTAACATTTACTATTTGAGTAGGTATGTTTTCAAGTTAAATTTTAATCGATTACTTAACATAAACCAGCACAACCATAACAATATTATTATATGCGTTCTTTTAACATATTTAACGAAAATCCCATACCCATAGCTTACACTTTGATAGGGCAGACATAAACTATCGAACTTTGCTCACTCAGGACTATTACAACGTTCCGACTAGTTGAAATTCGAACTAGTCGAACCGTAACTATTTAAACTGAACATCGAGATGTGTGCGTCGCAAACACAGCTCCAACAAGTGGTTGGACTGCGAAAGGTAAATCTGCGATTAACCCGAGAGGACTCTGGAAGTTTCCAGAACTCGTGGTCTGCGTGGAAAGTTGGAATATAGAGTCATTAGGTTCATTCGAGTTTGGAAGTTGGGCTCGAGGATAAATGGAGCATTTTATTACAGTGTTGTTGATGGTGCTATTGTAAAATACTGTTTAGTTTTCTTTCCTTTGTTTAATTCCTGTATTGTCAAGTAAGATGTTAATATGTAAGACCTCAATTTAAGATAAATAATAATAAAGAAGATTTCAACACGGACTTCCTACTTTCACTTCGACACCCTTGATCCCACATTTTGACGGTGGAAAACCATGTTACTGATAACACTATATATTTCCAGCAAATAAATAATTGGGAATTTGTATATATATTTCATTTTTTCGACTATAATAAGTAATCATCATCATCATCAGCCTATCGCAGTCCACTGCTGGACATAGGCCTCTCCTAGGGCTCTCCAATTAGAAGTAATATGTTTTTATTATTTCTTTTAAGGGTTTTTTTTTTTGTTTTTAACCTATTTGCACATTATTAACTATGTGTTTTTATTCATATTTTACCACTGATTGTATTTGTAGCCTAGTGTGTATAAGCGTCGTAGACAGAAAAGACAGTGGGCGGTCAAGAACCTCTATAATTAAGACAAATGCCAAATGGAAGGGCAAATATCCTTCCGCGGAGCGTGGAGTGATATATGTTTCATTACGTTCTACAAGAAGATTAGTTTTGTCAATACGCCATTTTCCTCAATCTTATTTTAGAGGTGCAATCTGTAATTTATTTAATTAATTATTCGACAGTTGATTTAAAGCAAATCTGACGAGACGACATCTGAATCTTTCGACATTAATGAAAATAACTATTCGTAGAATCTTTATAAAGAACTAGCGGCCGCCCACGACTCCGTCTGCGTGGATTTCGGTTATACCATAGCCTAAAGCATTCCTCGTCACGTGGACTATCCAACACATAATATTTTTTCAATTCCAACCAGTAGTTCCCGAGATTAGCGCGTTCAAACAAACAAACTCTTCAGCTTTATTATTAGTAAGTATAGATTGAATTGCTGTTCGTAAGTCTGCTTAAAATTCGAGAACGGCTGAAACGATTCGAATCATTGTGGTCTTTCCAAATTGTGGTAGTCCAGAAAAGGTTCGAACTATAAGAAAATATGGAAATGTTTCGAGGAAATAACTAAAAACGACGACTTTATTTTCTCACATAAACTGTCCTGTCAAACGTTGTGACATTTACAGTAATACGAAGTTCACCGGGTCAGCTAGTTTGTAATAAAACAATATTTTATAATAAGAATTATTTCAATACAAGCGGCCGCCCGCGACTTCGTCCGCGTGGATTTCAATAAAAAAATATTTTTTCAAATCGGACCAGTACTTCCTGAGATTAGCGCGTTCAAACAAACAAACAAACATACAAACAAACTCTTCAGCTTTATATATTAATATATAGATAGTATAGATTCTATGAATTATTCCAAAATTGCCTAAACATTTTCAAAGTAGACTAGACAGTCTAGACACATTGCAGAAGCGCCCGCTATTACTTACCATGCTATGATGGATGGGATATAACCACTACAAATATAAATTCTCATAAGAATAAAAATAAAGAATAAATAACAGCCAATTTTCCCATTGCAGGGCAAAGGCTTCTCATCATGATCTCATCTCAGGATGATCATTTGAAATCATATTTTCGTTACAAAGATGGGTTTGGCTTAATCACTTGCCAATGTTCGGATCAACCGACACAAAATTTTACCCGACCCGGAATCTAACCCAGGACCTCAAGACCACGACACGGCTCTTTAACCACTACGTCATCGTGATGCATTAAAGTGGCTAGTGACAAAGATAAAAGTTTCTAAATTGCAAAGTTACTTGCAAAATATTCTCGAATAAAATATAATTTATACGAGTTTGTCAAGTGATCAGAGCCGTCATATAAATTTCATAATATTAATTCCGTTTCGGAGGAAATCGTCAATATCATTTGTAATGATAACAATTCTCGTTCATTCACAGATTAGAAAAACAGTCCAAATAAAAGTTAATTTTTAGCGCTGTTTATGTGGCATAAAATTAATCTTGTCACTTTGCAAGAATTAAACTACTATGATGTAAACTTCCCCTAACAAAATATTTTATTAATTGTTGAAAAATTATGAGAAAACCGACATCAACGTGGACAACGTCACGGGCGGCCGTTAGTTAATAAAATAAATATCGTTCTTCACCGTTCATATAAAATGTTTCCTTCCGATAAGGAAATCGCCGATAAAATGAGCCAGAACACTTTTAAGACACCTCTAAAGATTTAATAGACGCTATTAAATGGTTGCTATGTCATTGTTTGTCGCTAAGCAATAATTGTTTAATTATTATCACCATTTGTTTTTGACTGACAGAATGGTCTTTGAACTCTACTGTCTTTGTTTTGGTATGTCGAAATAAATATTTACATTTGTATTAAAAACAAATTTTATTATTTAAATAATTAAATTATTTGTGAACTTATTCATTTTCAGTCACCTAGCATTTTAAAGATATCACGTTGACTGAAAAGAAACCACAAATGTATAGTGATACCATACTGATTTCAACGCCCAAAGGTTATTTTTGCATGGACTAAGAAATTGATTCTAAAATGTGTCTAAGATTGCGACATTTAGATGAATACAAAAAAAATAAATTAAATAAATAATTAACTTTGAGGATTCAGTGAATAATCTTAATGGAATTAATTGGCACGTGATGTTATATGATTACAATTACAATTATTCACACAAGTAATACCTACTACAACACTATTCAAGTAAAGTTAACATAAGTAATACCTACAGAATTAATCGAGTAATGTTATGCCTGAACAGTAATCGCTCAGAATGGCGCTATTATGATAAACTTGTGACTCTCAGGTCTGTGACATAACACTGATAGACGAAATATAAGCAACGCATCTTGCCACAAAAATCGGTTCTTTTATAGTAATTAAGTATTTATTAAGCGCTGTGTATATGAGTTTCGGCACATATGAAGTCTTAGAACACTAATGAATTAATCTAAGAAAACTAATCTGAAATAAAAACCTTATATAATCAGGTCATCAAATGATAAAGAACTGCAAGTAAGCATTACAAGCATTGTTTTGCTTTAATGATCTGTATAATTGAACAAGTAATTGAATAAACACCGATTCCATTGCTATTTTCAATTGGCTGAAATGTAGAACATTTTACCATTTGCTTATTTTTCTTAAATTAAATTTGTTTTCTTTTAATCAGCGCACGTTTGCACCGTGTTCCAACATTTCAGTGGTCCAGTTTCTATTAAATCATCAACCATCTTCACCATTTATAGAAATTAGAATGTGAATCTAAGAACATAATTATGATTTTTACGATGTGTTTTCTTCATATCGAAGTGGACACTCTACTTGTTTCTAATTCTATACAAAATTTATCCTTAAGAGCTCAAAATCCTAAGTTTATTTACTAAGCAACTACACTAATAATCGCTCAAAAGCAGCTGCCCGGTATCAACTGATTTGCATCAACGTAAAATACGATAAGAAACTTCGCTGGAAATATTCTCAAGCGCTTACTTTAAAGAGCTGAACAAAACTTACACAAGAATCAGTGTGATACGCTTACGTGAAGTTTGTAACTACGCTTTTCTAATGAGTTTTCCCTACAAATATTGTCTGTGGGCATGTTAAAGTTTTAAAAGTGCCCGGAGGTAGAGTAGAGTTTTGAGTTTCCTAGATAATACAAGAACCGTAAGGTTCTGAAGAGATGACGTCGTTTGGTTAGTGCGGTTCTAGTTTTCAGTGGAAGTGGTTAAAACATTTATTTGAGTGAAGTAACTTATAAAGAGAGAATTTTAGATGATAGCTGATTCTGATCCCTTGACTTGTATAATATTTGACATTGTATGCTGCAGATTCTTGTAATTTCTAAATTGGGCATATTCATATCGTCGAATAAAGACCCTTTATTATAACCGTTGGTAATAGAATACAAACACACTAAGAAACTCACTCACACACTCACTCTCTCTTTCTCACACACACACACACACACAAACACGAACACACATACACACAAATCTTAACAATACAGATTATTTTTATTATTGTATAATTTTACTAGATTTATAAGCTCACTGTACTGTAAGCAATCATTTTAGTCACTGTAATGAAAGAGCGGAGTCACCTGGCACAAGCATTCTCGCGTAAAATTAAAACAATTATAACAGTAAACAAAATACTATTTCTACACCAACATAAATATTCAAAACACTTTCGGGTATGTATACGTACTATTGTGTTAGGAAAATCCATTTGTCAGTTAGTTTATGACGACAACAAGAAGGAACCCATAACCTAATTATGTTATAAGGAGGTAAACGAACAAGAGGGTCTCCTGATGGTAAGTGATGCCCGCCGCTGCTCATGGACATCAACAACACAAGGGTCGCACATGCGTCGCCTGCCTTTAAGACCCCAAACCCTCCTCAACTGAGCTCTGGCGACTTTTCTCGCCAGCAGAAACATAGCACAACAGTTACGAAGTGCTATTTCACTGTCATCTTCTGTAAGGTGGAGGTACTTCCCCAGACGAGCGGCTCATTCGAGTGGAAGTTCCACTCTCTTCAAAATATATGTATTAAATAACTACTCATTAATCTCCCGACTTAAGAGAGAAGGACAATAAAGGCTGCAATCTACTAGAGTTATAAAGTAAGGTGTGGTTATTTCAATAAGCAACTTTATTGTATCCTGGGAAGTACTTGCGTTAACGAGTTCCAGCCATTTTACGGCAATTTTTATGGTGTGCCGAGCTTGACTAGCTCGCTCATACTGGAGATAAAAGTCTACTATTTATACCTGTGTGCGATGAAGTATTACGACGGTCAAGTTAACACTTGGATGGGAAAATCAATAAGCACTTTGTATGAAGCGACGATGTTACTCTTACATCTTGAATTTTGTTAAAGGTTTGTAAACGCTCATTCTCCAGAAGTGCAAGGTATTTTTATATCTTGAATAATCCATCCACAGTTGCATCCTCGGCTTTTGCCTCCGAGTCCAGAGTACTTCAGTATAGAAACACATTAGGCGGAAAAAACGTGACCAAAATTCGGCGGCAATGCATTTTCTATTCAAAATTACGCGACGTAATTTACGCATAGTGTGCCATCATCCATGTGTGTGTTCCTACAATAAAAATATTAAGCAACTTAATCACCGGTATCAAAGGAAATAGCAACTATTAACTATCCTGACAATCAGACCAATCGGATCACGTTTATTGGTCCTACATACGTCATTGTAATCTGATTGTGCAAGTTTCCTCTCGATTAATCCCAGTTCAATAGAGCCACTATAGAGTTAAATCTTGACATATTCCCTTACTTCGACCAGCTCTGGCATAATCCCTAAAATGTGAAGCGAAGGTTGTTTCACATCGCGTAGAAACATTAGTAACCAACGTTCTTTATATTCTTTATATTCTTTGCTAACACTAACACACCAATTGCCTAGCCTCAATCAAAGCTCGAACCTTGTACTATGGAAGCTAGGGAACGGATAGACATTAGACATACTTAAATATACTTTTATAAACATCCATAACTGGAGTACAAATGCCGTTGTTCATCACACCAACATTTGCCCATAGCGGGATTCGAACTGGCGACCCTTGGTTTTGTAGCAAGGTCTCTGACCACTAGACCACCGGGCCCGTCGCTAATTAACGGTTTAAGAAGTTTATTATCTCATAAAGAATATTACAATTCATTTACTGATAATAACATTATCAGATATATAATAAATAAGAAAGACGTTAAGCGTTTTTATATAAAACAAAGAACAAAAAATAAAAATAAAAGAAGGGTAGATACAAAGATGTGCATCGATAGCTGTTGTTAACTATCGCACCGAGCAACCCCGAATATGAAACGCGTATTAATTACACAGTTTTCAGATATCAGGGCATATCTAACGTTTTAAGCCACTGGTGAATACGCAGAATACATTAATCCTCTACGTTTGAAAGATCGACTTCACCAAAAGTCTTTTGAAAACGATTGATAAAAATAGACAAAAAGGTATTCTTAAAATAAGCCGGCTACGCTAATTGAAAAAGTCACGACACTGATGGTTAATGAGTAAACAGGATGTTCCTTCCTTAATAATGATGGGTGGAAGCACTCTGAAATCCTATTCTTAGAGAGTTAAAGTATTATACCCAGCAGCTATTTAAATTGTAGTCATAATAAGAGCTTTTAAAAATAAAATGTGGTCAATATATGCAATGATATTTATCTCACACTAGCGGCCATCCGCAACTCCAACCCCGAGGATTTTGGTTTCCACACACAAAGTAGTATAGCTCAACCCCTTAAACCTAAACCCTTACTCAACAAATGAACTATCCAGTAAAAAAACATTTTTTTAATACGAACCAGTAGTTTCTGGGATTAGTGCTTTCAAACAAACAAACAAAGAAACTCTTCAGCTTTATTATACGAGTACGGGTACTCCGATAACGTATGTAGGTATGTATAAAAATCGCATCGGATTAGTTTTAATGACGATGTAGTAGGTACGCGTGACCTGCTCTCCTTAGTTGTACTATTTACATATATCATATGGAACTTCTGACAAGATACATGATCTATATCGAACACCTACAGCTAAACACTTGAAAGATCTGGATTGAGCGATTTGGCAGAACACTCGGTTGCAATAAAATTTAACGAGCATATATTTTTGGTATCAATCTTAGCTATAAAAATATTTATTCAGATTCATGCTTGATTGATTCTGTACTAAAGTAAATGTATCGGAAGTTTTCATTCAAAATATACATATGAGTAATGCCCTCCGGCCGTATTCGGCCATGGCGGCCGATCTTACGATCAGCCAATAATCGCAGGATATATTATAATGCACAAGTGAGTGCGCAAGCACAGGTGCACTCCCTATTCCTTCACTCTCATAATTCGGTGGGACAGCAATCTGACACGACCGTAGAGAGATCAGGCGTAGGACCAACGGCTGAACGTGCCATCCGAAGCACGGAGGAGCTCGAGATGAAATGCTTGGGTCACCCATCCGATGACTGGCATCTGCGAACGTTGCTTAGCTTTAGAAACCGCAGGCCGGGTGCGCTAACCACTGCGCCATCGAGAGTACGAGTGTAGAAAAAGTAGAGGCTATAGACAATGCTGTAATACAAATGACTCAATATAATTAAAATAGAAAACACAGTTCTTACAAAGAACTATTAATTAACAAAGATGTATTATACGTAAGTAAATAAAGTTTTTTTTAATCATAAATGACAAAACCGACGTTCTAATGAAAACATAAAACGACGATTAACGATAGTATGCTAATTTCTATACTTCCGTCACATGCTTTTAAGCAAACATGATCTCTGGTCAGAGACACTTGTACATATGTATATCCGCATAATACTATACACAAACAGGTCATTACCGTGCAAATTCACAGTAAATTTGAAAATTCTAAAAAAGTAACTACTATATCAACTTTGTGATTCCGTAAATCTTTGGAAAAACTTTCAAACGGGTGAGGTTGTAGATTCAAACCGGTACAGATACACACCTCTGGGATATGAAAAACTTTAATATGATCTTAGTGCTAAAAATCATACCAGCTTTACAGTGAAGGAAAACAAAGTGGGGAAACATGCACACTACGAGTTAGTGTGTGAAATGGAGAAGGCAATTTATAATAAATGCATACAATGATCACAACTCTCAGTAATGAGGATTACGACTCAAGGAGGGGAGTACATTTGGAAACCCCGAAGGACTTACACCTCCTAAGTAATAAAGCTACGCTAAAAATATCTTCCGTAGCCGAGGGCACGCACAGTAAAAATTTATTGGCCTCTTAATTTAACACCCAATTTCGATTGTAGGAATAACGTTACAACAACCTTTGGTGTCTTGTTTCTTTGATTTTGTGATAGTGGATTTTTGATGAGATTCTTTGGCCTGGAGATCTAGTTGGGGTTTCTAATTTATAGGTTAGCTCTCCCTAGCAACCATACGGCACTTCAGCCGGTCGGTGGGATTAGGCGTGAGCAGGTATACTTTTCAATAAAAACCTTCAGTCAAGTTAAACTTTGTAATTAAAAAAACAAAAATGTACCTACAATAAAATATGAGTTCAGTTTGGCGATTAGGAGGCAATAAAAATGAAAATTTCCACAAAGAAAACAATTGACGCGCGCAATTTGAAAATGGAACGCGCGCCGCGCTCTTCATCATTTTCTTTTTAAATGTGGCATCATGCGGCCAGTCCGTGGATGTTTTACTCTTCGACAAAATTCCTCCAATTCTCTAGCTTCAGTCTTATTTTGAGTCAGCCAATAATTGCGTTGATCCAAGGTATTTATATCCATTTTTAATTCGAGTCTTGTATAATATTTAACCCTTACCACGCCAACGTCTGATATATCAGACATTTAACTTTCGTGCCCTCGCCGCCAACGTCTTATATATCAGACATAAATATCTAACCAATTTAACTCTATTTTTTCTTATCGTTATAGTACGTGACGACATATGCATACAATTTTCAGACAGTTTATACTTTAGTTAATCAAAAATATCAATTTCATAAAGTATTATAATGTTATTTTAATGATAAATTATTAAAAACAAAACCGTGTTGAATCGACTCAAACTATTTTTTTTTTACTTGAACCCTCTGCGCCAACGTCTGATATATCAGACATTGGCGTTCCATTAGTGATGATCCATTTCAATGTTCCTACCAAAACCAGAAATCTGGTACCTCAAAATAGAAACATTCAAAAATGTAAAAATTATACAGGTTTTTGTTTTGGGCATATTTTTTGTGTGTTACGAAATCTTGCCAAGTTTTACATTGGTTAAACTTGGTAAGATTTCGTAACACACAAAAAATATGCCCAAAACAAAAACCTGTATAATCCACTCGATAATAATGCAATCGAAAATAAAGCGTTTACATTGATAAACGCTTTATTTTCGATTCATGTTTTGCATCAAAATTTGATTTGGTGGATTTGATTGATACTGGGTTTCATGATCAAATCCAGTAAATTGCATAGTATGTCACAACACTATAGCGACACGATCATGCATGAGTCTCGTACGCCAATGTCTGATATATCAGACACGGAAGTGACGTCAGAGGCGATAGATGTTTCTAGAACTGCTTATTTAGTGTTGTACAATGAGGGTTGGAGATATCGATAAATTATGGAAGTACCCTGCAAAATTATGTTATTTACTGTGTTATGCTTTGCGTTGCTGTGTAGATTTATTACGTTAATAAATTAATGTTTATTGAAATATGACCACTGCAGAGGAGTTGATTAGGATTTTAGAAGGAACTGATGATGTTGAATTTGAAGTGTTCTTACATAATCAACAGGTAAGTTATAAAAAAATATAATATGTACTATAAAGCGTCCCAATCTAATGGTGCAACCATGGTTTGACACAATAAAGTGTTTGTAATTTTCTTTTTTTTTAGAGGATTATTGGAATACGTAGATGTATTTACATTAGAAAAACTTACCGGTCATTATTGATATTTTTATTTCATGTAACTAAAATCATAACTACTATTATAAAGGCCAAAGTTTGTATGTATGGATGTTTGTTACTCTTTCACGTAAAAACTACTGAATGGATTTATGGATGTTTGTTACTCTTTCACGTAAAAACTACTGAATGGATTTCTACTCAGGAACTACTGGTCCGATTTGAAAATATATTTTTGTGTTGGATAGTCCATTTGACGAGGAAGGCTTTAGGCTATTGGAAATCGAAATCCTAGCGGACGGAGTCGCGGGCGGCCGCTAGTAATAAAATAAAACCCAAGAAACTTAAAAAATAACAATAAATATTTTTTCAAATTACACTGGTCAACACTGATTTTGCCACACGAACTTTGATAGCTAATTTTGTTTTATCAGTCTACCCTCATTATTAAACCATAGCTGTCATAAGTCTATTAGCCTCACATTTGTTGTGATACGGTAATACTCATAACTAGTACTACGGCAGTAAATAACAGAAACGCTTACAAGAAAATCCATTTAAAAATATTTGTTGTTGAATTTGAACACTTTTTTGTAAGTTATATGTCTCTGTGAATATGTCGAGAAAGTGTAATAATGATTTTAACTCTTATTGTTATGTCTGCCATGAACTATCATTCAAAAAACAACGGCGAAATATTACGAATCCTATAATGGAGTGTTATCACCAACTAGCGGCCGCCCGCGACTCCGTCCTCGTGGATTTCGATTTCCAAAAGCCTTCCTCGTCAAATGGGCTATCCAACACAAAAAGAGTTTTTCAAATCGGTCCAGTAGTTCCTGAGATTAGATCGTTCAAACAAACAAACACTTCAGCTTTATATATTAGTAAGTATAGATATAGATATTTTGGTTTTTCTGGTCCATCAAGACAAATCCTGGGCCCCACACATGTATGTTGCATAATGTGTGTGAAAAATTTAACTGACTGGAAGTAAGGCGCACAACCTAAGCCGTGTGCTGTACCCATGATATGGACTGAACAGCGGGATCACGTTTCAGATTGCTATTTTGTCTCACAGACATAAAAGGTATACATTACAAGAAAAAAACACACAGTTATTTACCCTAACTTATCTTCGGCTATAAGATCAGTCTCTCATTGTAAAAAATTGCCAGAACTAAGGGGTTGTCAGCGACGAGCACGGTTAGAGGTTCCATCAGGACATTTCTAAAATAGAAAAGCGGTACCAGGGCAAATGGAGCCCAAATATGTTAGCAGATTACTTCTGGACAATTAAAAGGGACCAACTAGAAGCTGAATATTCAAGAAAATCTTAGATTATGATGTCATTTATAAAAAAAAAATGATTTTGATTTACGAGATTTGTGTTCTTGCTTAATATTTTAAATTACTCAATAGAATAAAATCCGTGTGTAGCAATTTTTTTTAAACTGATTATTTTTTCTTACCATCACCAATTAAAGTAAAAAATATCAAAAAAGTTCATGTGGCACGACAAAGTTAAAATTTTGTTGACCAGTGTTATTTATTAGTTACAAATTAATAATATCGATACTCAACATTGTCAGCACTAGTTAATCAACCAGTTATATTGCGGTGGCGTGTGGTGAACGTTTTTGACGAAAACTCGTGGCGTGGAAAGGGTTAACCATTCCTGTCCCATCCAAAACAATGCAAGTGGCACCCAGGGGGAAGGTTTTTGTGAATTTACTGAAAACGTACCCCACACCACCGTGTGTCATTCCGGAATGCGTTAGGTGCTGCCTGCTCCAAGTACGAAAAAAGGAGGTTGTGCAGTGTATTATTGTAAAAACGTAATTGTTTACTGGATTACTTACTTACATACTCCTGTGCTCTGATAGAAAATAATGCCACGTTTACTGGGTTAAGAAATGTAATCGAATTGGACTGGTTACCATTTAAAAACGCGATCGGTTGAGGATTACATTTCGAATCTTTAATAAAAAATTTAATAATAATAATACAATTTGAAACACCAAAGAAATTATTTTATATAAGAAAATTCTTTATTTAGTTTTAAAGTAACGGCGAGTAAGTTAAAGTAAGTATTAACGGCAAAATTTTAAGGATTTTCTTCCATTTTTAAATCAAACACAATGAAGCGCCAACCAAAGTACTTGTATTACGTCACCCTTGAAAACTGGTCACACCTCCATCACTATCAATTACTAGTAATAAACGACTACTTCAATAACATCGTTGACCGTTGAAGTCGAGTCGGATGTTACACATACTAAACACCTCATTACACACGTTCAAGGTTCAAATATCAATTGATAAGTTGATTTACACAGTTGAATGGGTTGTAAAATTTCAGTCAGATGTATATTATTATGTTAGGTAGGCCTTTACATTGTTTAATGTCCTTCGATTTTAAACAATCGATGTGGGATTTGGCGTAAGTAGGTAGTTTTAGTTTATCGTTTTTTCTTAATATAAGCTGGATGAGAGTCTTTTTATCTACATTTGAGGTTTCGCAACGGAAAAACAAAGATAACTATAATCTAAATTGGGATTGAACCCACGACCCCGGTCGCGGTTAAATGCGAACTATTTATCCAATGCGGCAAGGAAGCAGTCACAAGGTACCGTTGCAAATAATAGAAATCTTGATTTTCTGAAAATATTTATCTATATACTATACTAATACTAATATAAGCTGAAGAGTTTGTTTGTTTGTTTGGAGGCGCTAATCTCAGGCACTACTGGTTCGATTTAAATAAAAACTTTTTGTTTTAGATAGTCCAGATTGTCGAGGAAGTCTATAAGCGATAATATAACACTATGTGGGCGTAAACCGAAATCCACGCGGACGGAATCCGGGCGGCCGCTAGCACAAAAATAAAAATATATGTGAAAGACTTTACCTTACAAATCTTACAATACATCATTTACATACATTTGAACATCTCACCAATTTCCTATTGGTCCATTAATCTAAATTCTTCACTTGCTTACCTACCTACTCATTCAACAGTAAAAATATATTTGGTAAAGGCAATTTTATTAAATCAGAAGGGTGCTCGCATACTGTCCTTCCGCTCGAATCGCTCTTTTGATGTTATAACCGGCTCGAACCGGTTTATCTTACGTCTCAGGCTAGTTTGAATAATGGCTTAACCGGGTATGCTCACCCGGTCCGTATAGTGGCTTTGAGCGTTTAGGTCATCGTGGTAGGTGAAAAATCGCGTTACGTACAGGACATTGGTTAAGATCTTAGATAGATTCTAAGACTTAAATATACATCATCTACTAATATATAAAGCTGAAGAATTGGTTTGTATGTAGGTTTGTTTGTTTGTTTGATTGAACGCGCTAATCTCAGGAACTACTGGACCGATTTGTAAAATTATATTATTTTTGTGTTGGATAGTCCATTTGACGAGGAAGGCTTTAGGCTATTGGAAATCGAAATCCATGCGGTCGAAGTCGCGGGCGGCCGCTAGTATTTTAATATCAGTCCGCTTGCGACCAAGGTTGTTAGCCGAAACTTCAAGCAGTAAGTAGTATACATATATTATTACATAATTAACATAACGTTTAGTCCCGTTAAAGAATACAAGTATTATCATGCAACGCGAAAGTCTAAAATCTTATACGTAATGTACATTCGAAACTAAAAAAAATATATTAAATCATTTGAAAGCTTAACCAGAACGAATATTCAGTTTAAATGTAGAAACACGCTATGCGGCAAAAAAGCGATAGAATTTACGCATCTGAAATAACGTTCCGTCGTGTTTATGATATGACACACTTTTAAATGGGAGATACACTGGAGACACACTATGCCAATATTACGCCGCGTAATTTTGTATAGAAAACGCATTGCCGCTAAACTTTGGTCGCGTAATTTTAGTCAAGTGTGTTCCTTCACTAAATGTTCGTCTTACTGGCCAAAGAGGCCACAAGTTAATTTTAGTTCATGTGCATTAGTACAATGAATAGATATTTAATCTTAGTTAGCACTCATTAATTAGTATGAGGTACAATAACCTAGTTGTGAATACGCTTTGGCATATAATTAGTAGAATGTAAGCACTATCTTTAGCAATAATAATTAGGTCTGGGTAAATATATCAAATACCTTTTATTTTTTAGCATTTGCCTTTGCTTGAGTACATAGCCCTGGCTACTTTATTACATAGATTAGATACGAGTAGAAGTATACATATAAGTAAAAGTTCCGCAAAATATTAATTAATTATGGTGCCCAAAGCTAACGGTAAAATTTTATAATTAGGGTATTTCATATTGAAAAATCCATGTTTGTCTGTAAATCTTCTCTAATTAACTGTTCATACATATTATATTGTATACTTCTATTTTATTACATCTATTATTTTAAGCCAGCTTTTCTACCATAATATGTACCAAATTGGTCGTTAGAATAACGATTCTCCTTAACAATGGTTAAGGATACCATATATTAATTCAAGTAATAAAACAATATGGTAAACAGTCACTAATAAGTACAATGATATGGTGTTTCTCTTTTATTCCATCGAATTGTGCAATATATTTCAAACCATTAGATCTAACACAGCTAAGGCTTCAAGCACCGTTTAACATGCATGAGGTCGGTTAGATTTAATGCCCACCTATGTATTTCATTTACCACAGCTATGTGAAGAAAAGGCTGAGTAACCATGATCCAATTTGGCTGTTCCCCTTGTCAAGGGTTACGAAGGTCTGACAACAGTCGCTCTAATGTAATAATTGAACTTGGCAGACGTAACAAGATGT
This sequence comes from Nomophila noctuella, assembly GCA_958496325.1. Lineage (NCBI taxonomy): Eukaryota > Metazoa > Arthropoda > Insecta > Lepidoptera > Crambidae > Nomophila > Nomophila noctuella. The sequence goes on from OY292498.1 coordinate 5,123,821, forward strand.
TGTATAGTTTTCAAAAACAGTAAGACGAGTGTTATACTCGTATATGTCATATATTATGGCGTTATGTAAATGAAGGGTTTATCTGTAGTTCATTTTGCCTAATTTTATAGGAATTGTAAAACTGTCGAATGTAAAGATACCAAAAACACAACCATTTCGCAAAAACACAAAAAAAATCAATTTAATAAAAAAATGATTTGTATACCACAATCAGTTGTCCTAAAACACGTTGCATCTTATGCAACAAACAAATTATTCTTAACACAAACATTCCTAGAACATAGTAAATACCATTAAGAGATTAACAATGTTTAAAATGACCCTGTCTCCAGAACACCACTCAAATAGATGATACCTCTGACAAATTAGAAGCTTTAGACATGTTATGATAAAAATATATAAATGATACACATATCCACATCGCAATCAGAAAGAATACCTATGCATAACAATTTTCTTTTCCGCACAAATTTTGCACCATACGTATCATTATGAAACTTTCAACGACTTTGAACTCTAACATCCTTGACTTAAGAGCCAACTGCAAGTCCAAGATGTTTATCTGAGCGTGATCTTGAACGAAATCAGTGTCGTTATCGTGTGACCCCGGCATTGAGTGCGTATGCTCAATTTGTTAATAGACCGTATCACTTGTAAGGATGTGTGAATATGAAATCATTACCGATACGGATTTGTTCGTACAATTAGAACGTGTAATTCTGTAGAATTTCAACGGTCCATTTCGTGTAGGGTTGTGGCTTTAAATGCTTAATGTATTGGAATCAATGCAATTGAATAGTCAAATTGTGCACCGATGCGAATTTTACGCACCTGTTTAGAAATATCTAGTAAACCCTAAGTGGTTTCTACGCAGACAATCTGATTGTTGTGTTATTAACTAAGCTGTGTTTTAATGGTACCAAATTAAACAAGCGATATGCCTTTGAACCTAACTACACTGAGAAACTTCGTCTTAACAGTAAAGGTAGCTAAAATTGATTATTTGAAAGATGACAAATTAAATGTCTTATTATTATATTATATTTTATTGTCTTATTATATTATGTCAATGTACTACTTCATTTCTCATCTTTGTAATGTAACAATTTGGATTTATGGAAGTACTATTAATTGTGATACTTTTAAAATGAAGGAATTCGTGAGTTTCAAATAGCCTTTTTTCGTTTTGGTAGGAATAGCAGTGAGCATTGTAACTTTATTTACTCCATCTTTAAATAACACACAGATTTTTCGAACTAAACACTGTATGATATTCTTAACACGTCTTTCATAATGTTGTACAATTCTTATGTATTTACTTAAATTGCACTGAGCAAATAGCGACGCAATTTTCAGCGTCGCGTCTTTCCTATGTCAAAATCAGATGCTCTAAAGTCGCTGAGCTGAGAAAAAGGATCACGAAGCTTAAGTGCGGATGGCAAGCTAAATGGTTTAGAAAGGTGACGGCAGGTTGGTACCTAAGGAACGAAATAGAAATTTGCAATGTGCAACGAAAGCGAAGACTATTGCTAACCGTATCTTTTAAGTTCTTTAAATATCGAAAAAATTAAATGGGGTCTGTTTCATGTACATCTTTTCCTTCTTAGCTCTTTTTAAATCAAGATAGAACTAGCAGCGAATATCTCTATTGTTTTACTTCTACTTACCACATATTTACTCAAACTCAACAGTTCATGATATTCCGAACACGTCTCTCAGTATTAACACTGCAAAAATTTGATGTAACTACAATTGCAGTGAGCAAATAGCGAGTTTTCAGCGTCGCGTCTTGAGAATCCAATGTCAAAATCAGATGCTCTAAAGTCGCTGAGTTCGGGAAAGGGATCACGATGCTTAAGTGTGGGTAGCAATGTAAATGTTGAAAGGTGACGACAGGTGGGGGAAAAATAAGAGAAAATCCTTCCTCCCTTAATTTAAATATTAATATATTATTATATAATTATAAATCGAAAAGTGAGTTTGTTTGTTTGTTCCGCTTTTACGCCGTAACTACTGATCCTAAGCAATCTTAGAAATTTTGCAGACGTTAAGACGTAAATTTAGAAGTCCGGATTAAATAATAGGGTAATTTTTATCCTGGATAAAGTGATATTCCCGAGGAAACCGAAAATATTGATTTATAATTATAAAACGAATTCCACGCGGGCAAAGCCGCGGGCGGAAGACTAGTTTACAATAAAGCGACGTACAAGAAAAGCAAAGAGATGAGACATTGCAAAATAAGAATGTTTTATTTTTATTATTAATATTATTTGGTGTTAAATATGGTTATATTAACATTTTGAACATGTTTCAATTGCTAAAAGAGCTTGAAGGCAGTACTTAATTTGGTGGCAAAATATCAAATGTCCACAATGCAAATTCTTTCAAAATACGAACACTAAAACGCATTATTGTTATTCTAAACATTTCCTCTGGTAAAACAACTTAATCCTTCTAAATTAAAACCAACAACCTTCCTTATTCTGTCTCACACAGAGCCATTATAAAATATAGTCCAATATTGTTAATCTGATCCTTAACTTCCTCAAAGAAACGCCGTCTAGTGTCTGTAAGTACAAAGTCGAGACAATAATCAAAATTGATGCGGCCGTAATCGAGATGACCGCGCCTTCCGCCGGTTCTGTTTATAGTACGATGTCTACATACCGTGTACCATTGAACCTAGTACAGCTACCGTAGTTTTTTAGGGTTCCGTAGCCAAAATGGCAAAAAAACGGAACCCTTATAGATTCGTCATGTCTGTCTGTCTGTCTGTCTGTCTGTCTGTCTGTCCGCCAGTCTGTCACAGCCACTTTTTTCCGAAACTATAAGTACTATACTGTTGAAACTTAGTGAGTGGATGTATTCTGTGAACCGCAACAAGGTTTTCACACAAAAATAGAAAAAAAATAAAAAAAGCGGGGGGTCCCCATAGTCAGAACTGAAACTCTAAATATTTTTTTTCATTGAACATATACGTGTGGGGTATCTATGAATAGGTCTTTAAAAATTATGTTAAGGTGTCTAATATCACTTTTTTCTAAAGTGCATACTTTGCGTGACAGACCCTTCCAAAGTGGAAAAAAGTGTGTCCCCCCCCCTCTAACTTCTAAAATAAGAGGATGATAAAACTGAAATAAATATATAATGTACATTACCATAAAAACTACCAACGAAAATTGGTTTGAACAAAATCTATTGAGTAGTTTTTTTAATACGTCAAAAATAGAATTTGTACGGAACCCTCAGTGCGGGAGTCCGACTCGCACTTGGCCAATTTTTAATGAATGAGGAGCTCGATGGCGCAGTCGTTAGCGCACTTGTCATGCGGTTGCTAAAGTTAAGCAACGTTCGCAGATGCCTGTGATCGGATGGGTGACCGAAAAATTGCATCTCGAGCTCCTCCGTGCTTCGGAAGGCACGATAAGCCAGATCGTGTCAGATTGCTGTCCCACCGAATTATGAGTGAGGGAATAGGGAGTGCACCTGTGTTTGTGCACTCACTTGTGCATTATAATATTTCCTACGTACCTGGCTGATCGTAAGGTCGGCCGCCATGGCTGAATACGGCCGGAGGGTATTAATATTATAATAAATGAACCATGTATTGAAGACCACAGTTTAGTAGCACTTCGTAACTGTTGTGCTATGTTTCTGCTGGTGAGTAAGGTCGTCAGACATCGTGGGGAGGGTTTGAGGTCTTAGGCAGGCAACGCATCTGTGACCCTTGTGCAGCTGAAAATACCAATGTTCCTCTTTCCCTAATGTCCCTATAAATCTATCGTAATCTCTATCTTATCTCCGCCTGTACACACTTTTCTTTGTATATGTAAAAAATCTGACAAAAGATCTCCCAATAGAAGGTAGGTGTAAGGTCCAAATATGAACATAACAAATGCAAAAAAACAATACTGCATATACATTATACATAATATACTCCGGAATGACACAAACCACAGCCCAAAAAAATAACCATTATAATTTGCATTTTGAAGGTTTGCAAAGATAACTTTCACGCCCACTTTAAAAAGAACCCGAGATTACAAGAAGGAGACACGTGTGCTGGATTTACTGAACTTATCTTTATCGATTCTGATATTCTAAATATAAGTTCAGCTTTGGGATCAGATTGTTGTACGTCATCCCATCAAATATATTAGGAATTCCGGTAAACGTAACGTGACTATGTGGGCGGCATGTCAATAACATTCCGATTTTGATATTTCGTTTAATTGCCATCTAGCGATATCTATCCACTATCAATACTAAGCCATTATTGTATCAACACATGTAAATACAATAAAGGCTAGACCAACTAAAAAAAAACCGCTTTTTCCAATGTGTCATTTGAGATTACTTATGTGGTTTCGAACGCAGAATCTGGCCATGGCAAAAAGTCGTCATTTTCATCATTTTTGAATTACGTTCGTACGTACTAAATCTAATCGAGGGTTCTTCCTGGTGTAATCATATTATATCTCATTGAAAGCTTTCACATTGATACTTTACACGCAAATCTATCTCATAAGTTGTTAAACAAGACTCGTAAGAAAAGGATGTCTATAAATTTCATTATAGGCAATGATTGTAATATATCAAAGACGTGATTGGCTGGTTTCTATCCTCTGAATCTGGCTTATTACTTTCCAAGTTTTGCGACCCTTAAAATCACCATTCAAACCTATTTAATCGCACACCTAGAATAAGACTAGCTCAACTCAAAAAACACTTTTTCCAATGTGTCATTAGAGATTACGTAGTTTTGAACACCTAATCTGGCCATATCAAAATATTTTCAATCATTTAGAGTTCTACTAGTCTTTTCCTAAGTGAGCAATATAAAATGGAAAATTTTAAGGTTATCGTAAAGATTATTAATTCAACAGGATATCTATGATTACTTGTTCGTCAACGTTTAACAACAAGTAGAATGTTCTAAAGCCAATCACGTGAGATACGTTGTTGGTTTAGCGGCAACTCGCTAACAAGCTATTTTTGACAATAGAACGTAAGAGGATAATGGGGTAAGGGTTATCCCTTTATGGGTTTGATAAATATATCTGGACATCGTAAATACAATTTCCTATGTAATGGCGAAGGTATTATGGTGGTTGAAAATAACGTGCCGTAGTAGCTTAAGTTATGAATGATCCAAATTCATATTCAATTCTTTATTTATTTTTTTACTGCATCAACAACTGATGAGTAACTTTAAACATAAATGAGATGTCCCATCCCAGGCCCGCACCATGTACGTGGTACCGAAAAATCCGTAAAATATTGCTATTTCCATTAAAAATATAATAAAATATTTTTGGTCCGTAGTTTAGTGGCTTAAAAATAAAATCAAATTCATAAGTGTTAACTTTACTTCGTAAAGATGGCAACTGTAATTTTTTTCTATACTGGGATTTACAGCTTTGGCCCCAGCCTTTTTACGTCGTTTGTGACCTAAAAATATAAATACTTTGTGAAATAAACTGCATACTGTCAAAACAAAAAAAACTGAGGGATAAACGACATAAACGTCATTCAAGTTTCAAAGATGCGTCTTGGTTTGGTCTTGGTATATTTACTTTACTCTATGGATGCGTCCTCCGCCATATTGTACTGAGTTGCAATATTGTGGTTTAATTTATTGTTTCAGCCAAAAAACTAAGGGTTTCCATAAGAATTGGAGTAATTAAAACTGTAGTACACTTATTCGCCTATATTCAGGCATAGCGTACATGGACCAGGCCGAGGCTTCATACATTTCTGGGACATCTCTTTTAACAGTAAGAAGAAATAATGAATTCACACTAACAGATTAAAAAATATATTTTCATTTTGTAAATTTTAGACGCGAACATAAGTGTCTGAGATGCGATCAAGTCAAAACAAAAAAAAATGCTTCTAATAGCTTTCCTTTTTTTTTTAAAAATTAATAAAATTTTCTGCTAGATAACATCGTGTAGTCCACGTGGGTTTGTAACAAAATATTACCATTCTCCAATAAGAATCTTATTTCACTAGTGCCTGCACACATATTACATATAATAATCCCTCATATTAGGTTTACCGTGTGATGGTCATCATCTCTAATACTCATTAAAATGACTGAATACAGAAAGTACATCATTATAATTTATCGCCAAAATTTCCATATTACAAAAGGGCCACAATGGAAAATTTATTGTTATAGCTCCACTTCGAACGACCCGAAAGTAAAGATTAATGAGATTAAATTGAGATCCCTGACGTCATTCGAAGACTCATGATAAGAACGCCCATAAAGCAATATCTTGATTTAATTACTCGTAATCAATCTATGGAACTTTCTGGATTGATTGAGTAATTCTCCCATCAATTTCATAATTTTCCCATCAGGTGAGATTGAGGATAGTTCGTTAGTGCTGAGTCATGTTTAGAGAAAAAATTAGAATAGTAAAGTATATTAAAGTATCAGCTTATTAATGTTCATGCAGGGCAAAGGCTTCCAACATATGAAATCATGTTTTCCGTTAACCCGGGCTGTGTTCAGAAAAGTCAACACAAGTTTTGCTCGACCCGGGAATCGAACCCAACACCTCGAGATCACGGCCCGATACTTACCAATAAACTATCGAGGCGTTGAATGAGAACAGTCCTTGATTTATGATTGACATTTTACGACTTTGTCCGCGTGGATTTCGGTTTCCGCACACTAAAGATGGGCAATATCCACCACAAAAATATTTTTTCAATTCGAACTACGAGTTCCCTAGATAAGCGCCTACAAACAAACAAAACAAAATATACAAACAAACTCTTTAGCTTTATTTTATTAATCTGGATAGTATAGATGTTGTGAGACATCTATAGAAACGTATCACCAAATCGGTTTGGTAAATAGTACAATAGCGATATTTTATGTTTGTTTTTGGCCCAGGCATCCTTGGAACTTAATTACTAATCTTTCTCTTTGTTAATCTTTCTAGCTAAGACGTAGCTAATTATTTCTAAAGTTTTGCTAAGAGTGACTGTTATGAAGGAAATATAAATAATGTTACACGTGAAAAGTTCAATACACTCAAACTGTACAGCATACAATAGTCGGACAGTAGGACTGTTATACACATACTTTACGATGATACATTCAGTGACGTACCTAGGTAATCAAGAGCACTGAGGCAAATTTATAAAACTGGGGCCCCCACTGCTATGTTTTCACAATTTCTCCCATTTCAGTGGGGTTGAAACCTGTCATATTTATTTAGAAAATTGGAGAAATTTTCACTTCAATCTAGATTTCTGGTTAGGATTCGGGTGCCCCTGATCTTGACGGCCCCGGGGCACTGCCCCACCTAGACCCCTAGTAGCTACGCCACAGGATTTAAAACACAAACTTTAAACACTAAACAAGGGTCTCCTTCATTCAGAAATAAATTAGGTATGAAAAAAAAGGAAATTTTGCATGTATGCTAAATTATTTTACTAATATTATAATACTAATGTTATAAATGTGTAAGTTGTTTTTTTTGGATGTTTGTCCGTCAATCACGCTGAAATTACTGAACGGATGTTGATGTTTGGTACACAGGCAGGGTATGTGCTGACTTAGGTAACAGTATACCTTTTATCCCGATTAAATGCTCCCATGAAATAAAAAAAAAAACTTAATAACGCGAACAAAGTCGCGAGTAAAAACTAGTTCAATATTACTATTTACCTATTTATATTTTTATAATATAAAATTACTAGATCGATAACATAATAAAGTCGTGGGTTCGTGTCCATTCTGAGTTATGTGTAGTCAAATCTATGGGATAATCTTTACTTTGATTATTCGATGATACAGGTTTAACCCTCAGAATACAGAATAAACCAGAAAGAGCGTTCAATCAAATTTCTATGGAACGCGTTGTGTCCAAAACGTCTAGCCCCTCGCGCGTCATTATTCATATTAAATTCTATACTTATTTGAATAGAATGAATTGCAAAATGTAATACTAACACATGAAACGTAAACCCATCTTATTTCTTCTTAAGCTCGGCAGTATTTTTATTTAAAAACGGCATAATTATTTAAAAACTGACAGCTGAATCAGATTTCAACAGTATTGACTACACCTTTTGAGTGTATTATGAACAGTCACAGACATGAGCGCGATGGCGGTTTCTGGTTTATTCTGTATTCTGAGGTTTAACCCAAGTGCTTAAACTGCGTTGTCTTGGAATAAGATCGATGTACATTGTAGATTATTATGGCATCTACTATCACATATGAGTAATTGTTTCTATTATAATGATTCTACCGAGCACACTGGTCATTGAAATTGTATGACAAAACAAGGGAATATGAATTGAGTGCCACAAAGTAATGTGCCTTGCCCTCTATTTAACTATTATTTGAATAATAATTGTATTGTTAAAAAACAGTAACAATATACGCCTTATAGAAAACAATACTAGTATTACTGGTATTGTAATGTTGGCAGATTCACTTGAATATGTATGATTATCTTCTCATTTGATAACAAGCAACTTTGACCTTTTTCATTAATGCACTCTTAATAATAATATGGAAGTTTGATATGAACCCATTATCCTACAGTTTTAACCTTTGCCCTTTTATCTGAGACGTAGGGTAAGTTCGCCGGTTCGCGTCCATCGCCCGGTTCGCGTCCACTTTTTTTTTAAATCGTTGAAAATAAGTAAACTGCTACATTAATCAAACGAAAAATCATTACCACTTATACCTATATGTTTAATAGGCTAGCACATATAAACGAAAGGTCCGTACGTAAAACCAAAATAAAATGAAAAAATAATTTGTCCTTGCTGTTCAACAAAAAGTGCGCGAACGCGGGATTTGAAGAAAAAAAATAGTGTGCAGCGGCGCGTTCGATGGTAAGTATTTTATTGTTTCATATGTATTTTGGGAAACTTAATTATTTTAAAACTTTTATAATGAAAAGAGGAATAATATTAATTAAGAATTTGTTTATGTTTTTTATATTTAAGTAATAAAATAAGGTGGACGCGAATTACTACATCAAATTTTAAAAATTTCCACTTTGCGTCCGGGTGGACGCATACTATAAACATAATAGACCGAATTGCGTCCACTATGTATTTTTGTTAAAAACAATTGACTTTCTTGCAAAAATATGTAGTTTAAGTGCTTACATTCCTAAATGAAAAGTGAATATAATTTCTTTACCACTTATTTTGTCTTCTTTTTGATTTTCTGGCAGTTACCGCGACGTTGGTTCTTTGGTGTCCTTAGACAACGAAAGACTTCTCCCATTAGAATATATTGCATCCAACCAATATTAAGTGATGAAAAGGAAACTCTCGCGAAAGAACTTACTCCAGAAATTCCTTTGACTTCATCATCAGCACCAACTGTATCGCTACCATCTTTTATACCCTCAGAGTCTAAAGACTCTTACTACCATTTTCAGCCACTATACAAAAAGGAACCACTGATTAATTTAAACACCACCTGATGCTGACCAGCTGACCTGTATTTTTAACAATGCCGGAAAAGATAATCCCAGTACTCCAGCAACCATACCTTCTGCTGCATGAAGAAAGTAGGTATTAGGAAAGAAAAGGAGGAAGCGCATTTTTATTAACCAATACTGATCTTAGATTGTGGAAGGGTGGTGTGAAAAAACCACGAAATTTCACTAGGGGCGAGCGTAGTTATATGTTATGTTTATTTTGTTTCCGGAAAATATGTTGTGATGTGAAGACTTTATTAATAAAATTATGTTCATCTAGTGTTGTAGCGGGGGGAGGGGGGGGGGGTCGTAAAGCTCATGTATCACCAAGGGGGAGGGGTGTCAAAAATGGCCAAAAAATACATGACATAATAAATGGACGGCCGCTTAAGATACATAGTTATCTAATTTTAAGTTCAATCATTGCTGAGAATTAATTATTTAAAGTGATTACAATGTTAATTTTTAATTAAGATTTATGTTCTTAAATAAAGACACTGATAGAATACAATCTTTCTTTGAATTTTTCTTCATATCAACTCTATAATCGTTTACTAAACTGGTGGACGCAAACTGGTCCATGGGTGGACGCAATCTGGATTTTCGTGGACGCAAACTGGGAAAACGCCAAATTCCGATATTTTAATTTTTTTTAAATAAATACAAAGTGTTTTAAGGAAATTTGAAAGTCAATCTTAAAATAGACTATATAATGAACTCATTAAATAATTTTGAGATAGATACTAGTGCTGGGTTATTTTTATTTTCGCCGTCAAACTTGGGAACTGCACTAAATGGACGCAAACAGGCGAAATGACCCTATATTGACATAATACTCGTTATGGATATTTTTATACAAAAATAATTGAAATCCGTCTATAATTGACGAAAATATCGGTGAACATAAATAAAAAAAAATATACCTACATACAGACGAATTGAGAACCTCCTCCTTTTTTTGAAATCGAGTAAAAATCATAATTTTAAAGTTTTATCATTAAACTCTTATTTACAGCAGGCAATCTTATTTATGCGTGGAAAATAACGTTCCAAATTGTAAATAATAGTTACAATTATTTACGTACACAAGATTATCAGATATTATCGATCGCTGTTTGTAGGTGATTATGCTATAATATTTAACGGTTTTAATGAAATATTGTTATTTTTGGTAATGTTTGTATATGTGGGTATCACTACCTCAGGAAAGATGTTTCATCTCTTCTTTATTATAATGATGCGAGAAGTACCTACACTTAGGTACTAAACGATAAACGTAAGAGGACGTAGTGTTTTGTAACCTACAAAAGTTATTCTGTAACGTGACAGTCACAATAAATCTATTCAATAAAAATATAATCTTATAAGTAAAAAAAATAAAACTTTGAAAACTTACCCGAATTCGGCGACGAAAAACTTCACTCCCACCAAACTCACTAAAATTCTCAGCAACAGTTAACCCTTCGAAAGACACAAGAACTTTTCACTCTCACGATAATTTAACAATCGAACTATTTTGAGTAATATTTCTTTCCGGAGTTCGAACTGGAATGAACTTTTCCAAGCCACTTGCGCGTAGTACCGGAGCGGGTCGCACACGCCCGCGTCGTACGACCGGCTCGTTTGCACTGAGCTCTGTACTGTATAGACTTATATGTAGAGACGGCTGGTCTGTGGTCTAATACAACCCTTGTATATTGTCTATAGGGGCGTTGACACATCAGTATACATTTTACTTTTCCACGATTTAGGCGCTTTTTTTGTTTCTGTTGGTTTCTGTTGATTTTATTTCTAATCATGTAATTATAGGTATTAAATTAATTCGTTGATTCGATTAAGAGTGATGCCATGGGACTGTTGATATTTGTAAAGATAGATACTATGTATTTTTAGTTCAATAGACAAACTTAGCTACTTTAGTTTAAAATAAAGTCCTTGAAAATGAGTCTAATAATTAAAAATGTATCTGTATGTGAAATAGAACACCATTGTAGAAGTTATCTTATTTTTATTTAATTAATTGGTTTGAAATCATTTAAATTTCAGACTACTAATTCGACTCAAAAACCTAGCAGAAATTTAGTTTTATCTTTCTTTAGATAGACATAAGACGTTTACCAGTAAGTGGGTACATACTTTGCAATATGTTTGTAGAATGTGATTATTAGTTTTAAATATAATTCGTACTGATATATAAAATCACTAAGTCTGACTTAAATTTAACTTTTTATAAAATAAAATAAAAAAATAAATATTATTAGTAATAAAGTAGGTATTATTATTAATAAAGTTTTCATCCATAACGCAACATGAAAACGCACTTCATCCGATCACATAATTTTGAAAAGGTTACATAAAACGAATGTTCCGATTGACCAGGCTTACAGTTACTCCCCCACATTCGGATAAAATAATTCATAGATTTTTGTTTCATACGCTTTGTGATATAACATTTAGGCAGACATAACTGATAAATGTGAATGGAAGGGAGATAGAGGATTAGCTTTTCACCGAAATGTACAAATTGATGTTGCTATTGACTAGCAGTTTTTTTAATGATTATTTTTATGGGTACTTAAATAAATAAATCCTAGGAAAATTTAATTTGCATGATACTAATCCGGAAAAAATGAAACAAAATATATTAATCTAGCTCCGATTGAACAAACATTGTACTTTGAACGCAATATTTTTAATTGGTTTTTTGGACAAAATATATTATTTCCTAAATTTAAAAGTTTGCTTTTGTTCAGGAATACTTTGGGGGTGCTAGATTACTTTAGCGTAGTCATTACTCTTAATGTGCCCCCAGTCACATAGCAGCCAATTTCGCCCGTAAGGTTATGAACTGAACTAGTGGAAAGTCGAATTTACCGAACTCATTATTTATGCAATTTCTACGTACTATAAACGGACTATTAATATTTCAAAGCCCTTTCTAGCAATCTGTACTGAAAGGTTGAGTAATCTTTTCATAATTCATTCTTGATATACAAATGCATAGATAAATATTTTGGTATGTGTATGTTTATTTCATTTACACTTGATTTACGTGACCTTCCTTATCCTATTGTTTTTATTACTGGTTCCTATTGGTACTAAAAAAGTAACATTAATATTATTTAACGGGACTAAATGCGATATTGATTAAGTAGTATAATAATTATGTAAACTACTTACTGATTGACGTTTCGGCTGCGTTACAACAACCGTGGTCGCAAACGGACTGGTGATGCGGGCGTCGTCTGCTTGGGCGCCGTTGTGAATTTTCTTCTAAAACAGGGGTGTCTCGTCACTTATTAAATTTTCACTCACATTTTCACAGTGCACAACACTAACAGAATCAGGGTTTGGTCGAGGTAAATATAATTTATCTATTCAGCTGGGTAACCTGTTCGAGTAATTTTATAAAATTAAATGATTTTTTTCTTTATGTTATCTTAAGCAAAGACGCCATTTCAATTTTATTAGGTCTTGGCGTTCTTTGCAACTAAATACAATATAAAAGACTGTCAGACTACCCCGAGGCAGTAATTTCACAAAAGCTTTGTTCAATTTATTAAAAGTCTCGTGGAAAAGTTATATTATAAATAAGTATAAATAATTATTTTCAAGCAACAAATTATCAAGATTGCTAAATATGATTGGTGATCACCTCCAGTCTGTACGAAAAATAGAGCAGTGTTGCTTGACAATTGAAGAAAGGTTGAATTAAACTATCAAAGTGCTTTTTCTGTGAAATGAAAAAACAAATTTTGCTTTTTGGTTTGTTTTTTTAACAAATTTTTGCAAATATAGTAAAAGGTTTTAATGTGTATTACTCAAGTATATTCTAAAACTTCCTAAAACAACGACGTTGGTTTTTTAATAAATTATGTATATTTAGTGAGTCTCTTTAATTTGATTACATAACCTACTGGTTACCTTGTGAAAATGTTATATTTAGCTCATTATGTGGTTTCAATGAGTGAATATTGCATTTACGTGGAAACAGATTATCAGGTTTCATTAAAGTTAATTAGATTAGTACATTTCTCATCAAAAAAATCGAAACACCTCGCAGTTTATGATTTGATAAGGATTATCAGAAAAATGTGTATATTTAGGAATAAATGTAAAATGACATTTAATAGTGAGTAGTATGAGGTTTTTAAATCCTAATGTTAATGTTCTAAATTCAAATTAAATCTTCATAGGTTTCGTATTTTGTGTAATGAGTAATTTTTACCCTGTATGGAATATGAAGGAAATGGGTAAAACAACACGCGTAAATGAAAAAAATGTAAGAAACGTTTATTTAATAACTTGTATTCCCTCCACGAGGTCTAATTACTGCTTCTATACGGTTCTTCATCGATCGGATGAGAGTCACGATCACATGTTGTGGTATATTATCCCATTCCTCTTGGATTGCATTTTGCAGCTGGCTTAGTGTTTCTGGGGCTGGATTTCTTGCTCGAATTCGTCTCTTTAATTCATCCCATAGATGTTCAATGGGATTCATGTCCAGGCTTCTTGCTGGCTATACCATAATGGAGATACCGACTTCGGTAAGATAATCTCGTACGACGCCCGTGCCCGGTGTGAGCTCTAGCATTGTCGTGCATGAATATGAAGTTGTTGCCAATAAAATGTGCATAGGGCATCACAAGGGGTTCAAGACACTGTTCGATGTAGCGATGAGAGTTTAGTACAGGCAGCCGTGGCCCAGACACAAAGGCAAGTTTTGTCTTACCGTCGGCGCTGATTCCTCCCCAAACCGTCCACGAACCGCCACCATAGCTGACCTTTGCTTCAATGCAGCATTGTGCAAAGCGTTCTCCATCTCTTCTGTAGACCTTGTTCCTTCCGTCGTTACCATACAGCATAATTTTACACTCATCAGAAAACAGTACTTTGCTCCACTGAAGGTATGACCAAGTTAGGTGCTCGCGTGCAAAGTTAAGGCGCGCTCTTCGATGGTCTGCAGTTAGTTTCGGCCCATTCGCTGGCTCATGCGGTGCCAATCCGCGTTCCTTCAACCTTCTTCATATTGTAGAGTCACTAACAGCTACTCTTCGTACAACGCGAAGCTGCTGCTGCAGTTGAAAAGCGTTAAGGCGTCGATTTCGTAAAGAAGTTGTTACAATAAATCGATCATCTCGCTTAGAAGTGACCCGATTCCTGCCAGATCCTGAACGGCGCGTGAACGAACCAGTCTCCCGATAGCGTTTGTGGACTCTATGAACAGATGATAAGCTTAGATGCAATCTTGCAGCCACAGCACGCTGGCTAAGTCCATAATCCAGAAATGCCACCACTTGGGCGGCTTCTGTGGGTGAAGTATCCATATGTTTTAGAAAAAAAAGTTTTTTCAGACGTCCCAAAGTCACAGTAAATGAAATAAGAAACAAAAAGTTTAAAGACAAGCGCTAATTTTTAGTTTTTAAACGAGAAACGTGCTCCAACCTCAATACACATTTGTCTCAAAACAGTGATTAATTTCATTTATAGGATAAACAAATGAAATTCTAATTTCGAATTTTGATTTTTTTCTTCTTACTGTAATGACCAAACTGCCAGCTACACAATAATGTTTTTTTTAATGGAATTAATTCTCTTTTGTAAAAAATTAGGACAAAAACAATAAAAACGAAAGTGTTTCGATTTTTTTGATGAGAAGTGTAGTTCAGTTTCGACGGATTTCGTTTAGTGCTTGTGTGGTTAGAGGGTCGTTGATTCTTTTGACTTGAGTCTGGTTAGGAGATGTTTAACTAAATGTTTTATGTGGCGAGGGCCAGACTGTGACTATCTTGCTGTGGTGGATGTGGTCAAAATATACATTATTTATTTAACAACACGTATAACGTACATTGATCTGAATCCTAAGCACTAGTGTTACAGATATCAGAATCAACAGTGGTATCACAAATATACTAAAACAGATACAGAATATAAGACACACACCAGGACAAACAGATGTTCACGCACACAAACATTTGTACTGTGCAGGGATCGAACCCGGGAATACTTTCACTAAAGAATTTACTAAGTGCATCGAATAGCTGAATATAATTATTTCATTTCATTTTATTGACAGTAAAAAATTAAAACGTTTGTAATGCGCTGTAAAACAAATTCCAGTAGTGGTTTTCATTGTACACAACCACATCAGAATTTACCTGCGAAATGTTTTTATCTGTGGATTGACGAGTTGATCCGACTGTGATTGTTATTTTGTGGATTTTAATATCTTTTTTTGGATATTATTTTCACATCTACGGGAGATGAGAGAGAAAATATTGATAGTTGTAGTATTTTTCGATGAAACTAAAATTAAAAAGTTTGAAATTTTTTTACCAGATTTATTTACTGCAAGGCAAAAGGCTCCTCATTTCTCTCTAATTTGAAATAATTGTTATTTTTACAAAGACATGGTTTTTATCATGCTTACTGAACATGGATTGGGAGTCACAAACCCGAGCCGTCTTCGAAACGCTCAGCGCAAGCAACCTGATCCAAGAATAGAACCCTGGACCTCGAGATCCGGGCCCGTAACTTACCACTAAGTATTGAGGCATTAGAACAAACACCTCTCACCATAGCTATATAAAAAGGCCATGTTATTTATCTGTATAAGTTAGAAACTCCCGAGCCCACAGAAAAGCTATGAAAATAGTTTTGTGGGGCTTTTGTGAACCACTGTTTGATTAATAAATAAATAAATAATAAAACAATTTTGAACAAAACTAAAATTCATCCACTATAGTTACGATGACCGCGGCAAATCTTCAAAGGGTTTCAATATTACTAGATACAAATTAAAATTCTCATCAAAGCCAAAATCTGCTCGTAAAATTGCAGAGTAAGCAAACCACGCGATCACTATCTAATTATGTAACCCTGTCTTTGCCAGCGGGGTAAAAAACGCATACATGAATAATTTATTCACCGCCTTATTGCCAAGAACCTGCATATAAATTAGGACAATCTGCTACAGCTTCAGTCATCTTGGCTGTCATTGTGTTTGATTAAATCTGGCAGATTGGTTAAACACCCAGTTTCGATGTATCTTTATGCGGTATTTTTATCAGATATAGTGGTTCAAGAAGTGGTAGAAGGAAGGTATATGTACATATGTGTGTATGTATAATTCATGCATAATATAGTAAATAAATTAGAAAATAAATAAAAAGATAGACCGTAGTATTCACTATTAACCAGGTAGGCATCCTGTCCTACTCCAAATGGACGGATGAGTTTAATATAATTAATTAATATAGACTCGTCCGTGTGACTTTATTGTTACATTCATCTTCTTCACGGTTCCTTGACCGCAAGGTTTATACAGATACATCGTACTCGGTTAAAAATATACTTACGTAACTATTCTGCTATGATTCTGCTGGTGAGTAAGGCCGCCAGAGCACAGTTGGGGAGGGTATGGGGCATGGGGTTGTAATCAATGTATGTGATGTTGTGAAATATTTATTTAATTTTATTCATTTAAAAGCAGACAACTTATCTGCGACCCTTGTACGGTTGTTGATGTCCATGATGACTGATCATTTGCCTCCCTAGCTTTTAAAGTATTTACATGTTGTTGTTTTAACTATATTTAGACAAGGAAATTAGTAAGCAGGCTACAGCTGTGGAAGCCAACAAAACATAACAAGATAACGTAAGCAACATTTTTTGTTATTAAAAACATTTCATTTAAAGAAAATAAGAATAAAGATGCACGAATTTGTTTGAACATTACAGGGAAATCCACAGATAATGTGAGATTCAGTACACCTGCTATGATATGGCTCAAAGATCACGAAATTTCTTTATAAATATTTAGGTATATCAATATGTATTCCCATTCAAGTATCTCTTGCCTTTGTGATTATGTTGGAAAACCCAGAGTTTGTCGTTTAATTTTCGCACAGGAGAAATATTTGTGTGCGTAAGCACGTTTGTTGTACTAGTGAGACTGTTTTTAGATGTGTCTTTTTCGTACATTACTGCTACTCAACTCAGATTAATGTAAATGTAATGTTAAATTAATTTGATTATCGTTTTTCTTCTAGAAAGTATTTGCGCAATCAAAATGATAAATGTTTAGCGTAATGGTCTACTTTAGTAATCTATCCTAATATAATAAAACTGAACAGTTTGTTTGAACGCGCTTATCTCAGGAACTACAGGTTCGATTTGAAAAATTCTTTTGATAATCGATTAGTCGAAGATGGCTTTAAGCTATCATATAACACTATGTGTGCGAAAACTGAATTCCACGCGGACGGAATCACAGGCATCTGCTAGAATAGACATACACAGAATTCCATACACAACAGTCGAATAAACAAAAAACTCGTTGAAATCATTTCGTACGTGTTCAATGACAACTCACCGCTGACCCAAGGCTGAGGGCTCTCTCCTTGATGTTGAAGTATTGTTCGCGTCAATAATAACTGTCGAGTGATCTGCGACCCAGCCCTGTGAGGACGCAACTCGACAAGGTTGATGGTTGACGGTGGATGGTTGTGGTTGATGGTCATCGAGACCCTTACAGTCTACATACATATATTACAGATGTATACACAGGGACGGGCCCGTTGGTCGAGTGGCTACAAAACCAAGGGTCGCGGGTTCGAATCCCGCTAGGGGCAAATGTTTGTGTGATGAACATCGGCATTTGTACTCGAGTCATGGATGTTTATAAAAGTATTTAAGTATGTCTATCCGTTCCCTAGCTTCCATAGTACAAGCTTCGAGCTTAGTTTGGGGCTAGGCAATTGGTGTGTTGGTCCAAAGTATTTATTTATTTATTTATTTATTATTTATACGGCAACTAGCGGCCTCCCGCGATTTCTCTGCGTGACCTTTTCTATTCGCCAAGGAGTGGAATTTATCAAAGTTCATGCTTAGCGGACACCTATGTAATATCCTTATGCATGCAAAATCACAGCCCGGACGGTTTAAAGTTAAATTTGAATTTTA
Source organism: Nomophila noctuella (assembly GCA_958496325.1). NCBI lineage: Eukaryota > Metazoa > Arthropoda > Insecta > Lepidoptera > Crambidae > Nomophila > Nomophila noctuella. The sequence goes on from OY292498.1 coordinate 5,142,261, forward strand.
GTTGTATGTTAAGATAAATATTTAGGGTTCTCTATACAGTTGATTGTTAATAATATTGCACCTGTAGATAAGTTACCCAATACGGTAATCTAAAGTGCATAAAATGGCGTATTTTATTAAAAACATGTTATTTGTGTTAGGTACTTAAATAAATTAAAATAATTGTTGACTGATTTGCATCCTGTTTTGTCTGATGATAAATCGATAATGGAATAACAATGGAACTACGTGAAGGCAGAAGAAATTAGTTACCTTTAAGATTGCTCACATTTAAACTCATTATCAGGAGACGATTAATCATCACAATGATGATCACACAAAAACAAATCTGAACCTGCTCTTTTTTAAATTCAGTTAAAAACCTCAATTTTATGTACTTTCTAAGTAAGACCTTTTTACGAGGAGCTCGATAGCGCAGTGGTTAGCGCACTCGGCTTGCGGTTGCTAAAGTAAAGCAGCGTTAGCAGATGCTAGTCAGCGGATGGGTGACCGAAAAAAATCATCTCGAGCTCCCCCGTGCTTCGGAAGGCACGTTAAGCCGTTGGTCCTGCGCCTGATCTCTCTACGGTTGTGTTAGATTGCTGTCCCAAAGAATTATAAGAGTGAGGTAATAGGGAGTGCACCTAGTGCTTGTGCACTCACTTGTGCACTATAATATATCCTGCGTACCTGGCTGATCGTATGATCGGCCGCTATGGCCGAATACGGCCGGAGGGTATTATTTATTATAAGTACAAGCACCGATCTACATCGTGTTCGAAAAGCAAAAGTCTCACTGACGATTGAGTTTGCAAAAAAATTCGGGACGAACGCGACGATTCGAGTGTTGACGGTTAACGGTCGACAAGACCTTGCAGCCTATATATTATACATAGGTATATATCTGTAGTATACGGTGATCTGAAGGGTGTGTTTAATTAATTAATCTGATCCCGTCCGGTGTCGCTCTATTGATTCGTTTATCTCCTTCGCCTGATGAGATGGGAGGAACTAAAGTGAGTTGTAAAGTACGGCCTTTTTATGTGGGTCAAAACTAGTTGGTCATATACTACTGGGAATAATACATATACGTACGGCACCGCTAAGAATCTTAGTTCTGCAGTTTGTTATTATATTACTAGTTTCTGATAGTATTTATTTGTTATACTGCTTATGGACAAAATTCGAATATGCATAATTTCGTGTTTTAAAGATAAAAGAAGTACTGATAAAAAGTCTCAAGACAACCAAAAGTGAAATTCAAGAAAACAGATTCTTAAATTTTTTATAAATTGTAAATTATGCCTTAATTCTGTTAGTTTGTGTAAATAGAAAAACAGTAAGACTGACAAAAAAGACAAAGAGTAAAACCTCATCAAATTTTTAGACTAGACAACCCGACTCCTACTAATAAAATACCTATACCATAATGCTGAAGAGTTGGTTTGTTTGTTTGAACGCGCTCAACTTCCGGAACTTAGGAACTATAACTAGTACGAACTGAAGAAATATTTATAATTTGGACAGTCCATTTGTCCAGTAAGGATTTAGGCTAAAATGTAACACTATGTGTGCGGAAACCCAAATTCACGAGAACGAAGTCGCAGGCGGCCGCTAGTTGCTCTAATAAGGTTACCAGAAGGTCAGAAGGCTCATAATGTTGGGTAACGAAGTTCCAAAATGTCGGTTAAACCAACAGCTTAGCAGGCCAGTTAGTGAGTTAACACGGAGTTGTTACTCACTTATATAACAGTCATTAGCCCAGAGTTTCTGGTACGATAAAGGTACTCTGTTTAATTAAGTACTAAAAATGTGGAGTTCACAACGCTATTTGATCAGATAAGCTATGATAAAGACTCTCTGTTTAAATTAGATAGGTACTGAAGTTTCAAGTTCATACCGTTTTTCGAACAGAAAAGCTCGGCTATTAATTCATTGTCAGGCTTTGAATGTAGACCATTTCGTGGAAATCGCCTTGTAGTATTCTTCTAGATACTACGCTTCGAAGGAGTTCAAAGTATGGTTTTTGACTTTCATGAATGTACTACACGATCAAATATTCGCATTTTGTCCCGTTTAACAATATTAGTAGAATTCAAAACTACTATTTGCAACATTTAAACATATACGATAACGCAAACCTACATATTTTAGAAATAAATCATCTCCATATTTCAACTGTCAGCGCAGGTATAATTGTAAACATCAATAAATAATTGCCAAACTCTTTGATAACAATTTGTAAATACCAAACTCTTTGGAGGAAAGCGAATTTCACTGACTGGTTGACCACGAAATTTTGCGGCAAAAGTGACAGTTCGCTTGACTTAACTCAGTTCGATGGCGGTATCGTGCTAGTTTTGATCCAAATAAAATAATAGGTTGTTGTAAATGGTAGGAATGTCTTATTATTTTACACTTCGTTTTGCAATTATATCTCCTTGCTATCAGTACGTGGATGGTGTGCTCACATGCCCGCTTTGTTCAAGATCTTTTCTTAACAAAGGGGCTATGCAAGCCACATGAGAGCTCACATTCGACGACTTACTTAAATTAATATGGAGCCAGAAGTGGTCGCCATGGCCTAAACCGGCCGGGATGGATGGCATCATATCTCCTTGCTCCGTAATCCAAGCACTCTTGGACATAAATGAATATGGACCGCGTGCCTACACACTCTTCTTAAAGTATTATACACGAGAGTACACGAGTATATTTATTATAAATTCCATAAAGTAAACAAGTTACCAATGCAAACTCCTTGCAAGCTAGTTGTTAGCGCATTTTAAAGTCAGTCGGACGGAGCGGCGAAGTTACTCTTTCTAATGAATAAATGCTCGAGTAAGCGCTAAAACTAATGCTTCAATAATCTACTTGAAGTTTTATTAGAGATGGAAAATGTTATTAAAGACTTAGTTGATGAGATAGTGGGTTTTCCTTTGATTATTCGTAAATATGATCTCACTTATTTGTTTACCTTATAATGTTAAATGCATTGATGGTCTATTGATTTAAGAACCCAGCTATGGAATCATGGGTTTGATTCTTGGGTCAGATGAAATATATTTCAGTTCTTCCGAACACAACCGGGGTTTATGACAAAATGGGCCAAACTTCAGCAAAAGAGCTACCATCCCATTCCATATTATATCAAACATGGTGATATTGGGGTCATCAAGATGTTTGAAACACGTATGATTAGGTTATACATAGACCAGTTTCCCACGCGAGTTGTGAGAAAGTTCTAAGTGAAAAGTTATAGTTTGCTGATTGCTCTCGAAATACGGCCAGTCAGCGTGATACTATCTATACTTATATAATAAATCTGAAAAAGTTGTTTGTTTGTTAGTTTGCTTATCTCAGAAAATAATATATAGAACTGAAAAAAAAATGTTTTGAATAGTCTGTCGCCTGGGACTCCGTCAACGTGGATTTCAATTTTTGCACACATAGTGTTATAATATATACTATAGCTTAAAGCCTTCCTCGATAAATGTTGATAAAGGTTGACTGGTAGAGAATGCTTTTAGCGTTAAGTCCGCCTTTTGTACCTTACTTACTAGTGTGGTCAATCAAGTTTTTATAAATAAATAAATGGACGATCCAAAACAAAAATATTTTATCAATTCGAACCAGTTCTTCCAAGATTAGCGCGTTCAAACAAACAAACAAACTCTGTAGCTTATTACATTTTATTAGTATAGATTTTAAATAAGTATCAGGGCATTCATATTTTCATCAATAACTTCAGTAATTTTCAAGCTTATTCAAAGCAAGCTAGCAATCCAATTTCCCCTCTTTAAGATATCACTAAAGAACAAATATTGCGTCCAGCATTCATCTCAGATTCAACATCACCCATCAACTAAGTTACCGTCAGCTCCCTTGGCATTAATGATATTTTCTCCCATTCGATATTAGTGCATAGATCTTGTTACCCGATATTCCGTGGCCCCCGGGAGTATCTGACTACGTGCAGTCCTGATTTCATAATTGAGACTTGGACGCAACTGGCCCATTTCAGCAAACCGCGCCGAGGGAATTCCATAGGATGCATTGGACATTTGGTCATTATTAATATGGGATTAAGTGTTTTTTTTGTAATGCCTTTTCACTGTGATGCAATCTAATGATGAAGAAAATGAGTAGGTTCTGAAGCGTTTTGAAATAAATAGCATCGAAGTATGTCTTTTCAACTCAATCTTACTCGATCTTTTTTCGCCCTACCAGCGCCTCGACGTGAATGGCCTGCTGAGACTAAGTTACTAAGTCATGAAGTATAGGCTAAGTTAGCCCATACACTGCTTGTATACCACATTGAAACAAATTGACGGACAAAAATCCATACAAACATACTTTCACATTCATAATATTAGTATGTATAGTATGATACCCAAATAGAAAACCTAAATAAAGGATAAAATTGATTTGAAAAATTGCGCCCTGACTACGCGCAATCCTTATTTCATAATTGAGACTTGGATGCAACTAGCCCATTTCAGCAAACCGCGCCGAGGGAATGCCGTACGTTGCATTTGACGTTATCGACGGTTCACGGTTGAAAGTAGGGGATAATGTGTTTGTTTTGATTGGCTATTTCATTTAGTTAAGATCTTTATAAAGTCATTTTAAATTATGTTTTTTTTGAAATTGCAAACAAACGAACGACACGAAAACAAACTAGTTTCTTCAGTAAAATTACAATGGTAGCAAATGGATGTTAATACATTATGTAAAAGTAGATTTGTAATTCGACTGTAAGTACAGAGAGTCGTTCCATAAGACAAATAGTTACTAGAAGTTTATTTATATCATGAATAGAAGACCTGTTTTTAGCCTCATTCACCGTCGCAAACAAAAAGAAAACATCCAAAGACCAATTCAACGAATTCAAGTCTAAATTGTGACAAAAGATGCTATTTTCAATCGAAGAAAAACAGTTATTTGATAGATCACCCATTGTCATTATAATAAAAGCGTTTTTAACAGATGTCTGAAACCGAACAAGCATAAGGGGAGGGGGCACATTAGCACACTTCTTACATTAGACACATAAAAAATAAACTGTAAGGAGAAACGAGAAAGTCCTTTGAAAATATAAAAATGATGAAATGGTTGAATTTGTTGAAATCGTTAAAGACATTTTTTTTTTGTAGGCTCAATTTTGCTCATTTGAATAATTTGTTAAAATCCAGAAAAAATTGAGTTACACTCAGTGCTGCAAATATTAAAATGTGGTCACAAATGGATTAAAATAAAGCTGAGGACAGAAATCAAAATTTTCAAATCTGCCCCTATAGTAAAATGGTTCCCTCTCCCAAATATTTTTGTGACAATTGAACAGTACAAAAACGTTTGAACAACATCCACTTTGGGTCAGCAGCAGAAGAAGGTCCAAGTATCAACCTCACACTTGATTAGAGGAGGTTTTACCCGTGGATTTGCTTACGAGAAATTCCTGTTTTACCCTAAAGGAGCATTTATTTGGAATAAAAATATTCTATTACCTGAGTTAGCCCATATTCTTTATGCCAAATTTCATCAAAGTCCGTTTAGTTGTTACAGCGTGATTGATAGAAAAACACCCAAACAAATAACTTCCACATTTATAACTTTATATTTATTTATTTATAGTGTGATTTGAAGATAGACTAGTTCTACTCGTATTTGTTCAACTCAGATTGTCATTAATATAAAAGCGTTTTGAAAGTTCTGTAACCAAACACTTACATTTTTTGTGACATATTGAACAGTACAAAAAAATTTGAACAACGTTCACTTAGGGTCAGCAACAGAAGAAGGTCCAAGTATCAACCTCATACTTGAGACGAGATATAGGGTTTCAACTCGACTCAAGGATTTCTCAAGATACAGTAATATTTGTGGGTTTTATGTCACTCGAAAGTTCGTTATGTTTCGTGAAATACGCGATCCTTTTATGTATGTTACTTTCGCTTTTACGTTTTAAATAGATTGTAATAGGAAAAATGTAAGAGTTTCGTGCACACTTTTCTTAATATTTTTTCTTCTAAAGCTAACGATTTTATTTTTAAACATTTGAAAACCTTTTTGAGATAATTATTTACGGAATACATAAATCAAACATGAATATTATTTGTGACTTTGAATTTATATGAAACAACCATTCTAATAAGGCAGTACTCTCCAATTATATTTGATATATCCCTGATACCTGCTATACAATAATGATGATGGATACAATAGCTACGAAATCAATAAAAAAGTCGTAAATTTTGTTAGAATAACAACTACAATTATGGTACGTCAGTAATTTAATACAGTGCGCGCAAAACAAGTTGGCCGCAACGAAGTTTTCCGCTAATGGTTGTGCAGTTGCAAGTTCTTGGGACTAAATGGCTCATTTGACAAGTTTACTATACCACAGATTAAACTTCCTTATGTCATTACCATCATTAGCCTGTCGGAGTTTTCTGCAATTTTCACTGCAAATACAGGGTAAGGTTATACCCATTATTATTACTCATTATTAGTTTTTTCGACCATAGCGGACGATTTTACGATCCGCCAGGTTCGTAAGTTGTATTTATGGGAAGTAATAAACGAATCGTAGTTTGAATTTGCAAGATATTTCATCGTGCACAAGTGAGTCCGCACTCAGGTGCACTCCATATTCCCTTACTCTTTTATTTCGGTGGAAAAGCAATCTGACACCGTAGAGAGATCAGGTGTAGGACCGTACCACGGAGGAAGTCAAGATTAAAAGTTTTCGGTTTTACTTATGCAATCGCAGACTCAGCACGCTATAGCTTACTTAAGCTTCTCATGCTAAAGAAAACACGTCAGTCAGACGGATTGTAACCGCAGATCGTTACAAATGAGAAGACTGTTGCCTATCCCCCGGAATGTCCCAATGTCGCTTCTTACGACTCCCACTAGAATAGATAATAAAAATAGTATTATTCTAAGCACCACACGACAACATATTTAGTGAGTACTGTTAGTTCAACAGTTAAACCATATTGTCATACATCTTGCTCATTACAATGGAAGACGTTCAATAGTTGAAACCACATCGTCATAATAGTAATGTCTAGCTCATTACAATGGACGACTATTAAACGATTATGGCGCCTGTCTTAAGTGACAACTGTATGTTGAAGACAGTGTTTGAAAAAATAACGTCTGTGACGTAATTTATCGAGTTCCTTGCCGCTTCTTCTCGATAGATTATTGCATTCCGAAGTCGTTGGGAGAAACAATTTATTGACGATTCATAATAAATTGCATCTCTCAAGCCTACATGAATAAATAATACTTTTTTTGTTTGTTTAGTAATAAAAATATGTAGTTCCTGTGTATCGTGTGTGTATAACCCCTTAGATAATATGTACTCATAGTTAGAATTAGGAAAACTTTTTAATCATGGTCAGAAGTACAATACATATTATATACTTACGGCCACCATTTTCAAGTCGTTTTTAGATTCCTTATGAGTCGTTAAACTCCGTGTTTATAATGTATATTTATATAATTTGAAATATATGTAATTTATAAAAAATTGATAAAATATATAAAAATAAAAATGTTTCAGCTTTAGGGCTTCTGACCAACTGTCGAATATAAATAATGTGACCAAATTATAGCTTTTAAAACATTACCCTTTCACATTTTGACAGCGAGTTTTGACCCCGAAAAATCATTTTCAAAAAAATAACCAGTAATATTGTTAAGCGATTACGAAATAAAGCCTGTAAATGGTTCTTTGATGTTAAAACTTTGTCGATAAATACTTCCATTTTACAAGTCAGTTTCCAAACTGGTAATAAGTAATAGAACATAATACATTATAACATTTTCGATCCTCGTTTGTCTAAGATATCACGTGTAACAGCCCACCTTAGAGGTTAAGCGCGGAAAACTCCCTGGAAAACCTAAACCTAAACCTAATACATTGTGCAAGCAATCAATTTCCTTTCATAGCTATTCATAAAAGTGCTATCTAGAATAAATGTATCTCAGTTATACGACTGTGTTTTACAGGTGAAACCATGGATAACTTATTCTAAGAATACGGAAACTAAAAACAAAACCAAACAAAATTAGATAACAGAATATTATTACTAAAACAAATCCTAATAGAAATACAAGATTGTGGCCGTAAAAAGAAACTACAAGAGAAACTTTTAGATTTTCTTTACCAAATATTAACAACCTAACTTATTTAGAAAAGTCTTGCTAAAGTCACGAGGGTGATAATATGTAGGTGTTACTTTTAGGTAGAGATACCTTAGTTTTATCAGAATAACAAGATGTATTCGAATAAAAATATGTCTAGTTTGATCTATAATCCCTGTAGATTGATGGCAACCCTTTTGGGTAAGTTGCTATTGATACAGTATACTAATGTTTTTAAATCGATTCGATCGAGTATGTTTATATAAAATTGACATTCTTTTGTTTATATTATTAGTGCTTATTTTTTTTTTATATAGTTTAATTACTTTGAACCCCGCACAGAAACGGTATAAACGCTAAGAAGACGATGATGATAGTTTTATTACTTTACTAGCGACCCGCCCCGACTTCGCACGGGTGCAACTAAGTTTATTAGTGTTTATCTACTATATTTTGCATATATTATACATAAAAACCTTCCTCTTGAATCACTCTATCTATTAAAAAAACCGCATCAAAATCCGTTGCGTAGTTTCAAAGATTTAAGCATACAAAGGGACATAGGGACAGAGAAAGCGACTTTGTTTTATACTATGTAGTGATGAAGTGAAAAAAAAGAGGGCTATTATTATTATGTTGTACAACAACTCGAACACTATTACAAGCGTTTCGGATGGTAACAGCAGTTTGCTCGTAATGATGTTGTGTAAATAAGTAAACAATAGTTTCATCTCCACTCCAGTCTTATTTCACAACCGAAGAGATCCCATTCCACGCGTAATGTCCTGGTTTCAAATAGGACCGACGTGTTTCTTGGGGTGAAAACTTCTTATTTCTTCGAACACGTACGTCCAACTGGCCAGTTCATGCGGCAAATCAAATTCATTCCTATTATTTAACCTCTTTGTTTTCATGTTATGTTATTCGTATGAATGAATAAGTAAAGAAACAAAACATTATAGAGGATTTTTAAAAGATTTGTAAAACTACCCGTTTGGCAATCGAAGTTAAAGAGGACTGATATTTTATTTAAGTGTTTTCTTTATATAAGACTAGCGGCCGCCCGCGACTCCGTCCGCGTGGATTTCTTTTTTTCGAAATAAAAAGTAGCCTATGTTCTGTCTCAGGGTCTAAAGATTGTCTGTACCAAATTTCATCAAAATCGGTTGCGAGGTTTAAGCGGGAAAGCGTAACAGACAGACAGACAGACAGACAGACAGACAGAGTTACTTTCGCATTTATAATATTAGTTGGGATAACTAACCTATCCACTAACTGGGTTTGCCTCATGATTATCGTAGACCGGTTTCGCACATTATGTTTATCTTAAGAAATCCAATACACTAAATCTAATTGTCATAAGAATAGCAATTAATGCTTGGAATTCAAAAAAGCAATTCCTTTTTATTTCCGCTAGACAATTGTTTTAACACTACTAGGTCATCTTCTTCTTCATTTTCTTTTAATTTTTTTATTATTTATATTGATTTTTAGGCCCATAGGTCTTATGGTCATAGACACTGGCTACTAAATCATGGGTCACTGGTTCGCACCCCCTTAGAGGTGAATATTTGTGTGGTGATCATCGACATTTGTAAAAGTTTTCGTGTATGTCTGGGCGAATGTTTGTATGATGATCATCGACATTTACATCATAAAAGAATTTAAGTATGTCTATCCGCTCCCCAGCATCCATAGTACAAGCTTCAAGCTTAGTTTGGGGCAATTGGTGTGTAAGTCCAAGGCAAGGCATTTATTGATCAGATCATGTCACAAGCCCATTTTACGACTGAGACGTCAACCCCAGCGCGTGTAACCAGACTTTGAACCAGACTGAAAGTAGTTCTGACGTGTCACTTGAAGCGAGAATTCCTTATTTCTTCAACACGCAGTATTACCGGCCAGTGATTTGTGGCTAATCAGAATTGCCATAAAACACCCGTATGAATGTTTTTGTACGAATGAATGGTTGCATTTTGTCAATTGTAGTAGACCTGTGGGGTTGAGATATTTTCAATGGAGTAATTCTACGATTAGGAGTAAAGGATCTACAAATATAAGTGTCTATTAATAAATAATAACAATATAGTATTAGTTGCATCAAATTGAAAACGCACTATAAGCTACTTCTGCCCTAAAATTCTGTCACTTTTGGCACTGACAAGGTTAGTGTAACCTTTCATGGTTTCTTTAAAACACACCTGAATCAAGTAGAGTAAATACTTTAAAATTAAATATCATTCCCAATTCCAATCAAAAGTCGGTTAGAACTACCTCTTGAATATTTGAAATAAGAATGAGAGTGTAACGTGCTTGCATTTCGTTTCGCGTATTAAATATGCAGTACTCCTGCCAAAGTGCATTAGTAAATGCAGCTTCGAGTGTTGAGAAGAATCGTTTATAATTTGATGTTTGATTTACAAGTTATTGTGCGTTAATATTTTTAACCTGTGTTTGATTTAAGTGTAACACTTATATCACTAAGATTTAAAATATGCTGTTATGCTACTCAAAGACAACACTTATGCAGAAATTGTTGAAAATATTTAAAAAACTTTATGGGTCAGTAAAGAAATACAAAATTGACAACTTTTAGGCGCTTTACCTAAGCTTATAACTGTACCTGAACAAAGTTAATCAAACACCCTTCTGAATATTTGAAATCAAAATAAGACTCTTGCTTGTTCCGTGTTCCATTTCATGAGTTTCGCATATTAAATATGCAAGACTCATGTCACATACATTTGTTATTACAGCTGCGGGCGTTGTCGAAAGAGGTCAGGCGTTGACAATGTAAATAGAATGTGATTTAAAAAATAACAGATCTTTTTTTTTTTTGTTTTTTTGTTTCGCAAGGAAATGTTGTTGCCAGAGCTCTGGTATTACCATGATTTATTTAAAACAAGATATTTATTTATTTATAATACTAGGCTATATCCTGATGCAGAGGTAGATAAAAAAAAAATATTTTTTTCTCTATTGGCGATGCAAAGATTACTCACACGCCTCTAGCGGCGAAATTTAGAAGCTGTCTACGAACAACACTTTGACAGTTTTCCTTACAGTTCTCACAGGGAAACACATAAATTTTAAAATTCCTTTATTTTTATAGGTATTTTTGGATTGATTTAGGTAGATTGCTACGTATCATTTCAATATCAGGCCAAGGACTAGCTAACTTTGAGTACTACTCTACTCAGCATGGGGCACATATTATTAAAGTAATTAGAATATGTGTGCCTGTTTATAGCAAACTGATCATGAATGGCTTTAAATGGTATATTTTGTTTAATATTTACCATTGTCAAATAAATCCGTTATTCAGGTATACTAGAGTATTTTATATTCTTGTTGCACATTTTCGGTAGTAATATTTCAAATAATTTTACTATTTTGGATAAACCTGAGATTGTGACTTTCAATATCTCGTTTATCCATTTTCCTCTTTCAAAGCTACCGGCACGAAACACACACCACTCCGATCCAATTTATACGGCTTTTACCACAATTGAGCTTTAGTGGTCCTTTTTCAATGCCAAGTTGCCAAGTCTGATGAATGCGTCTTCGCGCAAGAACGATCCCTTAGAGCGCACGGTCATAGATTAACAGCACAGCCATTTAGTATTGGTTGCATTTTACTTTTTTATTATGGTATGGTTATTAATGGTAACATTAATGTTACGTCTTTTTTCTGTGAATTTTACACATAGGTTACATTGTTGTTTATCAGCTGCTGATTCGACAAAAAATATCTTAAAGATGAGATTAATAAAAAAACATTTGCTTTAAAAGCAGTGTTAAAAACTAAACAAAAGTATAAAAAAAATGAATTTGATGTTCTGTCAAGCGGATCATGCATTGTTTTTTTTTCGTTAGTGTCTGATTTGTGTCTCAAATAGTTAATATAAACTGAACCAGCAAATCTCATTTAAACGCCATTGCAGCTACTTAAATGACAGGATCTTTGCAATTAAGATACCTTTCGTTTTATCAACCAAGCCAACGGTATTGGTCTAGTGGCCATACGTTAAACGCGTGCAGCCCGCACAATAGCGCCGCCAATTGTATTTATTGTATTGTAATGAATTTAAGATATTAAGATAGAATAACTCCCTGTAGTGCGCTAAAGAATAACGTTTATGATTTTATAAAAGTGATCTATAATATTGCTAAAAGTGGCCTATTTAAGCAATAACATAAATGATTTTTTTGAAATCTGCTTTAAATACTTTTCTTACGCAAAGATGGCCATAATCTTGAATATTGCTAAAGGTGGCCAGTTTTATTTTTGGTTGTTGGTTGATTTAATGCAAGGTCGTATTTTACTCGTATATATATATATTATTTATTTGACTCTTCTGCGATTGTTGATCCAATAATGTTTATAAAACCTAATTGGTTCAATTTACGGGTAACAATTTATAATTTTGTTTGACTTGCAAGGTTATTTATTGTACCTATACCAATTTTTGTTATTTTTATTTTCTAAAACTCTTTTGTTTACTTTTGTAACGTAAAGATAGCCATAATCAAAAATATTGCTATAAGGGGCCACTTTTAAAGAAACGAAAAATCATAAATATTATTCTTTAGTGCATCACAGAGTTTTTTTTTAAATAAATAAATATCTACAATTAAATATAAACGATTGGTGGCGCTAGTGTGCGCCCTTAAAGTCTGTCCATCACGCCAGCCAAGTGATGTATTTCCCACAGCCTGACCTATATCCGAGCTTCGTTTTACATTTGCGTATAGGCTACTTATAATACCTTTTAACCTGAACAGAAAAGGGTTAGTTTGAGTTGAAAGGAGTAGTTTCAGAGAAAACTGCAATAAGTATAATTTAACAGTTCAACTGGAAATGCCGACACAAAGGAGCCATGTGAGGCCTGAACGAGCCATTAAATAACATTCGTTTTACAGTTATCCCTTGTATAATAATAACATGGTGGTAGATTTACAATTACAACATAGGATCGAAGAAAAATCAATAAATGACTTACTTACCAAGTTAAATTGATGATTTTTTGTTAAAGTACACACAAACACACTTTTTGATAAAAATAACTTCACATAAAACAATCACGTAGGTATGTTTAGAAATAATTGTCTTTTGATGCAGAAAACTTTTCTCCTCCCTAACTACTGCAATATAATATAAGATGCGTATGTAAACGAATAAACACAAGAACTGACTGTTAACAATTTAAACACATTTAATTTCACGTGGATTACTGGTAATTATCGCTGTTCTATTTAAGGATATCGACAGAACTGACACTGAAGAAAATTTACAATGTGGGTATGCTAATATCCGCGAACCTCTAAATCTGTCACGTGGTCTAAATTTTCTTAAAACAAAATGTGTTGCTGTTCCTCTAAAACTGTCTTAACACAGCAACTAAAATCTTAAGTTTTAAGAAAATTTATAGCTTTCTTCTTTGTAAATATTGACTTTGTGACTGAACATTTTTTTAAACAGTTCAACAAAACTGATGAATGAAAATAGAATAAGCTATACTTGAAATAAAAAGACAGATTCTTTTGACATTGCTTTTGACCCTAAACGACATAAAAAATACAAAATACCACGAAAATAAAGATCAGCTGCGGCTACATTTCTTATATTAGAGGAGTGAAACAAAGATGAAAGTTACATTAATCATTGTGGCTTACAACGAGGCAATCTGAAGATTTTCCGTTGTCCCATTCATTCAGAAGAAAAGGCTTTATTTATGGCCATATTTTAAGATTTTTTGGAACACTAAATCGCTTCTATTATTCACGATATTTTTGCCCGAGTAGGCTTCTATTTAAATTGACCTTGCTAGGTTTTTTTTTTTTGTCAATGTATCCGGCATGTCACCATTTTTTTTAACCAATTAGGTTTTAAAACATTATTGGATCAAAAATCGTAGTATCTTAAAAGTAAGGATCGATACTATAGTATTTATAAAATACAATCCACTACATAGATAATATACATTTTATAGCAAACACATACTATCAGTATGCGATTCAATTTGTCATTTATATAAATTGCTTTATTTAAGACGAGCGATATAGTTGCTTGTTGTTTTAATTCTAAGTGACATTAATAGTTTTTGATTGGCCATGACACGTCAATCAAATGGTCGTCCAAGTCGTGTTGATTGACGGCGGCGCGTATGAGAACATCAGCTGGCTAATAACCAATTGACAGGTCTATGTAATAGGGCACTTCTGGCAGGTCCCAGTATAATGGATAATTGCGCCAAATATGTTATCATAAATACGAGTTTATTGTGTACGTAGTTAAAAGCTTGTGATGTTGAATAAGTATGATTCATGTCAAATGCCGATTTATGGTCAAAGACCAACGGAAACGAAAGACGGGATTAAAACCAATTTAAGTATTTGGTTTACATAATTAACCATCTTTTCTTTATTTAAGTATAATCTTGTTTCAATGAATGACTTGTTTTCGTTCGCAAAGGTAATTCCCGTGAAATAATTTTGTAGACTGTTGCCAAAAATCATCCCCAGATACTAAGAAATCTGTTCACATTCTCACAACTCTTCAAGTCTGAATGACTTTCACTCCAAACGGAGGGAGATCACGTAACATTAAAGGAACGTTGCCAGAGCATTCTCTCAAGTCTTATATGTAGTTATTGTCCAAGGTTCGGAACCTTCCGGAACGCATGCTTATGGCAAGTCAGGCTTTTCGCGTGGCTGAAAGTTTGTTAATAAATCATCCGCCTGGTAAGTTGCCTTGGTTAGAATTGCTTAATATTTCAAACTTTGAAGTATTGTTCGCCTAGGAGGCTGGAAATTTCATGCTCATAGGAAACTTTTTAATGCATAGCCCAACTTGCTTTGATTCGAAATTTAATAGCAGTTTTAAGAGAAAAAAGACATAGTTCTAAAAAAATTAAAAGACAGACGGAGAAAACGGAAAAGAAAAAAAATCTTGTCTTTCTGAAATGTAGTTCTGTAGTTCGCAAATGTGAAAACAAGAAACATTTGTCCATTACGTCGACCGAAGATAGTTTATAGTTTACCAGCTTCAAATAATCCGCTCTGTATAACGCAGTGATATTTTGTGTACGGTGTTCACCCTAATCCATTACTTAGTACTACTAGCATACCTTTGATGTTGCTGATGGCTATCAAAACCGCAATCACCCTCCAATAATTAGGAACTGGTCATATAACCATTCAATCATTTGCATACGATGTTTTCAAAGAGGAATTTGTACTGAAAATCACTTACATTTATTTATTTAAACTTTATTGCACGATATAAAAATTGTACAAAAGGCGGACTTAATGCCTCATGGCATTCTCTACCAGTCAACCTTAGGGTCAAACAGAAAGTGAATAGTAGGTAGGTAGTGCTATTAAAATGAAGTAAATATACGTTTATTACTTATAACATATAATATACTACATAAACTATACATATACCTATATGCATATATATAAAACTAATACATATATATATACAATAATATACAATAAAATTCAACTATATATATGAATCAAATAACAAAGATGTGAAATATAAATGATAAATGATGCTAGACTTGCCAGATTAAGTACTGGAACAGGTGGAGAGGAAATGATGAACTAAAAACTTAAAAGCTCTTCTACTCGGAGCCTGCCTAATATTATCAGGAATTATTTATCACTTAGGTACCTATTAGTGTAGTGAAGATACTGTTACAAGTATTTTAAAAATGACTACTATTAAAAAATATAACTTTCTCGAGGTATCAAAACAAACAAAATCTGAGGAGAAATCCATCGGACCGCGAAATCCGCTAATGCACTTGCCTCTAATGATGGATCGTGAAAACTTTGTAATGTACGGACGGATTACTCAAAAACACGCTAAGCCGTCGGGGAAATGTTGGCATGTCAAACAAAAGTCAGGCCAAGGTTAAAAAGGGAAGGAAAGGGAATAAGAATTACTAATAAATCTCAACCATGTAATAAAGCTGAAGACTTTTTTTGTTTGTTTGTTTGTTTAAACGCGCCTATCTCAGGAAGTACTGGTTCGAATTGAAAAAATATTTTGTGTCTGATAATACATGTGACGAAGAAGGCTTTTAGCTATAGTCTAAAACTATATGCGTAGAAACCGAAATCTAGTTATGAATACTTATTTCCATTTTGCACACTTACGAGCTGTGTGCAAAAGGAAATAAATAATTGAAACTTCACCGGAAATATTATCGTCAATTCGTATTTTAGTTGGCACGTATCTCGGTTAAAATCACTCGACCATAAAAGTGTGTGGCCGTGACTGCGCAACTTTTGCAATACTGTCACTTGCAGACGACTCCGATACGGAGTTAACATATCGAGGATCCAACCTGACTGGAAATGGCAAAGGAAGTTAAAATAAATTTGGAATTACGTGTATCTACGTTAGCTGTGCCATTTCAAGCGTACCCTGGGCTCCGATACAATGACCGAGACTGTAAAGTAAGCAGCGTACTGTCCAATTTCTTCCCTTTTAGAAGTCATTAAATGACGTACTGGGAGGATCGACAACTGGATGGAGCGCTCACCTATATTTTATGGAGCACCCGGTATGGTGACTAATGGACATAACCCAGATTTGGGAAAACTAGACTAAATAGGATTAATAAAATGGTGCAAAGAACAGGTGCTACGATCAGGAGTCTTTGAAAAAGAAGAAAGAAAAAGCCAATTAAATAAATCAAGTAGTTGTACATCATAAAGGATTTATATCCGTGTATGGTAAGCGGGTTCAGTTCCAAGTCGCCTCTCTGTGAGATCTCTGCCAAGAAATAGAATTTAAAACGAAAATTAGAAGGGAGCTTGTTCGTATATCTTACTAACTCGCGTATATCTTACTGACTCATAAATATAGTTATCTAAATATTTATTTTAAGTCATAAATGGATATTTGGTACATTGACTTGTTGCATAAAATCATGAGCTCTCCTCAAATAATAATAACGTTCACTTATAAATTAAAAAACACTCTTTCACACAACAAAAATAGTCAGATACAAATTAAAATACCTAATAAAAATGAAATAGGTACATGATCAAATTCAGTTCGAAGTTGGATAAATAATCTCATATATTAATAGAAGGCAGGTTTACATAATGATACAACTTGTCTAATATTTTCCATCAGGCGTTCACAAATTTCTTAACTGTAGCATTCAAAATATAATTATTTTGTAAATACAGTTCATAATATACATATTATGTTACCGGCAAACTGTACACAATCCAGAATTCTATCCCATGCCTAGGATGTATATTGTATATTCGTTCGTTCGTTCTCAGTTATTTTACCACTCTCAGATCGCTTTTTGCGGTTGATGGGTATCGGGTGTTTTTGGGCATGATTCAAGTTGTAAATAAATAGATAAATATTGAGAGCTTCATTATACAATTGTTGATGTGAAGCTTAACGATATTTAGGAACGAAACCAAGAATAAAGTATTTAGTCAGAGGTAAATAAAACTGTGAAAAGTTAGTTAGTTTACATCAAGAGCATATTAAAGAGCGGCAATGAACACTCCTTATTGATCTGAAGTTTTACGATACTTAAAAATGAAAACAAAAAAGTATTTCGTCAGAGGTAAAATAACTTTGAAAGGATAGTACTTAAGTTCCCCATCATAAGCATATTAATAAAGAGTGGCAGTGAACGGTCTAAAATGAAGTCTAGTGCCTTCATATCGCTCAAATTGGTTACCGGCGACACTCGTATCACGGACGAAAGAGATTCGAAATTGCGTTTACGTTCAATTTTCTGCGTCCATTAGCACCCTTTGCGCGTTACACTTAGCCTTCAATCAGGTCATGGTATACCTAGATTACCTAGCATAGTAAACCTGTGATCTGGATGAGTTGAGAGCACCTATAAATGGTTAATTAATAATTACCCTTCCGGCCGTTTTCGACCATTGCGGCCGATTTTACGATCAGCCTGTTACGCAGGATATAATATTTTAATGCACAAGTAAATGCGCAAGCACAGGTGCACTCCCTATTCAGTCACTCCGATAGTTCGGTGGTACAGCTATCTGACACGACCGTAGAGAGATCAGGTGCAGGACCAGCGGCTTAATGTGCCTTTCGTAGTTAATTCCGATGGTTAATTACTCGTACATCCTAAGTATCACTTATTGCCCGTGGTCCGCCTGTTTAATGCACCTGGGAAACTATTTTTCCCATGGCTCACCCATGGTAGACTTAATAATAGCGAAATTAAATAATTTCCCATGGTAAACCACGGTGTGTTTCGGTAGGTACGTACAGTCAGGTACATCAAGCGGGTCGTCGGGGAGGGTATGGGGTTTCAAACGGTAGGCATCGCATTTGCGAATTTGTTTACGTTCATGGGCAGTGGCGATCAATAACCTTCAGATGAGCGTCTTGCTTTTTGGCTCTTAAAGCACAAATAAAAACAGAATGATTTCATAGTTAATCCAGAGTGTAGTGCAATCTACTAATAGCAAATACCTAGTTTGAACCAACAGTACCTCAAAACTAGCACACTATTGTACAGTTGGCGGAAAATTACGGTTTAATAAACACCGTCTGGCAACTACGGTTAGCTTAACGACATCACAGAAACATCAGCTATTCGACACGCTGAGAATGTCTCGAAAAGCCGAGGTTGCTCTGATGTTTCTCTCTGATATGCCATCGGTAGTGTTTCCGCTGTACTGGGCAATGAAAATGACTGAGACTACTTTGAGAGTGTTAAGTCCGACGCAGTAATTAGTTAATTATTTACTGTGAGTCGCCCTGGCTTTACACTAGTGCAACTAAAATGATTAGTGTAACTCAACTACTTTATGAATGTTTTTGGCACATAAACCTTCTTCTTGAATAACTGAAATGAAAACTGCATGTAAATCAATTGCGTAGTTTTCACTATTTAAGGAAGGTAATTATATAAATTCTTCTTAAATCACTCTATCTGATAAGCCAGAAAACTGCATGAAAATCATTCAGAAAGAGGTTATTTGATTATTACTTTTTTGGCCTTTGCCCTGCAGTGGGACATTAATAGGCTAATATTTTACTTTTTACTTTCACTTAACTTTTGTCATTTACATACATAATATGTGTGAAAAAACATTCACCATCCTACGAGTAGGAACTCGTAAATACGTTGTAGCATCGGAACTAAAAAAATCTGATGTAAATCCCCTTACCTCCTCTGAACTTCGTTTCCTTCAATATTAAATAGAAGGCATCAGGGACATTTCCGGGCGATATTTTTTCCTGTGGAAATTCCATATTTTTGCAAGATGAGAACTGGTTTACGAATCCGTGAGTAGAGCGTGGTTTATTCCCGCGATGAATTTAGTCTAGAATAAAAATAGTACACAACTTTCAATTATATATCTGAAGAGTTTGTTGATTTGTTTGTGTTTTTGAACGCACTAATCTTAGGAACTACTGGTGTGAATTCTCCTCGGTCGAGTTAGATTACTGACACACTGAACTATGAGAGTGAGGAAATAGGGAGTGCACATGTGCTTGGGCACTCAATTGTGCACTGTAATATATCCAGCGTTCTTGGCTGACCGTAAGATCGGCTGCCATCGTCTAAAAACGCTTGGAAGAGTATTATTACTCTCTTAACTGTGCTAACACTATGATCACAGCACACCAGGCTATTAAACTACTCTCCCTAAGCAGTTATAAACCCCTTGTAAGCCAGTTTGCAGTATTGAAACTTAATAGGATAGTTCACAACTAACTAACGCTATTTGTTGGGATAACAATGTTACAACACAATATAAAAATTGTGAACGTAATTCCATTACGTGAGGTCGTGTCTCACTTAGTGCACTTTTAAATTAATAAAAAGTATTTTAATATAATATATGGTATTGTTTTTAACTGGTAGACGCTTTAGATTTTTAGATTAATCCATGAATAATTTTAATTCTGTTCTACATAGGTTTAGTGGTTTAGTCAATATGGTTCAACTCCAAAAATAAGTGAATGTTAAAGTTGCTATGTTCTAGTTAATAAACATTTTGCGATAAAAACACAAACACAACGTATTATCATTATTTCAAATTACATTTTGCAAAACTGTCGGCAAAATGTCTCGGAAAGATGAGAAAGAAAACTACTCAAAGTCCTAGTTCTTAATTATAGAACCTAAGCACACGTAACTAGATTCCACCCCCATTTCCAGAGGAATTGAATGCGTATGAAAAATTAATGACCCCGTGTGCCACCGCCCGGGTAGCCTAGTGGTACACAGATGTAAAGCGTTAGATTTACCCTTACACCAGAAAACTTTGGAATTATTTTGACGTCCGCCATTTAGCAACATATTGTACCTACACTAACACTACACATGACACTTTAGTTACATTGCAACTGATTAAAAAACAATTGATAAAAGTAAAGTAAGTTATCAGCCTATAGATGTTCTAACTGCAGGGCAAAGGCCTCCATCACATGCAATGATGTTTTCATTTCCAAGATGGGTCTTGGTCTAATTACCACGCTTGCCAAATGCAGATTGGAGATCACAAAATCGGGCTGTTTTCGGTAAAACCAACACAAATTTTCCCGATACGGGAAGCGAACCCTGGACGTCGACTACCAGGTCCCGTACTTAAACCACTAGACCATCGAGGCGTTATTATAAGAGATTTAAATAAATCGTAGCACTTCCGTTACACCTTCATTTAGCTTTATTTGTTTTTATAATAATTACTGTACTTTAAAAAGGCACAGGACAACATATTGTTAACCTTTTCAAAAATATTTTCTCACATTTGAACCTTGAATCAGGCGACTGTCAACGTGCTGTCTCGCTCTGAGAAGGGACTGTAGCTTTTATTTCAGTGCCATTTCAAAGTATGGCGAGGGCCAATCTAATGATTTAAATCCATGGTGTGGTAGATGCAATATCCGGACGTAGGTAACTCGCCCATCGCCCGATTCAGGATGCGATTATGTACCTGTATAAGTGTAGATATAAACGATAACTTTCCTCCTGAAAGATGGAGGGAAATTAGTGGAAATTTTGTTCTTATTCTAGAAGGAGAGAGAGCTACAAGGTACCTTAGATAAAAGAAGGGATTGCCACCGCACCTGGACATCAAAGAATCCAGTATTTTTAGAACTCACACGTTTTCCCTGCTTGTTGCCATTTATTTGATCAGGCTACGGGCATGCAATACTTCATCGGAAACTTTGTTACGATGTCGATTCAGAAATATAGACACCTCTTACATTAGTTCTGTACTTACACATCTCTTTCTAGGATGTTCTATTTAAAATAGTTCAATTATGCATTACTGATGCCGTTTTAACGCGGAAAACACACACCATAGTGTTTTTCAAATCATAAAAAGCGGCACCAGTTGCCTCTTAAAATATGTAGGTAAGTAGCAAATACTTCTTTGTGAAAAAATTTCATGGGAATCTTGTATTCAAACTCAACCTCAAACTAAAATTGAAACTAAAAATATTATTCATCGATATAGGCTTCAAAATTGATACAAAAAAATGACTCGACCACACTTAGTTATACATATTTACAAAGAATAGTAAGTAACTATAACTTAGTGTGTCATGTTAGTGAACTTACAGTGACCGTAATACGCAAAGGGCTCCGAGTGTAACCACATCCTGCGACGCGGCGGATGCAATATCCCATCGGAAACTTTGTTACGATGTCGATTCAGAAATCAGGACACCTCTTGCTCCTGTACTCACGCATCTCTTGTTGGGAGGTTCTATTTAAAAAAGTTCAATTATGATTTACTGCTACCGTTATAAAGCAGGAAACATACACCATATTGTTTTAGAAATTAAAGCAGCACGAGTTGCCTTTTAAATATGTAGGTAAGTAGCAAATACTTTTTTATTATGGAAAATTTTCGTGGAAATCTTTCATTCAAACTCAAACTCGATCTCAAAAAAATCTATATTATGTAGGCTTCATAGAAGCACTTATCTAATCGTCAAAAATGCTACCAAAAAATTACTCGACCACACTTAGTTATATTTACAAAGAATACTTGTAAGTATAACTTAGTGTGTCATGTAAGTGAACTTACAGTGACCGTAATACGCAAAGGGCTCCGAGTGTAGCCACATCCGCCTGCGACGCGGCGGATGCAATATCCCATCGGAAACTTTGTTACGATGTCGATTCAGAAATCAGGACACCTCTTGCATTAGTTTCTGTACTTACGCATCTCTTGCTGGAAGGCTGCACTTAAAATTAGTCCAATTATGAATTACTGATGCCGTTATAACGCAGAAAACATACACCATAGTGTTTTTGATATCATAAAAAGCGGCACCAGTTGATTTTAAAATATTATGTAAGCAAAGATTTCTTTATGGAAAATTTTCATGGAAATCTTGTATTCAAACTCAGACTCAAAATATTCTTTATTAATATAGGCTTCATAGAAGCACTTATTAATCGTCAGAAAATGATACAAAAAAATGACACGACCACACTTAGTTATTTACAAAGAATAGTTGTAAATTATAACTTAGTGTGTCATGTTAGTGAACTTACAGTGACCGTAATACGCAAAGGGCTCCGAGTGTAGCCACATCCGCCTGCGACGCGGCGGATGCAATATCCCATCGGAAACTTTGTTACGATGTCGATTCAGAAATCAGGACACCTCTTGCTTTAGTTCCGAACTTACAGATCTCTTGCTAGGAGGTTCCTTTTAAATTAGTTAAATAATGATTTACTGCTACCGTTATAAAGCAGGAAACACACACCATATTGTTTTAGAAATCATAATTGAAGCAGCACGAGTTGCCTTTTACATATGTAGGTAAGTAGCAAATACTTCTTTATGGAAAAATTTCATGGAAATCTTGTATTCAAACTCATACTCAAACTCAAAATATTCTGGCTTCATAGAAGCACTTATAAATCTTCAAAAATGATAAAAAAAGACTCGACCACACTTAGTAAAGAATAGTTGTAACTATAACTTAGTGTGTCATGTAAGTGAACTTACAGTGACCGTAATACGCAAAGGGCTCCGAGTGTAACCACATCCGCCTGCGACGCGGCGGATGCAATATCCCATCGGAAACTTTGTTACGATGTCGATTCAGAAATCAGGACACCTCTTGCATTAGTTTCTACATTACGCATCTCTTGCTAGAAGGCTTCACTTAAAAGTAGTCCAATTACTTTTACGTCATAATTGCTTCAGTCCATAAAATTAAGTGGGATGGGAGTTGACCAAAGAAAACGAATAGAAATGTTTAATTGACAAATTATCTACGGAGATAAGCTTTTATCAGAATCAGCTAAGCTGTTACTTTTCAGGATTTGTAGGTATTTGATTTTTAATATATTTTTCAAACATAAGATGAGACTTCTAAAGTTGGCCTCAAAGTGTTTAAAAATAATTATTACTAAAAAACTTAAAACAAATCTACTTACCTACAAAACGTAGTCTTATATTAATCATCTTATTCCATAAGAGCTCCCCACAAGTTCTATTCAAACAAAGATGTTTACCCTATCTTCTAAGGCACTTATTCAAGAAGCGATAAGGAAATATGATTTGAGCAGAGTCTGAGACTTTTAACATTTTCCCGACAGTCATCTAGTATTCCAAACAAGTCTAACTCTATTATGAATGCTCACTGGCAAATGCAGAATCTAATACCGTAGTTTAAACTTGCAACTAGAACGTCGCATCGAATCCATTCCGAATATTGCTGGCGGAAACCTCTCATTTTCGAGAGATTGAGTTACCCCCCTCACGATCATAAAAATTGAATGAAATAGCCAATGAGATATTTGCTATTTCCTTGGTTATTTGAGCAATATTATTGAAAAATTTGATTGAGATCAAACAAGTTATTCTTAAAACGCCTACCAGCTACAGATAGGCAAAAAATACGCTTACGATTTTAAGTTGTTCTACAACTTTGCTATTGGAAATTAGTGGCGTCCGGCCCTTATGAATAAGGAAATGTGTTTTGAAGCAATTACAAATACTTTTTGAATTGCAAATATTATATATAACCAAAAATGTTCGAGTAGTGGATATTGGAATTCACGTCATTATAACCCTACTAGACAATACATCAATACACTTCTGAATTTACCAACTTAAGCCAACAAAGGTTGATTATATACACAAAACAAACTAAGTGATCCAACAAGGAGGATATACACAAACTTAGTCACTTCAACGCACATTGTTTTAGTTCTCAATAAGAGATTAAACATCAAGAATGTTAAATTACTTGGGAAGTTGACAGTACTTTACTGATTAACAGCAAGTACCGCTAGTAATATAAATTGTCCTCTTACAATTTACGGAGTGATAGCAGGACATTCAACTTCATACAAATATGTAAACAGTCGTGATACAATAGTATACAGAGGAGTTACTAAGAAAAAATAAAGTGAGATTTAAAGGTAGCATAAAAGAAAGATAAACATTCGCAGACCACACACTTAGCTACACAATATACAAACAAGGTTGTAAAAAGACAGGATAATGTGGATCATTATAAGGTTTTGTGAAGAGTGACTGTTCGTGTACGGCCATTAAGATGTCCACCTCATTGAAATGAATTGAAAAAAACAAAAACTAACCTAACGGGTATTGTGGAGTTTTTAAGGTACATTAATATTCTAGTCATAAAAAAATTCCATCATTAAAATTTATTATAATATATTATTAAGTGATATTATCTCACAGCATCTTCAATCTATGTAGTTTGTTTATAAAACTTTTTTAAATTAAGTTTCATCTTGTTATGTCTAAAATAGGAAAAATCTTGTAGATTATTTATTAATGGCACTCAAAACCTACATTCTAATTAAATAGTATCAATAACCGATTTGAGAATTCAGTTATTTATCTATTATGTCCAGTAAAAGTAAAAAAAAAGTCAGGGACTAAGCCAAAGATCACGTAGATTTTTTACGTGATTTATCTGTTGTCTAGCTAGATAGCGCTGATAAGCGCCCAAGATGTTCATCATATTCTTTATCTTTAAATGTATCATCGTCATCATCAACAGCTACACCGCTACTTCTTAATTGGCGTTCTGTTTTTGCATTCAAGTCTGTTGAACTCGAGATTCAAAATGGTCTCGTGTAGTTTGTTCGATCGATATTGAAGTCATTTTCAAAATCTGGAGACTTCATTTGTTCTTGCATAATCTTCCTTTTTTCGTGGATCTGCCACAATTGCTCTGTTCCTTCGTCTTACAAGCACGTAAATCATTCTGAAATGAGAAAGATTTTAAATGTGATTAATTTAATCTAAATGTTTATAGCTTGACTCCATTAAGACAAGTATTCTTCAGTTTGAAGTGTTCTGAAAATAATAACTCCCTGGTCGATGTTTGAAATCAAACTTTTCAATGCAGTACGGATGAGTTGAATATTATTCTTGATAAGATGTAGGGAGGCGTAAATCCTCTGATTTATGCCTCGCTACACCTAGGAGCCAAAATCTTTAGAGCACCGATAAATAGGCATGAAGAACGTATGCCGTACGGCTGACGCGTCAGTGCCGCGTCGTGGACACAGATTTCATTGTTTTTATGCAAGATGCAAGCAATCGTCTTGCATTCATCATGCAATCGTTAAACAAAAGGCAAACCCGCGCGTATGACGTGCAGTGCCGTTGGCATAGTCCCAAAGAAAACCAAATTAACATCCGGAAATTATATTATTTACTGAGGTAGTAAGGTTTCAGTCCCCTTTTGCACTTTATCAATATGTTTTACTAGCGGCCTCCCGCGACTCCGTCCGCGTGGATTTCGATTTCCAATAGCCTAAAGCCTTCCTCGTCAAATGGACTATCCAACACAAAAGTATTTTTTCAAATCCGTCTGGTAGTTCCTGAGATTAGCGGGTTCAAACAAATAAACAAACAAACATACAAACAAACTCTTCTGCTTTATATATCAGTATAGATGAGCTTGCATATTCTTTGTTGTGAAATAAAGATATTAAAAATAATAAAATTTAGATTTATAATGTAAAACTCACGTAAATAATCCAAGGGCGACCACAGTAAGGGCCGCATCGAAGAGGTAGAAAGCTCCGGGAAGCGAGTCGATGGTCATTATGTAAATGTAGCTGCTTGCTGGCATGTATATTGAAGGCGCTAATGCTTCCGATACGCCGATTAAAGCACTCAGTTTTGCTGAAATTGAAAGAAAAAAGTAAGTTGAACAATATGTTATTTAGTTCGTTTCTTAATCTAATATATTTTTAGTAACAATGAAGTTTTTACCAAGCAGTTGAAAGAGATGAATTTATTAATCATTGCCAAAATAATATTTGCAGTAAAGAAATTGAGTAAATAATAAAGGCTTTCTGTGGGCAGATATTTTATTTTAGAGTATATTTAAATTGGTAATATATTTTTTTGGAGTACATAAGTACTTTGGAAATTGCCAAGAATTAACAAAGCTGTTTATGAAGATGTCTTCGGAATATATTTTCTGCCATAGAACTATACTATATGTTTCCATGGATCACGGCCTTTCCGACGCGCGCTCTCCATGTAGCCCGATACCGAGCCACTCGCATCCAGCTCAAGCTTACAA
Organism: Nomophila noctuella; assembly: GCA_958496325.1. Lineage (NCBI taxonomy): Eukaryota > Metazoa > Arthropoda > Insecta > Lepidoptera > Crambidae > Nomophila > Nomophila noctuella. The sequence continues at coordinate 5,168,986 of OY292498.1, forward strand.
TCATTAGTGTAGAGACACACTAAGTGGGAAAAACTTGACCGATTTTCGGCCGAAGTTCAATTTCTATACAAAACTACGTAACGTAAATCATGGCATGGTGTGTCACTTCTCCATTTAAAATACATTGCAGGCGTAGTCGCGTCGAACTTAGGTCCCACTCCCGTTTTGTCGGCCTAATGTTTCTTTAAAATAAAAATTTAAACTAAAAGAAATTGTTATCTTACCAACTTCCTCAGTAGGAACACTCTTAGTAGCAATCGATCTGACCGCTGTGAGACCAGTATGACTGAAGATATTGAACACTGGGGCGGAGTAGTACCACGGCCTGCTTGGAGCGAACGCGAAGATGAAGCAAGCAGCTATCCTGCTCACTCCTGCGAGGACCCCGATAGCGCTGTCCTGTACTCGCAGCTGTTTGCTTAGAACTGATATGCAGAAGACCGTACCTGAAGATTTAAAGGTTGGATACTCATTAATTTAATATTTTTATATAAACATTACTGAGGTTCAATCTCCCAATCCATATAATAGAAATTCCCGTTCAGCAGAAATCGGGCATTAATAGTGTGAAGTGAAAGAAAATTCATCTGATCTCAGGCGGGGAATTGAACCTAGCGCCTCTTGTATAAGGGGCAAGCGCTCTTACCAATGAAGCTACCGAGACCGTTTATCGACCTAATGAAATTCTCCTTGTAACTTCCGGAACGCCTGACGCGCGTGCTTTTAATAAAAATAGATTACAGGTAAATCATATTCATCATATAAAAATGCTTAAAAATGTATTAACAAAAAGATGATAATGATGATGAAATGCAAGACCAACTACGTCTATGACCAGATACGGCAATGATTCTGTCCTGTTATTTGTGATATGTTGGGAATATTTTATTTGACCACAATTTTTCGTATTTTTAAAGTGTTATGTTTTTCATGATTTCCGAAATTATTTTTTTTCTTCATTTTGATCACTGACGATTCCAGACGTCCGATTTCCATTTATTTTATTACTTAATTTCAATCACTGACAATAAAATAAAATTTCACGAACATACAGTAATAAAGGGTCTTTCGTCAGTTGACAACAAGACAGAGCAATTGATACGTTATATAACTTCATAAGTCTTATCCTTTTTTGACACGAAAAGCATACACGTAGATGCCACAGTATAAAAAGTCCAACAGTAAAAGTAAATTGCTTTTATAATCAATTTCGTAATCAAATTACTTTCCAGATTTTATTTCTGCCTAGATGATACTCTGGTCTTGTCAGGATTTTTCAATCACAGTTTGTTTTTGTGGTCATCAACTCGACAGGATCACTTTAGCATCATATTAAATTAACCAGATTTCAACGAACGATACCTTTTTTTTTTGTAAAGGTTTATTAATAACCTGAGATGTTCTGCAGGCAGAGGCATTGAGATAAGTTACTTATCTAGTTTTGTGGGTAAACCTTCACATTTTCTTTAGCTTGTTTGTCCAATCTATACTAATATAAGAAAGCTGAAGAGTTTGTTTAAACGCGCTAATCTCAGAAACAACAGGTTCATAATGTCAATTATTTTTGTGTTGGATAGCCAAGAAAGGATTTAAGCTATTAACATATAGAGCGGAAACCAAATTCCACGCGACCGGAGTCGCGGGCGGCCGCTAGTAATTTACTAATGAAGCGTTTGTTTTATACACCTCACTCACTGTCATTCGATTTCATGGCACTTGTCGAAACAGATTGGGGAAGAGAAAGTGACATGTTTATGTCCTGGGATGTGGACAATCCGGTGTAGAATTTATGACATTTTAAAGAAACGACATAAACATCGGAATTCCATTACCAAGATAACAAAGTCGGCGTTTAATGATTCCGTTTTTATTGTAATAGTTATTTTCACTTAGTAATGAAAGCGTGAGGAGTTGCCTTATATTCCAACTTTTCGTATAGTTGCCCTCGGTAGTAGTGGTAACAGGTATCATAGAATTTCTTTAAGAGTTTATTTGGAATTTACTGCTTTATTGTCATCGTGACTCTGCAAATTAAGTTTATAAGGGGGCAGGCGGATTTTAGAGTCATCATTTATTGTAATTGAAAATTCATAAGTGCTTCTATGACGCCTAATTGAATAAAGAATATTTTGAGATTGAGTCAAATAACTAACGAGTATAAATCAATGAATCATTATCTAGTACAAGTTATTTACTATGTAAACTTAGCATGTAAAGACATTTAGCTTAGGTATTTCTATTTGATGAGCAGATTGTGTTTTGTAATAATATAATCCTTCCATTACATACGTGGTGAAAAAATCTTCTTATAATAAATGTCATATTTGTTTATAATAAACTATTACGAAGAAATTACTATCTGGCACTGACCTGCGCACGTATCTAAAGAAAACTGTTGTTATTTCTAATATTAGACAGTGAGTGCACTAGATTAAATATTGTTACCAGCCACAATCGAAGTGTCAAGTTCTCAATTGTTATACAAATAGTAGGCACGAGTAGTTTGGTTGACTATGTTGAAAGTTATAGACTCGTATTTCAAAATAAATGCTTTGATTTGTTCCGACTATTATATTTACTAAAGTAAAGTTTTTAACCCGAAAAGAGGGATGCCGGAATAAGGCCAAGAAGTGCACACGATCTTCCATTTTATAAAAATAGCTAAAATATTCGTTCTTAATTATTCGCGCTATTCGTATGTCGCTAAAAGTTGGGGTTAATATAACAAAAATTAAAAGAAATTCAACTATTTATTAACCCCACCGGAATTGCGTCCTTTTGACAGATATGTGTAAACAAATCTATCTACGCTTGATCTACGCCCTATCAGCATTGAAGTAAAGCTCAAATTCGTGTGTATCGAACCGACCCGCGGCGGGCTCGTGTGTGTTAAGAGTTGCCACTACAGAAATATAATTTCAGATAATCGATTATAAGAGAATATCGAATATTATTTAGCTGGTGGATCTTAGCTAAAATAGAAATAAAAATACCATTTACAATTTATCTGCAGAAATGAGATGAGGTGAATAATTGGTTGCAATTTTTAAGATACCCGTACGATCCCGTACGATCGTGACATGAGGGGTAGCATGCCTAAAATAAAAAAAATATATATTTCAGTGTCATTATCCTATTTATCTTTTAAATATTTTATAATCTTAGTAAAATATTTTCATGAATCAATCAAACGTATATTTTAGGCTGCATTATTTTATAAAACTATATTAGAATCGAATAGATTTAAAATCGAATATCGATATTTTTTTACGCAATGGAAACACTTAATTAACTGCCAATATTCAACTGTCAAAGTTCAAAATATCAAAAAGTAATTGTGTTTTTCTTGCATCAACAAAGTGATCGGTTTTATTTCGTGCGTTTAACTAAACAACTTCATCATGAATACTGACTCCGACGATCCGGGTTCAGCCGTAGCAGGTAAACAAATACTTTTTACAACCTTCAACAGCTAATATGGTGGAAATCGTAGATTGTATTACTGATGGAAAACAATAAATATGCATTTACCCAAAAACACTAACTTTTTTTAAACCCTTTCTTTCGCCAGTTAACTAATGACTATTTACTCTATATTTACATAGTACTTTCATATGTGTGCACTGTGGGCCTAACATTCTATGGCCAGCCGGCGTCCCCCTTTAACGTATAAGCATGTTTGTATCAGTGAAGTGTAATATGACGCCTGAACTTTTATTGTGCTAGCGGCGGCCCGAAACTTTGTAACTGTGGATTTCGGTTTCCGCACACATAGTACCATATTACAGCTTAAAACCTTCCTCGACAAATGGTCTATCCAACACGAAAATATTTTAACCTTTCGAACCAGTAGTTCCTGAGATTAGCGCGTTCAAACAAACCTACCAAGTACCTACGTTATTATTGTTATGGACCTTTTTTTACCAAAAAGAGATTGTCATGACATATTAAGAAGTTTACAGTTATTTTATACGAATACGAAAATTGCTCAGTAGCTTTACTATAAGTCAAGCTGGCAATTCATGGATAGATAAATTTTATCGGTAATATCCATTGACTACCAGCAATCCAAATCCGCAAAACAAATAATGAACAACTACTCGTAAGGCGATAAATGTTGCAACACAATTTTAATTGCGTAGATTACTTCAACTAACTTGCGTATGATATTCCTCAGAAAAGATTTCGCGATGTATCATCAGATTATTAAAATAAACTCTCGAATTTGCTGGATAAAGTTGAAGTTGCAGCGGCCGAGTGGCACACATTCGATGCATTTCTTATCACCGCCCTTGAACTTTAGATAACTGCAAACTTCAGTCAACCGGCACAGAATGAAAATAAGTTAACGCGTTATCAACTCGATGCGCAGTATCCGAAAGCGTCAGTCTTTTTAGTAAAGAATCAATTAGTATCTTAACTGAAGAAACACTATGCATTATTAAGAAATGAATTCCATCAAATCAATAATCACTCCAGTCACAATATACAATATACCACATGTTCCATTCTTGCAATTCAGAATCATAGTCGTCGCAGTATTCTGGGTTCCGAGGCAACGGCCGCGGCCGAGGATGCAACCGGGAGAGGCGCTAGGATAATGATGATACGTGTATTTTTTCGGTACCACTAAGGCAAAACTTAGAACAGTACTACCCAATTTCCTTCCATGCCTTCTTTCAACATTTCAGATGATATTCCTGTGGTGCTCTAATTGAATTTATAATCACCATAATCATCCTTATTGCCTCTGCAGCTTGCATTCTCGGCCATTGCCTCGGAACCCGGAATATGGCTATGACTATGATTCTAAATTGCAATACTGGTATATTGTGTGGATGTTATATTGTGACTGGTGTATTACATTGCATTACATTGGAGCTATTGTAGATTTAATTGAATTCATTTCTTCAAAATATTTATCATAATGCATATGTTATTTTTAGCAAACATAAGAGTACCGACCGTTGGAGGGCATTTAAGTAGCTTTAAATGTCAATACATTTTAAGTTTTATTAGGGTCCGTATAAACCTACCTTGAACAATAAAATTCAATATTGAACAGGTTTACCTTAACTTCCGAAAGACCAATACACATAAAAATTTGTTTTGCTTCGGCAACTTATAAGATTCCTGTATACTTTTAAGTTAAAAAGCTCATATTTTCACCTAATGTTCACTTACATACTTTTCATGGTCAAAGCGAACCCCGTATAGAAACGGGATAAACGCTAGGAAGAAGAGTTCTCTTAGATACTTTTCTTGTTAAGGGATTGAAGACAAAGGATTGCCGACTACAGTGATCTTCCCGTTTGTCTTAGTGGATTGAATATAGGGCCTCAGCATAGGTGAGTAGCAAAGGAGTGATGGAATGAAAGTTTTTAAACCACGGTTATATTATTTCCAAGGTTATAAAAAATCAGAAAGTGAAAGTGGGAAGAAACGCAAAGATGACAAGGAATTTAAAAAATATTTACCGATTAAACCAAGCAGAATGTTCGCTGTGCCATATATACTGTATTCCACCTCGTTTAGTTGGAACTTGCGTCGAGCATAGAGGTAGCTTACTTGGGAATCACCTGAAACAAACAGAGCAACGTTGATATATCATTATTGTTATTTTTTTCTAATGTTACCCAAACCAGCCATTTTCATATGCAAAAAAACTTGTGAGTATAAGTTTGCTGAACAAAATATGTATAATGTCATTAGATTTTGACTGCCCGAGAAAGAATAATGTTTTTACGCGATATTTGATATTTTTAATTTAGTAAGCATTATTCAATCCAACTATATTGTATTTACGAGTAATTAAAACAAGCATCACGAGCGAACCTCATATAAAATTATAGCTGAATCTCAAACAAACAACCAATAAGGATGTAAGATGAAAAATTGTATCTTAAAGAATATAATGTTTTTAAGTATATAAAATAGGAAAACTATTAGCACCAATTCGTAACGTAAAATCAGATGACTAACAGAGAACGTGAAATCGTCGGCAAAAAAAATCTTCTTTTTTATTGCTTCATAGTTCGAGAAGAGGAAGGACTCATCCTTTTGAAAGAAAAAGAGAAGTAAGTTATGATCGATAATTTGAAATTGTTAAGATTTTGAGTTCAACCAGTGTTGTACCGCCGATACGACTTATAATTTGAAACTAATCTATAATGATGCGTTGACGAATAGTATATTGTTGCACTAAGTATATTCCATTGACTGCTGTCTCACTCAGCATTTTACCATATTACAGCAAAGGTCACACTGTGCCGGGTCAATGTCGATGACCATTGTATGCGATTGGTCATGCCCTCGACTTTTTGTCAATTAAGCCGACAGTAATGTTGTGTACATTATATTATTATTAAGCAACACGTGAAGGAATTACTCATACATACTTCGAGTAGTGGCACGTAGGGATTGATTGTATTTAAATATTTATTTGATAATGATATTCTTACATAGTTTTAACTTTTCCTTAGCCGTAATTTTTACTTAATTAGTATTTTTCCGTAATTTTATGTAAAATCATTATAACCGAAACCCTTGAATTTCTTACAGATAATTACATTTTTATTTTGATAAGGAAAGAGTACACATTTAAATTACATACAATCATGAGAACAAACATTATTTTGGTCATGATATGAAAAATAAGCCTTAAAAAGAAATCAAACGAGTAAATCATGTGTAAAATTAAATTTCAATAAAGTTGTAAACGCTATTGTAAAAATACTTCAAGCTGGTTGATTTCAAAGCAATTATTCCGCATAATATTTTCCGAAGCATCTTGAACAAAAGTGCCTTTTAAATAGGTATTTTTTGCTCCTGCAAATTATCATTCTGCATGAAAGAACGCTCTATCATCATTTAGGGTTCAGTTAGCAGTATTTTACCATTCAAACTTATAGAAAGAGGAATTATATGAGTCCCTTTAGAATTTCCCTCTACAAAAGAGGTGATGGGATATTTTGTGCTTCTTAATGATAGCTAAAGAGAAGTTTCTAAGTCATGAAAATGATTGACGAAATTTGAATTTATATCTATACTTATATGTATAAAAAAGCTGAGGAGTCGCTAAGTTTGTTTAAACGTGGTAATATCAGGAACTTTTGGTTTTAATTGAGGCATTATTGTCCATTTGTCGAGGTAGGCTTTGCGCTATAGTACATGATAATATGTGTGCGTAAACCGAAATCTACGCGGAGAGAGTTGTGAGCGGCCGCTACTTTTTTTTAATAAATTGGTATGGTATAAGATTTTTATCGATCCTTGCACAGAAAATAGACGTATATCATTTGCTTGTGAAAGGTAAGAAGTTCAACAATGAGTTAGTACTTCAGCATAATCATCAACTGGTTCAATCAAGCCTTTAGAGAAACAATAATATTTCAAAAGTCTGACTATTTCAACTAATTTAATCTCCTTTGTTTTTATTGTGTCTGAGCATCTCTTTGCAGTGTATTTTGTCGATATTTTTTGTTCTTGTGGTATGTTCACGTCATCTTTAATCTCTTAAAACAAGTTTCTCTATTGCCTGGCCTATAATTTAGATATTTTTAGCGGCAAAAAATATACCGAGGTGTCGTCCCACACAAGGTTTTAATAATATTTATAATCTCCTTAATAAAACCAATCAAACCAGATAGCATAAACTGTTATGTCGATATCTGCTTTTTGTCTTACTTGGGTTTATTTCCACATGTAAATCAAATCAACTGAATCTTCAAAGTAGGAACCTTTGACCATTACAATCATCATATTATCCTGATTATGTTCAATTTATTTATTCTGCACACACATTCTTAGCAATACCTAAATAATGACCTCGGAGATTTTCTCATCGCTTCAAACATCTCCCTACTACTACGTTTTAAGGAATTATAAATGTTTCATCTCTACTTTAAAAAGTCCTCCGACCTGCTTCATTTCTGTCGAGTAAGGTCGATTTCTTACCCATTCATAACCAAAAACTCATAACCGATGAGAGTATCCACTCATAACCGTGGTGATATATTTTCTAGAGTTTGATTAGGAAGCTTTATGTGTTCAAAGCAGGACAGGCACAAATATGTAACTATTATATAGTAAGCATTTGATTTCAGTATTCAAACCATCGGCAAGTAAGAATTTTGGATGGAAAAATCCAATCCAACAAAGACAAAACTGGAATCTCTGGTGCAACTGTTGCGCACGTGACTATTTACTGCGTGAAGAAAGTAGAAGTAGATTAGTCTGTTTGACCTATTTTCTTCACTTACGCTTCTTTTGAGGGAAGGTTATACATCAAATAAGTTGCCAAACTAAAGAACTTAAGGAAAGAATACCGATAATATTTCAAAAATGTTGATGGTATTGACGTCGAAACAATTAACATTGTTGATAGTGATATTAACAGTTAGGTACTACCTGATGATTGACAAATTGGTATGTTTAGAATTAAATATAACAACGCTTAGATGCCATTTAAACTAGTCAATTAAATAAACGTTAAGATAAAATAATAAAATGTCGACAAATACTTGAATATAAATAATACATGAGATAATAAAATATCGACGAATAGTAGACAATACTTGAGTACTTTATATGTGTTTACTTGTACGTCCATATTTTCTTTCTATTTTACATCTGCTTTTTGCAGTCTACTACTGGACAAAGATCACCCCAGTTAGGAGATTATTTTTTATTTTTATTTATAAAACTTTATTGACCACACAAAAAGCAGGTACAAAAGGCGGACTTAACGCTAAAAGCGTTCTCTGCCAGTCAACCTTTAGGAAAAACGAAATGTTAATCGCGGCAAAGAGCAAATTAGAAAATAAATTTGAAAATACATGAATTACCTAAACCAAACTTAAGATTATCAGATAATAAACATACACGAATACAAACTTATATTATAATAGAATAAATACATAAACATACATACATATAATATTGATGATGATTTCCACATAATTAATCAGATAAAGGGAATAGAAATCAATCAATACCACATCAGGCTTTTAACAGAAACTCACGTACCTTCCAAAAATTATTTCCATAGATACTAGGCTTAACAGTAAGAATGGTGACTGTCGTATAACACACAGGGTAGCTTTACTCTGTGTTGTATACGTTGAGGTGTTACTACTACGTACAGAGCAGACACCCCGAAGGAATATTTTGTTGTACGCACTGTTGTCCATGTTCGAAAAGATGCTGTCTTGCGTTTTAAAACATGTACAAATCATTACGGGATGAAAAATAAAGCTAGTCTTCTTTTTATAGATAAAAACACAGAAAAAAACTCTAAATTATCCGCCCCTTTCCTCCAAGTGGACACATAGATTTTGTTCTCGATGTCAACTCTACACGTTGTATTACTACAACTCTCAATGGTTTTATACGACAGTCAATCTGTCGACTGTTCCCGCCGGAATCTTAGTCGTTTCTTACGATACACATGGGAATCAATAGAATTGTACTTTTCTAGACCGGTACTACACCGCAAACGGCACAGCAAATTTACCCCACTATAAAAAAAGTGCAGAAACTCGACCAAAACCTTGGTTCGTACGGAACCTTATCCTCAAAGCAACACGTCGAATGGAACACGAATGTGTTAACAGGTAAACTCGAAGTGGGCCATTGGCATTTATAATCAAAAGGCCTTGATTGCCGCGGTTACTTATTGGGTCGTATGCCAGCTGCTTGTACGGCTATTAGCATTTGCCTCAAAGTCATAGGACTGAAATAATTTTGCCGTGTTTCAAAGTATATTTGACTGACTGGATGGCTAAAGAGACAGGTCCTTTCTTATTAGAGGGAAGCCTTCTGCGCGATTAGTCCTTTTATCCGGCCTAGCAAAACTGAAGTTATATAAACATATGAACGTATTGAAAATAAATTTAAATTGATTTCCATGCCAATTAAAAAAAGCAATATACGTTATAAATATACTAGTGTTATATGTATTGTAGTTTAAAGCCTTCGTCGACAAAGGGACTATCCAACACGAAAAGGTTATTTGGAGTAGGTCACGAAAAAATTGGTGACCAATTTAGTTATTTATAGTAAAATTATTTACTTGTTTTTCGTCAATAACCAATGATCTACTGATGGGCATAGCAAATTCAAGATTTGTCTCCTTATTGGCGTGACGAAGAATGTTTAATTTTTGGTACATTGGTAGTCGTCATCCTTTGAAAGTTGAAGGAGAAAAACAACCTGGATCTTTAAACCACCCATTGGTGTTCCTGCAATTTTAACATATTTTTGGTACTTTGACATGGTAAATGACGGTTTATGGTAGTCGACACTTTGCCTAGTATGATATTTATGTACAAACGTTAACTAACTATCATTATGGTATTATAAAATCAACCTCAAACTAACCTATCCTATAACATTGTAGGTGCCTTTTGATAATATTATTTCTACATTTTTAAATGATGAATTACAATTCACAATATGGAATCTCCGTGGCATACTAATATGACATAATAAAAATAGTTGTGTCTGGTATAATTACTTTACTCTATGGTTGTGTCATATAACGTCTCACGAAAGCTAATGGAATCATTATAGAGAAATATCAATAAATTAATGTTTCACAGACACCAGGATTTGAATAATTTGGTGTTGTAAGATTCGATTAATATTAAAATTCGTCCCATTTCCTATCAACCTGTTTACATATTGAGAGTCATTGACTTTTTTTACAAATTGTTGAATTAGTAGGTAGTATTCATTGACGTCAACGTTTATTATACCAATGTTGTGTTGCTTTTTCATACTTTAGAGTCTTTGTCTTCACGTAAATTATTCGTTCTACCTTCAAGACAAAATTAAAGGCGTGACAAGCGACAGAAGGTAATTCGTCACGCCTCATATTTTAACTTCATTATGTTTCATGCGATATTTATGACAACAGTAATTTGTTACTGTTATTAAGTAGATGATTATTGTAGGTTATAAATCTTGATTTATAGAATTAAAGGTCAACCGGGGAGGCTATGGTACGCGCAATTGATACCTCTGCGAAGTTTCATGCGACTACGGGCGTCGGTAAAAAAGACATTGCCGGCCTTCAAGAACCCATGTATTCAAGAGTGAAGTAGACCTCATCTTGATTGAGGAGCTCGATGGCGAAGTGGTAAGTGCGCTTTGCCTGCGATTGCTAAGTAAAGCAACTTTCGCAGAGGCCAGTCATCAGATAGGCGAACAAAAAATTTCGTCTCGAGCTCCTCCGTGCTTCGGAAGGCACGTTAAGCGGGCATGTCAAAGCGCGAGTGCTGGGGCCCTAATCAACCACTCGCCATCGTTTGATATCCTATATACCTGGGTACCTATCTATGGCAGACAATAATAAGTCAGTTATGAGGTAGGTACTGAACACAAAATTATACGGACGTGAGCCAAGGAGCTAAAACGTAGCCACCGCACCGCTTCAAAATGTGGTCTAGACGCAGTGTCATAAATACTTAGACTATCTTTATCCTTAAACAGCATGATAATATCATAAAAAATGTGTATCTTTTCTGTAAATATTACACTATTTCTTTTTCTAATATCATCGTGATGCTTTGAAAAGTGGTTTTAATTTTATTTAATGTGTTAAGGAGGGATGTTATGGATATGGCATGTCGGATACGGATTGAATACGGATATACTTATGCTAGCTTTTGTTATTTGTATGGTAATGACTTTATGTTTTTAGCTTTATAAAGTATACTTTCATATAGTGCATTAGAAAGAATTTGAATAAAATTTATTAAATAGTTTTAGATCGAGATTGAGCTTTGTGGAACTTTTGCTGGTCTGGGGAAGTACCTCCACCTTACAGAAGACCGCACTAAACAAGCAATTCGTAACTGTTGTGCTTTGTTTCTACCAGTGAGTAAGGTCGCCAGAGCTCTGTTGCTCTGTCAGGCAACGCATCTGCGACCCTTGTGCGGTTGTTGATGTCCATGGGCAGCGGTGATCACTTACCATCAGGTGACCCGCTTGTTCGTTTACTTCCCTATCAAATAAAAATAAAAAATAAATCCTGCATCCTTTGTTTTGTATCAACCTATGTACTTTGATCTGTGAATAATCTCGAAGATATTTATTCCTTGTATGAGTAAGACTATATGCATAATGATCCTACTGATAAAAATATATTTTTTCATCAACGCATTTACGGTGCAATCACTTGCCCTTCATCTCACATCTATCTTGCTAGGGCAACAATCTGATACGACAAAGACAATATTAATAAAATAAAAGGTATAACTACATTTATTAGTTCTATCGAATCTTTCGAATTACGATAGTTTTTTAAAGAACTAATAAATTATGCCTAGTAATCTAATTGCCTAGTTATTCGTGGGAGTCGGTGATGATACGGTGATGATGAAGGCTCAAGGGTTTGTTTTATGCTTGAACGCGCTAATCACTGAAACTACTGTACCTATACTAAACTACTGATAGTCTAACAGCTATACTTAATATAACATTATGAGTGCGGAAACCGAAATCCACGGGTAAGAAATCGCGTACGGCCGTTAGTGCTAATAAAATCAAAAATTATAGAATATTTTGACTTAAACCATACATTACCATAAAACCCATCTTTGTTACGAAAACCATGGAGGCCTTTGCCTTGCAGTGGGTCATTAATAGGCTGTTTAAAAAATGAAAAAAAAACACCTCAAATATTGCTCGAGATAGGACTTATGTTACCACTTTTAGAGCAATTAAATATCCAACCAACCCATCTATAAGAAAAATTAGGACGAATCACGTTGATCGTACTTAATATGATTCCCTTTCACCTGCTATGATGGCAAGGTGAACAAGTAAGCACCTGTTGGTAGTCTTTGAAATATCCGGCGGTATTGCAAGCGTACAAATTGATAAGAATCGTCGTGGAAATTGAAAATATCTTGTTCAGGTCATTAGTATCTTCACGGAGATAAAAATTAATTCGATTTTTTATCCTTGAATGAAACATCATCGTGATGAAGTGTATGACAGGATAGTGTATTGTGTGCACAAATGAATGCTCACGAAATGTTAAATAAATTACTAAATTGGACTAACACACTAATTTCCTAGCCCCAAACTTAGCTCGAAGCTTGTACTTATGGATGCTAGAGCACGGATAGACATACTTAACAAACATATAAACATCTATGACAAACGCAATCAAATTCGATGTGAAGCGATCATCGCTTTACATTACACGGTAGAGGCATGTCAAGGGTATATAATTACAAGTATATAAACACAACCAAAATCACTAACTTTACCGACCGTATGTGGCAGTTTAGAACTTATGCCAAGTGGCTATTGTGTGTGTAATGTCGTCAATGATTCATTTTTAAGAAGATAATTTATCTAAAACGGAGTAAATGTACTCAGAAGAAACGCTAAAAATCACAGGTGTATGTAAAAAGCATTCGCGGAAGTGGTCGATTCGTAAGAGAGCATTAGCCTTTACAAAGTTTGTTTTACAAAATAAATAAATAAGTGAATTCTTTAATTCTACGGCAAGAAAGCGAATAAGGTTACCAGCCGACTTATTACAACATCTTCATCATAAAACAATGCTTTTTTTTACGTGAGAAACAAGTAAAGGTGCCAAAGGTGACCTCATGTTATGCATAAACTCAGAATAATTCTTTTGCATATTTTTTAACTTTGATACATAAATAAGCTATTAATTTATAAAACAAAAACACTATACACTATCAAAAAACAACTGCTTTGAAATATAACTCCATTAAGATTAAAATTATTTTTTTGTTTTTACTGGGTAAAATATTTAGCTTGGTTTATCCTCAAACTTAATAGGTATAATTCAATAGATATTATAGGGTGATTGATCAAAAATTAATACAAAACCTAAAAAATATAAACATTACTTTACTTTTTTGTTAAAAGTGATGTGACTCACACTGAGTTGCCTTAATTAACAGCAAGAACAAAACTATTAGCTCTCTATGATCGGCTTATCAATTACTACCAATCACAATTTAAATTTGTAAGACAGACAAGAAAAATTTTAAAGCAAAACATTCAAAGAAAATAACTGTGTAACCGTGTTGTTAGCAGAAATAAAAATTATAATATCACTTACCATAAAGAGGTCCAACCATGATGAAGTATAGTGCAATGACCAAAATTATTTGCATTCGTCCATTTGATACCCTTGGTCGCAGAACCACCAGCACAGTATTGGCGACCAATCCAAACACATCACTTAATAATTGCACAAACTTATTTCTATCACTGGCACTCCTCGTTGCACTAGCCTCTTCAGTCACAACGTCTTCAAGTCTTAATAAACCGTACAAAAACGATGACGAGTGCAATACCAGCAATAACGAAAACACACCATAATATCCAAGACCTCGCAACAACACACCACTCAACGCAGTGCCGGTAGGCGTTCCGAAACTGACGAATATAGTAACTATCCCTAAACGAAACGTCCTGTTCTCCACTGTAGTCCTATCTGCCATGAAACTATACATCCCCATAAATATAATTATGTAACTTCCAGTAAACGCCGCTGGCAACGCTTCGATCAAAGCCGTCGCTGTTAACGAGAGCTCTTTGAAATAATACGTCGCCAATAGCAGGCCACAGTTCGTCATGATCTCCCCGACGAACGGGAATAAAATGCAGATTTTCCGCTTCTTATATTTATCACTCCACGCTCCCACAAACAGGACTAGGACGGCAGGGATGGCCGTCTGCAACGGGAACTTCCACGCCATCACGGTCGCGACTAGCGCTTGCACTTGATTGAGTTCATCTTCCAGACCGGTAGTGTTCAAGTCTCGCAGGCGATCGCACACTTCTTCCCCGAACTCGAAATGCACTCTGCATGATTTCTCCAAATGCATATTCTGCACTGCCATCGACGACAGCGACGTACACAGCATGTAAACAAACAGGCATGGCTCGACCGTCGTCTCGCGGAAGAACCCTTTCACTCCCTTCAAGAAACACTTTGATCTTTCCATCCATGTCAGCTTCTTTGAATTCTTCGTCAGTAACAAATTTGAATTGGTCAGATCGTTGACGCTGTATATTTTCTCTGTGCTCGCGAGCATGTTTATTCCCGTTCAAAGTCAAATCGTCGGGGCGCACGGCACTTTTATAGTCTCCGGGTGACTATCCGTTTAATCCGAGCCTTTTCCAAAAAACTTGAGCTGTTTATGTCGAGTTGTAAAGTGACGCGCGATATGCGTGCGCCCGCGCATACGAGACGCTCGCATCACGGCTGTTACGATAACAGAGGTCTTACCGTCGCGACACTACTTTTAAATAAATATCTCATTTATTTTTCACCTCATACAGTCTTGCGAGTTAAAATGATAATAAGAAAGACAACTGTGGGAAGTATTTAACTTATGGTTATTTAAATACGAAATGACAGGTGACTGGCTGCTATTGTTGTTGGGTAAATTGGCAGTCGCAAGTAGGTACTAAGTAAACTTGTTTTATCATAAACTTGAGATCACTACAGTATTAGGTAAACGGTTTAATCACTTGCGGTATCTAGTTCAATATGAATTTTCTTTGTGCTAGCAGGATACTTACATATAAATACTCAAATATCATTTTGAATCAATCATTGACGTTTTGATTTAATTTATTTATTTATTGATTTATTTATTTACTTTAATTAAAACGGTACAAAATACCAATTACATTAATTAAAGGTAGGTTACAAAAATACACAAATTAAAATTACACAAAACTAAATAATTCTAACACTAACATTTACATCTTCGCCTCACAAATTGTATTAGCATTAGGTATAAAGAAATTTGCCTAAAATGAATATAACCAAATACAACATTTAAAAAACCTAATGAAACCTTGTTTTATTGTATAAATTTTATTACCTACACTAATAAGTATCTAAGCACTTTGTGGGTGGTTACAATACTACTAAATATGTATACTAGGCTGTTTAAAAAAGAAAGTTAAACGTTAGTTTTTAAGATTAAATCTCTTTCTTATTTTACTATTATTTGAAGGCCAACATTCGATAGTAGCGCCACAGTACAAAAAAAGAACAGAAGTTGATGTTTTAACATTTGTAAGTTTTTTTTGTTGTGATTCTCGTTTTTTGCATTGTTCATATAAAAATGATCATGATATTGTGTTACATATTTAATCATTTGACTTCTTTTATGTTAAACAGGAAATAAACATACACAATCGATATCCTAATGATATTGCCGAGTCAATAAGTAGGTCAGACATGTTGTCTATGCAAATACGTTCGTGCAACTTCTTAAGAACTGGAAATACAACATCGACATAATATTGCATCGTCAGTGGATTATTATGTAAGTAAAGTAGCGCATACGTTGGGACGACGAGTTGATGTATGGAGCACTACCTATTTACTACGCGACGTATCAAGTAATGTGTAAATCTCTGCAAAGTATGAACCAAAGTCGCTTTCCGCTTATAATATTATATTTAATTTGATGTTTAAAACTATGCAATCGATCGTCATGACTTCTTATTAGATATAATGATTTGAGAGAAAGGTTTTACAATTATATTTTTCAGTTTAGTGTAGCCAGTTCAACTAGGACAGCGGTCATCAATTAACATCGGGTATCCGTTTTCTGTTCCTTTTTTCCTGACAAAAAACTATATCCCACTATGTGTGTATTGCTATATTATACTATGTCTCTACTTTGTGTATATACGTGGTTCAACCTATAAACTTTTTAAATCTCTGTAAACGTCAAATGGACCCAGCATAGTTTCGAGAAAATCCTCGAAGTATAACGAGTAAGACTGACAAGAAACTCGATAAGTACAATACTTAACCTGAAAGCTCGAAGTCCACTGATATGCTTAGCTATGTATATTGGGCATAATTGTAAAATATGGTCATTGGTGCCTTAAGTTCTAATGACTATTTTGAATGTCATGACAAGGTTAAAAAAATAAGTGTAATTGTCGTAATAAAGTTAACTTCTGATGGTAGTAACATATTAGAACTCTACAAATATAGATATTTTTAATTACAGAAATCTATTGTGCTTCATTTTTTAATTATTTTTTTTATTTAAATTTTGATGTCCAATTACTATTTGGTATCTGATTATTGGTAGGCCAAAAAGAAAATGACATGCAAAATTATTCTCTGTAAATCTTTATTCAAAACTAGCTGACCCGTCAGACTTTGTCCTGTCAAAAAAAAAATTAATCTGGCAGGGCTATTTTTAGGGTTTTCCCAGCAATTATTCGATTTTTCTCGCCGTAAGAACCATCCTTGGACTTCAACGGACATTTTAAAAAAATAATTGTTATTGAGTTATGCGCTTACCAACACATTTTGCGATTCATTTTTAAATTCAAAATAAATAATTTTGAATATAAAAATGACTTACAAACTTTATTTTATATATTATTGCTTTAAGTAGTGTTTCAAGTCAATGATCAAGTGCAGTCGCTAACTCGGCTTAGTGGCATTCCATCGCCTCCTCCCGGTTGCATTCTACGCTTTGTATGACACACTGCAACTCTGTGATGCAGTAATTCATATATTTTTAATAAAAAAAGAAATAAGATTTAAATAAAAAACAAGCTGGATACAATCAGCACACGGGGCGAGCGCCTTACTGGTTTTTTATGTTCTTAAATTTCTAAATGTATGAGTTAAATACTGTTATAATATTTGGAATAAATAAACTCCAAAACAACTATGAAAAAAACACTTCCTTTTTATTTAGTCGTCATGATGACTAATTAACGAGACGTTAACAATATCTAAAAAAACTATTAAAAAGTTTCCTTTTGTTTGATTTTTTTGTTTTTATTAATGGCAGCATTAATTGTATCTGATAAAATTTTGGACATGCAATCAAAGTTAACCTACTGCTTATTAGCCATCTACAGCACGTTCACGGAAAAAAAAATCTAAGCCACACAACGTGACGTAAGATAAAAGAGGTCGCTAACCTCCTTTGATGTTTCAATAGTCTAGCTTCGATACCGGCCAGTTTTCTAAATCAACCTTCTTAATTAACCGTGGTGTGCCGTGGTGTAGTGGTAGGAGCGCTGTGCTTTTAAACCTTGAAATTCGTGGATTCAAATCCTGCGATGAACATTTTCACTTTGTGTAGGTTTTCCTAGTATAATTAGGACATGACAGGCTTGTATCACTTGATTGTCTGATATAAACAATGATTCTGAAAGAGACGTTAGGTTCGTTGGTCCCTACTAAGATAAAACATTGACTTTCCCTTGAGCAGGGTAGCTCCAATGTAAAACCAAGGTGCTCTAATCAAGATCATAATTCAAAGCGTACGTACCTTAAGCTCCACATAGCATGTAACTGGGATTAACGAAAGGATGATGATAACTTAAGAAAAGAGTTATCGATTTTAATTAAGCCTACTCATGACATGCAGGCAAAAACAACCGTCGACGAAATTGAGTTTCTTTTTTTTCCTTCGCATGAATAGATCAGTTAAATTATGTTTTTTACGTTAAAGGGAAGGAATCAAGCCCTATGTGTCCAAAGCAACGCTGCCTCATGGACGCAAATAACTTCACATGGGTCACAAACGCGCCTTTGCATGCCCATACCCTCCTCAACTAAGCTCTAGAGATATAATCAATTAAACATAGAATGAGATTTCACGTAGAATGAAGGATGAAATAGCAATTTTTACCATAGGAAGCACTCTTGCTCGTTTACCTACCAATCAAGAAATCCAATGACTGCCAAAAAAGTAGGAATCAACCTATTAATGTCCCACTGCAGGGCTAAGGCTTCCATCATTTGGAATCATGTTTGCGTTACAAAATGAGTTTTGGCTTAATAACCACGCTAGCCAAACGCGGGTTGGCGATTACAAATCCGGGCTATGTTCGGAAAAAACGACACAAATTTTGCCCGACCCGGGAATTGAAACCAGAACCATGAGACCAAGGTCCGATACTTAAATCACTTGTCCATCGAGGTGTTCCCAAAATTGAATGACAATAAGTATCGGTATAAACAAATGCGATGTAGAAAAATAAATCCACTTTACTACTAGATTTACTTCGGTTATGTATTCCTAAAATTATTTCTTTGTATCGATTATTCCTAGCCTCATCCTAAATCATCTTCATAACTTTTACAAAGCAGTGACGTCATTGGTGTATGGATGCATTTCCTTAACTTCTGGTTTCTTCACCTCATTCCGTTCTTTCCGTTTGTGCATAAAGTACAGGGCTCTGCAAAAAAGAATACTTAATAAGGTACACTATAAGATCTATAGTCCGTTTCACCTAAGATGATCCCGGTGACTGTTGACGGTTTAAAGGAAAATCGACACTAGTCTAAAGCATTAGGAACCTTATCGAAAGCCATATAAATAGCTCGTGGAGCTTACTGCCTTGAAAGAAAGTTTAATTTCGTATAAGATGTATACCTGTCCAGAGATCATCTTAGCTGCAATGTACTGTAGTAAAACCATAGATATCAGCCACAGAACGCACTATGTTTGAGACCAGATGTAAGTCACACTAACATGGACACCTTAATAATTATATTACACCTAAATGGGTGACGTGGGTGGGTTGACAAACCCTTTACCCCTCAACACACCCAAGGCGGTGCCCTCATTAAAATGGAAATACACTAGGCGGAAAAAATGCAATCGAAGTTCGGTGTGACTACGCCTGCAGTGTATTATAAATGGAAGATGACACTATTCCAAAATCTCAGCACGTAATTTTGTATGTAAAATGCATTGCCGCCGAACTTCGGTCGTGGGATTCCAGCGTAGTGTGTGAATAAACCCAGGTCTCCGAAACATCTAAATAAATGTATGTTTGATAATACTTACACGAATAAAATTGCAGCAGGCAGTAATAATGGCACGGAAATAAAATAAACCACCCCATAGTTCTTTGATCTTATCCCATAAGTCCATGTTTGTGTATAAATGGGAAGAAATAAAGCAGGCGCCGCTGTTTCCATTACTCCCAACAATGCAACAACTTTACCTGTAAAAACATTAATTCCGTAATTGATAATCGTGTTGTATGGTCTCAGCTGTTTTAGACATTTCGACTGATAATTTTTAGTACGACCAAACTGTTTCCAGAAGACATCGAAGAAAACTACTAAAATGCATTCCCGGGAGAAGCAATCATACTTACTTTAGCTAACATGATTTGTAAGATCTAACGAAGTAAAAAAATAGTATGGATGGAAAAATAGGAAATAAATTGATTTTAACTTTTAACCTCTACCCGAAAATCAAAATCAAAAATATCTTGATTCAAATAGGCATACAAACAAACACTTTAGAACTGTCTTTTGAAAGACGAGCATGTATGCTATTTTTGTACATGAATGTAAATAGAAATCATTTTTTTGAAAAATGCTAAGGTTAAACGGGGTTACCTACCGATCAAGACGTCAGAAGATATTTTTAGAGACCTCGATCACAAAACAGAACTCCAAATTATATAAATATCGGAAAGTATTTAAATCACAGGCGTATGTTTAAAGTACTTATGCATACAGCCAAAGCGCTCGCTGGACCGATCAACATGGAGACTCTTTTTATCGGCCGCCAAGACCCACTTTGGGTTGCTGCGCCAGCCCAGGTTGTGAACCCCAGTTGTGATGTTGGCTAAACTAAAACATCAGAAGACGAAATTCCCCGCATACGTTACATTTCGTGTGTTCACAAACCATTACACATTTAAGTTACTTTATTACATGGTTCCCATTTTATCAAAGCCATCATATCAAGTTAAGACAATCAAGCAGACTCACCAATTTTGTTGTGATCGACTAATTTTGTTGTTAAAGATTTCAAAGCTATACTTCCCGCGTTAGAAAATATATCAACAAAATATGCAGCTAAATAATAGATTTTGTTTGGTGCCAGTCCGTATGAAATACTCGCCAGTATATTACTGGTTGCAGATAAAATCCCAAGCCAAGAATCATGAACATTAAACCTTTTACTTAAAACTGAGACTGCAATTGTTGTACCTGCAAAATAAAGAAACATAACATTTTTTAAAAGGTTCCGTATTTTTTAAAACAATTTACATTGTGATTTATGTCACAGGCTAGATATCTAGAATTATCACATTCATCTATACTTTTATAATAAAGCGGAAGAGTTTGCTTGTTTTAACGCGCTAATCTCAGAAACTACTAGTTCGAATTGATAACTAATTTTTGAGTTATATATTCCATTTTTTTGAGGAAGGCTTTAAGCTTAAATATGACACTATGTGTACGGGAACTGAAATCCACGGGGACGAAGTCGTGGGCAGCCGCTAGTACACAATAAGCACACTACGAGTCAATGTGTAAAATGCTTCAACATTGTGTCACCGTCATTCATCTATCTATACTTATAATAAATCTGCAGAGATGTCAATTCTGTACCTACATTAAATATTTTTCCAAAATAACTATCAGGGGGTGTTAAGTGATCGATACTGATACCAAAAATGCAATCAGTAAAATTTTTGTCTGTCTGTCTGTCTGTCTGTCTGTCTGTATGTTCCTTATAGAAACAAAAACTACTGGACGGATTTTGACGAAACTTGGTACCATTATTCTTCATACTCCTGGGCATATTATAGGATACTTTTCATCACGCTAACGTAGTGAAGGGAAATGTGGGGAAAACGGGAGAATTTACTCCATTTCTTAAGCTTCAGTCGCGTGTGCAGCCTTAATGGTTAAAGACACATAGAAATCATGTATGACGGAAATATTTTACATAAAATTGCCCCCCAACAGCATATGTCTATCTTTTATGGTTGACTCATAATAACACGTGCAACTCAAGATCCAAATTGGTTTGAACGCGCTAAACTCAGGGACTACTGGTTCGAATTGACAAAACATTTTGTGTTGGATAGTCCACTTACCACTTACCATTTGTCAAGGTAGGCTTTAAGCTATTGTATATTCCTTTATTTTATCATTGTAAATTGTGCTAGCGAACTATTTAGTTCTAAAATGTGCCGATAGATGGCGCACCTTGCTCGAGACGCGGCCGCGGATCTGAATCGCGGTGAACAGATGATTTCTCAAATGTATAAGATCTCCAGATTAATATTAATATAATTTTACTTTGACTATTAATTCTATCCTGAGTATTCCTGAGTGATGAGTCCCATAAAAGTGTGCAAGTTGACCGCATGCATGTAGACCGTTGTTTTATTCAGCTATTTTTAGTATGACTGTGTGCGGAAATTGTAACCCACGCGGACGGAGTCGCTGGCGGCCGCTAAGGACATAATATGTAGTTAAAACTGCGGTCTGAGTTCTCCAAATAGGAAAACCCAATTACAAACATTTTCCGAATTGAATTTCAAGCCTGAAGTAGCTGAGCTATTAAACAGTGCCGATGTCAAATAAACCTTTTAAGGCAACTTACCAATAATGGACACAAACTGTCCTACAGCCCTGTACATTGTGGTCGCTGATACATCCATCTGATGTCGATTCAAAGCATACGTTGTTGAGATTGCACTTTCCCCTGAAAAAATATACAAACAGAGTTACAGTCTTGTGATTTAATGTCTTATAAAAGTACTGTTACTAGTATTATAGTAGAAGGAGCCTAAGTACTCTCTCCGGAAGGTTTTCATAATACTTTACAAGAAAAAACATAGCTGACATTTCTTATTATAAAGGATAACTTTTACAATACGACAGTTTTTTCGTAACATAAATTAAAAATGTAGTAAATTTAAGTATAATCCTACATAAACGTCCCAATTCAAGGCAAAGGACTCTGTCATTTGAAACTTGGTTTCACTACAATGATTGGTGTAAGCTTTATCACCCCACTTGCCAAATGCGCATTGGTGCTCAATACAAGTTCGGTAAAACCAACACAATTTTGACTACGGCCCGGTTTACTCTGCTAAATCGTTCACTCTATTAAATGAAAAAGAAAAAAATAACACCTATCTCTGCCTGCTACAGGATTTTGTATAAAGTTTTCAGGAAGATAGCATAAAAGTAAATAAGGGTTTTTTTAATTTGAACTTTGTAATTCAAACAGGTCAACAGGCATTTCTCGCCCAGAGTACGTCGCTGTCATTGTAAGAATCAATTAATAATCATAATTTAATGGTAACCATGATATCTTACCAGTGGCTGTGCCAGTATTTATTATTGTTATCGCACACGCCATGATGAGCTGGGCTAATAGAAATCCGCGACTTGTAAAAATTATTGATATCGCATCCCAAATATTTCGCGGATGAAAGAACTGAGTCACTGCATAGAAAAATGATCCCTCAGATTTTTTTTGCCTTACATTCTTAATTCGAAAACATACATATATAATGTTTATCACTTGCAGGGATAACGTTGCTCCAAACAACATGTAGGCGTTGACGATATTGACCAACACTCCAGATATAAACAAAAACACTGTTTGTTGGATGGATGCTAGTATAAAAAGCAGGCCAAATCTTGCAGTACGTGATTCTTTTGTTGTGATTTCTGCAATATAGTTTATATAACCAACAAAAGCCACATTGAATCCCCCAGTAAATAGTGCTAATATCAAATCAGTTGCTGCTAAGGTCCACAAAGGCCACTCCTCCATATAGTAAGTTGCTATCATCAATACAATGTAATATGCTATTTCTCCCATCACAGGAAGGATCATCATCATTTTTCTATTCCCTGTTCGATCACTCCAAGCGCCCATTAGAAGTACCAATAAAACTGTTATAGTAATTCTAACTGGACCTGACCACAATTCTACGTTATTTATAACTATCGAAGTTTCACCAGTGGCCGCGATAGTTTCGTTACTATCATGAATACCCTGAACAACTTTAAGACATATATCTTCAGAATATTTAAGATCAGCACGGCACGCTTTTTCCAAGGAAATATTCGTTTGCACTGGAGCGCTTAAAAACGCTGCTAAGCTGTACAACAGCAAGGATGGCTCTACTGTTAACACTTTAATAGCTGACACAAAAGCTTTCCACAAATTAAAAGGCTTCTTCTTTATCTCTTCGATACCACCATTGATATTATTAGAGTCACTCATTTCTGTAACACCTTCACACTTTTCGTTCATTTTATGTTTCACTTTGTACAGTAGCCTTTTGTGATAAACAATAATCAAATGCCTAGTTTTCAACAACAATATGAAACTATCAAACAAGATAGAAGGAATTACATAAAACTGGTTTCATAACCGGATATGTTAAGGTCATCGGTAAATACTTTAGACATCATGTATTGTAATCAAAATACCATATACCTAGAGCTAGTGTTCAAATTAAAACACAATATAGATGTACATGGATGGCATTGAGGTCTTTGTTCTGAATACATTTTTTTATGATAATTATAAAAAAAGTGATGTCATTGACACAATCTCCAAGATTTTTTAGTTGCTACGAGATTGACAGAATCTCTATACAGGGTGGAATTTTGACATTGAAGGGCAAAAATATTAACCGTTGTAGTTACAAGAAAATATTGTTAGGCAACCATATGCAACTTTTTAGACATTTTGATCTGCATTCATAGATTTCCGAAATAAGGTACTGTCAATAAGAAAATGCTATAATAGCAAAAAAATGTTTTCATGCCATTCGATTCTATTTCACGTGTGGATGAACAGGCTCTAAAGAACCATTTAAGGTTATTTAAAATGTAGTACTTAAAATGTCAGAAATCGCAAAATTTCACAAAAACTGAAAGGCGAAATAGCAAGTATATCTACTAAAATCAAATATGAATTCAATAACAGCGAATAAATTTAAAAAAACAAACAGGTTAACAAATTTTATTATATTAAATCTTAAAAACTTTCACAATGCGGTGACGTCATTGGTGTATGCATGCATTTCCTTAACTTCTTGGTTCTTCACCTCATTCCGTTCTTTTCGTTTGTGCATAAAGTACAGGGCTCTGCAAATAAGAATACTTAGCGAGAAAAACTATATACTCTCGTTACACATTTTGAAATTAATATATAATGACCCAATGAATGCTAAAATTTGTAAGGAATTCGTATTCGTATTCTTAGACTTTTCATTTAAGTATTGACTTTTTGTGGAGGACTGATATTACTAACAGTTATTTTTAACATAAACTTTGTAATCAATTGACAATACATCAAAAACCTGCATTATGTACCATGTGCTTACAGTAGTTTATTGCATGACTTATAGTGCGACTAGTTTACTGCAATAAAGCGGCATATCCAACATTATAGTTTTACTTGAACATTATATGAGTAAATTAAATTAAATTTATCTATTAATTGTAATCGTGTTAATTGAATTGTATCGCGCGTTGGGAATAACTAGTGAAATAATCCATGTCTTCGAAAGAAATAATATTTTTAATAATACTTACAAGAATAAAATCACAGCAGGCAGCAATAATGGCACGGAAATAAAATAAACAACCCCAAAGTTTTTAGTTCTAACTCCATAAGTCCATGTTTGTGTATAAAGGGGAAGAAATATTGCAGGCGCCGCTGTTTCCATTACTCCCAACAAAGCAACAACTTTACCTGTAAAAAATATTAATTCTGTTGTTTCATTTTAAAATTATTAGACCAACCTTTTTTTTCCCCGCGGACGTCGAAGAAATCGACAAAAAAATTAATTACAGGGAGATGTGTAGGAATCACACTAACCATAGCTAAAATAATTATTGGGAAATATAAATACGTCCAAAAAACTAAATAATATTAAGGACTAGCGAAACAAACAAATCGGACCAGTAGTTCCTGAGATTAGCGCGTTCAAACAAACAAACATACAAACAAACTCTTCAGCCTTATATATTAGTAAAAAAAGATATATAAACTGATAAAAAGACGAGTGTGTAATTTTAGTAAATATAAATAGAAGTACACTTTGGGAGAAAGAGCCTAATTAAACAGTCAGAATATAATAATATTATATGTTTATAAAATATCACAAAATCACAAATAACCCACACAATTCAAATATCGGCAAATAATGCTCGAATAATAGACGTTTATAAAAAGTAATTTTTAATGTATATCGTTTTTTTAAAAGCCATAATCATTGTACCGACCAAAATATGTGAAAGGAGACTCTTTTAATCGGAAGCCAAGACTAACTTTGGGTCGCTTTCCCAGCACAAGTAGTTCGTTGTTATGATAGCTAAAACATCAGAAGATGATATTCCCGCTCACGTTATCATTCGGTTTTACTTCTATGACAGCCATTCATATCAAGTCATAAAATCATAGAAAATTTATTATAGAAAATGCAGACTTACCAATTTTATTGTGATCAACTAATTTTGTTGTTAAGGATTTTAAAGCTATACTTCCTACGTTAGAAAACATATCAACAAAATATGCAGCTAAATAATAAATTTTGTTTGGTGCCAGTCCGTATGAAATACTCGCCAGCATATTACTGGTTGCAGATAAAATCCCAAGCCAAGAGTCATGAATATTAAACCTTTTACTTAAAACTGAGACTGCAATTGTTGTACCTGTAATAAAGAATAGCATATTAATAAATCCTGCGGTCTCGGAGTTCTCCAAACAGAAAAAGCTGAATACAAACTTTTCCGAATTGGATTTCAGGCCTGAAGTTATGTTCGTAATCCGTGAGAATATCAAATCAACCTTACCAACAATGGCCACAAACTGTCCTACAGCCCTGTACATTGTGCTCACTGATACATCCATCTGATGTCGATTCAAAGCATACGATGTTGAGATTGCACTTTCCCCTGAAACATACAATAACAGTTACAATCTTAACGTTATAGATCATTGACTCCTGATATGATCTCTCTGTCTGGAATATATTCATATAACTTTACAAGAAAAACATCGGTTTATTATCATAAAGGACCTGTACATTACAATAAGTTTTTGTGTTATCATCAAAAAATGCTTGAACTTGAAGAAGCGGCCTATCCTAATGTCCCACTGCAAGGCCTCTGTTCGTAAAAACCACCGCAATTTTATCTACATGTGCGTCTACGACCACTGCATGGTACAGACATCACACAGACCGTCGAAATGTTAAAAAAAGTTTAACAAAACTAAATAACTAAGAGATACAAATTAAAAACATCCTCTTTCATCTTGTAATTAAAAAATACAACTTTATCAGCTGTAGGTTTTTATATAAAGTTTCCTGGAAGACATCATAAAAGTACTCGTAAATATAGGCATTTTGATGATTGTGCTTTTGTAAAACTCGTTAAAACAGGTCAAGAGGCATCTGTCTGGTCATTGTAAAAGTCCCATAAACATTTATGATTAGTTTCTATGTAATATCTTACCAGTAGCAGTGCCAGTATTTATGATTGTGATCGCACACGCTATGATGAGCTGTGCTAATAGAATTCCGCGGCTTGTAAAAATGATTGATACGGCATCCCAAACGTTTCTCGGATGAAAAAACTGAGACACTGCATTGAAATACGATCCCTCAGATGTATTCTTTCTAACGTTCTTAATTCGGAAACTTATACATATTATATTGATCACATGCAGGGCTAACGTTGCTCCAAACAATATGTAGGCGTTGACGATATTAACCAACACTCCAGATATAACCCCAAGCACGGTTTGTTGGATGGAAGCTAGTATAAAAAATAGACCAAATCTTGCTGTTCGTGATTCTTTTGTTGTGATTTCTGCAAGATAGTTAATAAATCCAACAAAAGCTACATTAAAACCTCCAGTAAAAAGTGCTACTATTAACTCAGTTACTACTATAGTCCACAAAGGCCACTCCTCCATAAAGTAAGTTGCTAACATTAGTACAGTGTAATATGCTATTTCTCCCATCACTGGAAGGATCATCATCATTTTTCTATTTCCCGTTCGATCACTCCAAGCTCCCATTAGAAGTACTAATAACACTGTTATCGTAGTTTTAGCTGGATCAGACCACAAATCTATGTTATTTCTAAATATTGTACTTTCACCAGTGGCCGCAATGGTTTCGTTATTGTCATGAATACCCTTTACGACTTTAATACATATATCTTCAGAATATTTAAGATCAGCACGGCACACCTTCTCTATTAACATATTTGTCAGCGGTGGACGGCTTATAAATATTGCCAAAATGTACAAGAGTAAGCAAGGCTCCACTGTTAACACTTTAATAGCTGTCACAAAAGTATTCCACAATTTAAAAGGCTTCTTCTTTGCTTCATCGTTTCTTTCATCGTTACCACTATTGATATTACAGTCACTCATTTCAGTAGCACCTTCACACTTTACACTCATTTTATGATTCACCTTGCACACTTGCACACTTGCCTTTTTGGCATGCACTAAGCAAATGCTTAGTTTCAACAACAACGTGAAACTATCAAATAAGATGGAGGGATCCAAAACTGGTTTCATAACCTGAGATGTTAAGGTCATCGGGAAATTATTAACAAAAATATTATTCATAACAAAATACCATATTAAGCTAGTGTTTCTAGTAAAAGTTTACAGCTTGAAGTTAATTCTTCTAAATACAATACCGGTTTCTATAATCATAAAATCGTGATGTCATTGACACATACTCGATGATTTAGTCCAATAGCTAAGAGATTGACCATATCTCTATATTATTATGTATAATTGGCCGTCCGCGACTTCGTCCCGTGGATTTCGGTTTCCGCCCACATAGTACATATTTATTGTATGTAGCTTAAAGTCTGCCTCGGCAAATTCGGCCTTATTATGTAAGTAAGTATAGTTTAATATTTCAGCAATGCAAATCCAAAATTGTACATACATACATTAATTATGTTTCATTATGGGTAGGGAAAAATAAGTTCTCATAAAAATATGTTTTATTTTATTTTGTGATTACTAAATTACAATAAAACGTTATGCTAAAATTATGAGTAAATTACTAATTCAATAAAAATATTCTTATCCAATCGATTAATTGAAATTTCTCCAAATTCCCAAAAATAATTGATGATACTGGCATACTCGGAGTTACGTGATAATTATATTTAGTCATTATAAATATGTATAATAAATTAAAACAAGAAAGCCTCATTAATTCATTATAAGGCTGTAACATCATTCTCATACACATGCATCTCCTTAACTTCAGGATGTTGTACCTCATCCCTCCTCTGTTTCTTGTTGAAAATGTATAAGATACTGAAACAATTAGTTCTGTTATTATCACCAGTGAAAAAAAGATCGGAAGAGCTAAGTGAAACTTCCACTTGAATGAGCCGCTCGTCTAGGGAAGTACATCACCTTACAGATGACCACAGTGAAGTAGCACTTCGTGACTGTTTTGCTATGTTCCTGCTAATGCGAAGGTCACCAGAGCTCAATTAGGGAGGGTATGGGATCTTAAAGGCAGGCAACGCATCTGCGACCCTTGTGCGGTTGTTGATGTCCATGGGCAGCGGTGATCACTTACTATCTGGTAAATTTCTTGTTCGTTTGCCTTCCTATAGTATAAATGAATAAAAAACGAACTTAAATAAATATGAATTATTGTAGACAATGAAGAATCGTCATGAAGTGCACCATGAAGTGATTCTACCTTCCACCACTGACTTCAGAAAACAAAAATAAATCGAGACGAGACGGTAAGACACTCAATGGTAGCTATTTTGAAATAACCATTATATTCTTTGAAGACTATATTTTTTTAGACTGAAAGGGCATTCTGTACTTACATAAATATAATGAAGTCAGGCACTGTCATCACAGCACCAAGAATGTAAACAGCCCCGGGAAAAGTCTCCAAAGTGAGAGTAAATATTTTACTATACATCGGCACGTAAATTGTGGGTACGATGGAGTCTATAAACCCGATGAGCGAACACATTTTACCTGAAAATTTAAAAACAAAATAGGTTCAGATAAATGTAATATAACCGCCAATGCAGTCGTGAGTTTCATTTATACAATGATTTCCAATGTAATGGTCCTCAGTAATGAGAAATACTAATCAATGAGAAGGAGCTTCAAAAAGTGGAATTCTAGTCAATGCACTTCATCACAGGCAATCAGTGTAGGTAATAATAATAAGACGCTTTAGAACTTCGATGATGCGGATATAATCATCAAACGATTACATCAACACTGATAAAAAACTGGCAGAGCTTGTACGGAACACATTCCGAATGCAAAGAAAGAGCGTGGGTTTTTTGTAGAGATTCCGTTAGTTTTACTAAAGTTTGTTCATATTTTGGTCAAAATATATACAGCAGGGGTTAAGTAGGTAGAGGGTGCACCAATGCCCATACACGCTGTTGGTCTATTTAGACTGAAGCATTGGTGAGCAAAACGGGTTCAAAAAAAATGGAGGGAGGGTGTAACATTTACACAGGAAGTTTGGTCAAATATTTGATAAACTTATTTGGCATTCTTGAGGAAAGATGAAGGTTACTTCATAAGCCAGCGGGCTCCTATTAAGCTGTGTTGTGCCGACCTTGGGCAAAGGTTACATATTATATTAAACAAAAACCAGATCTTGTGGTTTATGGAAATTACTGAGACATTCGCTAGGATATATTTTATGTTCTATTCTTCCTCATGTTTTTTCTGTAGTAAACAATCACACCCTGCATCCTGGGTAAAACAGCAGACTCTGTTATACCTAACAATCATGTGGCGTAATAATGATGGGTCATTCCTTAGCAGGAAGACTGAAAATCTTACTTATTAAAATGACTCGCAAGTTGCAACCCTTTAGTTTTTCCGTAGCCAAAATGGCAAAAAAACGGAACCCTTATAGATTCGTCATGTCTGTCTGTCTGTCTGTCTGTCTGTCTGTCCGCCAGTCTGTCACAGCCACTTTTTTCCGAAACTATAAGTACTATACTATTGAAACTTGGTGAGTAGATGTATTCTGTGAACCGCAACAAGGTTTGCACACGAAAATATAAAAAAAAAATAAAAAAATGGGGGGTCCTCATAGTTAGAACTGAAACTGTTTTTTTTTTTTCATTAAACATATACGTGTGGGGTATCTATGGATAGGTCTTTAAAAATTATATTGAGGTTTCTAAACTCATTTTTTTCTTAAGTGAATACTTTGCGTGACAGACTCTTCCAAAGTGGAAAAAAGTGTGTCCCCCCCCCCTCTAACTTCTAAAGTAAGAGGATGATAAATCTGAAATAAATATATAATGTACATTACCATAAAAACTACCAACGAAAATTGGTTCGAACGAAATCTATTCAGTAGTTTTTTTAATACGTCAAAAATAGAATATGTACGGAACCCTCAGTGCGGGAGTCCGACTCGCACTTGGCCAATTTTTTTAGTCTTTTGCTAGCCAAATTGTGTAGCCATAGGACTCAAAACAAAAGACGGTCGACCACTACGTACAGATCCAAAAAGGAGACTAAGAAACCCATGAAAATCTGTGATGTTATAGAATTCCAGGAATGATATAGATTAGAGCCATGAAAAAGCTTTAACACGCTAAGGATTTGTTGTTTGTCCAGAGGTACATACAAACAAGAATCCATATCGAATCAAATATCATATTATGGATCCCTGCTCCTCATGACTCCTGAGAAAATATTGACTTTCCCCAATTAAAGTCGACCTTGATGTAATGGTCAAGAAGTTGACTACTAGACCAAGAGGTCGCAGGTTCGATCCCAGGACAGGACAATATTTGTGTGCATGAACAAACATGTATGTTTGCCTTGATCTGGATGTTATATGTAGCTGTTTAAGTATATTTCTCATACCACTGTACGAGTAGATACTGACATCTGTAGTGGTTAAGCTACTTAACACGGAGTCAGATTAATGTAGTTATGTGTGTTGTGAAATATTTAGTTTTTGCCATTTCATTATTGACCTAATAATACTAACCAACATCATCTGGGTCGACTATCTTCGTGCCCAAAGACCTGATTGCAGTTACTCCGGAATTCCCAAATATATCCAGGACTGGTCCACCGAAGAACCAATCTCTGGTGGGAGCCAACCCGTACCACGTTGAAGATGCAACTTTACTGAATGTGGCTATAAACGCTAACACTGTATCGTGGAATCCAAGCCATTTACTGAAGACTGTGACTGCTATTGATGTACCTGGAAAAGGAATTCAGCATTTAGGAAAAGAAACACCTCGTTTGTCTAGGGTTTCAACGGACATGATCAAGATGTCCTAGGTTCGATTCCTGGGTCGGACAAAAAAGTTGTGTCTGTTACGATTACAGTCGGGGTTCGATCACCAATCAGCATAAGACGAACGTGGTGATTAAGTCAAAGCCATCTTTCAATGATGATTTTTTGATATCCTTTGGCAGCGGTGATTTCTTTTGATCAGAACACACTTTTACTATTCTCAATCTATCAATCAGCCTATTGCCATCGTCTCTCGAACGTAGACCTTCCCCAGATTCCCCAAATCCCGGTTCTGTGCTGTGCGCATCCATGAAATACCTTCCCTCATATTACTATCATAATAAGGAACATAAAGAATAATTTAAAAGCTATATACACAGTCGGGTCATAAGTTCTGTCAAAACCTTATAATTTTGGATTTTCGAAGACCGGCCAGAAATTCAGCGACTAATTTAAAAAATAGAACATTTATACATGTCGGGAAAAGAAGAACTAATTATTTTTATACATATTTGAAAATGGAATGGACGATTAAAGACAATAGGTTCACGGGTTTTTCGTTGCACCGCTGTTGTAACGCATAGAAGGTGATTTTCAATTTCGTACAAAAGTTGAAAAAAGCGTCCTATTTCTTTTATTGTACTATCAATCGATACACTTAAGTCTCAAGATTTAAAAATCTTAAAAGAAGTGGCAGACCTTGCTCTTTTAGGAACACTAGTGGTCATCAGAGCAGTGAAGGCGTCAAACGAAAAAAATCCCGTGCGTAAACAAAAAACGCTAGCTCTCCAGCTGTGGCTAAGCAGAACCAAACTAAAAAGAGTGCTAAATGAAAACCTGAGACCACGTGCTTATCATAATAAGACCGGATTTTTTCTAATGATCGTATAAAGAAAATTAAGCAGGAAAGATCCCGGGCTCTGTTACGACGGCACGCGGGAAAAAAACTGCGAAATTCTTTTTTTTGGATGTCTTTTTTTTATGATAGGTTTAAGTTATCACAAAAAAAATGATGACGTGTATGCCCACGTTAGTGAAGAAGCAAGCACGTGTATTTTGAGGGACCAGTGCAGTCATCACCCTTACTCATTCATGATTTCCCTTCGACACTCGTATTCAGGCATAATTGAGGTGTTTTTCGGTAAAAAAGGGGGAAAATCAAGGCCGTAATATATCAAAATACTGTCCTAACAAGCATAGTACAACCTTTATCTTAAATAATAATCAAGAACAGACATAGGACATCCCAACAAGGCTCTACACCGACTCATATGGCCCGAAGCACGAAATACTGGTTCACGGCGCGCGGAATTGACTTCACCCGGCATGAGCACCGGCTCTCTTCTAGTCCACGTTTAAACCGATGGGATTACAAATTATACCAATATTTGAAGGGGAAAATCTGTACTTAACCTCACCAGAATTTGGTGTCTCTCCGAGCGTTTCTGGTTAAATCAGCGAAAGAAAGGTGAATTAATATGGTGCGTGCAGTGATCGCTGACTGTCTTCGTAGATTAAAGGCATCTGTCCAAAATGGAGGAGGACATTTCGAATGATGTTGATAAAATTATATTGCAAATTAAATAACCTTTCATTTCATATATAATTTTTATGTATATCTCCAAAGGTTTATCAATAATTTCCTAAAAAGTTTGTGACAGAACTTATGACCCGACTGAGTATATCTTACCAGCAATCCCGAGAAGTAAGGAATACGTGCTGAACAGACTGAAGTCCACTAAATCCATACTGTATCTATTTAGCGTGTACAGATACAGGATGGAACCTTCGCCTAGAAATAAAGTTTGGGTTACGTCAACACAATTATTATAATTATAGCTTGTTGATTAAACTAAAATTGATTTATAATCGGTGCGGTATTTTACAACACGTTTTAAATATTATTATATAAATATAAATAAAAAAATGATTAATTATAATAACACCACTTAACGATCAATCAATTCTCGAGTCCGAGTTTTTGTTGGATTTTTCGCATTCAAGGGGTTTGAGATCACAAATACACATTCATAGACTTTGTGAGTGTGAAATTATTTCAATTAAAGGCTTACATATTGAGTAGACAGATATATACATAAGATAAATACATAAGATATAAACAGGCAATAATATCTTGAATGTATTAAGTTATTTTTGAATGCATCGTATTTGATACCACTGATAAATTAGTAGACAATTTAAAATTCAGCGTAGGCCTTTTTTATGAAAAGCTTAAACGACGATGTATGATAATATGTATTATCATATCGAATCACAATAACGATTTATATACCATTATTATATTATTATATATATAGCGCAGACTGAATTTGCTGAACCATCCTTAATTTTGACACTTACTAAAGATTGCATGCCAAAAATTATAGAAAAAGATTTGTTTACCTGCAACAGGACCCGTGATAACAATATGAGCCCATATCACTAAAAGAATTTGAGCCAATCTTATTCCACGACTCTTGAAGATTATGGATATAGTTTCCCAAACGTTTCTTGGATGAAAGAAACGCCCCAATTTTTGAAAGAATGTGCCTTCGTCTTTAGTTTCTCTCACATCGTGTATTTTGAAATAGGTGTGGACGAATCCAATAAAGTAGAAAACCATTGACACTCCGAAAATTCCGTAGTAACCCATGGCCTCAGTTAGAACTCCACTTAAAGATGTTCCTACAGGAATTCCCATTGTCACTATCACGGCAACGACACCCATTCTGAGGGTACGGGTTTCTGGTGCTGTAACATCTGCTATGTAGCTATAAGATCCCATAAGAGCTACTGGCAGTCCTCCAGTGAACGTTGACGACATGGCTTCTATCAACCCCATACTCCAAAGAGGCCATTCTAAGAAATAATAAACACCCACTATCAGGCCAATAAGTGAAAGAAATTCTCCGATCAGGGGTATCAGCATCAACGCTTTCCTATTGCCGGTTCTGTCACTCCAGGCACCAATGAACAAAATAAATATGGCCGGTATACCAGTTTGAATAGGGTCTTTCCACGTAGCTATTTCAGCTACTAATATTGAAGATAACCCTAGGGCTTCGGTGGTGATATTGTCATCTAGCTCGCCAGCAATGGCTCGGAGACACACATG
This sequence comes from Nomophila noctuella, assembly GCA_958496325.1. Classification (NCBI taxonomy): domain Eukaryota; kingdom Metazoa; phylum Arthropoda; class Insecta; order Lepidoptera; family Crambidae; genus Nomophila; species Nomophila noctuella. Next base: position 5,204,204 of record OY292498.1, read on the forward strand.
TTCAGTATAGTTCAAATCTGCACGGCATGCCTTTTCTAAGTTTAGTTTTGATACAGTAATCGAACAAATAATTGTTGGTAAAATGTAGCATAGTAAATAAGGTTCAACGGTAATAAAATCCAGGTAGTTACGCAGTGTTTTCTTCAAATTAAACGGTTCCTTTTGTGTTGCTTCAGTTTTCTCTGTAACATTATCACTATTCACTTTATCACTAACAGATACACTTGTTTCAGTTTTTCCATTCATTTTGTATAATTAAATTAACTCGAGGGAACATTTGCCGACTGACACCTTAGGCGACTGAGTTCATCATACAACATAGAGTTAGTCGATCGTAGTTTTCTGGCAAGGCGGAATAGAGCAAAAAACTGGTTTCTTTTAATCACTCACTTCAGACAAGATTATTTTTTAACAACACACTCGATTCAAATAACAAACCTCAATGTTTTGATCATCTTCACGTTTTTTGTGAGCACAAGCCTTCGCTTCTAATCTAAGATTATGCATTATTGATTTCCGAGACTAAGGTATGTTATAATATATTATGATACGACAACGGTTCAATAGTTCAACTGTGATTCATTCCTTGTTTGTCTGTAGTTTGATACAATATATAACTTAATATTGGATAAATAAAATAAGATGTAACTTTTCATGAAAGTTGCCACAAAGAAACTGGTATAGGTACTTACTAAGACCATCAAGGTAAAATGTATAATAAAATCAAACATCCTTAAAGGGGTGCTAGTTAAAATTTTGAAACTGGTCACAAATAATTAAATTAAAATATTTTCCATTTCATTCAAACATTTTTAAGAGATCTTTAATTCAAAATATCAGAGTTATTTTAAAGATCTTGACCTTTCATTTACGAATGGCCATTAATAATAGGCTGACAAGATGATATTTAAAATCAACATAATTTAACAAAACTTACTTGTACATGTCTTAGTACTTCTAAAGTTTAAAAATAAAATGAGTTTATTTAATACTAAATTGCTTCTCAAAGAGACGAATGTCAGATGTTGTTCATCTTTTTTTCTAGGTTTTCTATTTTTAAATAAATAAAAAGTTAAATATTTGCCGGCGCAGTTGTAATTGTGAACATTAATAATCGATACCAAACTCTGTGGTTAGAATTTTGAATACCGAACTCTTTGGAGGGAAGCGAATGTCACTGGCTGGTTGGCCACGAAGGTTGGCGGGAAAAGTGACAGCTCGCTTGACGTAACTCAGATCGTTGGTTGTATCGTGCGGGATAAGATCCAATGGAATAATGGGTTGGCATCTTGCGCATATACCACGCGTTCTGAGGAATGTCTAGTTATTTTACAATCCGTTGTGCAATTATATCTCCGTGTTAATCCAAGCCATCCTTGAACATAGACGTAAAACTCTAATATGTACCGCGTGCCTACATCAGAAGTGGGATTCACTCAAGCTCACAAGGCGGGGTTCACATCACGGGATTAACTTAGGCTCGCACAGCAAAACGAAGAAACCAGTTGTGAAAAATGGCGGAGGAACTTTAGCAGAAAAATGCAGTTGCATCATAACTGCAACGTCTCATATTGTGCTACGGTGGTAGTTGTGAAAACGAACAACGTGTTACGGAAAATAACGTAATGAATGGAATGTGGTGCGTGTCTGTGGAGCAGTAGAATCAGGATTAAAGCTCTGATATAAGCGATGAAGACGGCTACTTCGAGAACGGCGGACGGCGCGGCGGCGGCCGTGCGAAGGCGACGACGACATCGGCGGGAGCGACAAGAGGGCAACAAGGCGGCACATCCGCAGGCCGGGAGCGGGTGCAGGCAGATCAAGTGAGCGGCGCGTGGATTTCTGCCTTGTTCGAGTGCACTTGGGAGCATGATCTGGTGAGCTGTATTGTTTTCATAGTTTTGTATTCACGTTGATTAAAAAAGTTTAAAGTTAGTTGAAGTAAACGAGCTTGGCATGGGTTACGGCGTATAACATCGTGTACATAATTAGTTCCTAGACTAAATAAAATGAAGAGTGAAAATGTCTGAATAAAAAATAACAACAATGGCGCGTAGCGTTGTCATGGCAACCGACGCTGATGGTAAAGCAGCAACGCGCGCTCCGCTGTCGGTGGCTAGGTGCCTGCTTGCGTGAACAAAGAGTACCTAATCCTTACATTTTATTAGACGCTTTACAGGGTAGATAATTACAAAGTGACATCATGTATGGGTAGTGTGATTTGATTTTTGAGGATTACGCTAAGCATTTTTTGGGAATATGACAGCAATAGAGGTGCGTAAAAGTAAATTCAATGAGATTTGTACCCGTAATGTGGAGACAAATCTAGTCTCGCTAGCCTTTCGGAACTTTAGTTTGATTTACCTGTTACTTTATTACCGGTATGCCTACAACGCGAGGCAATGGTGGCAGGTTTTAATTTAGATTAATTGTCACACAGTGAAGTGATGATCATATACGATGACCTACCAGTCCATGAGTGTATTCTTAGGTGTTGTTATAGGCAAAAATAATTAAGCCTAGTTGTTCGCAGTTCGCTAGCCTTACTCTTCTAGTGAAGAAGCATAACGTGAAGGTTTGTTTTACGTTCCATTCTGTATAGGAAGAATCAGCGTAACCAGATGAAATTGGACCCCAAATTCAAGAGATTATTTGAGGTCGTTGAGTAATTATGTGGTGATCATCACAAACAAATATGCCCGAGATAGACTGAGAAGGATGCCTGAAGGTTAGTTGTAGACGAGTTGTTGATAACAATGACGATGATAGGTACCTGAAGTTCCTTACACATCGCGTGATTAAGGTGATGAGGTGTTACAAGAGCGCTTGATAGAGGCATTGAAATCATATCGCTCAAGAGACGCGTTTTGCTTGTATTTCTAGAGTCACAAAGAGAATATTGTTCCTGAGAAAGGTTGTGTGTGTCTCGATGTATGCGTTCTGCTGTATAGAATCGCGATACGCGTTCAGCTTTGTAAGGATATGTTACGATTTGTTTAATTATAAAATAGGAAGTAGCTTTAGATATTAAAGGTTTAAAGCGCAGTCTTAATCCGTCACTATCGTTGAATTTGTTTTGTGGCAATACGAAGAGTGTGAGACAGCGAATAGCCAGACAATGCTGGTTTGACTGAGATATACCTTGGTTTAGTTTTAATGGTCTTATGGCTCATTTTTGGTTATTGTTGATTCAATAGTAGGTATGCAAGTCGCTCAGATTGTTAACATCTTCGGTGTATTTGTAGACGTAGGCATTAATCGGATCCCTAGGCGGCCACGCTTGTGAGTGACATGCGTTTAGATCAGAGAAGTGAATTATTGGACCAGTTGGATCGCCGGATAGAGGTGCTGCGTTATGGAAAGGTTCAGATGGAGGTAGCCCTTGAGTGTGATACTCTGAGATACAGTTTGGAGTGATAACCGGGTAAAGGCTGTCATTGAGTGCTGGAGCATCTGAATTGTAGAGTATTGTATACTTCACCTAATTCACTGTAGGTAGATACATTATGAGTCTTGTTAAATCTGTAATACAAAGGGGTTTGTAACGATTTGCATACACCTACAAATGTTAAGTCGGTTGTTTGTGTGGTTCACGTAGCTGTTGAAATCGATAGTGATTTGAATAATGACAAGATGGATTAAATTGTGTGTTAAAACTCGAGTATGGTGCTCCTGTGTTTGACCGTTCCATAGTAGTTACTACGTAGTCGTAGCCCGGTGGAAATCAGTGTCTCTAAAGGCAACTCAAGTGGCCCGTGGGAAAGCGGTAGGCGTATAACACTGGAGGAGGACGGGGCCTGGAGAGACGAGGCTGGAGTGTCTAATCACTGAGAGATATAAACAGATTCACTGGTTGAATGTGTGAGAGTAATAGGATTGAAGATCTGCAAGTTATCGTGGCGTAAGGGGTATGACTCGAGAGGTACTGTCAGTTTCTGTTGTAGTAGAAAATGGGTAGAGCTTAATGGTGTACTACCTCTCAAATGAGCAACTGCCTGGGGAAGTACCTCCACCTATCAGGGGACAGCGTTGAAGTACCACCTCGTATCAGTTTTGCTATGTTTCTGCTGGTGATTAAGGTTTCCAGTACTCAGTTGGGGAGGGTATGATATGTTTTAGAGACAAGCAACACATCAGCGACCCCTGTGATTTTGATGATGTCCATGGGTAGTGGTGATGACTTACTATCAGGTGACCGTCTTGCTCGTTTGTCTTCCGCTGATATAAAAACAAAAGCAACAGTATTGCGTGATCCAGGCTAATGATTTCGGATCTTCGATAATTTTACCATGTTTGTAGAAGCTTGGTCAAGAGTGGCCGAGTGGTGGCAAAGTATACTGCTGTCGTGTTTCTTTTTCAGATACGCAAAAGGACATTTCACGTGTAAAAAGTGCTGGCGAGATGGCGCTTCGATGAAGGTCCACCGTCACCAACAACTTCACACGAGGACGTGTGCCCGCAGGATGACCGTGTCGGAGCATCAGCACTGTGCTGCCATCTATCGAAGCTGGAAGATATATAGTTTTAAGCGTAATCGTGGCTGCGTAGATTGCAACCGGTTTTGGTCAAAGTTTATGAGCGACTAGATGCAAGGGCGCTAAGCGAATACGGCGGGAACTACGTTTCGAGGCTTCTCTAACGTTTCGCGCGCTTCGACGGAGTTGTTAAGGCGAGGATCGATTGGACTAACTCATAGTGATCACGTGTCTCTGTCCGATTTTGTTCTCAATTGCATTGCAGACCGTGATCGAAATTATTAATCGCTTCAATCAATCATGGAAACCCCTAAAGTGATACACTAGAGCGAGATATAATTGTGCAATAATTGTGCCCCGCGATCAATGGATAGTTAGAAGCAAATTCATGTCATTTATTTGGTGAGACAGTTCCATTTTTGTCAGAAATGTGTGTGAGGGTGATGCACGTGTAGTTGATTGGAAGGACTGACCTAGCGATCGACGTCCTCGGTCAAGCTGATACGTAGCATTCTGAGACAAGTGTTTGTGTGTGTGGTCGATTGAAGGGTTGGCTCAATGAGCAAGCCGACGCCTTGATGAGATAGAGGGTAGTCTCAATGAGTGAGGCTACGCCTTGATGAGATAGAGGGTAGTCTCAATGAGTGAGGCTACGCCTTGATGTGATGATGGGTAGTCTCAATGAGTGAGTCTACGCCTGGTGGGCAGGCTCAATGAGTGAGTCTAGGCCTTGTTGTGATGATGGGTAGTCTCAAGGAGTGAGTCTACGCCTGGAGGGCAGGCTCAATGAGTGGGTCTATGCCTTGATGTGTTGGTGGGTAGGCTCAAGGAGTGAGTCTACGCCTTGTTGAGATGTCGGTTAAGCTCAATGAGTGAGCCTGCACCTTGTGTGAGATGGAGGGTGAACTCAATGAGTGCGTCTACGCTTTGCGTGAGATGGAGGATTGGTTCAATGAGTGAATGTGCGCCTGTGAGGTAATGACGTATGGGCTTGCTCGTGAGAGTCAATGTCCAGACCGTCTTCTTTGTTCCGTTTATCCCGTGGGGATAGAGGGGGCAGCTCGTTGGAGCGTATGTCTGAGTCATGTGAACGTTGTTCTTTTCCAAGCTGTTATGGTATTGATTTGAGTCAGGAATGGACGAGCGTAGTTGCTACCAGATAGTCTGCGTTTGTAAGACGTAGAACGCACAGGGACGTGCGTATGTCAGGTTTGGCCGTGCCGGCGCAGTTGTAATTGTGAACATTAATAATCGATACCAAACTCTGTGGTTAGAATTTTGAATACCGAACTCTTTGGAGGGAAGCGAATGTCACTGGCTGGTTGGCCACGAAGGTTGGCGGGAAAAGTGACAGCTCGCTTGACGTAACTCAGATCGTTGGTTGTATCGTGCGGGATAAGATCCAATGGAATAATGGGTTGGCATCTTGCGCATATACCACGCGTTCTGAGGAATGTCTAGTTATTTTACAATCCGTTGTGCAATTATATCTCCGTGTTAATCCAAGCCATCCTTGAACATAGACGTAAAACTCTAATATGTACCGCGTGCCTACATATTTATTATAATGTGTAATGACGGTAACTAGTTACAATGCAAGAAGATATTATTTTACATTGCAAGCAGATAACATTTTAATAATTTTACTTATTTTTTGATTATATAACGCCTAATTATTTAAAAGAGCAAACACACCCATTTGCTACTTGATACAAGCAGGCGTTTAGTAGACTGCATCCTTGGTTTAATGTTTAGATGGTTGGGCTCGAATCCCGCGGGAACAACACCAAGTTGTGTAGGTTTTCTCAGTTTGGTTAGAACATTACAGGCTTGGATCACCTGATTGTCCGGTAAGAATGGTGATTCCTTGTTTCGAAAGGCAAGTTAAGCCGCTGATTCCGAGTATAATCTAACTAAATTGTCTGGTTTCCCTAGTGTGGGTTGCGGACGACATTTGCTGCAATGTAATTACCAGGTTCGTCAATTCAGGATCATAGTCCGAGTGTACCCTGGGCTCCAAAGCTATGGCCGAGTATGAAAACGGGAGAAGCCCTAAGATGATGATTATGCCAAACAGGCGGTAAGTAGGTAGGATTAGAGATATCACCATCAACACACTACACAGATGATTATCTTGTCTTACTGAGTATTTTTACGACAAATATAAGGGCTTAGCTAAATGAAAATGTACGAGATAGTTCACATCGAAACAAAATAACATTAACAGCGATGCACGAATTATTTCATACGTAAAAAACACGTCATCAACACGGTGACATGATTATCAATGGGGAAACAGTAAGTATAAGAACCAACCAGCCTGAAATCACGCAACCGAAGTTGAACAGCAATGCATTTTGTTACAAAATCATGCGAAGTAATTTCGGCATGGTGTATCATACTCCATTTAAAATACATTGCAGGTGTACTAACACCAAACTTCGGCCGAGTTTTTTTCGCCTTGTGTCTTTCTATACCTACTAATTATATAAAACAACTTAGGCCCTTGCTCTATTATATAATTAACGAGTAATTAGACGTCGAAGCAAAGTTGCTGATTGCAAGTAATCAAGGAAAATGCACACGTTTAATAAACAAGGCTGAAAAATACAGTCACAAATCAAATTGTTCGTAATAAGAGATGTATTTTTTAAATATGAAGTACATATTGGCTTTACCAAAGCAATAATACATATGTACTTACATATAAGGTTTTGGTATTACAAGCGGTAGCGCTCTAGAAACAAACTAAGGAAAGCACATTATTATACCGTTGGAGATATTATTTTCGCGGTTTAGGTAATAAATAATCAAAATTACGGAGCCGCTCGGAGTTTACCAACGATAGAGATCAATAACAATAATGAATTTTAATCGATAAATTAACAATTTTAAATTGATTTTCGGGCTGAACTGTACTTAAAGGACGAATGTATATATTTTCATGTGCAGAATCTAATTACAACAATTTATTCAACATTGATAACTTATACGATAATTGGTCCAATAATAAAACCTATGAAATTAACTAATCGAGCCCCTCAATGTTATCAGAAATCAGATGCTTTGTTAATAATACAAACCGTGAATAGTTACTAATCAGTAAAAAGCATCACATTATTTGTATTTACGCACTAAATGTACCTAAATTAATCCATTGTTATTGTTACCAATTACAAAAGTAACAGAGGAAACATCCACTTTAATAGTGTATTTATTTCACATTAGTACATTTTAAACTTATAATGTCAACATTAGTAATAAAAAAATTCAATGCACTAACATTTCAATTGCTAAGCACCAAACTAAGCTCGAAGCTTGAACTAAGGATGCTAGGGAATGGATGGAAATACTTTTATAAACATCTATGACTCGAGTACAAATGGCGATATTCATGGCACAAACATTTATTCCTAGCGGGATTCGAACCCGCGAACCTCAGTTTCGTAACGAGGGTCTCTGACCCACTGATCACTAGATGGTAGACCAACGTGCCCGTCAAATCACCAGGTGGCAATATGTAGGCGTCAGTTCTATTTGCTTTGTGTTATTTCACAATGTTAACCCTCATTTCTCTCCATTTCATCCGTTCCCTCGCCATTCGCGTCACAACATTACGCTAACCGAGGTCTGCAACTCATCAGATCGCAAAATTTACTACGCACATTTAACGAATACGAGATTAGAAAATGTAAGAAAAGTTTTCAAAATCTGATATTACGTGATGCAAATCCACCCTGTTGTTTTTGACTGGTCGCAAAGTCGCTGTGTAGATGTTTGTGGCTGCTACAATAAGCTAGGCGCTTATTATATTATTATCGTTATGAAATATTTTTGTATAATAATAATATTGTATAACTAAACAAGTCTTTCAAATTATAGTTGACCATTATTAGTCCTACCAATTTTAATTTTAGTTCTGTCACATATAAAAATGTTTATTTCAATTTATACCAAACCAAGAAAGAACCATGCATATAACGAATTAATTACTAAAGACAAGAGCAACAATGGCACAATTTTATCGCAACGCACAGCTGTATTGTACAAATGTATTTCTAGATTTTAAAATGAAACAGTGGAAATATGACTGTACATATATTACGCAGGTGCATTGTTTAACTACTCGCAAAGTCGCTCTATGTTTGTATGCGTTCGCTGCAATGAGCCAGGCGCATTTCAAACAAAATTGAGTGCATATCATCGTTAAAAACCGGCAGCGAATCTGTAGATGTTTACAGTGGCGGTGAATTTTTGGAGACCAAAAGTATTTATTTTGATAACATTTCATCGATATCCAAGAGCAATTTTAATGAAGAAAAATAATTTTGGAGACTCACCGTGCAGTTGTCAGTGGGCGGCGATAGGCAAGGCACCTACCACCACAACAGTAAGCTTCCATCCCCCCCAGACACCCCTGTCTGCAAGCTTGTCTGCCTGCCACTCTCATGCCACTTACCTAAAAAAACAAAACAAACAAAAATATTTAGAGATGCACTTGTCAATCACTGAGGTTTATTAAATCTACCGTAGGTATGACTTTGTAGGGGAATATTATGCTTTTCAATAGTACATAACACTAGAGCACAACTGATGCTGAAGACTGCAAGAAGTGGTGTTAAAAAAGAACTCCGAGGCAATGGCCGAAGAAACAACTGGGACTAGCGCTTTGATCGCAGATGATAATATGACAAACTTTTTAGGTCATCTATCAAAAAGAAGTCTTAACTTTAAAGTTCGAGAATTTTTAGACCTACATTAGTTGACTTGACTGAAATAAGACAATTTTACTTTCAAAAGGAAGCATTATAACTCTGTATTATTTCTGATAAACATGGGTGACATTACAATATCCCAAAACATACCAGGATCTTTTTTATTTCTGTGTGAACGGGCTCCAAGCCTTAATTAAAATTATATCTTAGTAATATGTGAATAAATTCAGAAGTATTCTATTTAATTACGAACCTTGATACTAAAATTGGACTCATGCACGTATAAGTTAATTTCGCCTAATGTGGTCATTGTCAAGCTTATTGGCTTCCAATCATGTTACGCAATTCTATTGACACGCTGACCGACTTATGTGAAAAAATTGGGACACTCATAAACTACGTGATATACCGCGGTTCATAACACATACATTTTGTCTTATATGCGCCAAGGATAGAAGGTTCGATCCCCATAGGACAATCTATACTTCTACACTAATATTATAGAGAGGAAAGATTTGCATTTTTGTATGTAACGAAGAAACTCAAAAACTACTGGACCGATTTGAATAGATTCTTTCACAGTTGGCTAGCTACACTATCCCCAGTGAACATAGGGTTGATCAGCAATGGAACATTATATCGATTACATCAAAGAACTGATCCAACCGAGGCGCGAGCAAATTTAGTTTTTTTAACGTTGGGGTAATACTGCTTCGTTAAGAGTACACCACCACGAAGAAATATTTCCTGTTACCGTCTATTTGTATTTACTATTTTCATAATCGAAAAAACACCGTCTTGTTTTATAAAGACATGAAAATTGCAGTACAGCACGAAAAATAAAAGCTAGTAGCGTGTCATTTCATAGAGCTAGGATTTTGTTACCGCACGGAAGAACTTTCACGGTGTCCCTTAAAGAGAAGTCAGCCACTTCCTTTACGATATTCAAAACTTGAGACTAAGAAAATAAATAGTCAATACAATAAACGAACTATAACAATTATTGTATAATTTTGAAAATGTCCCCGCGACTCTATCGTCTTCTCTTTTTTTTCTTTATTACATTTTTTTTTTTTCAATATGCTCCAATAATCTGTTTTTTATTATTAATCGGAGTAAGTGTTTCTCTTCATTATCCGAAATCAAAAATAGAATCATAATTAGTTATGCATCAAGTGGTCAAAGAAACTTTTTTTAAATTGCAAACGTGTACTCTTTTTATAATAAAACATTTTTTTTATATAAGTTATTAGTTTATAAGCATACCAGTTTCTTACTAAAACAAGATAAAGAGCTTGAAGTAAACTAATTACTTAATCACGACTAATGCTCTTTGTAAACTGTTGACGCCCCTCCCTCCAACAGGGATTTCGTAAATCCGCCTTTGCCATATTTTCTCAAGGCGACCTATGGAGGAGAATAAGAAGTCCATAACTATCGGATTCTGATTGAAGTAAAGCGGGTATATGCCCAGCGGCCACGTGATAACAATGATAAAGTACAAATTAAAGTACAACATCGGCCTAGTGATACGCAGTGCCTGCGCCAGAGTCGCAGACAACAGTCGCAACGCAATCCGCCGCCGCCCGCGCCGCCGACCGCTCGCATTCACACCGCTAAATAAAAATAAAAAACGCAGTGTTCGATATTTAAAAATAAAAAAGTGAATTAATTTTAAAACTCATTATTATTTTCTTTCTTTTTAATTTTAAGCCATGTCGGCGGTACGATAAAAACAAATGAACAGTACAGTGGAAAAACGTTGTCAAAATGACGTTGCGGGTCGAAGTGCCCGGAGAAAAGATCGTGAACGTAGAACCATGCAAGTGTAACAAGTCCATCGGCACGGAGCTGGTCAAAGCGGAGACGAAGTTCAGCAGGCGCCTGAAGGAGTTTATAAAGAAATCATGGGAATTCAGATCGAAAATAACAGTTGAACCGTTCGTAATATGCTACATATTGCCGAGCGTTCTCGCCGGGCTGGCCGTACAGAACCTTTGCTTGGAGAAATCATGTCTCGTGAATCTTCAGTACGACGAAAAGACATGCCGTCACATAATGCAGGGACGCACGCACAACTACACGGAGCAAGAGAAGAGCGTCCAGATCATGGTGACGGGGATGACGGCCTGGAGTTTCCCGCTCCAGACGGCGTTACCTGGAATTCTAACGCTGTTCCTCGGAGCGTGGAGCGACCGCACTGGCAACCGGAAAGCTTTCATGGTTTTACCGATACTGGGCAAGCTCATTTCTGTCGGAGGAATCATATTGAGTACGGTTTTTTTCCTTCAGGTAGGGTTAAATGAGACGGCGCTGATCGAAGGGCTGCCTCCGGCGTTGGCGGGAGGACGCGTTGCTATGACGATGGCGGTGTACAGCTACATCACGGATATAACCAGTGATAAGGAACGGACTTTTCGTTTAGGCATCATCACTGCTATCCTGACGCTGACCAGACCCATCGGACTTGCCCTAAGCGGCTACATGACGAAACGTCTGGGCTACTACGGCGTATTCTCGGTGGCGAGTGCGTTCTATTTGTTCGGTTTCGTTTACATTATTGTGAGACTTAAGGAGAAGGCGAAAAAGACAGTTGACGGTGACAACCAGAATCTGCTTGTGATGTTTTCCCCGAAGGATTTGGTGGCGACGATTAACGTTGCCTTTAAGACGCGTGAAGGATCGCGTCGGCTTCAAATCATTTTGATAATGTTTGCTTACATGTTCATCGTTGGACCAGTATTAGGTAAATATAAGTGCTTTTATTTATTAATTTTGAAATAACTAATGATTTAACTGATACATATATATCGTAGATATAAACAGAACAGTGTAAGCCGGCGATGTGTAATTTTGAGTCCATAACTTTTTGAATTTATCGCGTAAACAATGTCGTTCAAGATGCAAAAATCGGTCCTATTGTCGTATTATCGCCATAAAGTGAAATTGGCCACATGTGTTCACATTGGCAGATTTTATTGTTATTTTATAGGCGAACGTAAATTTTCTTCTTACATTGGGTTACATGCTACATAGCGCAAATTAAAACAACATTCACAAACTTTATTGTAGTTTGGATTGTTTTGTTTTTTGACGGTTTGAAATTTAGAAATTTGGAATTGTTTTTTTTTACCTGCCTTAACACGAAGTTATATCAATGGGATACAATATTTTTCGAATAATTCTGCATTCATTTTATTATTTATGTTAGTAAGCAGAGATCAGCTGACATACGTAATGATATGCTAGGTCATTGACACGGTGCATTTCTTGCAACGATCAAAAAGCTAGGCGATTTTACGGACGGCCGAAGCATGAACGGCTAAGCGATTTTCCTTATTCGAAAATGACATTACTTACTTTAGTTAAAACTGGTAGGTATCGAAAAGTATCTAAACAACCACGAACTTTACATCACTTCATGAGTTTACGAAATAGTTCACAGCTAATAAACTATTCTTATAACAAATAAAGCATTTAAAATCCCTTTTCAATCCGCATATAATTTGTTTGCAAATAATAAAATAAAATAACTACCATAAACTGGATCATAAAATGCAGCTTAGATACCAAAATAATAATAATAATAAGTTTATTTCACACATAATATTGTTCAACATAAAACAAACCTTAAATAACATTGTTACACTCTTAGTAGTGGCATGCTTTTTTTTATATAAAGAAAACAGTTAATTAATGTTGCATATTTCTATGACAAATCAAAGTCCGACTATGCTATTATACAGCAATCTTAACAACAAATCGTGTAACAAAAAATATTGTAGGTACCTTCATATAACAAGAAAAGATCCATTACCCTCCGTACTAGTTTAAAACTGTGTTACGGCAAGGTAAGTTTCTCGCCCTGTGTATAAGGTGCGTTTTTGAGCAACAGACAACTTCACCGTGCGTGAGTGCCGGCGCAAAGTCGACTGGATTCGTAAAAGAGCACGATCATTTTGCATAGTATACACAAACAAAAACAAAGAAGATGGTACATTTTAAGGTTTAGCATTAACAACAATATAAAATAAAAAAAAAAAAAAATACAACAAATTGCGTCAGAAGCATATTGATTTCGTAGTACTGGCACTGATGTTACAATAAATAAATATAATAATGTATAAATTTTATTTTATTTGGAAAAATAAATTTAGAATGGCATGGGTTTGGTTTCGGTAATAAAATTTTATATTAGTTATCCAATACAAAATAGTACTAATGATATTATAATTTAAAAGCATATAATAAATACATATAATACTAAATAATTTATTTATATGTTACATACATACAGGGAAATATATATATACGTAAGTTCTAAACAATTATATTACAAATCATTTCAGTCCTATTATAGTCGAACTCCCTCAAGTACTCTCGAAGCGTCTTTTCACATATAGATTTTGTTTTTGTCTCTATTTTGGTTTCCTTATTGATGCGGTTATAAAGAAATGGTCCCAAGAAATAAGAATATCTACGAGCAAAAGACGTTCTACGGGCTGGAACTTTGTAAACCTGATATGATCTGCGATCTGAATGGTAGTTGCGGCATATGGCATGCTGCTTCAAGACAACTATCTTAATAAAGAACTGTCTTACAGTAAGCGTTTGGAATTCACTATATAATTCAGTGGTGGGAGACGTTAGTCGCTTAAATAGCATTACTTTTAAAATAGCTCTTTGAGCTCTTTCTATTTTTATTAGCGTACTTTTGGGTGCACCACCCCATACAATGATGCCATAAGATAACAATGAATGGCATAAACTATAAAAAACAATCCTGTTAACAGTCTCATCTCTTAAGTGCCTTATTTTTTTAAAAATAGGTATTAATTTACGCAAGCGACATTTCAAGCTCACAATATGCTCTTTCCAGTTAAGGTTTTCATCTATTATGATGCCCAGGTATTTAATACTACTAGTCTTGGATAAAGTGTAGCAGTCACATTTTTCACTATCGTTACATGTGTGCACTCGTAAACTAAAATTGGGGGGTAAGTGTGAGTTATTAGATCGTATGGAAAAATTTATGTATTTAGTTTTCGTTAAATTGAGAGTTAATAAGTCGTTGTTCAGTAAGCCCATCACATGTTTAATACCTTTTTCCGCTTCAATTTTTGCAGCTTTCCAAGTTTTTCCAGTAAATATCAGTGCTGTGTCATCGGCATAAGAAATGATTTTGCAATTTTTCAATCTTGCGTTACAAATACGGTTAATATAGATTAAAAAAAGTGTCGGTCCTAGCACAGAGCCTTGCGGGACACCGTAATTTATTTCCTGTTTAGAACTATATAATTGACCAACTCTGACTGACTGCGTCCTGTCCGTCAAGTAGTCTCTGAATAAATTTAGTGGAAGACCTCGTACACCAATCTCTTCAAGTTTGCTAATCATTAAAGGAATCGAGATAGTGTCAAAGGCCTTTGCCAAGTCCAAGAAGACACCCAAGCAATTCAGTTTACCATCTAGGCTATCAGCTACGTGATTTACTAGTTCATCGATCGCGTCGGATGTAGATTTCCTTCGCCGGAAGCCAAATTGGTTCACAGACAATAAATTGTTTGATTCCAAATAATTTACCAGCCTTGAATTAATAACTTTTTCTAACAATTTGGAAAGAGTAGGAAGCAGCGCTATTGGACGATAATTAGCGATATCATCAATGTCACCTTGCTTAAATATTGGAATAACAACAGATTCCTTTAAAAGTCGGGGAAAGAGTCCAGAACGGATACTCAGATTGCAAATATGGGCAATAGGTGTGGCCAGAAAAACGATAAATTTTTTCATAAAACTTGAGGATAAGCAATCCCACCCAGTGGACGAGGAATTCTTTAGCGAATGTGTGATTTTAATTATTTCTATTTCGTCGGTTTCCAGTAACATAAAAGAATTTTTTGGGCCATTGTTCGTTTTGTATTGTTTTACTAAGTTATTTTGGGTTGTATTTAGCTTTTGTAGGACTTTTTCGGCCAGATTCTTGCCTACACTTGCAAAATAGCTATTTATTTGATTAAGTGAGTCAATTGGGGTTTGCTTTATTTTAAGAAGTCTCGATGTGTCCGGTATCTTCTTGGTTTTATTCAGGCAACAGACCCGTTTAATTGTTTTCCACGTTTTTTTGACGTCTCTTTGATTTTGTTGAAGCTCTTTGATATTATGATCGTTATTAAGCCTATGAATTATATTATTGCAGTAATTTCTATATCTTTTGTAAGTGATTTGTAAGTTAATATCATTGGGATTTTTCTTATGTTTTTGATGCAATGCATCCCTAAACCTTAGACAGCGTAGAAGACCAGGTGTCATCCAAGGCCTGACCGTACACTTTCTGTTTGACACTTTTACTTCAAAGCTACATTTATTTATCGCATCATTTAATGTATCTAGAAAGTGTTTAGTAGCAGTATTTGGGTCTTTGATATTAAGGAAGCTATTCCAGTTAATTTTCTTTAATAGTGTTGAGATCTTGGACTCGTTTAATTTTTTTACCGTGAATTGTGTGGTGTTGATATTGCTTTTGGTGCAAGGCGTTAATTCGATTTCAATAAGTACTGTATAATGGTCTGTGATTGAGGATTCATAAATGATGGTCAAAATCTTATTGTTTGATTTTGCAAAACAGTGATCGAGACATTTAGTTTCTCGAGTTGGTGAGACATGACTTGGTAATAGACCGTGCATTGCAAGCAAATCCATGTACTCATCCGATCTATGATCTTTATTGTCTTTGCTAATATCGATGTTGATGTCACCTAACATAAATATATTAGGAACATGCTTTATATTTTGTATTAAGTTATCTAGGGAATTTTGAAAGTTTTGGGTGGATACAAAAGATGGCGATCTATACACACAAATGAAGCAATAATTAGCACCAATTCGCACTTCCAAGCAGTCAGCATCACTGAGGAGAGGTTCACTAACAGAGACATCGTTTATACATTGACGGATGTAGACCACTACTCCACTATTTTGGTTCAAATGTCTGAAAAATATCCATTTCATTGTAATACGATCGCTTTTAAAGACGATTTACTGATCACATACGGGTAAATAGCTATGATGTATAACAACATTCCGTGGTATATTCCATAAACTCATTGAAATGAGCAGCTAGTTGATTAATCTAATATAATCTTTGTTTTTGACAAAGAAAGAACGTTTGATCCGTTATTGGGGATCTTCCTTTATGAAACAATGGTCTTCAGTTTTTGTTCCACGTATTGCCAGTTATGAACAGAATTAAAGTGTTTTTCTCGACTTGGGTTTTGTAAGAAGCGATAAAATGTTATTTAATTTTAGGGAAATCTCAACTAATGTCATTAACACGCCTGTCCACCGTGGTGACTATTGGGATAACCCTTTTCTGAGGAGGCCTACGCCCACTTGTGGACTGCAATAGGCTGATTGTTTCTATTGAGAACAATAATATCCGTTGTGTAGTGGCACGTCAAACCGTTGGCCCAACTATGATCCAATCCTGGTTGATAGTCGGGACCAACGGTATGAGTCTGGTTTCCCTTGTAAGGTTTACGAAGGTCAGACGACAGTCGCTCCATTGTAATAACCAGGCTAGACAAATCAGGATCATAATCGTAGCGTACCCTTGGATGATAATTGAGAACAACGTTATTGTCTTGCAATAATAACTCCGGAAACAGCTGGAAAGCCGGACGTTTTATTAAACGAATTTTAAGTCGGTATACAAAATCTGCATCAGCATTTATAAGGTATCATAAAAACAAAAAAATACATTGTATAAACTAGTCAAACACAAGAAAACACATTAAAATTAGGTTAATTTATTTTTGTCTCATCGAAGACTTAAAGCGTACGAAATAACAAACAAAATTGAACACAAAATATTTGAACGGTCACAATATATTATCAGCTTTTAGGCTGCAATAAAAAATATGTTCTTTACAAATTAAAAACCCTGACTTTTAATTTTATTTGTGACATATGTAGTGCTGACATGCTCTACATAGAAAAGAGTAGACTTGAACATGTTTCTTTGGCACAATGTTATGCACTTGTCATAATATTATTATAGTTGTATTATTATGCAGCTTATTTGAAGCAAGCATTCGTTTTTATTGATCGTTGCAGCTGAATATAGATATGACACAACAGTAAAATATTTTTCTTATTTATATTAAGTATCATTATTACTCTTATAACAATTTTCATTCGTCGGTGCCCGATAGGTGCTACCGCGACGTACGATGTTTTTCTTTTTTTTTCAATTGAGTTTACATCCAAGTTTGACTTTGAATGAAGCAAAATCTTATCGTCATCTTAGCAAAACGAAAAAGAAGAACGTAAAGGAAAAGAGTTTGAAATGTGTTTTTAAAATGTAATTTAAATATACCTTGCGTAGTTACTAGATTATCATAATTGGTCACCCTAGCCGAAAGGGCAGCTAGGATTCTTATTACATAATAATATACAGAACCTTACACAAAGAGCTTAGGTAATAAGACAAAGAGTCCGATCCTAAAACGAGTCCGACGTGTTCTATCAAACTATTATTAGGTAAATGCGCAGGCGCATTCAAACTCACGTACACACGTGACATTATTAGTGCAATCAAGATACGATCTCTTGACAACATTGAAATCACCTTTCTATTGGAAAATTTCAAAGAAACCGATATTATCAGTACAGAAATTGGTTTCGTCTATTAATTAGCAGATTAGCTCTTATTAGACGCCTCGACGTCTGGCGAATTGGCTGTCAGTGAATGTTGGGTTGGATTTCCAAGTTTCACTTGTAATGAAATTTTTGAATAGTTGTAGTAGGTGGTAGATGGTTGGTTGTATTGTAGGTTTCAGAGATGCTCTTAAAAGTTTAAGCTGTTTAATAAAAAAAATCTTCAAAAAATGATTTTATATCTACTAATAAAATCTAACAGTTGTCATTCATGGTACGCCATAATTTCCACTTCATACTATGTATGTATTGAATGTTACTTAGGCTGACTTGACATTATTATATAGTGTAGAAGACAACCGAGATAACGTTATTCCGATTTGGACTGTCTTATTAAAAATAACACTACCGATTCTACTACTTCAATTGCAGTTATTGCATTACATTGAGTGCTTTTTGTTTTGCTATTTGAACTCTAACTGTAAACGTGCTCTCTTATCTAACGAAAGTAAACGCAAAATTATCCACTTTGAACTAGTATTCATAATATTATATCATACATAATTATCTGTACAATACATTGATGACAAATAGGTATGTACTAGATTGCATTTATGTAATTGATGCTCCTTAAAGTACTTTGTTGCATACAGCGTACTCAACTTATTTCTTTGTTTCGATTTAATTAATTTCAGACGGGTTTGTTTGCAAATTCTGTGGAATCGTGTTTAGCTAAATGAGTAAGAGTGCTCAACAAAATAATGACCAAAATATGACATTATTTTTTCAGTAACCGTACAAATCTCAAATGATGTGATGTCGTCAACTATTTTTAATAATATAAAAAAGTCTACTTCGAGTACGACATATTATTGATATCAATTCAATGTAAAACTACTAATAATATAATCAAAGGCAAGGGTTTTAGTACATAAATTGATATTTTGTTATCATTTTGTTGATTGATAACATTGTTATAGTTTCTGGTAAGGTCATCGGGTTCGGAATCCGGAGGACCGAATTTAAAACATTTAGATGGATTTCCGTGATCTGATTTTTAAGTAGGTGATCGACAATTAGAGCTGTAGTGCGCGTAATAATAATTACTGCCCAAACAATAAGCAGCAGCCATTCTAAATATAAAATACTTCCTAATTTGTGATAACGAGTGTAAGCTCAAACTAAGTTCGTAAAACCTACACTTTCCATTCACTACCTTTTCTTCTTTGTCACTACGTAAAACCCAAAACCAACGTGACAAATAAGGCAAAAAAAATATACAATTTACTTGCGGCCAATAGTATACTATACTCGAAACCCAATCTTTGTGTGTGGAATTTACTTTCAAGCCAAACAGTTTTCTTTGCTTTTTAAATAGTTTCAAGTTGTATTGAAAATGACCTCGCTCGAACGAACTCTAGTCTTGCAGTTGATGAAGTTCATGGACGGTGTCATTCTTTATTCAGCTCTGTAATAGAGAGTTGGTTAAATTTTGATATAACCTTCTGACATTCAACATTTATCTGCCCTTTTCCCAGTCTATCCGGGGTCGGCGCAATACGTTGACTTATTCCATACAGGCCCATAATTCGTCATTATCTCATCATTCACACATAACCTTTCGACATTGGTATTTCGATTCAGGCTGGCAAGCAGTAGTAACAGGTTGCTTTAAAGCGAACAACAAAGCATTCAAAATCTCATCTAGAAATAAAGTTATGACCGTGGTGGTAAATCTATATATAACTAAATTGGGACACGATGTCGACGAAAATAAAACTATTAGCAGACAGTGTCTAGACCAATTCTGGTGCTCAAATTGTCACAAGTCTAATGTTTTTAGTACTTACGACACATCTTACGACAAACTTCAAACGACTGATTTTAATCAGTATGCTACAAATTATACCACAAGTTTTCAGTAATAATTGAGACAAATATCACTAATATCATTAAAATTTGTAGTAGGTATCGTGATATTGAACGTGTAACCTATAGTTCAAGTATGAATAACTATTATCAACAAGACCAGACAATGTTGACAAATAAACAACAAAAAAAATCAACAACCTTATGCATTTTTTTTTGTATTGTAGTCCTATGGACAAAAATCATAATAACATTTTATATGTGAAAGTTAGTTTGTTTGTATGGATGTGTGTTCGTCAATCACGCTGAAACTACTGAGCGGATTTTGACAAAATTAGGTACTTAGGCAGGGTATAGGCTGACATAGTTGATAGGAGAGGATTCTAGGTAACTTACACTAAATACATATAACTTTATTGATGAAATGATTGCACAAAATATAGGCAAGTGCTAAGTCGCGTACGATCATTTAAACTAACGTTAGACACATCCAAACTAACTACAACTCTATTTTGGTACTAAGTTCAATGGTAGTGTGTAATCAGCATAACTCGAGTGAAATATTGATACAAATGTGTACCAAAAAATGTGGGATTATATTCGAGTAATAATTCATAATTTGCAGCTTTCACTCAATTTTAAATGATTCCGTTGGTTAATACAACAGATTTGACCATTTGTTTATCAGCAGGATTCGAACTTGGGTACGACTCTCTAAAAATTGTGTAAGGTCACTTACGAATACGCCATCGGTCTATCATTCTATACGTGCTTGGTTTTATTGCATATTAATTATTTATGAGAATAAGACATTACACATAACTAAAATAAAAATTATAAATAAACGTATAAAAATACCATGTAAAAATTGATAATCTACATACCATTATTTCGATCTATAAACTGAATTCATTCGAGACATAAACAGTGAATAAATTTTTCTTTCCTATATCTCAGGATATTAAAACGTAACACGTTTTCAAAGTAAAATCAGAACCTGTAAACTACATGCCACAATTTGCACCTTCAATGTTAATAACATATTGTTTTCAACCTCAACATTTTAGTACATCTCTATTATAATAAAAACCAAGAATTGACGACTCGCTTGGTGTAATGGTCAAGATGTTGCCTATTACGCAAGAGGTCGCGGGTTCGATCCCCGCGTGTGCATGAACATGTCTGTTTGTCCTGGTCTGGGTGTTATATGTATCTATTTAAGTATATTTGTAATACCACTGTTGATTCTGATGTCTGTAATACAAGTGCTTAAGCTACTTCACACGGGGTCAGATCAATGTATGTGATGTTGTGAAAATATTTATATATTTTATTTACATATATGTATATTTTGTCGTTTGTTTGCATTTGGCTTGCGTCAGTAGGCTACAAAACAACGGGAACTTACGAGTATTTGATATTTTTTTGTTTTATATTATATAAAATTATTTAGGTTCCGTTTCACTTTAACGGACAAAAACAAATCAAATATTAACAACATTAAATAAAAATTAAACTACAATAATTAAGATACTATAGATGTTAATTAACTGACGCAAGGTATTACACAAATACTAGGTGTCGATGAAAAAATAAATAGAACTAAAATGCACTTCAGAAACACAGTAATATATTACAGCTGCACTCTTGTTTATTAGTTATATTATGAATTAATTAATAATTACTACAAATAGATTTCTCGTAAATACCTACCAGACACAGAAAAGAAACACCTATTAATAATAAAGCGTGCTCTTACGTGCGCGTATAAACGACCTTAGTAAGAAAGGAATAATAGTGAGTATTATTAAAATATAATTATATTATTTTATGACTTTTTAATTAATACTATAAACATTGACCCAATTCGCTCTCCAGGCGATTGTTATATTTCCGATACAAATTCCAATTTAATTAAAATGCCAAATTAACGTATTTTCTTACGAATGTCAAAAAATCCAAACATTGGCATCGGATTTTACTAAACTTTACCAACTGTCCGCGCTACTAACTACCTACTATAAAGTAATTAAAAATGAATAGAAACTTTTTCCACACAAATATAGAGTTTAAATTTAGAACCTCCGCTTTCAGCCTTTAGTAATGAGATAATCTGATCAACGCTTCCTCGAATGGATGGAATACCTTCAATCGTATAGACAGCTTGATGAATAGAGAAGCTAAGTAACGAACTGTACTATCAATATCAATTTTCGCTTTGACATCACAGTTCAATGACAATCCGTAGGTCATCAGTTTACCGCATCATGTTTAGAATGTATAATTACATTAAATGTTTCCGTTTCTTGTTCTCACCAATCTTTTGTATTGAATTAGGCACACTGCTTTATTACAAAACTAGTGGCCGCCCGCGACTCCGTCCCCGTCGATTTCGATTTCCAATAGCCTAAAGCCTTCCTCGTCAAATGGACTATCCATCACAAAAAAAAATCAATTTGGACCAGTACATCCTGAGAGTAGCGCGTTCAAACAAACAAACAAACTCTTCAGCTTTATATATTAGTATAGATAGATAAAACAATTAATTTGAACACAAAGTCAAATTTTTTTTCGTCTGAATGTTATACTTTCATGTTTTGTTCATTAGCATCATTCGTGACATTTAAATACGAGTAGTTTTAAAATAAATTGCCAGGATATTATTTCTTTGATTCAGTTGACAGGGATTTGTGGACCCATATTTTCTTCTTTACTTGTTGCTTTACTGTTTTATTCTCTGCAGTACACACGTCGAAACTGAGGAACCATTTAACTCCATTTGCGCAAGTTTTAGTATATTGACTGTTCCGTTTCAGGCCTTTATAACTTATAATAGCATACTCCCATCTCCACTAAAAATAACTTCGCTTTTATTGATTACACACTTTCCATCAATTTACCACAATAAAAAAAAATAACAATGGGTAGGTTTTCCATCAGTTTAACTATATCATTATTTTCATTCATTAATTATAACATGATACTAGTGATTGAGTGTTATTTATGGTTCTGTTAATTAATAATCGATTATTCAATTAGTAATTTGATAAGTAAAAAATGATAGTGGTAGTTAAATAAAAGAAATATTTTTATTTATTAGTCACGCCTTGTGCACTCTCATAACCTCAATGTTCTTCAAACAACATTCTCATTTGCCAACAATGGAATAATCTATTTTCGTGCTTAAGAAAAATGACAATTCGTAACTCGATTTGAACTAAGGGTACCAAAGTCAAAGCACGTCCTACTAAGGCATTGCACGAAGAAAAAAACTATAACATTTATAACAAGACTAGGTTTTTCTCCTTCAATCTGTCTCTTAATTTGCTCTGTAAAATATTATAGGTGCTTGGCCAATAAATCAGACTGCTAGTAGCACAGTTATTGTAACGGAATCGAAACGTTAAGCGTATTACGTAGGCATGCGACCGCTGAAAGTGTGATATAAACAATACTTCTTTTACCTTAGATTGGTCTACTTGTATGGAATAAGGCTTATAAGGGGACCCTTAATTTTGTTGTTTAAAAGTCATTTAACAAATATAAAATAATAGAAATTCATGTGCTTCAAACATGTTTATGTTTAAGTTGCTTCTAAACACGTTGATACCGTCACTGTTTTCAGATAACAGTTGAAACGTTATGTTTAAAAACTACGGACTTTTAAATATTATGTAGCTACATTAATGATATTCAAATCATTAAGTTAAAAGGAAACTTCACAACAAACAAAAAAAAACGTTGAAAAGATAAATCAGAAATAGTGATTTTACAATAGTGTAGATTTCTAATGTTTTTAGTTAGAAAACACTTTAACATCGTTAGAAAGACTATGCCGGTGAGACCTCAATATCAGTTCAGAAACTTTTGCCAACAAATCGCTTGTCGTCAAAATAGATTGGATCTGTTCGTGCTGTTACTATTTTCCAGTTGATTCGGGGATATCTCCAGGGAGGAATTCTATCAGAGTTCTGTTTTGCAAATTGAATTGAGCAAACGTGTACTAGTTATTTTTTTTTCTGATATCTATCTGAAATCTTGGCTTGGGGAGCCGTTAGCATTGACGCTTCATTTGATTTAGGATTGGCATAGATTAGTAGCATAGCTATCACTAGAAATTATAGCTTCTTTCAATTAAAATAAATATACCACATTAAAAAACATGAAATTACACAAAGATTTTGAACACGAATGTAATTTCAACCAGATTGTCTCCACATGATATGAAAAACATGCAGAAAGTATAAAATTGGATTCGTATTTTTAAAACTTTTTGTTCATTGTACGATACATCTTTGTGCATTTGTAATGGGTTTCTTGCACTCAAACAAGAAAAGCAAGATAGAGTATTTATAACACGAGTGGGACAATAAACTATTTTCCTTTTTATTCGTAATATCTTTTTACTCTACCTTGTTTTGACAACAATATTGGGGCCCTGGGTTGGCCGAAATGATTTAAACCCAATGTGATTCAAATTATAATACGTTTGCGTATAAACTTAGCTATCTTATTTTGAATGCCTCAAAATTCGGATTTGAAGTTTCGCCCCATACAAGTCTGAAAATACTTTTGCAACTTAAGTTTTATATAAAAATGGACTCAAAATTTAAACATCGTCGATTTACATCGTTTAGTTTATGTTCAAGTAGCCCGAACTTGGTAACTTTTATTGTGTTTTTTAGTAACAAATAAGCAATAAGCCCATAACCTTTCTTTATCACTGTGTTGTAATTTGAAACGAATTACAAACCATCTGAAAATGGTCTGGTCAATTCGATGTCACCATTATTTAGAGCGTGGATTTCGGTTTCTTCATTTATTTAATCTCCTTAGAAGTGGAATTTTCGAATATTCTTTAAAAGGGATGCTTACGTCATGTTATCTTTATGAATGCAAAGTCTCAGCCCGATTGGTTAAAAAATGACAAAGTTTCATACTTACGTTCCTCCTCTATTTGACCTCCTTTGGGGTTGGAATTTATCAATATCATTTCTTAGGCGATGCCAACGTCATAGTAGCTTTATGAATGCAAAGTCTCAGCTCGATTGGTTAAAAAATGACAAAGTTCCATACAAAGAATCATCCCCTAGTTTACCCCCTTGGGGATTGGAATTTATCAATATCATTTCTTTAGCGATGCCTACGTCATAGTAGCTTTAAGAATGCAAAGTCTCAGCCCGATCGGTTAAAAAATGACAAAGTTTCACACTAACGTTCATCCCCTATTTTACCCCCTTGGGGGTTGTAATTTATAAATATCATTTCTTAGGGGATGCCTACGTTATAGTAGCTTTATGCATGCAAAGTCTCAGCCCGATCGGTTTGAAAATGACAAAGTTTCATACTAACGTTCATCCCCTATTTTACCCCCTTAGGGGTTGAATTATTCAAAATCCTTTCTTAGCGGATGCCTACGTCATAACATCTACCTGCATGCCAAATTTCAGCCCGATCTGTCCAGTGGTTTGGGCTGTGCGTTGATAGATCACTATGTCAGTCAGTCAGTCACCTTTGAGTTTTATAGATATAGATATCAGGCTCATTATACGGCTATGCAATTCACTAAGCGACACTCGTTCGAAGCGCTCAGTGCAGCGTTGAAAAAGTTCTTACAGAATACCAAAAAGTACTGTCACCGATTACACAGCCGCTGCGACCGAGGCATTTATGACATTTCGCTTAGTGAATCGCACCTCTGCTCAGCTTATTTCTTATAATCATTAATAAGGTTTACAAATAGCTCTCCAACTCTCCATCCATATGTAGAAGATACTATTTGCGTTTTCCCCTTTAAAAAACGGTGCTTTTCCTGGGTGCATCAGCACAATGGAAGCTATCACGTGCTATCACGCACAATGTTTCCAGATACGCGCCTACCTGACTAATGACTGTTTCGTTTGGGATAAAGGTGAGGCGCAGATGACGTACTGGTTTACCCGGTATAAGTTCAAATTCACCGAGGTCGACTACAGTTTGTTTCTCACATACTCCGCCCTTGTCGGGAGCGTTGGTAAGTACTATTTTTTTTATTATTTATTAATATATTTTACTTATTGTTTATTATTTTGTATTATTGTTATGGAAGAACGTACGAAGTAAAACATCCACTTGCAAGAGCCTCTTGTTCAAAGAAGGACTTTGTAACTTTTTCCTTAGTTAATCCTTAGGAAAGTTCATCTTCACTTGAAGAAAACCCCAGAAACCACCTCGTAATTACTGTTGTGCAGTTTTTTGGGAAGAAAGACCCCGGGGGCTCAATTACGCATCTAAGTATTTTCTTCATCAATCACAGCTGCCATTAACATCATAAAACATGTATAATTCCATAATAACTTCTTCACATTACTCTTTACAAAGAGGGAGCATAAATGTTTCATAGACATTTACTTTATTTTATAACAATCTACGAGTGTAAACTGCTATATAATTAGCGCACAAACTGCGGCTGTGATGCACCGTTGATATATGTATTGTACACTTATGACGAATAGCAAATTAGACTGTGACACGACATTTTTAATTTACTTTTAATCTCTTGGATTATTGAACAATAGAATGGGCAGAAAATGGGGCTTTGATTATGTATTTCCGGAGCACATTTTTCGTTTGATCTGACGAATGTATTTTGAAAATCTATTTAATATTTTGCTCACATTTTTAGGGTTCCGTAGCCAAATGGCAAAAACGGAACCCTTATAGTTTTGTCATGTCTGTCTGTCTGTCTGTCTGTCTGTCCTGGCTCGTTCTCCGCCGTTTCTGAACCGATTGCCACGAAAATTGGTGGAGAGATGCATAGTGATAATTCAAGAGTTGGTTTTTAAAATAATCGAAAAATAATTATTTTTTACCCCCCCTACCATACATCGAAAAGTAAATTCGAAAAAAAAAATTCGACTTACCCCATCGTGTGGGGTATCGTTAAAAAGGTATTTTTAAATACAATAAAACTTGCCTTGAAACCATGTGGATCAAACAACCTAGTCTCGAGATATATTAATACAAAGTTAAAATTAGAGCATCCCCCCCCCCTTAACTTTTGAAATACTGTTAAAATAATTCTGAAAAAAATGTCCTGTATACCTCCAAGTAAGTACTTTCAACGAAAACTATAGCGAACTCTGTATCATACATAGTTATTTTTATACAACTCGACCAACTTATGACGTGCAGTTGCCCGTACTAAATGGTGTCTTAAGCGGTCGGGCCATCTTTTAGCTACGGAACCCTTTCATGGGCGTGTCCGACACGCTCTTGGCCGGTTTTTTACCTATATAAACCTTATCCATAGCAGTACCTAATAAATCTCAGAAACTACTGGTTCGATTTGAAAAAATTTTTTTTGGTGGATAGATAGAGGTCCTATTTATCGAGGAAAGCTTAAGGCTATAGTAAACACTATGTGTGTGGAAACCGAAATCCACGGGGACTGAGTCGCGGCGGCTAGTAAATTATAAAATTCCGTGATTTTATAATTTAAACGTAAAAATTTGATTGCCCTCATTTTGAACATAGTTCACATTACAGTTGAAAATCATAACGTTCTGGTCCGAACCTTGCTATAATGCGTCTTCCTACTACTATACTCAGCTAAAGTCACTTTGATGTTACATCTGGCCACTCACCACATATTCATTTATGTTAAATAGCTGGCAGAAATTAGCATATTTTTGTTTAAATTGCAATGAATTAATTTCGACTGGAACACTGTTTTATGTGTTTTACAAAGGAAAATTAATATGCCAATTACAATGAGCACTGTGGATCCCCCAATAACAAAGAGAGAAAAATAATTTGTTTTTTAAATTAAAAACAAAAAGACAGATGTTACAAGAACTCGTTATGCGATAGCAATAATTGACTTTATTATTATGAATAAATTTTACGGTAAATTGCGACTTAAAAATAAATAAATATTTCACAACAACATACACATTGATTTGACTCAGTGTTAAGAAGTTAAAGCACTTGTGTTTCAGATATCAGAATATCAGAATCAACAATGGTATGACAAATATACTTAAATAGTTGACATACCTATAACACCCAGACCAGGAGAAACAGACATGATCACGCACACAAATATTTGTCCTGTGTGAGAATCGAACCCGCGACCTCTTGGTCTAGTAATAGTCAACTTATTGAACATGATACCAAGCGGGTCGTCGTTATTACGTACATATCGTATAGTATTATAATATCAGTAACTTCTCATTGGATTATTTATTTGAGTATATAATTAATTTACTCCTTATAAAGATTAGGTAACGGTTCCCAAGACGTACTTGCTATAATATAGCAACTTACTATTAAGATAATATGATTATCTTAATAGTAATCAAATTTACCCTTTTTATTTATTGAGACGGTCCAATAAATTGTAACAATTAAATTTAATACCTATCACATTTTTTATAACAAGCCACGTTTATTCTCTATCAAGACAGGCCAATGAACTTATTACGGGCACAACAGAGACAATTTTATTGCAAAGATTAACTATTAATAATTAAATGATAAATCAAGGAAGTATTGTTTAAACATTTTAACGTTTAATACATTCCGGGACACTTACTTCATAATAAAGTTTCAAAAGCTTCTTTACTGGTCTTAGCTCCTTCAGGTCTTACTGGACTTGCAACCTAAGTTTTAATGTGAGTCCCTCATTTGTGCAGTGGCTAGTTTGCCGCACTTGAAAGCAAGACCATAACTTATGGGTTCAGATACCAAAACAGATCGCACCATTTTAGTGGGGTCAGCAGCTTTTCCCTATGTTAGATCGTTCACTATTTATGCTTCCACCAACCTACCTGGCCAGCAGCGTGACTAAGGGCCTCAAATCACACCTGGGAAAGGTCTATATTCAACAGTGGACGGAATATTTGGCCAGTATAATTTGACGGACCCAATGGTCTAGTGGTCAGGCTACAAATCCGAGAGTCGCGAGTTCGAATCCCGCTAGGGGCAAATGATTGAGTTTATGAACATTGGCATTTGTACTCGAGTCATGGATTTTTATAAAAGTATTTTAGTCTGTCGATCCGTTTCCCAGCATCCATAGTACAGTTTGGGGCTATGTAACGAACGGGTGTGTTATCAATGCGTAGAATCGTAGCCGAAACTCCAGAAGTATTATTATTTATCACGTCCTAAATTCTCAAGATTTGCTAAATTTCTCATTTTAAATATGGTGTGTAACAAAATACATATTTGATAATAAACTGTACCAATAAAGATAAACATGTATCACTCAGAAGAAAAAGTAAACTACGTTTTACTGAATCATCTTAACACAGGATGTGGATGATTAATTTGAAAAAATACAGATAAGTTGATTAGTGATTAAAATCATTCACATTACTAGCTTCAAGCTTAGTTTCTAGGTAAGTAATCGTATGCTAGTCCCAGAAGTCACTACGGTATCGAGCTCTTTAATATTCTGGAATTGTACGTTCCATAATATACCAATGTGGGGAAATTGATACCTACATAAAATAAACGGAAAATTCCCAATTAATTTCATAACAAAGGAGGTACTGGCAATAATTGCAATCAGGAAAATCTAGATAGTTCAAAATATGTATATTTGAACAGTTGATTGAGTGACGTATCAGACGCACAACAAACATGTACTAATAATGTAAGGGATATTTCAGTATTATATAATTTGCAATAACTGACAAAACTAGTTGCTAAGTGCATTGTATTTAACGAACCGGTGTTTTCTACACTGACATAAACCAATAAGACATAGTTATATATTAATAATAAATATTACATAAAAGCTTAAGTCGGTACATTTAAATAAGGCTTGTTTTTGTTGGTTTGTTTCCACTTTTGTTGGTAAATATTAGACTTAGGGGTGTAACTTTCCCAAGGTTTTACTTGAAAACAAACCTGGATGTGATAAAACTATTTTAAATATTATTTGTTTTAATACATAAAAAATTAATTCATCAGTCTGAAAACTATAATACTATTATTCCTTTTAATATGTATCGATGATCGTAATAATTTATTCTCTTCTCTTTGCTTAGAGAATCCCTTTAAAAAAAATATTCATTCCAAATAGTACAACGTGATTAATACTTCTAAACAATGAATTCAAATTCATTACAAAGTTTAGATAACCTGTGACAAGCTCTACACACATGTTCTCATTAATATGCATAAATAAATAGAACATAAAATATTTGTTGAACAAAAATTTCCGCCAGGTTATTTGCAATTTGATAAAGCAATTTGCAAAACGTAGTAGATAATAATATGTTGTAATAATAATATGAAACAAATAGTCATGAGAAAATTCTAAGTGAAGTGCTCTGATAAGCTCTGAAAGACTTTGAATGGGACAATTTCGAATTTTAAATTAGGAGAGAAGCAATATCGTGTTGAAACTTACACTCAAATTGAACAGAATAATACACTGTTTTCGAACAGCACATTAAATGAGAAGCAATATATGTGCAAAAACAAAAAGGATTGGTTTAGTGTTCATAAATGTATTTAAACGGCGAAGCCAATCCTTTTCTCTAGTACGTAGAGTTTGCGAAGTTAAGGTTAGTTACAGGCGTTCTCCTGCTTTTATTCAAACTAGAGGCAATCACTTTACTCAACCACAGTTATTTACAATAAAAACAAAATCAGTTTACAGGTATAGTACTTTTCCCGGAAAGAGGGCTTGCCTGTTGATTCGTTTTGATTTTCCGTGGGATTCAACATTTCGCACAAATATTGAAATTGGTATGATGCCGAGAAAAGTAATCATTAAATTTGCACAAGGTTTTAGATAAATTAAACTGTTGTGGATTTTCCCTGTCTCCTTTCCAAAATATTTGTCCAATCACCTTCGAGATATTTTGATTTCTCATACACGTTTTTCATAATTTACGTTATTCATTAAAGACCGTTGTCTGTTTGCCACCTGCTACGTAAAATGTTATTAAAATTGCTACCAAGATATCAAAAGATAACGAGAATGTTTAACCATAAATGGTAAGACGTAGTAACTATTCAGTAAAGATGTCTTTTTCAGAGAGATTAAAATAATGAATATGTAGAAATCATAATATTGGAAGCATACCAGCAGCGCCAACTAATTTATTTTTACCTTATGAACTTGGAACAGCAGTTATTGTTACGAATAAATAGTTAATGTCATTGACTATTTTTATTTACCTAGACAGTATTATTTTATACATAAAGTGACATAGATACTTTTCAACTTGAAATTCTGTTTATTTTAGACAGCATGATAAATGTGATGAAAAATAAAATTAAATAATCTAAATACATATTATATGTAACAGTTATAAAAATATATAAACCAATAGGAAAGACTATAATAGTAAAGTAACGACACGTGATGTTTTCGTATCTATGTCCATTGTCCACCAACTGCTTAAATATTACTACAAAATATTTCATATTCACGTTTTTATGATGTGTATGTTTATGTATGATATTTTCATAATTTACTCAATAACTGTCGCACGATTTAAATCTATGTTGTCGCATACCTATTAATATTAAGATATTTGCCAACTTTAATGACGTTAAAAAAGGAGCAATGCCAGATATGACGTCAAATCAGCAGTTGACCTTAAAAATATGAATTTCGTTAAATAAAACAACGCACGAAATTGTGCAACCACATTATTATAATGAAGAAATTGTCCTTATAGGTTTCAAAACTGGAAATTGTTACGGATTTTTACCTAACCCGACTAACACAAGCTCATGTCTTTTTTATCACTTCATTATTATTTCCTCATCCAAAACCTTTCAACTATTCCAATGAATAAATTGCGATGTCTACGTTTAAAATAAAACAGGGCTCTGGAAATTTCCTAAAACAACTTTGAGGTTTTTTTTATAACCCAAGAAATTTCATCATCATCATCATCATCATTCGGCCTGTTCCAATCATCAGATGGGCGCAGGCAAGGACAAACCAAGGAATTGATTTATAACTTCTTAAAGTTTTAAAGTATCGTATATTTCTTCTTCGAGCTTAATTTATTGGTGTTTTAGTCCAAGATATTGATTTAAGAGTAGCGGCCGCCCGCGACATCGTTCTCCTGGATTTCTGTTTTCGCGCACATTATTATTGTTATTGAACAGCTTAAAGCCTCCTCGACAAATGAACTATCCAACACAAAAGTATTTTTTTAATTCGAACCATCAGTTCCTGAGATTTGTGCGATCAACAAACAAACAAACTCTTCAGCTTTACTATATTAGAAGATTAATTTATCAGCATGTTACAGTCCACTGCTGGACTTGACGTCACACAGACCAAGGAATTAAATTATCATTTATCCATGCAGGATCCTTCGTAACAATCTACCTATTCAGCAAGCGGTGGAAGATTGAAGACAGCGTGATCGGAGTGGTGGCCTGCCTCAGCCGGATTGCTGCAGCCATTGTCTACGCATTGGCTCCAGATCGCACCATATACTTCCTGGGACCAGTATTGGATATGTTCAGCTCGGCCGGAGCAACGTCTCTGAGGTCGATAGCGACGAAACTCGTCAACGCGGATGAAATTGGTGAGTCTTAATAGAACATCTCTCTATGCTGTATTGGTTAACAACCTACGAAACAAGCGCCACATAAGAATCTGCAAATCGGTCACCAATTGAAGTTTAATAGTAGCGATTATATTACTTATTGTTCATGCATGATGTAAGGGCGATACAGTGTCCAAACGAGGGTCCGGCAAACATAATTATGTAAAAGTTAAGAATAACATTTCGAAGTAAGCCCGTTTATGACGATAATTGTTTAGTAGCCAATACTCGTAAATTTTGTGACAATTTCATTGCCATTCAGCAACATTTTGGCTTACGCACGATTTCTTAACTTTAATACCTACTACATACTATACCTACATTTTATTGTTCCTTTTTAACACGTTTTTAATATAAAACTGCATGAATCGATATTGGACAAGGATCGCAAGACATTTTAGTATGTACTTGCGCCAACGAAACACGTATGACAACAATATTAATAAAAAAAGTGGATTGCAAACTCAATAACACTTTCGGTATACGCGTACAATAGCAAATAATTGTCACGTTTGGCCGTTATCTCCTCAAATAAACTTGGAACAAATGAAATAATTTTAGTACACACATGCCTAAAGATAGATAAACGGTAGCTAGACCATGTTTCGCAGTAATTTTCATAATAGTTCAAGTTGGTGAAAGCCTTACGTAACGCATTGTACACAGCATTTTTCTTTATCGCCTTTCGATTGAGTCATCGCCCGTATAGTGAAAGACCTAATAGGTGCATAATTACAGTCCAACTTTTTTTTGTACAATGGTACCTATACTAATGGGAAAAATCTAGTATCCATTGCACATACATATGATGGTACAAGTGAGATCTATAAGTGCCATTTGAACTATTATGCATCAATCAGTGGCATTTGCACCATTAATGGTACAAGTGCAACTAATCTGAGCCTTTTGTACATGGTACTAGTGATCCAAAATCCCAGTACTTGCATCTAATGCACTCAGATTCATCATTACAAAATTCAGGGTCGTAAAGTTACAACATTTTATTCCAAATTAGTTCAGACTCCGAATCTTCGTCTGGTTAGTAAATTGATATTGAGTAAAACGTTGGTTCAGTGTTGTAATTGCATTATCTTACAAGTGGGGTTATGTGTAAGTATTGAAATTATTGTAACATCATTTAAAACACTTACTTACTTCACTTAGATTTCGATACTTAGTGCATGTTTAAAAAAACCGGCCAAGAGCGTGTCGGACACGCCCATGGAAGGGTTCCGTAGCTAAAAGATGGCCCGACCGCTTAAGACACCATTTAGTAAGGGCAACTGCACCTCATAAGTTGGTCGAGTTGTATAAAAATAACTATGTATGATACAGGGTTTGCTATAGTTTTCGTTGAAAGAACTTACTTGGATGTATACAGGACATTTTTTTCAGAATTATTGTAATAGTATTTCAAAAGTTAAAGGGGGGGGACGCTCTAATTTTAACTTTGTATTAATATATCTCGAGACTGGGGTGTTTGATCCACATAGTTTCAAGGCAAGTTTTATTGTATTTAAAAATACCTGTTTAACGATACCCCACACGATGGGGAAAGTCGATATTTTTTTTTCGAATTTACTTTTCGCTGTATGGGAGGGGGGGTAAAAATAATTATTTTTCGATTATTTTAAAAACCAATTCTTGAATTATCACTATGCATCTCTCCACCAATTTTCGTGGAAATCGGTTCAGAAACGGCGGAGAACGAGCCAGGACAGAC
Organism: Nomophila noctuella; assembly: GCA_958496325.1. Taxonomy (NCBI): domain Eukaryota; kingdom Metazoa; phylum Arthropoda; class Insecta; order Lepidoptera; family Crambidae; genus Nomophila; species Nomophila noctuella. The sequence continues at coordinate 5,238,216 of OY292498.1, forward strand.
AGACAGACAGACAGACAGACAGACAGACAGACATGACGAAACTATAAGGGTTCCGTTTTTTGCCATTTGGCTACGGAACCCTAAAAACATGCTGGTATTACCTATATTGGATGTTTTTTGTGACACTTAATTTACTCACATTGGATTTTTTTTAATTATTGGCCTGTTAATAGATTTTACTTTAACATCACCTCAAATAAACTCAAATCATTGCGCAATAGATCTTTTGAGCAACAATGAAAGTGCTTCATTTCAGAGAAACCATTATTTGCTTATGGCGTTATATATTTACTTCGCAATTATTTACTTCCCACGCTGTTATATTTACGTCTCATCTTAAAATTCCACTGGCCTTATCTTTCTTTGTGCCACCACTTCCGGAGGAAATGGGGGTTTATTATTTATACATATACAAAATAAATTATATATAATCAACAGATTTTTGTGTTGTGTAGAGAAAGCATTAGTTTTATTATTTACCCTGTTTCCTTTAAAAATTTGTACTTTACAAGACCTTGCACTTTGTACGTTACTTTACTTTGTACATAAGTCTTAACTTTTGGTATTAGTAGGTACCTACATTTACAAGATAAATATTATGGTCATAAATAAAATAAGATAACTAAACTTAGATGAAATAACATAATATTTGGATAAATATTTTGACTTTCTTTTATTATGACTACAAAGCGGCAGAATATCTTCTGTTAACACATGTTATAAAAACTAATGTGTGCTGTTCGCGGACAAGGAATCGTGCTATTCAATATTGTGATATTCGGTTTTGTGCTCTAAGTGGACTACGTCTTAATAAATCTTGATCATATAGATTATTATGAATTACGATATAAAGTATTCAAAATGCTGTAGTTGCACAAGATATTCAGTTATTAGAACTCAGTCAAAAATCTTATTACGTATTTATTTTAATCGCAAGGTGTCTTGCTAGTAACATAATAACCATTATAAATTTCACGCCTTAAAATAGCGAGAGTTACATAACTTCTATGCAGGTCTGGCCAGTAAGTTTCCTCAAAATCTTGAAGGACAGATATCAGATGATACACAAGCATCTGCAGTTGACAAAAGATAACGGATGACAGTGTGTCATTTGTTTGTATGTTTATAATGTCGTAGTCCTTTATGGAGTATAAACATACACATTTACATAGCAACTGTTTTGTACAAATTAAACTATTTGTTGACTAGGAATTCCTTGAGATGTTTAATGTTAAATAGTTGATTAACTGTTTGATAATAACTAGAAAACTTTCCCAGGTCGAACTAAGGAAGTCATTAATAACGATTAATAAGAGTTTTTCAGAGTTATATTCGAACCTCAGCTACCAATTCCATGCCATTTCTCTATCAGTAGGTCTAGCTTTATTTTGGCAATCGGTACAGTTAAGAAAATAGTGTGGTTATTTAACACACAACTAAATTTTATTTCAAATTTAAAATACGAATGTGTTATAAAAAAAATATGTTAAATTGGTCGGATTATAGTCACTTGAACAAAAAGTATCACAAAAGATTCGAAACTTTGAATACCTCAGCTTGTTGCATGCACCCAATTTGTTACTTGTTACTTGTATAGAACATGACTTTTATATTTATTTTTAGTCTAAATCGTGGACATTTTTTGTTCGCTTAACTTTTTATTTGTGAATATTGACCAAGAACAGGTTGTGCATTAGCCTGCCCATATTATTACAAGGTATGTTCAGGATTATTGTTAATACAAAACTATTTAAAATTTTACACAGTAGAAGAAACTTAAACCTTAGTTTTAAAAAATATGCCCGGGTTTGAAATAGACAAAAGAAGGTAAACTAAGAAAAGAAAAACAAATGTTGTACGACATGCATTTTAGCTAATTGTTAATTAATTAGTAATTAATATTTTAGTGCAAAACGTTACCATGATCAGGATTCATTTTGACGCTTAAAGAAAAGACCTAAGAAATACAGACAATGTTGCGTTGCTTTGAAAAAGATTAACTGTAACGTAGGTGTGTTGTGTTAAATTTTCCACATAATAATTACGTCTCAATTAGATTTCCTGACATTCACCCGTAATTGCGTAATAACTACCTATGCATTGTTTATTACTAAATGGTTGGTAACAGTTGCTCATAACATAGATATGCATCTACACCAGAAAACAGAAGCTTTATTTTGATTGAAGTGTCATACATTGGTTACTTAGGATTCTACGAGATAAGAACCGTCTGTCGCTGTCGCTTCACATTAAAGGGTAGATGGTAGGTAATTGCCCATAACTTAGATATATGCCTTGATACCAGAAAACTGTGGCTATATTTTGATTGACGTCTCTTACATGCGTTACTGAGGTTACCACGCGATGACAAGTGACTGTCGCTTCAAACTAGAGGGTCTGTGTCAGAGCAGGTCAAAGTATGGCAAGGGACCTAAGGACTAGCGACCGCCCGCGTCTTCGTGCATGTGAATTTCGATTCGATCAACAAACATAATAATATAAACTCTTCAGCTTTATTATATTAGTAGGTATATATTTAAATATATGCCAAAGACAGCAAGTTGGCAATATTAACGAGTACCTAACACTAATTAGTTTATACAGTTAATCAGTTTTATCAAGGATCTTTCTAAATACCGTGGCTAATTCACAATGAACGTCCGTGCTGTTTGCTTTTATATAATTTCCGTCAATTATAAATTCTATTGTTTGATTATAATTCGATTTATCCACATGTAAAAAGTGACTGTTACTTTCAGTAGAAGTATCTGCCTATATCTTTTTTGTTTGAAGTAGCTACGATGTACGTAGGTACAGAGACGTACGAGAACTTTCTTTACCGTTAACACTACACATCAGATTAATAAGTTTACTAATAACACAAATATGAACGATTGTGAATGCTTTTATTTTGATTTTAGGTGACGCCTTATACAAAATATTTAATAAAATTGTATTGTGTACAATAAGTATATTGTCCGAAGAAAAACAATTAATGTCCTTTTTAGGGTTCCGTAGCCGAAATGGCAAAAAAACGGAACCCTTATAGATTCGTCATGTCTGTCTGTCTGTCTGTCTGTCTGTCTGTCCGCCAGTCTGTCACAGCCACTTTATTCCGAAACTATAAGTACTATACTGTTGAAACTTAGTGAGTGGATGTATTCTGTGAACCGCAACAAGGTTTTCATACGAAAATAGAAAAAAAATAAAAATAGTGGGGGGTCCCCATAGTCAGAACTGAAACTCGAAATATTTTTTTTCATTGAACATATACGTGTGGGGTATCTATGAATAGGTCTTTAAAAATTATGGTAAGGTTTCTAATATCACTTTTTATAAAGTGAATACTTTGCGTGACAGACCCTTCCAAAGTGGAAAAAAGTGTGTCCCCCTCCCTCTAACTTCTAAAATAAGGGGATGATAAAACTGAAATAAATATATAATGTACATTACCATAAAAACTACCAACGAAAATTGGTTCGAACAAAATCTATTCAGTAGTTTCTTTAATACGTCAAAAAATAGAATTTGTACGGAACCCTCAGTGCGGGAGTCCGACTCGCACTTGGCCAATTTTTTAGTACATAGTCTCAGTCTCAGTCAGTCAGTTACATCAATATATTTATCCATTGATGTAATTTTAGTGAGCAGTCAACTCAAATCATTCGTTAGCAATTTCATATCGTAAGAGTACCTAGATTTAAGTGTATTCATTAAAATAGGTACGTAGACCAATTACTATAAAATAGTCCAGAAGCAAAGTTGATTATCAATACGTAACTAATAAAACAAAATTAACATCACAATGAAACAAAGGTTACTTTAAAGAACTCACCTGTCCTCTGCAACGGCCGGGCTCCTCAGAAATGAATACGATACACCACACCACCGAATATCGAAATATTAATCTCTTTTAGGAACATCACAGTTATTGAACAGCATAATATTTTTAATAATTAGTTTAAAATTTTAAATCGTAATCACCAATGACGTTCGAAAAACGCGGCAATATTTCTTTTTTGTTTTTTTTTTATTGGGTTTGTAAGTTGCCAGCACACAGTTGCGGGCGCATACAGCCTTTTTTGTTTTTTTAAACTTGTCATCACAAAAAACGGCACACAATATTTTTCACGCAAACACTCCCATTTATTTTATAGTATTTTATTTTATTTTGTTAATATCACTAAATTAAATTTTCTGTCTAACTTTTTAAACGTATGACGCTGTTTCGAAACAATACAATGTCTTCAAAATGAGTTCTCGTCTAAAATGAAGGTGATTTTTTGTGATCAGGGCGTAATATTAGGATGTTGGTGATATTTTTAGGTAACACCGTCTGTACATTACGAGTAGATGATGATCAGGTAGGTAACTATTGTTATAATCACGGTCTAGATACCATTACTTTTGCTTCATGTTATATTTGCCTATTGATCTTATTACTGAGTTCTTCATACCATAAGGGATTAATATTATATGGAAGTTCCTCGTCCTAATATTCCTATATCAAAATGTTTGAGTCTAAGTCTCAGAGGGATTCGTCGATGCCTAACTTTATTCGTCAAAGGCTTTTGAGCGTTCGCGTTGCCTAAATATAGAGTGATTGGAAACGTTAGTAGGTATTGACTTTTTCATTAGTTGCAACAAACATTCTTTTATTTTTATTTTGTCATGGTACAACACACCTTCGGATAGTATTGCTTGAAATGCCGGCTCTTCTGGAAGAAATAATACTAAGTACCTACTATCTATACTAATCTTTAGGTACTAATATATAAAGCTGAAGAGTTTTTTTGTTTGAACGCGCTAATCTCAAGGACTTTCTGGACCGATTTGAAAAAATATTTTTTGTTGGATAGTCCATCTGACGAGGAAGGCTTTAGTATAGGCTATTGGAAAGCGAAATCCACGCGCACGGAGTCGCGGGCGGCCGCTAGTTTTATTATAAAGTTCGTTATGAACTAGTAAGAAGAAAAAGTAGCTACATTTTGGTTTTCTAGACCGATAAGTCACAGTGCCAAATTCGGGTCGGTATTTCTGTCCTCAGTCAGGGTTTATGATCACCAATCCGCTTTTGGCCAGCCTGGTGATTAAGCCAAAACTCTTCTTTGTAACGAAAACATGATTTCAAATGATGGAGGCCTTTCCCCTGCAGTGGGACATAAATATGGGTGATGTCCTGCTCATCCTCTGGATTCACCCACCAGTGTGTGGAGGACCAACTACAAAACAGTGTATTGGTGCCCGTCCACCCACCGCGTCAAAGCTGGAATTATTGGAAGCTGATTATTTTTACTCTATTTAAAGTTAAATATTTCTCTTTTCCAGGCAAAACAAGCTCTCTAATCAGCATATCGGAAGCGTTAGTGCCTGTGATATACTCGCCGGTGTACAGCAAGGTGTACCTCCACACGTTGTCTTCCTTCGCCGGGGCCTTTTATCTGATCAGCGCTGCCCTGGCCGTTCCTGCTATAGCTATATTGATGTGAGTAATTATATATGTGTTAATATTATATTTATTTTTTATGTGTAGATGCAAAATTATCTGTGCCATTCGCCCCGTTAACTGTCGGGTCCGTATCACCGGGGTTGTTGGCACTTTTTCCCAACCGTCGCGTAACCAGGGTGGGACTATTGGGGCGGTTGGGACCTATTCAAGCTTGCACACATGACATGGTTAAGGAAAACAATATTATGATTAGGTATTTAAATTGCAAGTTATCCATGGAACTCAAAAAAGCTTAATGGATGTTTTAAGCCGGTTAAAAATGAACATCTAAAGCCGGCTAAATGGAGATCCGATTTCATAAAAAAAAAAAAAACACTTTAGCTGGCTAACCAGAATGGAATGAAAATGCAGAAATTGCTTTTTGGAACATAAGTTATAGTGGACATCAACATCTTAAAAGTGTCACCAACTGAACAACTCAATCATATTGCAAGCTAACTCACTCCTGTCTATTTTAACACCTATTGATACAGTCTATTAAATAACATCGTAAGTGTTTTTGCTTCAAGATCGCACTGCATTTTTCCACGTTGCCCAAGTCTAGCGGTTCTAACGATCGCATTTCAACATCAATACAAAAAGTAACCTTGCGGTCAAGAGAGGTTGCCCTTACAGTAATTTTGTCACTTGCGATTTCTACCGGCAAATTGCAAACCTTGAACCGGAAATTTCTATTTCTGTACCCTATGAGAGCCCTAAAATTATAGGAATGTTGACGTTATGGTGACAACGTCGTAATAAAACCTTGAATGAAGAAAGCGTGCGGAACAACGGCTATGGGTTTCTATTATTAAAATGCGGAAATACTTTCGCAATGTAAATTACTTTATATCAAATTAAATTGCAAAATGAATAGCTCCCTTCATTTGACCGAATTGGTGTAGCAATGGTAGAGAAGTCGGCTAGTTGGCACACCATAGGTTGGGGGATTCAAGTGAAAAGCAGTTGGACATTGATTGGTCCCGGACTCGATCTCGACCAATCTCAAACATATCCTTAATTGTACGGACAAGTTGGTCTAGTGGTCAGAGACCCTGGCTATAAAACCAAGAGGTCGCGGGTTCGATTCCCGCAAAGGATCAATATTTGTGCACATGAACATGTCTGTTTCTCCTGTTCTGGGTGTTATATACGTCTATACAGTTATACCTATATTCAATACCACTGTTGATTCTGATGTCTTTAACATAGTGCCTCTACTTACTACAAAGTCAGATCAAGGTATGTGATGTTGTGAAACATTTACTTATGAACTCCTGAATACAAAAATCGGTACTGCATCTAACAGTCTACAATGCAAGTCAATACTAAGTGTGTGGTACATGCCGCTATCTATGTAAACAATGTCTAAGAGTATTATTTATTTTCATTAGTTGTATTAACTAACAAATCGATATTAGATATTCCTGTTGTCAAGTTATTCTCTAATTGCTCATTTGATAAACTCAACACAAAGAACATAGGTTATGTACCTAAATAGATAAAACAATACATTTATATTTTGAATTATTTTTGATAAAATACAGGTTTATGCCAAACCTAATATGTATTCTATAGTCTATTCTAAGTGTAATTTAGTGAGATTTGATGTAACTACTTTCCTACCCTGTGGGATAGGTACCTATATTAATAAAAAAAGCTAATAAAAAACTTAAACAAACTTACATAATATAATTTTGCATACAAAAACACGTGCGTTTTATGCCTACTACTGATAATCAGTTATACATATTATAGGTACCTACTACAGCTTAGTTCACTGACTTGGAATGATAGGCAAAATACTAATATGGAACAAATGAAATAAAACTACTTTTGAAACGGATACAATCATTCCGTGATCACGGCTCCTGAACAGGAGCCGAAACGTCGTAAATAGTATTGTAGTTTATGGATTGTACCGCGATTACCAATATCCGTTTAAAAGTTTTATTTCATGAATTACAGTCGCGTAAAGCTAAGAAAACCTTAATACGGGACGAAATTAATAAATAAACTAAAAAAAACAACTGCCATCGCCAAAGGCGAGTAACTGAAGATCAGACGAAGAAACAAGTGGCACAGGCCAATGAATTGCAAACACGTGACCCAAGGATTGGTGCCATCACCAATTTTCTCTCAAATTTAAGAGGAGTGCTCCTGTCGGTGAAGCTACTTCTATTCTTCTCAGGACCTTAATAATTTCAAGCAATCACCTTGCCTGACTTTTACTTACCTATATGTTGAGGAGCTCGATGGCGCAGTGGTAAGCGCACCACTTCGGCCCGCGGTTGCTAAAGTTAAGCAACTTTCGCAGATGCCAGTCATCGGATGGGTGACCGAAAAATTTCATCTCGAGCTCCTCCGTGCTTCGGAAGGCACGTTAAGTCTTTGGTCCTGCGCCTGATCTCTCTACGGTCGTGTCAGATTGCTGTCCCACTGAATTATGAGAGTGAGGGAATAGGGAGTGCACCTGTGCTTACGCACTCACTTGTGCACTATAATATATCCTGCGTACCGGGCTGATCGTAAGGTCGGCCGCCATGGCCGAATACGGCCGGGGGGGTATTATTATATGTAATTCCTTCTCGTTCTCCTTCATTTAAACATGGAATTCTTTTCATTCGCTTAACTTATAAAAAAATGTCTCTTTTGTTTCCAGAATTTTAATAATCCTGAACCGGAGGGATTCCGGAGACTGCGACGCCAGCGCCACAGTGACTGAAGAGCCAGCGGCGACTCCCAGAACTAAAGATAATGAAATCACGCGTTTTTGACATAGCCTATTTATTGTTAAGTTTCAATGTTACCTGTATTAGTTACCGAAAAATCTCAATAAATTTTAAGATTTTCAGACCGTTGGTTTCATTCGGTTAGTAGTTTAGTTCTTAAAAATGCGAAGTTCCTATTTAGATCAATTTGCGCTAAGAAATTAGGCTTCTTAAATTCTTAAATTTTCACACAACGTTAGCTCTATCATAATCTTCATAATTTCAACCAACAGATGTCCACTGTTGGGCTTTAAGCCTAATGCCTAAGAAATGCGTGTTTTTGCAAATTATCTCCTGCAGTTTCTCCACAGTAACTAGAATGAAACATCGCTCAATTAAAAATGATTCTTTACATTATGATATTAAAACCGTAATGAGTTCTTAACTACATAATATAAACATAAATCACTCACCTAAATTAGTTTGAGTTAGATATCGCAAAGTCAAAAGTTCATTATATGACCAAATTAGCTAAAAGATAATAAGTATTATACGTATTAAGGAAGTTAAACAAAAACTATATCAATGTCTGGCAGCTTGAGTTTAATAAGTGGGTACATTATCACAGCTATATTACTTAGTAGAAGGCTTTGTTTCTTTGATGGTAAATGGTCTTCAATGCCCTTTCATCTACAACCCCACAAAGTCTGCATTTTAAGCAACATCACTAGTCCTTTGACATCCCGAATTCTGGGGCACGAAACATCCCTATGTATGCACGGGGAGTAAAAACCCCTTGGTCTCCTGAATTAAGAAATATTTTGATGAAGTTTGGTAAATGTTGAAGTTTGGTAAAGTTTAAGGATCTAACGATTTGACGCTGTTTTCCCTGCCAAAGGGCGTTAACCTTATTATTCATGACCGCATTATTGTGAATACTTAATATTTTTAATTTGGTGATCTTGAGCTACGGTATTCAATATCAGAAAGGCAGTATTTGTCTACAGTTTATCACACAAAAACATAATACACCTATGTAAATACTGTATGTTTGTAATACGATAGGTACACCACTTATAAGAAAAGACAATGAAGTCTACTAAAATATTTTTAATTTACATACAAATATCTACATTGTAACAAATCTAAGGTTAAAACTTAAGTTTGAAGTCTTTGGATGGTTTTTCCACTGGTTCGTGCGGAGGCTTTCCTTGGATTATCATTTTAATATACCTGCCCTGTGACACTGCTGGTAGACTGACACCTAGGACCTCACAGTTCTTCATAATCTCGGAGCATCCACGAATATCACGGTTTTTCACTGGAACAAAGAAGTACATACTTCATTTTAAAAAAAAATCAACTTTTCACCGACTTGAAAAAAGAAGAGGATTCTTTATTTAAAATACCTACTAATTATATTTTGGTATTGAAAGATTTTGTGTCTCTATGTTATTTATTTATAGATCTTTTAAACACTGTAGGTAACTGACGGTCGAGAAAACTGTTAAACTATGATTCTTTGAAAATATTACTTAACTTTTTATTCGGCAATGACAGCAACGGAAATCAGTCAATTAATACCAATATCTGTCAAACAACCAAAGATGGCTGCCGCTAGGTGGAATAACCTTAAAATTAATTTAATGTTATCGAATTGAGCGATGTCTGTTCCTAACTCATATATGTGTCTGATTTATTTACTTTCAGGTCGCCAACAAATGTAGAATATGCGTATTTAAAGCTGATTGGCACGTTTGACCGGGAAGTTATCGTCCGTCACCACGATAAGGTCAGCAAATAGGACAAAAGACGGCAAGAGTCATTAGGCCGAAGATTAGGACTCTGCAAAACTGTCATGCAAATACTTTCGCGACCGAAAGTAGCTAACACAAGGTCTAAAATCGAATGACAATTTCTGTTTCAATTTACATTCACTAAAAACCTGATGGTTGGTGGGACGTGGTCTGCAATAATTGAGTCACGTAATATAGCGACATAAGGGGACTTGACAAAATGCTCATTTGTGTTCATGTTCGAATTCGTTTACCTATTAGAATATCTTCGATTTCATTATTAACATCTTATTGAAAATAAAGGTCTCTCAAGTACAAAACGCGCCGAGTTATGATCATTAGGTAACAATCTTTCAGTATTCTATAGCAATTTATACACAAAACGACATCTAGTGAACATTTACAATACAAATGTTTGTAAACATTCGTCTATCAAAGTTAAATGATGTTTGTAAAACTTATCAAATCCTTAATGACATTTGTAGTTTGGAGGCCAAAGTAGGTAAATGATTAATTGGAACAAATACCTACATAAAGGAGCAAATACGGGTTACTGTATACACAACAATGTGTGCACAGGTTCAATGTGGCACATCAGGCCGTGTCACGTGACTTGAAATATTTGTATACTTTGGTATTGTCGGCTATCAGACTACATAAGTCCAAATTAAATTAAAAATTTCGCTTATTTGAAGATATAAATGAAAAAAGCAATGGATAGAGAGGGTGAAAGACAGGGAAGGCTGGAAGTATCTTGAGAGGGTCTTCATTCGAAGTTAAATCTGAGGTATGACCTCAGAGTGAAATATTATGTGCTTACAATACAAATCATGTCATGCTTAAAAATATATTCTATATACTATTTTGTTCAAATAAGCATGTCTTGTAAATGTTCCTAATGAGGAATAAAGGGCTTTGCTATTTGTATTTTATGTTATAAGGAAAAATAGCAGAAAACTGAAGGAATTGTGACATATTTTTTTTTATTTTAAAATTATTGCACATGTAACAGTAGCCACTAGCTATGTTTCTATTGGTCAATTGAATGTAAGCTCAGCATAGTTTGGGGTAAGGCAGCCCTGGCCATCAATTTTTAGGGTTCCGTAGCCAAAATGGCAAAAAAACGGAACCCTTATAGATTCGTCATGTCTGTCTGTCTGTCTGTCTGTCTGTCTGTCTGTCTGTCCGCCAGTCTGTCACAGCCACTTTTTTCCGAAACTATAAGTACTATACTGTTGAAACTTGGTGAGTAGATGTATTCTGTGAACCGCAACAAGGTTTTCACACGAAAATACAAAAAAAATAAAAAAAGTGGGGGGTCCCAATAGTCAGAACTGAAACTCGAAATTTTTTTTTTCATTGAACATATACGTGTGGGGTATCTATGGATAGGTCTTTAAAAATTATAATAAGGTTTCTTATATTACTTTTTTCTAAAGTGAATACTTTGCGTGACAGACCCTTCCAAAGTGGAAAAAAGTGTGTCCCCCCCCTCTAACTTCTAAAACAAGAGGATGTTAAAGCCGAAATAAATATATAATGTACATTACCATTAAAACTACCAACGAAAATTGGTTCGAACGAAATCTATTCAGTAGTTTTTTTAATACGTCAAAAATAGAATTTGTACGGAACCCTCAGTGCGGGAGTCCGACTCGCACTTGGCCAATTTTTTGGACTAACACAACAATTGCCCACCTTCAAACTATGCTTGAAGCTTGTACTATTGATGTTAGGGAATGCAGACATATTTAAATATGGCACAAAAGCCTGTGTTTATCACACAAAAATTTGCCTTGCAAACCCACGTCTCTCAGTTTTGTAGTCAAAGTCTCTATCCACAAGATCCGCAAGACAGTCAGCCAGCATGGAAAGATCTTTTTTATTTTTTTTATCATCATCACCTCCTGCCATGTCTTATTCAACTGTTAATTTCAACTTACTTTTAAAGTTAAATAAAACCTGTAGCACTTTGACGTATTCATCCATCATTTCATATTTGAGAAGTGTCTGTAGTAGTCTCATTACAGCATCCTCGTTGAATTCCTCTCTGAGTATAGTGATACTGAACGCCGTGGCCCTGTAATTTAATCATTTTCAAGTGCATTCAAATTCTTTTATTCTAGGTAGATCTAATTAGGTAAATCCATAGTAGGTAAGTAACAATAAATTGCTTATTATCTATTGTAAGCAAGCATGATGGGTGTGGATGGGTGCATTCAAAAAGTTTGTGAAGTGGAGAACTATAATTCTTTGCTACTGTTTTGCAACATTATCAATTTATGCATAAACCATGAAATTTATTAAGTTTTAAGGGGTATAGTAAATTAAACCTGACTCCACTTATAATATTTATTTAAGACTAGCGGCCCGCCCCGGCTTCGCCCTTGGTACTTGTCCACTATTTAATGGATGATATTATACATAAAAACCTTCCTCATGAGTTACTCTATCTATTTAAAAAAACCACATCAAAATCCGTTGCGTAGTTTTAAAGATTTAAGCTTCATAGGGACATACAACACACATAGGGACAGAAAAAGCGACTTTGTTTTATACTATGTAGTGAAGAGACACAAACAGTGTTTTCTTTTTATGTTATAGGCAGCCCAATGAACATATGGGCCACCTGATAGTGAGTAATCACTGCTGCCCATGGACATCAACAACGGCACAGGGGTCCCACACCCAGATGCGTTGCCTGCCTTAAAGAACTGAGCTCTGGCGTCCTTACCAGCAGAAACAATAAAAATAATATCTTACCTATCTTGAATAATCTCTTGAAGTGCTTCAGACTTTTCTAGCAAATCATCTGCTAACTGCTGATCAGAAAACCAGGAGCTTGACCAACAAATGTGCCAAAAACATATAAGGGGATAGTGATCCTTCCAAGTATCACTGAAGTCAAGTACATACTTTTTGAATATCACCAATGAAGCTTCCGATCTATGCATTACTGTATCTTGTATTAACTCTCTAAATATCATTCTGTAAACACTACGCATATTCACATTTTTCTCATAGCAATGTCTTAATATAGCCAATCCTTTGTCAGAATTACCTTTGAAGCATTGGGCTTTCGCTAAATAATGTTCAAACTCGCAGTTTTTTCTATACACAGTTCTGTCAATATTTGAACAATAGGTTTGTAATACTGATATCATTTCTGTCTTACCACAAGAGCTGTAGTGTCTAAACAACTTCTTTAAATTGCTCTCACCGATAAACTTTCTTGATTTTAGGCACTCCTGTAATGCTTTCTCTAATCGACTGTCTTTGTTGTTTTTTAAAATATACGATATTAAATCGTTTATTTCCTCCATATTCATAGTAGTTATATCTTGATTTACGTTACTGCCGTCTATTACACGGTTTATTGATACTGTTTCGGCGTTTTTCTGCTGTTTTTCTTTAAACCTTTGTACTAAGTCATTGGTAAAGGTGTCAACATCACTGGAAGCGTAATAACAGGCACTGTGGAAAATATCGTGTTTCTTCTGAGCATTCAGTAACAGGCGAAAGTATTTTAAAGGACATTTTGTCATTCGCAGCCTTATCGAATGCATTATAAATAAGAAATAAGGTGTTGTTGTAAAAATAAAAATCACAACCTAACCTATCACCGTTGTATCACTGAATGTGAAAAGAGCGCGTTACGCTTGTTTACTGCAGGTTGTTTATCAAAACACAATGTATTTGCGTCCAATACCCTTATCATTTTGCTTTCTTGGTCATTGCAAAACATAAAGAAATAATTTGCGAAAATAGATGACCACTGATGACATTGTTGACAAATATTCGTCGATGATGGATGACAACAACATGACAATGACATTTACGTTCACGAACCATGCTCACCTGATTTTCGCGACCATTGTAAAAATGTCAAAGACTTGAATAATTTTCAATAATTACTAAATAAAATAAAAAAAGTAGTTACTACAACAAAAACAAAAAAATGGTATTATAAAAAGTTTATAACAACTATTTAACGCGCATGTCGCTGGTTCTGCCATCTATTGCAATTTATTGGAAACAATAAACTTCAGCTGTCATATTTGTTTCTATAAATTGTACTAGATGGCAGTAGCATCTCGTAGTAATTTAACTGAGTTTATAGGACTGGCCGTATTATTTATTATTTTATCATTTTTGTACAAATTAAATAAAGTTTTTCGAAAGACATTCGTAAACGCAGGAGTGCGTTTTGTACTCAATTCGAAAGAAAGTCTTACACGCTCTCTTGCACGAACCAGGAGAAAATGTTACCTTTCAAATCAAGCTTAAGTGTTAAAAAACTACAACAATAATTTGTCGGACGGGATTATAATAATGATTATTAGAAGTTGTTTCATAATTGAGCCTTTATCAAACCACCAAAGAAAAAGAACATCAAGTCAAAAGTGTCATAGCTACAGACATCGACATCCAAACCGTGGAACGGATTACTAATCGTATCACCATCTACTTTTATTTTTCTGGGGTTCAGTAGTACCTACCTGACTGAAGATTGCTGTGCTGCTGAGCTGTTGCACCCTAATGGACGCAAAAATTTAAGTAAGTATCTGAATACTTTAATATTTTACTTTCCCGTGCTAGTACTGTCTATTGGTTACGTTTGGTCTATTGGTTTTAATACCGGGCTGTGATTTCGAGGTCTTAGGTGCGATTCCCGGCTCGGTTATAATTTGTATCGGTTTAGTAGGATTTGATAGGACAAAGGACTTTTCTCTGCTGAGTTGGAATATTGAAAAGCTTCTTCAGGGCGAATCTCCAAAGAATATTTTTCATCAGTTATCCTGAAAAAGGCCTATTTACCAATTTGAAGGTTCGAGAGGAAGACTACTTCTTCTTCCTGAATAAAATATTTGTGTAGATTCACCCCTTATACCTACTTGAAAGTTTTGGTCTAAAACGTCTTGCTAAAGAACCTCCTTTACCGAGATCAACTCACACTTAACCAATCATTCCGTTTCTCTGATTGCCGACAACGATCTCATCGATTAACATACAGCTATTAGTCGTTAATGTCATAACCCGGCAGGGGGTAGTCGGTGCGTGAAAAGGAACGTGCCATGTCCGAAAGGCACGGTGAAAGAAGAATGTGAGCACACACAATACAAACAGTAGGTACGAGTAAGAATATCCTTGGAAATGTTATTGGTGATTATACGTTCCTATACGGGCCCGTTGGTCTAGTGCCTACAAAACCAAGGATCGCGGGTTCCCGCTAGGAGCAATGTTTGTTTGCGATGTTTACGACATTTGTACTCGAGTCATAGATGTTTATAAAAGTATTGAAGTATGTCTATCCGTTCCCAAGTATCCACAGTACAAGCTTGGAGCTGAGTTAGGGGCTAGGTTTGTTTTTAATACTAGTGGAATTTTAGTTTATCGATTGACCTTGCCACTTTGCGACCAAACTGTCACCAAATTGTCATGGGAAGCAATACTCACATTTGGCAGAAAAATTACAAGATATTTTGAGTTACATATAACTCAAAATATCTTGTAATTTTTCCGCAAAAGTATGCTTAATAGGTATAAAATCAGCTGAAAGCCTGCGGTTGGAAAGTTATTTCTAACTAATGTCTTTCATCAGCTTTCTTGCAAACGTAGGTACATCCTTAAGAAAATACCAAATCCTCTGCCTAAAGCGTGGAAAGTCCCACTTCCATATCCCTCCCGATCTACTTTTTAATTTGTTTATCTCCAACTAGCCGGCAATACAATAAATAATTCTAACAACCACAAAATATAAGTACCATTAGAACGTGGGGTCCGTTATTTATGGGCCCAGTATGATAATGCCAGGACTGGTCCCCTTAGTCACAGTCCTTATTAATACGTCACCCTCATTGGTATGACGTTTACATAATTGTCGCGTGATAATTGTGGTAAAATAGTTTATGTGATTACTTAGTCACTTGAGAAATGGTTTATTTGGTTAGCTATCACTTGGGAAATCTAGTCTAGTCTTTTTTGAATGAATTAATAGTAACATTAATTTATGAGACTACTCATTAGTTACATCTAAGGGTTATGAAGATCTGATGGCAGTCGCTTCACAGACTCGCCAAATCCTGGATCGTGGTCAAAGCGGACCCCGCACAGAAACGGGATAAACGCTAGGAAGAAGATTCATTTAGTTACACACATACATGGTATTGTCAAAGCTTTTACCCGGTGCCAAGTGTGATAAGGTACATTTCATATTTTAAGGAAAATTACTGAAGGTGCAGCGCCATCAGTTCCATAAGTTTTCATAAATGTCTGGTTTCCCATATATGGGTTGCGGAGTTCAGACGACAAAAAAAAGGTCAGACGACAGTCGCTTCATGGTAATAACCAGACTTGTCAATTCATTATATCGTAGTGGCAACGTACTCTGGGTTCCGAGGCAATGGCCAAGGATGCAACCGGGAGAGGCGCTATGATGATGATAACATTTTCGTGAGTTGCTACTGAAAGGTCACAATATTATATCATATTTCTTATATTATTTCGTGCACTTACCTCCCAAAAAATATTATACACATAGCCATAAGTGGTTAAATGGAATCTGTATAAATTAAATACGAGTATGTATTTTTATTACAATAACTTTTATAAATAACAGCATTAGCTAAGGAAACCCAAAAATTTTCATCGTACCTACATCAACCAAATTCTAAACAAGAGCTCCAACTCAATTAAATCTCCAATTAGTAATTTAAAAATGAGATTAACACTTTTGTGATATTGATAACGACACTGGAGGCTAAAAAACATGACACCCATCATAATCAGACCTCCGATTTCTCCCAAATTTCTTACAAAGTGTCTTTTAGGAAGGTCTCGGTAAACTGGTTTAGTTAAAGTTAACTGTCAATTAACGGCCCGCAGGAAAAAGCTAATCGAATGAGTTATGCTTAGTTTCTTATACGATGCAGTTATCATTGTTAACAAGTTCCTAAGAGATGTTAATGAAAATGATAGCGTTAGTGCAACGCTTTTGTAATGTCTGCTTTATTAAACTTCATTTGTCAAACCTGATGTTAAGCGGTAACCGGAACCTCTTTTATTTAAAGATCCTTAACCGGGGATGGTAGACCTTTAAACTGCTTTAATCATTCGCACCCCACTTGCAATAAAATTATTTCTTTGTAAGCTTTGTAGCTGGACTTGGATACAAATTCCAGTAAAGACCGAAAATCTATACTTCTATATCTGTACTAATATATAAAGCTGAAGAGTTTTTTTGTATGTTTGTTTGTTTGAACGCGCTAATCTCAGGAACTACTGGAACTACTGGTTCTGTTTGAAAAAATATTTTTGTGTTGGATAGTCCATTTGACGAGGAAGGCTTTAGGCTATTGGAAATCAAAATCCACGCGGACGGAGTCGCGGGCGGCCGCTAGTATTATATATTTTTTATTGCGAAAAGGGCTATGATGAAGATGATGCCTATGATAGAATGAACTAGCTCAAAAGAAGCTGGTTAGCTTGCTACCGGAAAATTTCTTGTTTACGCGAGGTATGATGTTTAATTTACGTATGAAACCGTAATCCAGCTACTCCGTCCTTGTACTCCATTGAGCCTTAACTATTAAGCAAATATTACAAAGTGCTCTTTCATACACTCGATGCCGTAACTTCAATTAGACAGTACTCAGGAAATTATGACACAATTCTACAAAGAATTGGCGATAAATCTCCCTCGATACATTGTCAGGATGACAACCCATTGCCTTCATGGCGCATTTAAAATAAATTGTCACAATCGACAATGGTTGAAGTCGATACGATCTGAATGGCTGAATAGAATATCGATTAAGGACCATCCGTGATACCTTTATTGTGCTGTCTCCACCCCTATCATTGGCTAGGCGTAGTGTCGAACAATAGTCGAAGAGATTATTAACTAGGTCTCAAGATTTATGATATGCATTAGATTAAGATCTTCAGCCTCTTTGGAGTTTTTACTTTTTTTCTATTATCATCGGGTTCATTTAACTTTCTCAGTTGAATATTTGGTGCGTTACAACCAATTCAACTTCAATTGAGGCGATAAGCGATTTCATATTGTTTCATATTGTCAGCCTTTTCAGTTACACCCTGTAAGACACTTAATACAAAATGATTATTTACATTTTTTTTTATATAATCTTAAAACATTATAAATACACGCAGCTCTCTTTCCGATGGAAACCGTTCTATCGGCTTACATACCGCGTGTCCATAGCTATTATACTATTATTTATTGTATGAAATAAGTTGACAAATATCTGAATACTTTCACAGCCTTCCTGGACGCAATAAGCTAAAACCCATATTACACTTATTAAAAATATACCACTTGGAAGCATCTACCTCACTTCCCGTATTGAATACATAATTTAATTCCCACCTTGCACATAAATCTCCCTCGATCCCGTGACGTGTATAGATATCCTTTTCGTGCACCGGTGCACCGGGGTAGTGTGAGCACCGTAACTCTCCCGGACATGTCCTGTCCGAATGCAGATAGCGGTGCATATCTTAAGATCCGATTTCGGGATGATAGGGTAGATAGTTCAGTCGTAGATGGGATTTGGACTGACGCAAATGAAGTTGTAAACCTAATTGTAATGATGATACTTTATATGCCGCTTTATTGGTTGTGTGCCCGGTAGCTTAAAGGGCTTTGTCCTGTCCCGTCCAAATGCAGTTAGCGCTTCATATCTCAAGATCCGATTTCGGGATATGGAAGATAGTGCAGTCGTAGATGGGAATTGGACTGACGCAATGAAGTTGTAAACATGATTGTAAAATCTTTTGTATTCTTCACATACCACTTTAATGATCGTCTACCTAGTAGCTTTAAGGGTTTTGAGTCGAATCATTAGGTTCAAACCAAGAAAACCTAAGCAACAAACTAGGGCATAAAAGAACTTTCAAGCAAAAGAGCCTCTCGTGCGGAAGACTACAGTGAGAAGAATTTCACAATGTTAAGACAATAAGTCATAGGTTGGCTTGGGTTTTAGAGGCAGGCGTTTCATCGGCAAAGTCCATGTATAGTATAGTTGTTCATGTCCGTATTAATGCTTAATTGCTTAGATCTAGAATATGTATATAAAATAACACCAACACAAAATCTTCCTTAAATCATTTCGGTCCGTTGCATAGCTGGGTCAGAACCAAATGCACCATAAATCCTGCTTATAATTACCTATTTTAAAACTAAGAGACACATTCATATTGTGTAATGAATGCCTATAGTATTATTTTCTCATTATCCCAGAAACAATGGACAAATCAACAGTCTGTGTGTCAAGATCAACCGACGTGGTCACTTTACATTTACCATGACTTTTAGATGTCTTTTAAGTATTTTATTCTGCATTCTAACAAAAAGGCGTAGCTACGTTAGATTAAGACAAGAATCAATTCCGATAATACATTCCAGCATAACAACCAAAACATTTGGCTCCTTTAAAATCTTGGTTTTTAATTAATATTTTATTATCGGCGTCCTTGGTATTATATTAGCATCGATAAAAAAAGTGGGCAATTTATACAAGTTGTATGTATGTACAGTATATGTATTTTTATTAACACGACTGTATTACTCAAAGCTCTGTCGGGGAGGGTAATCATCATCATCATAATCAGCCTATCGCAGTCCATTGCTGACATAAAAGCCTCTCCTAGTCAAGGGCGGATCCAGCTTTAGCGCCAGGGGGGGGTCACATAGTCGTGGCCAAGTCAAGAACTAAATATTCAATTTTGATTAAAATAGATAGGTACAAGAAAAATTAGGTATTTATTAATGTAGGCACGTAAGTACTGTACTTAAAATATTATTTTTATTGTACACTTGAAAAACTCAACACATAGGTACACGTACCTACATATTTCCACCTAACCTGTAGCAGTGAAATTCGTGGCCAGGGGAGACCAGAACTAATAGATTGGACTCCAATGTATGTTCAGCGAAAAGATTTAGAGTCAGGCCACTGATGTAATGCCGCGAGGGAGACCAAAAGTTCCAAGGTGGCGTCGGGTCACCAAAAATTAAATAATCGATTTCTGACAACGTTGTGGAAATCTCAAGTGTGTCAAACACTCAGAGAGAGATATAGTCTCCCTCTCAAGGTGGTGCAAGTGTACGCTCCGACTTCGACACATTCGGAGGCTGAGGTGGAAGAAGTCTTCGATGAATATCGAGGACCCACCAAGTCACAACAAAGACGTTGTTATGGAGGATTTTAACATTAAGGATCTAATCAGAAGCGTAGCGTGCCTTTGTTTTCGCGTGTGGGGGGCCCCCGTGCCTCGGGGGCCCCGTATAATTGATACGGCAGATACGGCGGTAGTAAAATCATAGAGGCCAGATACTCTAGAAATCTAGAAAAGGAAGGGCTCTATTTTACGAACTCGTTCGGCAAGAACCATTCCCATAGGAAATGGCAAAGCCCTGACGCTATGACGAAATAGGAAATAGACTTTATCCTGGCGGATAGGAAACACATATTCAGAGATGTCTCTCCAGCAGCGATCACAGACTGGTCGAAGGCACTCTGGATGACTATAAATAAATCGAAATCGAGATCACTCTTAGACAGCTCAAAGAAAAGCCCCTGAAGATGATGGCGTTACAACAGAGCTGTTAAAGGCTGGAGGGAACCCGTATTGAGGAAGCTCCAAAAGCTTTTTAACGCTGTCCTCTTTGAGCGGATAAATAATATCTTGAAAATATCAGTTTTTTTGACTGTAATGGCGTAAGGTGGAATTTTTAAATGGGTTTTGAAGGGCAGGTACACTAATCGGTACATTTACAAGAAAATATTGTTAGACAATCATCCATAACTTTTTGAGATATTTTGATCGGCATTCATAGATTTAGGAACGATGATACTATATATGACTAACATACATTTTGTACAGAAAATTCCTAAAATGTTTTTTCGTGCCAACCAACCCACTTCAAATTTACACCATGTATAAAGTTTTGAATTTCAGTGTTTCGCGAAAAAATGCTTAATATGCATCATATGCTTTTCAATCTTATATCAATTTGAAGCTTATTACCTCTAAAAACTGATTTTTGTGACCCTTTGACGCTTTTTTTTGTTCGCACTATATCAAAATCGATTTTCCATGTGTTCCATACAAATATTAAATAATGGAAGTTATGTGTGTATGCAGTTTCATAAAATCTGTATGGAGACAAAATTGATAAAAGTCATTGTGTACAGTTAGTGGTCCTCCTAAGTCCTAGAATCAGCCCGGGGGGGGTCATGACCCCTGTGACCTCCCCCCTGGATCCGCCCTTGCTCCTAGTGCTCTCCATTTAGCCCGATCCTCGGCGACTCGCATCCAGCTCTTGCCATCCATCTTGCGCAAATCGTCACTCCACCTGGCCTGAGGGCCTCCTACACTAGGTTTTTTGGGACACTTGCTTGCTCAAACGAGGGAAGGGTATCGGGTCTTAAAAGCAGGCAACTGACCTATTATTGATTTGACGACCCGCTTGGTGTAATGGTCAAGTTGTTGCCTATTACACAAGAGGTCGCGGGTTCGAGCCCCGCACATGACAAACATTTGTGTGCATGAACATGTCTGTTTGTCCTGGTCTGGGTGTTATATGTATCTATTTAAGTATATTTGTAATACCACTGTTGATTCTGATGTCTGTAACACAAGTGCTTAAGCTACTTAACACTGGGTCAGATCAATGTATGTGATGTTGGGAAATATTTATTTATTTATATTATTCGTTTGCCTCCCTTTCACCTAAAAAAACATACCTTCATTGATTCTGATATCCACTTAACGAGAGTTAAGCTGCTTACTTTGGGATCATATCAATGATGTGATGTTGTACAATTTCCATAAACGCTTAGCTTGTGTTTTCCGTCACCAGGAACATATCATTACCTCAATACATCTAAATCAAAATCAAAATCAAAAAATATCTTTATTCAAATAGGCATACAAACAAGCACTTTCGAATCGTCAAAACTATGAAAAAAAATATATTCAATACATTTGAATACATATATATGGTGATATATAAAATATACTAATATAAATAAACATACTTAATGCGATTCTACCACTGGTTCGGAATGCTGATTCTGCCGAGAAGACTCCAGCAAGAAACTCGGTCAGTTGCTCTTTTCAATCGCCAATTTAGTACTACAATCATTTCAATACAATATTTTCAAAAAAAATGTTACTGGAATACGACGTCATACAGGTAACGGAAAACTCAATTATATAAAACAAAAACTTATACTCTAGTTGTTAGTGAAAGAACATGTATGACGACGTTTGCATAAAAAAAGCAAGTCAAATACTTAATACAATATTAGTAACAAAATTATCCTACGAGGTGAAGGGCTTGATTCCATGCTTCTTTATCGCCGATATATTCCTCAGTAGAGTAATAACCTTTACTTAACAGTGTAGTTTTGATTGTTTTCTTAAACTGGCGAGTTGGTAAATTTAGGATATCTGCCGGGATTTTGTTATAGTAACGTATACCTTGACCCAAAAAGGAACGAGACACTTTAGCAAGTCTATGACGAGGCATCATAATTTTATGTTTATTCCTCGTGTTTTTACTATGTACGTCACTGTTCTTTTTAAATGTATTGAAATTATTACGTACATACAAAATGCAATTATATATGTATTGGGACGCTACTGTGAGAATACCTATTTTCTTAAACAGCTCCCTTAGAGAAGTACGTGCGCTAAGTTTATATACAGATCTTATAGCCCGTTTCTGAAGTACAAAAATAGAATTAATTTCTGCTGCCTTTCCCCAAAGTAAAATCGCATAAGACATAATACTATGGAAGTAACCAAAATAAACTAGACGAGCTGTGTCAACGTCTGTAAGTTGCCTAATTTTTCTAACTGCGTATACGGCAGAACTGAGTCTTTTTGACAGAGTGACAATATGAGGATTCCATTGCAATGTTGAATCTAATGTAATGCCCAAAAAAATTGTAGAATCTACTATCACTAGTTTCTCATTATTAATGGATAAGTTAATGTCCAAAGATTTGACGTTAGGAAGAGCAAAATTTATACATTTAGTTTTTTTGGCATTGAGTTGGAGGTTATTTGTTGTGAACCAATCTAATGCCATTGCAAGAGCTTCATTAATATTGTCAAAGTTACAATTGTTTCTCTCAAAATTAAATATCAAGGAAGTATCATCTGCGAATAATACAATATCGCAAATATCCTTAACGTAAAAAGGCAAATCGTTTATATATATTTATATATATTAACTAGGGTTAGAAGGCTGTGGATAGGACGAAAGCGGATTCGTTAGTAAAGTAAATATTTGTAATTTTAATGGCAGTGTGGTATACTTATTAAAAAATATGAATAAACGAGCATTGGATTGAATAACACTTGCTTGATAAATAGTAGCATAATTGTTATTCATGAGGTTTGTCGTCTTATGAAGTCTACAAAATTAAATCAGAAAAAAATATGTATTGATCGATCTGGAAAAATACTGATATCTTTCATTTTTAGAGGAATTAACTAACGCTTATGCTATGTGGTATAATTACGAATTATTGTTTTTGATTTTGCCACTATAAGGTATATTATTATTATCTGCCGGAACATCCAGACAATGAAAAATTGTATTTTGTTTGTTTTTAAACTCCAATTGGCTTGGAATAAAGAATAATGATGAGTACCCAACGAATGATATTAGCTGGTGAAACTACTAATATTCCCGCTTACTTCAGCCTTTAGCTTTACTATAAGTTCTTTCACTGTTACACCTTCAGTAAAATTTGCCTTCATCTTCGCCTCAGGTTACAGCGCCTACTTAAGATATCATCTAGCAACATCGTATGTCAGTCTTTACTAGACATTTTGCTATCGCCAATTCAATCAAAGGAAGGTGATAAGTACCCGTTTGAGTTTGAGGATTTGTTAGGCGCAGATCGTATGGGAGATAAATTGTAGACATTGAAAATGTTGATGCATCGGTTAGGAGATAATTTGAGCCGCTTTGTCTTAGAAAGGCAGGAAGTTTATATGCCTTCTTTTAAATAAGCAATGGCGATCTTGTGGTTATTATGTATGTGATGTTGTGAAATATTTATTTATTTATTTATTTATTTATTTATTTATTTATTTATTTATTTATTTATTTATTTATTTATTTATTATATTAATCTTGTGTCAGTTAAAATTATATTTTAATAAACATCCTGCAATACATTTCATTCCGAATTTGGCTTGACTTCAAAGATTTGTCTTTGACATTATTAAGTTAACGTTGTATTGTTTCTCGTCTCTCTAAAAGATGATTTATATTTTCGGTTTAATGCGAAAATATTACTTAAAAAGCCTTTGGGCCATTATAGTTCATAACATAATAGTTCAAGTCTCAAATACAACCATTATTTTAATGGTGCTATAAATAATAATCTAATAATGATATTTCTTAAAAGATCTATTATAAATAACAAAAAAAAATTGGAGTTAACAATAATTAATGTGATGCGAATTATGTGAAAGTTTGTTGAAGATAATTTCTGCTAGTGATTAGACTTAGGCAAGCACTACATTTGGTTTCTAACAATGTAAATAATCGTAATGGTTATCAACATAACGGTTATTTACATTGTTAGCAATAAATATTGCAAGATTCCTTAACCCCTTGTTCCTTGAATACGATACAAGAACTCTTGTAATCTAATAAGTTGAGCTCCTAATTTATTACATTGTTTAGCTAACTTTTACGAGTACGTTACGATTTTCTACGTAAAATTTTTCGCAAAACGTTGACAACTATCTATTGTTGTATAATGTATATTGCTCGTATAAATTAAAAACTTTTGCTATATTCAGAGCAAAAACTTGCTCCATACTTGTGCAAGATGAAATATGTAGTATAATTTAAATATTGTTATGGATAATTCATCTTAAATTATGAATTGATTCATGTGTTTAAATAAGTTAACATAAAAAACAAGGTATTCCCAAATGCCTACTAGAGGCTATATATTAACATAAACATCTCCATTCGTAAATCATTCTCACAAAAAAGGTGCGTGCAAAAATTACCGAAGCAGACGCCATTTAATTCGAACCCCATCATTCTTAACGAGAACAAACAAATTTATTGCACTACTGATTTTTGCCAATTCATTGTAAAACTGCCTTATTCTTCAGCAATCAGAGTTCCAAATTGCTCGAACTTTCCTGTTTAAATGAAGCTAAGTTTGGGTCCATTCGTTAATAAATCGTGCGATGATGCAATTCACTTCCGCAAAGTGCAGATGTCTTTTGTTGGACATTGAATGGACAGGACAAATGCGATCGCTAAATAGAATAGGCAATATCCATTAACGGCTTTTTGTTAGCCAGTAAGTGTCACAACAGTGACCTGGATTGTAATAAATAAGAGATTAAATGTATCACAGGCAGATGTTAAAAGGTTATTTATTTGTGGATCTATTTATAAGAATTAGAGCACTTACATTAGTCCAATGATCTATGATGCAAACCTTCTGTCTATATTGTATCTAAGACTATTAACCCTAGTTTTATCTGGTTAAACGGAAGCTCTCTAAATAACCATAAAAAAAGTAATAAGTGCTTTCACTAAATAATGTTTGTTTAACGAAATATATATTTTTTTTGCGTTATAAAATTTGCTACAGTATGGAAATGTTTTTATTTCGACCATCCATCATTCTATGTTTGTTTATATTGGAATTTTCATTAGAATATTCTATTACCTCTCCGCGATTACAAGTGCATAAATTTCAATAATCGATTCTGACGAGATATCGATTACAGCCCAGTTTCGATTCTATTCGACTACATTCAATGACGATTTATTCGTTCGCTTTTAGTGGTCCTATCGTAATCTTATCGTCTGTCTTTGATTCCGCCGCGTCATAAACTACAAGGAACAAGCAATCAAAGTCATTTTATACTGTAAATTATGAGCTATTATAAACAGTAGGCGCGACTTGTCATGTATCGGCTCTGAGAATGTTAGATTGGGAAATCTCTGGACCAGTATTCAGGGTAGGTTTGAGAAAAAGTACTTTAACTGTTTTAACCCTACTCGTACATTCTTCTTCTTCTTCATGCTGTTGAAGCTCATTGTTGAAGATTGGGACCAACTTTTGACTAGGGAAATCTCTGGAGCAATATCTCGGTAGGTATAACATATTTCTTGCAATCTTTACTCCAAGTTTAGTCGTACATTCTTTTTTTCCTTGTTCCCCCATTTCTAAGGATTACGACCTACAGGCTACTCATACAGACTTGGCTAATAAGTAACCTATTTTCTTCTTATATTTTTTTCTTATTATGTATCAGCACTTTAAAGAAAGCACTGAAACTCATACAAACTGCCATGTTTTACCAAAGATTAGCAAACATCAAAAGATGTGCACATCTAATTTTAAGTTCCAATCCTCTAATACATACCTCAGTCTTTTTCAAAACTGCCCCCTTCCGAGTCATAAAGCTAATATTCTTGTCAACCTACTCACTTTTCATTCCTATCATATCTGATATTCCAAACATTATTTTATCCATCCATCTATTAACAAGCAATACATTGCTTTTAATGTGATTAATATTAATTACAGTATCATCAAAGCCGTTATCATTTGCAAGACCTAGCGCCATTTAAAGATTCCCATTCCATGGGCGGTCCGTGCTAAACAATTTATGCGATCGGCTCCTTTGCTCGGCTATCACTGCTGGCGTCGTTCTAACCTAATCAGTGATAATATAAGTAATGGCTTTTGATAATTTATTCCTATCAGTGCGAGAAATTCTATTTGTGACGATGATCTGATTCTGTTAATTGGGAATTGTGTAGTTGGTTGGTTCGGGAAGGTCACGGAATCATGTCGGGAATATTAATGTTTCTAGCTTTAGATGCTGATTGGGGTCGTTGGACTTTGTCTGAAGCTCGCATGAAACAGATACCTATATTTTTTAATTGCTTACGTACCCCTTCCGGGGTTCTCAATTTGTTGCAATTGCAATATGTTTTTATCTTCTACGTATTTTAGGCAACCAGTATAGGCAAATTCATCATCAATGCTCCTGGAAAGTCAATATCGTGGGGCAGCAGCCACTAGCCAGTGTTCCTGCAGGGCAATGATGTGCGAAAAATGGCACAGCTGCCTCACGTCTTCGATTGAGCGTTTGATGTTCTTGCAGTTAAAGCTTACTAAGTTGTATAGATTGTCACCTGTCATACTTTATTTCTTGCGGCCGACACAATATTATCATCGTTCGTAATTTTTCGCTTGAAATTCACATACTTTCGGAAAAGAATACCTTGACGCCATAGTTGGTTATCTAGAAAAATTGACAACTTGCTCTCAGCGGCAAAGAATTTGTAAGATTTATGATCTCGTTCTCGTTTAGATATGATTTCTTCCAGGTTTATCTTTTCCTTCATTTTTCTGTACACGTATTCTTGTATATCTGTTTCAGTAGTGTCCTTGTGGACCTTCGTGATAAATATCGGAACCTTATTGATGGCTGCTCTGAAGTTTCCCTCTGCATCTTTAGATATACCTGATGTACCACGATAACGATAAGAGGGTTTTTTCTACGTATTGTGTCTTGTAAAATCTGGTGTCAATTATATGTATATATACGAGTAAAAAAAACGTATTTTTTGAACAGAAAACATCAATCTATTTCCCTAAACCCTTTGACCTATTTTAGACTAAAGTCAATAATGTTTAACCATAGCACCGAACTCTAAACATCTGGTATACTAACAGATCTCAGAAATATAACATCAAATCATTCTTTGAACTGTATTGCCGGACTTCAGTAAGTACCTATGTTGCAAACCCTATTACACCTCAAAGAGAAAAGATTATTAACATTTCGAACATCAAACACCTACTCGATTAAGACCAGGCAGACTGTATAAACTGTTTTGACTAGATTTTTATTTCACGCCTTAGACTCTAGACAGGAATTACAGATCAGACAGATTTAATTTTAGAAATTGAAGACATAGAACGGATAAAAGATAAAACAAAATAACTCATGCGGAAAATAAACAATATTAGTTAATAGAGCTTCTAGCTCCAATGTTGTCTTATTTTGTATGACTAACAATTTTTATTTTATACATTTTTTTATTGCGTTGCAAGTATATTAACTTTCTTTTGACATGTTTTTAAAACCTATCTACGTGTTTGATTACTATACATTAAACTGTTTAACGAGTTAGTTTTCTTTAATCTAAAATATTAATTAGTAATCGGAATCCAATGGGAGTTTTTTTACTAAATAAAAATGCGTTACCTACTATCCGAATTTCCTCTGCGCCAAAGAAGGGTTCGGTTGTATAAAAAATATTGTCTGTCGTCTTTCTCCATTTCCCCATCCATCTATTCACAAACATTCTTAAAAAAATCAGTTTATCAAAAATAGAAAACGAACAATAAAACTCTTTCCTAATTATGTTATAGGTACTGTTTGACACCTCTGTCCTTGTTCCAATACTGTGCCAATATCTAGCCCACCTCCTTTCACCTTGCAGTCCGTACTGACACCCTTAGGCCCTAATATGGCCGCCATACGATTCAGCATAACGGGATAATTCCCGTACTCAGCTGTTGTTATCAAATCAGGATAAGACTTTAAAAGGACAAACTCGCAAAAGATTATACGCTTATGCAATACCTTTTCCTTAGGTGACAAAACTTTGTGTGGGATCTCAATCAAAGAAATCAAACTAAAGCTAAATCTTTAGAATGATCAGCCTGATACACGTTGAAATTTACGATATATTCTGCAAACTAGCTTGATTAATTAGATAGAATTCAAAATAAAAATATTTAAGTGGAATAATATGCTTGCCATTGTTCCCTTCGACTCGAACAGCACCTCGCTATTAGATCTTATAACAAGAATTATACCAATGAAACGCAATGTGGTGATGAAGTTTCTACTAAGTTAACTACTATGCTCCACAGAGGAAGTCCCACTATAAAGCTTGGATTGGTTAATACAAATTTTAAGAAAAAGGGAGATCAAGTAGATGGCATAAAATGTACAGATTCTGACTATTTGTAATAACCTTATTCTGGTCAACAACACCATCGAGACCAGGTCAACCCACGGCATTTATTGAGTCTTTCATAATATCCCGTTCCTCAGTACAATGTGGCAAGCCTAGTTCTGCGTCCCGTATCTCCCCGCAACCGCAAGCGCGGTTTGACCCCCAGACATTGAGTTAAGGCGACGTATTAAGAAGGACAGTTCTAATGCGAATTTGCACGGTAGTTGTGCGTTCATTGGTCTCAAAAGAAAGTTGGGTTAAAGTTCAAACCGTTCTATTGAACTGGAAGTTTTATCATGCAGATTATTATAAAGGATCACAGCTAAGACTTTCTCGACACCGGTCACCTTCATCACAGTTATTTTAGTATGGACATATTTATCCAGTCATATTGAAGCTATAATTTTATCATGTGATAACTGAAATGGGGTATTCGTATTTAAGACATCGTATCTTTCAAAAATTAGATACGCAAAGTCTATTTCAGGTGTGTCACTGAATTTCTTAGGCTTACTGAGACTAGGAAAAACGGAAAATTCGAATTAGCAACGAAGCATAAAGACAACTAGACAACGCTAGTTACCTTGAGTGAAAGGACAACAGTTAACATTTTGAGAAGTTTTCACCGTATTTACATCTCGAAGCTGTTAGATGCTATCCCGTGGTCACAATAATCGGCACTATTATCACCCGTTCTGAATACAAACGTCCGACTCGCAGGACAATCTCGCGATCTTGATCGCGATTTAACATAAGGGCACGTATGCGTAGGGCTGGCAGGTAAGAAAAGATGCAAGGAAAGATGTTTGAAATAGTCCAAATGTTATACTGGGTCGACGGACACCGATTACGTATTTTGGGTTCTATATAGAAAACTTTGAAGTGTGAAATTCACATTTCAAAGTTTTCACATTGTAAGTTTGCATCTAATCATTTCTTTGTTTTTTTTTTTATATTATTTGCATTATCCTTACTTCCTTACTACTATTGTAAATCGGAAAGTGACTTTGTTTGTTTGTTCCGCTTTCACACCGTAACTACTCAACAGATTGCTTTGAAATTTTGCAAACGAAAAGTCCCGGAAAAAATGATATTCCCGTTGGGAAACAAAATTATTGTTTGCAATATAACAGAATTCCACGCGGGCGAAGCCGCGGGCGGAAAGCTAGTGAGTTATAATTTGTATAGAAGACTTTTTCTAAATAAAAAAAGTATGATTTTTATGTTTATGTATCCGAAGGTCGTGCGAAGTGGCGAGTTTTTGGCGAGGCCTATGCTTGCCAGCGGACTTATGTTTTTTTATGACATTATTTTATTTCATTGCATACACTCAGCGGGAATTCATCCTATAAAGTTAAATTGATTTGATCCTTTGCATATTTTCAAACGCTCGTCGACAACCCTACATCTACTGTCACGCGGGCTCTCTATCATCGATGGCGGTCGTAAAATAATATTTTAAAACATATTTCAGCCATTTCTCCGAATAGACAATGCACAATGTGCACGACTTGAACAATGGATGTGCCCTTAGTTGTGGAGGGAACTCGCGAATCAAAGGACAGGGAAGACTAAATTGTGTTAAAGCGTTGTTTATAGTTTGGTCCTAGGTAATATAGTAAGATGTGTCGTTTATAAAGTAAAATACAGTTTTCTTTATGTATTCAAACACTGGCGGCTTTCCGTAAAAACACATCTGAGTGTAATATAAACGCACCATGATAGTCCCTTTACACAGTTTGGCTAAAGTAGCCTTTCCTGAAAAAATTGACTTAGGACCTTAAAAAGACAAGCGTATTCACTGGACCATCACACCAAGTGCGTAGCCCTAAACTAAGTTCAAACCTTGTACTATGGATGTTAGGGAACAAATAGACCTTCCTAAATCCTTTTATAAACATTCATGACTCGTATAAAAATGTCGTTATTCATCATCACATAAACATTTGCCCCTAGCAGGATTCGAGCCCGCGACCCTTGGTTTTGCAGCCAGAGTCTCTGACAACGAAACCGACGCGCCCGCCAAAATAAAAATAAAATCATAAATGGCTAGCTAACTACTTAACAAATGCATTACTTGCTGCTTTTTTGTCTCCTGTTACATAAAATAATAACATCCGCATAAATTTAATTCTAAAAGCTGCAAAAATCCAAACATCATTACCATAAATGTGTACGATTGCATACAAGCACCTATATTACTACAGGATTTGATTGAGGAATGTCGCATTTCTAGCGCCTGAGCCTTATTATGAGGAGAAAGGGTATTTCTATGGCCGCGTTTCATTGATTACCTACGCAATGAGATAACGGAGATACATCTGCATGAACAAATAATTTACAGAGAAAAGTAATTTACATTTGTTGTCACAATTCACAATAATGTTGCTTAGTGATTGCTAAAGCTTTGATACGTTAAGTATAAATAAATAAATAAATAACAACAAATTAACTATACATCCGACTACTATTATAAAGGCGAAAGTTTGTATATATGGATGTTTGTTACTCTTTCACGTAAAAACAACTGAATGAATTTGAATGAAACTTTACCACAATATAGCTTATACACCAGAATAACACATAGGATATTGGAAATCATAATCCACGCGTACGGAGTCGCGGGCGGCCACTAGTAGATAATAAAAAGTCAAATAAAATTATTGAGTGCTGCTGTTTACATAATTATAGTGTTTCTTGCAAAGAATTTTATTATTGTGCTATTAGAAATACTGTATGAGTCTGTGACTTAAACAAATATAAATATTATTATTATTTATGTGTATTTCTTTTGAAATCTCCGTTTTACGGGTTCATTCTCATATTTGCGGGCTTTTGGCCAAGCAAATATCAGGTTTTGGATTTTTGGTTCTATAAGATGTTATCAGAGTCAGAATCTAGTTGTAAAAATTTGCGGACTATACGGCATGTGTTAAGAATGGCTGCTTTTTGAATAGTTATGTAAGTGTATTTTGGAAGATCTAATAATTGAAGGCCCTTTAACAGCTGTGTGGGAATTACTCCAGTGCTCGAAATAACTAATGGTACTATTGTGACACGATCCATCTTCCATACCCTTTTAATTTGGTCTTGTAATTCTGTGTACTTTCTAACTTTTTCTGTTATTGTCGCCTGAATATTGTTGGTGTTTGGTACAGCTATATCAATTATATATGTGTGTTTATTGTCTTTATCTACAAAAGTTATATCCGGTCTGTTATTATATACGGTATTGTCACTCAGAATAGTGCGATCATAATACAATTTATAGTGAGGGTTCTCAACGACATGCTGGGGTGTGTAATTATAGTAAGGCATGTGTGGATCATTTGTAAGTTTATATTTCTGTATTAGTTTCTGGTGGATTATATTGGCAACTTGGTTGTGTCTATGGGTGTAGTCATTTTGTGTAAGTATTGTGCATGCGCCAGTTATATGTTGTATTGTTTCAGGTTTATTGTTACATTTTCGGCATAGGTCGTTCCGGAGAGATTTATCCTTTAAAATGAATTTTCTGTAGTTTTTTGTGGAAATTACCTGGTCTTGTATGGCTAACATAAACCCTTCACTTTCAGGAAATAATTCGCCTACATCAAGCCACTTATTAGAAGCTTCCTTATCCACATGGGTCTGATCTAAATCGTGTGGATGTCTTCCATGCAATTCCTTTTCTCTCCATCGTTTGTGTTTCTCTTCATTATTTTTATTTTTGTTCGTTATACTACTACTTTCTTCGCTAAGGTTAAGTGGTGTAAATTGTTTATCTAGAGCAGAAATTATTTTGTGTAATAAACTGGTAGATTCCTTACGTTTAAAGAAGTCTTTTAAATTTGTAATTTGATCTCTGTGTAATTGTGAAATGTCAATTAGGCCTCTTCCTCCTTCTTTTCTTGGTAGTGTAACTCGCTCATTCGCTGACTTCGGGTGGTGGTATCTGTGTTGGGTAAGTGTGGTCCTAGTTTTTATTTCTAATTCTGTAAGTTCTGTGTTAGTCCATTTTATGACGCCAGAAGAATAAGTTAAAATTGCTATAGCATAAGTGTTTATAGCTTTAAATATGTTTTTACTCGTTAACTGCTTGTTGCATAAAGCGTGTAGCCTATTAAAATATTCGGTCTTCAATTTTTCTTTAATGAGTTTATGTTCCAGTAATCTCGCTTGATCGTACCCTAGATATTTGTATAATTCTCCCTCCTTCATAGCCTCTATACATTCCTGCTCTCCTAGACTATAATTACCTTCTACTATTTTTCCCTTCACTATATTTAGCTTCTTACATTTATCCAGCCCTAAATCCATTCTAATATCCCGTGAAAATTCTTATTATTATTATTATTATTAGCCCATATCGTCCCACTGCAGGGCAAAGGCCTAAATATTATATAAAAAAATATTTTATTTAAAAGAAACTCTGTCAAGTTTTTTGCCGTTTTTTCCCGCCAGCAGCTGCTGCTATCCGAATCGGTGATAGAGACATCAATTTGTAACGGACGATGCTTGTATGAAGCCTAATTAAATGAATAATAGTTTTTAGTTTGTGTTTGAGTTTGAAAAAGACGAAAAAAGGTGTTGAAAAGAACTATCCATCCTAAACGCTTTAAATCTTGACAGCAACATACTAGCAAACTACTCATAACTAATGTAGTTGTAGTGTGTACTAACTAGTTGTCCAGAATTCGGTGAGTGATAAGCGACACGGTATTAGGTGTCGGCGCCGCGTGAGAATACCGCGGTTGAGATCGAGTTACAACTCACTCGTGTTCGTCATTGACACTTTAGCTCTTATAGTTTGCACCGCCAGTTTTGAAATAATAAATGTATCCGTGCTTAAAATTCTTAATCGTCAGAAATTACATATTGATGTCTCTACCTTCGATTCGGGAAGCAGCTGCTGGTGAAACTCGCTCTTTTCAAACAGTTGCTCTTTTCAAATGCAATATTATTTAATAACTAGCGGCCGCCCGCAACACCGTCCGCGTGGATTTCCAATAGCCTAAAGCCTTCCTCGTCGAATGGACTATCCAAAATAAAAAGATTTTTTCAAATCGGACCAGTAGTTCCTGATATTAGCGCATTCAAACAAACTATATTAGTATAGATTTGTCAAAATTCAACCCATAAAGATACTTGCCGTCATCTGACGTGTTTCAGCAGTATTAACATTGACTTAGTGCAGGTTCCTACTCAAAAGAAAGAATTAAGACGAGTAGATACCCGTTAGGTTTGCCTAAGCATAAGCAAGATGCTTTACTGTATTGGCAGATCTAATAAAATGCTGCTTCGTGATTGGCTATAATGAGTAGTAGGTACTAAGTTGTTCGGATGTCGGTGAGTGATAAGCTACACGGTGTTAGGTGTCGGCGCCGCGTGAGAATACCGCGGTTGAGATCGAGTTACAACTCACTCGTGTTCGTCATTGACACTCTAGCTCTTATAGTTTGCACCACCAGTTTTGAAATAATTAATGTATCCGTGCTAAAAACTTATGAAGTAGCGACCGCCCGGGACTCCAATCTCGTGGACATACATAGTAGGGATATCTACACTAATATATAAAGCTGAAGAGTTTGTTTGTATGTTTGTTTGTTTGAACGTGCTAATCTCGGGAACTACTGGACCGAATTGAAAAATTATTTTTTTGTTGGATAGTCCATTTGACGAGGAAGGCTTTAGGCTATTGGAAATTGAAATTCACGCGGACGGAGTCGCGGGCGTCCGCTATATGCTATATCCCTTTGCCTTTCAACATAAAAATATTTTTTTTAAATAAGAACTAGATGCTCCTGATATTAGCGCATTCAAACAAACTATATTAGTATAGATTTGTCAAAATTCAACCCATAAAGATACTTGCCGTCATCTGACGTGTTTCAGCATTATTAACATTGAATTTAGTGCAGGTACTCAAAAGAAAGATTTAAGACGAGTAGATACCCCTTAGGTTTGCCAAGCCTTAGCAAGACGCTTTACTGTACTTACAGATCTAATAAAATGCTGCTTCGTGATTGGCTATCATGAGTAGTAGGTACTGTGAGTGATAAGTGACTCGGTGTTAGGTGTCGGCAACGCGTGAGAATACCGCGGCTGAGGTAGGATTACAAGAAACAGACTTAGTTCGATCGAAAAGTTAATATAAAAAGGCTATTGAGAAAAAAATCTTTGTTACATTTATAATGATTTAACCAAGTAAAAAGTTAAGTCAAAGTGTAAATCAGTGTTGCAAAGTGGAACATTCTCGTACTGCAGATAGATTCGTCATCCGTCGTGTGGTGTGACAATCAAATTATTGTATGAGTATAAACTTGATCAGGTTTATTAGAAGTCACACATATTGATTTACCATATCCTTGAACTAGAGAATTAAGTTTGCTTATTTTGACAAGATTAAATAATAACTATTCTTTTAAGCGTTGGATGGAGATAATTTTCTCAAAAAGTTAACATATTGCTCTAATTTCCTCGCATTTTGTCTTTGTCTTTGCATCTCGGTTGAATGAAAATTTTATTGATTCTCAGGCTAAATAATGTAGTCCTTTAATGTAGCACTTTTGCTGCTAGTCAAATGAACTTGTGCAACAAAAGCAAAATATATAAATTGCCTTGTACCAAACTAAGCTCGACGCTCAATGGAGTATGGACGCTAGGGATCGTATATAAATACATATTAAATAAATTGATATTCATTACACAATCATCTGCCCTTAGCAG
The DNA here is from genome assembly GCA_958496325.1 of Nomophila noctuella. Lineage (NCBI taxonomy): Eukaryota > Metazoa > Arthropoda > Insecta > Lepidoptera > Crambidae > Nomophila > Nomophila noctuella. The sequence continues at coordinate 5,273,988 of OY292498.1, forward strand.
GATTCGAACCCGCGACCCTTGGTTTTTGTAGCCAGTACTCTGACCAGTAGACCTACGGGCCTGTCAAATGGTAGTTTCCCTCAAAAACCCTACGCGAACTGTAATAGTTCTGTCATTACATCTTTCTTACAAAGCTTACGCTCAGCATCGTTGCTAAGCTGTCGTTGAGGTCATAGTGATGGCGGCCCGGTGTGCACTGTGCGTGCAATGACAAACAGGGAAGATTAGAGATATTTACGTACTAAAGCGAGAGTGTTGACGACCCGCTTGGTGTAATGGTCAAGATGTTGCCTATTACGCAAGAGGTCGCGGGTTCGATCCCCGCACAGGACAAACATTTGTGTGCATGAACATGTCTGTTTGTCCTGGTCTGGGTGTTATATGTATCTATTTATGTATATTTGTAATACCACTGTTGATGCTGATGTCTGTAACACAAGTGCTTAAGCTACTTAACACGGGGTCAGATCAATGTATGTGATGTTGTGAAATATTTATTTATTTATTTATAATTTTTGTAGTACGTCCATAGCGGAAAACGCAATTGGTGAATTAATTATCAAGTTTACAACAAGCTAAAAATGTGTAAAAAGGAACAAAATCGCATCTTTAACAAAAACGTACAATTCTGAACACGCTTCCTATACTTACTGTAAAAAAAAAAATCGACAAATCTGAACAACTTCTTTCCGAACTTACGTGAACTGTGAAAAGTCATGCCTCTTACTTACTAAACTTGGCATCGTTGCTAAGCTGTCGTTGAGGTCATAGTCATGACACGTTTCTCTCGTATATGTATAGTCTATGGTCATGGCGTTCAGTAATGGTGTCGCCGGGATGACGCCGATCGGGTGTGCAATGCCGAACAGGGAAGGGATGAGAATATTATAGTACGATTTTTTAATCTCGATTTTTTGGTCACATTGATTATCAGAAAATGTAATTGCCCAGCCGGCAAACTAACTAAACTTTACACCAAAGTTTAAAAGGGGTGTTAAATTATTGAATGAAAATCATAATTGTTAAACTGTGTTTGCAATAGAAACATAAAACATAATGATGTTATAATTCGTTAAACTTCGTACAAATATTTAAATAAATAAGCGATATTAGCAGGTTAAGCATAGGTAGGTACATTACATTACTTACTATACTATGTAACTTAACTATTTCCTTTTTTCATCAAAATTACGACTCAATAGCTCCCCTATTCCAAAGCGGCTTAGCTTTAAGTGAGATGTTACGTTGACATAATTGTCCACACTGTGACCGAACTTTAGATCCATATTTCGGGATTATCCCAGATTATCCCATCGCCGCTGCGTCCCTTTAACATCTTTGTTACTTTGTACACGTTTATCTTTAATTTATTTGTTGACACCTCCGCCTTGAGGTGAATAAAGAAGTTATTTAAGTGAATCCGGTGGACAAATGCCGGTAAATAATTTGGTATATTAATTCTGTACCCCACACAGGAGTACTTGGGGGGTATAACGGCATATATTTTCTTCATTAAAACAATAACAGTACATTACAAATACTATTATTCCCAAGCGTATTCGTATTTGTAAAAAGAAATAGATGACATTTAAAAAGTTTTTAAAAGTGTCAGCAATTTATGTATTTGAAAATATATATTTCTATCTTACAAATACATTTAAAGAAGGGTAAACGCTTACACAATTTTAAGTCATAATTCTATAACAAAAATGGGATTTGGCTTATTCGGACTTGCCAAATGCGAATTGGTGATCATAAACTCAGGCTGGGTTCTGGAAACCGACAGGAATTTTGTCCGACCTGGGAATCAAATCTATGCCCATGAGACGCCGAGTGAACCAACATTTTACGTAGGCGGTCAATACTTCATTGTATTAGGAAGATAGGATATTCAATCAATTAATTCTTGTGACTCAACAGTCTCCAGTTTTGTCACCTAGTTTTACAATGTGTTAGACCGTAACACTCACTTTTAAGAAATGTATACTAAATTCCTGAGCTAAGCTTTGTTCACCACATGTAATACAATTTATTAGAAACTGGTGTCACTTTTAAAGCATTGGATAATTGTGATACATATTGCATCTTGATGTCGAAGAATTTCAACTATAAAAATCGAAATACTCTGTTAGTAAGACAAAGGTATCCTTTATTTTTAGTAGTCAAGAGTAATAAAACGTAAATTGTATGTAAACTCAGTAGGATACAAAGTTAATGTATTAGGTTTATTGTTTGTTTTATTTTATTTTATTTCCCGATATAGCAGAAGCATAGAGACCCGTAAATAATGGAATCTAAGAACCTCATTAATATTAACAACATTTTGATGAATTAATCTTCACCACTTCACATACATTTAAGTACCGGGCTGTGGTCTCAAGGTCCTAGGTTCGATTCCTGGGTTGGGAAAAGTTTGAGTCTGTTTTTCCGAACAGTGTACAAGCTTGTGATCACCAATCCGTCAATTGATCACAAGCGGGTGATTCAGCCAAAGCTCAAAGTTACGAGAAAAATATTTAAAATATTGGAGGCATGTGCATGTTGCTTTATAAAAAGGTTGTATACTTTACTTAAAATGTACGCCATTATATTATTTTGAGATGATTGACCGCACTGAACGTAACATTCCATATATTGAAGCGTAAAAATCTGTTGTCGACGCCAGATTTTTGTATCATCCATGTTGCCAGTGTTAAATAAAATAATAACTTACTTACTTTGTTTTCATAGTAGATAAATATATGTAATGTACACAGTAAAAGAGTTATTAATTTTTAATTATCGTTTGCTACCGTTGGTTAAAATATTACTTGATCCAATAAAAAATAATTTATGAGGCCTTATCCCCTTTTTGAATTGTCAACAATTCAAAAAGGGGACATGTGCATTTAAAATATTTATATTCTGTGAAAAATTATGATAACATTTTCAAAAACTGTTAAGCAACGTTCGTTTTTATTAGTTAAATAAAAAAATGAGAAGACAGAAAATAAAAAAAATAAAAATGTATATCGATATCAGACAATGTGCAACGGAATAAGTTAGTACATCATAACTCAGAAAAAGTTATACTGATAATTCAAATCAAGCTCGCTGCTGGCATCACAAAATCAGCGCTCATGATGCAAGCTTCTCGCATGATCCGCTGTGAAAAGCGCGTCAATTGAGACATCCCATTTCCAAGCCATCCGTCAACGTCAAAGTTCATTTCCGAAACCTGACATGATTTTTGTCGATTCTAATTTGCTATTTTATTTTAAATTCCACTTTTACCTTACGTTAATAGACCTGAAATGCACGCCGAGGCGGCCTATAATTAAAACTGCACGTAGACTGTAGTTTAGAAATGTTCCTTTGTAATTAAAAGCTGATCAGTTTGTTTGTTTGTTTGAACGCGCTAATCACAGAAACTACTGGTCCGATTATAAAAAATATTTTTACGTTTGATAGTCCATTAGTCGAAGAAGGCTATATAATATACCTATGTATGAGAAAACCGAAAACCACGCTTTTTGTGTACATGAGCAATATGCATAACTGGTCTGGGTGTTATTTTGTATTTGTTTGAATATTTTATTCTTTCAATTGTTATTAATGACAATTTTTACAATTTTTTGATGTAACATGCTAAGTCTTACTAGTAGATATAAGTTCCACTTGCAATATTTTTACACCGCAACTTGAATTCCAAAAATCCTTGTTCCTCCTTCCAGCCCGGCACGATAGCAACCTACTAACCTTTCAGCTTTATAGCCTTAATCTTTCATGCATCAACTCGTCGTTGATTGGTCATTTTATACTGTTTGTGTACCTAACAATCATAATAAAACCCTATGTGGGGCGCAAATAACGTCCAAGGATCGTAGAGTTTTACCAAGTTTGTTCATATGGTCGATGTCTTTAAAAGGACTCTTATCTTGACTGTGTTTTTTTATATTATTATTATTCAGGAGATATCCCCTATTTTTTGTGTCAATTTTCAGTTTGTAAAGAAAACATGATTTTAAATTGAATATTTTTCAACACCACATACATTGATCTGATTCCATACTAAGTAGCTCAAGTACTTGTGTAACAGACATCAGACAACTAGCGGTCGGCCGCAACTTCGTTCGCGTGGATTTTTGTTCCCGCCCACATAGTGTTATACCTTAGCTTTAAAGCCTTCCTCGATAAATTTACTGATACACTTAAAATATGTTTTAATTGCAATCAGTAGTTTCTGAGCTTTATTAATCAATATAGATTTCATCCAAAAGTACAGAATTTTATTAGTCTTGGTTTCTTGAAAGCTAACAAAAAGCATTTAAAAATGCATCGTCTCGTCAGCCCACGTGAGATTTTTTATTTATCTGTGTATAGAGTTACATGACAATTCACGCACTTGCCACTCATATTAGTTCTTCTATTCAGTGGTTCTCAAACTTTGGAATGAAATTTAAAAAGAAGAACCATTTTACACATATGAAAAGAAATGGGTATCTACATTTTGTGTAATTATTTGCTTGACGTACTCAATAATTTTGATATTACTATTCCATCTTCTGGAGTGAACCTAGATGTTAGGAAAAAAATAGATAACGAAAACTAATATAAAATTTCACTAATGCAAAAATGAAAGCCATTTTCACGGAACTCACATGCTTTTGCAAATTAAAATAAGTTTTGTAAATCGTTTTTAGGGTTCCGTAGCCAAAATGGCAAAAAATGGAACCCTTATACTGCCGTCATAAGGAAATAGGGCGCATCTACATAAAGTAGAAAATGGAGAAAAAAATTATTTTGTGATTATGAAATGAAAAACGTTGCTGCTTAGTGGGAAATAGGTATTTTAATCTTTTTGCAATTTTAAAACTTGTATGATTAGGTAGCCTATCATGACACATGAATTAAATTCAATTATATCAATATTATCTATTTAAAAAACACGATTTTCTTTTTCTTCTTAGTAAAAAAAAAACAAAAAACCCGCAATACTTCATTGAAAAGGCGTTTCTGGCTAGATACGTCTTTTCAACGTAGTAATTTTTGGAACGTTCTTTCATTGTATTGAAATTTGTTTCGAGGCTTACTAAAAAAGGGCGCATTTAGCTACTTGCTGCTTTTCTTCTAAGTGTTGCAACACCAATTATAAAAGAAAACTGTTAACGCCCGTTATTTTTTGGCATTTAATGAGCAATAATTGAAGTTTAAGGTAATTTTTTGCTAAAAATGACCATAAACTTCATATGCTTATGATCCAATGTTGCTCAATGCCTTCTTTTTTTTTATATGTCAGAGGCGGCAAACGAGCTAGCGGGTCGCCTGATGGTAAGCAATCACCGCCGCCCATGGACATCCGCGACACCAGAGGTATCGTTGATGTGTTGCCGGCCGTAACCCCATACCCTCCCCAAATGAGCTCTGGCAACCTTACTCACCAGCAGAAACATAGCACAACAGTTACGAAGTGCTACTTCACTGCGGTCTTCTGTAAGGTGTAGGTACTTCCCCAGACGAGCGACTCATTCGAGTGGAATTTCCACAAAGTTCTCCCTCTCCGATAAAAAATGGAAAAGTACAAAGTTGCTTTTTAATTTCACACATATTGATGCACTAGTTATAATTAAAACATTCAAAGAACTTATGTTAAAAAAGACGGAAGATCTATGGGGTATTTCAATACATATTCAAAAATCCATTATTATTCACGTTGCACATATTTAGCATTGATATTTAGTTTATAAATCTTATGAAATATATTGACTTCTTTATTTAAATCAGGAGAAAAGAGTGATCCGTCAAACTTCGACCCATATGCATACATCCATATCTCAGTAAAATTATTGAAAAAATATATTTTATGAATTATTGTCATATTTAAATTAAAATTCCTTGTTAAATGAAAATCAGTACGCATTTACTTACAAACAAATCTACAACTGATGCAGGAGTTTCTTTAGTAAAACATATTTTTGACGTATGGGAGGCTAAGCAGGATGTTATTGGTAAATGTATTAAATTCACAATGCCAAATGTGCCACAAGTTATTACAAATATTTCAATTAATTATGAACATATTTATGTAGTCAACTCAAATGTCGTTTTAGAAATTACTATAGATTCAAAATTACTATGGTGGCCCCATATTGTTGCTTTGGCAGGGAGACTCAGTTCTGACGTTTGACTGATATTAAAACGGCGATATTGGTTTATTTCAGCTATTTCCATAGTATTATGTCTTACAGTCTGTTATTGTGGGGATCATCTGCTGATTTACAAAAAATTTTTTGTTCATAATACAGAAAAGGGCGATTCGTGCAATGTTATGATCTTAAGCCGCGTGATTTACTCCGAAAGATATTTCAGGAGATAAACATTTTAACTACAGCGTCGCAATTCATCTTTGACTGCATAATTTATACATACGCAAGAACCTACACATTTTTTCTAGACAAAATAACTTTCATAGCTTTAATACAAGAAATAAACATGAGCTTGCCGTTCCCAGTCAGAGGCTTCAAAAGACTGGCAAGTCTTTTATTGGACTAAGTATCTAAGTATCCTGAAAATTTTATTGAATTTCCTAAACATGATTTGTTTATTAAATCATTCTTGATGAAGAAAGGTAACTATAAAATAAAAGCTTATTTATATGACAAATATGCATGTACATTTTAATCTGCTCAGCCGCACATAATTATATTTATTTCATTTGACATACCTAATTGTCATATTGAAAGTAATTTTTGAATAAGGCGTAACTGCTGAGTTTCTACCGGCGTCTCTTCTCAGCAGGCCATTCTCTTTTCAGCTCGCCAAGTCGCTGGTTGGGTGAAAAAAGTTTTGACGAACAAAATAATTCACTAAGTGAATCAAACTGCTGAATAAATAATTTCATTTCATTTATACCTACTTCTTGATTAAAATCTTCAAAATAATAGATTTTTTTTTGCGCACTTGCATATAATCTTATATCTGGGCGCATCTGTTAGAACATGTTCTTTACCGCGGCTTCCACTTCCTCCCGCAAACGCAACAATACTTAGTAGAAAAGACGTTACTGCCACGTACGCCTTACCGATTCTCGTAATACTTAGAAGAAAGGACGCATCTACTCAGATGCGTTTTTTCTTCTTATGATCATGTAGTTACGCCTTTTCAACCTATGAACATTAATATATTTTGTAAACGAATAAGACTCTTCTACTTAGTTACGTCTTTACATCTTAGTATTATACAGAAACGTCTTTCCAATTTAGTAATCCACAATAAATTTTGTAGATACGTCCTTTTTAGTTGTTCATAAAAGAAAGAGTATTCGTATTTCATAAAATTAAAAAATACTAGAAGGTGCGCCTTTTTCTGCTGATTCCGAATCACTATATAACTCAATTTTGGTAAAAAAGATGCGCCCTTTTTCACTATGACGGCAGTATAGATTCGTCATGTCTGTCCGTCTGTCCGCCAGTCTGTCACAGCCACTTTTTTCCGAAACTATAAGTACTATACTGTTGAAACTTGGTGAGTAGATGTATTCTGTAAACCGCAACAAGGTTTTGACATGAAAATAGAAAAAAAATATAAAAAATGGGGTTCGCCATAGTTAGAACTGAAACTCGAAATATTTTTTTTCATTAAACATATACGTGTGGGGTATCTATGGATAGGTCATTAAAAACTATATTGAGGTTTCTTACATCATTTTTTTCTAAAGTGAATACTTTGCGTGCGAGACCTTTCCAAAGTGGAAAAAAGTGTGTCCCCCCCCTCCAACTTCTAAAATAAGAGGATGATAAAACTGAAATAAATATATAATGTACATTACCACAAAAACTACCAATGAAAATTGGTTTGAACGAAATCTAGTAAGTAGTTTTTTTAATAAGTCAAAAATAGAATTTGCACGGAACCCTCAGTGCGCGAGTCCGTCTCGCACTTGTCCAATTTTTTCTGTTTATAAATTTACTTCGGAAGTGTATTTTTAATTTTCAATGCACCTCCGCAAAATAACTGTGGATAAATTACCTTTGCTAGGTTGGATTGTCAAACTTTGACAACCGCTGTCCCAACGACCTACTAAAGGGGGAATATAAAAAGAAAATATTTTTCCAACGTCGCCGTGCAAAAAGAACGGAAGTCCACTAACGGGGATATATATTTCATAAACATCCAACAGCCCACGCGAACACTTATTTACACGACAAACACTTGGAACGCGGTCAACAGACTCTATGTCAATAAGAGCAGGGTTCAAAGTTCGATGAAATGGAAAGCCGTGCATACGTCATAGTTTACTGTAGTTAGTTTGTGTAAATATGACGTTTTCACAATGTGATGATAAACTGACTTAATCATATATCACGCGCGGTTTGTATAATTGTTAGTGCATATTGGATTCTAGTATTTATTATGCAAAATGGGTTTTCTCCTGGCTTCACCCTGAACTTACGGTTGCGAAAACCTATACCTACTTCAGTATGGAGGAAACTCACCCAAAAAGAATAAATAAATAAATGCCTTGGACTATGGACTATGGAAGCTTGTACTATGGATGTTAAGGAACGGATAGATATACTTAAATACTTTTATAAGCATCCATGCAGAGGCGGCCTTACCCATTGCGAGGCCCCGGGCGACAGGTCTTTGCGAGGCCCCTTGTCCTACAGTAAAGCACCTACTTATGTGATGCGAAAGCGGGACATAGCCGGCCAAGTGCGAGTCGGTTAAGTAACTTTTAAGTAACGGGGGGGGGGGGGGGCGGAAAAGTGGTTTTATACTGACAGACAGACAGACCAGACGTGACGGAATCTGTGCACGCACGGTCGAGTTATCCCAGAAAAGCGGGACTGGGCCTGTCCCCCGACATTTAATTTTAGTAAAAAATCGTGACGTCTGGCAACGCTGGAACGGATATACATTCTTAAATACTTATTCATTATATTATTATTATTACTTATTACGTAGGTACTCTTTTGCTCACTCTTTTGACCCGGTCCTTTGAAGCATGCGTTGGGCCAAAGCCAACAGCATAGAGGTTTTATACAGCTACCAACCACTCTAAGCAGCCACTAGGGTCGCGGGCAGCAAGGGAGCAACACCGGCGTCGTTAGCTCAGGGTGCCGAGAGGTGTGCACCGGTTACTGGATCGCGATAGTTCGGTCAGCCGTTCCCCGCTATTACGCAGATTGAGCACTTCCACGAATATTAAATTTATTAAGGGAAGGGATTAGGGAAGACCTATAGCTCTCTGGCCGGCCAATTAAGGCAAGCCAGAGGTGGGGGAGGAGATGTTAAAATTCCCCCAAGAGGTCTCGGGTCCGTGGTGTCGCCACACACCAATAGTTCGCCACAAGCTGGACTGCGGAGACTGATTGCATTGATGGAAGTTGTAATACCTCAAGGAGAAGCTCTAACTTTCGCCAACGGGCGATATTATCGATACCTTAAATCTCAAATGGCGTAAGCGCCAAATTGGTCAAAATGACTTTTGAATGCAGTTTTATTCAGTTTTTTTTTCTCTATCGATCTGTATATTTAAAATCCTGAAATTCGCAAAAAAATGGTCATTACGACCCGATGTTTTTTATAGATTTGAACACTTTTTATAAGGTAAAGAGGTCGTAAGCAGCTATAAATTTAATGCATGAACAACGTCAGGGCGTAACGAGATATTTTAATACATTAATATGGCGTATCACACATAGCCAACTTTATTTGGTGGTTACGCCCTTAGAAATTATTGTAAAGTGAAAAAAACACAAGGGGTAAGGGACATCATTTTTCGGTTTCGGCGTTTACACCACACACAATTTTTATTATTGAAAGGCGTTTACACCCTATAAAAAACACGATTTTTTTGAGATTAAGGTCGTATCTCCCATAAATTCATAAAAAAATACAAAATAAAGGGGTATTTTTTACATCTTTTATTAGATTTTGGTACATTAAACGGGTAAGAGGATTTTAGGAAACAAAATAAAATCTAAAAAAAATTGGCCAAGTGCGAGTCGGACTCCCGCACTGAGGGTTCCGTACAAATTTTATTTTTGACGTATTAAAAAAACTACTGAATAGATTTCGTTCGAACCAATTTTCGTTGGTAGTTCTTATGGTAATGTACATTATATAATTATTTCAGTTTTATCATCCTCTTATTTTAGAAGTTAGAGGGGGGGGGACACACTTTTTTCCACTTTGGAAGGGTCTGTAACGCAAAGTATTCACTTTAGAAAAAAGTGATATTAGAAACCCTTATATAATTTTTAAAGACCTATCCATAGATACCCCACAGGTATATGTTCAATGAAAAAAAAAATTTCGAGTTTCAGTCCTGACTATGGGGACCCCCCACTTTTTTTTATTTTTTTTCTATTTTCGTGTGAAAACCTTGTTGCGGTTCACAGAATACATCCACTCACTAAGTTTCAACAGGATAGTACTTATAGTTTCGGAAAAAAGTGGCTGTGACAGACTGGCGGACAGACAGACAGACAGACAGACAGACAGACAGACATGACGAATCTATAAGGGTTCCGTTTTTTTGCCATTTTGGCTACGGAACCCTAAAAAGCCAAGGCCGATAGAATAAGAAGGCCTAATTCGATTAAGCAGTGTAGTGGTAGAAAAACGACCCATTCTTAGCAACAATGATTTCTACTTATATTAATATAATATTTACGTAATAATCAACTTTAAAATTAAATTAAGTCCAAATGGAGTTAGAAAATTGTATTAATTTAAGAATCAATGAATCAAGTAGCTACGTTCAAAAAGTAAGAGATTTTAGAAAGCCTTAATTTAAATAATCAGTCAAAAAAATTGAATTGAAACTATCATAAACAATCAAACATAAAAAACAGTATTTTTCTGTGTCTGTAACTCCGTCCTCTATATCAGTGCCTGGTAATACATCTGGCACATCTTCTGCTCTTGGTAATCGGCGATATTCTTCATGATATGTTTTTGGGAAAATGCCGTCTGGGCACATTTTTAGAAGGTTTTAGAATTTAATTTTTGAAATAAGTCTTGTATACAAAGGTTTTATTATGTAATTTAGTTCTGTGTCTGTTTGTTTTTCCATCTCATTATCGTTAGTCAAACTAGTAATTTTCTTTTTACCCTTCCCGATTCCCGATTCCCGATCCCCTTTTCCTTTCCCTTCTTTTGAATATTTTTTTGACCGAGAGCAACTTGTTCTTCTGAGGTATCTTCTTTCATTGAGTATTTTATTTGAATAGTGTGTGGGTTTTTCTTAATAATAATAAAGTCATTTATTAATTGCCAAAAAACAATACAAAATACACATTCACACAATTAGTAAGCAATGAATGCTGAGTGATCTTCTTCTGAAATGTTACGACTCTAATTTCTTTAAGCTTCATGGCCTTTAGTGTTAGGGTTGTTAATGTTTGTAATCTGAGTGATCTCGACGATGATGATTGCGATGGGAGGTAAGAGCCCATCGCAATGGCCGACATACTTTTAATCAGCAAGAAAGACACCACGACCTTATAATGTCATCGTATCAGCTCACTCTGATTTCCTAAATTATTATTAAAATTGTGTAAACGTAGCTACTTGATTCATTGATTCTTAAATTAATACATTTTTTGTAATCTTTTCTAACTCCATTAGGACTTTAATTGAATTTTAAAGTTGATTATTACGTAAATATTATATTAATATAAGTAGAAATCATTGTTGCTAAGAATAAGGGTCGTTTTTCTACTACTACACTGCTTAATCGAATTAGGCCTTCTTATTCTCTCGGCCTTGGCATTTTTTAGATTTTATTTTGTTTCCTAAAATCCTCTTAGCCGTTAAATGCACCTAATTCAATAAAAGAAGTAGAAAATACCCCTTATTTTGTATTTTTTTATGAATTTAATGGGAGATACGACCTTAATCTCAAAAACACAGTGTAAAAAACACTTTTTTATAGGGTGTAAACGCCTTTTTGTCATATTTTCAGAAGTCGTAACCGACTTCTATTTTTTAAAATATAATATTTAGGTGCAAATAGTTCTAACTGAAGCCTTCATCTCAAAATTCTAAGAAATTTGATGTATAAAACATTTTTATAGTATTAAAATATATAAAGTTATAATTTAAACAAATATTTTTTTTTCGTTTTTTTGCTCTCCTGGAAAGTTGTGTTTTGGTGGTTACGCCATTTGAGATTTAAGGTATCGTTATTATACATTGATAGTTTTAAAAAATGAAGAAATACAGAGATGTTTTAGTCCAGTAAAAACATACATAATTATGATTCAGGTTATCATTAATTCCCTAAAAGCGGATTTTTGTGCAGGCCTTAGATGGATTAAAGTTTGAGCTTGTCTCACTCAGTTCGGACTGAGTTTACAGCTATACTGTCTTTGCAAATATGGTTTGTAATGCCCTCAAGAATATATTACCACCTTTGGTAGGTGGACGCCCGAAAAAAGACTCCAATTTTAGGTATTGTTTTTGAAAGTAAGATCACAACCATGAGATGAGATACCTTATATGGAGGGGCCTCGCGCTTGGAGGGGGATTGGACCCTTCAAGCGCGAGGCCCCCCCAAGCGCGAGGCCCCGGGCGGTTGCCCGGTTCGCCCCCCCCTAAGGCCGCCTCTGCATCCATGACTCGAGTACAAATGCCGATGTTCATCACACAAACATAATTTGCACCTAGCGGGATTCGAACTCGCGGCCCTTGGTCTTGTAGCCGGGGTCTCTGACCACTAGACCAACGGGCCCGTCACAGACAACAGGGTCTTTCGGCAAACCAGACGCAAATATAATTCGAAGATGACTGCAACCGCGTGTGTATAAATAAATATGGACTTTACTGACCGCTTAGAAAATGACTCATATTTTGGTGTCCTCGTAAACGCAATAGGCTACATACCTTTTCGCTAAATTCAATCTGGGGTCTTTGACTTATTTTCAGGGTCGGAATTTATGAAAAGCATTTTATGTACATAAGATGCTTTACGAGTCACGTCATAGGACGCGTCACTATGTTAATTTGGCATAGTAATAGTTGAAATATAGGTATTGGCCCGTATGTCATTTGCACATTGTAATTGGTTTATGCAATACATATTACAGAATGTGCTCAGCTCTTATTTCAGTTTTCTTTTTACAATAGAAATTTAACCAATTTTTTGTTTTCATGGTGCTGATATTTCATTAATCCCGTTTCTTTTTGATTTTAATATAAAAGTTTTCCTTTCTTTATGTGTCCATAGGTGTACGTGACTGTTGCTCATTAAATTAATCTGCCTTTAACGTCGGGTTTCCTTGTAAATATGCAATTTTATCGAATTAAAAGTACCTACCTAATTTTATTCTTCATCACGATAATATGACCGATTTAACGGAATGAACAAAGTTTCATAATCTGAACGGACTAAGTGGATGATCTTTTACTGTCTAAATAAACTAGTGGCCGCCCGCAACTTCGTCCCCGCGCGTTTGGTTTTCCACAAACATAGTGTTATATTCATAAAATCATAAAATATTTTTGCAATTCAAACCAGTAGTTTCAGAGTTTAGCGCTTTCCCTACCATAAACCATTATAAATATTGTGACCCTGCTCTAAGGAGCAATCACTGGGTCATTTATACAAACTCACTTTGCATTACACTCGTAATTATTTAAAAAAGTTTCTAGTAACTAAATATTCATGATCATGAATATTAGAATGTCGTCTTGCCTAAACCACTGTAAAGAGAGCAGACATGGTTGTAGGTAGAGTTTTCTAGATCTAGTGCATACTAAATAACACTGTTTTAATCCTGAATGCCGGATGATTTGACTGTAGTTGACTTGTTTAAATGAGTTATGTTCATTTGTTTTCTTGTTAATGTAAAAGCAATAGGTACTGACTAAAATTATGATGAAGAGTAAAATTGACTCGACTTTCATTGATGGCTTATTGGTAGAACACTGTTTTACTTAATTTTTTATTTTAATAACCTGTATAAAAACTGTATTAATATTTTAGGTAAAACTTTGTACACGTTTTGTACAAGGCCTTTTTCCATTTACATTTTAAATAATTTTAATTTTTAATGACTTATTTCATGTTTTGTTCGCTAGTCTTCATAACAATTTGTTTAGTAAATATAAAATACGGTCTGTTTATATTACATCAAATAGCGTTTTGCTCAGTAAGAGCAAATTAATAAATTAGAATACTTTGTACAGCGGTTTGCCAATATTTTTTTTCTCAAGTCAACAACACCTTACTAAATATTTTCCCGTGAAAACTCCTAATGCTTCATTCCTCTTCCTAGGTACGGGAAGCGCGAGTACAATAGTGAAATAGACGAATCTATTGCGGGGACATGCCCATACGAGGATGACGGTATAGTCAACATCAGAACGCGTTAGCGCGCGGACGCCGCGTCCCGTTCTACGTAACCACGCGCACGATAAGCCGGTAAACAATAATATAAAAACAAAACAAATAAAAAAATAAACTGTTCAAAAAATTAAAAGAAAAAATTTGACGTTTCTCTCTGTCGTCGGATGTGGTATCCGAACGCACCTGTGATTCCTTTTTTGAAAGTTGATAATTGAATGAAAAGTGCACGATTTTTCCAGCCTGTATTTTGAAGGTCAGTGCGATTTTTCTTTTTTGTTTTGGTAGCAGTCATTGGTAATGTTTTATTATTTTTTATCTGTGGTGTATTTAATGGACCGGATACGTGCAATTTAGTATAAAGTTCAATGTGTTAACCTTAACCCTACGCGCGAACTTATTTTGATTGGGTAGAAGTTTCATGACAAACTTATTGGACGCAAATAAGAGAAGGAGTTAAAGTATACTTGATATAACATTTACGACTCATTAGGAATTTGTAAAACTTTTAAATTTTTATCATACACTTTTATTTTTTACTATAGGTAAACTATATCCAAATGGGATTAAAGGGATCAAGGGTTTGTTATTAAATTAATAATTAATTTTTGGTTATTTTTTTAAGAAAATGATGTCATTGTTTTTTTTTTAATTAGGCATTAGTTTTTAATCATGAACCAGACATTTTGTCACCTTTGGTTTAAAATAAAATCAATCAACACGTTTTCCATTGTAGGTGTTTAATAATGTATATCGTAGCATTCATTCATTAAAATTGTAATGTATGCAAAACACTTATCAGTTTATTGACATGTGATAGGCGCGTACAAACGTTACCTACTTTTTATCAATGATTTTTTTCCATCGTTACTGATCGATAATGAATATTTTCTTTAACTTGGCGCATTTTTTGTTGTTTTTTTTTCGAACGTATTTTTTCTTCGTCACTTGTTATATCGAGACCGTTTGAATGAAATGTAAATTTGTTTTTTTTTCTTATTAGACTTTTTCATTTTGATAACCGTAATGACACTTTTACAATGACTTGATTGGTTTTTTAAATGATCATGAATAATCGTATTCGCTAGTTGAATACCTATTAATAGAATCAATATATAAATGATATAACCAATAAATATACAGCTTGAGAATTTATTACAGTAACGCAGATCAATAACCTTAATGTTTTAAATAACTCCTTTGCTACATTGCAGGACTTAGGTAATTGAAACTAGAACAAAATTTTGTCTGACTTGGGAATCGAACCACTAGACCGCCACCATTAAAATTCACTATTATTATGTAATCGTACACTCTGATGTGACCTCAAGCTTGCTTGAGCACTTGTAGGTTAGGTAAGTAAACAAGAGTAAATGTGTTTGGCTAATACCATATTTTGTTTATGTAGGTACTACATAATATGTACAAGTATGTATATAAAGAAACGTAGCGTCAGTTCAAATACCTATATTAATATATTTTTGTCATTGCTCCACACGGAGCCACTAAGGGATAGTTCAAGGTATTGGCAGGAGCGAATAATAATAAATAAATTCCTTTAATTAACACACCATTAGCCCAGCATCAAACTCATCTCGAAACTTACCCTATAGCCGCTAGTAATCGGATAGACATACCTAAAATATTTATTATTTACAAATATACTTCAATAGGACCTGCTTGGTGTAATGGTCAAGATGTTGACTATTACGCAAGAGGTCGCGGGTTCGATCCCCGCACAGGACAAACATTTGTGTGCATGAACATGTCTGTCTGTCCTGGTCTGGGTGTTATTTGTATCTATTTAAGTATATTTGTAATACCACTGTTGATTCTGATGTCTGTAACACAAGTGCTTAAGCTACTTAACACGGGGTCAGATCAATGTATGTGATGTTGTGAAATATTTATTTATTTTATTTATTAATACTTACATAATAATGCTGATTGGAAAGCCCAGGGCGAACAAGCATGTTTATCCTCACAAATGTTTGTCCTGTGCGGGAATCGAACCTCTGGGTCAAAGTCAACGTCTTAACCATCAAAATCAAGCGAGTCGTCATATATACTTCTATGTGCCATTGTTCACCAACTTTCATGGATACCTACAAAAATTTTGATTATCCAATGAACATGTCTGACATCCTACTACTATTATAAAGGCGAAAGTTTGTATGTATGGATGTATGGATGTATGGATGTTTGTTACTCTTTCACGTAAAAACTACTGAATGGATTTGAATGAAACTTTACCACAATATAGCTTATACATCAGAATAACACATAGGCTATAGCTTATAAGGCTTTAGGCTATAGTACATACCTATGTATGTGGAAACCGAAAACCTCGCGGACGGAGTCGCGGGCGGCCGCTTGTAATTAATATTGTGCTTTTATTGAGTTCTAGCGGTAGCCCGCGTCTTCGTACGCGTTATGTCGGTTTCCACACACATATTATTGTTAAACTATAGCTTAGTCCGCAAATGGACTATCCAACACAAAAATAATTTTACAATTCGAAGTTCGATTTCGAACCAGTTGTCTCTGAGCACGTTCAAACAAACAAACTCATCAGCTTTAATTATGTAGTAAAGATTTTATCTATTTTATTTTGAAAAGTCTTTAACTCCCAGGATATAATTTATTGTTTCTGCTAATACGTTCCGCATTGTCCACTTTATTGCAACATGTGCGGTACTCAACATCAGGAGAACGATCTGTCGGTCCCCCGTTATGTAATGTGATAACAATTTTATTTATTTATTTATTTATTTATTTATTTTTATTTTGGTGTTGTAATAGGACTTGTCAGAGTTCGTAAAGCTAGATTTCACCAGATGAAATTAATCTATTGCTTTGGATTATCTTGTCAAATGGACTATCCAACATAAAAACATGTTTTTTTTTTCAAATCGAACTAGTAGTTTCTGAGATTAGCGCGTTCAAACAAACAAACAAATTATGCAGCTTTATATATTAGTACTAGCGGCCGCCCGCGACTCCGTCCGCGTGGATTTCTTTTTTTCGAAATAAAAAGTAGCCTATGTTCTGTCTCAGGGTCTAAAGATTGTCTGTACCAAATTTCATCAAAATCGGTTGCGAGGTTTAAGCGGGAAAGCGTAACAGACAGACAGACAGACAGACAGAGTTACTTTCGCATTTATAATATTAGTTGGGATATATACGTTTATTACGGACTCTGGAATTCACCGGGAAAATTGCTTCTACCTCAGAAAGAACGTAATAATATTCATGCTCATGATCTCATAAATGAAGGGTTAAATGCCAGAAATTACTACATATGATATAATACTGTTTTATGCATAACTAATTTATACACGGCGTCGCCCACGTTATCAAAAGTCTTGTAGGAGCATTTAATCCGGAAAGTATCCTTTCACCTAAGTCAGCCTATACCCTGCATGTATACCAAATTTCAGCAAAATCCTTTCAGTAGTTTCATCGTGATTGACGGATAAAATATCCAAACAAACTATCACATTCATAATATTAGTATTAGTATTATATCGGTTACAGCTGCAAAAAGCCGACAGGACCCTATTTTTGTCCAAAATAAAATTTAGCCAATGTTACTCGGGGCTAATATAGATTTCGAATGGTGAAAGAATTTTTGGAATCAGACCAGTAGTTTTTAAGTTTATTCATTACAACCAAACAAACAAAGTTTTCTCCTCTATAATATTAGTAAAGCAGCTAATAACAACTTTTTTGAGCTAGTGATTGCTCGTAAGCATTAAAGGTTATAGCCAAAAAAGTTTGTACAAACTTCACTGCTGTTACTTTTTGCACACAGGAAACTCCAACTTTTTCGAACTTGGATACCTTTTTAGGGTTCCGTAGCCAAAATGGCAAAAAAACGGAACCCTTATAGATTCGTCATGTCTGTCTGTCTGTCCGCCAGTCTGTCACAGCCACTTTTTTTCTGCTCGTCTTGGGATTTGAACCCAGTTCCGGCGTCGTCTCTCGACCCAGCTAGCCACTGAGCCACGAAGACGTGTCACAAAATAGGCCATGTTCAACTTTTATACGTAAGAGTTTACGTCTATTTATAGCCCAGAGATCAAACGATTGTTGCGTTCCATATCGTATCGTGTTATTAAATTCTTTTTAATTAATATTTATGGATACGGTCTGCAGCAAAATGCAATTGATTATGTTAGAAGTCTTTACTTCCTCAATACTATAACAAACAAACAAACCGTTTATTCCTCCAAAAATAGCATAATGCACTTTCACCCTTGCTTTTTTATCCTACTTACATTACACTTTAAACACCTGGTTACGTTTTATCCTGATTTGAACATCTTCAAATAGGAACAATCTATCTGATCTCTGTAACACATATTTTTAAGGGTATAATATTGTCAGAAAATGTAGTGTAGGACGCCCTACGATCAAGTGGAGTGACGATTTTCGCAAGATAACTGTCGGGAACTGGATTCGAGTCACCGAAGGTCGGGCTTAGCGGAAAGCCCTAGAAGAGGCCTTTAAAAGCCGTGGACTCCGATAGGCTGGTGATGATGATGATGATGATTTTGTAAAGACAGGAATAGTCTTAATGCGTTAACAATTTCCGCCATCAAGATCGTACGATTTCGCTTTACGGCTGCAAATATTGAACGAAACATCTGTACCTGACAACTTCAACACCATTAACGACTGCTCTCTCATAATTTTAATTTATCTCTAATTGCAGTGAAAACTATTAAAAAATATTAAATTAGCTTTTTAACAGTCTAATGCAGAGCAAAGGCCTCCATAATTTGAAATCATGTTTTCATTATAAAAAGGGTTAGGTATGGTTTAATCACTTAAACATGGTCATTGTAAAAAAAACCAACACATATTTTGCCCGACTCGAGAATCGAACCCAGGGCTTTCCCCACCTATGAGAACGCCAGACCAAAGCCCGGTACTTTTAAATTAAAACTACTAGACCATCAATGCTCTCTCATTAGCTACAGCTTTAATGTTAGGCGTCATATTTTTATCGAATGTCATTTCAATTTTGCACTCTATCCGGAACATTTTAAAGACGATATTCCAAGGTCGCGCGAGTGTCCTGCGCATGACATGATTTAGGGCTGCGATAACGCTATCGACGGATAGTTTAACGGCTGCGATCGTGTGATTTTTCTATTGGATTGGATGTAGGTCGCAGTAAGCGTATGCCGATAAGAGTTGCAATGGGCAAGTTTAAAGGCCTTTGGAAAAGAGAAAAATCGTTGGTACTAAAAACATTTTGTTGGTATCGATTACGATCTATCGTTCGAGATAGGTGCTTTTTGCAGTCATCTGAAATCATTATAGTTTAGTTGGAGGAACATATTGGAATTTCTGTTTCGTATTTATCCGGTTCCTCTTGTACCTAAGTAAGGGTTACGGAGGTCAAACGGCAATAGCTCGTTTGCCGCCTCTGCCATAAAAAATACTCCAATGTTGACCAGCCTGGTTAATTCAAGTTCATAGTCGTAGACTGGACTCTGAGACGATTTGATGATGATGAGTGGAATTTATATTTATTGGAACCTCTCATACAGAAATTAATTACCTTAAAAAAATCTCTACAACTATCGAAGTTCCCTTTTGTGTAGAATCGATAACATACACATTATTAGACATACACATTATTTTGTTTGAAAATGCAGGCCCAAGACTCTAGCTTATATAAATCCAAGTAATTTTCTAAATCTATAGAAACATCTCCTGTCCTAACAGTTTTGTTTACGATGACTTGCAGTGTTCTTTGTGAAATAGATGCGTCTTACTAATTGTGATTAATGGTTTTCGTTTTTTTCTGGAAGCAATTAGGCCCACATTTTTTAAAAGCATTTTTGCGATGACAGAGTTTGTATAATATCGTGACGCTTTGAAATAGATGTGACAAGTAACTGAGCCGTAGTCAGCAGAGAATAAATAAATGCTTTATTTCTGATGCAGCAGATTACGCCATAAATAAAGTAGGTAGAAGGTTCGAATTCCAACCTTGCTTTAATATTGATTTCATTCTATCTGACTAAGGCTAAAATTTCAGTTTGTGTGTTTTAGGCACTTATTAGGTCAAGGTCAGATATCAAGTAGTACTAACTGTTGATGGTATGGCAAGCATGTCTCCTAGATCATCAGGAATTAAAACATAATCTAATCACTTTTAAAAATGTAAAATTTAATTGGTGACTAAGTTCATCGTCCTGCCTGTTATAATGCACTTCTGGACTTGGCCCCAAAATAAAAACCTCCGAACGAAGACCACAAGTCTTCTTACTTAAATATTACTAGTTTTAGCTGTTGCCACTGATAAAACTAAAATTTACATTTATCGCATTATTTTGTATGGTATTAACTGACACATCATTCTCTTATACTACCAAAGAGTTGACAAAACCACGCAACTCCCTTTTTGACATTTTCCTCGTTATTTTTATGCCATTCAGCTGACGGTTGAAGCTTGTCTAATTAAAAAATTCTAAAGATATCACATTTCTATTAACAGCGAAAATAGCCTGTACAAATACCGCTATATTTTTAGACTCTGGTTAATTTGAAAAGCTACTGGAATTGACAGGTCAAACGTCTTGTGGATTACGTAAGCTAGCTTGCATTGTAAAGTAAATAAACTAATTGCCGACCCAGTGTAGGCTAAGGCGAGATGACACTCGTAGGTAAAGTGCGTTCGCTTGGTGACCTAATTCTAATTCTGCATTTAACTCCTCCTCGATTTTTTTTGTGACTAAAAAAGGCTAGAGATCATCAAAGTTTTGAAATAAATACTTATCAGCATTGAAAAATCGAAATAGTCAATCTCGATAAAATTTGTTTAACCTTTTGCCTTATGCACCAAAAGTCAGTATTCGAAATCCGTCATTCAATTAACAATACAAATAAATAACTTATATGTTTTTTTGGAATGCAGCAAAACAATTTTTATCGTATTTTTTTTAACGGGTAAACAATATAACTGTTACTCATCGTATATTTTAACTGGTAGTTTTTACTATAGTAAAGCTTCAAATACGGCAACCAATATTCGTGATCGGAAAACTACCGCAACTTAATAAGACAACGCAAAAATGCAATTTCCACCAAAAAGACACACGTGACAGAAACCACAACTCTAATTTTTGGGGAGCCATGTTTGTTTACGTTAGATGAGTAAGAGCACAGATAACCTAATTATTACTCTTATCTACACTTCTTACGACAGACCTCAATGGGATACAATTTACTATCTACTGGGTGACGCGAAATACATTTTAGTAGCATCTAAGACAGGGTTGATATCAAGAATATAAATCTAATATCTTCGTCTCATGAATATAAAGTCTTTATAATGTTTTAGCAAGGTAAGTGAAGCAGCGTAGTAACTGAATTTTAAAAGGATATAGGTTAAAGAAACATTTTGAAAAGAATATATCGATGCCTAACGGCCAAAATGGCCTAAGCGACATTTTTTGCGAAATCGACTTATATACATCATTGGAATCGCCTTTTTTTTCTGCGTCGTTCTATCTAGGTTTCGTGTCTCTAGGGCGTTATTTTTGTCGCTTAAGCGGTTGGTAAATTAAGGCTCGAAGCCTTAATTTTACGTCGTAAGCGCCCAATATTTAGTGTTTTTTTTCATTCTGGTGGTTAGGAAATATAATATTATATTGAAAAAGTTACTTAGACAACTTTGCTTGAAAACAATAAATAACAAAAATGTCGCTTAATACTTTCGGGCTGCAATTTTCAAATATAAGATATGGCGCTTAGGATTATTTGCCCTATCATATATTACTACGCATTGTGGCACTTATCTTATTTTTTTCTCAAAATAAATGATTCAATCTATGGGTATTGGTGTCCCTGGTCGCAGACTTTCGCTGGTACAGGTTATCTGCGACACCCTGTATATTTAGTATTTCGCTAACACTAAGACTTTTTCGTCAATCACTTCTTATGTTGGCTTAATGTCGGTTAAGCAATTTTAATAAAAATACAGATGCAATTAAGTCGCTTAGGCTAACATGAATTTTTTTGGTAAATGCAGTTACGACATTTTTGCCGTAAAAAAATAAATCCATTTGAGCATAAGCGACTAAAAACACCCTTAGATGAATGATTTGTAAAACTTTAATAAATACATTTTGAAGAGAAGTATCTTTTATATTTACACCTAAAATTTGGAATCTTAGGAAGCAAAACCCAACGACTTATGATTTTTTTTCGTAATTTTTCGTCT
Organism: Nomophila noctuella; assembly: GCA_958496325.1. Taxonomy (NCBI): domain Eukaryota; kingdom Metazoa; phylum Arthropoda; class Insecta; order Lepidoptera; family Crambidae; genus Nomophila; species Nomophila noctuella. The sequence continues at coordinate 5,296,565 of OY292498.1, forward strand.
TTAATCCTCTCTCCTGTAAAGTTTGTGAAGTGGCGGTTAGGCCTTTTTGGCCGTTAGGCATCGATATAAAAACACACCTAAATAATCAAAAAATATTCTGAAATTATCTATACGAACATAATAAAGCTGAAGCCATTTGATAGACCATTTGTCGAGAAAGACGTTAAGCTATAATACAACACTATGATTTGTGTAAAACCCAAAATCTACGCGAACGGAATCGCGGGCTTCCGATTGTTGTAAGTGAAATAACGTGCATGTATGAAAACCACACGACAAGTCATATTACTTATCGTTATTATTGTGTGCCGTGATCAGCCCGTATTATTTAAAAAAAAAAACATTTTTTTTCTACGGTTATTTTCAATGATAATGATAAAGGAACAAAGTCCAATTCATAATAATTTATTTTATAACTACATCAACAGTAATAAGCCCTGGCTGCGCGGTGGGTCCCGGTTCCCAGACGATACGACCATATAATTGCTATTATATTGTACCGTTCACACTAAATTATATTTGATATCGAACGAGTATTCACTGCACATGCTTTTGTACCTTTATTCCTATCGATGACATTTCCAATCGATTTAAAACTAGTCGCTAATCTTTTAAATCATCATTGAAAACATCTCAGAATTACTGCACTAAGTTATACATAATTTTAGTTACACCTAGAGATCTGTAAGTAAAATGAAGTAGCACTTTATTACTATTATATTTTTTTATTTCTAGAGTATATTATATTCTTAAAAGCCTAAACGATCTTAATTTACTAGACGGTGCGGTTTTCTTTCACCGGAAGCCTTTTCGGTGAAGGGTCGATCTTCCAACTAAAAAAAACAAAAAATGGTTTTTGTTTTCCAAATTAGTCAAAGCTGTACTGTACATTGGGTACAGCTTTGACTGAATTTCTTATTTGATTTAATTAAAGCACACATAATTAAACCAATGATTGTAGCAAACATTTTACACACTTCCCATATCTCTCGTATCTACAGAGATAACCAAAGAAAAGCTAGCGTATTTACGAAAGCAGAGTACGGGAAAGACGCGATAAGGTAGGTATTACCTAACGTGCGTAATCTTAATAATCGGTCAGTGATACGCTGACACCGATTGTTTAACGTTCATTAGTGAAGTAAGGTTATGCAGTATATGCAATATTTTGTTTCCGTTTCCCGAGTTGAAGGCGTCGGCAAGTGACTAAAATGTTTGGATGTTTTTTGTTATAGTCTTAAACATAGATAGGAATAAGTATATTTAAATAAATATTACACAACATCACGCACATTGATCTGACTGCATGATAAGTAGCTTAAGCACTTGTGTTACAATATCAGACATCAGAATCAACAGTGTTAGGTATCACAAATCTCGTATACTTAAGATACATATTACACCCAGACTAAGAAAAACAGACAATACATGTTCATGCACATAAATATTTGTCCTGTACGGGGACCAAACCCTTCTTGACCATTACACCAAGCTGGTCGTAAATTTTTCTTCTATTTTTCAAATTGAAAGAATTGTTTTTAATTTTCGATGAGCAATATTTACCCAAATTTGAGAAAATACTGGTAAAATATCCACAGTGAAATTTCAATCTCCTAAAATTATTCTTCGTAAAATATCATATGTAATTAATATTCCTACTAGTTCCGTTTGGCGATTTGGATGTTCATAAAGAATTACTACTCCTATAAAGATAAATAATGTGATTTTTAAATTGGAATGATATTTTACATCATCATGTTCCTAAATGTATTTATCAACGACGACATGATAGTCTACTCGTATAATTGAAATAGTACATTTTACTCAAACATCTTTGAAGAGACATGTAAATTGGTTCATGGCAGCTTGTGTTTGATCAGTTGTGTTCACAGAAGTTGCTTAGACTGTTACAATGAAGATCTGACACCGATTCTAATTCCGGTCAGGGCAATCCAAAAATATTTTTACTCCAAATAAGTAAGTTGTGAAATTAAATAACAATATGTATCTTCATTTAAACTTCACGTTGGAAAAGTGTATATTTGATATGACAAACATTTTGTGTGCATGAACATGTCTGCTTGTCCTGGTCTGGGTGTTTTATGTATCTTTTTAAATAGGTATATTTGTATTACCACTGTTGATTCTGATATCTGTCACACAAATGCTTAAGCTAACACAGAGTCAGATCAGTTTATGTCATGTTGTGAGATATTTATTTATTTATGTTAATAGGTATGTGCTATTTAGTGTCATGTAAACATAAATACTCGACGACCCGCTTGGTGTAATGGTCAAGAAGTTGCCTATTACGCAAGAGGTCGCGGGTTCGATCCCCGCACAGGACAAACATTTGTGTGCATGAACATGTCTGTTTGTCCTGGTCTGGGTGTTATATGTATCTATTTAAGTATGTTTGTAATACCACTGTTGATTCTGAAGTCTGTAACCCAAGTGCTTAAGCTACTTACCACTGGGTCAGATCAATGTATGTGATGTTGTGAAATATTTATTTATTATTTATTTATACTCAAATTTGAGAAGGAAGTGTGTGCGTGTTTTGCAAATTATGTTTTGAGCTCTTTTATTTTCTTCTTTAGGTGCATTAATTTTAAAACCTCTTCCTCATCCCTTTTATAAACATCCCGACACAGTTACAACATCATTTGTTTAACAAATTGAAAGCAACGTGGTGAAAGATGCAACTCTAAACAAAACACTTATAGAATTAGATAACTATTTGTAAGGTGTAAAACTAACAAGATTAATATTTTGTAATACGACGCCGCTGATACACATGTCAGTGTCAAAACAAAAAGAGACGCATCGGACGGACGGAAAGATTTATAGTCATTATAGTGCAAGGTGTTAGGGCTGGCACACAACTGCAGTTGAATGCCATTCAAACCATTGACGTTTTTTATTATAGTTTTTAAGCAATTACGTTCTTAGTATTATTAAATTGACTCTAAAAATAAATAAGCAAAATCCGATTCCTGAAATAATTTGAGTTCAATTGTTCTTGTTTATAAATCATTTTAACATGATTTATAAAATGGACCAATGGGTTTGCTAAAGATTTAAATATTTAAACTGTATTTTTTTGGCTCTGTTATAAAATGGACCAATGGGTTTGCTAAAGATTTAAATATTTAAACTGTATTTTTTTGGCTCTGTTAATTTTTTGGAGTTTTGATCGCATGTTTGGTAAAGAATTACAACGTAAAAAATATATTAGTTGGGAATTAAATTCCATTCATAGTCTATTTCACCTAAGATGATTCCGGTGTCAGTAGACGGCTCAAAGGAAAATCGAAATTATTCTTTAGCATTAAGAAGTCTATAGAGAACCATACAAACAGCTCGCGGAGATAATTGCCTTAAAATAAAATTTAATTTTGTTTAACAAGTTTACCTGCTACAGAGATCATCTTAGCTGAAATGAACTATAGATCCTTATAAAGGTTATTAGAAGCTTACTCACAATTTTGACACACCTGAACCTAACTGCATTATGAAGATGGCCCAAGCTCACGAATTACTTTATACCTCAACCGTGATATCTATTAAGATAAACCTTCAAGAGCTTCCGAAGACATAAACAATGGAGAAAGATTAAAAACATGTCAATATACTAATTGAAACGTCAGAATATTGATTTGTTACGACTTGAGGTCGGCAGTCGAGATTCCTTGCTCCAGTATATTCGATTGAGCTATGAGTAATTGCTTTGAACCACGATATGAGAAAAGAAAGTTTGACTTTTCGATGGAGAAGAGAACAATAATGTTAAGGATTTACATTTTACATGATATTAAAGTAAAGTACTTATAAAGAATATGCATTTTAAAGTCCAACTGCAGGGCAAAGGCCCCCATCATTTGAAATGATATTTTCGTTACACGAAGACTGAAAGCCTCGACGAACCATGTGGGTTCGATTCCAGTCAGGCACAATTCGTGTCGGTTTTTCCGGGTTTGTGAACCGGGTTTTTAAATCTATATCTATACTAATATATAAAGCTGAAGAATTTGTTTGTTTGTATGTTTGTTTGTTTGTTTGAACGCGCTAATCTCAGGAACTACTGGTCAGAATTAAAATATTATTTTTGTGTTGGATAGTCCATATGACGAGGAAGGCTTTCGGCTATTGTAAAACCGAAAACCACGCGGACGGAGTCGCGCGCGGCCACTAGTATGTATATTAATGTAATCCACATTTAACAAGCATGATAATAAACATAATAACTCGTCATAAAACGGTTCGCCTTCTTGGTTACTTTATCTTCTCTCGTTACTTTCTTCACAGACGATAAATTGCATCGCTTTGTTCTAGAATTAATGAGTCAAGTAAACAGAATCTCTGCCAAAGCCGTAAAATGCTAGGCATTGTAGTATAATACTATTTGCAACTATTAAAGTGACGTCAATGATGGTAAAGTTTTGTCTGCACATCAAAGAACTTAAAATTAATCTATTCTTTAATGCATAAGCATTTTTTGACGGCTATAATGTTTAGAAATTTATAACAATATAAGTAAATCCTAAAAATACATCGTATGATGTAAAGGATTTAACAAGTAACAAACTATGTACATATATTCTGTTCACACTATTGTTCTTGTTTGTGATACTTACATATCTTTCGGTAATCCCTTTCCCCTGACAATTTGTCGCCTTGGATTTCGGTTTCCGCATACATGGTGTTATAATATGTATGTATTATTGCTTAGAGCATTCCTCAACAAATGGACTAATATCCAACACAAGAGATATTTTCAATTCAACGAACCTGTAGTTCCTGAGATTAGCGCGTTCAAACAAAGAAAAAAAAAACAGACATAGGTACAAACTCTTCAGCTTTTTTTTTTATTAGTATAGATTAGTAGGCCTATATCTTTGATTTTTTTATGTTGATTGAACATAAACTTAGTATGTGTAGCATTAGCATGATAAGCATTAACTGTTTTTAGCACAATAGGGTTATATAAATTCAGAATGATGTACCTTGTGTAGGCGGACTTGATTCGTATATGGAAAACTATCATAACTTTGGCGAAAACAAAACGAAAGTATTCTTCTCAGTTCAAGCGAGAGTCATAAATAAAACAAAATTACCAATTTTATCACGATCGACATCAACCTAGACATTTATCTTTCTTGATACATATAATTTGTAAGTAAATACAACCAAATGTTATATTAATAGATGAACCAAAATCAATTATGAATTAATATTGTTGAATATTTTAGGCAGCGTTATGATTAAGGAAAACATTTTAGAAGTTGTACTTAATAAATGGGTAAAGAAATATAAAATCAAGATCCGGAACAAATATAACATCAGAATATTGTATGCTACTACATCATTGTATGCTAACATTATTTAAAAGTAGTATTCTATGTCGACAATTTTAATGCAAATCAGTAAATCGAAAACCCAATGTTTGTAAAAGTCCAAAGATGGTTGTTAAAAAAAATGTCAAACATGATCTTAAATGACAAACGTGTAGGTAGCAAAGCTATTGCCCTCATAATCACCCAAAAATACATTTAAATAAACATTTATACAAATATTGTTACATAGAAGTCGAATTTAAACTGACCACCCAGAAATTCCGAGCGGCCCAATCCAGAAATAAATCGTTCACACTGGCTTTAAGTTGGCGGATCTCACCTGTCACTATGGATCGTCTGGCCCATGTCGTCGCGACACCCATGCACCCTTTTCATCAAATATCAGACCTTATCTTACACTCATAGAGATGAAATTCCAACAGCTATTTGAAAGCTTCAAGAGAATCGTGTAAACATCTTCAGTACTTGGCTGGGTTGCGTGATATAGGAAACCTGGGAAGGAATGTCTTTAAGTACTTGTATATGTGTATGCCGTATTTAATTAGGTGACTAGTTATGACAATTCTTCGCTGCTACTCCACTACTCAGTAATATATATATAAATTGTATCTTTAGACTGATACAACAATTTCCTAACCCCAAACTATGCCCAATGCTTATACTCGTACATACTATGGAAGGAAATGAATAAAAATTACCTATAAATTTATATGAACATTCATGACTCGAGTAAAAATGTCGATGTTAATATACAAAAAATCCTTCTAGCGGTATTCGAATCTGCAACCAACGAAACTTTCAAAATAAATAAATTCCTTAGCTGACTAACACACCAATTGCCTAGCTCCAAACAAAACTCGAAGCTTGTACTATGAATGCTATGGAACGCATAGACATACTTAAATACTTATGTTCACAAAAATGATTTAACATCGGCCCTACAGATTGATAGTACCGATACGGAACTCAGATACAGTTGGAAGTTGGTAAGCGTTATGCACGATTTATGAGCCAACAAAGAAAGAAAGAAAGAAAGAAAGAAGAAAGAAAGAAAATACATTTATTGACAAAACACATATACACCAACAATTCAATAAATAGTTCAGTAGATATAACAAAAATAAAAGAAAAAAAAAAGAAAAACTAACATAGAAGAATAAGTCGTGTAGACAGGTGAAGAGTGTTATGCCAATCAGGTCCGAGCCTCAGCATTAGTTACTACGGCGGCTTTAGCGGCCGCAGCAACGCTGTTGTTCTGGCAGGACCTGTTTGGAGTGGCGTATAATAGAGTGCAATGTTTAAGTTCATGTACGTACATATATAGATATTGATAAATAAATAATAGGTACAGTGTTTAAGTGGGAAAAAAGGTGAACAATTTTATGAAGAGGAGAGACATACATACTTATATGGATAAAATAAAAAATAATAAAAAGAAAAACACATAAAAATAACAAAAAATAAATTAAAAAACTATTACTAATCCATAGGTCTATAGAAAAAAAAAATAAGATAATAATTTAATTGATGACCACACTAAACGTCACATTGACTTGTGACATTTTGCCACGTCGACAGCGTAACCTAAACCTAAATACACACTACACATGCAAATATTGGGCTTTAAATTGTATAGGCCGGTCGGTAATAATTAAACCTAAAACAAGGGTCGATGGATAAACGTCAGGACACAGGACGCGAAGTGGGAGCGGGAGAGAGGGATTATGGTGACGTACTAGCCTCACGCGGCACATGGGAGCGACGAACCACACTAAGCGACGTGAAAAACCAGAAGGTAGGATGTAGCTAAGAGCTTTTCTGGCAATCTAAAAGATACTTTTTGAGCTTTTTCCTAAACGCTCCTTTAATTTTCAGGTCACGCAGCGGAGGTGGCAGGTCGTTCCAACACCGCGAGGCTGCAAACCGAAAGGATCCCCGAAAGGAGACTGTTCGATGATTGGAGGTTGACAAGCTGTTGGTGCAGGATCTTTTCGGATACCTACTTTGTTTTTGAGCCCATTCCAATTTTTCAAAGAGGTATATTGGCTTTCCTGTGACAATGACACCAAACATTAATGTTATTAAATGTAATTTTCTCCTCGCCTCCATCTTCAGCATATCCTGCGAGTTTATAAATGGGGTTACATGTGAGCGGGGTGGGACGTGAACACAGTAGCGAACACATGCATTCTGCACCCGTTGTATGATTTTGGCTGTCCTTTTCAGTAGGCAGGGCCCATATACAGTGTCGCAATAGTTAAGCTTGGACAAAACCAGTGACTCACAGAGCATAATTCTCAACTTTTCATTTAGGTATGGCCTTATTTTATACAACAACTTTAGTCTATAGAAACAGTTTCGGGAACACTCTGCAATGTGATCTTCAAAGTTCAGGAGACCATCAAAGACCACTCCCAGATTCCTGGCCTTGTCAACTCTTTCCACAATTTCACCATTTATACATACTTTGAGGGTTGTATTAGAAAGTTTGCTAAGGTTTTTCCGTGAGCCGATTGCCAAGAGTTTTGACTTTTTGGGGTTCAGTGTAAGGCAATTTCTCGCACACCACTCCGTTATCCTGCCCAGGTCTTCATTCACCTTCTCCACTGCACTATTATACTCTGCTGGGACAAAAGAACAGTAGAGTAGTGAAAGAATGAGTTTAATTATCTTTTTACAACAGTAGCTCCTTGTTATCTTACTCTATTGAATTGAACTACCGTGTGATCACGTACAAAATGACTGTCGAATAAGAGGTGTGTCCATAGTTTTGTATTATATACTAGTGGTACCCGCGACTTCGATTACATCGTCTTTTGTTCCATGCTAGTTTAAATAACCTGTATTCAAAAGATAAAATTGTATACTCGTTCTTTTTTTTCTTTTACATACCATATATAAACAACAACCAATATGAATCAATTTTGATACATCCAATAGTTGAATTAATAGTATAGTTTACAGTTTAAGTTAATTACAATTCCTTTTAATGTTTATCGCCCTTATAATAGCACTAGCGGCCGCCCGCGACTCCGTTCCTGAGATAAGCGCGTTCAAACAAACAAACTAACAAACTCTTCAGCTTTATATATTTAGTATAGATTGGAACAATGTTTTGAAACAAGGAAGTTTTATTCAAAATTCCTCTGATTACTCGTCAAGCCGACAGCTGAAGCCCTTCAATTTGCCATTTGATTTCCCCATTTACATTTTGCAGTTTTTTTTTTTTTTTTTATATCATAGGCGGCAAACGAGCTAGCGGGTCGCCTGATGGTAAGCAATCTCCGCCGCCCATGGACATCCGCGACACCAGAGGTATCGTTGATGTGTTGCCGGCCTTAACCCCATACCCTCCCCAACTGAGCTCTGGCAACCTTACTCACCAGCAGAAACATAGCACAACAGTTACGAAGTGCTACTTCACTTTTAAAAACGATTAAAAAATTACGGTCCAATTGGCCTCTCTTTCAAGTTATATTGTGCAAGATGGAAAATTTGGTGAAGAACGAAAATAGATATTCATTTTCTTTTGATTTTCTGTATCTTGTCCCGCCATCAAATGATAAGCAAGTCCTGTCAAAACTTAAACAACTTTCAAGAAAAAAATGTGGTAAATATAGTTGAAATATTCACAAACAGACAATATTATTTTATTCAAATATACGAGCAGCTATTCATTTATCATCATTGAGTTTTTGTAAGGTGTACTTAAGAGGCGTCGTTGAAATATTTGGCGCGTTCAAATTTGCTTTAGGTTTTTTGTGTATGCTAATAGTATACTTTGATTTGCTTTTATTGATATGCTTTAAATTGAAAAGCGATCGTAGACAATGAGCTACTGTTTCTGGATCTATTATACTATGTACCTACATCGATATTCATGGAACTATGTCATCTTATTTCAAATTAAAAATATTCATCACTTAAATTCGTTTTTTCAATTGACTAACTATATAAGGGAATACTGTCTTTACTATACAGATTCAAGGATGGTAACTGTTGATACTTTATATTAATTATTCCATCTTGTAATGTACACAATTTCAGCAATAAAGATTTCTATTTCTATCAGTATCTATCCTTTTACACATAGTTGCGTAATCCATACTTTTCTGAAAAATTCGATAGGTACATACATTTCGAAAGCTTTTCACATTCATTGTTGACGGTATCAGACGCGTACGAAAGTAATGTCTTTACGAAACAGCGATTATAAACAATATCAATAATACCTCCAATTTGTTTATCTTCATAAATTGCATTGAGACGAGCACTCAGCTTTACTCAACAGTTTTCATTCTCAAAACTGGAGCACTCGAATAAATACCGACAAATTACGAAACAAAAAATCGGCTTGTGTAAATAGTTTAGTGGTTGCGCCGTCAAAGTAGAAATATGCTAATATCTACGAATATCGTTGACTACACATGCATATTTTGTATCATGATTTTGAATCTTACGTGGAAGGAAATAAAAGCATGTTTGGCGATGGTATTCACATCAAAGCTTGTGTGGGAAGCCGTGTTCTTCAGTTAGATAGAGGCACGATTTATAGACTGAGTTATTTGTTTTACGTCAGAAATTGATCGATCATTGGCGGTTGTCGAGATTTTTTCTTCTATTTTTAGTACGATGGGCTCGTACGAATTACAAGATTCCGCGGTTGAGAGCCCCGAACAATCTATGTAAAAGATTTATGTACGTCAAGATAATAATTATTAGCCAATGTTTAATACATATTTGTTTTTTCGGTGTAAGCTTTATAGCTTTTCATAATCATGCGAATGAGTATTTTAGATTGACTCGTGTAGAAATAGGCTTAGTATACGGTAACCATGACTTCCTTTTTCAAGGTTAGGCAGATGAAATTAGCCAGATCTCTATAGTCATGCTTTTATAGTCATATTCATTAAGAATAGGAATATTTTTCACAACATCAAATACACTGCAGATCAGTGAATTTTATGTTGTGAAAAAATATACTTACATCAAATACTCGTACACTGATCTGACTACGTGTTAAGTAGCTTAAGCACTTGTGTTACAGACATCAGAATCTATCCGATTCTCTTCTTACATACACGTAACAACTAGATCAGGACACACAGACATGTTGTCTTGATCTAGGTGTCATGCATGCACACAAATGTATGTCCTGTGCGGGGATCAATCCCGTGACCTCTTGGTCTAAAAGTCATCTTCTTCACCACTACACCAAGCGTATCGTCAAACGTCTGTAGATAGATCAATCGCAGTATCGACAACTAAACTTTCTTATGCAATCATCTTATTTGTTGAGCTGGATACCTCAGTGTTGCCTCGGAGCCCAGGGTCCGCTGTTCTGCTTTTTCCTCCATTTCACATGGTCTTCATCGCCCTTTGTGGCTTAACGCTCTTCTCTACATAGTATAAAACATAGTCGCTATCCGCCGCCTATCTGCCGCTATGTATGCTTAGCTTAGATCTCTAAAACTACGCAGCGTATTTTGATGGGTCTTTTTTAAATAGATAGAGTGTTTCTTAATGAAGGTTTTTATGTAAATACATGCATAATATAGTAGAGAATCACTGCTAAATTAAGTTGCACCCGTGCGTAGCCAGGGCGGGTGGCAAATTTTAATAAACACGAAAAATACTTTGAAAAACGGTTGCCATAGCAACAGACCGCATTCTGCCTAACGTGTGCTGTATGTATTTTTAGATTCCTATCATCGTTAATGATAATGGCTTGCACCAGTACCGACAAATACATCACAATATACTCTTGTCGCCGCCGGCGCCACTCGGCGGCAAATTAATAGTTCACGTTTAGAGTTCTTGTTTATTTACATCAAAGTGACCAGTTTGAGGCAATAGTTTATCGTTATTTGCTACTTCCTTAGTTGTTACTGTTTTAAAATTGCAGAAGTTCAGTATTTGTTATTACTAAAGCACTTCGTCTTAAGAATAGGAATTAAAGCATTTTTTTAACTACACAATTATTAAAAAGATCTGTCTTGTTAATTGTGTGTCTTGCTAATTTTACTTAACGTGAGGTTGCCAGAGCTCAGTTGAAAAGTGTATGGGGTCTTAAAGAAATGCAACCGGCAACGCATCCGCGACCCTTGTGGGGTTGTTGATGTCCATGGGCAGCGGTGATCACACAGGATCAGCTATGCAATTCACTAAGCGACACTCGTTCGATGCGCTCACGGCTGTAATCACGTGTATGTCAGCCTTAATTAACATCTTTCGATGTTTTAGTATAGTGCAGCGTTGGAATAGTTCTTAAAGAATACCAAAAGTACTGTCACCGATTACACGGCCGCTGCGACCAAGGTTTTTATGTCATTTGCGCTTAGTGTATCGCACCTTAGGTGACCCGAGAAGAACGAAAAAGAGTTCGTTTTCTTCCTCCGAATAACATAAAATAAAACTTAATTGGTACATCATATTATTTTTTTTCTTCCACAGATTGGAACTCCGACAATGTAGCTGGCAGTGTGACGCGGAGAAAATGCATCAAACTGTTCCCGATCCTAAGTGTAGTGTGAATCTGTGGTTGTGACATTGTCGTGTGTGAACCGAGGCATCATGTTCTTGGGACCGGCCACGTGTGTTCCTGCTTTGTAAGTACCAACATATTTATCTATTTTACATATTTCTTAGAAGAATGCTATTTCTGATAGAGTTAATATAACGATTTGGAAAAGCAACAGTAGTATTATGGGAAGATGTATCAGTGCACTGGATTAGATTCCCAGGACATTTAAAAATTATGTAAAACTAGTTTTTACCCGCGGCTTAACGCGTTATTAGGATTCCTGTTTTGTCCTATGGGAGCATTTAATAGAGCTAAAAATTATTCACAATCATATTTTAAATAGCAAATGATATTCTTATCTAATACGCATAATTCCTATAAGCAATAACTAAAAGTATAGAAACACACTAGGCGGAAAAAACGAGACAGGAGGCCGGCGTGAATATACGCTTGCAATGTATTTTAAATGGAAGATGACACACCATGCAGAAATTACGTCCCGTCATATTGTATACAAAATGCATTGCCGCCGAACATCAGTCGCGTATTTTCAGCGTAGTGTGTTCCTACTTAGTGTTTCTACACTTATGTGTGAACTGAGTAAGTAGATCTGTCGTGACATTTTCGTATGTGAATCGAAGGATCATATTCTTGGGACTTGCTCGCGTTCCCGTCTGTTAGTAAGCGCAGGCGATTTAGATTACGTCTCAAAGCTATCTTGTTTGTATTTCTAGGACGGTTTCATTGGTGTAATACATTTGTAGCTGGATCGAATTCGGTATGGTGTTCTGCACGTGGCTATGTTTGTATTTTCTTCTCAAAACAATATTTGTCAGAGTAATTTGTGTTATTGATAGTGAAATTGATAATAAAAGCATCCTGGACCCGATTCCCAGGTCATGATATTGTGACATATTTAAAGAACTCAACGGCACTAAGGAATAATAGAATTTTATTGTCCAAAAAGCCTAATACCTTAGCTAAGCACTAACCTATTATTTAAAAAAAAAAAGACTATAAATTATTTTGAAATATGGAAAATAATTGTTTTTTGCAAAACTATTTCTTCCATTTGCTGATAACATTATTGGATTTCTTATCTAACAATGTCTATCAAAAGAGTCACATTTTCCATTTACATATACTACGCATTTACATAGTTTCGTCTCGTCTATTGCTATCCCGTCTTCAATGAATACAAGTTACCTACATACAGGTACAACGTCCTGGCGAACTAAAATACAGCTGGTTTTATTGTCGTTTATTAGTTTACGTATAAACAAACCGGGATCGTAAAGCTAGTGTAAACCGACAATGTACCTACACGTTGGCACGTTGAGCGATCTCGAACTTCGTTATCGTCTCGACTGATATTGAGGAGTTTGATGGTGCAGTGGTTAACGCCCTCGGTCTTCAATTGCTAATGACTGTTAGGCAACTTTCGCAGAGAGATGGGTGACAAAACAATTTCATCACGAGCTCCTCCGTTCTGGAAGGCCCGTTAAGCCGTTTGTCCTGCTACTTGTTAGAACTATAGGTACTTAGCTAATTCAAGTAATTTAAAAAAGTAATGTTATGCGATTCTAGAGTTATTGCAGCTTTTGTTTGCCAAGTGATTTGAACGGCCATTTGGCCAACAAATAGTTGGCCGCTCAATAAGTCTTTCTATCATCCCTAGATTAAATTAATATTAACAAAACGCCTGTATCCATAGATTTAAATAGGTAGGTACGAGTATGCCTTGTTACCGAAATACTGTGGCATTATTTTGTTTGAAATGACGACAGTTAAGCGTGCCGCATCTTCATGTTGTAACTGAGATAAGGAGCGACCATCGCTACTTATTTTAGTGCCAAACACAAAGCTGGTCAAAGCATGGCGAGGGCAAGTGTAACAATTCAAATCTATGTCTGTATCGTTATAAGACGGTCATTGTAAACATCTGTGGCTGTCAACCGACGCCTAAAGTACACTGTGACTGAGATTTATTTTATAGCCACACTACTTATGAACGGATTTATTAGGCATCATACGGTAATAAAATGATATTTATGTGTGTATCCATCTATGCAAATAAAGGTGTGATTTGATGACGTTTTTTGTTTGAATTTGGAATCTCGTTGTAGCCAGAAATAAATCACGATTAAATTATAAGCACATGTTAGGACATTTTCCGCGCCATGAAACTGTTAAGTTACAATATTAGTGAGTTTGTGTGTGGTATTATAATCTGAGGTATTGGGTATGTCTCTCATCATCATCATCATCCTAGCGCATCTCCCGGTTGCATCCTCGCATATCTGTTAGGCATTATTCCAATGTGGTTTTCAAATCCATTTTGATTTTTATTTGGCTTGTGCTAATTTTGAAGTTTACTTTGTTCCATTAAGCCTATCAAACTTATCTTTGGACCTTAAATCTGCTTACCATCAGGTAGAGTGAGACACTGATTGTCACTGTGCAAATTCTATTTAGTTAGTAAAGAGTGAGGGATCTGAGATCCAAGTTCGACACCTTTGTATGCTTCTAGGACCCATACCATACACTATAATGATGATGGAGTTAAGAAAAAAAAACCAACCTACTCACGGGGTGACTTCAAATAAACCCATCTGCAATCCAAATGACTCACATCCAATTCTACAAATCATACACCCGTCCGCGTTATCAGCCATCTTTCGAAATTGAACATGTTTTAATTCCGCACACCATTAGTGTTAATCTGAATTGCGTAATTGCGTGGTCGATGTTTATGAATGGCCGGCCCGTGGGCGATCCAGATTGACTGGCCTGGTGGATTCCAGTCGCAATGTCGCCATTGGTATTGTCGACCATGTTGGTCAATCGCAGGATATATCCTTACTTGCGGCCGCCCGCGACTCCGTCCGCGTGATTTCGGTTGTACTATAGCCTAAGCCTTCCTCGTCACATGGACTATCCAAAACAAAAATATTTTTTCATTTCCAACTTGTAGTTCCTGAATTTTCAAATAAACAAACAAACTCTTCAGCTTTATTATATTAGTATAGATAGATAATTATCAAAATAATAGAATAGGGTATTACTACACCAATCGATCATTCGACGATGGATGACATAGATCGATGTCAATTGAAGCTTAATCGATCTATTAGCGTGGCAAAAATCATCGGTCGACGTCGACTAATCCGTATTACCATCGGTCCCCCCGATCGACGATCGATTGATTGTTGTGGTAACGCTCATTTAATCATGTTAAACAACATATACAAACAACACTAACATAACAAATAGAGCAAGGCTTCAAGTGAAATAGGCCTTTTGTTGTTTCTAATAAATATTTATTTTTTATTTTCTTACGCGTAACATAATGGTATAAGCCAATCTTCCACTTGATGGTGTAGTACAACCCAAATAGAAAACAATAAATTATATTGACTAGTAATTACAAGTTCTTTCGTATTCTAGTCAGAAATTTTCAATCTTATCCATTAACTAACTATGCAACAGGACATAACTAAATACATATCTAAATCCCCATCAGTAGAAACTTATCGATTTGAATATCTCTGGCCTGATTTCAGTGAGATCACGCTGTCTTAAACCTTTAAGACACAGTTTGTTAAAGCCTCCTTTAACAAAAGGCTTTAACAAACTTTTACTCGGAATAATCTTTAGCAATTGACACAATACATGAGATTGACATTCATGAGCGGTAATGGGTATTGATTGCTATCGTAGGCTCTATGTCGAAACGAAGAATAATACATTTGTGACATAATTTTACCATTTATTTAAACTCAATGTATTCTTATCTTTATCCCGGCAAAAATTGCAAATATTTATAGTCCTCTTAGAAAAACTGGGAGTTCATTCCAGAGTAAGAGTATTTTATTTTAAATATTCTATTAAAATACAATTTTAACGCAAAATCAATCATCGAGTTCATTTATGTATTTATCACGTTCATTTATGTAAAGGTAAATGTATGTGACTTTTTATTTACGCCACATTGTACCATTACGTACTGTGTTTTTCCTCACCACATTTCAACAACAGCAAAATTTAATTTTCCCTTCAATACAGGAACTTATGTCAGGTGCTTTCTCGGAAAGCAATAAAGCATGGAAACACTAACCATTCCTTTCCATTACCGCTCTAGCTAAGAGAAATGACAGTCGAGCGGTGTCAAAATGCTTGTTTGATATTATTTATCGGTCTTGTAGGTGGCGGTAAGCTTTTCGTCGCCTCTGTAAGCATTTGTGTGTCTGTTTGCGTTGTTGTATTAAATCTTGGTACTGTACGCATACATTTTGCGTAATAACTTTGTTAGTATGTAGGCAAGGTACTTAGGATTTGACGATATTAATGAATGAATATCTGTTGCTTTAAGTCTTATTCAATTTAAAAAGTAAATATTGTATAAATTGGCGGTTAAAAATCAAACTACCAAGCTTCTTGTCGCTTTTTCTCAATAGATCATGAATTCAGCGTTATGATGTTTGGTTTTGACTGACTCTTAGATAGAATTTTTGTTTTAGGTATCTATCCGTGATAGAACAATTGCCTGATCGGTGGAATGTAGTGTCTTTTCTTATTTATAACTCATTATTTCTTCTTAATAATAAACAGCCAACAATCTGCTCTAACAAATTGGCAATCCTGAATTGTACAATATTTCTCGTCATTAACTTGCAAAGTAACTACAATAAAGCGAAGTTCAAACCAGTAAAAACCGTTTTATAGCAAAATATATACAAAATTGAACCCTCTGTTTTGCCTACCTATCCATACTTTTTATTCAGATATAAACATCATTCACACCATAAACGAACCTTGCCAAACAGAGCTACCAACACAGCTACAGCCAACTGTACGTCCTACCTATCAGTTGTCGATCTGCATGTACAGGAAATGTAATCAATTACCTGAGCCCACCATTGTCACGGGGGCACAAAACGTCCCATTCGTCAAGTGAGGCATTGTTGGCAAGATTTGGCAATAGGTTTTTATTGCCATACAACACATATGGAGTGTTCGCCTACCTTTGTTGAGGACGAAAATGCGTTGTGGCAGCATTAGATGATGGTAATCCTCGCGGGTTATAACCAACTGGCTTCCGCAGCCTTATCGTACTATCACGATGGGCCCGCTGGTATGGACAGAGGCCCTGGCTACAAAACGAAGGGACGTGGTCCTGAGGTCCTGGGTTCGATTTTCAGGTCGGGCAAAATATGTGTTGATTTTTCTGAACACAGCCCGTATTTGTGATCGCTAATCCGCATTTGGCAAGCGTGGTGAATAATAATGATGATGGTGGAGCATGGAGAATGGAAATGATGGAGGTTTTTGCCATGCAGTGGGAAATTAATAGGATGATACTACTTGATAGGTGAAATTCTGAACCCTACAGTTGGTACTAGGAATGTCGAACTGATTTTGATTTTGTTTGAACACGCTATTTCAATTGGCTTCACTACAGCTTACACAAGGAAGTTCTACTTCCCAATAACTACATTCGAAGTAGGACAATATTACAAAATATTCAAATGTATTTGGTTAAGAAAGCTTCACGTCTAGTTAGGCAAACAAATGCAATTTCATATACTTTATTATGTTCACTATAAATAAACGAGACATTTTATGAAATATTTAGAATTTACAACCTGCCTTTGACAGTTGTAATACAAATGAATTCGCTATCCTATGGCTTTAGTTACTAGTTACTTGTAGCTTACTAAGCAAAGTTGACTTTACACAAAATAATAAGTAAGTTTTACATACTATGAATTTTAGTATAGACACTTTAGGCCCATGTTTTTTTCTGGTTTGGCATTTTGTTGATAGAAAGCAAAACCTGTGACTTGCGATGCGAAATAATGCGCATTTTTTAACTATACCCCCCTCTTCCCCACATTTACGGGATCAAAAGTACCCTATGTTTACCGGGGATACTGTAATAATAAAATTCATTAAACTGTCTTTTTTCATCTTTAATCTTAGGATAGTTCGTTAAGAAAAATTGTGAACTGTTTCAATTCTGCAGTACAATCAATCACATACCAACGATAACTAGACATGGATGTTTAATACGAGTTTAAACTGAACAACGGCCGCGAAGACATCCGCATAAATTGAAATGATTTCACGTCTAGATAAGACAGTTAATGTCTGAGATCGCAAGAGCGTCAGCTTTTACTAATAAGATGGATACTGGCCCAGGTGATAAGCCACAATACAGAAATAACACTAGTAAGTTGTAACAATTAAGTAACGAAGCAAAATCAGTTATAATTACCATAATTTATTGTTTTGATAAACAAAACGCATGTTTCATGTTTAAGCATAAAATGTTCTGAGAGCTAAATGTTCATTCTTGACGACTAATGCAGTGGTTTAGTAGATAATATGTCAATAAGCTAGGAAATATTCTAATCATTTCAATTAGAAACCATGTAACAAGCTTAGCGTAACTTATCAAGCGGACACTTGGTTTGACAAGGTTTCATCGAATTTTTATTATTGAAAAAAAAACGTACAGATAATTAAAAATCAAAATAAAAAACAATAAACCTAGTAGTAAAATTATGATAAGTAGTGTTTATCATTAACTAATTTCAAATGACATTGAGAGTTACTGCATATTAACATACTGTGGCAATTTACAGGCGGAAATGAATGCACACGTTTCGATACTAAAGTTATGTTTCTTACTATCCCCTTATATTTCACAACAGGATAAACACGAGTCATTGATCAAAATGAACTTAGATTTTATGATACGTGTTCAATGTTCCTTGGATTTACTTCCTTCTGGTAAATGCTTCGAGTTTGTAGGCACTATGTGATGGTGCAAGGCAAAACTTTATTATGTTCGTTTTATAAAATTTATTTGTATGGTAAAAAGTTAAATTGTTTTTTTATGGGTCCAAATTATAGCATTTGGACCCATAAAAATACAATTTAACTTTTTACCTAAACTTTTAATCACGATAAAACCCATCTTTCCTCAGGTATGTTTTTTCTTGTTTTTCTAAATTTACTTATTTATACAAATAAATAACCTAAGTAAATAAAATAATTTTCTACGAATATGTAAATTCTTAAGAGAAGTTTTGCACAGTGGTAAATTGCGTTTTTTTCCTATGATTGATTAACTCTCAACATAACTAAATATTTTTTCAAAGCAGTTAAATAAATCCCCTGCTTAATTGCAATCTTAATAAATCGGCGGCCGTTGCCTAGCGTTGCAGGCGCCGACTGAATAGGTGATAAAATTATTAATTATAATTATTAACGCTAAGCGTACGCCTTGATTAATGGTTGCACGATAACACCGAGTTGACTCGTATAAACTTCGTGGATTGGACTATTCGAGATGAAGACGCGAGGTGCATGGAAGCTCTTTTATAAATTCTTGGCTTCAGTGATTTCGTAAATAGTTTTAGGCCTTTAAATTAGTTTAAATGTTTGGAAGTAAACCTCTGTATTTTTTAAGTTTGTAAACGAGTAAAATCCATTTTATTTCTGCAATAAGGCTAGGTTAGAACCAGCCATAATGAATACATCAGCAGGGTTACTAAGTAATATTGTTAAGCGGTGTCGCCGCTGTTTTGTGGCTCTAAAAATAAGTACGTATTATCAGGTAATTTGAAACCTTATATTTGTTTCATGAAATGTTTGGTCCTAGTTGTTTTATTATTATTATAAAGAAAGCAAATTAGAAATGTAACTAACCAAATATTTATGCAATACAAACTATTGGAAAGTTTTTAATATAAAAACGCGAAGTAACAAGTACTCAACAACTAAAAATAATGAAAATCTATTATTAATAAATTACAACATTCTTGACTACACCTCATATAGCATCATCCATCGAAGTCGGAAGAAGATAATAGTGTTAATTTGGTAAATAAGAATTGCTTAGTACAGATGGCAGCATTGTAAGCGATACGTTACCACGCTTATCACGCTTCTAGTCGGATGTAATGGTGTTAATCCTTCCTTTATTGCTTGCTAGACAGATAAGTTTCGAGCTTTGACGTTTGTGTTAAGGAATATGCTTGTGTTCAGATAAATAAGTTTTGATATTAGACATTTTGTAACTTGCCGCGATTGCGATATTTGGTTTTTTACTTGATGTCCAGTAAAATATACAAAAAACAACATTTAAATACAAGACAATATGTTTAAAAAAATTATACATACTTTTATAACTGTTCCCTATATAAGTGAGTCATAAATAATAGAAGGGTACACTAACAATTTATGCCTAAACTGAATGCACCAATATAAAAAAGTCCAGTCCAATTTAAATTATCAGTGAACCTTTGCTCTCCTATAGGATTTGAACCTTAGTGCAAAGTTTACTATTTAAAAGGACTGTGACACTTAATTTTACGCCGATATTTCCAACATCATTCATCCTTGTAAGCTACACTAAAAATTATTTAGTTACCGTACTATTTTTAACCAGAAACGATTTCGTAATACCATACGTCCTTCTAATTCGATAATTCTACAACACTTGATATTATCGAACTAGCCCACCCACGGCGCTGGAGTCAGTGCAGAACTGACCTTAGAAGTCGATATTGTGAAGTTTCATTGTTATTACGGAATTTATTTGTATCTTACCAGGGCTGCGAATCTAAAAAATACATTATTTGGGCAAACACACCCACTGCTTAGCCCAAAATTAAGCTAGGAGCTTGTACAATGTAGGTAAAGCTAGGAAACGGGTGGACATACTTAAAAACTTTTATAAACATAGGTACATGACTCGAGTACAAGTGCCAATGTTCATCAAACAAACAATTGCCTCTAGGATTCAAACCCGCGACCCTAGGTTTTGTAGTCAGGGTCTCAGACCACTAGATCAAGGGGCCCCACATTATGGAATAATATTCAAACAAAAGAACTATTATTATAATTACAATTTTTATCAAAAAACGTAAAAAATATATTTTATGACTTGCTTTTCCCGTAATCAGTGCGAGTGAAACCGCGGGTAACAGCAGTGTTTTATGAAGTCGTTTAGTTTATGTTAATCTATGCAAACGTATTTGGTATTCGTCCATAATTGACTCTTCTCTTCGTGACTCTATTAAATTTTATCTTTATGGTTTCAATCTACGTTGAGAAGATGATACAAATTTGAAATGTTAACTTCCTAGTCAATCAATAGATAAGGAAAGGAATTCGTTCATAAGTCTCATAGTTATGTTGTTTAGAATACTTGGAAACTAATTTACTAAAACAACATTTTTGTAGTTTCGATAGCGACTACTATCCTAATAATATCTTGTATTCATATTGTTCGAGTAATTTTCATCTATATCATCTACATACCTGCATATACCGGTTATATCATATACAATACATAATCCAATATCTGGTGAATCTGTAGGCCTCAGAAGATTAAAAAGCCTTTGAAAGCCATGATTTCAATAAATTCCAATAGAGGCTAGACAGTCATTAAATTTTGCAATCAGCCTCAAAAAAAATGTTGAAGGCGAATAAACCTATTTTTACCGAAAACATGATTAGAAATGGTAAAGGCCTTCGCCCTATTCACAACATTAATAAGCTGATACTTTGCTTTAATTTTTTTTTGCCACAGAAAAGACAAAACTTTAGCTTCTGTATAAGATTTTAGAATTTGGCGTTGCTTTAAACTCACTGTCCGCTTGCGACCACGGTTATTGTAATGCAGCCGAAACGTCAAGCAGTAAGTAGTACATAGTATATATATATACATACTACATAATTTATATAGTGTTAAGTCCCGTTGAATAATATTAATGTTTAGCTTTGGTGCCGCTACCTGCATATATTGCCAACCCTATACTAATGCCATTACGTCGCACCGAGAAATTATAATTTTGAAGTTACGATGGTGTACGCAACAATTGAACCGATACTACCGTGTCGAATCGCATTTTATTTCCACCATTTAAAGGTTAGACGGTGTTGTAAATGGGAATATTATAATAACCATTATCCCTCTCTTGTTTATGCTAATAGTCACATTATTTGCCTTTCTTAAGTCTACCTTGTACGGCATAGATTTTATGCAAAAGACGTGCATATCATCATAGATTGAAATAGTGAGATATGCCCCGACATCAGAAAAATGTAGCATTATTTCGCTTGACGTGAGGTATGTTGGTTGCTAAGGTTACTACGCGCTGTGAAGTGAACATCGCTTCATATAACAGGGTCTGTGTGTCAGTGGTCAGAATGGCGAGGGCTTATCTAACAATTTAAATCTATGCATAACATTATCATTAAATGACTTTTGAATAGTAGGACATTGTTTTGAATAGCTCTTTTAGCTTTCTCTCGTGATAAACCAATTTAATAGTTCGGCCATCCTTAAAATGAGCTAAACAACGACTTATCTCACCCATTAAATATTAAAGCGCCATAATGTGCTATAAAAATAATTGTTCCATTGACAAAAACGAACGAGCTCGTTTTGAGAAGAAAAAGTGTGTCAATACCCAACATGTTTGTCTATCTGACTACTTTTGTTAGCTTATGGGATAAAAACTAATAGGGCAAAATAGAGAAAAAGATAAGTCACAATGAAGTTGTTTTTTTAATTGTAGAAGAGTGGCAGGAGATCACAATTTCTCGTTAAGCCAATAGGCATGCATGCAAATAGTATGTTTGCCCTTTAAAATTTAATGCCTTCTTTTGACGAGCTCTGAAGAATGTACTCACCGCCGGAACACCGGAACAGTTTTTAATTTATATTTTGGTCCTCTGTACGTGGTAGGGAAATTAATCATTGTTTGATAAAAACAGTTTTTATCCCATTGGGGCCAACGTAGCGTGAGACGGATCAAAAAGAGAATCCAAATTGACGACCCCCTTTGTGTAATGGTCAAGATGTTGCCTATTACGCAAGAGGTCGCGGGATCGATCCCCGCACAGGACAAACATTTGTGTGCATGAACATGTCTGTTTGTCCTGGTCTGGGTGTTATATGTATCTATTTAAGTATATGTGTAATACCACTGTTGATTCTGATGTCTGTAACAAAAGTGCTTAAGCTGCTTAACACGGGGTCAGATCGATGTATGTGATGATGTGAAATATTTATGTCTACAAACCTTGACTACAAATTAAAAGTCCAAATGTTACTTAAAATCATAACATTCGTTTGCGTTCCTATGCAGACGCAATGTTCAGTATTGTTCAGACTCCGCCAATAAAACTGGCATATTCGCACGGCCCATTGGTCTCGCCAATTTTAACCGGAATGCCATAAACGACCGCTCCAATATAATATAGATCGGACACACGTCGCTGAGTCTTCCTTATGGCCGCTTCTGATACGCTGTGTTAATTTAATTTAGAAGCAAAGCTGTGCAACGTTGGAGGTTTTTGTTTTACATTGTTTAGTCAGTAACTATATTACAATCTTAGATTTCGGAATTGCGATATTTGAGCATATAACTTTTGCACAATTGCTCAAAAATCGGAATAAAAATAATGAGTTTGCATTATTACGATTTTTATCTATCTATAAGATATCAAGAAATTAGCACCGTTTTTGTGTTTAACGAAGGCTATATCACCATATTTAGGATATGTAGTCTCTAACATCAAATTGTAAATTTTCGTAAGCCAAGCCAAAACCAAAATTAACAAAATTAAGTGCTAAAATGTTAACACAGTAAGTAGGTATTTGGTTTTGCAAAGTTGCCGACAATTTTTTGATAAAATCACTGAGATAAAACTCCTCAATAATCTGTGATGGGTATGTGCAGAAAACATTATGGGATTAGTTAGCTTATCAACAATTAAGTTCGTTGATATCTATAGTGATAGGATTTGTTATGATTAAATATCGATTTATGGAAAACTCACACACACTTAAATCGAAAATAGCTGCTGGGGTGAATTTCATGGTCTCTCCACTATAGCGAAAATTGTGGTTTCATATGAAATTACTTTTTACAGAGAGTACCATTGACTTTACCTATTTACAAACAGGTATCAATCAATTTAGTTCTGCGTTGTGTTTTTTTAACTGTTTCTGAGGGCCGCATGCTAGCATAACAATTAATTACTCTAAAATATTACTTGATTAACCTAAAAATCAAATTGCATAACACGCATAAAGTTTTATCACGCACGCTTTTGATTTTATTGGTCACGTTTTATTCCACCGTGGCGTTTAAATACCTTTGAGCAGTCATTTAAAATCATAATCGTAGGTATGATTTTAAATAAAAGTAAGTGGAACAGATGTAAATAACAGAATAGGCTTTATTACAAGTATATTGATTAGAAGTAGGTAAAACACCCTTATATTGACTTATTTTTAAGTACAAAATAAGTAAGGGCGAAAAATTACGAAACGATGAAAAGCTATAAACTTAACAGATCTATACTAATATATAAAGCTGGAGAGTTTGTTTGTTTGCTTGTTGGTTTGTTTGATTTGTCTGTTAGTTTGTTTGAACGCGCTAATCTCAGGAACCACTGGACCGATTTGAAAAAATATTTTTATGATGGATAGAGCATTTAACGAGGAAGGCTTTAGCTAGGCTATTGGAAATCGAAAACCACGCGGACGAAGTCGCAGGCGGCCGCTAGTCTGATTTAAGTTTACGAACAAAAGGCCATTAACACAATACTACAATCAATTGAAAGAAACCACATAGGAAATGGCCAGAATGTCCGGAATATTTTTTTCTTGCATGTCAATTGTTGAGCCTTGTTGAACTCGCTTTTTAGGGTTCCGTAGCCAAATGGCAAAAAACGGAACCTTTATAGTTTCGTCATGTCTGTCTGTCTGTCTGTCTGTCTGTCTGTCCTGGCTCGTTCTCCGCCGTTTCTGAACCGATTGCCACGAAAATTGGTGGAGAGATGTATAGTGATAATTCAAGAATTGGTTTTTAAAATAATCGAAAAATAATTATTTTTACCCACCCTCCCATTCAGCGAAACGTAAATTCGAAAAAAAAAATCGACTTACCCCATCGTGTAGGGTATCGTTAAAAAGGTATTTTTAAATACAATAAAACTTGCCTTGAAACCATGTGGATCAAACACCCCAGTCACGAGATATATTAATACAAAGTTAAAATTAGAGCGTCCCCCCCCCCTTAACTTTTGAAATACTATTACAATAATTCTGAAAAAAAATGTCCTGTATACCTCCAAGTAAGCACTTTCAAAGAAAACTATAGTGAACTCTGTATCATACATAGTTATTTTTATACAACTCGACCAACTTATGACGTGCAGTTGCCCTTACTATATGGTGTCTTAAGCGGTCGGGCCATCTCTTAGCTACGGAACCCTTTCATGGGCGTGTCCGACACGCTCTTGGCCGGTTTTTTTTACAGTATGCAAAAACTTGTGCAAATATTTAATTGTATGACTCATTATGCGACTGATTTAAACCTACTGTATTACTGTTAGTTACCTACTGTATACTCTTTATGTGGAAATTGATCAAACTGAACTCTCATTATCCTCTCATATCATAAACAATCGTAATGTTTTAATTAACAAACTATAATATTATTGTATTGTAGGCAAGCAAAAATTCATTCAATTTGGGACGAAAGATTAAAATGATGGTTGTTTTTAAATTATTGCATCAAAAGTCTTTTACCTATATGTGTAGATTCTTTATTTTTATTGAGCTCGTTTAATAAAAGATCGATTTTTGATGCTTTTCGAGGAATACGCAAAAAATATTGTGTATTGTTCATATGAGTACATTCAGTGCTATTTCAATCGTTCATTACCGTAGTAGTATTAATAACCATGCAAATAGAATAAATTAAAAATGTCAATGACTTATTTCAAGTTGTAAGTCTCGTGATGTGATCATTTAATTGAAATGGTAGTGGGTAGAGTGACAAAATATGATTATATCTGGTTAAAAATACATATTTTATTGCTTCGAAGACTCCTTATTGTAGAGTTAAGAAAACCAAAAAGTTATTATGACCCAGAAAAAATGTATCTTTATTTTATTGTTTCTGGTGAGTTTTTCCAGAATTACTCACAGAGAAAATATTAATAGTCATGAAATAAATTAATTTTGGAGATTTCGGATGAGTCTGTCGCTATTTGATACGACTTTTAGGTTTGAAAACTTATCAGTCCAAGATTGAGTTGCTGCAAAGTTACATAGTTTTCTTTTTCAAATTCCGATACACAGAACTTGTCAAGTACGAGTAGAAGGTTCAAGTTCTAAATGAAAAATTCAAAATGGCTTCCCCGGCACCCCGTAATTCTACACACTAGTGTTATATATTCGTCGCGGTATAGATAAAGTCGTATGCGCGTAACACTTGCTTCGGTGTCAACACGCCACACTCTTGGTTTAAGTGTAACCCAAATTTTTAAACAAACATACAGTGTAATGAATTCATTCCTTTCCTGAAGCATACGTCACGGTTCCTATGAGAGTCAACTGGGGGAAGTATGACTATATTTACATAGCATTTACATACAAGCAATGGAATCACATTATTTAAAGGAACCACGATTTGTATGAACTTTAGACTTTTAAAAATTAACCAATAGTTTGGTTTAACTTTCTTTATTGGTCCAGGTAAACTACTAGTTTGTTCACTTATTTGATTACTAATAAAATACTTCTGAATTTCCAAATGTTGACACAAGCAATGAAGAATAATTGTGGGGATACTGCATTTTAATTAGTTTTTTTTCTGCTGTCAGTTTGAACGGATATTTTCAGCTTATGTTTTATTAATGAACCTTTACACTGCATTAAAAACTTCTGTAAATGAATAAAATAAAATGTGATATTTTCCGAGCACAGTCCACTCAACTCCATTCTCCCCAGTGCATTGTAATCTACGCGTGCAACAGCACACTCGTCTGGTACAAACGGCGAGTCAAATCTATTGTATTTCTAAACCGCTAGACGGCTCACTTCAAATCTATCTATATATATAAAACTCAAAGGTGACTGACTGATTGACTGACTGATTACATAGTGATCTATCAACGCACAGCCTAAACCACTGGACGGATCGGGCTGAAATTTGGCATGCAGGTAGATGTTATGACGTAGGCATCCGCTAAGAAAGGATTTTGATTAATTCAACCCCTAAGGGGGTAAAATAGGGGATGAACGGTAGTATGAAACTTTGTCAATTTTAAACCTATCGGGCTGATATTTTGCATACATAAAGCTACTATGATGTAGGCATCGCTTCAGCAATCATATTGATAAATTCTAATCCCCAAGGGGGTAAAATAGGGGATGAACGTTAGTATGAAACTTTGTAATTTTTTAACCGATCGGCTTGATACTTAGCATTCATAAAGCTACTATGACGTAGGCATCGCCGAATTAATGAGATTGATAAATAACAAACCCCCAAGGGGGTAAAATAGGGGATGAACGGTAGTATGAAACTTTGTCAATTTTAAACCTATCGGGCTGATATTTTGCATGCATGAAGATAATATGACAAGACATCTCCTAATCAATGAGACTTATAAATTCCAACCCCCAAAGGGGGTAAAATAGGGGATGAACGGTAATATGAAACTTTGTCAATTTTAAAATTATCGGGCTGAGGCTTTGCATTCGTAAAGATAATATGACGTAGTCACCCCTAACGGGAAAAATAGGTAAAAAAAGAAACCGAAATCCACGCGGACGAAGTCGCGGGCGCCCGCTAGTTATTTATATATTTATTATTTCTTTATTGTTTTGTTTACTCATTTCAGTGGTTGGCAATTACTGTAAAAACAGAAAAAAAATGCTTTGCATATTATGTTGCTATTTTATGATATTTACTAGCGGCCGGCCGCGACTCCGTCCGCGTAGATTTCGATTTCCAATAGCCTAAAGCCTTCCTCGGTAAATGGACTATCCAACACAAAAATAATTTTTCAAATCGGTCCAGTAGTTCCTGAGATTAGCGCGTTCAAACAAACATACAAACTAACTCTTCAGCTTTATATATTAGTACTAGCGGCCCGCCCCGGCTTCGCCCGTGGTACTTGTCCACTATTTAATGGATGATATTATACATAAAAACCTTCCTCATGAGTTACTCTATCTATTAAAAAAAACCGCATCAAAATCCGTTGCGTAGTTTTAAAGATTTAAGCGTTCATAGGGACATACAACACACATAGGGACAGAAAAGCGACTTTGTTTTATACTATGTAGTGAAGTATAGATTTGTGCATATTTTTTGACTTACTTCATTACATTCTATTGACGTGCCCATTTGGTTAGTGCTCAGAGATCCCGGCTACAAAACCAAGAGTCGCAAATTCGAATCCCGATACGGGCATTTTTACTCGAGTCATGGATGTTGTTTGCAAAAGTATTTATTATGTATCCGTTCTTTATGATCCATAGGACAAGCTTTGAGCTTAGTTTGGAGCTAGGCAATTGATGTGTTAGTCCAGGGAATATTTATAATTTGTAGAACCAATTTGGTGCAATTTGGTGCATCTCGATGTTAAGTACACCAAATAATATAAAATGATTAGTACAAAAAACAGGATATTCGAAATAATATTTGCATTTTATCCCTATAGAATCTGTTACCGTACACACTTTTATATGTGGACGTTAAATTGTTGATGTTCATGTTCAATTACTAATTCTTATTCTTTATTTATTTGCACCACACACTAAAACAAGCCTGGATGGTATCCATCAATCTCCCACAAGCAAATCAGCCCACTTCTTATAAGATTTAGTAGAGCCAGAGCAGCTAACAGTCGGCTAATAGCTCGGCTAACTGTTGTTCCACGTCTCGTAGATCAGCTGGTGACGTCGCCAGCCATTACACTTGTCACCGAGAGACAGTGACTGGTTAATAGAACAACAACTAGTTATATGTATATTGTGTTTAACCCAAAATCTTCAATGTAATTTGGCATTGGTTAACAAAACGAATATGGTTCTGGTTTGGCCATCCTGGAACAACAGATGTCACTATTTTGTCTTATTCACGAGAAACCTTGGTATTTTCCGGACCCACAAAATGTTTAAGCTTAATCACCACTCTTGACGAATGGGAATTGGTGATCACAAACCCGGATTCTGTGCGGAAAAACCGACACGTCCAACCCTGAAATCAAACCCAGCACTTCAAAACCTCAGCCCGGTACTAAAACCACTAAACCATCGAGGCGTAGAGAAGCTCATGCAAACTATTATTTAATTAATTAGTAAGAAGGTACACAAGAGCTATCTACATGACCAGTAAATGAGGAACACATTGTGTTACTCATATCTTATTCTAACCATTTGTTTCTAAGTTCTAAGAATAATTAAACACATTAATCGTCGTCAAATCGATACTTATTTCGATCATTGTCATTCGGCAGTCGTAAATTATTGTGATCACACACGCCATGGCCTATTTAGTCGTCCGGCGGCCGTCGCGCCCGAGTTGCGCCACAAAGCGCCACTGTCTCTTTGTCGCAGAGATGTACACTCACTATGGAAAAATGAGGAGCTCGATCCTAAGGCCAATCATCGGATGGGTGACCGAAAATGGAGGTGGCTCAACATTTATACAAAAAATACCCAGTGTCGACAGAATCTTCTTATGTCCAGGTTGATAAGGATTTTTTTGTACATCCCAACTAATATTAAAAATGCGAAAGTAACTGTGTCTGTCTGTCTGTCTGTCTGTCTGTCTGTTACGCTTTCCCGCTTAAACCTCGCAACCGATTTTGATGAAATTTAGTACAGACAATCTTAAGACCCTGAGACAGAACATAGGCTACTTTTAATTTCGAAATAAAGAAATCCACGCGGACGGAGTCGCGGGCGGCCGCTAGTTAAATATATGTGTTTAAATGTTTCCTAACTAATGGGACAATCTGTTAATCGCAAAAACCTTTTCCCATACATTTTGCACTGAAAACCTCGGATCCATAAAAATGTAATCTAATCACAAACTTCAAGCAGCACAGAATTTAGAGAAAGAATTTCCTTTATGCTCTCGAAAGCCAGTTAATCTTTGACCCAATATTACTCTTAAAAACATCATAAACATCAAAACAAATCTCAAAGAAGTTGCTGCCGTGAAAATTAATATGCACCCAATTTTGTAGGCAACTGTATCAGCTTTGTTGACGTTCGTTTTTATTCCTTTGATGATGGCACGATGAAATCCGAAATGGATTGTTTTGTTCACTCACCATTTGTGATCTGGATTACGCAAAACTACGCTGCGGAACAGAATTAATAAAATAGAAGGAAAGATCTAGATTAAAAACGCATTCAGCTGTAAGCTATGAGTTCAAGATTTTATTAGGGCAAACAGAAATAACAAATTACTAAAATGACTTATCGTAACTTGTCCATATTTTTTACGATTGGCAGATATCTATATACTCTTCTGCACTAATCTACACTAATATTATAAATCTACCCTATGTAATAATATGATACAGTGGAAAGATTTGTATTTTTGTATGTAACAAGTAAACTCAAAAACTACTGGACCGATTTGAAAATTCTTTCACTGTTGGCTAGCGACGCTATCCCCGGTAAACGTAGGGTAATTTTGATCCCGGAAATGTGGGGAGAAGGGGGAGACATTGAAAAAATAATTAAAATCGCGACGGAAGGCTAGTATGTAATAAAAGCACACAACACAACTGAGTACGCAAGCACAAATCTGTTTACATAGCAATCTCACACAATCGATCGTAGATATCATAGGCGAAGGTTTGACTGTGCTTTCAGATATTTGGAACTTATCATAAACAACAGTGTATTTTGCATCTACTCAAAATAATAGAATCTATATTTCACTTTTTTAAATTTGACAGTGCACTAAAATACACTAATTGCTACTTAAACATAATTTCGCTGTATGTTTTTCACTTCCGACATCGTCTCT
The DNA here is from genome assembly GCA_958496325.1 of Nomophila noctuella. Classification (NCBI taxonomy): domain Eukaryota; kingdom Metazoa; phylum Arthropoda; class Insecta; order Lepidoptera; family Crambidae; genus Nomophila; species Nomophila noctuella. Next base: position 5,327,320 of record OY292498.1, read on the forward strand.
TGTCCCCCAACGGATACTGAAGTGTATCCATCGCAGGTAGTAGTCAGCAATGCATCTACCGAACAATGTAGTGACATCATTGACACATGTCTTAGAATGTAAGTGTAGGAATACACTATGCGGAAAAAACGCGACCTTTACGAATTAACGTTCCTTCGTTTTCCTGATATGATTTTCTTTAAGATGGGAGATGACAGACTATGCCAAAATTTTGTCGCGTAATTTTGTTAAGAAAATGCATTTCCGCCGAACTTCGATCGCGTAATTTTAGCCTAGTTTGGTACTAGACTTAAGGCAAACTAAACATGGAAGGTACGGTCAGCTGTGCGTGAAGGTTAACACTTGCAGTTCGATAGTAGCCCTTATGGCGTTGACATTAGGCGCGTGACAAAGTCCAAAGAAATTGATCTGTCATGCTGTGGTCTGTACCATTCAAACATTTCAATGTTCGATTCTCAGATTAATGAAAACCAATAGATGCAGCGAATAATTTTACAGTTTTACTATATTTTTCTCCTTATTATGGTTCACGTGTAATAGAGCAAGGAAGCAGACACACGTACTCTCGCCGGCTATACTGTAAAGTGGGATGACGTCATTATAGCGTGGCCGTCGTTTTCTGTTGAGAGGAACAGACTAAGGTGCAAAGTTAGGTGAATTTTTGACGTTATGGTAGAGACACTCAAACGGGACATATGGAGCATCTATGGTATTTATTAATCTGAGGTTCGAATGCACCAGCTATGAGCCGCGCACGCGCGGTCCCGTATTCAAACGTCACCACATTGTTTATAATCGGCTTTACTCACTGAATCACAATGTGAAGACGGATTATGGATAGCAGCTAAAGCGTTGTGATTTATTACGTGACAACATTCTTAGGAATAATGTGGAACACCTCTATTTGTATAGGGATAGAATCCAAATTGTAACGGCAGGGTTCAAATGATTTGAGAGTGTTTAGTTGCTTGCACAATGTTAAAACGATGTTTTATGACCCAGGACGTGTGACCTTAAGTCGCTTAAGTGAAATTTGATTGATAATAAAAACTAATTGCAAATGCTTTAAAGTCACATTCGATAAAGTCATAATTATTTATTTATTTATTTTATTTCTTTATTTATTTACTTTTATTAAAACGGTACAAAAGACAGACAATTAAAAAAAACATTTTGAAGTTCTCTTCTTATTAAAAATAGGTTTTAAAACTATTTCTCTAAATGTTATTTGGTTCATTGTTTGCCTGTTTTCGGAGGCGACACTTACATTAGGTACGAATTTATTCTCGCTTTTAATTAATTTAAAAGTAAACGGGAACATTTTTTTCTGAAATGGGACATTCAAGAGTTTTGTTACGTTTCCATATTATTGATTAATTTTGTAATCAATTTTAGTTTGAATTTTATTTTATTTTTTTACCCGTTACCATTGAGTACAAAATTGAATTCTACATGTAATATGTAGGTACAAAAGTATCGATAGAAAAGGTGCGCGTGCGCAGGGCTCGGCGGCGACGACGAGTCGTAAATACCAAGATATTTACGCGCCGAATCGATGTTTACATCATTCATTTTATACTATTTTGTACAAGGGAACTTGATGTTGCTACACATGAATAGTACACGAGAAAGTCAATTATTAAGTCAATTTGTACGACAAATTAGTGTTTACGCGTTCACATATTGTGTTTTGGCTATCGTGGGGATTTAATGTGAAAAGGGAGTGAGAATGAGTTATTTCTAATTAAAAGTTGATCAAATTCTTTTTTTGTTCACTTTTACTATTTGCATTTGGCTAGCATTTTAGTAACGAAAACATAATTTCAAATTATAGAGGCTTTTGCTACTATTAGGTACTACTTTGAACTTCACTATTCCAATTAATTATTATAATAAGCACGTGCTATCATTCCACACACGTTTACATATGTCAAATATGAACTCCCGCAACGATAATTTCAAATAGAATGAGTGACTACTTTTTAACCTAATAAATCCAAGGCCAAATAACGCACGTCTATTAATATAATATGACTGATTCCAGTAAATAATGCGACAAATCACTTAACTAACGCGTCATTTAAATTTAAATCAACAGCGAAGCTTTACCGATATAATTGAGATGTGTCGTTAGGAGCACTTTGTGCGTTTGCGCACCTAGGTATTAAGATCAAATGGACTGCTGCGTACGACAGTGGTTCTAAGAATACGAATGCAGAAGGACAATTACATTGTATGGAACTTTGTGTCAACTGATTTAGTTGGGAGACAAGGCTAGATTATAGGTGCGGCATAAGTCATTCATAAAAAGAAATATAAACCTTTCTCATTAACAAAATAAGTGCTTCGAATGGAAATAAAATACCAAATCGGGTTTATTCCGATTCGAAACGATTTTTCTAGGTTGCGTTAAAGGTCTAGTGGTCTGGGACCCTGGCCACTAAACCAAAGGTTGCGGGCACATGTTTGTGTGATGAACATCGGCATTCGTACTCGAGTCATGGATGTTTATAAAAGTATTTAAGTATGTTATATATCCGTTATGTATCCGTTTCCTAGCATCCATAGTACAAGCTTCGAGCTTAGTTTGGGGCTAGGCAATTGGTGTGTTAGTCCAATAAATTTATTAATTTATTATTTATTTATTTATTGCTGAAAATTAGTTTTTCCTCACAAACTATTTCTATAGTATTTTACCTTCAACCGCCTTGACTATCTGTACATTCTTATTCAATGACACTGTTTATGTACTAAAATATTTGTTGCAGGAAGGTATTAACGACGAACCACGTTTAATGTTAAACTTCCTTATATTACAGGGAACATTCTCGACGGAAATTAACTAAATAACGTATTTCCAGTAATTTGTAGTGGGATAAATAAGTATAATGTTCGAGATCTGCCATCATATGTAAAGGATAGTTTAATTTTTAATTGTTGAGCCTGTGTGAGTTGTAATGGGAATTTTATTTGCTTTGAGGTAATTTTATTACCTACTGAGCTATAACAACGTAGGACGATGATGTTTTAGGGATAGAACTAAACAAATAAATTCCTTGGATTAATAAACAAATAGTCCAGGCCCAAACTTAGCTCGAAGCGGTCTGTCATATGGATGCAAGGGAATGGATAGACTTAAGTATAAGTAACACATACATAACGTAACATAAACATTTGACGACCCGCTTGGTGTAATGGTCAAGATGTTGCCTATTACGCAAGAGGTCGCGGGTTCGATCCCCGCACAGGACAAACATTTGTGTGCATGAACATGTCTGTTTGTCCTGGTCTGGGTGTTATATATATCTATTTAGGTATATTTGTAATACCACTGTTGATTCTGATGTCTGTAACACAAGTGCATAAGCTACTTAACACGGGGTCAGATCAATGTATGTGATGTTGTGAAATATTTATTTATTTATTTATAAGAAGTAGAAAGGCCGAAATTCATCAGTTTTTTTTCCGTAGTGGGGTTTGAACATGTGTTTTATAGCTAGGGTCTCAAACCATAAGACTAATCGCGCATGTTAAAGATACGATACGCAAAACTATGTTCTGTTCGTGTTATTTTGTGTATTGTTTTAACACTCAATAAAAGATTTTCTTTCTTTCTTTTTCTTTCTAAAACAACACATACATGTGACAAGACGGCATCTATAAATCAAATATTTTTTAACTGTTCCAATCTGTTCAATAATTTCTTATCATTCCTCTTAAATATAAATGCATGAATATTATGTTACAATTATTTCACAGCACGTTTCTTGCGTAATTTTGTGCACAGAAAACTTTGATATCAAATATTGCTCAATGCAAAGAAGAGAACACACAAACGTTAGGAAACTTGGTATCACCTGCGATAAACGGAGATAACAATGAAATAGATCATGAGATAGGTAAACGAGCCATTTTAATTTGACTTAATTTACTTGTCACAGCTAGAGAACATTAACATATTAAAATATTTGGGGGTGAATTGCTGATCACAGTTCAGTGAGAGAAATGTACGCTGATACTATACAATTATTGTACAATAATTATGCAATTTTTTATTTGTGTTACATACCTATATTTCCATTTTGATTTTGATAGATATACTCCAAAAATTTTTTTATGTAAGAGGGAGGTAAATTTCACAGTAGGTAATCAGATGATAAGTGATCACCGCCACCCATGGATAACAGTTATTACTTGGGTCACAACTGAATTGAATTTGAGGTTGTGTATTTTTATTATCTAAAAAAATAAAACTTGTATTTAAGACTCATTCCAATGTTTTTACAGAAATTTACCGTTATACATGAATGCATGTAAGCTTAGCGTTTACTACTGACGTGAAAATTCAAAATTAATCTTTCCATCATAATCCTATGTTAATCAGCATTTCAAAACATCATCAATCATCGATATATGAAAATTCGAAAGTAGAAAATCGCTAACACCATCGTTTCGTGTCCACTGCCGTCAAGCGGTAATGGTGATAAAATAATAGGTTAAAAAGCTGCATTGTATGCCGCCGACAACTTGGACAGGCAGTAAATGTCTCATAAATAGTGACGTGACAATTAGATTATCATGGAATGTCGATAAACATCAACTATCGTGATAGATTCTCGTATTTATGTGCTTTATTATTTGGAGGAGAGACCATTGTGTTTTTCACGGATGTTTATAATGGATATATTTTGTCAATTTACCATTTTGGGAAGTTTTTGGGCGCTCGCAACCGAACATAAATAACCTGAACAAGTGGTTTGGAGTTAACGGACCAATAACAATTTATTAAACAAAATCTGTTTCTAATGAAACCCAAAACTAAATAATTTAAACGTGGGTTTAGAAGTTTGACTACTCCTACATGATAATACTATATGACGCACAATCAAAAAGTTTTTAGGACGACATCTGAGTATTATGGCTTGCTAGAAATATGTTATTGACAGCTCGGTAGCCTAGTTGAAAGGGCTTCCCATGCGTGAGGTCGGCGGTTCAAATCCAGTCAGGCACGAACCTCTGGTTTATAAAAATCTATGTGCGTAATTTCATACCAGCAGTACGGTGAAGGAAAACGTGACGAAACCTGCACACTACGATAAAGTGTGTGAAATGGAGAAGGCAATGGCATAAACCACTCCATTACACTGCCAAGGGAGTAGTTCCTTGTTTCATTGCATACAATGATCACGACCCCCAGTTATTAGGAATACGTAAACAGCAATTAAATACTGCATTCGGACATCGGTGGTCGAGGCATTATATTTTAATAATATTATTGACGAATTATAAGTGCCCTGCAGAGGCCTACATAAATAAAGTGTATTTTCATTTTGATTTTAACCTATCCATCTAATGTCTAAAGTCTCTTATTTAAACATCGCACCAAAGAGGCCGCTGTACAATCATATTTATCGATATATATTCACCATAACAGACGAATATCACGTAGTTGCACCGGCGCCTCACGCTCATCACGATGCACGGGGAAACGCGTTTATTATTAGAATTCACTACGAGTGCAATAATTGCATTCGCACTTGCCGTCATGCCGCGGGAATATTTATCTTCCTATTTAGTTTCGATTGGAAAGGTTTAGATCATCGATAAGAATTGTGTTCATCCGTTAAGTCGTTGACATCCTTACTTCGTGCCCTCGTTTAAGGAAGGAGATTTAGTCTTTCTAAGAAGTGTCTGTTAAATATGCCTACCTGAAATAAGAATTGCAGAATTTCTTAAAGCGCCAGTATCGCACTCAAACTTCCCCTTCAGGAGTCGGAATACCCTAGAATTATAAATGTTCATAACTATACAATAATGTTATCGAAAACAATTTTTGAAAACTGTTTTTCTGCAAGTTAGTTCATTATTTTATACCACAGTAACTAATTTTACGAAGATTCAAACTCATGAAAGTATATTTGATGTATCTAATTAAATTAAAACGTAATAAAAACAATGGGTCGTTAAAACTTTGCATCAAAATTTTCATGTTTTTTTTTATGATGACAAAACCAAATTGTACCTAATATGAACTACCTTCACTGATGAGAAATAACTTGATATCTGTTTCTTATAAGAAAAAAATATCCATCATTTGTTAAACAAAGCACCGATTTTATTGTTGCTCGGAAGATACTCGTACATAGATCATTACACAATTAAATATCCCATTAGCAACGCTACTTATCTAAATTACTCTGGAGCAGTATTTCACCTCCATTTCGCCATCTTATCACTGACCTAGTAATTCATAAAACTAATTTCTATCCAATAACAAGGGATAATAGTAGGGGATACTTACATAGAAGCTCCTGGGAAAGTAGCTTGCGCATGCGGTGTAATAAACGCAGCGTTTTTCAACACTTTAAGATATGTATCTTCCATGAAGTCTTGAGTCTTGTTAACATTTTTAGGGTTGGTATTAGATTAGTTAGATTAGGGCTAGGCTCTTAACGTACCAATTGGTAAAAATATGATAAATCGTTGGGTTTGGCCATGTAATAAATCAATATTATATCTTGCCAAAAAGAGTATTGTGTATAGATATACATTGCTCATTCCTCTAAGCTTTCTCCACAAAACGCTGTTTAATTTTTAATGTTGATGCCCTTTGACGTTCTTTAATGTCTTTTTATGCTAACTAGACGACTTATTCACAGGCTATGAGGTATTACAGATCGGTAGCCTAGTGGTAAGAGCACCGCTTCACATGCGTGAGGTCGGCTGGATGAGGTATTACTCATCTTTAACAAAATCCGTGTGACAACTTGGAGGGAAAGGGTGGATTATTTATTGTTTTTTTTTTTAATGTTTTTTGCTCTTGTACGGTCTATGAAATGACCCGCCACTAGCTTTATTATTCGTCCTGTAATGATTTGTACTTATTTTACATTTGACAGCATTTTTTCGATTAATGGTACAAAAATAGTACAAATACAAGACGGCAACTGTTGTCCATGGACAACAGTGCGTATAAGATAATATTTCTTCGAGGTGTCTACTCTATACGTAATGGTAATAGCTCAATGTAGACCCGCGACGTTCTCAAAATCGGTGCGTAATCCGCCTTACAGCCTAACGGTGCGGACTGGACTCAATTAACAAGGTCTGGTTTAGAATAGGACGGGTCTACATACTTACACTTTGTAATGAACTGCTTATGTATAACTAGCAGCCGCCCGCGACTTCGTCCGCGTGGATTTCAGATCATTTTCGCAATAAAATGCCTATGTTATTTCTGAGGGTCTAAAGATTTTCTGTGCCAACTTTCATTATAATCGGTTGAGGTTTTGATTTTTTCATACAAATATTTTTTCTCTCTTCTCGTGGGAATTTTAAATATCCTGTTGCAACTAAGCTTTAAGTTAACTAACATACCTACATGCTAAATTTCAAGCGTCTAACTTAAGCGGGTTTGGATTTTTCATACAAAAGTATTTTCCCACTGATTCCCATTCCCATGGGAATTTTGGCAATTCCTTTCCTAGAGCACCTCTACCGTACCTAACCTACGTCCCTTTAGTCAAGTTCAAGTGTCTACGTTTAGCCGTTCAGGCTCTGCGTTCACATGTCAGTCAGTCAGTCAGTCAGTCAGTTTCTTCCTCTTATAGGTATTTAGATATTATAAGCGCACCCAACAAATTCCGTTCTAATCCCTAACCTTACTAGCTAAGTACAGACCGGGATAACTCAGTAGTAGCATCAAAGCGTCATTAAATTATCATAACCATACAGTTAAATCCCCTTAAGATGTAAATTAGCGAAGCAAATGTCATTTTAATTAGCGCGAGCTTCAATGTGATAGTTGAAGGGATTGGTGCTTTGAAATTTATTACGGGCTTGAATTGTGTGGTTTCAGCATAAATAAAATGCGATGAATGAATGAAACGTGGATTAGAACATTTTGTCGAACAAGGTTTAATAAAATCGGAATACAAAATTTTATTTTCTTTAGTTCCTGTCAATTTCTCTTGAAGCAAAAGTGACCTGGTTGTCACAAGGTTCCTGATTCCTGTTCTCAAAAAGTTTTTTTAAGTCTCGCCCTCAGAACTTATTGAAGAAAGATAGACAAAAAAATAAGTCATTAAGTATGATTATTCACCTACGTTTAACTACGTTACTATTTACTTTCTTATGAGAAAAGGGATACGAAAATAACCGTTGCCGTTATTAATTGGCTGGTGCATTTCGTATCAGTCCATCTGTCGTAAATGAAAGTCGGGATAAATGACCTTCATTTTGTCAAAATGCCTTAATTCCGAATCGTTCCATGGTTGTTTGTAAATGCAGGGACCACGGCTATTTCAGACATCCCAACTAATATTATAAATGCGAAAGTAACTCTGTCTGTCTGTCTGTCTGTCTGTCTGTCTGTCTGTCTGTCTGTCTGTCTGTCTGTCTGTCTGTCTGTCTGTTACGCTTTCCCGCTTAAACCTCGCAACCGATTTTGATGAAATTTGGTACAGACAATCTTTAGACCCTGAGACAGAACATAGGCTACTTTTTGACCCATTCCAACCCCCCACTTCCCCGAAATGAGGGGGTGGAAGTTTGTATGGAAAATCTAAACTACTTGAGTTAGACGCTTGAAATTTGGCATGCAGGTCCCTTAGTAAACTTGATGCTTAGTTGCAAAAGGATATTGCAAAATTCCCACGGGAACGGGAGTTAGCGGGAAAACACATTCGTATAATGAAAACCGACATCCACGCGGACGAAGTCGCGGGCGGCCGCTAGTTCTCTATAATTACAATACTTTAGACTAAGAAATGTGCAGTAAGCCTGTTGCGTTTCACTGATAACTCTCCATATGGGGGATTATGCCCATATTATCGCTAGGCAGGCAAAATTTATAATTGCAGTATGGTCCTAATAGCACCAAGGAACGCTGCTGTCAATTTCTCGGCCTTTACGCCATAATGGTGAATGGGGTAGTACTATAGAAGATCGAATTTATACGAAACTCTTCACCTCTGGGCCCGTTGGTCTAGTGGTCAGAGACCCTGGCCCCAAAACCAAGAGTCCCGAGTTCGAATCTCGCTAGGGAAAAACGTTTGTGTGATGTACATCGGCATTTGTACTCGAGTCATGGATGTTTATAAAAAGTATTTAAGTATGTCTATCCGTTCTCTAGCATCCATAGTACCTATGTATACAAGCTCTTGGTTTGAGGCTAGGCAATTGGTGTGTTAGTCCAATGAATTTATTAATCCCCCATATGGAGATTCATAAGTGGACTGTAAGTACTTATTTGCACACCTTAGTTAGTCTAAGGCATTTATTTATTACTAGCGGCCGCCCGCGACTTCGTCCGTGTCGATATCGGTTTTCATGATACAAATGTTTTTTCCCGCTAACTGCAGTTTCCGTGGGAATTTTGCAATATCCTTTTGCAACTAAGCATCAAGTCAACTAAGGGTCCTGCATGCCAAATTTCAAGCGTCTAACTTAAGTAGTTTAGATTTTTCATACAAACTTCCACCCCCCCCATTTTAGGGAATATATAGAATATAGGGGGGATGGAATGGGTCAAAAAGTAGCCTATGTTACACTCCATCCTTTCAATTATCTCCACTTAAAAAATCACGTCAATTTATCGCTCCGTCTGGCTGGAAAGAAAGACTAACATACAGACAGACTATAGATGCGACGCCGGTTATTAACGATTTTAACCGTGCGGGTAAATATGCATTTTTCGTTAGAAACGGTTAATAACCCGCATTTTATGCATTTTACGGATAAATTCCACTAGATTCCGCTAGATGTAAATAAGTGTTTGTATAATAATAATCGTAATAGATTGTATATTAGACGCAATTATAAATTAAAGCGACATATAATTTAACATTTACGTTTCGTAGTATTTGCGTGAAAGAGTAACAGACATCTATCCATCCATCTATTCTTACAAACTTTCGCATTTATAATCTTAGTAGGATTAGGTAGTAGGATAACATCTAAAATGAATTTTATTTATCTTTTGAATATCGATTTTCTCTTCACAAAGGAAAAAAACTATACCCTTTTTAGCTGTCACTGTCAGATAACTAACCGTTAACAACTGCATTTTATCGGTAGCTAACCAAAAATTTGGTTATTTAACGGTAGCTAACGGGTTTTTTACAACTATAAGACAGACACACTTTCCCATTTATAATATTATAGTATATAGTATGGAAGTATGGATTCCACGCAATCATAGAGTTAAACTTGCAACTCCAATACCATTGCTCGGATTCTTGTAAGCGCAAGGTGAGATGCAATTATTGCAGCTTCCGCGCGTTCTACAGTCGTCTGATTTATACCAAGCGTGTATCTTAGTAATGGATTCGATTTGATTAAGCCGAGACAGATAGCTTTAATGGCCGCCCTAGGACACAGATGATTTACAACGAGCCGTGGTAATTGGGCTGCCTTTGATTAGTCAATGAAGAAGGAGTTTACATTGCGTTTAAGTTTGATTAAAATAAATTGTAACAAGTTTGAGGGAGGACCTATAAATCAACTGATCGAAAACAACACTGTAATAAAGTTTGGTTTTTAACGGGCTTTTGCGGTTGTTTTTTCCTTTACAACACTGAGTAGTTTTTAATTTTCCTGTTATTTTTATTGCTTTCCTTCCGAATAAAACGAATTTGTCCCTTCTTTTGTGAAACTTTTTAATTTATCGTCTGAAGAGCTTTGTCTTTCTGGTATAAAAACTTTCCATTTTGAAGAATTGAACTAGTTTCTTTATATTTATGTGCTCTTATGTTAACCCCCTTTAAAACGGCTCTAGCTATACATCTGACGTATTCCACGAATCGCACAGACAAAATTCGCGCATCGATATTAAAAATCCGTCTCTTGAAGGGACGCCGCTCGCCGTCACAGCTGTCAATGTTTACAACACGAGTACTTTCTCAATCTCTCATCGCTTCGTTTTGTTCCGAATGCGGAAGCTTCTAGCTCGCATGCCTCGGATGATTTATACAAAATGACGTTTTGTGCGTACGCGCTAATCGACGAGCGATAAATGGCTTGCGCGGCTATACAACGGCTAACGATATTGTACGAAACTTTAATAACAGCTAACAGTATTGTACGAATGTAGGGATTTGTTGTGGACGAGGGAAACACAGGAAGAGTTTTTCCAGAGATTTATTAGACTTTTTTGTAGACTTTTTTGCAGAGTATTTTCTTCTTGATTTTCTTGATTTTCTTCTTGTTGTTCTTCTAATTATCTTCTGGAGCTGGTCGCCACAAGGAATGCTTTTCCGGCTGACCCGGATAGCTTAGCTACCCCAAGGCGTTACCTTATAGAGAGCCGCGCAGGGCCCTTACAAATTAACTTAATTTACTTACAATTTTCACTATGATAAACTAAGTTTTCACATATTTTCCATACTATTTATCAAGCGAACCTATATGTGTTATACATCGTTAGAAAGGTCTTATTTTACACTTTCTGAAACACTAATTTCTATATAGATCTACATTATAAATTCAAACATAATTTAAGAAACAAAACAAAAATACAACGAAATTTAACAATTTTGCAATTTGCATATCCTATATCTTTGTCTTATTCTAACTTAATATATTAATTTAAGTTCGGTTTATTAGCCTATACTTATATCTAACTAACAAACATAAAATTAACAATATTCCAAACAGTTACCATGAAAAAATAGCGATCTTACTTAAGTACACAAAAAAACTGATCAAAACATTAACGCTATCTTACGTAAATAATAAGTTCAAAGAAAAAATACAAAGAAAGATCCGTTATTCTTAACATAAACAATAATTTCAAATGAAAGAATACAAACTAAGTCCGCTGTCTTTAACATTCTCCCCCCGGCGCAATCTCGATGCAGCCTCTCAGGTTGACAGCGGCAGTCTCTCGTTCTCTGGATCGGTCTTCTTCCTTTCAGCTATCTCCAACACAGCCAGTCTTGACGTCGGTCTTCGGAATACTCCACTCGTAGTCAGGGACGTGAATAGGGCTCCCCATCTCTTCTCGTGTCGGCGTCCGATGGTGACTGTCATAGGCCCGAAGTAGTCCAGTCCGCAGTAGGAAAATGGGCGCTGGAACGCTCCCAGCCGTTCTGGAGGTAGGTCTCCCATGGGCGGTGTTCTAGGATGTGCTCTTCGGAGTCGACAGAAGGGACAGTCCTTGGCGATGGCTCGTACGGTTGGTCGTATCTTCAATATCCAATATCGCTGCTTCAAGTCGTTCACCACTCTCTCCCGGCTGCCATGTCCTGCCTTCTTGTGTTCGTTTGCCACCAGAAGTCTTGTGAACGGGTGTCTTCCGTCCAGGATGACTGGCATTTTGGTTTCCGCTGGGACGTGTGCAGCTCCAATTCTTCCTTTAATCTTGAGCAGGTCATTTTCATACATGGGGTCGAGCTTGTGGAGTGGACTCGATCTGGGAATCATCTTTCCCTTCTTCAATAGTTCGATTTCAGCTGGAAACGTTTCGACTTGTGACCTTCGTTGCCACAGTTTCTCAGCCCTTTGAAGATGCTCGACGTCCAGCTTCGCTTTCTTGTTCTTGAGTTTCTCGATGAAGAGCAGGACTAGTGCAGTGGTTGTTATCAGTCGCTCGTAGTTCGAGAAGCGAGTGATATCTGGTAAGTCACTGAGTTCGTTGTCAGGTTCTGAAGCGTGGAGGACGATCTGTTCTTGTTCTTGATCTTCGTAGTCCAGCAGGTTCTGAGGCCACTCGTTCATGGGCTTCTTCAGGAATTCTGGACCGGTGTACCATGTGTCATCGGCGTTCTGGGGGACGTAGCTTGATCGGGTGGCTAGGTCCGCCACGTTCTGGTGCGTTGGTACCCATCTCCATTGGTGAACAGAACTTAGTTCGGCAATCTCTCCCAGCCGGTGCGCTACGTAGGGTGAGTAGCGTCGACTGTTGTTGCGAATCCAATGGAGAACCACTTGAGCGTCAGTCCACAGGATGATTGAGTCGGCGTTCCATCGATGTTCTTTCACGACGTTGTCTGCTAATCTGGCACCGATCAATGCTGCTTGTAGCTCCAGTCGCGGGATCGTCTGTGTCTTGAGTGGCGCGACTTTGGCTTTAGCTGCGGCCAAGGCGGTCTTCACTGTTCCGTCTTCTTGTTCCAGCCTCCAATAGGCCGCGGCACAGTAGGCGCTCTCGCTTGCGTCGCAGAAGACGTGCAGCTGACGATTGATGACTGGCCTCCCCCCGTTGTAGCTCCGCGGCAGTTCGATGTGGCTGATATGTTTGAGATCTTTCAGCCATTGAGCGAAGGTTTCAGCGCTAGGTGAGGGAATTTGCTCGTCCCAGTCGATCTTCTGTCGCCATAGCTTCTGTAGTTCAATTTTCGCCGTGATCGTGTAGCAGCTGAGTAGTCCCAATGGATCGTATATGCTCATCACTGTACTGAGTGCTTCTCTCTTCGTTGGTGGTTGCAGTAGCTGTCTGACTTCGTCGCTGACCCTCTTCATTGAAGTGTTGAACTTCAGCACGTCGTCGGCGGCGTCCCAGAGCATGCCCAATGTCTTTTCACAGAGCTCATCCTTGGTGATGGGTTGCTCCGCAGTTGTCTGCAGTTGTTCGGGTATCTCCCGCAGGACTTTTCTGTTGTTGCAGTTCCAGCTTCTTAGTTGAAATCCAGCTTGTCGATGGACGAAGTCCACTTCGCGGATGGTTTGGTGGGCGATCTCTTCACTCGGGTAACTGTCGACATAGTCATCTACGTAGTGCGCTTCAGTGATGGCTCGTAGGGCTCTCGGATGCGTTTCAGCGAAGTCTTGTGCGTTCTGGTTCCTCACGCTGTGCGCCAAGAATGGTGAACTTGATGCTCCAAATATCATCGACGTCATCTTATATTGTGTGGGTCGCTTCGTTTTGTCGTCTCTCCATAGGAACATCTGAGCAGGTTGATCTTCTTTCTTTATCTTCACTTGTAGGAACATTTCTTGTATGTCAGCTGGCACGGCGATTCTCTCTTCTCTGAACCTGAACAGTATTGCCATGAGGGAGAGCAATAAGTCAGGTCCTTCCAGGAGGAAGTCGTTAAGACACACACCTTGTGTCTTAGCTGCGGCGTCGAATACCAGCCTTAACTTCCCCGATTTGTTGATGTTCTTCACTGGGAAGTGAGGTAGGTACCAGGTTTTACTGCTGCCAGCTTCAGAACTGTCGCACTTCTCGGCGTATCCCTTTTGTAGAAGGTTGTTGATTTGTTGCTGATACTGTTCCTTTTCGCTCGGAGACTTGTCAAGTTTTCGCTCTAAGTTCGTAAGTCTTCTGAGTGCGTTGTTGTAGCTCAGAGGTAACTTGATTTCGTCTGTCTTCCATGGAAGTCCCACTTCATAATGACCATCTTCCCTTCTTTTCGCTGTGTTCTTGAAGATGGTGACTGCTCTTTGATCTTGCTCGTTGATCTTGGTTTCCAATGAAATCCCTATGGCGTCGATCTCGAAGTGTCTCTTGACTGCCTCTTGTAGGCCTTCTTCGCAAGGTCTGATATCGCAGATATGAAGCACGTTCTCTTGGTCTTGTTTTATAATTTTCTTGGGAATGCTGCCATGAATAACCCAGCCGAGTTGAGTTCGTGAGGCGGCGGGTTGGTTCTTCTTTCCCAATCTTAATTCTCTGGACACGATCAGTTGCCAGTTGTCGCTGCCAATCAGAATCTTGGGTTGCTTCTGATCGTAGCACAGTTCTTCAGGTTTCAGGTCTTTGAGGTGATCCAACTGCAGTAGTTGTGCTGCTATGGACTGGGTCGGTAGGTTCATGTCACCGATGGTCCTTGCAGCTATGACGTGTTGACGTCCTTGTTGACCTCGAATGTTGATCTTGACCAGGCGGCTGTGGGTGTCACGTCGTTCAGCGTTGATCCCGTGCATGTTCAATGTTCTATAGGGGCCTTCTGCTCCTATCTGTCTTGCCACCTTGTCGTCCAATAAAGTGACTGTTGATCCTTCATCGAAGAGTGCGTAGGTCTTGACTTCTCCCTTGGGCCCAGTGAGTGTGACGGGGCAGATCTTCAACTTGACTTCTCGATTGCAGGTAGTTAAGGTGGTTGCTACTGTTTCTTCTGCTTCTGTAGAAGTAGCAGTGGCTGATGCTGTTGACTCGTCGTGAAGCAAGTTGTGATGAGGTCTTCTGCATCCGTTGACTCCGCATGGCTTTGCTCTACAGTTGATTCTTCGATGTCTGTTGGCCAGGCATTTGAAGCAGATCCTGGCATTCTTCGCGATGTTCCAGCGTTCTTGGATCTTCTCTTCAAGGTAGCGAGGGCACTTGGAGAGTGTGTGCTCCTGTTCGCATATAGGGCATCTGAAGCTGTTGTAGTTCTGTGTTCTGGATGTGACAGCTTCGTTCTTCTCTTCCGAGACGGCAAAGACGGCCTTTCTAGTCTTGACTTCGAATGGTCTTCCTTGAGGTCGTTGGGGTTCCTTTTTAATGTTCAGATTTGCGCAGAACCCATGACGTAGTGCTCGATCAGCTTCCCTCATCAGGAATTGGGACAGGAGAACGATCTCCGGTTCTTCGCCGGCTCCCGTCGCAATTTCAGCGAAGTCGTACCATCTTGATCTCTGATGTGGGCTGAGCTTCTCAAGGATCTCTCTGGTCAGCAGAGGGTTGTGGAGGTACCCCTGCTTGATCCTCTTCAACACGGCGACTGTATTCTGAACCTTTACTGCGAAGGTGTTCAACTCGTTCGGTGCTCCCCCCAGTCTAGGAAGCCTCTTCAGATCTTCTAAAGCTCGATCGATGATGAGTTCCGGTCGACCGAAGCATTGTTCTAGGGTTTTCATGATTTGACTCGGCGATGTTGCTGAAGTGAGCAGAGGCGCCACAGCTTCTTTAGCTTCTCCTCGTAGACAGTGCCTTAATCTTGCCAAGTTCTCGATCGGTGAGAAGTCGAAGACTGCCGTTGTTTCTTCCATTGCGGCTTTGAATTGAAGCCACTCGGTCGGTGATCCGGAGAAAATCGGTAAGTCTGCTGCTTGGCGGGGCGGCGGGCGTCTGTTCATCATCTTCTGTATGGCGTCTGCTAATTGTTCTGCTCCTCGGCTGTGTATTCTGGCTTGTTCTCTTCGTGGTTCCTCCCACCCGGTCCTTGTTCGACGGATGTTGGCCTGTTCAGGCCTTGGTGTGGCTGCGGCAGTAGGTGGGGGGGCGGTATGGGGTCAGGGACCCCCCCCTGAAGAACCTCGGTGCCAACCGTGGTGTTTTGTAGCCACGATGTCACCCGTTGCTTCAACTGCTCAGGGGGCTCTTCATCCTCTTCATCGCTGCCGTCATCCTCGATGGCAGCTACATCAGCAGCAAGCTTCTTCTTCACTAGTTCCGCTTGAATCTGCAGTTCTTGTTTTCGTATGAAGGCCAGTTCCTTTTCAGCTTCATACTGCATGCGAGCGATGGCGCTCGCGGTAGATCGGCGCGAGCCTGCTCGTCTTCGTGTGCTGGGTGTTGGTTCGGGCGACTGCGCGCGCCCCAGCAGCGCGGTTGCGCCAGGCGGGCGATTCGTCGTGGTGCCCCCCACCCCCTCTCGATCCGGGGCGCGGGGTGCGAGGTGATCGTCGAGAGTTCCGGTCCGCCGCTCTCCGTAGGCACCGCTAACTCAGCCCGGTCACACGTCTCGACATCAGAGGGCCCCCCCCCGATCGGGGGTGCGGGGGGGCCAGACGTGGACGGCGAGCGCGGTGCGTCGAGGAAGACTCGACGGCCCGTCGACGGCCTCTCTTCTGTGCCGGCTTGACTCCTTGTGACGACCATCTTGCTGTCTTCAGTTCTTCTCATCCGGCTCGAAGGACCACTCTTGTTGTGGACGAGGGAAACACAGGAAGAGTTTTTCCAGAGATTTATTAGACTTTTTTGTAGACTTTTTTGCAGAGTATTTTCTTCTTGATTTTCTTGATTTTCTTGATTTTCTTCTTGTTGTTCTTCTAATTATCTTCTGGAGCTGGTCGCCACAAGGAATGCTTTTCCGGCTGACCCGGATAGCTTAGCTACCCCAAGGCGTTACCTTATAGAGAGCCGCGCAGGGCCCTTACAAATTAACTTAATTTACTTACAATTTTCACTATGATAAACTAAGTTTTCACATATTTTCCATACTATTTATCAAGCGAACCTATATGTGTTATACATCGTTAGAAAGGTCTTATTTTACACTTTCTGAAACACTAATTTCTATATAGATCTACATTATAAATTCAAACATAATTTAAGAAACAAAACAAAAATACAACGAAATTTAACAATTTTGCAATTTGCATATCCTATATCTTTGTCTTATTCTAACTTAATATATTAATTTAAGTTCGGTTTATTAGCCTATACTTATATCTAACTAACAAACATAAAATTAACAATATTCCAAACAGTTACCATGAAAAAATAGCGATCTTACTTAAGTACACAAAAAAACTGATCAAAACATTAACGCTATCTTACGTAAATAATAAGTTCAAAGAAAAAATACAAAGAAAGATCCGTTATTCTTAACATAAACAATAATTTCAAATGAAAGAATACAAACTAAGTCCGCTGTCTTTAACAGGATTATTAGAAGCTTCAATGCGGCGTTCTTTTGACTGATGGCGCTTTTGGTGGAGATTATTTCGGTAAACTCGTAGTGAGCATTGCGTTACAAGTGCAGTAAACATACTCTTGATATTGAGTTAAAGCGAGGTCTATATCTTCTTTTGCGATACTACTGGCGTTTACTTGCATCGGGCTGAACTTAAAGATGATCGTATACAGGTATAATGTACATACGCCCGCCCTCTTATTATGAAAAAGGTTGCTTATAAATTACTGTGATTGCTTCATATGTTTACTTTGTTCTTTATATCTGGCTAAAAATTACACAATCGTTTCGGTATACTGTACCACTACAGTACTGAAAGGATACCGAAACGATTTCAAACATTCTTGGGCTTTAACGTAACGAGACGGTTAAAACACATGAAAATATTTTTTTTCTTATTTCTTGCATTCAGATTGAGCATTAAGCTGATTTTTCATAGTTGTAGATAGAAAAATATGTTTTTTTTTTCGGATCATGACCCGTTCACATTCTTGACTCTTCACATTTTGGCTCACGATTTTCGGTCTCCATTATCACAAAGTATACCTTTCCTTTATCAATGACCCGATAAAATTCTTGGACATTCAAGCACTTGTTCTACCAGTCTCTTTATCCTCATTCAATGAGAATACCACAAACTGAATCACAAAGGCATAAGCCGTTCACAATAATCTGTCACAACGGATTCAACGGATGACATCATGGCCGCTCCCTCAAGTGGAAACTATTCCTTCGCTGACAAATCATCATCATCTTAGGACCTCTCCCGGTTGCATCTTCGGCCATCGCCTCGAAGACCAGACGCTACGACTATGATCCTGAATCAAACACCCTGATTAATACAATGGAGCGACTGACGCCAGGTAGGCTAGCCAAGATGCCACATTAACGAATTCACCATACGCTTTCGTAGCGACTTATATCTCCATCCCGATCAAATTAATAGCTCGTGTGCGGGATGGCAATATATGTAGTCGCGACGAAAGCGTATGGCGAATTCGTCAACGTGGCATCTTGGCTACGGGCCCCGATCTCCGTAACCCTTACAAGGGAAACCAGAACATGTGGATCAACAACCATTCAATGAGAATACTACAAAACCGCCTGGACTTGCATTTAACTCAGTCACAAAGGCATCAGCTGTTCACAATTCTCTGGCGTAACGGGATGACATCATGGCCGCTCCCTCGATCGGAAACCATTGTCTCGGTGACTAATTGTTGTAATTACTACCGATGCGTTCGAGATTCGACATATTTGAGGGTTATGCAATTTGCCATTATTTAGTTACTGAATGTCGCGAGGAGTGCCAAAGTGTATTCGTCATCTTCATCACCTAAAAGCTTGTTGGGCAAAATTAGCTTATTAAAATGTCCTACTGCAGGACCAATGTCTCCTTTATTTTAAATCAAGTTATGGTTTTAATTATGGGTTTTGGTCTAATCACCATGCTAGTCAAACTTGTATTGGTGATCGCAATCCCGGACTGTGTTCGGAAAAACAGAAGAAAAAAATACCCGACCCGGGAGTCGAATCCATGCTCTTGCTATCAAGGCACAGTAAAAACTGCTAAATCAGCCAGGCGTATCTTGTAAAATTTTGTAATTTCAATGAAATTATAACAGAACACGATCAAAGCCGGGCCAATCTGACTTCTAATAAAATAGTTTTGGCCGATAAACTGTCTCTAATCAAATAATTAAGTGTTGATTGTCGTACATGTTTTCCAATCTGCATTTTACGATTTAGCGGCGCAGTTAACCGATTTAATGCAATTATTCACTAATCACATTTTGCATGCCAAAGCCCGATAAGATCTCCTCAAAGATATGCAGATTTCATAACGACGTTCTCCTTCACCGAAAAATATGCAAAACTTAAGCAACTAGGTGATATTTGATTGAAATATCCAATTATAATCAAATTATCTCCAGTTTATCTTTAATCTGATATTTTGTCTAAGTTATCTTGATCATACATCGAATCCATATTTATTCAGTGTATAAATCATACGATAGTAAGCGTATGTAGATTTAAATCGTTTCTTTTGCCACAATACCAGAAGCTGTGGCAGAATTTTGTTTGACAGGACGTACGTCTGTCAACATGCTGTCACTGCGATAAGAATTCTGTCATGATTGGAAAATCGCCCCGAGTAACATAGGGTATATTTTATCCGGGTGAAACCGCGTGGCCGGCCACTAGTCTATAAAATTTTGTATTAATTATCTGGAACATACCTACATCGATGCATATTCATTCTGAGTGTAAATCATAATAACCCTTTTTGACCAGGTGCAAGTTAACCCTGTAATGAAATCGTTAAGCATGTAATGGTTTAATGTTAGTGTTGGTACCTCCGACTCGACTTACTTAGGGCTGGCTTGTTTTAGAATATTGTTTCTTAAGATTTTTTTGCACTGTTTAATTCTAGTGAATATAATTACAAACATTTAATATTATTAATAATCATCAATTATTATTTTTTATAAGACAAATTTGACAGAGCCATCTTATCTTTCACTTAACACTCCGATAAGATTAAATAAATTGTCACTTTGAATATGCATGTATTTAATTATTATGACTTTAAAAAAGATTACGAATTAATATTTATAAATAAATGTTCTTATACTAAAATCACGAGCATCAAGATATTTTTAAGAAAGTGATATTGATTTGTTTAGGCTTTAGATAATATGCACATAAAAAATCTGAATAACGATTGCATTTTTTAAACTATCACAACATTGGACCAAACATCTCGGCAACCCTATTTATAACCCCAATTTTATTTATAACTTCGCCGATTGAGACGAATTGCGGCAATTATTTTTATGGCCTTTTACACAAAGGGCCGATTATTATCTGATCTGTAAACAAATTAATAATTAGCTAAAGAGCGACTTCTGTATGGGGTCCCACTGTTGGCCTATTAGCATTTTTGAATCGTAAATTACAAGTGTCAGGTCACGGTTGAGTGCGTGATGTGATTAGTTTATTTAATTAGCTGCATTTCACTTTCTTTTAGTCTTTTTTGTCAACTTATTTTATATTAAAAGTTTGTATATAGAAGAGCTTTATATCTTTGTTAACCAGATTTAGTGCATCCAATAGTATTTATTGGAGACTTGGAGCATTTATTCGCATATGCGATTTACTCTAATTGACAAAAATATAACCATTGTGAGCGCTTAAGACGCACCACATACCTTTAACATACTTTGACTGTAACAATTTTAACCCAAAGTCTTTAACCCTGTATGAAAAATCACAAAAGGCGATTCAACACATAGAGATAAGAATTTTTATTTTGTTATTTTTGTTTAGAATATAAGAATTATTTTGCACGTGATATTTAAATAATATTAAAAAAATATTAACTCTTCCTTTTCAAACTTCATTTTAATCGATCGATTGACTCTATCGATATTAATAAACACGTCTTCTCCAGTCAGATGTTATCTGCCCTGATTGAAAGATCGCAGATGCCATATCTGTGGATCAGCGGCGCAGTTATTTCGGTCTCCATGTTTCTTTTAACCCTGTATTAGGCTGTGTGATTTTCAAATGTTTATTGTGGGATTTTGGTTTGTTGTTTAAGTGTCAGATTTAAGGCTTAAACTTGCATATAGCATGTTTAATTTAT
This sequence comes from Nomophila noctuella, assembly GCA_958496325.1. Taxonomy (NCBI): domain Eukaryota; kingdom Metazoa; phylum Arthropoda; class Insecta; order Lepidoptera; family Crambidae; genus Nomophila; species Nomophila noctuella. The sequence continues at coordinate 5,348,533 of OY292498.1, forward strand.
GCTCGATGACTTTTAAGTTTGAGTATCTTAAAGAGGCAGCAAGTTATTTATCATGTTCACTACATAAATGCAATGCTGCTTAATAAAAGCAAATTTCATTAATGAATATCTAAAATATAAATCCGGAATCAAACCACATAGAAGAAATAGGAAGAAGCCACTTATATTTCTAAGGGTGCTCTTAAAAATACAGGTTCCTGGTACCGAAAGATCTGCACGGGTCGGAACCGATTTTTGGTAACCCATCCTGGTACTGACCGCGCAAAACTTACTTAACTTTTATTTTTTACAGTTTTAACTTCTAACGCACCAATCAGGTACTCCGCGCAAAAACTGCTAAACTTTTATTTTCACAGTTTAAAAAACTTTTCTAACGCACCAGTTCTAAAACAACAATCGCACCATTGACTGAAAGCAGTATAATACCGAAGTGCTAAGCCTCTAATTTGTACAACCTTGACGGTTCAAGTTCGTATCTAGTTCAAAGGTAAACGATCTCGCGAATACTGACACTAAACACTTACGCCATACTACTATTTGCGGATAGTTCAACTATTAGGGTCTAGCCACAGCTACGGCGGCGAGCGGCGCGGCGAGCGGCGCGGCGAGGCCGGCGACGGCCGCCCTAGTCGTGGGTATGGCCGCCGCGCGTTCGCCCCACGCATCTCGCCGCCGATAGCTGTGGCATGCTTCATACAATTTCCTTTATTTGATTTTTTCGCTCGCCACTTTCGCCGGCGCAAGACGCATCGCAAGTCGCACCGCTGTGGGCTGTGGCCAGGGTGTTAGGCGCCACTTAACAAATTGGTGCTGGAAGATACTCGGAGCTGATGGTCGGTTCGGTTTATTAGTAGACGGTTAATAAGGTTGTAACTTTATTGGTATGAGTAACGCAAAGGACCACAATTAGGGATTGCAATCCCGCAGCATATTCAATCCCGCGGGATTGAAATGCGGGATTGGTCAATCCCGCGCGGATCCCGCGGGATCCCGCATTTTTTAATTTCTTTTATGAAATCATTAAGACTACCGTTTTTTTTAATAAAAAACTCAAGTTTGATTATAATAAAATTATATGTACATGTTTCACATAATGCAACACACCGAAACCGGTCGGAGGAATAAATATATATATATATATATATATATATATATATATATATATATATTAGGGTGTCCCTTAAAATTCAACTTCAATATATTTTTACGCATACCTTCTAAAAAGTTTCGTATGGACCTAATATAGTCTAGAAATAAATATTAGCGCGATTTATAAACGATAACCCGTGCCGACTTGAGTTTTTAACTTCTCCATACAAGTTGCGCGGGAGCAGCGCGGCGACCTGTTACTGCGAGTTTCAATTGTCATTTCATAAGTGATTTCTAACATTTTTAGTGCGTTGTTGTTTATTTTGTGAAAATGTCTGTGGTATTACGAAGTGATAAACAAAATATTTTACTTATCGGACTGCCAAGCCACCAGATAAATGGTGCAAAATACCATGTAATCGACAAGTTCACACCGTTTTAATTTAATTTACAATATTCGTGAAGGCAAGCTAACTGTTAGTGAAAGTGCGAATCTTGTTATAAGAGAGTGCATTATATTTAAGGAAAAAGCCAAAATTCCTATGAAGGCAATCCCTAACTGCGTGAAGAAACTTGTTGATTTATAATTAGGTATATCATGTTTGGAGGGAGCTGCAAAAAAAACTGTAAGAAAACTCAGTTGACTTTCAAGAATCGTGAAAAGAATTTTGTAAAAGACCTTGATAACTTGTTTGATATTGCACATGCAGATGCCTTTGTCAGAATGAAGATAGAGGAAGACAAAGATTTCTTAAGAAAACAGAGAGAGCCAGGTCGACCGGGATGATTAAAGTGGAACCGACAAAAAATTGGTGGAGAAAGAAGAACGAGTTAGGCAAAGACGATTGGAAGAAGAGGAAAGAAAGGTGAAACAAAGAGAGTTATTAGCTGTTGCATCTACTTCTTCGATAGATAACTTGGAATGTCTTGAGAATTCGGACGACGAACAGATTTCGAACTCTGAATTTAGTACTCAGATTCCTTGCCCTGAAAAAAGTTTTAAAAGGGGCACGAAAAGTTTAAACTGGTAGCAGCTTTAGATCGATGCCAATTAAGCATAAGGGACTCAGTTTACATTCTCGTAGAAGCGCTTGGTCTGAACAGCGATGATTTATAAACAAATCCTCGATTCAGCGAGTTCGTACTCAAGCGAGAAAATCCAGGGCAGAAGCAATAAAAACTGACTTCCAAAATAATTTGCTTGACGTTGCCAATTATTGCTTCATTTGACGATAGAGAACAGCTTCTTGCAGTACCGAACTTGTATACCAAACCTTGGCTCAGATGTACAATGGCAGTTAAAGCACCTAACCAAGACTTGTCATTTTTGAAAGCTCTAAAAGAATAAAAATATGAAAAAGTAGACGCGACAAGTTCCAAGGCATCCATAAGCAAGTTTATTCATCATTCATGTTATTTGTGTGAAGAAACAGTCATATTATCATTCTTTGATAAAGAAGTTGATACCAAAACCAAGACAAAAATGATTAATAATTTAAACAGAGACGAAAGCTCAGATTCCTCTAAACGCTATGTCCCATCGTAGGAAGAAATTACGCAAAATTTGTTTGGTAAGTACTTAATATTTTCTTGTTTCTTTTTCAAAGTTTTGTGGTTTAGTTTTTGCTTATTTTAATGGTTTTTTCTTTATTTCAGATATGACGCTGGATGATTTTGTGACTCAAAGAAGCAAACGATTTCTATCTCGACTACAGATCGACGACAGTTTTCTTCGGGAAGACGTATCTTCGTGGGGTGACAATCCTGCTTTTTTGGAAGCTAGAAGACGATTAAGTCGTTTGAAGTTCGTAAATGACAGTGCTGAAAGAGCTGTTAAATTAATGAAAGATTTCAATGGTCTTATCACGGCTGAAGAAGAGCAAAAACAGTTTTTGTTGCGTTGTGTTCAGGAACATAGAAATCTGTATCCAGACTGTAAAAAAACTACACTAAAGAGAAATAACCCTAATTCATTATTATTATAATTTGTATGTAAATAAAAGTTTGTATTGATATTTTTTTAGTTTTACTCATCTTTACTTTATTTTTTGCATTTTAATTAGTTTTGGATCAAACCAAAGTGTCAGACCAAAATACCATTTTTTATCAAACTTTAGAGCTCGGTCGGCACGGGTTGCAATCATGCTACAGATATGAAATTTCATATTTAAGTACATTTTAGCATTTATAAAAAAATTGGAGGGTATGCATTTCGAAATTCTAAAAAAATTTTTTTTTTGCCATATAAGGGACACCCTAATATATATATATATATATATAATGCAACACAAATATTAGTTTTCTAACATAATATTAATTAAATCGTAATTAAGTAAGCAAAAGTAATCAAATCAGTCTTAAAGAACTTAATATTGAAATGTTTAGCATCAAAAGTTTTTAATTCTAACCTTACATTTACATATACAATAACGGGTTTAAGGTAATCAGTCTAATTCATTATGGAAAAAAATTGTACTAAGTTTTATTAAAATCCGTCGAGTAAATTTTGTTTATACATATAACGAACATACGTACAGACAGACAGACAGACAAAAAATTTACTGAGTATTTTTTTGGCATCAGTATCGATCACTCATCACCCCCTGATGGTTAAAATAAAATAAGTTTATAAAAACTTTATTTCTTTAACAATGGATCACAATATTATAGTGATTGAAGTCACCTGGTAAGAAAAGAAATGCCTGTGATAGGTGACTTCGCTCTTCAATAGCTACAAAATAATTATAGTTATTTTGAAAATATATTTCATGTACAGAATTGACCTCTCTACAGATTTATTATAAGACGTATAGATAATGAAATGACTAATAATCAAACACAACTTCTTTTTATCATTATGTTATTACTACGACTAACCTTTGATGATACTGATAACTTTAGAAAATACGCTCCTAAAAAGGAAATGTTATTTATAGTAAGCTACAAATATATCCTGAGGCCGAAAACGCTCTCTCAGCTTTTACGCTAGTAGGCTAAATAGTCAGCATATATTTATAGGCGAGAGACAGGTACTCTCCTCTGATACCATCGCACTCAAAATCTGCCATTTCATTTAAAGCGGGATCCGCGGATCCGCATTTTGAAGTTGCGGGATCCAGCACCTTGAGAAAAGGTGCGGGATCCCGCGGGATTGCGGGATCCCGTTTTGCGGGATTTAAAGCTGACAATACTTTACATTACAGTGTCACGTAGTAAAGTTAGTAAGTACATTGTGGTGTACTACTACGTGACACTGTAATGTAAAGTATCGTCAGCTTTAATTTACCACAGCAAGGGCCTCTATTATTTGAAGACATGTTTTCAGTCGGTACAAAATGCTAAATGTGAATTGTAAAAAACAGAAAAAAAGGTGATTACCCGAAAATCAAACTGAAGACTTTGAGTCGCACAGACCGCATCTTAAACAAATAGTCTTTAAAGGTGTTGACATTATAATTATAATGTATACTTCTGTAGAAAGAAACGTATATTTTATGTTTCTAACGATCAATTAGGTGCACTGAGGTATTAAAGGGTCAACAAACATTTCGAGTTTAAGCAGATTGAGTGTACTCAATATATAATACAATAAAGCTAAAGAGTTTGTTTGTTTGAACGCGCTAATCTCAGGAACTATGGGTTTGATTTGAAAAAATATTTTTGTATTGGATAGTCCATTTGACGAGGAAGGCTTTTGGAAAACAAAATCAACGCGGACGGAGTCGCGGGCGGCTGCTATATTCAATGTACTGTAACGAACCAGCCTAGTGACAGAGTTGATTTTGCCTTCGAAAATAATATAATTTGTCATCCAAAAATGATGCCTCCTTGTCAATTTTGATGGATTTATCTCTATTGTTTCGCAGTAGGTAATGATCCGGGTATATATCATTCTTTGAATTCTTTGTGAATCAACGTAGGCAAATTGCAAATTAGATCATACGACTCTTTAGCTTTAACTGATCCAATAAATTTTATAGAGATGCGAATTGCGTGGTGTTTTCAATTATTTGAAAAATGATACCTAAAATGCCAATCATTTGCTATCAGCAATAAAAATGAACGACCTTTGTATTCCTTTAGGCAAAACCAGCCAGACACATTTCTATTTCATCTTCTACATATTTGATCCCAAATATATTGGGCTTTTTAGGGTTCCGTAGCCAAAATGGCAAAAAAACGGAACCCTTATAGATTCGTCATGTCTGTCTGTCTGTCTGTCTGTCCGCCAGTCTGTCACAGCCACTTTTTTCCGAAACTATAAGTACTATACTATTGAAACTTGGTGAGTAGATGTATTCTGTGAACCGCAACAAGGTTTTTACACGAAAATAGAAAAAAAAATAAAAAAATGGGGGGTCCACATAGTTAGAACTGAAACTGAAAATATTTTTTTTCGTTGAACATATTCATGTGGGGTATCTATGGATAGGTCTTTAAAAATTATATTGAGGTTTTTAAGCTCATTTTTTTTTAAAGTGAATACTTTGCGTGACAGACTCTTCCAAAGTGGAAAAAAGTGTGTCCCACCCCTCTAACTTCTAAAGTAAGAGGATGATAAATCTGAAATAAATATATAATGTACATTACCATAAAAACTACCAACGAAAATTAGTTCGAACGAAATCTATTCAGTAGTTTTTTAAATACGTCAAAAATAGAATTTGTACGGAACCCTCAGTGCGGGAGTCCGACTCGCACTTGGCCAATTTTTATTACGTAGAAATCTGAAAAACAATGACCAATGGCGCAGTAAGACATGGCTAATACTTGACGACTGAAATGTTGTTTTTAGTTGAATCGATCTATTTATGCATCAGCTCTTTAGTTTCAGACTAATGAAACGACAAAACATATTCGTTAATTTGCATTCCTATACATTTGACTTCCAAAAAAATACAAATTATACTCTTCCGTACTCTTTCCAATCGTCCACAGCTCATCTACAACCGCACCAATTAGAAATCGAAACTCCTATCGCACTGACATTTTTCAGTTACCGAACTAGGCCACTCATCAAGGAGTGTTCGACAGTCACGGATGGGTGGCCGCTTGCGTCACCATATCGATGTGACGATAAATCACACAGATCGGAATGAGATCACTGTTACAAATACTCGTGCTGAAATACGTGACACAGTAAGCCGTGTACACATTTCGGGATTGACTGAATTCGGGAGTGACTGCGCTGTAAGGAATGTGTGGTATTGATAGAATGTGAAGGGATTCAGTGTTGGCTAATCAGATCAGTGCGAACATGATGTAAATTCTATTCTGATATTTATATAACAAGTCAAGAAGTACACTTACGTTAAAACAATACAATTGGGGTAAACTTCGATGAAATAATTACAATTAAGCGTGCTATGAATGCTCTGATAGTACACTACCGTGAAAATAATACATTTACGGTAAATTTCTAAATATACTATCTTAGCCGATCTTAAGTGCATGAGAACAACATGTTAACGTACAAACTGTCCTAAAGTCCAATGTTCTCCTAGGCTTTACGTGTTTGCCGAGACAAGAGGGTACATTACCAATTTCTATACTATATTTGAGATATCCCAAAAGAAAAACCCTGAAACATATTTTTGGTCCTTTTACTACAACCTACTAGCCACTTGAGGAGCTCGATGTCGCAGTAGTTGCTAAGTATAACAACTTTCGCACTGGCCAGCTATAGCATCAGTAACCGAAAGAAAATTATCTCAAGCTCCTCCGTGCTTCAGAAATCACGTTAAGCTGTTGGTCCTGTCAGAAGCGTGTCAGATTGCTGTCCCACCGAACTATGAGATTGAGGAGTATAGCGAGTGCACCTGTGCTTGCGCACTCACTTGTGCACTATATCCTGCTTACCCAGCTGATAGTTAGATCGTCCGCCATGAAAAACGGCTGGTAGGGTATTATTATTACTAGCCACCACACCACGGAGCTCTCTCAAGAGTGGTTTTTAAGGGCAACCTTCCAGTCACAAAGTTCAAGTTGGCCTAATAATAAACGAGTGTGAACACACCCTGACGCGTGTAGTAGTTGTACAATTCCTCTAATTTATTCTTGAGCTGCACTTGAATTTTTATTGCTGCGCCTAATTCAGTTCTATTTAGTGGCCATTTTTAATTTAGTGATAGCGCTCTTTCATTATCGTTACTGGCCAAAGCGTGTCGTGTGAAAGTGTTACACATTCTATTTTCAAATAGGCCGGATGATACTTGTATATACATAGAATCAATTTTATTAACTTAGATGGTTTACTTGTAATATCTTAACTTTGAAAAATTCCAAATGTGGTTTAATTTATTCCCTAATGATTGTGATATTCCAATTTTGCGGAAGATGTGCGAAAGATTTATAAATATGCGACACAGTGAAGTAGCACTTCCTAATTGTTGTGCTCTGGGCTGCTGGTGAGTAAGGTCTTTCGAGCTCAGTTGGGGAGGATATGGGGTCTTAAAGGCAGGCAACGCATCTGCGACCCTTGTGCGGTTGTTGATGTTCATGGGCAGCGGTGATCACTTACCATCAGATGACGTTCTTGATAGTTTTTTCCTGTATCATAAAAAAATGTTATGAATTATTGTCGAAGTTAGTGACGAATTTCGTCCATTAGTACTTTTTATTTCCATCTAAAACATAAATGTTTTTGTAATGTTAATCCCTTTATCCATTTATCAAAGTTCACTTAAGGACTGAATTAGTCCTTAGTCACAAGAGTGTCAAAAGGTATAAATTACATCACCAACCACACGGGTTCACTGAAACCATTGAAACTGAGATCTAGATCTTCTAGGACGTTGCCTGATGATTAACCGCTTATTTTGCCTAACAAGGCGCAGAACTAAGGCACGCATTGTAATGCTAATGCCACGCTCAGTTCACTCCTCAGCGCTAACGTTTTAGTAATTCATAATTGTGCTAGTTGAATGTTTCTCAAACTTTAAGACGTTTGTGTAGCACTTATCCCTGAGAATAGATGTTTTGTTTTAATCAAGTCGCTGTAGGTATCTTTAGAGATTTTGTATTCATGATTTCATTCAAGATAAACAATTTAGTGTAAACATTCTAAACAATTATAAATATCCCCTCGATATATTCAAAGTTTAATGAAATCCGTAAAGACTGTTTTTTTTCAAACAATAATCATACTAGTATGTTAAATGTGAAAGTTGTTTGTTTTGGACTTGGATGAAATATGGTATGGTACAGGCAGGGTATAGGCTAAATAAGGAAATAGGATACTTTTGATCCCGCGGGCACAGACGTTGGTAAAACCAAGTTATCACATAAAGTAAAACGAAGAAGAAAAATTAAACAATTTATATTTGGGGTCACATCAAAATTAGAAGATTTGCCAGTGTAAACAATGTAAGGGGATCTATTCTACTCTCAGACATTGTTGTACCCTAAAATACATCGCAAGGACTCCAATCGGACAAAGTACAAAGTCCAAAGTTTGAAGGCACATGCCGAGACCTTTTTGATGTTATCTATTTGTTAGTATTCATCGTGCCAGTATCGGCGGTATAGAACCTCGTGTGACGACAATGCTAATTACATACGCCCTACGTTGTATGTTGTACTAGTATTAATTATTACGGACTATGCGATGAGTCGCACTGATTCGGTATGAATGGATTCGCGTCGTGTTTTGTTTGCGGCCATGCCTTGATTTTATGAATGAGTGATCGCAATCTATGAGTAGGTAGTGGTAGAGTTGTGGTAGAGTTTTTCATTGTGGCATTGGAGGTTGTACTGTGACTAAGGAAATGGCAGAGTTATCTAATAAAGTATCAGCCATTTGATGTCCCACTGCAGGGCAAAGGCCTCCATCGTTTGAAATCGTTGTTGTTACAAAGTTTTCAGTTATTTAGTTTACTCAGTTTTCGTTACAAACATGGGTTTTGGCTTAATCACCACGCTTGACAAATACCTGAACCACTAAACCATTGAGGCGAGTTCTCTGTTATTGCAATTCAATACAAACTAAGTGTTTATACAGATTTTGGTTTATATAAGGCTGATGCTGGTTATAACGCAGGTTGTTAGCAAATGAGGGGTTGTGCTAATGGTTACGCAGTATGGTAAACACAGGGAACTATGCTGCCCATCTCTACGGCATATTCCTTAGTCGCTTCTTACAACAACTACAAGAAAAAAAATTACCTATATCTGATCCTAACGTAAATAGCTTTGGGATAACATAAATTTACATTTGCCAAACGATATTTGATCACCCAAATATTATATTTGAACATGTATCATTAATTTGCATTTGCCGACAAATCTCACTCATCTGGTCGTTCGCTAAAGATGTTGTATATTGTTTCAGAATACTTGCAATACTGCTGCACGACTGTGGGACGTTGGCCCAGCTGGCGAGGACAGAAGTTGGACAATCGGTACGTTTGTTACATGCGCTTTGACGTCAGAATAATTTTTGATATCTCCTTCTTAACTTTAAAGAGAATCAAAATTGTTTCGTCTTCTTTAAATTTCTTCTCCTTCCTAAGTATACAGAAGTTTCTTCTAACTTTGTTGTGTCTCTTTATCTTTTCTACTAAAAGGATTAATGGCCACTGACAGTAAATCTCATATAACAGTGCTGGGAAAAATGCATTGTGTTACTGACGGTACGTACTTTTTGGTTATTCCTCTCAAGAGGGCATTTATTTACATTCATTTCAACACTTATTTAGTGTTCCCCGAAAATTATAGAAACGGGTTATTTGTCAGTACATACATTTCGTTTTGACACTACACTGGCAAACAATGTTACTCCTACAAAAAATGAACAAGAAGCTACAGACACGAAATCATGTCAGCTTCAGAAGACACTCGATATGTCCCCAATTTGAAGAAACACAATATCCATCGGCCTTCATGTCAAATATTATTTTACTGTACATGATCTTCCGCGTAGATATCAAATAAGCTGCTGCTGATACCCAATTTAACGTTGCTATACGAGCTCAAAAATTAATATATATATGTAGGTAGGTATATGCCAGGCAGCAGGTTTTTTGAGGAAATTAATTATAGAATAATGTAAACAACAAAAATATATCAATCCTAAAGACAGTCTCAAATTTTAAAAATCTTAGGCCTTTTTTCATTTTTATTCATTTCATAAACGGTTACGAAAAATATATATTCTTTAATCTGAGTTATCTATACCATCTCAATCAATTTTGCAAGATGATTACAGATACATCAGACAAGCGACAAAATATCTTAAGTAGTCTTGGATCTAATTGGTTGCTATCAGACTAGAAACAACAGGCTAAATAAATTCGCGAGCTCTTTCCCAAAAATAGATACCAAGTGATCAAAATAAATGTCTGAATTGATCAGTTACTCGTGCTTGTATTGAAATGGAAAATATTCTGGACGTCATCGATCGAGGTCGGTCAATAACAAACCGATATTAATCAATCGATCGGTCCCCAAATAGACCAAATAGGAACACTTGTTTGATACCTAAAGATCAATGAGGACAATTTTTATTGGTAAATTGACATGGATGTATTTATTGTTAACTATCGGTATTGAAAGTTTTATAGGCTGTTTTACGAGTAGTTGTTTCTATTTCATCGAACAATGAACCTAAGCAATGAACAAGAGATTCAACCAATATCTTATTATTTTTATTGAGGGAATCTATACAGCAATAAAAGTAAAGAGGGATGCCGGAATAAGGCCAAGAAGTGCACACGATCTTCCATTTTATAAAAATAGCTAAAATATTCGTTCTTAATTATTCGCGCTATTCGTATGTCGCTAAAAGTTGGGGTTAATATAACAAAAATTAAAAGAAATTCAACTATTTATTAACCCCACCGGAATTGCGTCCTTTTGACAGATATGTGTAAACAAATCTATCTACGCTTGATCTACGCCCTATCAGCATTGAAGTAAAGCTCAAATTCGTGTGTATCGAGCCGACCCGCGGCGGGCTCGTGTGTGTTAAGAGTTGCCACTACAGAAATATAATTTCAGATAATCGATTATAAGAGAATATCGAATATTATTTAGGTGGTGGATCTTAGCTAAAATAGAAATAAAAATACCATTTACAATTTATCTACAGAAATGAGATGAGGTGAATAATTGGTTGCAATTTTTAAGATACCCGTACGATCCCGTACGATTGTGACATGAGGGGTAGCATGCCTAAAATAAAATATATATATATTTCAGTGTCATTATCCTATTTATCTTTTAAATATTTTATAATCTTAGTAATATTTTCATGAATCAATCAAACGTATATTTTAGGCTGCATTATTTTATAAAACGATATTAGAATCGAGTAGATCTAAAATCGAATATCGATATTTTTTTACGCAATGGAAATACTAAATTAACTGCCAATTCAACTGTCAAAGTTCAAAATATCAAAAAGTAATTGTGTTTTTCTTGCATCAACAAAGTGATCGGTTTTATTTCGTGCGTTTAACTAAACAACTTCATCATGAATACTGACTCCGACGATCCGGGTTCAGCCGTAGCAGGTAAACAAATACTTTTTACAACCTTCAACAGCTAATATGGTGGAAATCGTAGATTGTATTACTGATGGAAAATAATAAATATGCATTTACCCAAAAACACTAACTTTTTTTAAACCCTTTCTTTCGCCAGTTAACTAATGACTATTTTCTCTATATTTACATAGTACTTTCATATGTGTGCACTGTGGGCCTAACATTCTATGGCCAACCGGCGTCCCCCTTTGAATGATAGAAAGAAAAAAGTTTTAATTTGGCACAAAATACACGAGGCATACATAAGTAAGATAGTTAAAAAAATCTGGAAACAATATTTTTGTAACACAACCGAAACGTTAAGCAGTAAATGGTTTACATGTCAGGTTTAGGCCAGAGTAAATAGACCGTTCATAAGTGGGTATGCTCCACCCTCAACCGCATCATCGCTTTCCATCGGGTGAGATTGCGGTCAAATACCTACTTATCTTCTATACTTATAATAAATCTGTAGACAGGTCAATTCTGTACATGAAATATATTTTCAAAATAACTATCAGGGGGTGATTAGTGATCGATACTGATGCCAAAAATGCAATCAGTAAAATTTTTGTCTGTCTGTCTGTCTGTCTGTCTGTCTGTCTGTCTGTCTGTATGTTCCTTATAGAAACAAAAACTACTCGACGGATTTTGACGAAACTTGGTATAATTATTCTTTATACTCCTGGGCATATTATAGGATACTTTTCATCACGCTACAATCAATAGGAGCAGCGTAGTGAAGGAAAATGTTGGGAAAACGGGAGAAATTCCTCCATTTTCAAAGCTTCTGTCGCGTGTGCAGCCTTAATGGTTAAAGTTACATAGAAATCATGTAAGACGGAAATATTCTGAATAAAATTTCCTAAAAAATATCGCTTGACAGCATATATCTATCTTTTACGGTTTACTCACAATAACCCGTGTAACTGATCCAGATAGGTTTGAACGAGCTAATCTCAGGGACTACTGGTAGGCTAGCCAAGATGCCACTTTGACGAATTCGGCATAACGCTTTCGTCGCGACTTATAATTATGTATTGCCACCCCGTACACGAACTGCATATTTATGTGAGCGGGATGGAGATATAAGTCGCTACGAAAGCGGATGGCGAATACGTCAAAGTGGCTAGCCTATCAGGTTCGAATTGACAAAATCTTTTGAGTTGGATAGTCCACTTACCGTTTGTCAAGGAAGGCTTTAAGCTATCTATAGTAACACTGTGTGCGGAAACCGAAACCCACGCGAACGGAGTCGCCGGCGGCCGCTAGTTCTTTAATAAAAAAAAACACGTCCTTGACAATAAAGGTGGCGTTTTGTCCTTGTTACGTATGTTTATATGAATCTGGGAGCACACTAGTGCCTTCGTCAACTCGTGCAAAAAAGTGGCACACTATATTAGTATACCAAAGATGTTAATGACTTCTTTAACGAACTTTCAGGTGGCACGAACGACGCTTGCGCGATCGAACACGACGATGTACGCGTGGAGCGCCTGGGGCTCCTGGAGCGCTTGCTCGAGGACGTGCGGGGGCGGCGTCTCCGTGCAGGAGCGCCAGTGCCTGCCCAGGGACCCTGCCAGGTATCATCATCATCATCATCAGCCTCTCATATCGAACACGACGATGTACGCGTGGAGCGCCTGGGGCTCCTGGAGCGCTTGCTCGAGGACGTGCGGGGGCGGCGTCTCCGTGCAGGAGCGCCAGTGCCTGCCCAGGGACCCTGCCAGGTATCATCATCATCATCATCAGCCTCTCATATCGAACACGACGATGTACGCGTGGAGCGCCTGGGGCTCCTGGAGCGCTTGCTCGAGGACGTGCGGGGGCGGCGTCTCCGTGCAGGAGCGCCAGTGCCTGCCCAGGGACCCTGCCAGGTATCATCATCATCATCATCATCAGCCTCTCATATCGAACACGACGATGTACGCGTGGAGCGCCTGGGGCTCCTGGAGCGCTTGCTCGAGGACGTGCGGGGCGGCGTCTCCAACAGGAGCGGCATTGCTTGTCAGATATTGCAATGCATGTATATCATGAGCTAAAATATACTAAAAAATCTCCAGTAGACTCTACTGGATTATCCGCTGCAAAATTGCAAACCGCTTATAAGGGTGGTAGGATTTACCGAAGCTTCAAACAAACACAATGCAGGTTTAGAAAGCATGCAGCAATGGTGCGTATATTTTCTCCTCGGTGAAAAAAGAAGCAGTTTGGTGAAAACAATAAGGTGCACGATTGTTAAAATAAATCAACTCTGTTGCCCATCCCCTCAGAATCACGTATTTAAGGACGCGTAATATTTCGTTAACAACTTCCATTTTTCTACATCCCTCCTAATATTAAACTGCGAAAGTAGTTCTGTCTGTCTGTAACGCTTTCCCGGTTTAACCTCTCAACGGATTTTGATGAAAGGCACAAACAATCGGTTTTATTGCGAAAAAAGGGATCGGAAATCCACGCGGGCGAAGTCGCGGGCGGCCGCTAGTTGACTATAATACCTACAGATAGAGTAAAATAATATTCAATAAAGATCTCACACTTCTGCGAGAATATGTTGGTAGGTGTAATAAAGTAATTAACACTTGACCAAGCATAACTTACAAACGGCAATATAGGGCAACTTCTTACCGTATTATGCGTAGAACATAAACATCGCACGGAGCGTTGTCACAAAACATTCCCATGAATAGGTGTAATGGGTGTTTACGACTTCGCTGCACAAAGCACTAGAGTCCGAACAATCACAGTTATCCCAACTAATATTATAAATGCGAAAGTAACTCTGTCTGTCTGTCTGTCTGTCTGTTACGCTTTCCCGCTTAAACCTCGCAACCGATTTTGATGATATTTGGTACAGACAATCTTTAGACCCTGAGACAGAACATAGGCTACTTTTTGACCCATTCCAACCCCCCACTTCCCTGAAATGGGGGGGTGGAAGTTTGTATGGAAAATCTAAACTACTTGAGTTAGACGCTTGAAATTTGGCATGCAGGTCCCTTAGTAAACTTGATGCTTAATTGAAAAAGGATAGTGCGAAATTCCCACGGGAACGGAAATCAGCGGGAAAAAACATTCGTATAATGAAAACCGACATCCACGCGGACGAAGTCGCGGGCGGCCGCTAGTAATACAAATAAATATAAACAGTCAGCTGAATAATGACATATCCTTTATCGCCTTTTGTCCTTTTGTTTACCATCACTATTTCTTCCTTGTTTCAAGCCCATTGCCCAGTGGCAGTTCTCTAAATTATGTGTTAGAAGATTTACGATTTACTGCTCTTTTCGTAGGACTTCTGATTTATTTACTACCATGAAATTTCAGGCAATTGGGTTTAGCCTCAGAGGTTGTGGGTAAGGTCAAGTTTTGGAAATGGTTTATCACCCTAAGGTTGGAAATCATTTGCGTGCCAAATTTATTTATTTATTATTTTATTTATTTTGATGAATCGCAATACATCAGACCTTTTAATTATAATGGAGTTATATTTTAATGACAAAATATCTCCAAACTTGTAATGCATCTTAAATTTTGGTGAAAAAATCACAATTCAATAAATTCAATAAAAAGCAATAAACCTTATTTTGAAATAATCCTAAAACTGCTTCAAATCTTATCTTCCAGAACTCTTAAATAAGCCATAACAATCACGTTATCGCTACAAAGCCGATAAACCAAAACATCCGATATTCCAATTTCTTCACAATTTAAAAACCAAATTCGTGTCGGACACGGAAAAATAAACAAGTGGACACGTGAAGAAGATAAATTGACCTTCCTCCGAATCTATTGTTCGGTATTGTCTTAATTATTTCATTATAACGGCCAGTACCAGCTATTAAGATAAGCACCCTTGTCCTCCAATACAGTTATCTTAAACTTTTTAGTTTGAGAAATAAATATGCCGGGTTGGAGTTCAATGCCTTTTATAGGGCTGGCAAACGAAGATTATTTTTATTGTTACCACGTAGGTACTACGTTTTGACATTTTTAATTCGAATAGGTCGTGTTCTTTGTATTTACTGATTTTGTCTTCTATATAAAGTATATAACGAAATAATACGAGCTCCATTTATTTAAGAGAATTTAAAATAACCCAACCAAAAAAGATAATATCAATATTTGAAAAGGTTTTATATGCAACAAAAACTTTAAATAAATATTTTACAAGTACTCTAGGTGTTGAATAAATAAATGCATTTCTAATCTAGTTTGCCAATACAACGACTCATTCTAGACAAACTTATGTAGGAAAAAAATTAACATCTCCACACCATATTATGAGCTTTTATTAAAATACGAGTTATTTCCCCACTACCCACAATTTCTTACAAACATACCCTCCACATAACGACACAACCCTACCACTGCGCAGACGCAGCCCACTATTGATCATAGATCACAATGATATCTAATGATACGCCGCATGATCGATAAAGGGCCGCTGCCCACCGCGGGAGATCCTTCCACACCGCCGCTATGCCACGAACTTGTGCAGGGCTCGCACTTGTCTTAGAATATGTACATGTGCTGGGGAGCGGAGGTTTGAGTCCCAGTCAGGATTGAAAAATCTGTATCCAGATTTTTGTTATGTAAAATGTTTTAAGTATGGATAATACGGTCTTGGTTTCTTTATGACGGCAATACAAGATTATGTTATTATTAATTTATGTGCAGTACCTACATCTTAAAAAGAATATCGATTTCATACCTACGCTCCTTGAGACAAAGTAAAAAAATTATATTCTAAAAATTCTTAATTACTGCGTTTTTCGTGTTTAAGTAGTAAATCAACAAGGAAAAGGCTGCATTATTTGAATTAAGAACATGTAATTTCCTAGTCTTCCGGCATAAGAAACTTAATATTTTGGAAAAAAAATATTTACAAAGAATCAGTAAAACATACGATCGTGCTTGATAGCATCATGTTAACGACAACTGTCCGACATGGACAATAAATAGAAATTTAAAAAAATTAATAAGTGATAGTGCCAGCCCTGCCAACTTTTTTATTTTCTAAATCCTTTGATACAAGAAGCAACTCAGAACTTCCACTCAATAATACATCGACTAATTGAGACGTTAAACTTTTCAAATTAATACATTTCCGTCAATTTCGTAGTAGTAATTGCTGGTTTACCAGCAATGAATTTCTGTGCCATGTAGTGCCAGCATAGAATAGTATAATAATAATTAACCCATTTCTTTTCATTGGTATATAGGAAGCAACTAAGAGATATTATGGTTAGGATTATTTAGATTTAATTAACAATTCATTAAAGCTCCAAATTGGGATCTAATAATTTTGTATACTGTAAAATTATTTTGGAAAAAAATATGTCGTTCATATTTTAATTTTACTATTTATGATCTGACTATTTATCGTATCGAAAATTAAGAAGTGTCTTAACTAGGTACTTTGATCATTATTGGCGCCGAGTCGTGCCTATGATATTTATCGTTTACAAGATTCAACCACGATCTATGTGCATTGAACATTATGATAAATGTATCTTCGCAACTCACCACGATTTTGCTAACGGATTTAGCAGTTCTGCACAATACACGATATCACCAAAAGCAGTTTTCAAAGAAATAGCCTATGGTGTACCTAGTTCTGCAATGTTGGTAACAAGCGGAAAAATATCTTTATCTCTTGCACAGCGAAATAACTGAACAACTTTCTTTATTTCATTAATTTGTCTCTCTTTTCCAGTATCATTCAAAAATAATGCATGCTTCTCACTATTCGTCGTCATTATTCCTTTCTAAAAACTAATAGATTTTTAGGAAATTCCTCAAGAATTCTTCTTATTGAATTATCGTCCCACGTTATTGAGATGCAACACATAACGGGATGCACACAATTTGACTCTGACGACTTTCACATTTCATCAAATTCAAACATTTTATTCGTCAATTTTAGAAGAGTACCGCGTGACATGTCTATCGAATTACTGTGACAGGTAAAATAATCATGTAACTTTATCCGAGTCAGAAAAGGAATGGCACATAACATGTTTGTTGTTTAGGAACTTTAATAAATCATAAGCTTGATAAGAGAATGAATTTGTGAGATCGAGGTTACTTCATATTAAATATTTTGGAAAAGCTCGTATCTAGAAATGTCAAGTAAAATTAATCTTGATTAATTTCCACGCCATCCAGTATATTTGTACAGTAACCTTTATAATTACAATTAACCTAAATTCTTTTTGCATTTTGTTTAGGTAATCAGTCAATTAATTTTCAGTTTATTATGGTTAAGAGTAATAAGATACATGTCTATCCGTTCTCTAGCACCCATAGTACAAGCTTCGAGCTTTGTTTGGGTCTAGGCAATTGGTGTTGCAAATGAATTTGTTTCTTATTTTATTCTATGCGACTTTACTATTACCACTCAGTAATGGAGCAATGTTCTTAAATAGCTTTGGATGTTTTGTGTTTTTTTTGTCAATAACCTTTTTTAACTCAAATCTCACATGGATTTTAGGTACAAAATATGTTCACAATTACCTATCGAGTTTAACAGGTCAAAGGCTGAATACGTTTCAAATGTTCAAATGACCTCCGCCGCCCTTTTCGCTTCCAACATACCAAATTAAGGCAATATTGGAAACCGCTACAAAAAATGCTTGGCCACGCTTGGGTGGTTCAGTACAAAGAACTGTTAATTTTGTAACCTTAAATAGAAAGTACACGATACCAGAAAGTTTGATAAAAAAAAACTCTTGAAAATTTGGAATAAAACAATAACGGATCTTTTATATTGACTGCGTTACGAAGTTTCAAATGAATAAAAAAGTAATTACTAATATAGCTAACTTAAATAAAATTAATGAAATATTAAACTTACTTTTATGGATGAATCAAAATAAGTTTTTAACATTGCGAGCGAAGAATAACAAGATCATTATAACATTGACGATAACTGAACCACTATTGCAACAGAAAAGTGTCCATACCATGCCCAATCTACATTTGATGTACCCAAACATCGGAACAATCACTTATACTAGTTACAAGCAAATTTCGACAGTGATTTGATGGACGCACAATTATTCGAAGCCCTTTCGCTAATACTCGATTGTTATCACTTTGTTTACATGGACCTCGATTTTGAAGATTTAGTAAGCGGTACCTGTCAGTCAAAGAGAATCAAAGCATTATCAAGATACATAGCTGTTTGCCGTTGTTATATTTATAAAATGCCTTTTTACGAAGTATAAAAACTTTAATGAAAATATTGGCTTCATATCAAAAACAAGTTGAATAAAAATATGTTTTTTTTCAACAATGCATCAAGTAACAGCAGCAAGTAAACCAAGGTGTACCACAAGGAACTAATCGGGCCCTCTTTTATTAACCGACTTCAAAAAAGGAGGAGGTTCTCAATTCGTCTGTATGTATAATATATTTTTTTTTTTATGTATGTTCATCGATAATTTCGTCAAATATGGACGGATTTCAAAATTTTTTTTTTTTGATGGATAGAGTTCAGTTCTGAGGTGGTCCCATTTTCATCAGTCCAGGATCTGATCATGGAATCCAGGAGAAATCGAGGGCAACCACCGAAAATTGTATGCTCGTATGGTGTTTTTGTTACGTAATCATATTTTACTCAGGTATATGCTTCAGGGTGTCAACATTTGATGCTGCTGTCCTGATGATGATGCTACAGTACTCCTTAGCGGTTAGAATTTGGAAGGCAGAACTGCAATTGGTCGATGGAAACTATTTAGTAATATGTAGGGCTTAAATGTTGCTTGTGAGGTATGCTTGAATCAACATCTGATGCTACTGTGCTGATGATGAAGCTACAGTACTCCTTCACGGTTAGGAGTTGGAAGGCAGAACTGCAATTGGTCGATCGAATGTATGTGGGGCTAACGTGATACTTGTGTATATTACATCCAGACCCACGGCGAGAAATCTCGCCGAGAAGTCTCGCTGGGCCTTCTCGCGAGAGCAAGTAATTTATCCACACTCTCATTTACTTTTAACAACAACTAAGTTCCTATTAATAATTAAGTTCACAACGCTTTAACACAACTAAAAATCATGAAATAAACTGACTTTAAAAAAAAAATTAAACCGACTTCAAAAAAAATCGTGAACACAAAAATTTACTAAAAATTTAAAAATAATTCCTAATATCTATTACCTAATACTATAATTTTCCTAAACTATGTCAAAGTAATCTTAAACAAACTAACTGAAGTCGGTGCCTGCCCAAAAAAGCAGAAGAGAAAAAGCACCGACTTAGTTAGTTTGTTTAAGATTACTTTGACATAGTTTAAGAAAATTATAGTATTAGGTAATAGATATTAGGAATTATTTTTAAATTTTTAGTTTATTTTTGTGTTTTTTTGAAGTCGGTTTAATTTTTTTTTTATTAACCACCAGGTACATATTTCCACAAAGCTTCCTTAAAAGATGTTTTACCTTTGATGCTTTGAAGGTTACAAAAGACATTCTTAAAGCCTCATTATGACTATTCCCGTTCCCCCTACGATTCTGAGATGATGTTAAACTGTTGAGTCAGCGTGCATAAGACGAAAGTAGAATAGCATGTTAACAAGACGATGGTTAAGACCAGCGCATTAACGATTCGTCGTAGGAATGCTTCTGTGGGAACGTTCGGAAATGACAGAATTTAAAGAAAAGTTGATAGGGCTTCATATTTGGTCAAACATTTCAATAAAGACATGTTTATGTATGACCAAATAATATTCACTTACATTGTATGTTTTCTATAAAATTTTGGTACACTTGATTATTCCAATTTGATGATAAGGCTGAAAAAGTCTAAGTATTAGAAACGCAAATAAGATCTTAACAACATGATATCGTCAATACTGTTTCCTCGTATGTAGTAAAAGGATAGGATTTCGCATGTTCGGGATGACCTATCATTCCTATTTTTTCTACTATAGGTAATATCCAATATCCACGACGCCCGTTAAAAATCACATGTTAATTTTAAACTCATCTTCATAAAGGCGTGTCTATGTCCGTATCAGCATTAAAATAGTTATAACGACATAATCTCTTGCGCAACCGGCAACGAGTGATTTGACGCGATTTCAGTACAAATATGACGCATGCGCGCCGCCTGTTCGGACCATCGTAAAGACTAGGAAACGGCTGGTTCCGCCCGTAAAATGGCCCTAAAATCAAATTGGATAGCAATTTGACTGCTACGCTGACGGGTTACATTATTTTTGTGAATTATTTATGGATAGTATTGTAGAAATGAAATATTAGACTGTTTTTGATTTGTGGTTTTAACTCAAACAGTAAAAATGCGTTTTTAAGTTTGACGAGTAGGTATGTGTATTTGGTTCATACTGATATCTAAATTAATAGAAGACTTTAAAGGGGGATGCCGGCTGGCCATAGAAGTGTCGGCCCACAGTGCACACATATGAAAGTACTATGGAAATATAGAGTAAATAGTCATTAGTTAACTGGCGAAAGAAAGGGTTTAAAAACCGGCCAAGAGCGTGTCGGACACGCTCATGAAAGGGTTCCGTAGCTAAAAGATGGCCCGACCGCTTAAGACACCATTTAGTAGGGGCAACTGCACGTCATAAGTTGGTCGAGTTGTATAAAAATAACTATGCATGATACAGAGTTCGTTATAGCTTTCGTTGAAAGTACTTACTTTGAGGTATACAGGACATTTTTTTCAGAATTATTTTAATAGTATTTCAAAAGTTAAGGGGGGGGGGGACGCTCTAATTTTAACTTTGTTTTCATATATCTCGAGACTGGGGTGTTTGATCCACATGGTTTCAAGGCAAGTTTTGTTGTATTTAAAACTACCTTTCTAACGATATCCCACACGATGGGGTAAGTTGAAATTTTTTTTTCGAATTTACTTTTCGCTGTATGGGAGGGGGGGTAAAAATAATTATTTTTCGATTATTTAAAAACCAATTCTTGAATTATCACTATACATCTCTCCACCAATTTTCGTGGCAATCGGTTCAGAAACGGCGGAGAACGAGCCAGGACAGACAGACAGACATGACGAAACTATAAGGGTTCCGTTTTTTGCCATTTGGCTACGGAACCCTTAATAAGTCAGTGTTTTTGGGTAAATGCATAGTTATTATTTTCCATCAGTAATACAATCTACGATTTCCACCATATTAGCTGTTGAAGGTTGTAAAAAGTATTTGTTTACCTGCTACGGTTGAACCCCGATCGTCGGAGTCAGTATTCATAATGAAGTTGTTTAGTTAAACGCACGAAATAAAACCGATCACTTTGTTGATGGAAGAAAAACACAATTACTTTTTGATATTTTGAACTTTGACAGTTGAATTGGCAGTTAGTTTTGTGTTTCCATTGCGTAAAAAAATATCGATATTCGATTTTAGATCTATTCGATTCTAATATAGTTTTAAAAATAATGCAGCCTAAAATATACGTTTGATTGATTCATGAAAATATTTTACTAAGATTATAAAATGTTTAAAAGATAAATAGGATAATGACACTGAAATATATTTATTTTTTTGTTTTAGGCATGCTACCCCTCATGTCACGATCGTACGGGATCGTACGGGTATCTTAAAAATTGCAACCAATTATTCACCTCATTTCTGTAGATAAATTGTAAGTGGTATTTTTATTTCTATTTTAGGTAAGATCCACCAACGTAAAAATATTCGATATTCTCTTATAATCGATTATCTGAAATTATATTTCTGTAGTGGCAACTCTTAACACATACGAGCCCGCCGCGGGTCGGCTCGATACACACGAATTTGAGCTTTACTTCAATGCTGATAGGGCGTAGATAGATTTTTTTACACATATCTGTCAAAAGGACGCAATTCCGGTGGGGTTAATAAATAGTTGAATTTCTTTTAATTTTTGTTATATTAACCCCAACTTTTAGCGACATACGAATAGCGCGAATAATTATGAACGAATATTTTAGCTATTTTTATAAAATGGAACATCGTGTGCACTTCTGGGCCTTATTCCGGCATCCCTCTTTTAATTTGATGTAATCTTGGTTAGTATTCTTTTATTTTGAATTCAGCAAAACAAACAAATTAGATAATTTCAAAACGAAAGCTGGATTGAGCTATGTGGGTTATAACTATCATTGACGACCCGCTTGGTGTAATGGTCAAGATGTTGTCTATTATGCAAGAGGTCGCGGGTTCGATCCCCGCACAGGACAAACATTTGTTATATGTATCTATTTAAGTATATTTGTAATTCCACTGTTGATTCTGATGTCTGTAACACAAGTGCTTAAGCTACTTAACACGGGGTCACATCAATGTATGTGATGTTGTGAATTTTTTTTTATCATTCGAGGTTTAATTTTCCAATTATCACCGAGGAAAGATTCTGAGCAACTCTTCTACGAGTACTTTGTATTCTTCCAACCATGACTCCTTCTTGGATCTCCAATACTATGATTCTAATTCAAACCTGTCTAAAGAGAAATGAAACCATGCGGATGGATGTTTCGTATCAAAGGTCAGGGTCACCATCGAACAGTGCGGAGTAATTATGTAATAAGAAAACCATCCATATTAGGGTGACCATTATTCTTTTATAAGTTCTAACAGCACACAAATAATGGACTAAAATTAAAGGCGTCATAATTAAAGTTCGGTTTATTACTTATTGATGTTAATGTTGCATCTTCATTTTCTAAATGTCCCAGTTCTCATACTGCAAAAAACCCGGTGTCCAAACTTTAAATTATTTTCCAGTAACTTGTTGTAAACTTATAAGACCTTGTCTTTTAAGTTTGAGCCGGCTAAGATTTTATATTAATACAAAGATATCTCGTGACATCATGAATGGTTACATAAAATCTATATCTTACTCTTATGATCTCGAAGCCAAGACATATCCCAAAAAAACAGATTCATTGGTTACCTCCCACAGGTAGACAATGTCATCATTCGATATCAATATCAGTTGTAATTACCTGTAGGCGTAATAAACAGTAATGATAATCCGTTTTCATAATTTTAATTACCGGACAAAAGTGCCCAGTGGCGCCCCGCGGTGGCGAGAATCTGAAACAATGACTATTGTTGTCTGTAACCAATATGCGTGAGCATACAAGAGTGTATGAGTATTATAATGTACGTTGGGATGTTTGGTGGTAATTATTAAAATAAGAACTCGTTGCTGGTAGATTTAGTTTTGATTATTTCGATGTAGAATCACTTTGTCCTGAATCGGGATGTTTTCTTATGTGTATCGATTAAAGGGTCACTAAGTTCTTTTCCTTTTTTTTCTGTTGGCAAAGGATTTCATTTTAGCTCGTTTAAAATACATAGGTATTTTAAGACAATCATCACAAATTTCTTAATTTTGGTTACAACAAACTAAAGTATTACAGAAACGCGGTAAATAATTTCGCAAAATGTGATTAGACATACCAATTTATCAATTAAAAATGGGTGATTGAAAGCCATTTGATTAATTTTAAAGTCAAATTCAGTCAAAGGTATGATTTCATCACATTGATTATTGGTGAACTAGATGCCGTAACAAAATCACTTTATTAGGGTTGTCATTGAACAAAAAGGCTTCAGTTCATTCATAGCGCCATTTATGGCAACTAATCAAAATCACACTGTGAAAAATTAACCGTCTGAATATTCAACGAAACATTTTTTTGCCTGCAAATTGAGGTCAATCACACCAAATGATTCATTCTCTAAAATGGACACTACGTGATTGTACTATTAATTTAATTAAATAGTTAATTAGTGTCCATTGATTAATAATCAACCGGCACTGTGGTGTAACTATCCATTTGATGTTCTAATATGGAGTTGTTGATAAGATTAAGTTATGGTCAGTTTTAGCTATCAATGAGAAATTGCTAATTAATATTCTGCTTTATGCAAATGTCTGAGTAATTTGGATAATGGTAGTGTTATATTACGAAGTATCAGCAGATAATAATGGAAGGTAAGTTTTTGAACGAACGCTCTAAAAAGAGATTGAAGTGTTAAGTTGACAAATTTTATTCAAAGGCTTTCATAATATTATATTCTACCCGTAGTTAGAAGTCGTAAGAAGAAATTAAGGATATTTTGAGAGAATGAACAGCAGTGTAAAGATAACCCAATGGAGATGTTACCCAGCTGATTGAAGATCATTCAAATCGTTAGCTGAAATTCTTTTCATGAGGTACAGTTTTTTATTTCACGATTCATTTCAAGACCCGATTTAGATAAATGTCCACTTTGATACTCAGACACTTATTTCATTCATCTTTAGTTCTATAGGTACAGTAGTAAAGTAAAATATCAGCCTATTTATGTCACACTCCAGGGCAAAGGCCTCCACAATCTGAAATCATGTTTCGTCACAAGAAGGATTTTGTCTTCATCACCACGTTTGCCGAACCCGGACTGTCTTCGGAAGAACCGTCACAAATTTGCCCAACCCCGCAATCGAACCCAGGACCTCGAGACTACGGCCCGGTACTTAAACCACTAGACCATCGAAGCGTTTATGTACAGTAGTAACACTCTGGCCTATTTGATTGGCTCTTGTGATTCAGGTCGCGGCTTTGGCCGCTGACCCTTCGTGTGGTTTCTGATGTCGCTGACAAACCAAACGTTGATCATTGAGTTATTTCTGTTTGCGTTCTCACGGCGTCGAATTTCCGTATTATTTTTCTTTGCAATGACGAAATTGAATGCTGAATTTTGCTAATTGTATTTTGCTGCATCGGTTTCAAGGTAAGGCTGTGAATTTTTGTCTGATAGAATCTATCTAGATGATACATTGTACATTTTATAGACCCTAAAAAAAGTGGTTTTCCTTCCATATTTTTTTGTAGACTACTTTTTAATTTATTTCAAACAAACGACTATGCAAATTTTCTAGAGCTTAGACCTTTATCACTGCGACCAATTTAAACTATTTTGTATAATACTGTACAATCATCATCATCCTAGCGGACGTTCCGGTCGCTTCCTAGGCTGCTGCCTTGGAGCCTAGGGCCCGCTAAACTACAGTATAATGTAGGTCAATCTCGAATCCTTAACTTAACAGAAAGTATGTCAATGCTGCAGTACTGTCATAATCTTCATTCAATTATACCAGTATCAAGTTTGAAACTTGAATATAAGTTGCCAATTTCTCCTTATTCCAGAATACGCAGAAGCAGGAAGAGAAGGAAGTTATCTCACAGCACTGATCGGGTGCGTAAGACCAGAAACGCGATCAGCCAGATCATGCCCGACCCCGACTGTCCTGGACTCGGGCGGCGGTATCACGAGTGCAATACTGCGGTTAGTATGAAGACTTTTCTGTTTGAAGCGCGGAATAGAATCATCATTCTTATCGGACAATTAGATGATTCAAGCCTGCAGTGGCCTAAATAAACTGGGAAAAGTCGGAATGTCCGAATCTAACGTACATAAGTCACTTATTTCAGATAGTCTTAAATCTCAAGATCCTGAATTAAAATAGAGAGAAAAGTACAGTTGACCTTTTAAGGGCGTGCAGACAGTATACTAGAGCCGCCAATCGTTTATATTTAATTGAAATGAATTTAAGATATTAAGATTAAATAAGTCTCTGTAGTGCACTAAAGCCTTTTATTATGTTTTCGTAATCTAAAGTATTGCTTAAAGTGGCCACTTTTAGCAATATTCAAGATTATGGCCATCGTTACGTAAGAAAAGTATTTAAAGAAGATTTCAAAAAATCATAAATGTTATTCTTTAGTGCACTACAGAGCGTTTTTCTATCTAAATGTCTTATTTTTTTTACAATTAAAGAAAAATGATAGGTGCGCTAGTGTGCTGTATGCACAGCCTTCAGCATTAACAATTATCATTCAATTTTAAATGTGCTTATTCTCTCTTTCCAGCCATGTCCTGGTCCTCCGCGAGACCCTCGAGCCGAGCAGTGTGCCATATACGACCGCAGGCCTTTCCGCGGTCGGTTCTACACTTGGGTGCCATATGTCGATGGTAAGATCATTCATCATTTTAATATCTGGAAACGTTACTTAAATTTTTTGATGAATTCGGTGGCAAACTGATAACTTCATTGGATTGACTGCCGTCTGACCTCCGCAACTCACACGAGGGAACCAAAGAATTTGATTCATAGTCGGGACCAACGTCTTAACGTGCCTCCAGAAGCACGGAATTATTATTTATATCGAACAACTAGCTGATCCGACAGACTTCGTACTGTCAAAAAAAAATTGTAATCTGGCAGGGCTGTTTTCAGGGTTTTCCCGGCAAATATTCGATTTATTCTCGTCGTAAGAAGCATCCTTGGACTTCAACGAACATTTAAATAAAGAATTGGCCAATTTGGTCCTGGCGTTGTTGAGTTATGCGCTTACCAACACATTTGCGATTCATTTTTATATTATAGATTATAGGTGATTCAAGCATGCAAAGTCCTAACCAAACTGAGTTAACCTTCACAAAGCAGTGGTGTTCCCCCGGCATCCATACCCACGACCTCCGCGGTTTTTGAGCTCTCTAATCTCTACACCACAGAGGCAGTTAAATACTCGTATATTAAATATCCCTGAAATAATTTGTCGGAAACAAAATATTTTTTCAATATTTTACCCAACATTTTCAATTTCGTGACCAAATTTCAACTCCACCTTACCTTCCTTGTCATAATCTTCGCAGGTGATGCACCCTGCACCCTGAACTGCAGGCCTCGAGGGCAGCAGTTCTATGCGTCGCTGGCGCTGGTCTCCGACGGGACTCCGTGCACCAGGCCTGGTTACAGAGCGATATGCGTGCAGGGATCTTGTAAGGTTAGTTGCATGGATTAGTTTATCTTAGATGCCGGGAAAAATACGGATTAGATATTTTGTGTACTCCTTGTTCTAGGTTATTACTTGTGGTTTTCATTTATTTAAATAAGGAAGTTTTGAGTGTAATTCTGCTTGTAGGATAAAAGCTGCATAAGCTAAATTAAAACATAAATTGTGGCAACGATATACATTCGTGAAACAATACTTGAAAACAAAACTGTTCATATATGGAAAGTTAATATATCCTACAATCTTCTAAGTATCGAAAAACGACGAAATTGTTTTCATTGAGTAACGTTATGAAACAAACTAGAGCTTTACCTGCTTTACATTGACAAAATCCTAACTTCTACAAGTTATGTTTAAAAAGTTTTAAACAGCGCCATCTAGTAGCAAACAGAGAAACTTCGTTCTAACATCAAACGCTTTTCGCCCGCAGGCAAGATAGTTCAACAAATTCGTCTTGTTTGTTTCAGTGTTATTTTTAGTGTAACGATCTGGTTTGTTTGGCTTGAACTTGAACTTTTAAGTTCAACCAACGACTAAACTTTTTAAGCTTATACCTAGCTCTATTTTTATAGATAGCAATACAAGTATCAAAAGATCGAAGAGAAAATGTTTTTTTATTTTTTATTATGCATCTACTTGCTTAACTTATTGGTTCAAAGATCCTCAACGTATGTAATAAATTATCACGTGCTGTTAGGATAAAACGATGAAATAAAAAGAAAAGAAAACACCCTATTTCTTTACTTAATTTGTCATTCAGAATTATTTAGTGTCTGAGTACAGGTCTGAGAGTGAAAATACTGTACGAATCAATGGCTATCATCCATAAAATTATTGATATTGAAAACCCACTAACTAGCCTCAAAATCTTTAGTAATAACTGGATTAATAAACTTTCTCACACAGTTTTACGCCAATAAATTGTGTCATACCTATCGATGGCGTATACCATACTTAATAAATGCCATTTATCAAACTAGTAAATTGTGTCGTTAGAAATTTCACATTCAATTTTATCTAACGACTAGCCACCGCGTCAAATAAGAGTATGTATAGAAATGGCCATATTGCTAGAGGCTCGTTTGAACCAATTATGTGCCATTAATTAGCGGAATAGCAAGTGATGGAATAAGTGTTTATACCGCCGGTTATGGACCTACACTGAAAGTGGCCATGCCTCATAAGTGTATAATGACCAGTGATTAATGGTAGTACATTGGCACTTGAGCGAAAGTGTGGTCAGTGCAATGCCTGCTATGGCTATGGTTCTAAACGTAAAATGTGTTTGATCTTTTATTTTCCCGATATTATGAGGAAAATCCTGGATCATGGTCAAAGCGGACCTCGTATAGAAACGGGATATAGGCTAGGAAGAAGAAGAGGTCTACAGAGCAAGTTTGACGGCATTCATTAGAACAAAACAGTTAGCCCAACATTACCTTTTCTTTCGTTTTATATTAAATCGGTATTTCACTAATACTTCAAGTTATTTAATTAGCGCCAGCTTTTCGTTTCCTTCTAAGCTATACTTACATACCTACTCGTACTTTTTTAATCTCTTGGGATAATTTATTGCATTCATGAATAATTATATCTTACATCCTAAAAGTAACATTCAAAGTAGTACTAAAGTTATATTACCTAAAACAGAATCATTATTACTGATCATAACCGAGATCTATTTACGACGGCCACACACTTTCTCAGCCACTGAATCATCGAATCATAATTCCATTCATTTTATCAAAAATGATATCCCGAGTCTATTGCAAAACGCACATTTACCTACTTAAATTAAAACTATCAATCTCGACTATTCCCGTTTCAATAAAGCCCTGAGGCGGTGCAAATATATTAATCCAAGTCTTCAAACTGACACGTTCAACAATAAACTGTCCTGTGTCCTGATGCTTGTGAAAATGATACTGTTATAAATTCAAGAGAACATGCCGCAATCGTAATATATACGATTCCAGCCGACCATCCACCAGTATATCCAGATCTTTGAATTTTAGTGCGCACTAGAAAGATTCATCTGAAGATTGGGGAGAACATCCACTTTAGACACCCAATTTTAAATACTCGTGACTTGAAAACCTGGCTTTGTCCACTTTGAGAACAAGCCGACATTTTGACAGGCCTGTTTGATATTTTAGGCAAGTCAGTATGAATAAGTGCACACAATGGACTCGGTCAGATGCTCAAGATGTGGGTGCTCAAACGATGGATGGTCCAAGTGGTCTACCTCGATGACTTAGGAGTCAAGTAAGACTGGCTAGTCGGATCGGTGGGCAATCCACGACAATTACTGTCAGAACAATAGCAACTGCTACGTTCCCGTTATGGCCGCCGGGTTCGGGCAAGTGTGGTCCAGGCGGTATTATGCGCTAGATCGGTTTGCATACGAATTTATTTCATGGAGAGTCAGATGTTTGATCGGTCGGTAAGAGTTGAATTAATATGCAAACTGTTTGCTATTTTCTTAGCAGACCACGAAAACTAAAATCCAGTTAGTTTCTCTTTTATCTTAAGCTTTAAAAGGCAAGAAAAGACAAGTCATTTTGAATTCCATAATCTCAGCTTAGGTGGCTTTTAGTATGTTATTGGAATACTTCATCGCACTACCCAGTAATAACTGAGTTTGTTTTCTTGATCGAATCCGTCGAACTGTTTGATCTGGTTCAGATAGTTTTTAATTTTGTTTGTGAACAAATGCAAAATTGTATTAAACTGCAAGTACACTAATTTTCCTTCCTTCGTAAGTAAACCTTGTTAACTAAAGTTTCATAAATGATCCTCTTCCGATTAAAAATTCGGGTCAAATTTACTACAAAATACAAAGCATATCATAACAACCTTAACAGTTACCTGCAAGTGCATTGATGTATCAGCCCCGGAGGCTATCTCACTGCAACACCGTGCTGATGTTCCTTGCAGAAAATCTCGACCGTTTCTCGGAATATCCTGGTATTGGCTCACTTGAACTTGTGACTATCTAACCATCAAAATGGTAACGTAGTGTTTAACCGTTACTTGATGGTTTCAGATTTTGTAAAATATACCAGTTCAGTATCAGCTTGTTACCTAAAGTACCGCATCACGCTGTTCATGTTGTTTTTTATAACATCGTTATTATTGTTTATTTCACAAGCTAATAAATAATCCATTGCTAGACATCAGTTTTCAACAGAAGGGTTGGTGAAAGGAAAACAC
The DNA here is from genome assembly GCA_958496325.1 of Nomophila noctuella. Taxonomy (NCBI): domain Eukaryota; kingdom Metazoa; phylum Arthropoda; class Insecta; order Lepidoptera; family Crambidae; genus Nomophila; species Nomophila noctuella. Next base: position 5,379,172 of record OY292498.1, read on the forward strand.
AAGGTAAACGAAATATTCAGACGAACGAAAAATTCCAATCGAATATCGCCCTACCTTTCTGTTATTTAAAATCTTCAATATTAACGACTTCTGGACACGTACGTACATCTTTATTGTAACTCAAAATACCACACCTATATTCAAAGTAATGATTGCGCCACCCAATTCGATACTCGAATCTAAAATAATACCATTTAAACTGACCTTAGGAAATCATACAGTTGTGCCAAACATTTTTCAGGCACATCTAAATATTGATGTTTGAAATAGCAGTAAGAATAAATCCACCGAAGGTCGAGAGGCGATTGTGCAAACATGATTTACTATTAGATCGGCCCTTTTATTACTGTCAATAGTTTTGCATAAATTTATCTCGATAACTTATTCGGAGTGAGCTGATAGAGTAGGGTTACCATCATATTGAGATTGATGCACATATCACACTTACTAAATTTCGAACGATATATAATGTTGATTTTCCAAAGGAGATTTGGTAATAGTATTCCAGTTTTATCTCATAAGCACATCTTGTTTTAACTACCTACATATTTATTATTGTATCATAAAATATCCCACAGTAAAGAAATCTCGTAGAAACGTACAAGCAATTCAATATTCCAAAAACAGAAGAAAGACAGAAGCAAATTTTGTTTTTATTTATGTCGTCTTGAAAATCCACATCCTGAGAATTGTTAATTTATCAAAAATAGATAGATTCTACTGTTGACTTCAGTAAGCAGTAATCTATCAAGAAGATCAAATCAATAATGTCTCATTTAGGAACAAAAATGTCTTATCTTCCAAATCCAATAAGTTTCACGTGAATCACCTGCTCACTCTTAAGATTCACGATTGTACTTCTAGCAACAGGAATTCCTTAGAATACAAAACTGTTGGCATTCCGATGGGGAGCAATCAGCTGACTCAAACTAGATGGGCCTAGCGAGATAGCGCATCTGTTGCCTATTAGAGAACTATCTGTATCGCAACATTGTATCGTGGGTCTTTGTTCTACTTAGGAGTTTCATCATAAGTACCAGCTGAAATCCCTTGTATCTAATTCATATTGGAATAAGTTCTGTGGGAATTTGCAGTGAATTGATTTGTTTTATCGATAGATAATGCTTTTCAAAGTCTGATGGAATCATTTATGATAATTATTAACAATTTGACCAATATTAAACATCTAATATTTTTTGCTGTCTTTCTTTGAGAATTTGTGCGGTCAGTCAGTATGTTCTTTTACTCTTGTATAAGTATTGTATATATTATAAGCTTTTATAGTCAACATATTTAGCTTACCTGGCCAATTTTTAAGAAAATGATTTTTATTGAAAATATTTACGAGGCTGTTTGTCTAAAGTAAGATGTTAGCAATAATATAACTCTCAAATGAACATCAAATTACCAAACTTCAAGTAAATATAAATGCAAAATATGCGGCATTGAGCCAAATTGGGAAAAACAATTGAATCGTTTTGAACAGAAAGCCTTTCCCTAAAATTCCAATTTAGTGTTTGTAGAGAACGAATAGAATAATGAATGTAAATTCCACTAACCATTCGGTCTCTGACAAACTGTGAAACAATTCAAGTCCACTAAATTGAAAACCCATTCCGAATGTAGAGATATTTGCTACACAAAAGGACTACAAAGACAGGACTATACGAGAGTTTAATTTGGGTCTACGGCTGGCTATACATAAACGTACATGCATGGAATTCTCAAATAATATGCTCAAATGATTAACATACCTATAAGTACGGCATTTTGAAAAAATCTTTAAAGATTTTTTAATTCGTTCTTTGTATGTGCAAAATAAATACATCTTAAATACCACTTTTTTTTTTTAATTTAGTATGTAATGTGTTTTGCGGCGAGTTCCATAAAAGGAACAGATTTGAATAAATACTTAGCTCTGGCGCGTATAAAAAGATAGCACGTGCAAATATCGGATCCGCGATCTCTGGTCTAATAATATTCTTCTTTCTTACCAGGACGGGTTCTCTAAATGTTATGTAGAGCATCTTTGTATTTCAAAATAGGAATAATAAGTGCAGTAATGTTTGCTGGACTTGTTTTGGTTCATATTTGGAGTCAGACCACACGCCTACTATCTTTCAGGTGTTGCGAGATAAACATTACACACAAAAAATATCAAATGGACTGCTTAGCCGTTACACACAAAAACTATCGTTGTTAATGGGACACAGTTAGCTTTATCCCAATCTTACTTAATACTAAAAGAACGCTCACACTTTTCCGCGGCATACATTGAACAACTAGATGAAATAATTGGCTGTCGGTAGCGGCACTTTCAATTATGCAGAAACAACTTTTATCTGCCCGCCTGACGATCTGACAAATTACATAGTAGCTGTTGTTAGCGATTTCAACTGGTATGCCCATAGATTTAAATAGATAGATATGCCTTGAGTCCAGAAAACTGTGTCATTTTTTCGAGATATGTTGGTAACTATGGTTGCTCAATGCTGTACCGAGAGAAAAGTGAGTATCTTTTTGTCTTGCCGTAATTTTGGCAATGCTTTCTCTGTCATGCACTGTCAATTATTTTCATGACAACAGAGAAATATGCGATGTGAAGCGACCGTCGCTTCATTTTACAAGGCCTGGGTCGGAGAGCGTTGGAGTATGACGAGGGCACATCTAACCATTTAAATCTATGGTATGCCTAATTGGTTGTCCACCACTTGTAGCCTTTCGCGCAATTGCTAGGAAGTGGGATAAATACTAGGAGCTTATTGAGACGTTTACGTAATGCCGATCGACGTGTCGTACGCGGTTGTTGGAATTTGTATTTTATTGAAATGTCTGAACGGATATTTGTAAGAAAGTTTAAGCGTAAATTTTAGAAAGGCATAAATTATTCATATTGATCTGTCAAAATTAGAAGTGGAGTAAATTAGACCTAAACTGTATAATATTGTAGGTAGTATGTAGAAGCCAAATACAGGAATAGATACAAACAGCATTGATTAATTAATTGATTATTATACATAAAGAAAATAGAGAAAGACTTTACTGGAACGGTATTTGTAACTAAAACATTTTATATATTTTACGTAGCCATTTTAACTTCAGCTCAGTATATTTAAAGATTATTGATTCTTATTTAATTTGATTAACTTTTGGATAAGGAAAATGATAACCGTAACTTTTGCAATCATACTAATCCCATCAAAGCCGTGGAGTTTAGTTTGAGAAGGCAGGCAAAGGTTATTTCTAAATCGTTAGATGGCTGAAATATTTTCCCAAATAAGGGGTTTAAACGTGGCAGATTATATTCAATTATGTTTCGATTAAATTCCTTACTTTGATACTGATAATGTGCCGATGTCGAAAGAATAAGTGTCTATAGAATGTTCTGAGGGAGTGGGAAGCAGCATTTGATACATACGAGTATCTATAATATCAGCATTTGACACATCTCCACAACTGAGGAAGGACTTCTTTCCCTGCTTAATTGGATTATAATAATGATGAAAAGTTAATCATGCCAATTCAAGATAATGTTTGATGGCTCAGTTGGGAAGGGTATGGGGTCTTAAAGGCAGGCAACGCATCTGCGACCTTTGTGCGGTTGTTGATGTCCATGGGCAGCGGTGATCACTTACCATCAGTTGACCCTCCTGTTCGTTTGCCTCCCTCGAACAAAAAAATAATGGCTTCAATGAAAATATCACAAAATGTTGATGAATAGTGCAATCTGAGATGAATAACGGAGGAAAGTAAATAAAATACGGTCTTATTCATAATTGTAAATAAAGACTTATTCAGAACGAGTTTATTTAAGTTGAAACAGTAGGTAACTGTTTATACAAATCCTGAGTAAATACGGATGGCAATTGTATAGTTTACAATACAGTTTTGTTATGGTAAAATTTTCAAAATGTGTGTTACATTTTCCTAAAATAGCTGAAAGAAAAGAAACTAGCCAATTCCTTTTTCATTGTGCTACCTGATATAAATTTAAGGAACTAAAAAGATGGCTTTACCATGAAAGCCCTTAATTCATCAATGTTAGTTCCATGTACACACAAAGTGTTATAGCTTAAAGCCTTCCTCGAGAAACTATCCAACAATTAATATATTTTGTAATCCGACCCAGGAGTTCCTGAGATTTGCCCGTTTAAACAATCAAAAATCTCTTCAGCTTTGTTATATTAGTATAGATCAGGGGTAATACAGTATTTCAACAATAAAAGATTTTGAATGGGCCAGTCGCTTCATCCAAACAGAAAACAATTTTTTCTTCCATTTAAAATAGGCGTAGGTTATGAAAACTTGTCGTGGTACTTTCATAAAGTATTTTTTATTAAATTTGCAATTCTAAGTAGTTAATAAGTAGGCGATAGAAATCCAATAACAAGCATCCAGTAGATACATCAAGAAACAGCCGGCTTGTCATTACACCACGATTAAATTGTCGTTCGGTCGAGCAAACGGCCGCAAGCAAACCAGTACAGGACCATCTACACAAGCAACCCTATCACTAATCCCGTATACCATTGCGCACTTCCTTTATACAAGATTATTAGGACCCATTTCTGGAAAGCACTGGATGGGTAACAAGACTTTAAAATTATCCCGCTTAGCTTTACCCATCACTTCTAGTACTTTGGTTTCCAATGCGTCGATTTTGCAGCAAACATCATTACATGCCATTTCTTTAAACGGCATTGGATAGGAAATAGGCGAAGTTTTTGCAATTGAAACTGCAATTTCGTTTTGTTTTGCTGTAATCTTGTCGTCTCCTATAGATGGTAGTGCATTATCTTGTCTCTTTCCTATTCAATGGTTGAATGATCTTATGGTTTCTGTTTTGTTGTCTTTATTTTTTAATTCCTCTTGTTTTTAGTTGGTTTAACTACGCAATCACCTAATCAATCCATCTCTTCAGTTTTCCTCTCCTTGTGTTTCTATATTATTAAATTTATTTCCTTTCCATCACAAATAAAATACCCATATCTATACCTACTTATTTAATACAGCTAAAGAGTGTGTTTGTTTGTTTGAACGCGCTTGATAAAATATTTTTGTGTTAACGAACGGACTATCCGTTTGTCGATAGCACTCTGTGAAACCGAAATCCTCGCGAACGGAGTCGTGGGCGGCCGCTAGTATAGGCCCAAAGTTTTATTTTTGTAGATTTTGCAAATCTAATAAATTATAGTCAGTGTATGTAATCCACCTGACCCCTGAAATGAGCCTTTCTCGAAAGTGATTGATCGACGCACGCCCGAAGGTATTTGAGGGCTTATTTATGAGCCAATACACGTCTTGTCCATGCAATAATAGCTCATCCGTCTTCTGTCCTCACTTTACTGCGAGAGAATTTGAGATTTACCCAATTTCAGCTAAGATGAAGTTCGTAAGCCAATCAAGAAATTGGCAAATTGGGGGACACATTAACATAAAACTAACTAGATGTATCATAAATATTTTCTGTTAGAAATGGTCAAATAAAACACTCATTACAATTACAATATTCACGAGATTTTTTATTTATTTTCTCAGACATAGTGTATAGAGAATCTGGTTTCTAAAATGAATGTTGGTTGATGTAGTAACCAACAATAAACTCACTTAAGAAAAAGCTGTTCTAATCAATCTTTACCAACAATATTCCTACAAGCTCTGACTAGCATTTACCTGTTCCAGTATTATAAAGCGTGCCCTTTTCCCTAACGAGGCCCAATCAGGTTGATAAAACCTCAACAATTTTCTATTTCGCCAACGCATTAACCTCAATTTGCGACACTGGCGCCTTGTTATTAGCCTTATTGGTAACAATATCCTTTTTATTACGTAGTAATCTGAAATAAAGGAACCGTGAGGCGGCGTGGACGCTAATTGGCAAATTGGAGGCAATCTCGTGAACTCTCACCCGGCACACGCCGCCGGCAAAGCCGAACAATGAGGTAATTATTTAGCGGCAGCCATTTTTGTGGTGGTGGAATAGAATCTTTACAATATATTATGTTTATGGAGCCACACACATTTGTCTCCATTTAGACCGATCGTCGGCGACTCATCCTAGGAGCCCTAGGAGAGGCCTATGTCCAGCAGTGGACTGCGATAGGCTGATAATGATGATGAAGACACACTTTTCTTGGCCTCGACTGCCTCCATGGTGTAATGGTTAACCACTACACCGAGCGCTGTGCTTAAAATCCGAGGAAGTCGTGGGTTGAATTCACGCGGGAAATACTGTCACTTTGTGTTTATTTTCCCTGTTAGGTTAGGACAAAAAAAAATTAATTATGTATCCATAATTTTTAAAACCAATTTTTGGATTTTCGGTATACATCTCTCCACCAATTTTCGGGCCAATCGGTGCCGAAACGGCGGAGAACGAGCCAGGGCAGACAGACAGACATGACGAAACTAAAAGGCTTCCTAGTAGGCTACGGAACCCTAAAAACGACTAAAATTGTATGTTCTGATATGAGTAGTATGTATGGTCTAGCCCTATGTTATGGAACAGGGCGCTTTAACCTATAACGTACATTATAAATGGGTATGTAATAAACATTTACAATAATATTAAAATAATTAAGATTAAGATGTATTTTTAACTGTACAAACATGAAACTTCCATAATATCTGTTAAATTCATGAATCGTGTTACAACGTTTATGGCTCAAATTAAATTATTTGTGATAAGCGGTCGTCATTTGTTTTCTCACGTTCATTAAATCCTACTACTATTATAAAGGCGAAAGTTTGTAAGTATGGATGTATGGATGTTTGTTACTCTTTCACGTAAAAAGTACTGAATGGATTTGAATGAAACTTTACCACAATATAGCTTATACTTTAGAATAACACATAGGCTATAGCTTATATATCAGAATAACACATAGGCTACAATTTTTGAGGTTTACCCGAATTCACGCGGACGGAGTCGCGGGCGGCCGCTAGTATTATATAAATTGTTATTAATCCTTTCAATGAAGGCTGATGAAACCACTGGCATAACTTACGATTATTTGTTTCATTTCTACGTGTGATGTTATAGTAAATACTATGTACATTCAACAAGTCACTTTGTTTATTTTTACTGCCCGATGTTTTATTTATTTATTTCCTCTACTTACAATTGACACTGAAAGAAGTGTAGAGTTACAGAAGTGTTATGATACACATAAAACAAATGAATGAAACAATTAAAGAAAATAAAATGTGCATAAACAAATGATAATAAATTCATTATTCTCCCATCTATTCTTGGCAAATGATTCACAGTTTAATTAACCACATTGGAAGAGGTTCCACGTAATTGTCTTGGTTGTTCTATTTTCATTTTTATTGTACGGTAAACAATAATTATTCATTACATGAGTATTCAAGCAATTTTTTTTGTTTGACAGGCCCGTTGGTCTTGTGGTCAGAGGCCCTGGCTACAAAACCAAGGGTCGCGAGTATTGTAACAGTGCCGTTTCCTTTCCAGCCTTCATGCATGTTCAGGACTCCATGATGGCTGCATGGCTTTCAAAATTACAGTTTGAATCCCGCTAGGGCCAAATGTTTGTGTGATGAACATCGGCAGTATATACCTATCTCCAACATTGGACTGCAATAGACTAATCTAGACTAAAATAATAAAGCTAAAGAGTTTGTTTGTTTGAACGAGCTCATCTCAGGAAATACTGGTTCGTATTGGAATAATGTTTTTGCGTTGGATAGTCCATTACTTGGGGAAGGCTTTATGCTATAGTATGACACTATACGTATGTGCGGAAACCGAAATAATCACAGCCACCCATAGACTTCACCAACTCAATAAGTCGCAAATCCTTTTTTTTGGTAACTCCATATCATTATTTTTCCACAAGGTCGTTCTCATGAAACCATACAAAATTACATTCCATCTTATCAAATTCAACGGCAAGCCTTGTTTTATGAAAAAGGAGACAGCAATAACTCAGTGCTGAATCACAATCGTCGATCACAGCATTACTAATGGTTGTACCATCCTTATTTGTGTCGTCGTACATTTTGGTAATTGGTCATGTTTCCGGCCACAATTCACATATAAATGTACATATTGTTTTTGGCCGTAATTAGATTATTCATGGTTTGTTGGTCAAATAATAGTTTGTGTTGGAAACAAACGCGACTCCGTCAGCGTGGAATTCTGTTTCCGAACACTTAATGTTGTAGGTACTATAGCTTAAAGCCTTCCCCGTCAATTGGACTATAGAGAGAGACGAACTTCGTAACTATCCATGGATTCTCCGTGCGGGTGCCGGGTCCATCGCGTGGAACAGAGAGGAATGTCAGTCGGCGCCGGCGCCTAGGACTTTCGACCCAGCGTGTAGGTTTAAGGGGCCCCTTTATAGTATACTAACGATCACCTTCACCGATGACACAAAAATATAATTACCACGTAAACCAGTGGTTCCCGTAATTCCTGGACCAGTAATACCTGGGATAAGCGCTTTCAAATATTCAAACAAACTCTTCAGCTTTGTTATATTAGTATAAATTCGTACATAGTAAACTGTTCGGTGAACAACAAGATGAAAACGGTATAGTTACGAAACAACATAATAATGAAAAACTAATATTGATATAGTCCGGGTATTTGTACTTCTATACTAAGTTGTAATTGATCAGTGTTTATTTTTGCACAAGTTGTATTATATTCTCGTTTACATTGTAAATGATTTAAGTTCACGCATCGTGTATCACGTAGTGCCGAAGGCTTTGTTTAACTTAAACTTAGGTCGTGCCTGTTTGACCTATTTGATCAACAGGTGTCTGAATTGCTAACTATGTGTCTAGATATATTATCGGTAGTGATTAATTATAGTTGAGATGGGTACATGGGAGATCCTCTCACATGTTACCTATAAAAACAGACCTAAAATTAAAATTTAGTAGCAAATTCTTTTTTTATATAAATATACGTAAACTAGCGGCCGCCAGCGACTCGTTTTCGGTTTCCGCACACATAGGTTGATATTATAACTTAATGCCTTCGTCGTCAAGTGGATTATCCAACACAAACATATTTTTAAAATCGGACCAGTAGGTCCTTATATTAGTGAGTTCAAACAAAAAAACAATCAAACAAACTCTTCAGCTTTATTATATTAGTATAGATTACAACAAAGCTTGATAATCGATTTAAAAATGATTCCTATATTGTTTTTAAACTTTAAGGGCCATATCACACGGCGTATTTTAAACGCGCAGACGACGCGCTGATTACTCGCGTATACGCGATTCAAACGAGATTCTATCGCAACTTTATAACTTTTCTATCATGATTGCAAGCGCAACAATCAGCATCTACGGCGCCGAAAACGCGCGTTCCTCAAACGCGCGTCTGCGCGTTTAAAATACGCCGTGTGCTTTGGCCCTAATTGTACGACTCCACTCCAAATATTTTTCTTTCTACAAAAAGTTAGCTGGATATTTTGTGAATGTTGCTCGATGGACCATCTTATCGATGATACCGTTGTTATTATTCTCTGTTTTCAATGGCACCTTGTTACAACAAAGCTAATCTTTCAAATCAAAACAACGTTCGGCCTATCTTGCTAACAATGAGTTACGACAGCCAAGTACTTAGTAGCGTCGTTGTTAAGTTTGTTAAACAAGCAAAGGTCTTAAACATGACAATAGTTTAGGGTCCATCTTGATTGATAGCTATTGTGTAAAGCTAAACGCCCGTCACAGGGCTCGTAACTTCTGTAATGTTAGTTTGATGAGTTCCCGTTATAGTTGATACACTGTTTGTGTTGTAAGATCTTCGTGTTCTCTTCGCAACTATGAGAACAATAAATTGTTCGCGCTGGATGGTGAATAAGTAGGGAATTTGATTAATTCTACTTATTTATAAACCTTTTTTCAACAAAAAGTAGAGACATTTTCTGATAATAAGTATTTGGAATGAAATGATGGGTTATGTGAATGTGTACCAAAATGTTTAATTTAAACGTGAATGTTTTAGTTTATGCTTTTTGACCTGGTCAACTTTGAGTGAGTGGGAAAACAAAAGTTGTCGATTTTAGTTATTTTCTCGATCAATCAATCAATCAATCAGCCTTTTGCCGATTACCTTATTGTTTAAACCTTCCCTGGACTAAAGACCAAAATGTGCCAAAGCGGTTCAGCCGTTCTCGAGTTTTAAAGCATACTAACGAACTGCAATTCATATTTATTTATGTAGATTAGTTGAGCTTCTCATGAAGAGTTTGCTGATAAAATACATATCAGTAACCTCGTCATGTTCATTGAAGCATAACATTTTTCTTACTTTGTAGTTGTTTTTATTTACAATATTAAATAAATCTTTCGATTTTTTGTTTAAATTACGATTGGTGTTTTTTTGTAGATATACTCCACGGATCGATTAACACGCTTTTTTTATAATCACCTTAGTCTTCTAGAATCGCATGAACGAACTTGAAAACGAATTTGCTAAAAATAAAGGTTAAGAATTCACCGGCTAAATATTTTTGTATGAAAACAGTCGTAAATTTTATCAAGACGACGTGACTAATTCAAGATTTCTGTTTTAATCTGTGGTTCGAGAATAAACAGTACATCCAAATTTATTGTTTTTATGTCGTTCCCCCTTTTATAACTCAGTAACACAGAAATATTTCTTTGTTAAAGCGAAAGTTCTACGGTGTTTAAAAGTCGTTTTAGACTATGACACATTTTTAACTGTGTAAACAAAATTTTCTTTTAATTAAATTCTTAAAAACGTAGGTTTCTTTGGATAAGCTAAGCTAAAGACTTAAATCATAGTACATACTTATATTATAAATGTGAAAGTTTGTTTGTTTAGATGTCTGTCCGTCAAACTTCTGAACGGATTTTTTTGTAATTTATTTGAACCAGTAGTTCCTGAGATTAGCCTGTTGAAACAAAAAAAAACAAAAGCAAAAACCAACAAGCTTTTCAGTTTTATTACTTTAGTATAGTTATGAGCATCCAGAACAATATTCACGTGCAATAGAGTGTTGCCAGTGAATAATGCCAGATTAACCCGACGAAAGTTGGTAGCTAGTTTGCGGACAAGTAAACGCCCGGAGAATATTGTAAACTGGTATTAAATCATAGCTAAGTTGTATTTACGATGTTGAAAGCATGCGCCCCGAGCTATACTGGATGAATGCACCATCTCCTACGGGATAACTGGGAATATATTATGTTCCCTTATAAATACTTGTTTTGATGTAGTGTTTAGATATTGTAATGGCCGCGATTTATTGTGTGTTATATTAACTCCGTTGAATCACTTGAACGCTAGCTTAAGTAGGTAGGTATTCTGTGCTTTTACAGACATGATAATATGGAGTTAAGAGGTGGAGTGATTTCATTGTGTCTTTAAATGTTCTGCAATCATGCTATATATCAAGATATCCAATTAAAATTACGTGTGATAATAAATGTATCAGCCTATTTGTCCCACTGCAGGGCAAACGCCGAATCTGATCCGACACGTAAAATTTTCCAAATAAGTATGTTTTTAAATATGAATCTTACATGTGTAACTATTATCGATTCCCCGATAATCAAAATCATTTCACGAGTAAACATAGCCAAATCTACACAGTGCTTGCAAAATTTCCCCCATTAGATTTTATTTGGCCATGCCGTTTGAGGAGCCGAAAGTGTTACATCCATTATTTGCGATGCGTGACAAATGTACTCTGATTAGATAAGAGACGCGAGCGTCAGTAATAAACGATATTTTTTACAATATCATAAACATATAAAATATAGGGCGCACGGGAGTTTCTATATCACAAAAAATGCGAAGGTAAACTTTGTCCGGTTACAGATACAGTTTTTCTAACCTCAATTTTGGAGAAAATTCTATTTATACTTTAATCCATTTATGTACACAGCTTAGATGGGAAACAACAGTATAAAATATGTACAAACCTATAACACTTTATGACGACAATAAACAAAAAAAATAGCAACTCCTTTTGGAAACTTAAATGGAGAGATTTTTTTGCCGGTGAATAATAATCTTGTGAATGTCACATTTTTTCCGAAGATATCTTACAAGATACGCCCCTGACGTTGGTCACGGTTATGTCTGTCGCATGCCTGATCAGCTTTTGACAAATTATCCTCTGAAAACCTTCTAATAGTGTACGAATTCGCAGTAGACCATTGCCCAAAACCGCAAAAGGTAGAAAGAGGGTAGGGAGGCCTTAGCCCTGGCGGTGGGACACCACTCTCCTAATAAAAAATAATAAAAATCATCCCATCATATTGACTTCAGTCATAAAGTTTAACTATTAACCACTGTACAAATCTGCAGCGATGATCCAACCGGCATTTGCGCAGTGACCGAATATAATCGGTGCTGGCGCACGCGGTCTCACTTAACATTCCTATCGGGTCTTATTCGCATAATTACACGAATAAATCATAGAAAATCATCTATTATTATAGATTTGACGGCGATTATGAAAGGTGCTTGTGTTAGTTTAAGCTGGTCTCCACTGAATCCATGGAAAATATAGGTACCTACCGAGAAGATTCGCTAACATTTGCTTAAGAGACAATGTAACATTTTTTTTAATCATTTATGAAGGGGTTTGTACACTGCTACTTACCTACTAAGTATTTAAAATTACTGACGTGTTATATACAATTGAAAGCAAAAACCTCGACAGGAAAAACTTGAAATCATGATTATTGTCTCTCTTATTTTTATGTCATACAAATATATTTAAAATCCGTCATTAGCTGTAAGTTTCGAATAAAAATTTTTTGTATTAATTTTTAAGAGCTGTGGATTTTGTGCAAATAAAAATAAAATAAAATAAAATAAAAATTAATTTCCTATGTTAAAAAAATGGATGATATTATGGGCCAAAACCTTAACATACCGATACCAATATCACAATAGTACACCGCATTCCATCTTTTTGTTACCGCTTTAGATGGATTCACGTTACTTATTTATTAAGACATTATCAACCTACGCCGAGCTATGTGGGCCACCTCGTGAGTGAATATTTTTAGTTATCTTTGTCTATTTGCGAGACGGGCTCTGTCAAAATCACGTCTCGCGGTAGACATGAAATAATTACATTTACGCATGGACTTAAATCGTGAGACATGCCCGACACCAGAAAATTGTGGCATTATTTTGATTGACGTGACGTTGCGATGTAAAGCGACCGTCGCTTCATATTACAGGGCCTGGGGCTTTTTTCAGATTAAGACGAAGTAAGGTGAGGGATGTCTAACAATTTTAGTCTATGCATTTACGCATGGCATGTCAAAACGAAGAGCGATGCGGTCAATTTTTTTATTTTATTTTAGTTAATATTGAAAGGGTGTAACCATCTCCAATGTCACGATGTGTTTCTATTATTGAAAAAAATACAATATAATCAAACTTACTGCTTTTTATAAACCGGTAATTTTGAATTATTCAATATATGGTCCCTTTATGATTCAGAAGATAAATTTTCAATCGTTTTAGCAAATTCGGGAACTATTTCATAATTAATTACTTTCTTGCAGTAATTTTGTACTTTAGTACTCCTAATCTTTAATTTGTAATTATAACTTGTTAACAATTATGCAAGTTTTCAGTGATTAATTAATCAGATGAAACCTCACAAATCCATCACCAACACATAATGTAGGTTAAGGAAGACTACTGGTTTGGTTATTGCATAAGTTTGAGTGCAATGACCCTATTTCGGCCTTGGCAGAGCCGAACCGAATTTACACTGGTCTCACAAATTTGTTTAGAGCTTATCTACTCTTGTGGACAATGGCGCATTCTTCTTATAACAATGTCTTCTCTACTTAAACCAAATTGGTGTACTTCGAACGGAGTTAGTCCTCTTTGGACACCCATTTTTGGACACCACTATTATTATCTCCCCAAAAAAATCAAATAGGCTTGCCAAAAATGCCAATCGGTGCTCAAAGACAGATCGGTAGCCTAGTGGCAAGAGCGTCGCTTCACATGTGTAAGGTCGGCGGTTCAAATCCGGTCAGGCACGCACCTCTGGATTATCAAAAATCTATGTGCGTAATTTTATACCAGCTGTACGGTGAAGGAAAACATCGTGAGGAAACCTACACACTACGAGTAAGTGTGTGAAATGTAGAAGGCAATGGCAAACCACTCCATGAATTTGCTAAGAGAGTTGTTATATGTTTTATTTCATACAATGATCACGATCCTCAGTAATGAGGAATACGACTTAAGAAAGGAAGCTCAAAGTAGACTAGGCCAGATTCAAAATACGGGTGTTTAAAACTTGGGTGCTAAAAGCGGACTACCTTTTCATACATAGGCAAATAATCTAAGCTGCTAACTGATGTTTTGGACTTGTTGAACCCAAGAGTTCAACGAAGTAGCCTTAATTCGAAACAGTCAATAGCCTTGTAAGTATTCTGGCTCCCACGCGAAAAATTTGGTACACAACCATATTTAGAATGATGGCAGATATTACCTTGATAGTATGGACATTTAAACTACATATTTTAACTGGTATTTTATTGGAAATGTTGGATTTATTATTAAAGTGTTACAAGTAGTACTATTTATTAAACGTTTACAACTCATTACGTGCCGTCACGCCGTATTTTTTTATTAGAAATGGGAATCTCTGGAGGTAAATAAGTAATTCAATTTTTATTTTTAAAAACTACGTGGGAAGTTTAGTCACATGAGTTTGAAGTGAATTTTAATATTGTACGTTTGAAGAAGAAAAGACAGTTCTTTGTCTATACAAATATTATAAAGAGGAAAAATTTGATTTTTTGTTTGTTTGTATGAATTGAATAGGCTCCGAAACTACTTGGCAGATTTGAAAAATTTTTTCACTGTTAGAAAGCTACATCATTAAGTCCGTTTCAAGTTCTCCTCTGTGTCCAGAAAAGGAACATTGTGCGACCCCGAATTTAACGCGGGCGAAGCAGCGGGTGGCCGCTAGTAATAAATAATTGGATTGATAAATTAATGGCACTTAACTATGACTTCTCACTACCCGCCAAATAAAACAGGTAAACATATTATGTTTATGTTGCTCTCTTTAAAATATGCAGGTATAGCTAAATTGATATAATGAATGAAACTCCATTATAGCTTCTATAAAGAATGAGTCACACAAATTCTTTAGCAGAACACGTGAAAATGTTTACAAACGATGATAAATTGGCGACGGAATGTTAAAGGAAAACATGTCATAAGATTATGTAATACGGTGTATTTATTATCTACAAATATTTTTGCTGTCACGGTATTTCTAAACTAAGGTAGTTGAATTATAACTTGAAGATTCAACGGCCGTGTAATGTTGGTAACGCCTCGATGGTCTAGTGGTTTATGTACCGGGTTTTGGTCTCGAGGTTCGGGGTTCGATTTCTGGGTCGGGCAAAATTTGTGTCGACTTTTTGGAGCACATGGGTTTGTGATCACCAACCTGCATTTGGCAAGCGTGGTAAATAAGCCAAAACCCACTTTGTAACGAAAACATGATTTCAACTGATGATAATGGGAGATTTGGAAATCAGGAGCATAAAAACACTCACACTAGTGTGATGATAATAATAATGTAGACTTCGTTAGAGAAACATGAAAATTATATTAATAAATTCTTTGGATTAATATCTTAGCTTATAAATATATCTTAGCCACTACAGCCTTTAACACTTCCTTCATTGATATTAAGGCATCGTTACATCACAAGTACCGGCTTGCCAAAGTTGGTTTTGGCATCCACCCACACAGTTAAAACTCAGATCTCCAACGCCACTTAAACTATTTGACCAGCAAAGTGTTAAGGTTAAGATGTTGGCAAATACTTTATAGTAAAAAAAAAATAAAGTAAAGTAAAGCAAAGTATCAGCCTATTAATGTCCCACTGCAGGGCAAAGGCTTCCATGATTTGACAGCATCATTTCGTCACAAAGATGTTTTTTCTTAGTGATCACAAACCCAGGCTGTGTTCAGAAAAATCGACACACATTTTGTCCGACTTAGGAATCGAACCGAGGACCTCAAAACCACGGCCCTGTACTTAAACCACTAGACCATCGAAGCCTGTAAAAAATATGAGAATTTTTTAAATCAACATGTCGGTTCATTTACGTATGATTTTCAATCAGTCTCAACATTAGCTTACAATTTTTTCGATGAAGTAAAAAAATTACCAAATGGTCAGGAAACATTATGACAGATGACTTCCGTTAGACAACGATATACCTAACATAAGTCGCTAATTAATTTTAGAACGTTCAACTTTACGCGTGATTAACTTAAACTATAGTAGATTATGGTAAATATTGTGTCGAAATTCGCGCAACATCAAAAATAGGCCTTGTGTGTACAAGATTGCGTAGCCAACGTTGTAAAGTACACATCGAATGATTTATGGGGTGCCATCTGACAGTTTGTTGACCCTTTTGGGGAATCTTTATGGTACGCGGCACCGTACGCCACACAATCAACAATATTGAGGCCTGCGTGAACTCAATAATCGAATAAGACCGAAGATGTTTCGTTACCAATGCTCAAATTGCCCTAGATATCAGATAGGTACCGATATTTATAAAGTTTGATGGTCGTGCAATCGGAGAAGTTATTTAAAGGAATTTACTGCTTTATTTTATTTTTTTTATTGTGTAATAATATGATTTAAGATTTTCCGTGCCGTTTTTATCCAAAAAGTATTTAAGAATTGTGAGTTTGTGTTTCAATTACATTTAAATCCCTGATAAATATGGCACCAAACATGTAAAGACCCAAATTACCTATATAACTCACGAAAAACTTAATCGAAATAGAAATATTTAACCCTATTTATAATGATTAGGGCCATAAAGGGCATAGCCTAAAATTGGCGTCTTTTTTATTCTCGCGTCTAGCAACCAAACTTGGTTATAAATAGTCTTACTTAAGTCATTACAAGCGATATTTGCACAGGAAGTATAGCTGTAAACTCAGTACGAACTAAGTAAGAAGGGCTAGAACTTACATTCCCATATAAAAATTTATGAAACGAGAAATTAACATGTTTGTTTACAAAAATTGTTGTCTTTTAATCGCAGGTAAAGTGAAGCCACTTTTGCACTGAAACATGTAGTTTATGTTGCGTGAGATCTTAAATACTACTTCCAATTTAGAATAATAGTGTAGCAAAACAACTCCTGTTCTTCTCCATGAAGTCATATTCCATTTCTCGTGCATTTCAAACATCCTACGCGTAATTTCTTGGTCTGAATTGCCAATAAATATCCTCCCATTATACCTTGATGTGAAATGCACGTATGAAAATATCACTACATTACTATGTTGTATAATGGTAAGTCTGTATTCTGTGTGTTCTTCTGTATGTCCCTATGTATGCTCAAAACTTTAAAACTACGCAACCGAAATCGGTGCGTCTGACAAAATACCACATGAATTTTCATAAGGTGATTCAAGAGGAAGATTGATAAAATATAGCATAATATTGTAGAGAAACACTGATAATTTTCGAAGATCGAAGATTTTGTGGTTTTGAGCACCTAGCCGTGGTCTCGACGTCCTGGGTTCGATCCCTGAGTCGTGTAAATTTGTGTCGGTTTTTCCGGACACAACAGGGTTTTTGATCACAAATCCGCATTTGGCAAACGTGGTGATTAAGCCAAAACCCATCTTTGTAAAGAATCATGATTTCAAATGATGGAGGCCTTTGCCCTGCTGTGAGACAATAATACTCGTATACTGATACTATACTTTTCCGTGTGAAGCCGGAGCGAGTTACTAGTATTGGATGGATTAGTAGCGAAATGAGCATTAGATGAATCAGTCGGCTGGAGATTCCGCGCCAACATTTCATTCGAACGATTATTATGAGTTATTGTGAAACATTAGTTGCTCCTGAACATTCGAACTAATCATAGGATGCAATTGGATCAGTCATTGACGTTGTGTGTATTATTACAAGATTATCGCATGCTGAGCATTGTTCAAAACAATATCTCTATTTTTAACCATACAAACGTTTATTTGGTTGTCCGTAAATCACGCTGAAACTGCAGAATTTTGACGAAATTTGGTATACAGGCAGGGTATGGGCTGACTTAGATGATAGGATGCTTTTTATTCCAAAATCACAATTCCTGCACATTACAACTTGGGGCTCTTCAAGGCCAGAATAAACGGGCTTTTCCCGAGCAAGCACGCTCCATCGTAGACCACATAGTTGTTTAACATCAGGCAACTTTGTGGTCAAGTGCTAGCTTAGTCCTAAATTAAAAAAAAAAATAAAAAAATCAAAAAGTTTTTAGCGCAGGCTTCAAAGATGCACTTATAAATCGTCAAAAAATTACATTTTACTATGATTGTACCACCGTCTTCGGAAAGCTATCATCTATTTCGATTAAATGCTCCCATGGGATAAAACAGGAATCTTGATAACACAGGCAAAGCCTACACCTAAAAGTAAAAATGAGTATTATAATAATTATCTTTTTCATTCTTCAATTAGAGCAAATGTTATGACAGATGAAATCTTCTATCGATTCTTGTTAAAAAATAAAAAATCGTTCAACATTGGCTCTCCACTTTTTAGGGTTCCGTAGCCAAATGGCAAAAAACGGAACCCTTATAGTTTCGTCATGTCTGTCTGTCTGTCCTGGCTCGTTCTCCGCCGTTTCTGAACCGATTGCCACGAAAATTGGTGGAGAGATGTATAGTGATAATTCAAGAATTTGTTTTTAAAATAATCGAAAAATAATTATTTTTACCC
The DNA here is from genome assembly GCA_958496325.1 of Nomophila noctuella. Taxonomy (NCBI): domain Eukaryota; kingdom Metazoa; phylum Arthropoda; class Insecta; order Lepidoptera; family Crambidae; genus Nomophila; species Nomophila noctuella. The sequence goes on from OY292498.1 coordinate 5,397,939, forward strand.
CCCCTCCACAGCGAAAAGTAAATTCGAAAAAAAAATTTCGACTTACCCCATCGTGTGGGGTATCGTTAAAAAGGTATTTTTAAATACAATAAAACTAGCCTTGAAACAATGTGGATCAAACACCCCAGTCTCGAGATATATTAATACAAAGTTAAAATTAGAGCGTCCCCCCCCCCCTTAACTTTTGAAATACTATTACAATAATTCTGAAAAAAATGTCCTGTATACCTCCAAGTAAGTACTTTCAACGAAAACTATAGCGAACTCTGTATCATACATAGTTATTTTTATACCACTCGACCAACTTATGACGTGCAGTTGCCCTTACTAAATGTTGTCTTAATCGGTCGGGCCATCTTTTAGCTACGGAAACCTTTCATGGGCGTGTCCGACACGCTCTTGGCCGGTTTTTTATTCATATTTTGGTGAAGGGGTTTGAATGTATTTTTTTTATTTTAAGAAATAAAGATTAATAACCTTAAATATTTTTAAAGGCTTGCAATTGTCATTGTCGTAAAACCACTGCCTTTTGAAGTTCACTTTACGAGAGTTTGACGGTGCACAACTGTTGCGTCTTTGAATTGTACTTATTTTTAACAAACGAAATAAATACTGAGCGAATATTTCAAACTTACGTAAACATTTCTGCATTCCTGTTGATATTCCTTGCTAATATTTGCACACTTTTCTTGGAGAGATGTGGGAAACACTTCCGATATTTAATGCAAGGTTTCTGCAAAGTTCAATGTTCTTGACGTTCTACATATTGTATATCATTAGTCTTGTACACAGCGGCGATAGAATCTTCTTATAAATAAAATAATAAATAAATAAATAAATAACTAATGAGAGAACTTGCCAATCGCCAAAAACCTTTTTACATATTAAAGTAGTTTATAAAAATCCCAAAAAAAAATATCACTGCAAATTATTATACCTATTTTCATGTTTGGATCAAAATACTCTAGCGGACTATTTAGGTTTGGAAACTAGAAATGTCAGAAATCGCAAAAACTGTAAGAAACAGTATCCGAGTATTTTCAGTACAAAATGTATGGGATAAGTTTTTTTTGCTATTTGCAAATCCCTCTAGTAGTTAGGAAAAATGAATTAACATATTGTAGGTATTTTATTAATATAAATATGAACCCCTATTTAAACACAAGAAGACAAAAGAAAATTCTGTCGACGCTGGGTTTTTTGCGTATGGATTTTGAGCCACAAATGTAACGTAGGTACACAACGCATTGAAAATAATATAAATTCTTACAAAAAGACACAACTGGCGCCATATCCTCACTCCGAAGGTCGCTCACGAGCTCCGAGCACTGGTGACTGTGGCATGCACTCTTCAAACAGTGCATCTGTTTGCTTTGACAAATATCGATGTTTGAATCAAAATACTCTATGGGACTATTTAGGTTTTGGAACTAATGTCAGAAATCGCATAAACTTTTCCCGAAAGAACCGTAAGAACTATCCGATTAAATAGAAAATGTATGAGTAATGGTTTTTTTGCGATTAGCCGATTTTCCTAGTAGCTAGGATTTTTTTTATCTCATACATTCTATGTATCTAATTAGTATAAATATAAAACTATTTAAGCGGACATAAGAAGACAGTCTACGTTGGGTTTTTTGCGTATGGATTTTGAGCCATCTCCTTTAACATTACAATTATTTCAGAACGAATGTAACGTACACAACGCATAGAAAATAATATAAATTCTTACAAAAAGACACAACTGGCGCCATATCCTCATTCCGAAGGTCGCTCACGAGCTCCGAGCACTGGTGACTGTGGCATGCACTCTTCAAACAGTGCTATCTGTTTGCTTTGCCAAATACTTGCATAATGTGTTTTGATAAAATGCTTCAGCACGCTATCAGCGTATTGTGTCAACTGTTTAAACTTTAGCAATTACAGTTCCATTCTCATTCGGGTGTTTGTCACTTTTGAAGACGTTTTTGAGACTGTCTCGTTAATTCCACAAAGTAGAATGCATATTTTACCGCTTATGAGAATTCAATGTTAAGTTTTGTCCGCAGTATCATAATATACGGTCGTACCATTGCGATTTTCTTTTGATATCCGAGATTTATACATTTTGTAATTATAAACAAGGAAATCATCATTTCATCTGGATTCAGGCAGTTTTCAAACCAGCATCTTGTGGTTAATATAAATATTTAAAGGTAAAATAAGCATTGTCATATGATTAAAAATTATTATACAAAAATCCGAAATTTTTAAAACCAAGTCTTTTACAGATTTGATTTTAAAAATTTCGGTTTGGAACGACCATTTGAATTTGACTTCGAAAATATTAAAAAAATAACTACACAATAAAACATCACAGTAACCATTATAACTTCAGCTTTTTCATAGAAGTGGAAGCTAAACACGCAAATGGGTCACCTGATGGTGAGCCTCACCGCCTCCCATGCACACACGACGAGATCAAAGGGTAGCAAATTCCACCTCTGAGGGATGAACAGAATATGCTCGCTTTTTATAAAGGCTTTTAGGTCTTACTAATCGTGGTTTGTAAATACCGCTGCAATAATTACCTGAAGAAATTGTAATTATTGCCCGCCAGTCAATCAGTTAATTTGGGTGAAACTTATTGGGTTGTTTCGACCCGCCACGCGTTCTCACGGACTATAGACATAAACTACCCTTTCAAACTACTTTATCTGATCGAAAAACCGCATGAAAAGCGTTTGCGTAGTTTTATAGAATAAGGCATGCCATTGATTAAACGTACATTAAACAGAGAAGCATGCAATAGCAATAGGAACAGGCAGAACAATGCCACTTTGTTTTATACTATGTAGTGATGTAGCTTTCTTTCTTTCATTCTCTGTCTGAAATCTGAAAAATAGGAACGATTAGTTACAATAATATACGCACCAAAACGTTTCAACGTGCTACACGAAAATTGCCTCTATTTGTTTAATAATAAATGGTAGAGGTAAACATTTGCGTTGCACACTAACACGGTAGCACAGTATTTCAAATAGACTGAAATTGGATGTTGTATGACGTCAGAACAAACATTGTTAATTGGACGGTATCAAAATAAATTTCACAGTACAATATTGCTGCGTATATTATTTGATATGAATAGGAAGTGATATATGATCTGGTTGATGCAGAGGAAACGATCAAATTAACAAATCTTGGAAGGGAGATGTTTTAAAATGTGAATAGTCCGTTGTTTTGATAGAATCACAATTTTTTCAACCCATATGAGGCGACTTGCTTACACGAAAACACGAATTTTTTAAGTGTCACTTAATTTCGGCTTTAAGAAGTTATTATAATACAAAGTTCAGAGTAAAACAAAGTTATATGCAATTCAGTATTAAATTTTAATGAAAAGAAGCCAAAATTATTCCAAATAAGTCATCGTCAAATAAAATATCTACTTTTGCTAAGTGTACTCACAAAAATAAATGAAAACATTATTCATTCACATTTCAATTTGCGATAAAAGCTTTCAAATGTGGCTTTTTATATTCAACACATTCTGATAAATTGCCCCGAGTTGAATGGCAACTATTTTGTGTTCGTTCACTCCAAATATTTGTATCGCGCTGGCTTTCAATGCAGTAATATTTCAATATGCTTTCAAAATGTTTACAAATGTTGAAGTATTTTTCTAATACAAAAATATACAAAGCAAATTAGGCACATTTACAAAACTACATTCATGATTGTTCACTATTTAAAAGTACTGATTCAAACGAAAAGTACATTGTTATCTTTTCTAGGCAACCCATGTGCATATGCAATGTCATTATTGACATGTTAAATTATGTATAAACTATGTTTCATCCCATAAGCATCTCGAAGGTTCGTTCGATCGTAGACTAAACTACTTAGTTCCTGAGATAAAAAAGCTTTACTACATTAATATATAGATTGTCTTTTCTTACTTTGAGACAAAAGGATTGAAGACATTGAAGGATGAGATCCAAAAGTCAAGGAATCAAATCTGTTAACTGCAACATCTGAATAAACATAAGTAAATGCTTCTCACTTAGCGTGATGGACATTTCTGAGCCATCTAAAGACAAAGACGAATAATCGGAATCCAGCTGTACCATCTCATGCAATATCGATTCCATTTCCGATAGTAACTGAATGTGCTTTTAACATCGAGTGAGTATCCACGAGAGGGAAATTGTCACACGATTGCAGGGGGAAATTGACAGATTTTGTAGCAGGACTTAAATTGCCCTGTCAGTTATTCCCGAAAGAACTCGGTTTGTATCTGGTAAAACTATGTTGAGTAATTTAAGTTTGAAATGTCAAAGCCGGACTTGCCAAATCCTGGATCTTGATCCTAAGCGTTCTTCGATTCAACTCCTGCGGTTTTCTTCCTGAGCATGAAGTCATACAGCTTTTGGAAAATTAGCCGATCCGAACCCAGTGCGTACGCAGCGTACCCTGATTTGATAGACAAGGTGATGATTTCATACAATCTAGATTTTTGAATTCAACATCAACATCAGCCATTAACTGTCCACAACCGAACATAGGCTTTTCAAGGGCTCTCAATCTAGCACTATCCTCGGCAACTTAACAATACGGTTGTTGACTGACAGGTCAGGTCAGGTGACAGGAATTACTCACTTCTATTAAACGTCAAAAAAGTAAGCTTGTAGGGAAAATTGTATGAAATACTAAGCTTTGACGTCACAACTTAGTATTGTCAAATGAAAACTTTTTTAGTTCCGATTAACTGTAATAATTTGTTAAAAGCGCAAAAGTTACTGTGTTATAAATGATAAGTGATTATTTATTAATTACTTCTTCAATGTAAGAGTTTCATAATTTATTTTGAAGTCAGTCGTGTACCCAATTCATCTATTACCCACTTGGGAATTGGAAAGAAACTTCTCCTCCACAAAGTGTCTTGTCTCTGTCATCAAAGCGACTCGAATGATGACCACTTAGCCCGTGTGATCTGGAAGGGCACCGTTGTTTACTCAGCTGTTATCATCACGGCTCCATTGCTGGGCTAATTACACCTGTCCGTCAAGATATCTGCCTATCGGCCGCTCGGCGGGTTAAGGGAAATGTATTAGAAACGTTAGGTTTGAATGTTCGAGCATACGGAGTTTGTTAGGAGTTAACTGGGTTGGTAAGGTTTAAATAATTACGAGTAGTTGTGAAAGAAGCGTTTTCTGATATAGAATGTGTTATTATTAGATTTAACTATCTAGTATACTTCTATCTATACTAATATATAAAGCTGAAGAGTTTGTTTGTATGTTTGTTTGTTTGTTTGTTTGTTTGTTTTGAACGCGCTAATCTCAGTAACTACTGGACCGATTTGAAAAATCATTTTTGTGTTGGATAGTCCATTTGATGAGGAAGGTTTTAGGCTAATGGAAATCGAAATCCACGCGGATGGAGTCGCGGGCGGCCGCTAGTTAGCTTAATATTTGTAGGATCTATATGTATCTTATATGTCTTTTAAAAGGTTATAGTCTTACTTATAATGTTCATGAATCTGAAGATTTGAAAGGAAGAAAATCGATAGTTAGTTGCGAATATTTAGGTTATTGTTGAAAAATAACTGTTTTATAGGCTAAGTTTCATTCGTTTTATCAAATAAAATTGAATTACTGCTAAAAACAAAGAATAAAAGAGCTGGAATTCGGTCAATCGGGCATCTGCACTTTCATCTTTTATCTGCAAGAGATATTATTCCTAAAACTTCAGATGCATCACGTAAAAACTTCATAAAAACGCATTTTACTAGAAACTTGCAAACGCCTTGACACTATAACTTGATGGAATGATTATGATTCTAAGAAGCTTCACACGTGCTAGATTAAAACAAAAAAATAAAAAATTAAATGATGTAATTTTTTTTCTCGCAGATAAAAAAACCTGATATAATTGTACCATAATCACCATATTCCGAAAATGTTAATTGACATTTAGCTGACCCGGTGAATTTCGTGTCATTACGTTTGACAGGCAGGGCCTTTTTGCTCGCAACCTTTTCCTATTTTCATAGTGTTTAAGCCTTCCCTTGACTTCCACAGTTTTTTAAGACCGAAATTAGTCAAATTGGTTCGTGCGTCTTTGAGTTTTAGCAAGACTGGCGAATAGCAATACATTTTAATTAAATAGATTAAAGTCCTTTGCAGAATACTAGAATTAACACTTTGAAATCAAACCAACCGAGCCTACGAGTACGTGTAACTGTAGGTGCCTCCATACTCCTTTGCGTTTATTTGTTTTAATAATTATCCCCGCATATAAATAGGTGTGAATGACGTATTCATATCGTATAGAGATATTAAAGTGTGACTAAACCTTATGACAAGCATGAATATCTAAACATGCGTGCATAAATGTGCGTGAAAATCCTAGTCCTTTCATATTATTAAAATAGAACAAGGGTAAAGGGCAACATTTGCTAAGCTATTTATGGCTTCTTATGGCTAAAGCGTTGGGTAATATTAACGACCAATGAACCAATATAAGGACACTGAAATCATGACTTTATTTCATAAGTAAGTGCTTAAGTACAGAAAAGAAAGCCTTGATTTTCCTTCGATTTCATAGCTGGTTGTCTCAATCGAAAAAACACCGTGAATTTATTAGCTATTAGAATATAAGAGTACCTACATTTGCTAAGTTTTACTTTGTCAGCATACCATGTCTTAAATTGTTGTAGAACATGGAAATTGCTTACCATCAGATGAGCCTCCCTTTTATTTACTTCCCCTTTTCAAAGAAACGTCAGTCAGCGTATAAAAAAGGAAGCTGTGGAAGCGTGCTGGGCCCGTAACCTGTTTTAATTAAACTACTCTGATTAATTACTTAGTTTTATTTGAACAGAATAACACAAAGCAAAGATAGCGCAGAACCGATCAACGAACGACAACTGTCTCTATGTAAAAGAACGCGTCAATTTCAAACTATTACAACAGATATAGAAGCAAGACTTAATGTAATACTAAAACTAATGTAGATTATGAACCGTAACATTTTGTACAAGTAATTTTCTTGATAACTCTAGTCTAACAATTTACGTGGAGACAAAATAAAGACAGTGCAATTGCGTATTTACTAATCTCCAACTAAACTAGGCTATCGTTTGACTGCATCAGTGGAATTAATTCAGTCTGAGATGATAAGGGCTTAGTGCATCAGTATGCGACAGCCCACCAACGGTAAGATCGCGAGACCAAATCGAATGCTTTCAATGCTTGAATGCTAATAAATTAGAAGAAAGGATGCCTCACATTCTGTTGACTTTTTAACGCTGCTTAGCGTTAAATTAATTACAATCTGTTTTGTATTTTTATCAACTTTTCTCGTTCGTTGATCCTAATTGCTGATTGTTGATGGATTGAGCACTCAGCCGAAACCTAAGGTTTTAAGTTAACTAATGATATTATTCTGAGGAAGTAGAAGATAAGCCATAATTAAGGACGATGAAAGAGCGCCGCAGGGGTTTTAGTGGGTATGCCTTAGGGAGATCCCCACATAAACGGGTATGCATAAGGTGGCATTTTATCTGGGACAAAAAAATAGTGTTTGGGCCCTCTTTGGAGAATTAAAACTGCTAGCAAGGTTAACATGTTGATCAGTCCTCTCTCTTGTACTTTTTTAATTATATGTGCACAATATCTGTATCAGCTAATATTTTCGAACTATTTGTCAAAGCAAATAAAATTTATTTTAATAAAGGAAAAGGTACAATGTAAGTATACAGTTGATAGAAGATAAACCTGTCAACGTACCCGCAACGCCTTTAATGCGGTCCAACTATGATGGGAATGTGCAATTTGACACCACATGCCGACTTTCCGTTACGCACTACTGGAGTTACCTTTGAATGGCGCCGGCTTTAGATGATAGAAAGTCACCATTTTTTTAAGGCTAATCTATTAAAAAGCTGTACTTGACATTAAACATTCCGCCGCGTGGCAAAAAGGGCAGGGTGGAGTCTAAAAATAAATATAAAGCGATGAAATAATATATTCTCTCATCACTCGATAATCGAAAATCTATAATATATAAAGCTCGATTTCTATATCTATAAAACTCAAAGGTGACTGACTGACTGACATAGTGATCTATCAACGCACAGCCCAAACCACTGGACGGATCGGGCTGAAATTTGGTATGCAGGTAGATGTTATGACGTAGGCATCCGCTAAGAAAGGATTTTGATTTATTCAACCCCCAAGGGGGTAAAATAGGGGATGAACGGTAGTATAAAACTTTGTCAATGTTAAACCTATCGGGCTGCTATTTTGCATACAAAAGGCTACTATGACGTAGGCATCGCTTAAGCAATTAATTGATAAATTAAAATCCCCAAGGGGGTAAAATAGGGGATGAATGTTAGTATGAAACTTTGTCATTTTTTAACCTATCGACTTGAGACTTTGCATTCATAAAGTTACTATGACGTAGGCATTGCCTTATCAATGAGATTGATAAATTCCTACCCCCAAGGGGGTAAAATAGGGGATGAACTTTAGTATGAAACTTTGTCAATTTTAAACCAATCGGGCTGAGACTTTGCATATATAAAGCTACTATGACGTAAGCATCGCTTTAGCAATCATATTGATAATTTCTAACCCCCAACGTTAGTATGAAACTTTGTCATTTTTTAACCGACCGGGCTGCGACTTTGCTTTCATAAAGATAATATGACGTAGGCATCCCCTTTTAAAGATTATTTGAGAAATCTACCCCTAGCGGGAAAAATAGGTGACAAAGAAACCAAAATCCAAGCGGACGAAGTCGCGGGCGCCCGCTAGTTAAAAATAATTTAGGTTCGGTTAGATTTGAGATTTAAAGGTATTCAGTTCGATTGCGGTAAGATCGCGAGACCAAATCGAATGCTTTCATTTCTTGTATGCTAATCAATGAGAAGAAAGGGTGCCTCACACTCTGTTGACTTTAGTATTGAATTGAATTTAGTACATACCTACATATAGTGCTTAGCGTTAAATTAATTACCTACTAATTGTTTTGTTTTCGTACAAGCTATTTTCGTTCGTTAATTTTGTGGATTGAGCTCTCAGCCGAAAGTAACGGTTATTAACCAATGATAATAATTAATCTAAGGAAGTAGAAGATATGCCATGTATGCACACACGTTGGTGAATTACCTATGTTCCTGTCAATCTAGCCGAATATGGCTGACATTGGGCTAGATTACAACCTACGGTTGTAACTCTTTTCCCACACTGAGACCTATTTGTCTTTGAGTCAAAAATAGATATTAACCTTCAAAATGGGGAACCTTTTTAAATGAGTCAAAAAAAGTGATATTCAAGTTTCACTTTAATTAAATCCGTGATGGAGATCGCCTTAACTCACCACAGCTGCAAATGCACAATAATCGGGCCGCGTCGGAAGCGATTTCGATGCATTCTCGGACTATTTTGTCAAGTCTCCGCACTAGTTTATTTGCGTACCATATTGTGTTATTTTAGGTGTACTCTACTTGGTTCCTGATTCCAATCTCATCTGATTTTGCCCTTTTGGATTAATTATATTGTTATCCTTTATCGTCTCAACTACGTTGAGTAAATTGGTAAATTATAACAAAATGGAAAAGCGGACTGTCATCAACTTTATTGCCTTTTGAAACAAAGATTTTTTTCTTCTAATCTTTGATGCATCAGTTTACATTCGTACGATATGGGATAAAAATAACCAATGTGTGAGATGATACTTACATTTTTTTTTCCTAGAAATAAGACAACTTAATAGTTTTGTGGCGTTTTAAAAAAAATTGCTAACTCAAATACGTACAATTAATTAATGTAAACAAAAAATCTAGAACAAAGATAGTTCATTGATAATAAACACAATCTATGTATTCGACAAGATAATAAACACGAAGTGCAAAAAAACCACAGGAAGTGCCAATCGCTTTCTAAACGTATCCTATAATGTGATGTATTTCACCGTAATTTTTAATTATTTTCGTAAAGGCCACGCATTGACGTCACAGTTTATTACCCCCCTCCGTCTGTCCCATAGAGTACAGATTTATGGAGCCCTGATGGGGAGCACCGCGGCCACAGTCCACACACGGCGGCCGCCCGCGACAGATAACCGCGCGCCTCGGAAAATTGCCGCGAAAATGCCGAACGTTACTCGACTGACGTTTTAGTTTTTTTATGTTTTTTTTCGAACGCGGTTGTTTTCAGCCAGCGGTGTTTGTGCAGTGATTTACGACTATTGATTTAAATTCTGTATGTGAACCTTTTTTGGCGAATTGTTACGTCTCTATTTTTTTCAATTTGGATATGCCAACTTTTTTAATTTTAGAAATGCAGTGTTATTTTGTTTTTTTTTAGTTTTTAAAAAAAGCCCAGTTTTATTTCAACTCAGGGTCACGGTTAACTTTTTACTAGCCGTAATTTTTAGTGATCTCATAAAGATTTATCAAATACCTAATAAAATGTATCTATAAATATTAACACCTCCTCGTAAATACATAATATCATGTCTTGGAAAAAAATTAATGATCCGCATAACTTGCGTTAGTTCTGTCGGCTTATAAATAATGTACCGAATTAATATTATCTGCCAAGATAAATATTTAATTAAATTATACTCATTCATTTTCTCACCTAATATATTTGCTTGTTTAGATTAGCTGACGATTTCTTCACGCTATGATCTTTTTTTATATTGTCCTGTCAACTGGTGTGATAAATCCCGGTGTCTTGTGCACGTGAGTAATGGGCCCTAAATAAACGACTGCATAGCTCTTATGCACTGAAGAATATAGTTTAAATTCGTTTGACAGGAAACGTAGCGAAGTTTTGTTATTTTGAAGTCAAAACAAATTACCATTGAACGACGGAATACCGATTTGTTACAACGTGTAATAGTAATCAAATGTATTTTCTCTACAATGTGTTACAGTGGAGCGATAACGCCTAGCTAAATATGCATTTTGAATGGGTAAGTGCGGATCTTAGTCATAAGTTCCGAATAATGAGAATAATATCTTTGGGACACGATGGAATCAGCTATGTAAAATTTTGTTCCGGTCTCTTTGGTTGGGAATTTTCGAATTGGATTGTTCAAACTATTCTTCATTGAAGCACTTATTAATCGTTAAAACTTAAGAATAACGACTCGACCACCGATTCTGAAGGCAGTGACTAGCGAGAAGAATCGGCAGGAGTTTCGACAGTAGCTGTTTTCAAATGCCATATATTTTATTTACAATGGTAGTCATACTAGTCATAGTTAAATCAATTTAAAAAAATAAAATCAAACTTATAACTTTAATTTATAACTTCCAAATATCATTTCATATGTCCACTAATCGATCATTCACCTGCAAAACATCTGCCAATGTCAATGCATTGGCAGTGACGGGAGATTAGCAATGATTTCTTGTAACCAGTCCAATCTGACTGTGCCAAACGGTATTGAACTCAGAAAGAAGCTATAACTCATACTTCGTACTTTATACGGTTCAATCATAATTATCTATGAAGACTTGTCTGAGACATTGCAAATGAAAATTGTAATTGACATAATTTAAACGGTATGATTACACCAGATTGTCCCACCGAGCTGTGTGCTACTTTTACTATATATACTATATAGCTTGTCTGTACTAGCGGCCGCCCGCGACTCCGTCCGCTTGGGTTTTCGCATACATAGTGTTATTCTATAGCTGAAAGCCTTCTTCATCAAATGCACTATGCAACACAAATATTTTTTCAAGTTATAGATTATATTATTCATGTTAAAGAAAGGAATCCTTTTTTTTATACAATAAAAGATACGTTACTATTAAAATACTGCTTTAAATCAATAATATATTTGCCATATTTCCAATACTTGGATAATTCTGTAAGGTCAAAGTACGTTAAGCTGAAAGGTGCTCAGTCATATAAGGCTTACAGTCCGACTTGACTTTAAACCCAAGGTACTGTATGTCATAATTATTAATAGTTATCTCATTAAATTCTTCTTCGCTTAGTAAATCATATTTCAAAAATCCTTTGATCTGCATGTTTCAAGGGTACGAGACAACGTGATAGTAGGAATTAAGGTTTCACAAGAAAATTCTTCTCAGTTGTATCTACAGCTGCCCAATTTTTTGATGTCATCGTTTAGATGTTATCTTTCGTATTTATTTGTTTTAAAGTACATAACTCCATAAGCAAAAGTTCGTAGTTATAAGGTGTAGCTTTGTAAACAACAAACAGCTATACAAGATATAGCAGCGTGTATAAACAGGCACATGTGAACATAATATTTTCTCACTCACGAAGCTACATCGATACGCATAACGGTGTTAACAAAAATTAACAATCAGTAATTTGATTGACGGTCCGGGATATGCACCAAGGACCAATAAATACATGTTTCCCTTTATAATGTAGCTTCTAGCTACTGTCCAACAACTAGGAAGGAATCTAAAAAATATTATTGCCATAAGTAATATTACTTTTACGATATTTTACAACATCCCGTATGGTAAGGTAACGGTTTCTACTCGATGGTTATTATAATGATGTGTTGCGAGCAGGACGCGCGTACGCACCTAACGAGCAGTTTATTGAGATATTACAAAGAAACAATATTTATCATGTGGATTATAAGGATATACCTAACCTTTCTGGATCATTCGTTCTTAGTTTGGGTTTGAATGTCTTTGTAAATGCTATGAGAAATTGTCCACCATGAGACACATTTTCTGAACAATATGTCAAAAATTCGTCAAACTGCACGCAAAAAAGGGAATTAATGTTTTAAATTAAGTTGGAGTTAAGATTATTTTTATTCCAAAATGAAGAAGATGCCAGCACATTTGAATTAAACAATCTAGATATAAAATTTGCATTTACATGCTAATTTTTAATTATTTTCGAAGGAAATATTTATTAGTTTTACTTATAAAGCAATATACGTTAGGCATTACGAAATTTACCAAAGCTTCGTAACTAAGCCATTAACTAAGACTAAGACCAATAAATCATATCGCCTTAATTTGCACGAGTAAATGAAAATAATAATGTAAGGATACCTTTATTGTAGGAAAATACTAGGCTGATATTACGCGACCAAAGTTCGGCAGCAATGCATTTTCTACACATAATTACACGTCATAATTTCGGCATAACGTGTCATCTTCCATTTAAAATACATTGCAGGCGTTGTGTGATTCCATACTTACTCGTATATATTCAATTCACATCTAAAAACATTCGAAAAAATGAAATCCGAAAAACATTTGAATATGCGCACTAGATAGTCTTCGTGACCTAGTTACCGCTCACTGATAACAATTTAGGTAGATAAGTGATAACAACCTTACCTACGATGACATTGGGTAGTTAACCTTGCCGACCATTTTTCTATTTGTACAGATCCAATGAATGTAGAGCTGTCGCATCTGCTATCCGAAATGTCTTATTTGTTTCTAAAAGACTAGCGAGCCGTCCCGGCTTTGCACAGGTGCAACAACATTAATGTAACTTATTTATTGTAACGATATTCATTATCAAAATAAAGGAAACAAATCAAAAATAATTTGTTTCGACACAATTTAATAAACATTATTATGATTCGAATATTTTGAGACTAACAATTCTTGTACTATGTATGTATATAATGTAGAATTTTAATGTCTTCATGGACTTTGTAATTTGAGTATGTAATTGTTACCGATTTAACTATTTAAATATCCTAGCATCTCAGTTTTATCTTTATCATTACGGCTTGTCATATCATAGTAATGTTTACTCGTATGAGTAGAGTATATGTGTATATTATTATTACATTTTAAAGGGATGCGTGAGTAAGAGGCACTATTTTTTTAATGGCAATCTTTATAATGATTCAATGAAGCTAAAGAGTTTGTTTGTTTGAACGCGCCAATCTCAGGAACTATTGGTTCACATTGAATAAATATGTTTGTGTTATATACTACATTTAAAGAGGAAGACTTTAAGCTATAGTACAACGACGTGTGCGGAAACTCACGCGGAAAAAGTCGCGAGCGGCTGCTAGTCTAATATAATCGTCCTTCAATAAAAATATAAATAAAGCTTGCAGAATATCATGCGACAGTCGACAAACAACTTTTCTTTCAACAAAAAAAATATAATAAAGTGTCTTTTATAATTAGCGGCAAGCGAACTTCAAAACTTCACGGTAATTTGACATCGCCACGCTAGAAGGGAGATACCTAAAGTGTCGACACCTACCTCGTTTATTATTTAATCTATGACACCTCGAGATAAACGAAATGGGCCAATTACAAAATATAATAAACATTGCGAGGCTCGTCCTCGGGCCCTAAGAAAAACAGTTTGCTTGCCCTCGATGCTCGAAAAGGGATCGTTATCTTGTGTCAATTTGCGAGATTCTACGGTGTAAAATATCTATTAAGCTTTAGCGATGGAATAATCCGATCCTCGAATAATTATTTTCTCTTCAGTCGCGCCCTTGGAGGAAGAGTAATCAATATCGTTTAACTCGTACTTAAAATCTTGTCTAATTATTTCCAATCAAAGTTATGACATGCCAATCTTTAAAGACGAAGTGGCAAGTAGATGTTTTATGATTCCGGAAGGGAACATCAACAATAAAATTGATGATGATGATGAGGATGACTACTATTACAATATCTGTGATCCTAACTTTTACCTTGATAGGTACAAATTAATGTAGCGAATAATCGTGCGTTCTTATCAATTACTATTGCTCCAATGGATTCCAGTTTATGGACAAATAAGAAAAAAAGCGGATCCTGGACTCCAAGGCAATGGCCGAGGATGCGACCGGCACAAACGCTAGGATGATGATGATGGACAAATAAGAAAAAAAAATGATTTATCAAATTCCAAATTTCTTTTTATTTCCTTAGACTTAATTCTAATTTATACACAACAGCCGAGTCCTTTTTTTATTAAATTAATGTCTAACCCAAGAGAGTAATGCAAATGGCATCCGATTAATAAAGGGTGTAAGCCAAGGAGGGGTGATAGCTCCCATATAATATATTTTGATGACCTGTAAACATAATTCTATATAATTGAAATAAAGTAAGATGTCCGTTACTTTATACATCAATCATAGAAAAAAAAACGTTTTATACTTACCTTCATTCATTATATTATACTGATTTACTGATAACGACAAGAACGGAGATAAAAAATAATAACTTGTACGAAACCATTATATTTTATTATACTATGTTATTAGCGCCTATAAAACGCGGTAGTAAGTGACAAAAGTCAAAAAACACATTACTCTGTTGTTAAAAACTATTTTTACCTATAATTGGTCCGTACGAATATTATTCGATTTTTTAGACTTTAGGGTTGCTAGTTTAGAAAGTTTTGATTAGTCACATTATAGATGTGGCCGACTTCTTAATACATTGATTTGTTATTAGGTCACTCATTTGCACTAGTTTTTTGCCAGGTGAAGGCTGACCAAGCGACCAATGTCCTACTGCAGTATACAGTTTGTAGATTACAAAAGACGTGCGGGCCCATTATTTTCCGTTTCTAGTTATGTGATGACCCTTAGATTATTATTACTTAGAAAATCAAAGTTATATTAACCACAAATATTTTAATGGGATACGGATGTAGACGAACAAGCGGGTCACCTGATGACAAGTTATCACGGCTGCCCATGGACATCAACAACCATAGAAGGATCGAAGAAGCGTTGCCTGCCTTTAAACATCCTCCCCATCTGAGCTCTGGCGACCTTACTCACCAGCAGAAATACAGCACAATAGTAACGCAGTGATACTTCACTGTGATCTTAATTCTACGTATGACATAAATATTTTTAAGTCAATAATGTCTTATATTTTAAATCCTCCTCCTCTTTAAGTGTCAACCTTAAAACATAGAGTTACATACACCCAGAGGCGTTTCGTGATCACACTCAACTGCTACCTCATTAATAAAGAATCACTTAACAAATTCTTTATCTAATAATCGCCGATCGTGTAGATATTAACCATTATAAGTATACATATTTAAATTTTACACTAACATTCTAACATTAGGTTATAATAAATTTTGATTTGCGTATTTAGACATTGTTATATATGTAATACCATGTTATTATGCATTTTTTATGTTTTATTAGCGGTCACGCGCTACTTCGCCTGCGTGGATTTTAGATCCCTTCTTTCGCAATAAAAAGTAGACTATGTTCTTTCTCAGGGTCTAAAAATTTTCTGGATTAAGATTATGATATAAGTAGGAATAAGGGACCGGGACCGTTAATTATCTTTAACGGAATGGTAAAAACTTTTAAAAATGTTATTAAAAAGTACCTTAATGATTTTCAGGTACAGTTAAAAATTTATAGCATGACAATGAAAGTATTTAGTAAAATTTCTAAACGAAACGACATAATACCTAAAAATTTTACATTACGTACCATTGTTTCATTCACCATTCCTTTCGTCCATTCATATGACGGACGCGTTCTTCATTCAACATTCAACAAATTTTAGTCGTTATACTAAAAGGTCGGTTGTGTTTACACAACAAATATCGGAATCGGAATACTTCACAGCCTTGGAGCAATGATAACATTCTTAAAAACTCTTGCTGACAGACGGAATGAATGGCAAACATGGAAAGGCACTTCCATGTGGAAAAAACAAACATTTATTTCGATTAGAACTTATTATTTACGAGAAATTTTGTTGTGAAAGAAAATGTGTACGTCATTTGAAAAGTAAATATTATGTAATACTTAAAACTACATAATTTATGTACTCGTAGTATAAATTGTAATTACTAGCATTAGTCGTAAGAAAACTGTTACTAACACAATTATGGGCTCGGCCTGAAATAAATTGAATTGAATTGAAATAAAACAAAGTCGCTCACTTCTCGTCTGTTACATTATATGCTTAAAACCTTAAAAGTTCCCAACCGATTTACATGCGGTTATTTACATCATCCAGAGTGATTCAAGAGAAATGTGTATAATACATGCATAATATTAGTAGAGAAACACAAATAAATATAATTGCACACGTGCGAAACCAAGGCAGGTCAAAAGTAAAATATAAAATAGAACTTCTTTTTAAACGCACGTAAGATACAAACATCACGATAATCCAAAGGCACGTTCATAACGATTGTATTTAAACCATTAATAGCAAATTATTCCGATACATATCAGTTTTAGAGTGGAACACATCAATACTGTATTATTATTTGATTGAATCAATCAAAACACGAATCATGACATCATTAGGTAATAAAATCTGCCGTAAAATGTTGCTATTTACTGAAAACATTATGTGAATAACAATGAATTTTATTGTTATGGTATTTTGATATGAATCTATGGCTGCGAAGCTGTCGTATCAGGTTTAGTTAATTCAGAATACTTGATTATGTACATAACATTTTAATAAAAGTCTCTTCACAGTAGTGAACAGACGTCATGCCTATTTAAATTAATATTGCAATGTTTGACAAATATGTAATTAAATATGTTTTAATCCCGGGCCTTAAAATTGGGATATGGAGATTGAAACATATACGAAGAAAAACATTAAATCTTCCTAATATCCATGAGGCCCCGGATGCTACCATTATTATAACTACCAAACCCAATGTGGTAGTCAAAATTGACGTTTATTATAAAGTTGTTAGAAAAATATTCAATTATTCTCGCCGATCCAACATCCTTTTAGAATACCTGCTCCATCTACATTATTTATTAAAACCTTGCCAAAAATCTATTAACACGGATAACTTATCAGGACCATAAACAATAAGTGCTAAAAGAATTTCATAATTGAGTGGTCAAATAACCGTCGAAGCGACCGCATTGGCCGTCGTAAAGATGGACATAAAAAATAACGACTTTAATTTATGGTTTTCCTAAAGAAGTTGTTCTAATGCAGAGATTAGTATCGTAGTAAAATATTAAGAGAACAAAGCACTGATCGATCTGGCTTGGCGCCAAACGAATTAGGCAATAGGGATGTCAGTTTGAATGGAGCATTTAGTGAATATATTTTCTTCGATTATAACTTTCCAAATTGTATTGGCCGAGGGGTGACTGAAAGAGGTCTATAAGGAGAGCGACTTGGCTTGTTTCGCTTTAAAAAAATTAAACGCTGCCTATACTAAATCCAGCACTTCACAAGGTATTCCCACTGTAAATGTGTCTAGCCTGAAAGCATAAAACTTAAATAATAAATGATAATGTTTATTCCACAAAAGACATAGGTATATACACTTTTAAAAACAAAATGTCTTGAGCACTAAAAAACAATTGTCTCCATAAATGTTTTTTTTTTAATTTGTCCCGTTTGTCCTCTCTACTAGCGCTACGGGGAACGACTGGGAAACAGTACTTAGTTCCTTCTAACTTGACTTGAAACTAGTTTCAAAAAACGTAAGTTAACACGTTCTATTTATACGTTTTTCTCTCAACCATACTCATTCACCACCTGCCCTTGCTCACGATTGACACGCAGAAGTGTCACAATATGTCTCGCGTATGTTGGCAGCCCTACTGTTCTCATTCACCCATTCATACTAGTAGTGGCATAGATCTAAATCATTGGTACTCAACCTTTTTTATATACGGGCCTCAAACCCGTTTTAGTCATGGTGTCGCGGGCCGCAAGCAAACATTACCGTAGGAGAGCCGGAGTGATACCACAGCCTTACAGAAGGCACTGGACGCCCAACTCCCCTCCTCCCTATTTTTCCTCTCCCCTTCCCCTCAAAAACCAGCAGCGCACCTGTGGGGCTTTGGTCTTGCAGGTGTCGATAGACGGTGGTTATCGTTATGTATTTCATTTCCAAAAAGACGATTCACACGGGTACATAGACCCAAAAAAAGTCAGTACATAATGTGTAGCATATAAGCATTTCTTTTGATATTTTTGGGGAGCAATGCTCCAAAATTCCGCATATTCCTTGTTTTCCCTTTTTTTTAAATAGAGCTTCTAGGTTGGTATCGTCTTTAAAGTCGAAAAATTCATCGAAATTTATAATAGTTCACAATTATCTCTAATTGTACGTGGGCCACTAATAAAGGCCCAGCGGGCCACATGCGGCCCGCGGGCCGCAGGTTGAGTATAGCTGATCTAAATCAATACTAATATAATAAAGCTGAAGTGTTTCTTTGTTTGAACGCGTCTATCGCAAGAAATACTGGTTCGATTTGTAAATACCTATTTTGTGTTATATGTTCTATGTGACAAGGAAGGTTTTATGCTTTCATCATCATCATCATCATCATTGGCCTTTACGTCTATTTCAGACGATTTAATCATTGTCATGCTAATTGCTATAGTATAACAGAAATCAATGCGTTCGGAGGCGCAGGCGACCCTAATCGTTACATATGCCCTCACCATACTGCGACACGCTCTGAAATTGGCACTAACTTTTTTAGCGACGGTCGCCTTTTTATCGCAGTGACAGCATGTTGAAACGTATGTCATGTCAAACAAAATAATGCCACAGTTTTCTGGTGTCGGGGCAATCTAGCGATTTATATTTATAACTAGTAGGCGTACGTTGCAAAGCACTTTGAAAAATAAAATTCATGATGCCATACAGTTTGCGTAACCTTCTTTCAATTTTTTATCGCAACAAAACATTCGTCGGCGTCTCGAGCGTAATTGTACGAATGGCATGTATTTTTATTCACTACTCTACTACTGAATAGACGTGAGTAATATAATTTGTTATTGTATGTGCGAGCGTAGTACACCAACGCCTTAGATTCACAGTTTAATGACTTGTATACGTCATATTTACATGGCATCGAAATTTTAAGACATTATTGCGTCGAATGCATTCGAGCCAATGGCCGTCGATTTTGTGTCGGCCAAGACCATGCCATGTCATCAGCTTTGAATCACAAGGCGGATACCGATCCTTCCCTGCTAGGGAGTGAAGGAAACCGCAGGAGTTTAGTGGGTACTGGGACGAACGTCTCTAGTTCCGAGCCCCACACACGGCTGCAGGCCTAGCTAGCCTGTACGCTATGGCGCGTAAAAGCGTTCTCCTGCGAAAAAAAAAAGTTTCAAACTAAGCTATAACCCGTATTATAGTTCCAAAAGGCATTGAGCTCACAAAGGGCCATCCTCCGTAGCAAATATCGTTCACACGCACATTTACTTACATAGTCTAGTCGATAAAAGAACTAAAAACTTACAATTTACCGAACATGCTGCTTTTATATGTTAAAAAAAAACACGTGGGGAAATAGGCCAAGTTTAGTAGTTTACTCTCTGTAGTAGATATTGTATATGAATCACCATGGCACATCATATGAATTTTGTTGTATTTTGCACAACGATGTGAATTTTTGGTCTAAAAATACTCATAATTTTTGATGACACTTTACAAGCACGATCTACCACCTCTTATTATGGCGATAACGTGACACATTCGATATTAAATCTTAATGACTCAAAGATACGATCTAACTTCGTGTATCTTAAAACAGCGCCAAGGTCAACACGTACCGGAAATATAAAAGCAAACAAAACACATTCCAGTATTAATTACCAAGTTTCCTCCGGTAAAGAAAACATTGCTTTTCCTTATACATAAGCGGTTACTTTTCATACGTGAAATAATTATTTTAAGAGAACAAACGCGCGGTACTTACAGCTTCAATTAAACTGTAAAAGAGATCTTATTTTTCTCAATTCTTATCTACATATTTTCCAACTCATGTTCAAAATAGAGGGGACCTTAACTAATGGCTACAGGCCGCATCTATTTTGCAACAACGATGTTCAGTTTTCCTACTACAATAAAAAAAACATACGCAATAATTATTTTATTCTTTCGCGTAGGTACCTTATACATTTTTTTGGTGGATTTCAAGAAATATGAGCATGTAATTCTTAAGCTTGAGCTTAAGACGTCTTGAAACTTTGAGAATACGAGTCTTAGCATAAATAACATAATCTAGTGTATAAACCCGTAAAACTATTTACATCATGATGAAGTCCAATTCAGTTTTAATACAAAATAGTCTCATGCGGATGAAAACATACGCCGACCCCAATTGATTTGAGAGGAACTGGGGCCCCAGACTTGGAAAATATAATTGTTATTCTATGAAAGCACATGTGCTGTAATTCGAAACTCTTGTCCTAAAACATAAAACTGTGTTTCCAACCTAAAATAAACAGCATGACGCAAAATACGATGTTAATAGTAATTGTAGAGATGATATCAATAAATGTTAATCTATTTAAAGAAGTTATAAAAGTTGTTTGCTTTTAACTATTGCCCTTGGGAGGGTTCGCAATTCCAGAATGATTTCTGGCCGTAAATTTATTTATGATTCTATAAATATCGCGTTCAAAAATACTATCTAGTGATTTGTGGCAGATAAAATATCGTGTAATGATTGATGTTTATACGCGCTACTATTTTCATTAAGCAGCGAGCTATTAGAAATAAACTGCGGTCGTATTTCAAAGATCTGTTGGCGTAAATCATAGGTTTTAGTCAGTGGGATAAATAAAGAAGACGTGTGTGCATTTTTGGAATATGAAAAGACTTATAGTAGTTCCTTTATATACATTGTTAAAAATATAACTTTGCAAGGCGTCTCACAAAGTTATTTTACGCTTAATGTTTGATGACATAATAAACACCATAAGATTTTAGACTTTCGCGTCGTATTTTACATTATGAGTTTGCTTGCGAAAACGGTCGTTTTTGGGCAGCCGAAACGCCAAGCAGTAAGTAATAGACAACAGGTATGTACCACAAAAATTTTAATCGCGTTTCGTCCCATCAAATATGAAATGCTAATGTAAACGCCATAAGATAGTGTTTATTATTGTTCTATCTATATATATATATATATATATATATATATATATAAACGCCATAAGATAGTGTTTATTATTGTTCTATCTATATATATATATATATATATTTATATATATATATATAAATGAATTGATGTTCGTTAGTCTCGCTAAAACTCGAGAACGGCTGAACGGATTTATCTTATCTTGGTCTTGAATTATTCGTGGAGGTCTAGAGAAGGTTTAAAAGGTGAGAAAAATTCGAAAGAGACGGGACGGGACGGGACGCGGATGATGTCGCGGGCGGCAGGCTAGTTGTTATACAAACATGTTTATTCATTGCCCGGATTGCAAGAGGCGCTGGGTTCGATTCCCTCCTGAGTCACGAGATCAGATGATTTTTTCTTTGTTTCTAATTTTAACATTATGTTTATTCAGCTAATAATATATTTAAACGTAGATTCTTTAATATCACTCTGTTTAAGATGTTTGTGGTGTTAAATAAATGTCATCAATCCTTTTGGCGGCAGTTCTCGTGTTGATAAATGGTCAAAAGTCACAGACTTGAGTTAAACGTGTCTGACTGGGTGGTCTAAATGTATATCATACGTTTGTCTGTATGCAGTAAGACAAAAATGTCTGGCACAGGACAAGTGTTGATTAATTCGCGACTAAACGGCGCTATTATCAATGTACATATTTATTCAACACTGAGTGATTCATTTTCACATAACGGCTATAAAATTCTATTAACATTCTAGTATAATGTTTCAATTCATTAAACGGTTGTAGGAAAACTAATTTTAAACGCGCGTTCGCATCTCAGTCTTGTGTTATCTTTTGCTTTCCGCGTTGTTTGTCTAGCTCAGTGTGTTGTAAAGAAAAGTACACACTGGATAGTAGTTGCAACTATACGGAAACATTTTGGCGTATAGTTATCCTCCTCCTTGCTTCGTATTCCTCAGGAATGAGGGTCGTGACCCCCCTTCAGCATCACTCGGTCTCGGACGATTTTCTTCCATCCACTCCTGTCCTCGGCTGCATGCAGGGCACCGTACAGAGTGGAGTCGAGTGCGGTGCGGATCTGGTCGGACCAACGTATCGGGCTGCGTCCACGCGGCCTTTTGCCGTCGACTTTTCCAGTCACAAATAGCTTTTCTAGGTTATCACTGGTTTTCCTCGTTTGGTATAGTTATACCTCCTTATTTAAGTCGGAAAAATTCGAGTCTTACAATGTAGCGCAGTGGCTAATGACGAATTGGCGACCCGCTTGGTGAAATAGTCAAGAAGTTGCCAATTAGACAAAGAGGTCGTGGGTTCTATCCCCACGCAGGACAAACATTTGTGTGCATTAACATGTCTGTTTGTCTTGGTCTGAATATTATATAATTATGTATCTATTGAGGTATATAAATTATGTACCTCTGTTGATTCTGATTTATGTATCAAAAGTGCTTAAGCTACCTAACACGGAGTCAGATCAATGTATGTGATATGCGAGTATTTAATACCAGCTTTGCGTTGAAGGAAAACATCGTGTGGGAACCTCGCTCGCGAAATTGGCATCTTGGCTAGCCCACCAGTGTGTATAGAGCTTAAACTCGCGGCCTATCAGTGAGTTTAAAAATTACAAAAGAATGTGTTTTTACGACTCACCGGTATTTGAATCCATTGCCGTCCTTTGAATGCCACGAAATTCAGGTGATACCAGAATTCTCGTTTTTAGGTCAATGCCGGCCAAAATAATTGCAAATAATGGAATGCGTGCGAAAACATGACAGATGGTAATTAAAAGAGAATGTTTAATTAAAACTTGGGCTTCGTAGTGGCATAGAATACTAACGTAAAAAATAACTGTTCCAATTTTATGAATACGTCCATAATTGACACATATTTTTAGAAGATGCAATTACCTAGTTTTGTTTAATGTCATTTCTTTTTGTGTAATTACTAGATAAATACGAAGTATTTTTTAAGATGGTAATACTTTGTCCTTTATAATATCCGTTTAATAATTATCTGAAGAAACTCACAGGTACACTCCCCATTCCATCACTCTCAATAAATTTAATAACGTATTCAAAGACTGAACAGAGTTGGCGCCCGCCGCCGCCGCATTCGAAAATGTTTTGGTTATTATATTTTAATTTTATTTTAAGTGTTCATAAATATTATTTACAATGTCATCTTAATAAAAATGTTATCAAAGTCACAGCTATAAATTATCCTAGATTTATAACGATGTATAACTTGATATAAATACTCGTTTATATTAAAACTAGCGGCCGCCCGCGACTTCGTCCGCGTGGATGTAGGTTTTCATTATACGAATGTTCCCGCTATCTCCCGTTCCCGTGGGAATTTTGCAATATCCTTTTGCAACTAAGCATCAAGTTTACTAAGGGACCTGCATGCCAAATTTCAAGCGTCTAACTCAAGTAGTTTAGATTTTCTATACAAACTTCCATCCCCTCATTTCGGGGAAGTGGGGGGTTGGAATGGGTCAAAAAGTAGCCTATGTTCTGTCTCAGGGTCTAAAGATTGTCTGTACCAAATTTCATCAAAATCGGTTGGGAGGTTTAAGCGGGAAAGCGTAACAGACAGACAGACAGACAGACAGACAGACAGACAGACAGACAGACAGACAGACAGACAGACAGACAGACAGACAGACAGACAGACAGACAGACAGACAGACAGACAGACAGACAGAGTTACTTTCGCATTTATAATATAAGTTGGGATGAAAACATTTTCTTTGAAGTTGTATTAATTTATGTTCATGCTGTTTTTTTCCAAATCAAGCCCTTTGATAGGTGTGAACCATATATCAAATAGTAAAATTAATTTAAGTCTGTCGGCAGTTAGATGAATGTAGGTTATCGCGTTATTGTTTGTTATATTATTTTATGATTTCTTATACAAGTGTAGATAACCACTCTTTCCATATTACTTAAGAATTCATTGAGAAACTTTTTTTTGTAAACGTTGCTATTTAGTTGTTATTAACGACAATTTAACGTGTAACATGCCTGTTTTGAGTGGATGAAATCACAAGAATTTGTTGTTAGATAAAGATTAGTGTATATTTTTGTAACATAACATTAAGATGCCCAATAAAACATCTTCTGAATTAAAAAAAGTTGGTTGTAAAATCAAGTGTTATTAAAGACCAATTAATAGATTCTATTTAATTTGAATATTTCAACACCGTGTGGAACTAATAATCCGGTCAAAATAGACATTCCAGTTTGCATTAATTCCCACACAGCTGGATTTTTGTGCAGGCCTTGAATACGTCATTACAAATGATATGTCAAAATTCCCCATCAATCCCGCTTGTGCGTTGTTTTTTATTCGTGGTCAAAGGGCCCAAATTTGCGTTTTTTTCTTAAATCTCTGAAACTAAAAGAGCTATCGAAAAATGGTTCAGGAAAAGTTTATAGATCGTAAAATTGTCTACCTAAAACATCTCTACATTTTTCTTCTACAAAGCAGCGCTGTCGAGATATTGTGACTTTAAGCCGCAGGAAAGTCGTATTTTCGAGTAGCCCACATTATGCAATTACAATAAATTGGGTTGAGTAGTTTATCTGGTGCAGGTGGCAATTAAGTATGGATTGGCTCGAAACTATTATTTACCAATTTCCAGCCCCAATTTTCAGGATTTAGTTCATTGAAGTCAAAAAAGACACAATGACGTATCAAGCTTGCATTCATTCCCAACAAGCGGGACTTTTGTGCAGGCCTTGAATACGTCATTACAAATGATATGTCAAAAGTCCCCATCGATCCCGCTTGTGCGTTGTTTTTTATCTGTACTGAAAATCTTCGGATCCTATTCCTAACCTTTCTGGTAGTCAAACCTCAATGGTCCCCATAGAGACTTTTACTCCTTAGATGAAATAGGATCGATTGGCGAGAAAAAAAAAATTTGGTATTTTCAGTACAAAATGTATGGGAAAAGTTTTTTTGCGATTCCTGACATTTCTAGTACTCAAACCTCAAATGGTCCCCTAAAGTCTTTTAATCCTAACTTATAATAGGATCGATTGGCATGAAAAAAAAATTACCTATTTCAACAATTTGTACTGAAAATTCCAAAATTTTTTTTCGCGCCAATCGATCCTATTTCATCTAAGGAGTAAAAGTCTCTATGGGGACCATTGAGGTTTGACTACCAGAAAGGTTAGGAATAGGATCCGAAGATTTTCAGTACAGATAAAAAACAACGCACAAGCGGGATCGATGGGGACTTTTGACATATCATTTGTAATGACGTATTCAAGGCCTGCACAAAAGTCCCGCTTGTTGGGAATGAATGCAAGCTTGATACGTCATTGTGTCTTTTTTGACTTCAATGAACTAAATCCTGAAAATTGGGGCTGGAAATTGGTAAATAATAGTTTCGAGCCAATCCATACTTAATTGCCACCTGCACCAGATAAACTACTCAACCCAATTTATTGTAATTGCATAATGTGGGCTACTCGAAAATACGACTTTCCTGCGGCTTAAAGTCACAATATCTCGACAGCGCTGCTTTGTAGAAGAAAAATGTAGAGATGTTTTAGGTAGACAATTTTACGATCTATAAACTTTTCCTGAACCATTTTTCGATAGCTCTTTTAGTTTCAGAGATTTAAGAAAAAAACGCAAATTTGGGCCCTTTGACCACGAATAAAAAACAACGCACAAGCGGGATCGATGGGGAATTTTGACATATCATTTGTAATGACGTATTCAAGGCCTGCACAAAAATCCAGCTGTGTGGGAATTAATGCAACCTTGAGTCTTAATTTTGTCTATTTTGACTGGATTATAAATAGAGATGTAACAAATGCGATCAAATATGCCAATAGGTCATACTCGTATTTATCTACAAACACTGATAGAAAGATAAAGGATAAAGATATAAAATTTCGAACAGTTCTTTGCTGGCAAATGTCCATTTGCCTAGTGTAAGGAGTGATAATAATATAATTTGCAAGTTTGCAAGTGCAACAACGAAATCAAAATGGTGCGTGTGATTGCTGCATTCCTCATGACCGTCCTATTGGTAAGTTACAGTGTTTTAGTTAAATAAGAAATGTTTTCTTGCGTTTCTGCTTGTTAATTGTAGACCCTAGGGTACGCTGCGACTATAATCCTGATTTGACCAGGTTGGTTATCACATTGGAGCGATTGCCATATGACCTCCTCCGGCTTGTCCCGATCGCATTTTGCTTTTGCCTCTAAGTCCAGAATTTTCTTTCCAATAATTTATTCTCAACTTCAAACTGTCCTCGGCATCCAATGTAGTCGGACCATTAGCACGCATGTCATCTTTCACGACGTCAAAACAACACTTTTTGGACGTACCCCTTCTATCGGGACCCAGCGAATTTCAATCAATTAGAGAGATATCACTTATTAATGATATATTCATCTTTGTTATCATTATCATTGTCATTTTTCTGATCATTATCATCAACATTATTATCGTTTTCATCTTTACATTTTCACATTATTCACGAAATATTAATTCTTCTTCATAATTACTTAAGTTAAAATGTTTCTTTCTTTCAAGCTAAATCATAATATATAGCTATTATGTTAGTGTTATGTTGATTTTACTAAGATGTTAATTTATATGGAAATACAAGTAGTCTATACCGGAAAATGAATCAGTCGATAAACCATTTGCAACGAATAAATCTCTCTTGTAAGGCTAACAAACCAAATACTAGTCAGATTAGACAATCTATCTCCAACTAAATGCATTAAGTGATAAGTTATCCAACTGTACTCCAGTGAAATTCTAAATGATAGGCGAAATAAATCATCAGATAGGCGCAAATTATTGTGAATTGCTGGTTGTCTAGACACCCAATTTTAATGGACGGTTGTCACCTAACGTTAATGAAAAAATTCGAACACTTGTCTATTTGGGTCAGTCGAACGGCAGTTTATTACCGTATCGATATATTTGACCTATCAATACAGGTGTTTATTGAATGTAATATAATATCGTATGTTTTTTTTTCGTACGTCTGTTGTTTATTCCTAATTGTCATTGCAAGCGTTACACTTGTTTATATGGATTGTTATTATATGTAGTTCAAGCTAGCATTATGCATCAATTTTGTCTTTAATTTATTCAACTATATTGGTTTTTATTTTTACGGTCTGGAGCACAATTAGTTTTGTTACATTAAGTCAACGGTATAATCGTAAATGTAAATGTAAAAATGTTGATTTTTACTCAACAGTGTTTTTCATTCTGTGAAATAGTGATGTAATCTATTTAATTAGTTATTTGATTCTAAATTGTTATTTAGCAGTAGTAGAGATGAACATAAATCTGTTGACTAACACTAAACGTAGTTAATTTAATGTTTTAATTTTGTCAATTATTTTGGGCTCGAGGAAGTTGCTTTTCGATGATTTTTTAAAGGTCGATACACATCATACCTAGATAGTTTGTTCGTCAGTATTAACCAAACTATATCTTGTTGCGTGAATACTACTATGTCAACATGTCAACTATAGTTGGTAAACTAATTTCTGTACCTGTGTAAGCAATGGAACCTCAGTTCAAAGTAGACCTACTTAATCTGCCAAACTGAGGTTCTCTAGACTTGTGTCAGAATTCTGTCGTTTCGAACTAGGAAAGTAAGTAAAATGCAGTAAAGGCGTACCTTTATTTGATTGCATCTGAGATTACTTCATCTACATCTTCTTCCCTTTTACGTCAATTTTTACAGAGTAAGTAATATTGTCACTTGTTCATATTGTCAAGAATCTGTCTAAGAAGTAATTACGCGTCGTATAAAATCATCATGACTAGCCCAATAGGGCTAGTGGTCATGGACACGGGCTGCAAAACCAAGAGACGCGGGTTTGAATCCCGCTAGGGGCAAATGTTTGTATGATGAAGCATTTGTACTCTTGTAGAATCTGCGTGCTTAGTTTGGGTCTAGACAGAACTGCTTCACTAGTTTTAATAATTCTGTCACACGAGTACATAAATATTTGATTTTAACGCCCAATTTCATCCATGGCCATCGCACTGAAATGTGTAGCGACCCTTACTCGCTGTCAACATTGCACAGATGTGACCAAGGAGATTTATTTTCCAAATTTACTATGTAATCGTAAAGTTTGACATTGAAACCGTTAGTTAAAATGTTTACTGCTTCGCCGTCAAGCCCGTCGTCGCGTCGTGAACATTCCGAAGAGATTCTTTTAGTGATTGCGAAATAGTCGGATGTTTTTGCAAACGAATTAACTATTAGTATAATAGGTATGATGAAAAGTTATAGTGAGGAAAACCTAAGAGGTCTTTGATTTTGTAAATGTAATCTGAAGAGTCTCATTTCCCCAATTTGAGAGTGCGACTCCACTAAAGCGACGATGTGTGCTGTGGAGCGGAGATGTGTCGTGAGCAGCTAATAGGATTTTGGCCTTAACACGTGATCAATTACAGCTTGAAATCCTATTGGCTATACACAGCACACAACACACATCTTAGCTTTGGAGGAGTCTCACCTTAAAATTGAGTTATTGAAGCTTGAGCTTGAGAAAAAACCTGGCTATAATAATAATACTGAAGTCAAGTAAGTCGTCTGGTCAATCACATTTTATAGCGATAGAGGTCCTGTGTTACATACGTGGGTATTGACAATTACTGTACCTATTTTATATCGACTCGAATTACTATTTCGAATATAAACCACTGATTAGGTCTTCAAACCTCGTGTTAAACCACTCTTTTATTGTGTGCGGATATATTCATTACGGTCTCTATAGATATTTATAGTGTGTAATGCCGTTGGTCAGATGCTGGTTCGAATCCGGGACAAATTTTATCCGATCACGGAATCGAACTCACGACCATGATGGTCTCAAACCACTAACTAAATCAACGAGGCATTTTGAACATAGTACATAGTAGATGCAAAACAAACAAAGCATATTTGCGGTAACGTTCGTGATTGGTCAATTTGGAAGTTTGCAGAACTGAGACCAAACATCATGTGGCGCCAAGATTCGCTTAGCTAAAGGTGTGGTGTGTCAACATTTGACAAGTATTACTATGTAGTATTACCACGGTAAATTACCATTTGAAGATGATTAAACATTATAAAACCTTTTTTATGTGCTCTAAATTAAATTAAATAAAAAATCATTTATTTCGTTCGGACAGAGATCCATATTTTTGTTTGTAACAATTTCCTTAGCCTATGTTAATAAGGTACATTGTAGTTTATTATGCCTCATGTTGGTAAAAAAATTCTACTGTCTACTTTACTTTAGTAACTTAAGTTTAATGTACTGTTAATTTGAGCATAGGAACACACTAGGCGGAAAAAACGCGACCGAAGTTCTGCGATGTTTTTCAAATAGAAGATGACACTCTATGCCGGAATTATGTCGCAGTATTTCGTAAATAAAGTGCATTGCCGCCAAAATTTGGTTGCGTAATTTCAGCCCGGTATGTTTCTACAATAACACTTAAGAAGCCCTGCATATTGCTAATCATAAGGTATTGATTCTAGTAAGCGATTTGATTTTCAATGTTTACATTTGTCGGCATAGACCTTTTTGAACTTAAACTGATACTGCATAGTTGCTAGTATTTTAATCAATGAACGTTTACTAATTGACACAGATTCAACTATTCTTAGTTATCTCATAAAATATAGTCATAAACGTGTTTACTAACAATTGTGTATTACTTATATAGAGATAACTTTAAGTAAGATGTTCTGTGACAATTTAAATAAAAAAATGTTGAGGTAGGTTAATTAAGAATTGACTGATATCACGACCGAGTGCTGTCATATAACCTCCGTAACACTTTTAAAGGAAATCAGACAATATAAGCATGGTCGAGGACTATCTGCTCTCAAAGTGCCTTCCAAACCATAGCACACATTCAACATCATATCAGCATTTTGACGACCCGCTTGGTGTAATGGTCAAACTGTTGCCTATTACGCAAGAGGTCGCGGGTTCGATCCCCGCACAGGACAAATATTTGTGTGCATGAACATGTCTGTTTGTCCTGGTCTGGGTGTTATCCCAACTAATATTATAAATGCGAAAGTAACTCTGTCTGTCCGTCTGTCTGTCTGTCTGTCTGTCTGTCTGTCTGTTACGCTTTCCCGCTTAAACCTCGCAACCGATTTTGATGAAATTTGGTACAGACAATCTTTAGACCCTGAGACAGAACATAGGCTACTTTTTGACCCATTCCAACCCCCCACTTCCCCGAAATGAGGAGGTGGAAGTTTGTATGGAAAATCTAAACTACTTGAGTTAGACGCTTGAAATTTGGCATGCAGGTCCCTTAGTAAACTTGATGCTTAGTTGCAAAAGGATATTGCAAAATTCCCACGGGAACGGGAGTTAGCGGGAAAAAACATTCGTATAATAAAAACCGACATCCACGCGGACGAAGTCGCGGGCGGCCGCTAGTATGTATCTATTTGTGTATATTTGTAATACCACTGTTGATTCTGATGTCTGTAACACAAGTGCTTAAGCTACTTAACACGGAGTCTGATCAATGTATGTGATGTGGTGAAATATTTATAAAAAAAAAACAGCGCCTCTCCCTGGTTTTACCCTTTGGCCATTGCCTCGGGAGCCGATACTCTTCGACTATGATCATAAATTGACCAGTCTGGTGATTACAATGGAGCTACTACCGTCTGACCTTCTGATTTGGATCATAGTCGGGACCAACGGCCTAACGTGTCTTCCGAAACACAGAATCAAAGTTTGCAATATCCTAACTAAACTGGGAAAACCAAAAGTGAAAGTGTTCCCCGCGGGATTCGAACCCACGACCTCCGAAGTTTGAGCACAGCGCTCTGACCACTAACTACACCACGGAGGCAGTCAGGCAGTTAAACCACATCACACATTATCTATAATATGTTAATATAATAAAGCTGAAGAGTTTTTTTTTTGTTTAAGCGCGCTAATCTCAGGAACTACTGGGTTGAATAGAAAAAAAAAAATGCGTTGGTTAGTCCATTAGTCAAGGAAGGCTTTTAGCTAACGTATTACACTATGTGTGCGGGAACCGAAATACACGCGGGCGGAGTCGCATGCCGCCTCTAGTACACCAATAAACGCTCTAAATTCAGCTCTCAGACTGCTCAATGATAATTAATTCACCCACAAACGTGAGGACGCAAACAATCTTTATTCACACCGCACCTTAATGTGCGGCATTCACTGTCGTCTGCTCCGTTCATGTAACACTTATTTAATTTGAATAACGTATTATTATGTTGCACGATAGACGCGATGCGACCCAGTTGCAGTGATGCATAAGGATTCGCGAATGCTGTGCTCGTCATTGGTATTGGTATCAGCAAAAACAGCCTGTATAACTCTTCTGAACATATAAAACTCAAAGGTACTGATTGCCATAGTGATCAAAAAAACGCACAGCCCAAACTACTGGACGGATCAGGCTGTTTGACATGCAGGGTAGATGTAAGATCATTTCTTCATAAATAAAATATGGGATGTAAAATTAGTCGATTCTAAACTGATCGGGCTGAGACTTTGCGTGCATTTTTCCCTTAGAAAAAAAAATTATGATGAAAATCCGTGTAGACGAGGTGGCGGGCACTCGGGCAGCCGCTAGTTACTTAAAGAATAAACTTCTCAGTGTGACAGTTACTTTTTCTTCAATATCCGAATCGATACCGGTTCAATTAATACGGATAATCGGCGTTCTACTTTTGACGGCCCCGTTGGTCTAGTGGTCAAAACCAAGGGTCGCGGGTTCGAATGCTGCTAGGGGCAAATGTTTGTGTGATGAACATCGGCATTGATGGATGTTTATAAAAGTACTAGCGGCCGCCCGCGACTCCGTCCGCGTGGATTTCTTTTTTTCGAAATAAAAAGTAGCCTATGTTCTGTCTCAGGGTCTAAAGATTGTCTGTACCAAATTTCATCAAAATCGGTTGCGAGGTTTAAGCGGGAAAGCGTAACAGACAGACAGACAGACAGACAGACAGAGTTACTTTCGCATTTATAATATTAGTTGGGATTGAAGTTTCATGAATTATTTAATTTCAATAACGTAATATGTTGTTACTCGATGCAACTCAGTAGCAGTCGGTGCATATGGATAGTTGCAGAACGCATCGTCGCACTACCGAGCCACCTTTGTGTTGGTAAAGCCGACGATACATTGGACTTAGAAGGAATAAAATATATTATTTTTTTATGCCTTGCACACCACATCAACGAGCTTTGGTGAAAGACAACTAGTCTTTCACCAAAGCTCGTAAAATGCGATATCACATCCATTATCAAAATACACTGCAAAATTTTGTATTGATTTTTGCGAGACAGAGTGCAATTTTTAAAAATTGCTCGCTGGATTCTTGAAACTTTAAATTTTATTCTCCAGACTTACTTGACTTTAACTGCATTTTTTATGTAGGTATATGTAGTTCTATTATCTAAATATTTTAATAATTTTATAGTTCTATTAGATAATAGACATTTTTTTTTACAATAGATACACACACATTACAGATAGTTTTTTTTACAATATGTAGGTACATATTGTAAAAAAAACTATTTTGCCATTATTCTTTTAACATCAGCTTCCATTCCATCCCTTAAAAACATCTCATTTTGTGTAATCCTCGCGCTCGAAGCCTCTAGTAACTTATGAATTAAAAAAGTAATTATTCCAATGTCATTAACGGGTAACTATTTAAAGACTAATGATATAAGCAACCATTACTAGTGACCCTATAAGCTTATGACCTTGCGACATGCCTCGCGAATATTAACATGATTGCGACACCATATTCATTTGGAGACAACTTGTAGTTAAAGCTTTTTAACTGGTGCCGATGTTTTCGGAAACTTTAAGTCCTACTACTATAAAGGTGAAAGTTTGTATGTATGGATGTATGGATGTATGGATGTTTGTTACTCTTTCACGTAAAAACTACTGAATGGATTTGAATGAAACTTTACCACAATATAGCTTATACATCAGAATAACACATAGGATATTTGAAATCGAAATCCACGCGGACGGAGTCGCGGGCGGCCGCTAGTTTAAAATATAACTGAACTTTGAGTACTCCACAAACCTTAACCAGCGATTTTCGATGAATCTAAATGAAAAGTAAGTACCTACCCACCCCCACCTCATATCAATCATTATTTTTCGCGACTTCATAAGAGTATAATATGTATAGGGTATAATTTGACTACTATTGCAATTTGTACATACGAGTACATTCATGCATCTTAATGAGATTAATTCATTGCACGAATCATTTGATTTTCAGAATACAGTTGTGTGAAAAAAATCATTAATTTTATGTACTCTCAAAACTGCTATAAAAAATTGGCTTCTCCAACTAGACTATCACAAAGTTGAATCCCTGCTTTTGCCGGCCCTCTAACTTTAAATATATCTATTGTTATTACTATTATTCTGTATGTCTTTATTAACAAATGTAGTATATATCAAATTCATATCACGTGCTATATATAACACACACACACACACACACACACACACACACACACACACACACACACACACTCGCACACACACACACACACACACACACACACACTCGCACACACACACACACACACACTCGCACACACACATACACACACACTTACACATACACACACGCGCACACAAACACTCACACACATATGTACACACGATGGCACAAGCCCCGAATTTCCTCGTCGATGCGCGAGTGGGCCCTGGAGTCCTGAAATACAGGGTCACCCTAGCTTAGGCTCCAGTTCCACACACGCTTATTAGCCCTGTAATTAACTCATCTTTGGAACTATGTACCTGTACAATATGTTGTGTGGAAAATAAATTGATTTTTATTATTATTATTATAATTACCTAGCCCCAAACTAAGCTCGAACCTTGTACTATGGTAACTAGGGAACGGATAGACATACTTAAATACTTTTATAAACATCCATGACTCGAGTACAAATGCCGATATTCATTACACAAACATTTGCCCCTAGCGGGATTCGAACCCGCGACACTCGGTTTTGTAGCAAGGTTCTCTGACCACTAGACTAACGGGCCCGTCAATTAAAATAAAACAAATTAATTCCTTGGACAGACGATTGCCTAGCTTCAAACTAAGCTGGATAAAGCTTGTACAAGCTTCAAACATAATTCGAACAACAATATAAATGTGTTAAATGGTTACAAGCAATTACTGGAAAATTACGAACAATGCAGTATTAATATTGAATCATAAAAATGATTTTCTAATTCATAATTACGTAATTCAATGTAAAATGAACATTTTATATTTTTTTGATTGATTAAGTCTCAATTTGACGTCAATTAAAACAAAATGGATTGAAAACCGCAACTTATTACGCGGTTCTAAATGTATAAAAAAGCTAAATTCTTTATTAACACAGATTATAATAATGATTATTAGTCACCCCTCATTATTGTCTGTATTTTCGTCTCCAAGAGACAATTGTGGCCTAATGTCTGACTTACATAATATCCTTCGCCTACTTAGTCAATGTAAAATGATTAGCTTATAACTAAAGTAAGGAAAAATATCTATAAATAAACATCTCTGGACATTATTCACACAGCGCCATCTAGCCCCAAACTAAACATTAGCTTGTGCTATGGATGCCAGACAACGGATAAATATTACTTATAGACTTTTTTTGTAAATACATTCATATTATACATAGAAACACCCCATATATTTAATAGATATTTTGGCCTGATCTAAATGGTACAAAAATGCCTCTGCGCTGTTGGATTTTGGCCCCACGCATTCCTCAAAGGACTGAGTCCCTGTGGATCACGGCTCCACAGGGACTCAGTCCTTTGTTCCAGTTCCAACCGCGATCTCGAAAAAATAACAACAACAAAATAAAATTTAATATATTTTTAGCCGAGTTTGGCACTAGAGCTTATAAAGACCTACACTTAAAATATAATCATGTTAGTTCTTACTGTAACCACAGCCCAAGCGTCAGTCAATGGCTAATTTAGAATACTTATCTGATTCAGCTGTTCATTCGACCTGAATATTCAGCCTAATAAATTCAGGCTCACGTCATAACTGATCGGAATTCCATTGTCTTTGTGTATCAGGAGCATCTCCTTTTAGATATTTATTGAAGGGCATTTGTTATTGCCTCACACGGTGTAGTCAAATGTATCGATGTGTTTCTTATCTATTTATGAGTTTATCGATATTTTAATCGATATTCCATATTCATAGTTTTTTAACACTTATAAGCGATTAATTATGTTGATTGTAACTAAAGTCTTCCATCTTCTACATATATTAGTCATGACCGCAATTTGCTTGCAAAAGTAAATAAAATAAATGAATAAAATAAATTATAAATAATCTTTTTTTTATTATGAACAAAGAAAAAATCATCTGAGATCAGTTGGCTCAGGCGGGATTCGAACCCATTGATGAATTCTTCTTTGTTTATAATTACAAAAACATAGACAAATGTATAATAATACCAAGCATGTTATAAATGCTTATAATAAAATATATACAAAAATATTAATTAGAATTATATCGGTCTTATAGTCTACTGCCAGACGTAGGTCAACCGCAGATGGACTACTATTACCATCAGGCTTTTAAAATACATTTTAACGCCTACAAATGATAAGCTGCTAAACCCTAGGCAGAATGGCATAATAACTTCAATTCAAGATTCATATGAATGCCTAACTATACCCCCCTCCCCCCGCGTCAAGGGAACCTTCCTGAAACCCATTCAAAATCTAACAACAAGCAACTGCACATAGTCGTAACAAATCCATTATAATACGAGATGAGGTGCGCTCGTAGCAAATTATATATTTACTAGCTTTGTGGTTTAACCACGAAGGTCCCAGAGTTCATTTCGCCTTCTCGATACAAAGTTAACGGAGTTCATTACATAAGTTTAGATCGTTAGTAGTAGGAACACACGAGGCTGAAAAGCGGCCTAAGTTCGGTGGCAATGCATTGCAAGAGAGGTAGAGCTTTGTGGAAATTCCACTCGAATGAGCCGCTCGTCTGGGGTAGTACCTCCACCTTAAAGAAGACTGCAGTGAAGTAGCACTTCGTAACTGTTGTGCTATGTTTCTGCTGGTGAGTAAGGTTGCCAGAGCTCAGTTGGGGAGGGTACGGGGTTAAGGCCGGCAACACATCAACGATACCTCTGGTGTCGCGGATGTCCATGGGCGGCGGTGATTGCTTACCATCAGGCGACCCGCTAGCTCGTTTGCAGTAAGTAAGTAAGTAAGTAAGTAAGTAAATTTTATTGTGTATGAAATAAGGTACAATTGCAGGTCTTAGTGCTAAATTACAGCTAACAGAACTCTTATTTCTACTTTTACAAGCGTATACACAAGTTATATTTGTAAATTGTTTACCTATTTATACTTAAGATATTCCTGTATGCTATAAAAGGATTTTTCAACGAGCCACGCTCTAACAGTGTTTTTAAATTTAAAAAAATTATACATTTTAAAACTGTCAGGTAAGTTATTAAAAATTTTGCCGCCTCTGACATAAAAAAATGTGACGTTATTTCGGCAGTGTGTCGTTTTCCATTTAAAATAAATTTCAGACTTAGGGTCGTATTAATAAATCGCACTCAACTCTGAGATCGATCTTGAGTGCGAACTTGATTTGTCAAGCTCATATAAAACAGAACTTCAAGTTCGCGCTCAAGTTCGATCTCAGAGTTAAGAGCGATTTATTAATACGAGCCTTAGTCACGCTGAACTTTGGCGTTTATTATGTGTTTCTTTACCAGAAAACTGTGACATTATTTATTTAGTTTTACATAACATACCTTTGTAATGAGCATGTAAATGTAAATGTAAATGAACAATCTTCTCCAAGTATAAAGCCTTTGGAAATTATAAATAATGTTAAGTCTTGTAACCATAGTGACCAATCTCGTATGAAGGAGGTCACTGTATTTTCAGACCATTGTGGTATAGGTTTGGGCCCAATATTAAATAATAAATTATGTAATAAAGTAATAAATAGATGCATGCCTGGGGCTTCTATGCATCAAATAGTGAACTGCATTGAGCAGAGTTTATTTAAGAACAATTCTATAGCAGTTTTAATGTTAGGGGATGGGCTTAATATTACTAAAAAACATATTTTAAGTTATTTTTCTGCTTTATTAAATTCCGATGTAGGTAAAGTAATTTTATGTGCAATACCATATTGCAATTATTATAAATCTGAGCAAAATAACTGTATTCACTTATTGAATACTTTATTATACAATTTGACATGTAGACATAGTGACAAATTTGTGTTTTTTGACACAAATAATTTTAATCGTAGTAATAACTTGTATGCAACAGGCAATACTTTTTCATTGCCTTATAGTTTGAAAAAACAGCTGGCTACATTGTTAGCTTACAATATTAATGACATTTTTAATAAAATGTGCAAGACTTTGGAACATGTTCCAAATAGACCTGTCATGTACTTTGATACTTTGGATATCAATGTAAATTATTTAAATTAACTATTAAGACAATAGAGGAGGTCTCTAGCAATCCCATTGTAGTGACCAAGGAGAAGTCTTGTAATTTTTTTAATTTAGTCCACCAAAATATACAAGGCTTCTCTGGAAAAGAACTAGAAATAGGCTTATTTTTAGACTGTATGAATATACACGTCTTATGTCTAACTGAACATTGGTTAAGACAAAATGAATGTTTAATAAGTATAGACAACTTTACTGTAATTAGCTCGTTCATGAGAAAGTCTGCTATCCGTGGTGGGTCACTTTTGTTAGTAAATAATAATCTTAGATGTAAAGAACGTAAAGATATAACTGCACTTTCAATTGAGCGAACTATTGAAGTAGCATGTGCAGAGCTGGAGCATTATATAATAGTATGTGTGTATAGGCCGCCCTTGGCAGATTATAGTTTATTCGAATCCTCAATGGAGGAAATTCTTAAGAAAAGTTGTAAGACTAGTAAAAAAGTAATTGTTTGTGGAGATTTTAATGTGAATATTCTTGAAGGTTCACAACTAACTAGTCGATTTATTAATTTATTTACCTCATTCAATCTATTAAATTTATTTAATGAACCTACAAGGATCACACCAACGAGTGCAACTTGTTTAGACAATGTGTTTTGTAATAGTAAGGTAATTAATAAAAAAATTATAAATTGTATACAGTCAGATCATTGCGGACAACAGGTTCAATTTGAAAACTGTGTTGTTCCTAGATCTATTGACATCATATGTAGACCTGTCACTGAGGGGCGTAAAGAGAGATTTAAAGATAAAATTGTTAACAAAATCCCCGACATTTCTTTTAATAGCCATAATGTAGATGTTCTTTATGAAAATTTACTTAACTTAATTTCATCTGAATTTAATAGAGTATTCCCTAAAAAGACTATTCATGTTAATGTTAATAATCCCAAAACTAAGTTTAGTGACTGGGCTACTCCAGGTATATATAAAAGTAGGAATAAACTGTATGAGCTGTATGGTTTAAAAGCATATTCTAAAGATCCAAAAGTGATAGAATATGTTAAGATGTATTCTAAAGTTTTTAAGAAAGTTTGCAATAAAGCCAAGTCTATTTACTTGAGACATAAAATAAATAACTCAAGTAATAAAATAAAAGCTACTTGGAATGTAATTAACAAAGAAACATGTAAATTCAAGTCATATGAAAATGATTACTCCCTTAGAATTAACGATAAAACTATAAAGTCAGATTTGGAAGTAGCAAATGCCTTTGAAACTTTTTTCTCAAACATACCTATAATAACCACTAGTCAGCTAAATTCTAGTACACAACAAGCTCAAAAAATCTTAGCTTCTTGTGTAGATCAATGTAAGACTACGTTTAATTTCGATCACATCTCCCCAATCACTATATTAAAAACATTCAAAGACCTCAATAAAAAGAAAACTGAGGACTTATGGGGAATATCAACTGATATTATACAATCTATAATTGAAATTATTTCTCCCCATTTGGCTTTCCTTTTTAATAAATGCATCGATGAAAATAAATTTCCTAATTTAATGAAATATAGTAAATTAATACCTTTATTTAAATCGGGCGACAAAAGTGACCCATCAAATTTTAGACCAATATCAATATTACCCTCATTAAGTAAAATTTTTGAAAAAATAATTTTTAGTCAGTTATTAGAACATTTTAATAGAAATAATTTACTTCATGCAAAACAATTCGGTTTTACTAAAAACAAGAGTACAACCGATGCAGGTATTGCACTTATGAAACATGTACTTGATGCATGGGAGAATAAACAGAATGCTATAGGTATTTTTTGTGATTTGTCAAAGGCATTTGACTGTGTTGATCATTCAATATTACTTATTAAATTAAAACATTACGGTGTGTCAAACATTTCTTTACAATTAATTGAATCGTACCTCACTGACAGGATACAACGAGTCAATATCAAAAACACCAATTCTGCCGGTGCTAAACTGCAAATGGGCGTGCCCCAAGGTTCGATATTAGGACCTTTGCTTTTTCTTATTTATATAAATGATCTTCCATATTTTACCAAGGACCTCTGTGAGATAGTTTTGTTTGCTGATGATACTTCTCTCATTTTTAAAACAGAGAGAAACGAAAATACATTTGACAAAGTAAACGGAGCTCTCTTGCAGGTGTCACAATGGTTCAGTACCAATAATTTGTTACTCAATGCTAAAAAAACTAAATGTGTTAAATTTATGATGCCTAATGTAAGGCAAATGAATACACAAATTACTATGAATGATGCGAAACTAGAAATTGTCAATTCAACCATATTTTTAGGAATCACCATCGATTCCAAGTTACAATGGGGTCCTCACATAACTGCACTAGCAGGAAGACTAAGCTCTGCTGCTTACGCGGTTAGAAAAATAAGATATGTCACTGACATTGAAACGGCAAGACTGGTTTACTTCAGTTACTTTCATAGTATTATGTCATATGGTCTACTGTTGTGGGGCTCTGCTGCTGACATTGAGTCAATTTTTATATTGCAGAAAAGAGCTATCCGTGCGATCTACAACCTTAGACCTCGTGACTCACTTAGGGATGTATTCAAAGAAATTAATATTTTAACAGTACCTTCTCAGTACATATTTGATTGTATTTTATATATTCGAAAGTATAATAAACATTTTCTTAAAAAATCTGATACACACAAATTCAATACAAGAAATAAGCACAGACTTGCCTATCCAAGTGTCAGACTTCAAAAGACGGGAAGGTCTTTTGTAGGATTAAGCATAAAAATGTTCAACAAAGTACCACAAAATCTTGTTGAATTACCTTTACATAAATTTAAAATTAAAATTAAGAATTGTTTAATGAGAAAAGGTTACTATAAGATAGAAGATTATTTAAATGATATCGACAAGAATTTGTGGGCCTGACAATTTCTTACCACTCTGCGCATGTGGTTGTCTAATTTCTTACATTTGTATTTATATGTTTTTTTTTGTTTTGCTTTTATATGACATGATTATTTTTTTATTATTTTGATGACATGTAAATAATGATTTATACAATTTGTAATTATTTTTAAAAAAAGGCAAACTGTTGAGTTTCTTGCGGCACTTCTTCTCAGCAGGCCATTCACGTCGAAGTGCTGGTAGGTAAAAAAAGATTTGACGTGCAAAAGAATTTCTTTGTAAATCAAATTGCAAAATAAACTACTTTGACTTTGACTTTGACTTTAGTGCGTGCTGTCACTGAGATAAGAAGCGACAGTCGCTTCAAATTGTAGCGCCAATTTCAGAGCTAGTCAAAGTATGGCGAGGGCATATCTAACTATTTAAATCTATGGCCCATCAATACAAGGAATGGTTAACGAGTGTCGCAGAGGACTGGATAGTATCCCGCTAATATTAGATGGACTCTTGAAATAAATCTGTTCGAAATCACGACTGATAGGTTTAAACTCATCGGTCTTGATACGACTGCATTTAGAAGCGTTTATTTGGTTTTGCAATGTAACATTTTAGCTGAGGTAGACGTGTAATGTGTGCTACATTTCAGCAACTTAATTTTATTAATGAATAACAACTTTCCATCAATCGTTGTAGTTAAGAAAACATTGCAAATACACAAGATTTAAAGATATTTTGAACTTTATTTACAGACTTAAAAAAAGGTACAGTCAGCAAAAAAAATGCTGAATAAACCAAAATCTGTTTTTTTCATGCCAATTGATCCTATTGCATGTATGGTTCGAAACACTCTATGACAGCATAAAAGGTTTGAGTACTAGAAATGTCGGAAATCACAAAAAACTTTTCCCTTACATTATGAACTGAAAATCCTCGGATAATATTTTTGACATTTCTAGCACTCAAACCTTATGTAGTTACGAGTACCTAAGCGACGAGTATTTCGACAGCTATTATTTTTTAACATTTGAACTTTTGTCAGATACTAAAAAAAAATGACAATCGTTAGCCCAATCAAAGAGACATTCAGTTAAGTGCTAGCTCCAGTCTGTCTAGGATGTTCCTAAATTGCTCGCTTCAATCTGAACTATCCACTCGTTGTGTACAGATGTATTAGTTTATTACTTTCAATTGTTTGTCATTTATAGTGCGGGCTCAAGCGCGGGCAAGGCCGAAACGTTTAGGCCATGCAATTTAGTGCATACGTAGAAAAATAGGACGTCGTGACCCAATATGGTATCAATAGATTCAATGAGTAACTTCGATTGAAGTGAGCAAATAGGTTAGATTGCTAACTATACCCGCTAGAGTAATTTGAAAAGAAGTCATTAGTAATTTGAAAAGATCAAATGATTATTTATTACACTATTAATTTTATTATGGAACTACTTCAGTTCTCGACCAAAAATTATGGATTCAATATTTATCCGACGGGCTTAAACGGGCTGAACGGACCCTATGTGACTTCGGTGTTACACTAAACTCCCTAAACACCCTTTTAAGCAGTGACGGGAGTCTCAATGGATGGAAATAATAATTTATTGTTACATAAATAAGCTTAAACCGGCAGATAGAAGAATAAAATCTTCCATTCATAGAAGCTATATCTAATGTGTACAGAGCTTTTAAGACAAATATCTCCTATCAAATGAAAGCGAAACCAAAACAAGTAATCTGTAAATGGAATCGTAATGTAGCTATTTAGGCCAATATTAAGTAACGCGGCAACTTATAATGAATTGAAAACGTTTAAGTGACCGCCGGTAGCATTAGACGCCCCCACAAAAATCCCACTCATTATTCTTTAGAACACTCTCAAATGCTTAATATATTACTATTGTCAGTTTGTTTTTATACGATTTTTAATAGATCTTCCGGCGTGTAATAAAAATTCTTGCGGACAAATTTGAATGGGATTTCTCGATATTATTGACGCTGACTGTATTATGACTTGTCAATT
This sequence comes from Nomophila noctuella, assembly GCA_958496325.1. NCBI lineage: Eukaryota > Metazoa > Arthropoda > Insecta > Lepidoptera > Crambidae > Nomophila > Nomophila noctuella. Next base: position 5,441,242 of record OY292498.1, read on the forward strand.
ATAATCGTAAATGGTGTTTATAGATCGAGGAATCGATTGTTATTCTGTTTTGCTTTAAATTATGCATAAATATTCAGTTAAATTATTTTTTCCTTGTTCATCGATGTCAATTAGGTTTACATTACCATCATATTTGCCCTCGTATAAAAATGGCAGTAAGTAAATTATTGAGACGGACTTCTTAGCTATCCATGGATTCTCCGTGCGGGTGTCGGGTCCATCGCGTGGAACAGAGAGGAATGTCAGTCGGCGCCTGGGACTTGCGACCCAGCGTGTAGGTTTAAGGGGCCCCTTTATAGTATACTAACGATCACCTCCACCGATGTCATTCCTCTCCCTTCCCAACCATATTATGAAACCATATATTTGGTACGAGCCGAGTAAAGCGGCTTTAGTTGCTCTTTCCAGTAAGGAGCTAATATTTTTTTAACATTATTGTCGTCATTAAATTTCTAGATGTTTAACTAGATGGCGCGTAAGTGTTTAATTGAAAAGAAAACCACCGCTAACTATTGAAAAATAACTACTAAATCACACACGAAAACGTTTCCAAGGATATACGAGTAAGTACCTACCTACCTAGAATCGTCTCACATTTGTCATAGATAATTAAGATATTTTGATTAACTAAACCAGTTGATGATACCATCATAACATTAACAGAGCTCATAAAAAGTAATGGATCAATCATAGTTTGAAGAGCTGCCAACGATTCGCAGGTGTGATTATTATTTTTATGATTTATACGAATGTGCCTAATAAGTTTTGTCACGCTCATGAATAATTAGTGAAACGGAACGAAATAAACTGTTACAAAACAAATATTTAAGTCTGTTATATTTCTTTGAGGAAATTAATATTTATCCACACCTACGACTGTACAATTTTGAATCGCACCTAAACATTTTGTATGCATTTTCATGTCTTTTGCATTTATATTTTTTTGGTTTGTGTGTGTCTACAAGATCTAATACGTTCCTAACAGGTCCATCTAGAAAAATAAGAAATAAATTATCTTTATTCTCTTGCAGATCTAAGAAAATACTCGTACTTTTGTCCATTCGAAATACATTATTGCATTCCATGGCTACCCCAAATCTCCTTAATGAAGACATTCCGCTCACAAAGATGCATTATAATATAGTATATAATCCATTGATCCTCAATCTGGGTCATAATTACACCCATTATTAGGTTGGGTTATTGCATTGCTGCCTTGTACAAAGGACCAAAGATGACGCACGCGGACGACAACAAAGACTTTTGGCAGTCCGATAGAAGCTCTCAACAGTTGTTTATCTTCCACTGCGGTGCCGTAAAACAGATATTACGGACCACTAATGTTTTGGCTGCATTAGTGTCGCATTAAACGTTGCGTAAGCCACTAAAGACGTTATAAGATGTTACGTTTTGTACATCGTGGTGAAAAATGCCTTCCGTTCGGTCACACAAAAGAGATATCATCTATTTAGCAATCTGTGGAAACTGTCTCAGATATACAACAATCAAAAGTGCAATGATAATAAATAATATAAGAAGTTTAGTGTCGAGCATCGTAACATGACTTTTAAGATATTTTATGAGCAGGACGCCTCGATGGTCTAGTGGTTTATGTACCGGGCCTTGGTCTCTCGAAGTCCTGGGTTCGATTCCGAGGTCGGGCAACTTTGTGTCGGTTTTTTCCGGACACAGCCCGGGTTTGTGACCAATCCGCATTTGGCAAGCATGGTGATTAAGCCAAAACCCATCCTTGTAATGAATAAATGATTTCAAATTATGGAGGGCTTTGCCCCGCAGGGACATTTATAGGCTGATACTTTTTTATGAGCCGGAAATTTTATGCCGTCATTCGTGAGGTGGTCGTGAAATTGATTGAGATGTTCATTTAGTTATGGTTGTTAACTGCTCGATATGCTGGTATTTCTAATCCTTCGATTAGTTGGACTTGCTTATGATGATTGTTCACTTGGAAGTAAGTTATGTATTATTTTTATTGGTTGATTAGATAAATTAAGTAAACGTTGCACTTAGTTGTCAATTAGTATCCCTTATTAACACCCGATGTGCCAATAAATAATGCTAATTCGTATATAAGAACCTACTATTTAGTAATTTTTATGTTATTCGTCTGAAATGCAAACTTCATATCTACTACAAAGCTGCTGTATTAATATTCATTCTGTTTATTGATGACTTTATCCCTGTCAAATCCTGGCAAGCAAACTCACACAGAAAAAAAATTAAACAACCAACGTTCTTATTTCAAATTCCTGTTCTAGATTTAAACCGGGCGAGCGGTGCAATCGTCTACATTATGCGTGAAATTATAGACGTTGTTCCTGACAAGTTAATCCTAGCGATACTCGCTGTACACGACAACGCGTGAATTTGCGTGACTGATGTCTTACACTTCAAGTGAAGCGGCAAATTGTTAGGGAATATGAAGACCACACGTGGTTGACTGGTTGTGATGCGCAATTGTTTTTTATTCGTTCTATTTGAAGTTGTTCTATGTTGGCGATCTAGTTGATTGTAGCAGGCGCATTTTTATAAATGCTCCTGTCATCAATATGTTGTACATCTAGTAAGCAGTTGGGTGCAAAACCATAATTTCAAGGTTTTATTGCAAGGTGTTGCACCTCGTTGATGGTAAAACTTAGGAAACTTTCCAAGTTACAACTTGGGAGCGCCATAGAGGCTTCAGTGGGTATACCTTATAAAGATGTCCACCTTTCACCACCCCGCGACGGGTATGCTTAAGGATGTCGGTCCATTTGGGGCATTTTGCCACTACAGTCGCCAGTATTTCAATGAAGAGATTATGATTAGCATTATTATGATATGTACAATGTTTAAATCTGGTTCCCCTCTAAGGGTTACAAAAGTCTGACGGCAGTCACTTCACTGTAATACCCAGACTCGCCAAATCATGGACCATGGCTACAGCGGACCCGCTCAGACAAGGGATAAACGCTAGGAGGATGATTACGATTATGGTGTGTTCAGTGACTTTTATGTAGATTTCACTGTTCTTTCTAAGGTCACTGAGATACTGCCCTGTGATAACTATATACGAGTAGGTGTTTTAAGTAGATTTCACAGTTCTTTCTACGTTGTTCCAGGTCGTCGGTCGCGAAGGAGTGCTGGCTTCCACGGCCACCCGAGAGCTCCACTGCGGCAGAAAGCTGGTCTCTGGCATATTCTCCCGGCCGCGGCTGCCACTAGGCTACTCGTTCGTCACGACCGTGCCGCGTGGCGCCTGTCGGCTCAACGTCACTGAGATACTGCCCAGTGACAACTATATAGGTGAGATATCAAGTAACAATGGTGCAAATCCCACCACCACTTGCCAAACCAACGGATCTGGGGAGATACGTGCGAATATCGCGCGTACTAAGCACTCTAGCCCTCCAACGCACCACAAATCTGGACGCCCTACAAGCATTCTCTATAATCCTTGTCCCTATGCAGCATTCTCCCCCTTCTAGAGTTGCTGAATCCAGCTCCAGGCAGCTATCCGGGCGGATCCGTGTCTTGTGCCAGCCATGCGAGAAGGTTCGTAGTCTTCGGAAGTTAGGCGACGACGAAACGAGATAGTGCAAAGGTACAGTGAACTCCACTGCGGAAGGAAGCTGGTCTCCGGCATCTTCTCCCGGCCGCGGCTGCCACTAGGCTACTCGTTCGTCACGACCGTGCCGCGTGGCGCCTGCAGGCTCAACTTCACTGAGATACTGCCCAGTGATAACTATATAGGTGAGATATCAAATAACAATGGTGCAAATCCCACCACCACTGGCCAAACCAACGGATCTGGGGAGAGACGCGCGAATATCGCGCGTACTAAGGACTCTAGGCCTCCACCGCACCACAAATCTGGACGCCCTTAAAGCATTCTCTACATCCCTGTCCCTATGCAGCAATTTCCTCTTTTTGGAGCTGCTGAATCCAAGTTCAGGCAGCTATCCGGGCGGTTCTGTGCCTTGTGCTAGCCATGCAAGAAGGTCCGTAGCCTTCGGAAGTTCTGCGATGTCGAAACGATGTACAAATAAACTCCAGTGCAGCGGGAAGCTGGTGTCCGGCATCTTCTCCCGGCCGCGGCTTCCACTAGGCTACTCGTTCGTCACGACCGTGCCGCGTGGCGCCTGCCGACTCAACGTCACTGAGATACTGCCCAGTGATAACTATATAGGTGAGATATCAAATAATTAATTAAAAAAATGTTGGTGAGATGTCTTTCTGCTCTGGATGCCCAAGAACGAGCGAAGTAGAGTATATAGAAGGAGCAGGAAAGCAGACCCTGGACTCGGGAGCAATGGCTGAAGAAGCGACTGGGACGACCGCTAGGATGATGATTATGATCAAGTAATAAAGGTAAAAATCCCACCACCACCAATGGCCGAACCAACCTTCTGGTTAAGTTAGCAGAATCCGGGAAGATACGCGCGAATATTGCGTGCTCTGGGCATTCTTGCACTACACAGCGTCGCAATTCTGGACTCAATACAAGTTGTCTCTTTATCAGACCCCTATTTCTTACTGGGCACAATTTGCCAAGGCGCCACGATCGATGGGGACAAACATACCAGGTTTTGGGGTCCCTAGTGTGGTGGTATGATTTTGGATAATCATGCGAATACTTCGAAGGAATAAAATTAGACAGACCTAACACTACAAGATTATCTATAAAAATAAACGAACAATTTCAAATATTGAATCCCAGAAAAGAAGTCCTGAAAAGCATAATCAGGACTGAACGTTACAGTGAAAAATGGCAATAATAATTTACTTTACATCGTCCTCGATAAACATCTGTACCTACAAGTTAATCTTCACAAATCATTCAATAAATGAGTATAAACAACTTTGTTATCGAACGCGCCGAGATTAAAGGGACCGCTTCCATTTATCTAACAATTATTGCAGTAGGCGCCTCCATTAAAGAGATGCGCCAGCGCACGTTGCGGACGCAATTGCTAATCGATTCGACATCGATCTTTGCACTCGCGAACACTTCATCTCTCGATTAAGCTTGTTCGTTTTGACCCACTATCGAGAGATCTATATCGAGCGGCCAATGCATCGATATTGACATTATTTGTAATAGATTTGGTACAAGGACTATTTGGTTGAAATGATTATTCCGCGCGGGTTTTGCCAATTTAAAACCGATATTTGATGTTGCTGGTAAAGTGTTTTATATCATGGGAATCAATGGGTTACCTTGAGCGTGATTTAATAATAGATTGCCAGAAGACTACTTTATCAATTAGAATATTTATAGATTTTATTTATGATTGGTATGATTTTTCATGTGCAAAGGGTTACATTAGATAATTGTGCAACTTCAGCCACGCGGCATTTAAGAATATTGCTCGTATCTGGGACCAACCAGCTTTCGGCCATGAATTAGATTCCTATTAGTAGACACGTTTGAGCATGAAGTTGTGTTCAGGTTCCAATAATAAATCATTTCATAATTGCTCCCCGTTGTCCATGGGCATCAATTACTCGTAGAAGATGCGTTGCCTGCTTTTTAAACTCCATACCCTCTACTACTGTGCTCTGGAGACCTTACCCACCAGGAGAAACTCAGCACCTCCACCTTACAGAAGACCGCAGTGAAGTAGCACTTCGTAACTGTTGTGCTATGTTTCTGCTGGTGAGTAAGGTTGCCAGTGCTCAGTTGGGGAGGGTATGGGGTTAAGGACGGCAACACATCAACGATACCTCTGGTGTCGCGGGATGTCCATGGGCGGCGGTGATTGCTTACCATCAGGCGACCGGCCAGCTCGTTTGCCGCCTCTGACATAAAAAAAAAAAAAAAGCACATCGATTTTGAGGTCTGTGTGAGTGTGAGTGTGTGTGTGTGGTATATCCAATATTGACATTAATATGTGCTATTTCTTCTGTTCCAGCTTTGAAAGTATCGAACGGTTCATACATAATGAACGGCGAGTTTGCCGTCAGCGCCCCTGGGACGTACGAAGCTGCTGGGGCTAGATTCACGTACACCCGCTCGGCTGGGGTCGACCATGTGTTCGCTCAAGGCCCAACACATCACCCTATCGATATTATGGTAAGTCATGTTAGATTGCTTTGACGAGCCGTTTGGTGTAATGTTCGAGAAGTCGGCTATTACACTGAAGGTCGCGGGTTCGATCCCCGCAAGGTACAAATATTTGAGTGCATGAACGTGTCTGTTTGTATCGGTCTGGGTGTTTCTATGTATAATATGTATGTATTTACAAAAAAAAAATAGGTAATGTTTATCCGTTGTCAGGCACCCATAGCACAAGCTAATGCTTAGTTTGAGGCTAGATGGCGCTGTGTGAATAATGTTCAGAGATATTTATTATTTATTTTTTTATTGCTGTCCCAGCGAACTATGAGAGTAAGTGAATAGGGAGTACACCTGAAATATATCCTGCGTATCTTAGGATCCGCTGCCAAAGCCGAAAACGGCCGGTCAATTATTATAATTATATACTATATAGAATACCTATAGATAAATTAAATTGTTTAAATCATTTGTCCACTTTTTTGCCTTACAAACTCCAAATAAATCCGTTGACGGAACTAATTCATTCTTCCACAGATCCTCTACACGCAACCGAATCCGAGCATCAAATACGAGTTCCTAACAGACACTGACCCGGAGGAGAGCAACGACATTCCCCTGAGCAGCCAGCCTCACCACGCGCCTCGCCACCACCGCCACCACAACATGGAAGCCCACAAGAAAGACCTGGAAATGAAACCAGAGCAAAAACGCGACTACGCCTTAGAAAGCCAATCTCAGATCGAAAGCAACGTGATTGGCGAAAGAAAGTTTGTGTGGAAGATCCTTTCGTTTACCCAGTGCTCTCGGTCCTGTGGCGGCGGACTTCAAATAGGGAAGTACAAGTGTGTGGAAGTAACGACGAAGGAGGATAAAGAAGTAGCCTCGGCGTATTGTACTGGGTCACCGCCTCCTACGCGACGGAGGAGGTGTGGGGTCGCTCCGTGTCCTCCAAGATGGAGAGCAGCGGCGTGGGGCCCTTGTCCGGTTTGTGGTCCAGCGCAAAGGACCCGCATAGTGGGCTGTGTTCAAGACCATGCTAGAGGAATAACGAAGGTAAAGTTTTAAAATCTGTAAAGTTCTTTAAATGGAAACGCATAGTTACCTTTGGCTTGCAGTCATAACCAATTAAGACCTGGAACTTCTAATGTATCACAGGATTGACTGCCTTAGTTTTCCAAGTGTGCCTGTAAGATGGAAATTTCGGAAATGTCTGTTTAATCTTAGGATTCCTGTCGGGTCAGAGCAGTTCTTACTCCGATACATTCTTCACAATCCTGAATAAACATTCGGACTCCAAACCCTCTTCTCTAAAACAGAACGCAGATTCCTAAAATACAATTTTCGTTATTACTAGATAAGTGACCAAAAGTGCCCGCTGCCAATGCCGGCTAGCAGTGAGGCCTGCGACATCCCGAACTGCGACGGGTCTGTGGTAGCCGACTCGCCTCGCCTGGACTCACGCCGGCAAGTGAGGCCCAGAGACCGCACCGACGCCTTCCACGATGGACCAGTCATCTCGCTGTCTCTGTCAAACCTGACGGAGACCGAAGCGCCGCCAGCCATGTCGCCGAACTACAGCTTCAACGCGGCTGGCGGATGGCTGTATACTGAGTGGTCGGAGGTGGGTATAATTTGGTTTACCGGAGATAAACTACCTAATAAATTAATTATATTTATTTCACTTAAAATGTATTTCAATAGACAGGATCATCAGTTATCTGCAGCTAGGTACAATGCTATGGCTTGTAGAGTATATTATAGCCTTTCGATCTAAACTTACTACATAATTCTTAAATTTGAGCAGATTGAATTCACCACTTCCAAGATTTATAGCTAGTTAATACCTCAAGCGCAGTCTCAAGTAGGTACAGTCTTCAAAACAGTATAGTCCTTGTCGTGTACTCGTATATCCACAATATAAATCTTTCCAAGTTTTCGGCAATAGACGCGCGCGCCATCTTACCTCACTGCATACAGCCGACTGAGCTGTCTGACAGCGCTAGAGACGTTCAAGACTTTATTATTGCAATGATATGTAGGTAGAGCTTGGTCTAGCGCGCGGGAACCGATTAGCAACCTTTGCATAAATACAGTGCGTCGGCTGGTGCGTGGGCGGTGGAGTGCAGTCTCGCGGCGTGCGTTGCGCCGACCCCGCCGGTTGCAAGACCCGCGCGCCGGTGGTGACGCAAGCCTGCACCGTGAGGAAGCAGTGCGACGCTCACTGGTTTACTAGTAAGTACATAATATAAGCTATATATAAGCTTATATTGAGAAACTCGATGGCGGAGTGGTTAGCGCACTCGGCCTGCGGTTGCTAAAGTTAAGCAGCGTTCGCAGATGCCAGTCATCGGATGGGTGACCGAAAAATTTAATCTCGAGCTCCTCCGTGCTTCGGAAGGCACGTTAAGCCGTTGGTCCTGCGCCTGATCTCTCTACGGTCGTGTCAGACTGCTGTCCCACCGAATTATGAGAGTGAAGGAATAGGGAGTACACCTGTGCTTGCGCACTCACTTGTGCACTATAATATCCTGCGTACCTGGCTGATCGTAAGATCGGCCGCCATGGCCGAATACGGCCGGAGGGTATTATTATTATATATAAGCATCGTATATGTATAAGCTGCTATAAACAGGGTGGAATTTTGAAATGGGTTTTGTAGAGCAAGAACATAGTAGTATGTAGTAGTTACAAAAAAACGTTGTTAGACAACCATCCATAACTTTTGAGATATTTTGATTTGAATTTTCGTTGCCAGTTACATCACTTTTTTTGCTGACTATATTTTTTTACAAAATCTGTGAATGCAAATCAAAGTAGGTATCTCAAGATGTTAAAATATCTGTCAAGATTCTACCCTGTATAAGGTGTAACAAAAAAAAGGTACTGCAAGTAGGTTAAGGGCGAATGGTTTACATGTGGGATCGAAGTGCAGAAATTCAAGGGCTGGAGTAGATTTCTTAATTTATATTGTTCCATTCGATCGATAGTAGGGTTTGTAACATCTAATTTTCCTATTAACATGTAGTTTTAAAATTGTACCGCGATTCTTTCCGTTTCAAAGTAGTTTTATTTCATGAATAAATAACATTCAAATAAAGACGAGTGGAACGTTATTATGTTGCACTTTATACTGTAAACTTATCTTGCATTAACTTCCTATTGACGTAATACTAACGCCCATTGCTCTAGCACACAGTTAGATCTTAATTAACATACTTAATCTCTTCAATTTATCTATAGCAAATCTGCTGATTTATTACACTCAATGTAACTGTAATTTATATAAAACAAGTCAAGATACCAACTCCTGAATTAAACTGGTGAGCTTTTGTAGATCATATTAAAGATAACTCTTTTCTTGATTACTATAGACGTCTTTTATAAAGCAGGAAACTAGTGGCGCCAAGCCGCCATCTTTGAGATCAATCGATTAAAAATTGATCCTGAATTTAGAAGATTGCATATTTATATCATCACTTGGGCACAGTGCAAGAAGAAAACTAGCTTAAGTTTTTATAGGTATTTAATTATGAATTAATAAAACCATCGTTACAAAAGAAATTCAGCCGTTACCGAACACAAAAAATACATATTTATATTAGGTCACTAGTGAACTATGGTATATTTTTTTAAACAATTCTTTCAAAATTGATAAATGTAAAAAATTAAAGGAGAGGTAATCATGATCAAAAAATCAATATGTCATCAATTAAATATATGCGTTTTGTTTTTTGGAATTTGAAATAATATGTTAAAAGAAGAAGTTATTCCTGCGGGTTCGATTCGTCCTTGACCTTGTCAATTTTTATTTGATTGATTGATTGTTTTTTTTTTTCATTTTTTTTATTTATCTCACTTACTTATATTCTCTCCAAGGTGAATGGTCGGCCTGCTCAGCCCCATGCGACGGACGTCAGATCCGCGCAGTGATCTGCGTCGGCGGGAACGGCAGGAGACTTCGCGACGGTTCCTGTAGGGCTCCGAAACCTGACACGGAGCGGTCTTGTGGAGGCACATGCGCCCCTTCATGGTATCTGAGCGATTGGAGTGAGGTAAGGAATCTATTGACTAAATTGAGACGAGGTTGTTGGTTAACGGGTTTTCCGAATCTTAAGCGAACAATAGGATGACAATCGGACTTTCGCGGCATTTCTCCAACACCTCTACGTTGGAGATGGTCTCGGGCCAGAAGATACCAAGAATGCGACGGATGACACATGAAAGAGATACAAAACCCGCCTTAAATCTAATTGCTGATTGGACTGTTATAGAATAGGGTACCATTATGTGTCAATCAGTGATTCCTAGTGTTCATACATATATTAGCCTTAGATTTTAGCGTCACACACATCATCATTATCAGCCTATCGCTGTCCACTGCTGGACATAACCCTCTCCTAGGGTTCTACACTCATCCTCTACTTACTTCTACACTACCCTGATCCTTGGCGACTCGCATCCACCGCGAATGGGGGTTTTTGTAAATGAAAAATCCGCTAGATGCCAGTAAGATACTATCGTAGGGTATAAATGTTATGTGATTAGTGAATTTTGAGACATGACAGTGACAGATATTTTGTTAAAATTCACCAATAACATAGGAGGTAGACCTCACGCCTACGTATTGCCATCAAGCGCAAATACCCTCATTGCTAAGTTTCTACTGCGACTTCGATTACAATCTACAGTCCATAGAGTAAAGTAAATATACCAAAAGGAACTACAGTCACTGCTACTATTTTTAAGCATTACCGTTTCTTCTGTTTTGTTCATAGTGCCAAGGCCCCTGCGAGGCTGGAGTACAATCGCGCACAGTGTGGTGCGCGCGCGGCGGCGAGGAGGGCGCGGCGGGGGCGGCTCGTGACTCCGACTGCGCGGGAGTGCGCCCCCCGGCCAGGAGGTCGTGTGTGCCCCCTCGTTGCTCCACCAAGCCTGTGGCGAGACCTAGCCCGGTTCCAGTGCCGTCTTCTGGTGAGTTCTCAGGATCTGCTGGTCTAGCCAAGTTGCCAATATGACTATTTTCGCTATCACTATTGCCGCGACTTACATCTCCATCCCGCTCACTTAGATACGTTGTCGATATCGCTATTGTCGCGACTTATATCTCCATCTTGCTCACACAGATACGTCGTGTGCAGAATAACAATATTAGTCGAAGCGATGGCGATGCGATAATGGTCAAAGTGGCAACTTGGCTAGACCACCAGAGCAAGATCATCTTTTTGGTCGCAAACTAATGTGTGTACGTGTCACATGCTGATCCGTACACGTCTTTAGACGAATATTATCGATCAGTCGTCAAGGTGTGTCTTAGAACATGAGCATAATTTATGGGGTTGGTGCATTGTTCTGAATGTACTAGGAAATCGTTAATTGATCAAAAAATATTGCAAAACAAAGGAAACTTGAAATATACTAATATTTGATTATTTTACAGTTTCAGATCCGCAACAGCGAGTCACAAGACACCAAAGCCATAGTACACAGAATGTCAGACAGAGATCACACTCAAATGGTAAAAACGTTTTTTATTTTATTTCTTATTTTTTAGTTCAATAATTCATTGACAGATGATGAAGTGTCCAGAGCTTAACTATGGAATCCTTAGGTATTTTCCTTTAGAAATAACTAAACAGGAATTATTTATTCATTTTTTTAGCACTATGGACAAACCTAATAATCTTTTACTTTTATAAAATAACCTGATTATGTAGTACGAGTAGAGAGTAGACAACTGAATCAAAATTCATTATTTTCACTAGGTACATGCGAGGATAAGTTAAGCAACTGCGGTCTAGCAGTTCAAGCGAGACTATGCCACTACGCTTACTACTCCGAATACTGCTGTCGCTCTTGCCACGGTAGAACGTAACACGTGAAGTAAGTTGTATTTACATATTACTTTTTTGATTGTTAATAATTAATTTCACTTCTTAACCGACTTAAAAATTTAAGGAGGCCAATTTTGCGTTTTTTGTTATAAAATCGAGTTTGTTTTTGAATTTAAATGTCATAAAGAAAGCAGAACTCATGATAGAATAGTTTTAAAGTATGGGGTTAAGGCCGGCAACACATCAACGATACCTCTGGTGTCGCGGATGTCCATGGGCGGCGGTGATTACTTACCATCAGGTGACCCGCTAGCTCGTTTGCAGCATCTGACATAAAAAAAGCACTTCTGTGAGGCTGATGTCGTGCTTTAATATTACTTTTTTCAACAGCTAAGTTTTTAATTTTTCTCACAGATGAATACAAGAGTTAACCTTCGGCGCTATGACACGTATTGTGATACGAATGGACGCATAGTGAGATACGTAATCTTAGCTGAGAAGATATCACAGTTAGTGACAGTTATTCACAATGTAGGCACCAACGAAACGAATGTGGAAGATGAAGAACAAATCATGATGTAGAAAATTCCAACGCGTACTAATTCGTGTGAAATAAATCAATGATCTGTTTTTTGAATAACAGATAGTTATAAAATGTAATTAAAAAGTCGTCACTTGCAGTTTTTATGTAGTTATAATTTCTATGTCATTGGAATTTTCTATAAACTGATCATGGAACTGAATAAACATACATGTTACATTAACAGTAACATTAATGCATGTTAAATTTATATTGATAAATCGAGGACTATCTATGGTGTACTCGAAACTTCTGCTTTCGCAAAATGTTTCACATTTCAAGCAAAACCAAAGAAGTTTTAAAGTGTTCGTAGAGAGGGACACATCGACTGCATTTTTATATGTTACTAACTGTGCTCGATGATTTAACTACTAGCGATCTAATGTAAAGGATTTGACTGGATTGGATAGGGGTAACTTCTTCAACGTAATATTAGGCAATATGACGGTTAAGTCATTCAATTCTTAACTCCTACCTACCTTTTAACTTTTGAAATAGAAAATTGACAATCTCAATCAAATTCATGGTTTTTCTTTATAAGGTGCAGGTCACTGTCTGTGGCAAATAGCTAACTTTTAATGTAAACGAATTGATTTATTATAATATCATGTCACGAAGTAAAGTTCCCCTATATCCATCCGTAATAAAAAACATTATCTATTATAGTTTTACATTGTCATTTTATATGATTAGTATGAGTCTATTATTGAGGTTTACGAGTATAATAGATAAGATTAGATTAGATAACACTTATTTTCAAAGTCGTTATGCACCTCTGTATAGGACAGTGGAATATCTTTGGAGGTAGCGAGAAATCTGATAAATTAATAAATGCAATTACGAAACATACGTTATTGGTGTGATCACAGCTAGTGAGCAAAATATGAAGTTATTGAAGTCCATGAATGGTACGACGAGTAGATTTAAGCGATTTATTAAGGGAATTCGATTTATTTCTTAACGAGAAACTGAATTCAAGCTTAGCAATATCATATTGCGAGTTGATCAAAGAGTTTAAAAAAGGAAGAAAATCACCTCATCGAAGCACAAAACAAATTGGAATGTCATCTCACAATATTAAGAATGCTTACAATGTATTTCATTGTATGCACATGTTCTATCAAAATGTGTTAAACAAAATAAAGTTTTGTTATAAAATTTATTTGAATTTCCTTGATAGTCAAAAATGTACTACTTGAGTTGAATAGTATTTCCATATACCGTGGTCTGTAAGTATTAGGAATAGTTTTGTGATCTCCAGATGTTAGTCGAGTTATGGAGTCGATCTGTGGACGGTAGATGTTAGAAAAATAGATTATATTTTTTATTTACTCCCATATAAATACCAATGCACAATATTTATGAGTTTTTGGCACTTCGTAGACTTACCGCAATACAGTACAATGACGTCTTCAGTAATTTTATTTTTTATTTAATGCACTGCGCTAAGACTCTTTTGTTATTTTTTATATATCGATGCCTAACGGCCAAAAAGGCCTAACCGCCATTTACCAAACTTTACAGGAGAGAGGATTAAAGACGAAAAATTTCGAAAAAAAATCATAAGTAGCTGGGTTTTGCTTCCTAAGATTCCAAATTTTAGGTGTTAATATAAAATATATTTCTCTTCAAGATGTATTCATTAAAGTATTCAAAATCATTCATCTAAGAGTGTTTTTTGTCGCTTGAGCCCAAATGGATTTATTTTTTTACTGCAAAAATGTCGTAACCGCCTTTACAAAAAAAAACATGTTAGCCAGAAGCGGCTTAAGTGCATCTGTATTTTTATTAAAATTGCTTAACCGACATTAAGCCAACATAAGAAGTGATTGACGAAAAAGTATTAGTGTTAGCGAAATACTAAAAATACAGGGTTTCGCAGATAACCTGTACCAGCGAAAGTCTGCGACCAGGGACACCAATACCCATAAATTGGATCATGTATTTTAAGAGAAAAATGGGATAAGCGCCACAACGAATAGAAATATGTGACAGGGCAAATAATCCTAAGCGCCATATCTTATGTTTGAAATTCGCGGCCCGAAAGTACTAAGCGACATTTTTGTTATTTATTGTTTTTAAGCCAAATTGTCTAAGAAACTATTTTAAAATATTATATTTTCTAACCACCAGAATGAAAAAAAACCCTAAAATATTGGGCGCTTAGGACGTAAAATTAAGGCTTGGAGCCTTAATTTACCAACCGCATAACCGACAAAAACTACGAGCTAGAGTGACAAAACCTAGATAGAACGACGGAGAAAAAAAAGGCGATTCCAATGATGTATATAAGTCGATTTCGCAAAAAATGTCGCTTAGGCCATTTTGGCCGTTAGGCATCGATATGTGTAGTTACTGAAAAGTCTGGTCGCGCATCATTTGGTTCGGGATTCTTATAATACAACAAATTCTGTGCCATTTACTTTATAGGACTATCTTTTAACAGTCTTAGTTAAAGATTGTCATTAATAACTGCAAACAATACTTATTCATTACAATCAATCAGGTTTTAAGTTAAAATAAGTACGTTATTTGTACATAAGTTACTGTTCACGTTCGTTGTACTGTGTATGTATACTTGCCTGCGTAACTTGTTCACCGAATTTCGAATAATAAACTTAATTAGATATTTGTAATTATTGTAAATGGATATTATAAACATAAGTGAAACTGTATTTCCATTATTGTTATAAAGAGTAAGATCAGTTTGGTAGTACTTATAAAAATAAATAAAAATGTAGAGAACAGATTTAAGATGTAACTTCGTTAGACTAAGAATGAATAGTATTTTTCTTACTTAATAAAGAACAATAACGATTTATTGTAGACTTTAAAAAGTCACAAGAACCCTTCTAAAATAATAAAGGAATAAATAATTTAAGGGGTTTCGTGACTTTTTGAATTCTTAGAACTATTACAAGTGTTCATAATTTATTTGCCGAAAATCATCAAAGAGTGTATCTTTAGTAAAGAATAATAAAACCAACAACTTGTAAATAATTAATTTTATATGTATAGTGCATTTACTTACTGGCTGTTAAGTATTTATAGTAGATAAACATGTACCATCACAAAATGTAATTAATCGGTTGCGCTAACTTCTGTTCACGTAAGTATCATTTGTCTAAATACTAATGACGCGTATAACATTGTAAAAAAAAATAATAAGCTTTAAACACTCACTGATGTTGTTTTATTTTGTTTCCTCGAGTTAAAATGTGGTTTTGATTTCGATAAAGACAAATAAATAAATTCATTGGACTTACACACCTATTGCCTAGCCCCAAACTAAGCTCGAAGTCCTATGGAAGCTAGGGAACGGATAGACATACTTAAATACTTTTGTAGACATACATGACTGCAGTACAAATGCCGATATTCATCACAAAAACATTTGCCCCTAACAGGATTCGCACCCGCGACCCTTGGTTTTGTTGTCATGGTGTCTGGCCAATAGACCAACGAGCCCGTAAAAAGTTTGCGTCCATTGTAAATTTGAAGTCAATGAGCGGCAGTCAACGGACCTTCCTTGAGTCATTATCATCATCCTAGCGCCTCTCCCGGTTGCATCCTTGGCCAATGGCAATAGCCTAAGAGCTCAGGGTACGTTACAATTATGATCTAGAACTTGGTTATTACAATTGAACGACTGTCGTCTGACCTCCGTACCGCTGCAAGGGAATCCAGACCATTTTGGATCATAGTCGGGAGTTCGGGACCAACGGCTTAACGTGCCTTCCGAAGCACGGAATCATCATTCTTATCGGACAATCAGTTGATTCAAGTCTGCAATGTCCTAACCAAACTGGGGGAACCAGCATAAGGTGAAAGTGTTCCCCGCGGGATATGAACCCACGAACTCTGAGCTTTTTATTTATTATTAAATCATATTTATCACATAGCCATCAGTTCCTAACGTACCTACAAGCTTCTTAGCTCTCCGCACTTCCTATAAACTACTTTGAAAAACTTAATTATTCACCTATCAAGATAATATTACCGATGACACTATCCGATATTACGTGAAAATTCCAATTAGTCACATATAGGTTATGTATTTCAAGCACCCACTCCAAAAATGGAGTGCCCACCCCAATCGTTATAAATAAGCTGGAAACACTTTACGGACTATTTATAGTTGTTTATCGATCTGCGCTGTGTGTTATTATTCTAGTCATAATAATAGCTGTAAAGAAGTTAAGACTTGACTTTAAAGATCTTGATCTCATTATGGAAGAAGATACAGCTGAGATCGTGTCTATAGCAGAACAGAATGAAGAAGCTGCTAACTATGAGCTTGAAGATAGCACTGCAGTCAAAACGATCAGGATGGCTGTGAACGGAATCACAAACGCGCTGATTTTCATCACAGTTTTTGTTTGCTTGGTGTATGCGTGCCGACCCAAATTAACAACGTTTACTGGGCATATCATTCTGTGTACTCTTGGGGTAAGTTTTATCCTTACAAAAAATAAAAGTATCATTATTAGAATCGAATGTTACCTTTGTCTTTTAACAGATTTTTTTTTATTAATTAGCTACATGTAATAGGCATGGTGGCTTTATTTTGTAGAGTGCAAAAAAACATTTGATTGTATGAACAATTCACAAATACAATCGGGGTCCAGATCGGAATAACTCGTTGTTGGGACTAGTTTAGGCCTTTACCTATCTCAATACCATTGTTGATACTGATATCTGTAAAGCAGGAGCCTTGCCTATCACAAAATAAGAATAAGAATTGTTGTGAGATATTTATAAATAAAAATATAAATAACGTAGCGTACCGTTTTCGAGAATTCAAATTTTTTAATAATTATTTTGTATTAACAAGTCCTGTTCTCACCAAAACATCTATACTAATATATAAATCTGAAGAATTTATTTGTTTGTTTGTTTGAACTTGCTTATCTCAGGAACTATTGGTACGATTTGAAAAAATATATTTGTGTTGGATAGTGCATACGACGAGGGAGGCTTTAGGCTATAGTATATCCGAAATCCACGCGGACGGAGTCGCGCGCGGCCTCTAGTAAATAAATAAAAATAAAGCTAAATACTTTATGGGTGCTTAAAAACTCTAGGTTAGGACGACATGGCGATAGTAGGAGGAGGCCTATATCCAGCAGTGGCCTACGATAGGCTGATCATGAGTGCCTTACAGAAAAACCCGAAATAACAACAGTTTCGCAAAGAGGAACGAACTTAAAAAATTGCTTACCTATTTTGTTTGGGAATACTGTTAGCGCAGTCATTGAAGCGAAAAATATGGTCAAACCTCCGATTTTTTTTACTGTGAACCGATTTGCATGAAATTTTGGAATTAGTTTCATTGTACCCTTAAATTCAAAAGTGAAAATGATTTGAACGCCGCAACTACCCCTGGAGTGGTTGCCACCCCATCTCGGGGGTGAGTATTTTTTTTTTAAGATAACCTCGGATATCGATTGAATTACTAATTTTAAGCAAAAAATCATCTATAAAGTTTTTCGATAAATCTAATACTTTTCAAGTTATTGGCAATTGAAAATTCGCAATTTTGTCACGTTTTTCATCGGTTTTTTGCAAATATCTCCAAAAATATAAGTTTTATCGAAAATTTTATAAGGAACAAAATTGTAGCAGGTAAAAAATTAAATAATTTTGTTTATCCTAAAGTTTTCTATGTGCAATATTAAGATATATATTAAAGATCGTAGCCGTTTTTTATTTTGTCTGCAATTTAATCGATTTGGTCAATGTCATCTAGCGGCGAGTAGATGCATTTTATGCATTCTTATAATTAAGAGTTTTGTAGTGCTTGAAATAAGCTTTCAAATGAGTACAATTAAAAGTCTTTTGCACGTAAAATAAGTAAGCTGTATTACAAATAAGAGGATCATCGAATGCTTTTTCTTGTAAATCAATGGGTTTCACAAGTGCCATTTCCAAGCTATTCATGCTATCACAATTTCTAAAACAGCATTAAAAAGGTAATTAGAAGAACTACAACATCCTTTATTGCAATATATAATTAAAAACGTTTTTCGAAAACGGTGAAGGGTTAAAGGGCTTAAGAGAGGCTGTGATTGCCGCTGCCACGCGCTCTTTAAACAATAATATCTCCGTCAGTTTTTGTTTAACAGAAATAACAAAATTACTCAATTTTTTGTCAAAAAAATACCTAAATTTTTTATCCCTACACTTTTATACGCATCTATCGTAATTTTTGAGATATTATGAAAAGAAGGTGGGATTTTTTAAAATATGAGATTTTATATTTTTATTTTAATCCTGTCTATTTTGAAAAATATGTGTCCTAAAGCAGCCAAACTGATACAATTTATCAAACACTTCTTAATAAAGTTAATTCTTGGCGGAATACGAATAATTTCAATTCTGGTGGAAATGGCACTTATGAAACCCATTGTTTTAAAATAAAAAATATTGGATGCTCCTCTTATTTGTAATACAGCTTACTTATTTTACGTGCAAAAGACTTTTAATTGTACTCATTTGAAAGCTTATTTCAAGCACTACAAAACTCTTAATTATAAAAATGCATAAAATGCATCTGCTCGCCGCTAGATGACATTGACCACATCGATTAAAATGCAGACAAAATAAAAAACGGCTTTGATCTTTAACATCCAACTTAATATTGCACTTAGAATACGTTATAATAAACAAAATTGTTTAGTTTTTTACCTGCCACAATTTTGTTCCTCATAACATTATCGATAAAAGTTATATTTTTGGAGATATTTGCAAAAAACCGATGAAAAACGTGACAAAATTGCGAATATTCAATTGCCAATAACTTGAAAAGTATTAGATTTATCGAAAAACTTTATAGATGATTTTTTGCTTAAAATTAGTCTTACTATCGATATCCGAGGTTATCTTAAAAAAAGAATACTCACCCCCCAGATGGGGTGGCAACCACTCCAGGGGTAGTTGCGGCGTTCAAATCATTTTCACTTTTGAATAGAAGGGTGCAATGAAACTAATTCCAAAATTTCATGCAAATCGGTTCACAGTAAAAAAAATCGGACCCAAAATGCTTCATTGCCTGCACTATGTGTCAAATAAAATTTCATAAAACTGCAAATATCTCGAAAACTACACGTCGTACGTAAAATCTGATGACATTTTTGATCCCCTTTTAAAAAAAACCATCCGATATTTTAGACCTATCCGATGACCTCACACAAAAAGGTCAAGGTCGAGGTTGACTTTTTTTAAATCTGCTTTGATGATTTCGTTGGTGCAGATTGCTTACTGCACCTCTGTCGTCTATTCCGTAACAACTACATATTATAAATGTATTTAAATCTATACTTCTTCTTTCTAGCGTTTATCCCGTTTCTATGCGGGGTTCACTTTGACCATGATCCAGGATTTGGCAAGCCTGGCAATATTTAAATCTATACTATGTATTATACTAATATATTATACTGCTCTGCCTTTAAGTGGGAAATTAATAGGCTAAGAGTAACTTTACTTTTGCCTAGCTGATACTTTTCTTTAGTTTTATTTTATTCATCTTCCTCGTCATCATCATCCTATCGCAGTCCACTGCTAGACATAGGCCTCTCTTAGGGCTCCTTAATTTATTATTTTCTTTATTTATTGTTTATCTTATTTATTTCGTATTTTTTATGTATTCCAGTACCAGTTTTTTATGTGCCAAGGTGTTCTGGCTATATCCCGGTACAATGGCTGGACAGTCCACATGAGGAAGGAGCACAGGGTGCACATACATTGGGTCTTCCAGTTCATTGGGCTAGCTTGCGTGGCTGCAGGCACCGTTCTTCTATTCCTTGAACTGCCAACTCATTTCACCTCGCCTCATGGCGCTTCAGGTATATATTGTTAAATAAACCCCTTAGAAAACATGATAGACATTTCTTAAGACGATGATTTAAGTTTTATATGGGCAGCAATTGACAATAGCTCCAAGTGGTTTTTCATCAAAGGTGTAGGTAGTTAATATTCGTTTTGACGCAGGATTCGAAATCCTTACCATTTCGTTTAAAATTACACCTACTACATTTTTACCTTTAAGTCACCACGAAGTAAATCTCCGTAGAGCTCGGAGTTCAATATTGAACGATTGATTGATTGGATCTAAGTAGTACTCATCTATACTAAGATATAAATCTGAAGAATTTGTTTGTTTGTATGTTTGTTTGTTTGTTTGAACGTGCTAATCTCAGGAACTATTGGTCCGATTTGAAAAAATATTTTGTGCATACCACGAGGCTTTAGGCTATCCGAACCGAAATCCACGAGGACGGAGTCGCGCGCGGCCTTTATCTATACTAATATTATAAAGAGGAAAGGTTTGATTTTTTGTTTGTTTGTTTGTTTGTATGAATCGAATAGGCTCCGAAACTACTTGGCTGATTTGAAAAATTCTTTCACTGTTGGAAAGCTACATTCACCCAGAGTAACATAGGCTATATTTTATCCCGGTACGGGAAGTATTTCCCCCGGGACGCGGGTGAAACCGCGTGACGGGCCGCTAGTAAATTAATAAAAATAAAGCTACGTAGGTACTTTATGGGTGCTGCCTCCGTGGCGCAGTGGCTAGTGTGTCGCACTTTAAAGCGGCGGCCGCGCCGGAGGTCCTGGGTTCGAATCCCGGGTCGGACCGATGAAATTGTGTCTATGTTTTCATGTTGTGATAACACAGACACAGTCCGGAGTTTGGAAGTTGGCGGTGTATTTACACCCCCGTGCCTCGGAAAGCACGTTAAGCCGTTGGTCCTGCGCCTGATCTCTCTACGATCGTGTCAGATTGCTGTCCCACCGAATTATGGGAGTGAGGGAATAGGGAGTGCACCTGTGCTTGCGCAGGCGCTTGTGCACTATAATATATCCCGCGCAAGTGGCTAATCGTAAGATTGGCCGCCGTGGCCGAATTCGGCTAGGAGGGTATTATTATGGGTGCTGAAAAACTCAAGGTTAGGACGGCATGGCGATAGTAAAGGGAGGCCTATATCCTGCCATACCCGAAATAACAACAGTTTCGCAAAGAGGAACGAACTTAAAAAAATTGCCTACCTATTTCGTTTGGGAATACTGTGCCAAATAAAATTTGATAAAACTGCAAATATCTCGAAAACTATGCGTCGTACGTAAAATCTGATGACATTTTTGATCCCCTCTTAGGGATACTCATTAGATATTTTAGACCTATCCGATGACCTCACCCAAAAAGGTCAAGGACGAGGTTGACTTTTTATCTGCATTAAAAATCAATTCCTTTTCGGTGACAGCTTTAATAAAAATTCGCTAGAAATGCCCTGGAGCCAGAAAACTGTAGCATTATTATTATTATTTTGTTTGGCGTAGCGTACGTTTCAACATGCGTGTAGATGACATTATGGATGAGCAGGTGTGTCGAACATGGAGTAAAGAGTAAACTAAATAAATAAATAAAAATAAAGCTAGATACATACTATGTATATGGGTGCAAAAAAATCCAAGGTTGGGACGACCATAGAGATCGTCAGCAGTGGCCTAGGATAGGCTGATGATGATGAGTGCCAAACAGAAAACCCCAAAATAACAACAGTTTCGCAAAGAGGAACGAACTTAAAAAAATCTTACCTATTTCGTTTGGGAATACTGTGTCAATTAAAATTGGATAAAACTGCAAATATCTCGAAAACTATGCGTCGTACGTAAAATCTGATGACATTTTTGATCCCCTCTTAGGAATACCCATTAGATATTTTAGACCTATCCGATGACCTCACCCAAAAAGGTCAAGGACGAGGTTGACTTTTTATCTGCATTAAAAATCAATTCCTTTTCGGTGACAGCTTTACATAAAAATTCGCTAGAAATGCCCTGGAGCCAGAAAACTGTAGCATTATTATTATTATTTTGTTTGGCGTAGCGTACGTTTCAACATGCGTGTAGATGACATTATGGATGAGCAGGTGTGTCGAACATGGAGTAAAGAGTAAACTAAATAAATAAATAAAAATAAAGCTAGATACATACTATGTATATGGGTGCTAAAAAAATCGAAGGTTGGGACGACCATAGAGATCGTAAGCAGTGGCCTACGATAGGCTGATGATGATGAGTGCCAAACAGAAAACCCCAAAATAACAATAGTTTCGCAAAGAGGAACGAACTTAAAAAAATACTAACCTATTTCGTTTGGGAATACTGTGTCAAATAAAATTTGATAAAACTGCAAATATCTCGAAAACTATGCGTCGTACGTAAAATCTGATGACATTTTTGATCCCCTCTTAGGAATACCCATTAGATATTTTAGACCTATCCGATGACCACACCCAAAAAGGTCAAGGTCAAGGTTGACTTTTTTTAAGCGTTTTGATGAGGTCGCTTTGGTGACGATTTCATACTGCACCTCTGTCGTCTATTCCGTAAACAACTACATAATTTAAATCTATACTTCTACTTCCTAGCGATTATCCCGTTTCTATGCGGCGTTCGCTTTGACCATGATCCAGGATTTGGCAAGTCTGGCAATATTTTAATATACATACTAAATAAATGCAACAATAATAAAAATACTATGTATTAGACTAATAATAATAAAGCTGAAGAGTTTTTTGGTTGTTTTTGAACGCGCTTATCTCAGGAACTTCTGCTTCGAATTGAAATAAACATTTATGTGCTGGATAGTCGCATGTGTCGAGGAAGGCTATGCAGTGTGTGCGGAAACCGAAATACACGCGGATGGAGTCGCGGGTGGCGGCTAGTTGATGTATATGTTTTATTAACGAAAAGCTTCTACATAGATAGCTGTAGGTAATATTAACAAATAGACTCTTTTTTATTTTTGCCACTAAAATTAATCTAAGATGGATTGATTAGGGTTGCGGAGTTGATAATGATGATGAACAATAGGGTACACGACTGACTTCAAAATAAATTATGAAACTCTTACATTAAAGAAGTAACTAATAAATAATCGCTTATCATTATGCCACGGTAACTTTTGTGCTTTTAACAAATTATTACAGTTAATCGGAACTAAAAAAGTATTCATTTGACAATACTGAGTTGTGACGTCAAACCTTAGTATTTCATACAATTTTCCCTACAAGCTTACGTTTTTGACGTTAAATAAAAGTGAGTGATTTGACCTGTCAGTCGTGTTCCCCATTTAAAACGTAACTCATCTTTCTATTTCAGGTCTGGTCGCGTTTATATCAAGCGTCGTGAGTTTTGTGGTCGGATTCATTACATTTCTCGTTATCAAGTTCTGCAAGAGTCAAAAAGCGTCAACGGTCTTCAGGATCATCCACTACATCACGGGAATCTGCACTCTATTCCTATCTGCTATTAGTTTGTGTTTTGCTTTCGAAGACGTCAATTTCAAGGGATGGCTGAGCGTTTGGTTCAACAACGATGATATACCAGGACACGTCCTCCAACTAATGACTGCCTTGTTCACTTTGGTCGTCGCGATAGACGCACTGATTCCCGTCCGCAGAATGAAAGTGATTCCAGAAAAGGACGATACTACTGAAAAGGTCGAGATTTCTGAAGACTCTTAATTCTTTTTTAATATTTAATAAATCTACGCTATAATTTTGTACAATGGCTTTGTTGAAAAGTGTACCTATGTCAGTTTAAATTGCAGTTTGTCCTACATTGAAATAATCTATAACAAAAGCATTGATCTGCTGCCATAAAGTTCAATATCTTTTTCTATTTTTTGTACCATAATAATAAAAGCGTTATTTCATTGACACAAAATTAATGATTTGGTTAAATTACTTCGGGATTGACCTAGTGACCATATTGAAATGGACTTTGAGGAGCAAGAACATTAACTGTTGATGTTAAAAAAAAATATTGTTATACAACCCCACCCTATAATTTAAATACTTATTACATTTTAATATAATGAGAGTAGAAGTACCTTACAAATAAGCTGACAGGGAACGCATACTCACTCATACGAAATTTGATTCCATGAACAGCATGTGGAGATTCCTTTGGACCCACTCATCGGAATTCTCGAGAGGCTAGAAGAGTTAAGCACGGGTCAAGCTGATAATGAATCGCGTACTACAATTTTAGAAGAACGCACTAATGCTATTCAAGTTTTAAAAGGTAACATTAGACAGCTACAAGGAGATGTAAATAAATTAAACCAAAAGCCAGAGAAACCTAAACATATCTACAATGTTAATCTAAATATGCCACCGTCAATTACTGAGCAATAGTCGTGAACAAATTTAATTGAAATTTCCTACACAATTATATTATTATTATTATATTATTATTGTGATAATGAAATAAAACTTTCATAATAATATATTTTCTTTGAACTTGTTTCCTTTCCGTTTCTTCTGCTCAATCCATTTATATTTACCGCCCTATTTTAAGAAAACGATTATGGAATCAAATTTTTTCATAACATATTTTTATCTGACAAGGATTAATAAAAAAACTCCAATTTATAGTCACATTTTCTGTTTATTTACAAGGCAGACTTACATAATTATTACTAACTTACTGATTATTTGTCATCGTCTTATTCAAAATTACAGAATGTAATGCATGTTTTTAAATATATTTTTAAGATTATGTCATTGTTTAACATAAATAAGCTTTAAAATATCATACAGAGCGTCCCGAGTTTTATTGTTAACTTTACAAATTTCTTATAACATAATAAATTTATTAAAATATTATATTTGTCATGCAAAGGTAAACAATATTTTAATCATCCATACCTTAGTCGATTTCAATGAACAATAATAATCAAAAGAATTTCTTATTCACGAGACATCAGAAAAGCAAACATAACTGCCTCCGTGGTGTAGTGGTTAGAGCGCTGTGCTCAAAAACTACGAACTCGGAGGTCGTGGGTTCGAATCCCGCGGGGAACACTTTCACTTTGTGTTGGTTTTCCCAGTTTGGTTAGGACATTGCAGGCTTGAATCACCTGATTGTCCGATAAGAATGATGATTCCGTGCTTCGGAAGGCACGTTAAGCCGTTGGTCCCGACTATGATCCAACTGGTCTGGTTTCCCTTGTGGTTACGGAGGTCAGACGACAGTCGCTCCATTGTAATAACCAGGCATGTCAATTCAGGATCATAGTTGCAGCGTACCCTGGGCTCCAAGGCAATGGCCGAGGATGCAACCGGGAGAGGCGCTAGGATGATGATGATGATCAGAAAAGCAAACATCTCGACAATAAAGTTAATATCTCGGATCAAAATGAGGCCAATGCTATTAAATTGCGATCCTGATAACCAGACATTTTTATGGATCACGAGAATTTAAGTAATAATCATTATTTTACAAAGAAATGAATTGAAATCGGCAAAAATAATAGCTAAATCAACAGGTATACGTTTTGGATTTACGTTTCTATTAATGTTTTATTATTTGTAAAAAATAACTTTCATCACTTTTATAAGTACTTTCCATCATCCCCTGTTCCTTTTTACACTGTTAAGCAAGGATCTAACTCAACTGTGCACTTACATTAAAAATATCACACTGTAAATAAACAAGTAATTGTAAAACTTAAGACAATTTGTTACGAGAAGCAAAAGTTTATTATATTAAAATTATTTTCAGAGCGTTTTGGCATAAACGTTCTATAAGTATATATCATATAGAGGCAGTATATTGTTATGCTGGTAAAATACACATTAATTTTCTTTTGCGGGGCAGATTTTCGAATAATGTTTATGCAAGGACAACGTATAACTGTCAATTCTATTCCAATTTCAAAATACCTATACAAAGGGAGAGAAACATAACTAATTTATCAATGGGGGCGTTTGGGCGAAAAAAGCGTTTGCAAGCGTTTGTAAACAAAATGGCGATTGTTAGCGCAAAATGGCGATTGTTTAGCGGTAACACAGTAAACTGACAGTTAGCAAACACGTCCTGGCCGAAAACTGTCTAACAATCGCCATTTTGTTTACAAACGTTTGCAAACGCTTTTTTCGCCCAAACGCCCCCAATTTTTCGGGACAATAATAAAATGTTACCGATGGTTATGCTTATAAAAACGTTAAAAACGTAAATAGTGGAATCATCTGCCATTACAAGAGTTGCAACAATTCTGTACGTAGTAGTTATAGTGGCAGAGTCTTGCCTGCACGGCTAAAGCGCAGTTGCTGAGTTTGTCTTCGCATCCTGAAATAAAGAATGAATAATCACTACATAGTATAAAACAAAGTCGCTTTTTCTGTCATGTTGTCTGTTGTATGTCCCTATGAACGCTTAAATCTTTAAAACTACGCAACGGATTTTGATGCGGTTTTTTTTAATAGATAGAGTAACTCATGAGGAAGGTTTTTATGTATAATATCATCCATTAAATAGTGGACAAGTACCACGGGCGAAATCGGGGCGGGCCGCTAGTTAAGAAATAAAATATTTATTGATTATGATCCATGATTAATTAGTAGAAAATAGATTATTGGATTAGTCCAAGCAATTATACAGCGCCCAACTGAGAGCTTATGTTCCTATGTATAATCTATTATGTTCATATATAAAAATGAAATAGTTTGTTCCAAAGATGGGTATTTTAGATTAATCACCACGCTAGCCAAATGCGGGTTGGTGATCACAAACCCGGGCTGTGTTCAGAAAAAAAATGACTTTGCCCGACCCAGGAATTGAACCGAGAACCTCGGCCCGGTACATCAAATCATCAAATACCGGTAAACCACTACACCATCGAGGCGGTCTTTATAAAATAGGCCTATTGAAAATAATATATCGGTATACCTTTAGCCCTTGATACACTCTTAGTAGTCGACGGCACAGTAGTAGGAAAAGCACTCAAAAATGTAGTCTGTTGTGTGGTGGCGAACCTGATTGGCGTTTTTTGAGGCTCTGGAAACAAAAAGTAAAGTGAAAAAGTGAAGAGATATTCTTTTGATTCTTTGAAGAGTAACTGTTACCTTAAAACTTCTTTCTCTTTGTTGGACTATTTGTTTTCTTTTACAGCATTTTACCTTCTTTCTTTTAAAATTAGTTTAGCAGACGACAAAAAAACAATCATATTTAATATATTAAATACATATTGTAGACCTACATTTTATCCAATATACTCATATATTAATCCCAGTAGCTGCTACATTTCATAAGTAGTTTAAAGTAGAATAGCAAGGACCAAGCAACAGAACCTGGAATTCGAATATCATCCAAAAAGATAGAAGAAAAAATCAAAACCTGGTCATACCTATATTTATTTCTGGTGGGAATCCATCGGACGGTGAGCAGTTAGGCTCGCAAGATTTCGTGGAGGTGGGCTTTGGGCCAACACAGGCCCCATCGACGCCGCTCCCACTATCGCTCATGCACAGCACTGATCGTCTTTGAACACCCACACCCGATGAGCAGTTGCCGGAACACTGTTCATATAAATTTTACAAAACGTAAGACAAACACTCTTTATATAGTAAATCGCAAGGTTGGTTGGATGCCTGTTGCCGAAGTTTCGGCTAAATGAGAGCCCTTGCCCTATTGTCCAGCAGTGGAATGCAGTGGGCTGATGATAATGATAATCATGAAAAACCGCTCTAGTTTACATTGGATCTAAGAGGTTAGACCCCAAAAAGTGCTCAAAATACCTAAATATAAAGCTAATTCTTCTTCTTTTTAAAATGTGGGTGGTGACTAAAACTTCAAAATTTTGACCCAGTGTTCAGCCGCATAAAATCACGTATCAATAACATGGTGTGAAGCTGTAGGACTCAGATGATGGCTCTTAGGGCGTTTAAAAAAACTGAGAACCCGCTGACAAACAGTCCAAGCTACACTGCCTAATTAAGCACATTAAAATATCGGAAATAATATTTTTACGCCTCTTTATTGGTCACTCATCTGCTCCCAGTCGCTGAAGAATCAGCTAGTCAGGCTTGAGGTCCTTTTACGCGGTGACGCGGAGATGCTCTCATGTTACTTACACGTTGCTCACGTGGTAACTCACCTGTTCCCAGTCACTTAGGAACCAGCTAGACGAGCAGTCGCCTCCGCAGTCCCTCTCCTGGTCAGGCTTCGGTTTCTTGCTCACATGTTGCTCACGTGGTAACTCACCTGTTCCCAGTCACTTAGGAACCAGCTAGACGAGCAGTCGCCTCCGCAGTCCCTCTCCTGGTCAGACTTCGGTTTCTTGCTCACATGTTGCTCACGTGGTAACTCACCTGTTCCCAGTCGCTGAGAAACCAGCTAGCCGAGCAGTCGCCCCCGCAATCTCTCTCCTGGTCAGGCTTGGGGTCCCTGCTCACATGTTGCTCACGGGGTAACTCACCTGTTCCCAGTCACTTAGGAACCAGCTAGACGAGCAGTCGCCTCCGCAGTCCCTCTCCTGGTCAGGCTTCGGTTTCTTGCTCACATGTTGCTCACGTGGTAACTCACCTGTTCCCAGTCGCTGAGAAACCAGCTAGCCGAGCAGTCGCCCCCGCAATCTCTCTCCTGGTCAGGCTTGGGGTCCCTGCTCACATGTTGCTCACTGGGTAACTCACCTGTTCCAAGTCACTTAGGAACCAGCAAGACGAGCAGTCGCCTCCGCAGTCCCTCTCCTGGTCAGGCTTCGGTTTCTTGCTCACATGTTGCTCACGTGGTAACTCACCTGTTCCCAGTCGCTGAGAAACCAGCTAGCCGAGCAGTCGCCCCCGCAATCTCTCTCCTGGTCAGGCTGGGGGGGACCCCAAGCCTGACCAGGAGATCAGGGTCAGGGATCAGGAGGGTGAGCAGGGATGCTCACATGGTGCTCACGGGGTAACTCACCTGTTCCCAGTCACTTAGGAACCAGCTAGACGAGCAGTCGCCTCCGCAGTCCCTCTCCTGGTCAGGCTTGGGGTCTTTGCATGCGGCGTCGCGGAGATGTCGCCCGCTGCCGCCGATGCAGAGGACACCGCGGACCTGACGCCCTCCGCACGACGACGAGCATGGCGACCATTCACCTAGAAATGTGGATAAGATAGATGATTTATAGGACTTAATGTAGCAAGAACATATCAATAGACTTGAATGCCTCTGTTGAGAAATGAGAGTGAGCTGTTTTGGGTAGAAAGTACATGAAAATCAAAAATTTGTATCTGAGTACTCAATAGCAAAATAAAATGGAACTTGTGTCTAGAGGATGATGGTAGGCGGTGTAATTGCACACCCACTTGCTCAAGAAGCACGCATAGTTTA
The DNA here is from genome assembly GCA_958496325.1 of Nomophila noctuella. Lineage (NCBI taxonomy): Eukaryota > Metazoa > Arthropoda > Insecta > Lepidoptera > Crambidae > Nomophila > Nomophila noctuella. Next base: position 5,470,874 of record OY292498.1, read on the forward strand.
CTCTGTTTACTGGTCCTGTGCCTAATTTCTCTACAGTTGCTGTAAGACACTTGTGAAGTTGTTCTGGTCCGTTCACCAGAAGGAAATATTTGAAAAGATAATTAGCCAGATTAATGTTGTGATTGATTTGATCGTAGAAATCGTGACAGTAAGAAGTCTTCGCCACTGCAGCGCCATCTTTTATACCCTTGCATTTTTTCCGAAAGGGTCTTCGTTATGGGCAGAAGTGTTCCTCAACTCAACAGCTTAAGCGGACTATTGAGGAAGCGAATGACTCCCACCACAAAACCTTACATAAAAAGAACTTACCCGTAAACCATCTTCCGTCATGAGGCTCGCAGGCTATCTTGGGCGTGCAGGTTCTCGTCGTCTCGGGCTTGATGGGCGCGCAGCCGGCGGGGTCGGCTTTTTTTTTCCTTCGTCATGGGCAGAAGTGTTCCTCAACTCAACAGCTTAAGCGGACTATTTTGGAAGCGAATGACTCCCACCACAAAACCTTACATAAAAAGAACTAACCCGTAAACCATCTTCCATCATGAGGCTCGCAGGCTATCTTGGGCGTGCAGGTTCTCGTCGTCTCGGGCTTGGTGGGTGAACAGCCGGCGGGGTCGGCGCAGCGAACCGCGCGCGTCTGCAGACCGACGCCTACGCACCAGCCTACGCACTGACCGTTCATAGTAATTAGCCTATTGGAGTCTACTGCTGGTGATAAACCTAAACTTTAACTCAAATTATCAAAATTGGCTTCGTATAAGCACTTATTAACAGTCAGAAAATTACAATATGATGAGTCCACCACTACCACTTTAAAATATTATTTCGCAATGGCTTCCAGGAGGATCTGAACCCATCGTTATATCAGAACTATCATCATGATTATCATAACTTTATTTCGAAAAAAACCAACACCAACTTCTTGTCAAGGTAGTGTAATCCTGAATGTTAAATGGTGAAATTTTACTCCTAGGTAAGTTTTTCAAGAGAAAAGGGATTGAAGAAAGTCTAGTAGATATGTATTAAATGAGATTATTATTGATAGTTTTGATGTGTTAGTTGCAATAGTAAGTTCAAAGTGCTCTCAAATAAAAAAAACAAACATGTAGTACCTTTAGATACTAAAATCTTAAAGAAAATAATATGAACCATTACCTCAGACCATTCCGTATAAAGCCAGCCTGCAGTAGAACCGAATGAATACTCAGGGCCGACATCGAAGTCTGAGCTATTGACAGCGACCGTGTACACCGGACCATCCCTGAAGGTGTCTGTGTTCTCTTGGGGTCTTGAGCGGGTGCCGATAACTCCTGCACCGTCACAGTTTGGAATAATGCAGGCTTCGGATGTGGTCGGCTTGGGAGATGGGCATTTCTGATCGTTCACCTGCGCAACAGAAAAAAAGTATCATCTTCATCATCCTCCTAGCGCTAGGCTGGTCGCATCCTCAGCAACATTAAAATGTATTTATCGTACATGCCTTATTAATTGTCAAATTCTTATTTTATCCCAAAATCTTCTGGTCTTGTAGCAGAATTTTGAATTGATAAAATTAGGCATACCTTCAAATACATTTCTCAATGATTCCACAAAAATATTGCCGATTTGTGAGTACTTACATCTGGACCTTTCGAGAAGTTTAATCGTTTAGGCTACCAAAACTACACGTTACGAAAAGGTTAAAAGTTTGAATAATGACCAAGAATGCTGTTAAATAATCGACATGATGTATTTTCCATAAGCTTTTAAGACAGCTTCTTCTATTGAATGAAGTCTGCTATTAGTGTCACTTTTAATAAAATACCCACCTTTGTAATACCCCTAAAATGATCTTGCACGCATCCCACAATTCTGGTCCTCGTCGCCGGTCCACATTCAGGACAAGTAGACCACGCCGCAGCCCGCCATCTTGGCGGACACGGCGTGTTGTTGCACCGACGTCTTCGCCCGACAGGAGAAGACCCAGGACAATGGACTGGGGACACCTCCTTCTCTATGCCTTTCGTGATCTCGACGCAGCGGTATTTTCCTAGCTGAAATCGTCATCGTTATTTTCGTCATCTTTATCATTGACAACAGTATGTACATGGACAGTTTTCAGATTTTTGGGGAACTGATCCGTCTTTGTAAAATGGTGATTCCGCAAGAAAAAATTCAACGATGGCATCTGACAAACTACTTTTTACATTTTTTTCGAGCAGGAAATCCTTATAAAAATCTGCTAGTGAATAAGGCTTCAAATCCCATATTAGTTCCGAAAACAGTAGTAGAGAAGCTTTCAGTAACTGAATAGTTGTTATAATTCAAAACTTCTGAGTTGACCTTCTGACGTATGAATTGCTCTAAATGCAGGTAGGCAGTCACCATATCAAAAAAAAACAAACTACACCTCACCTGTATACCGCCCCCACAACTCCTGGTACATTGTGTATAAGTCGTGATCTTCCACGCGAATTTTCTAGAACCAACAATATTTTCTTCCAGGACCTCTTCGCTACTGGCTTCCTTAGACAAGCTCACCAGATCAGGGAACCTTGGTACAGTAGGTCTGGGGTACGGTTCAAAGCTGTGGTGTCTTCGAATATGTTTGGTAGCGACTGATGGTAAAACATCAGGTATACTGGTTCTAGTCGACACTTCAAAGTCGCCGTCACTTGACGATGACTCGGTGAAATATTCGTATCGTATGCTTGGGTTTGGTTGGGTGTATAATACCTGAAACAAAAAGTAGAATAATTATATTAATGAAAATAGTTAATGATCAAGTTCATGGTCGTAAATAAGGGTCGGATAACTGAGGGTCTGAGGAGTTTGGCCAAGTACGCAAGCACAGGTGCACTACCTATTCCCTCACTCTCAAAATTCGGTGGAGCAGCAATCTGACACGACCGTCGAGAGATCGGGCGCAGGACAAACGGCTTAACGTGGTTTCCGAGGCACGGGGGTAGTTACACCGCCAACTTCCACACTCCGGACTGTATCTGAGTTATCACATCAGGAAAACATAGACACAATATCATTTGTCCGACCCAGGATTCGAATCCAGGACCTCCGGGTTACTAGCCTCAGCGCCACGGAGGCAGTACACAAATACTCACCATAATATCAACAGGGTGTAGTATAGGACCCAGCGCAAAGATGTTGTCGACGCCGCCTGCTCGCGAGTAGATGAAGCGAGCGCCGGCAGCCTCGTACGTGCCCGGCGCGCTGACCGCGAACTCGCCGTTCACTATGTACGAACTGTTTGATATCTTCAGAGCTGTCAAACAACAAGTTTCAGTAAGCGTTGACATCTTAATAAAAATGGTGTGTGCGATGGCTCCCACTCCTTGAGTCGAATTTCTCATTACTGAAGAGCGATGGTGGCCTAGTAGTAAGGGCCGCGCCTCACATATGTGAGTTCCGGGGTTTGAATCCGGGCAACAAATCTGGATTTTTCGAAAGTCTATGTGAGGATTTGTGCCATTAGCTCGGTGGTGAGGGAAAACACCGTGAGGAAACCTGAACATTCATATCGATTCTGACTTAAGTTTAGTTAGATCTGAACGTGTTACCATGATCAAATCTGTCTGGTTCCCCTCTAAGGGTTACGAAGGTCTGATGGCAGTCGCTTCACTGTAATAACCAGACTCGCCAAATCCTGGATCATGGTCAAAGCGGACTCCGCACAGAAGCGGAATAAACGCTAGGTAATGGAACACAACAAATCTCGTGGCAATTTTAATGGAGTGGGTTGCCATTGCCTTCTTCATTTCACACAATTACTCGTAGTGTGTTGATTTTCTCACGATGCTATCACTTTTACGATAGTTTATACTTTACATAAGTTGAACTACACAGGGAATGAGTGAACTCATACAACTGATCTTATTAGACGAATTCAGAAGAACATTAGCTGATGACACCGAACGGTTGAAAAACATGTCAACAAGGTCACAAAAAAGACTTATTACCAAAATAAGACTAATCACAAAGCATCGTTTGTAATCCTCCAAACGGATCTAAAATTGATTCTAAATGGTTTCTATTTGCGAATGCCGCAAGGTGAATCTATTCATATCGTCACAAAACAACGTAGCTGGTATTGTGCAGTGCGGCAAATGATTTACAGATCCGTCGACAATGCTGACGTGATGTGATTGAAAGTGACTAACGTTCGCGTTCGCGGACCATTTGCTTTCATCAAAGGACTATTCACGATTGTGCAATAACTATTATCCGTGTAAGTAGCTGAAAACAAGATAACAAGTGATGTGTTACTGATAGTGCTTTTGATATAAATAAATGAGGTTTCTTTATTATTATTACACGTATGACATGACATAATATGTTTCATTGCATACTAAAATAAAGTAAAATGTACAAGTATACATGAAAGGATTACAATAAGGCTTCAAATGTTTACCTAAGGAAATCAAAACCAAGCGATTGGTTGGGTGTATCCGTTGCATTGCCAGTTCGGACAAAATATGCGGCCACTTTTCGAAAATTGTTCGGATTTTATGATCATTTCGCATTTGATGATTTATCAAAAAAATATTTTTGTAACGATTACTTAATTTCGAATGATGGAGGCCTTTGCCTTGCCGCTTGACATAACGTCAGCTAAAAGTGTCAAACCTCGGAACTCAATCAGATCAAATTTTACAGAAGACACAAAAAACATCACCACTTCAAGTGAAAAAAGATGGAGTTACGGATCTGAAACTTTAGCCGACGATAAATAGGCTGATACTTCACTGACCTATGTAGTTCTCACTGGACACGATCTCCGAGACGTTAAGGCGGCAGGCACCACGAGGCACGGTGGTGACGAAGGAGTAGCCCAGGGGAAGCCGAGGGCGGGAGAACAACCCTGAGACCAGGCGCCGACCGCAACGCACCTCGCGAGCATTGGCTGCGGCTATCACAGTATCTCGGCCTACGATCTGAAACAAGAAACAATTTACATTATTAACAACTAATTAAAAAAGCGTTCACTATAGCACAATGGTCACTTTAGTTAGCATATTGTAATTTTTACCAAAACTCATAGTCGCAAAACGTTACTTTCACAAAAAGCAACTTTTACTAATGCTGGCCAGTCTAGAATGGTGCTATCCTATTTTACTCCGTACGTGTCGTAAAAAGCGACTAAGGGACATTCAGAGAGGGCAGATGGGCAGCAGCAGTCATCTATATTTCATCGTGCTGCGATCACCAACCCAACATCCTCGATTGGTGCCTATGGCCATAGCCGCCATCTGAGGGGCATCCAGCAGTAGACTAAAATAAGCTGATGATGAGAACCACTAGTTTCACTAAAGTCCATTTCAGATAAGATGATACCAGTGACAGTGTGCCCTCAAAGGAAAATCCACACTATTCTAAAGTAATAAGGCCTACTAAAATCATAAAAGCTCCTCGTGAAACTGATCGCCTTAAAATGTTTTATTTCATCTAAAAAGTACACCTGTCACATCTTAGTTGAAATGGACCAGTTAGTTGCAGATATGTAATACTAAGTCGTGTGAAGTAATGGTGATCAAAAAGTCTGACACAAAGAAGAGACGGGAGTCCTGGAAAGCATTATAAATGAAACCTACACATTCAAATCACAATAGCAAACATGATCCGTTCGACCTAGTTCCCGTATAGGATCAAAAGGGTGACAGCAGGAGTTCCAATGTTATAACTGGACTTGTAAATCTTAGATTACAAAATTAGCAAGATTGTTGCGACTTTTGAGGATGACTTTTTAAATACCTAATGGTTTTTTGTCAAACCTGATGACATCATTATAGCTAAGTAGTAAGTGCTCTTGTGAATAACCTTAGTCATTGAAATGAAATCATGATTACGAAAACCGTTTTATTCAAAATGTCAAATGTTAGATTTGCGTTGAAATTAAATATTTTTCACGAATTTCTTTAATATTAAAGCTAGGCTAAAATTTTCATGACATTACAAATTTCAAAATTTTGGGAAGGTGGTCTAGACGAGTGCAAAAATTCGAATTTTATGTTTATAGTCCCGTAACGTACAAGCACTTCCTAACATTAATTCTTGGTGTTTAAGTTCGACTTTTACTTGATCAATGTCTTTGACCGATACAATACATTCAAATAATAATAGCACTACAAACCGTGATAAAATTGATTCCACCACATCAATCTACGGAATCTGACAAGTAAAAGTAGGCTATTTTAATAACAACAATCAGCATAAATGGTCATAACCCAACATCGATTATTAGAGAAATTCTGAGAGGCGACGGCGCGACGCTTCAGATCTAGAACGAAGATACATAATGCCTTATGAACGTAATAGTTGCCACACGACACATTGTTACACCCTGTATTTGAGGCTTTACGATGTATCCAGAGATGGTAAGAGAATTGCATTGCACCGTGACTCATAAACATAAACTGCGTTTAGATAGGTGCGGAGGACTGTCATTCATTGTAACTGATGTTATAATTTCACCATAGAATGTAGATCCATATTTTTAACCGACTTCAAAAAAGGAGGAGGTTCTCAATTCGTCTGTATGTATAATTTTTTTTTTTTTTTTTTTTTTTATGTATGTTCATCGATATTTTCGTCAATTATGGACGGATTTCAAAAATTTTTTTTTTGTTGTGTAGTGTTCAGTTCTGAGGTGGTCCCATTTTCACCAGACCAGGATCTGATGATGGAATCCAGGAGAAATCGAGGGCATTCACCGAAAATTGTATGCTCGTATGGTGTTTTTGTTTCGTAATCATGTCTTACTCAGGTATATGCTTCAGGTTGTCAACATTTGATGCTGCTGTCCTGATGATGATGCCACAGTACTCCTTAACGGTTAGGAGTTGGAAGGCAGAACTGCAATTTGGTCGATGGAAACTATTTAGTAGTATGTAGGGCTTACATGTTGCTTGTGAGGTATGCTTGAATCAACATCTGATGCTACTGTGCTGATGATGAAGCTACAGTACTCCTTAACGGTTAGGAGTTGGAAGGCAGAACTGCAATTGGTCGATCGAATGTATGTAGGGCTAACGTGATACTTGTGTATATTACATCCAGACCCACGACGGCGAGAAATCTCGCCGAAAAGTCTCGCTGGGCCGTCACGCGAGAACAAAAAAAAATTTCCACACTCTCATTCACTCTTAACAACAACTAAGTTCCTATTAATAATTAAGTTCACAACGCTTTTACACAACTAAAAATCATGAAATAAACTGAATTTTTTAAAAAAAATTAAACCGACTTCAAAAAAACCGTAAACACAAAAAATAAACTAAAAATTAAAAAATAATTCCTAATATCTATTACCTCATACTGTAATTTTCCTAAACTATGTTAAAGTAATCTTAAACATACTAACTGAAGTCGGTGCCTGCCCAAAAACAGAAGAGAAGAAGCACCGACTTCAGTTAGTATGTTTAAGATTACTTTAACATAGTTTAGGAAAATTACAGTATGAGGTAATAGATATTAGGAATTATTTTTTAATTTTTAGTTTATTTTTTGTGTTTACGGTTTTTTTGAAGTCGGTTTTAATACTAAAAGTCAAAAGACAAAGTCGAAACGTTTATTTTGCAACTTGATTGACACTGAAATTTTTTTGCACGTCAAATATTTTTTTACCCTACTAGGACTTCGACGTGAATGGCCTGCTGAGAAGAAGTGGCGGAAGAAACTCAAGAGTTTGCCTTTCTCTAATAAATATCAATAGGCGAAGCGAATAATAAGACAGTTATTCTATCCTTTTTCTCCTTAGTAGCAATCACGTTCACTCTAGTGTAGTCAACATACACTTTATTTGTATTAAGCTAAAAATCGCGTTTCATCCAATGTGAACAGCTCCATATAAAGTGTATAGTGACCAGAGCATTCGATTTTTAGTCATATGCGACTCAGGACTAGTATGAACGGGATGTTACAAGGGGAACCAGACCATTTGGATCATAGTTAACGTGCCTTCCGAAGCATGGAATCAGCAGTCTTATCGGACAATCAGGTGATTCAAGCCTGCAATGTCCCTACAAAACTTGATTGTATGGACATAATATATATTCCAGGAACTTCTTTAAGAGTGGTTTAGTTATCTGGCCTTTAGTGCTTTTGTGAGACATTTGACGATTTCATTGGACATCCAATTATGACGCGTTTACTAATTGGTCCGGTCCAATGTCAATTTAGATGAAACAAAAAAACTTTACGACATTTTTATGTGCATATTCTTATTAAGGGTTAATTAATCCGAACTAGGTTTGATTATAACATGTATAATTTATTTATAAACAGATCCGCGGCGCCAAGCAATTCGCAGTGAAAATTTAAATTATCTTCTTGATACAAATGACATGGGAATTTAAAACATGTCGTTATTACATTTTATTTAAAATATCCACATAAATACGTTATTATTGCAAAATGTACTAATCTTTTTGAGTTATAATAAAGTTCTGTTGAAACAGACAACAGCATAGGGGAGTAGTCGGATTTGATGAGATGAATATTCATATTATTGGTTTGATAATAATATCAAATAGACCGGCCGAAAATGTCAATCGGTGCTTCAAGTGGATAACTGTCACCGAGATCATCTTTGCTGAAATGGACTATAGGCCAGGTGCTCAATTTGTTGGTCCTCAAAGTTGATCACCCCTTCGTTGAAGGCAAATACAAACTAGTCAGTACGAGTTAATAAAGCTTCTCGATAGGCTAGAGATCTCTTAAAATGTCAAGAAAAAACACTTCGAATATCGAGTGGTTTAATTAAACCAATACGCATTTACATATTTCACGCCCGACACTGCACTCATTATGCACTCATTGCAATATTACTAATTTAACGATGCGATATTTCCTCTTCGATCTTAGTTTACGATCCCATTGGATACAGTAGTGTAAAATACTAAATGTTAACTTATTTCTCTAATATTAGAGTTCAAAATGAATCAGCTTTATCGTCCGGAAATATTGTACGTTCATGTCATGTTAGTCGGTTCAGCTTGTCGACAGCTAATCTAATACTATCTGCATTCTGCATCTCTCATTGGTAAATAAGATCATTTTACGGCGTATTTTATGAGATTTGCAATTTACTTCTAAGTCAGTCCAGCTTGAGGAATTCATTAGTCAGGTGGGATTAGATAATTTAATGCGGTGTAATTACTTGTAATAGTAATGTTAAAGGGAAAATTGCCGAGGATATTTCAAACCAGTTGCGTCTAACGGGGCTTGAAAAAACATTAATCTTAACGCAATACAAATATAACACTTCTCTGATGCAAAAAAAAATCCTTAAAACCTATTTATGGCAGAGCTTTTGGAAAATATTTAAGATCAAACCAACTATGATAGTAGCAGATGTGAAAGTCAAAATTAAAAACAATTTATTATAACTCAAATCTTGAAACATATCACGTTATTAAAGTCATTAAATAAAAATGTTGTATAATTCATAAAACATCTAGCTTTTCTTGTGGGCGAAGCATTAATTTTAGGTAAATGTACATACGTGAACGTGTGGTTACCCCTAAACAAAAATACAGGTTACTACGTACAGTTTCGAAACGAAAAATTTTTTTTTTCCTTAAACAATATAGTTAATAGTTTTCGAGGAATCCAAAAAAGTTAAAAAAGTTTTTTGAATATAACGTTCCCCTCAAACCAGGCCAGTATTTGATATCATACAATATTGTTGCTTGCTTGCTAAATATGTATGTAAGTAAAGAAAAAGTAAAACTACAACAACTTCATTACAGTCTCGTCGTAAACAACCATTACGCTAAATGGGAATGTAAAACAATGTTTTTACACACCTCCGAGCCATTTAGTTACAAATTACACATTTGCTGCCAACGGTCACGACTTACAAAGATGGTTTAGAGATGCCAGCCATATCGTAGGTGGGATCATAAAGTGGTATTGCAATGATACTGAACGGCTGAATCCACTTGGGACAAATGACTTCATTAGCATTTTATCTCTGGACGTGTCTTTGGACAATCATTGTTCCTTTTTGTTTGCAGGCTGCAAAGTAAAGGTTAAGAGTGTATGCAAAATTCTTTTGATCCGATTCCAAGTTGCAAAAAGGATATTAGGATCTCTGGTAATTTCGACCTAGGCAGGTTTACAAAAAGAAACAAAGGTAAGATTTTGACAGAGATGATTATTATGGAAATACGCCCGCGACTCCGACTTATTAAGGCAACTACTAGACTGTTTAAATCAAGGATCAGAAAAATAACTAGTGAAATTGATAACTTACTCAAACACCTGCCTTTTCCAAATTTTTGCTTTCTTAAGCTATTGGCGGTATGTCCACAAAGTGCAAAAGTGTGTCAAGGGATTAATCAAAATCAATTTGCACTTCCCGTGAATTTCAGTGACTCAAAACATACTTCATCAGTTGTAGTGGCGCTAATGTTTTACAGCTAAATACATCCGCAGCATCTGTTGTGCGTATAATATCCATTTTATACTGTTACGATGACTAACAAATTACTTTGTTATTATGTCAGATATTTATTGTGAACAGTTATAAAAAAAATTCACTTTGTGGATAGTACAAATGATTGAAGCATTACAAAATGGATAGTCTTGATAGCTAGATAAGATAATGTTTCTGATGAATAGCCCTCTAATGAAATTATTGCAGGGGCTGCTTATCTATATTGAGTACCTATATGCGTCTATTTCCTATTATTATTGCACTAGCGGAAGCGATTGATGTACTCAATATCCCATATGCCTCCTATTGATGAGAAAGTCAACAGGAGGCAGTTCCTTTAGAAAATTATCATCATATAGGATAGAATAATCAGTTTAAACAACTATTCGTTTTCTAACAACCTGTAAATTATATCCCAGCTCTAATGGATTTAAATCGAATTTGCCCTCTCCTATTCCGAAATTGGCACTCAAATTATAGTGAGACAGCACGTTGACCAAAGATTTAAACGGGTGACTGTCAACGTGCTGTCTCGTTCTGAGAAGCGACTGTCGCTCTTATCTTAGTGCCAGTTTTGAATTATGGCGATGGCAAATCTTAAGATTTAAATATATGCCAGCTCTACGTAAACACGTCATTAAATGTAAACATGCTAAAAGCTATGCCAAAGACGGCGCCGAAACGGACCAAAAGTTACATTTCAATTAACGACTACCTATGTTATCTTTTGAAACGATCCTTAAGACGCGGAGGCTTATATCAAAACATGTTTATGTGTCATTAATGTCCAATATACATTAACGGAGACTAATTTAAATCACCTGTCTAGACTTTACCTTTAAAATTAAATAAAAACAAAACAATTTTGATATTGGTCTGGGTATGGTGTTCCATTACCGAACATTTCTTTATGACTGATGATTAAGGACATGATAATTATCAATCATTATAAATTTAATTTGGCTAGATCTGGAGTTATATCTACAAAACATTTAGTATTATTAAAAAAAAGTTACATTATTTGAGTTTATCCACAAACTTTGCACATTTTGAGCCTAAGATGTGGAGCAGAGATGTGTCGTAAGCAGCCAATAGGATTTTAGCCTTAACACATGATCAATTACAGCTTGAAATCCTATTGGCTACTTAAGACACAGCACACAGGATACAACATACTTCTTAGCTTTGGTGGAGTCACAGCCTTAGCGTTTACTGCCTATTTATATAAAGCACTGCATATGTCAAAGTTAATGTCAATCCGTATGTCTTTATTCACCACAATGTTTGCATCTAAATTGGCACGTAGGTACAAAAGTCGGCTCGTCTTAACATCAATTCAAGGTTCCACTTAAAAGCGGTGCCACTTATCTGTCGTAAACTCCTTTATTTCTTATGCAAATCTGCTTCGATATTTGTGTTTACTGTTGCGCCGGCGCCGGTGTCAATGTTTTGTATTTTTGTTAATGTTTTATATGGATTCATTATAGTCTATTTAAGTTATGATGATCCCAGTGGCAGCTATACTTCTTATACGAAGTTAAACTTTATTTCAAGGCAGTAAATCAACGACTTTAAGATGATGAATTTGATAAGAGCATGTTTTGGAACATAATATGTCAAAACAGCGCATCAAACTTTATACGTTAGCCTAACTTATGATTTCAAAACCATGGATACTAATAAGAGCGGATTAATACATCATACAGTTACAAAGTTTATCAACACTTACTCTGGATTAAGACTTATAACTACTATTCTACAGCCAACAACACTCTTTCAACGGCCTATCAAACGCGGCTTATTCTCGAAATATCTTATTTACAAACACCCATTCACACCAGCGATCACAACACACTAATAGTTTCCGAAGGCATTAATAACGTTAATCTGATTAACGAAATCTCCGTTCCACCATTAATCAGTGAATACTTAGTAAAGTATAGACTTATAAATCAAATGGGTTGTAATTGAAAACGTCCACTAATAGACTATTAATTAGGATTAGGCGTGAGTTAACGAATTGCCTGTCGTTGATCGTTGATCGGTGGGCTTTGAACTTACGTTTTTTTTCCATGGCGCTTATGTTTTTTTTCTTAAGTTGGTAGATAGGTATGCAATCTGATGCAATGGTTACTGTCGCATTTTGTGATAACACCGCTTTGAACTTAGCATTCATCTGCCTTCGTAGTGTTTTGGTTAGAGCTTTTGACTCAAAAATCGCGGAGGTCGTGGGTTTGGTCCCGCGGGGAACACCACCACTTCGTGTACGTTTTCTCAGTTTGGTTAGAACATTGCAGGCTTGATTCGCCGACTATGATCTAAATTATCTAGTTTCTCTTGTGTGCGTTGCGGAGGTTAGATGGCAGCAGCTCCAAATGATGATGATGACCGCTTAGTACCTAGCCAATCGCACTAGACTTCGTCCCACAGTATTTATTTTGAAACTGATCGAAAATGAGTTATTTCAACATGGAGTCTGGAAGTTGTGCAATACACCCCCGTCTCAAAAAGCAAGTAAATCCAGTCCAACCTTAGTTATACAGGAAATACACCTGCCCTTGTGCACTGTCCTGATAGAAGGATTTATTACTGAGTTGGTGATCCTTTAGTTTTGGCTGTCGTAACCGAACCTTATCTAAGGAACGTCATCACTATATTTTATTGCTAACTTTTATTCCTGCGTCTTATCAATGCTTGATCTTTCAAATCCTCATTTTTAGTATGGGGCGAAGAAGCTACGTGCAGAGTTTTTATTAAAAAACAGATGGCTAAGAGATTTTAAAATTTAAGTAATTTTTTCCTAAGAGTTTTAATGGATAGGTCACTATGTATCACTATAAACAAATGTCTCACCAGAAAACATGAAAACGTACCTCGACGGCTTTTAAAGAACATTAAACTTTATTAAGGCATTATGAGCAAATTACTGTACTAATAGGTATTATGCAAAATAATAAAATTTGCGATGTACTTTTATTATCTTTGTCTGCAATAGACGCGTATACGTAACTAATTAAGTAAGCAAATGATTTTGCGTGGCAAGCTCTAAAACCAACCATTATGCGTGGTCAATAAATGCTTCTGAATTTGTGTTAATGCTTTACGTTACTTTAACAGCAGTTTGAACTTCTTTTATTGTAATTAAAATATAAAAAGGATATATAATGCAATTTCAAGAAAAGATGATTCAGTCTTGTTTTGTTGCAATTGGTAAAAGGTACTGGGAAGGATCAATTAATTATGTATTTTTGTAGCTTCAAACCAAAGATCTCTTTACACATTAGGTTCGACAATAGTGAATGAATGACTGGGACTAACACACCAATTGTCTAGCCCCATACTAAGCTCGAAGCTTGTACTAAAGATACTAGGGAACGGATAAAAATACTAAAATAGTTTTTTATAAACATGCATGAGCCGAGCACAAATTCCGATGTTCATCATCCAAACATTTGCACCTTGCGGTATTCAAACCCGCGACCACTGGTTTTGTAGCCAGGGTCTCTGACTACTAGACCAACGGGCCTGACAAATAGTAATTATTACAATTTTTGCATTATGATCCCAATGTTTGTGCTATGGCTTTACCCTGCACCCTTGAACCACAGCTTTAGTGAGATTCAAACTGACAAACCCTGCAAATTACAGGTAACCAATCACGCTACCTAAAACGATCAGGCTACCAAATCAACTTTAAACCAATAAAACGTTGTACACCTCAAAGCTTGCAAAGAGCACAAGTACCGCAATAAAATTAATTCACAGCACTTTATTAAACAGCTACTAAATGTCCACTTTAATTGTATTAGGTGGTACCTCTCGAAGGTGACACGACGTGGGTAGCCTACAAAGTGGACCGAACCGTCCACAAAACTTTAATTGGCCGTAATGCGTTCGTATAAATCAATTAACACCAGCCTCGGTTCCTAGAGTACACTGATTAACTTGACTCTTGGCTTGGTCATTGGACGTTCGTTCATAAATCTATGAGCATTGAACAAGTGCAGTAAACAATTGGGTGTTGGAAAAGCGTAGTATGCCTATGCAAATGCAGTAGAGATTAAGAAATAATAGGGTGCTGAATTCCTGAACATTCCGTTTTTTTTTATAATTTAATCAATTACCGTTATTGAAACTAAGACAATCTATTACGATTAAAATAATTCGATATGCTTTTTAATACATCAATATAATTATAAAATATAAGACTTAGAAATCATAATTAGCAAATATAAATGCCAACAAAATTAAATATTGTACCTACTACGCGACACTCGAATTTGCAACTTCTAGCGTTCAGAGGTGACACATGACCAAAGTGACATCAAATACATACAAATGTCGCCTCTGGAAACTAGTATTTCACTTTTTCAACTTATAATTAATAGTCTTTATCACTAAAACTTGTTAAAATTTTCATCACCTTCAAACCTGAAAGATAACAGTTACCAAAACGTCGATTGATTTAATATAACTTATGATAAAGACTTGTAATCAGGTTATACTTACAATGAGCAGGAACGAAATGAGAACGGAAGTAGTCACCATCTTGCAGATACCTCGAGTTCCAAGGAATGATAGAGATATAGTCCTAGATGTGAGTAACACTGCTTGTTAGAACCTTGTAGGTGTGGTTAACATAACTCATCTTATGAACATACTTTTGACACTGTAGGAAATTAGTCTTTAGCGATAATTTGGCAATATTTTAACGGAAGTTTTATTTGTTAGGAAGGTAGGCAAAAACCATAACTCATCATCATCATCCTAGCGTTTGTCCCGGTCGCATCCTCGGCCATTGCCTTGGAGTCGAGGGAAAAAGGCAAAAACCATAACTATCTTGATTTATTAATTAGTATGTAATTCTTATTGTAGGAGTAAAGAGACAATCGTTTCACTAATTACTTAGGTATAGAATATAACGGAAAAAAATATATAACTTTTTTATCTGTTGACGAATTTTCATGCTTGTTTGCTAAGTTTCAAACGGCTTAGGGTTTTTGTTAGAGTTAGTTTACTTCACTGTATAACAATTTTCATTGCTTTATACTGTGTTCGTACAATGTTTGCGTGAATAATGCTCAATTTAATAGTTATCTGAAACCTCTTAATCTACATTAGTATCTTATTCTCGATCAAAACTAATTACGTTTAGTAGCTTAACGGTCAAATTTAATGTACGTATACCACATCAAAAGGTGCAGAAACTAGTTTCGCAAACATTTACGTTTCATTAAAATTAAATAAACATAATTTCAGCACAGCTCATTTATTTATGAGCCTATGCGTATTATTTGGTACAAAGCTGTTTCACGGCGTAAATCAGATTTATATAAGAGAAGGTTAAAGCAATGAACCGAGCCAAATATCCGACATAGATATTTAACAAGAGTGAACCGCGGTTATACATTAAAATTTTTACCTACTAATATAATAACGCAAAGAGTTTGCTTGTTTGTTTGAACGCGGTTATCAAAGAAACTAGTGGTTCGAATTGAAAAAATATGGACTATCCAAGTAAATTTTTTTGTGTGGAAGGTTTTAAGCTATACCTACTAAAACACAGTGTGAAAACACACGTGGACGGAGTCGCGGGAGACCGCTAGTCGTTAGATTTGCCCTCTCCATACTTCGAGCCGCTCTGAAACTGGCACTAAAATTTGTCGCTTCTTTTCGTACGACATGGCAAACAAAATAATGACACAGTTTTGTTATGTCGAGGCACATCTTACTATTTAAATCTAGGACCGCGGTGCAATGGTCGGTCAGATTACTTATAGTTTATTGTTAATATTATATAGCACGCTCTGCCAAGTGTGCGCTTTGATCTCAAAGCATGAATTGAAACGAATTTAAAGGAGCATTAACAGAATCCCTCCTGATATCTTTATAGTACGACCGCTGGGCGCTTTGCAAAATCGCCATTAAGAATCAGCATGAACCATTCACATTTGCTTAAGGATTATTGTATTTGCATTTGTCATATTCCCGTGCATTTAGTTCGAGATTTGAATAACAATGAGTAACTCGTCGTATTTCAAGATTAGCGGTAATGTATTCGTCGTACAAGAGCTTATTACAAACATTAAAATATAGAAGTTGTATCTCATGTGGGTCTTGTGTGAATTGATGTGGCGCCG
This sequence comes from Nomophila noctuella, assembly GCA_958496325.1. Taxonomy (NCBI): domain Eukaryota; kingdom Metazoa; phylum Arthropoda; class Insecta; order Lepidoptera; family Crambidae; genus Nomophila; species Nomophila noctuella. The sequence goes on from OY292498.1 coordinate 5,487,440, forward strand.
CATTCACAACTGTGATATATTTTGTAGCGCCGGCCGTGTCAGTGCGAAAACGATTTAGTTTATTGAGATGTTACGAGCCGAATATTAAATGAATCTTAATGTCAGGGCTTAATAATCACACAGCGAGATGCTATAATATTGTAGACTTAAGCTACATTTTATTATCCACGTGGATTTTGGTTTCCCCGCACATACCAACTAGGGTTAAAACCTAGCCTAAAGGTTACTCCTTCCAACCAGTAATACCTGAGATTCGTGCGTTCAAACAAACAAACAAACGAACTCTTCAGCTTTATTATATTAAAGTATAAAGTATAAATTTCACAATTTATGAAGTTAATTTTATACTCAAAGTTTAATGGTGGTCTAAGAAGTCGTTTACGACATCAGCTGTCGTGAATTCTATCTTCATTTAGTGCACAGTTTTTGCCCATAATCATCAAACCTAATAATTTATGGAATGGATACCTTTATTGCTTTTTTTATACCAAAGATATCAATATAAGTTTGCGCTGCTTAACGTTATTATGACCAAAAGGTTTACCCTTTCAATTAAGCTTTTAAGCAACCAAGGTGCAAGTATAAACTTTTATTATTTTCAATTATAAGATGCTGTTATGTACACGGTGATGATAAATTCCTTTTAATAGTCAATACTACTCGTAAGAAAGACAAGTAACGTGATATTGTAATCCCGGGACTTTAAGAACCGGCAAGATAATAATATTTATTGAGCTCAACTTGGATTGAGATGTTAATCCTGGCTTAGTTTCGGCTCGTGTTTATGAAGAGATTCTTCAGATTATTCAGTTTATTTACTTGTTAATTTAAGTATTTTAAACCTTTTCAATTTTAATTTTAATAGCCTAAAAGTAAAACATGGATTTTTGAACTACATTATAGAGAGGTTCAAAATCTAAAATTCAATAAAATCACAATTAGAACCGTTTACGGCAATTTAAACCGTCCCAAATATTATAAATATATAATTGTAAACTATAAAAGTCTTTCGAAATGTGATATTGTTTTCACACGTGGTTAGGTACGGTAATATTATACGGCGTGCAAACTGTTGACAAATAATTGAAAGGCAAACCGCAATTCATTTATATTGCCCCGGATATTTGGTTAGACATACGTTAGGTACTTGTAACACGTTTCTATGCAGTCATTTATAATATCAATGCTTCCGTTAACTTGAAGGGTAGCTTGTCATAAGTGATGTTCATTTTTGATTAGCCACTGAAATAAGTAGCATTAAAATACTAGAATATTTTTCACAAATGGTTTTCCCGTTGATAACAATGCAGTAACATGGAAATAATACTCGTAGAAACGTACAAAATACAAGTGGAACTATTTTTTGTAAAGATCTATATATACTGAGTGTCTTCTATTCTGCCATCTGTAACACAAGTGCATAAGCTACTTAACATGGAGCCAAATAATAATTGTGATGTAGTGAGATATTTTATTTTATATTTATATTGATATTCCCGCGGAAAATTAATTGAGATGCTCTTGACTTAAGACATTTACCTACTATGTATTAATTTTCTGTGTCTAGAAACTTAATTAAATTTGTTAATTTGATAGCATCATACACCAAAAATCCTTGCATAATACGTATTTTATGAAAACATTATTAGCAGTTTTTCATAAACTGTCTTCGCAGTAAAGCACAGCACTAGTTTGATTAGTTTCGTCGTTTGAATAATTTTATCATTTAGAACATTACCTACACTGTTATTACTTAATTAAGATCATTGCGTTTAAGGACTTACCTATAATTTTGATCGCGGTTCTGACAAACTAGTCGTTTGTGTTGCAATTTAAATAGATAACCGCTTCAAAGCTACTGAAAATATTAATCATTTACTTTTAAGGCAGTTAAACAACGCCAATCTTGCAATATTCGCTCACAAATGTACAGTCGTTGATGAAGTGAATACTAAAATTATAAGACTTTTCGACAATTTCAATCTACATTTATTTTTTATTTATTTTTAGTGAAATTATGTTTAGTACAATTTGTAGGTAGGTACTTCTCACAACATCTTTTATAATTATTATACTTTTAATGCAATTAAATAGCACATACCTACATAATACTCAAGTTATTTTGAATCTTTCAAAGTAAATTACAACCGTGTCGTACAATGATTCATGTGTAAACAAACCAAGTATTGAGGACTTCCCGGTTAAGCAAACTGACAATATTGATGTTTATAAAACATCATCTTTCCGACTAATAGATGTATTAGCGAATATAAGATAACGCATACAACAAACAAATCAACCTTTTTATATTGAAATATTTGATAAGTTTTTATAAAATGCACACGTTTCGCCTTGAACTAAAACTCTATTTACTCATGTTTCACTGCAAATGTAGAGAAATAATCCAAAGGAGGATCTGATGAGCAAGGAAATTTGCCAATTTGAGCGATCTCTAACTTCGGCATCGACTCGTTGATATTGCTATCTCCGATTGCCGAAACGTGTATGTATGTGATGGCAGTACTAGACAAGACGATAACGAAATTAGACATTACTCTCAGCGGCAAATTGTCTAGAGTTTCTTGTATTAAAAAACCTGGTATAATGATGATTGAGTATAATGATGATATAAGATGATAATTGAGTACTGATAGGGTCTGGTAGGGATCATTCCACAGAAGAAATAAATTGTTTATAGAATACACTATTCTGTAGAATTTAACTATGCTGACATTTTCAGATACGAATTAAAAGTCATAGATATGTTATTTTCTGTGTCTTTTATAACGTTGCACCTGGCATTTTTTTGCAAAATGATTTTGAAACAAATAATGAGACTATTCATCTCCTGTAGATACTTGCTCAATGTTTGCAAATAACGTTGCCAATTTTTATGTCAAGTGACTAAGGAGTGAGTTCATCGCTTTTGAAATAAAGTATTTTTAGATGGATTTTCCGATATTTAATACCTATGTTATCCAATAACCGTGCAAATTTAGTTGCACTAAAATCATCAGTGTCTGCTACCGCATGAACCCGTAGCGTTATTTTGAAGAAAGAGAAAGCATACATTTGTCTCTAACAAACAGAAGAAACTGCTTTTTTATATTATGTGTACTGGCTTCTTCTTTTAAAGAATTATTATAAAAATATACCGTTTTAACAAATAAATCACCTTATTTACAAATAATGCACAGGTCTATGGAGTTATCCACTAAAATAATTGCTGGTTTTAATCTTCTTGGCGTCAATTCTAGCAAAATAAAACCATAAAAGCAACATCATGCAAAATTGGGTTTGGATATTTAAAACACTCTTATAGAACCAATACTATATGGATATGAGCAATTTAGATTAACACAGACATAATCTTTATCTATATAGGACGCCAGCCAGTGATTCATAAGTGCGAATGAATATGCAATTACTTTTGGCCATCCATCAGGTACATCCGGATGCCTACTAGTTATTATAATTTTATACCGCACTGAATTAGAATAACATTACATAAAAATTGCAAATTCACTTATGTAAATTCTTAAAATAAAACTATGTATGTCTCGACATTGTGAAGTTTGTTTACAAATCGATTTTATTAACATACAAAGCACAACATTTGTTTGGATGAAATGCGTGTGGTCTATTCAAATCGTGATCCCTGGTGGATCAGAGCGGAATAAATCTTATATGTGCCCGCGACAGTTAAACTTGCTATCCGAAAACAGGACAAATTGTGATTTTCACAAATAACTAATGTCAAAAGGTTACAATTTTTTTTCGAATATGTACATTTCGTGCAGTATGATTATAAATAATGAAACTAGAAGAAGAATGAAAACCAAAATAAATTCATTGAGCGAAGATCGAAGCGGAGGTCGTTGGTGCTAAAGCAACGGCGCTCAAAACCATAGTCCAAAGCCATATTTTAATCTTTATCTATACTAATATAACAAAACTAAAGAGTTTATTTGTTTGGTCGCTCTTATCTTAGGAACTACTGATTCGAATAGAAAAAATATTTTTGTGTTGGACAGTCCATTTGACAAGGAAAGCTTTAAGCTGAAATCCACGCGGGCGAAGTCGCGGACGGCCGCTAGTTATACAGTAAAAGCTTAAAAAATTAATTCTTATATGTACTTACACAGATTTTTATCACGAACAAAATTCAACAAAATATTATGTTTTTCTACAATTCATAATCCTTGTAAGCAAGGAGACCTTTAATTTAAGAAAACAATAAATAAATAAAAGCATAAGGTTGGATTTATGTCATGTCAACATTGGCCGTCATCCAACGAGCATTATGTAAGGAGACTGGCGAGCAATTTGTCGCAACGATGTCACAAATGTAATCTCTAATGCACTGTTGTTCTGTGGCTGTGTTATGACCAATTGTACAATATGTGTAAAACAACTACAATTATATTGGAGTAGGTAAAACTGAATATCGTAGCCGTTTTCAGCCACGGCGGCCAATTTAAGGTGAGTCAGGTACGCAGGTTATGCACAAATACGTGCGCAAGCACAAGTGTCCTCCCAATTCCCTCACTCTGATAATACGACAAGACAGCAATCGACACGATCATAGAGAGGCTATGGACATGTCAAATTGATTATATCGAACTAAGATGTCTCTGAAGTTAGGTATCGACTATCCCGTGTAATCCAACCTTTTTTTTTAGAACTACATGGCGCTCAAGTTTTCACCCGCCTGATAATAAGTGATTACTTTCGCCTGCAGACCATTAAAACACCATAAGCATCACTACCCAAATGAGTCTACGACATCAGCAGACCAGAAACATCAAGACTTAGCTATAAAATACTATTTCACCATAAAATACAGTTGAAGTTACAATTTTTTTTGTCACGAAATATTCCAAATATTCAAGTAGACCAGGAAGTCGCCAATCAGAAAACATAATATGATTATAATAATATTCTAATCCTGCGTAGTTTTAAAAGTTAATCGTAAAATGTACCGTGACTGAATTGCTGGGAGGTCAATACTAAAGTACCTCCATTACATCTTTGACAAACCATATGTATCATAATGTGACCCGAATAACATGAAACCTTTACAATAATGGTATTTTGAATGTCGCGCAAATAATTACGGCGTCGTAACTGCTATGCCGTGACGAATTACAAAGAGTAGGAACGATGATGAATGACTCGAAGTCGGAATTGAGATGTCCTCTATTACTGGCATTAGTGGGGTATACAGGATTTTACGTAGGGCTGGCTATTGACGCTCAATATAACATTAGCCATTCCCTTCAATGAAACTGAAAGTTAGGGGATTATACTGGAACCTTACAACGTATGGTGGATCATATCGGAAACCCAATTTTTATAAAACGACCTAGTTATAAGATTTGGGGATCAGACCGGAACATTAAATTTTCTATCTCTTACGTTAAAAAAGTTATCAGTGCATGTGTGTGTTGGTGTTGTGAGGCATTCGCCTTGAAATCATTGTTGTGCATTTTATGCGTTCCAAAGATGAATACGATTAATTTATTTTTAGGGTTGTCAAAGTAGTATAGTATAAGATACTCCTGTTAATCCGAGAAAGCCAGCACAACAGTTACGAAGAATTCAATGTGATCTACTGTAAGGTGGAGGTACTTCCCCAAACGAGCGGATCATTCGAGTGGAAGTTCCACTAAAGTGTACCTTTCTTAAAATTAAACTAGACATTATCTGGATCAAACTACAGTAATTAATAAGTCTTAAATACAACAAGGAAACATCATTCACAAATTACTAAGAGTTGTGGAATTTACAGTCATCAATGATACCTAAAGACAAGGCATAGTAATTAACATTCAGTACAGACAAGGATCAAGCAGAAATGTTCATCAAATTAATGATTGACCTAATTGGATACATACTCAAGATTGCATACCAAAGTAGCGTCACCATGCCAGATTTGCAGTACAGATTGTTAAATGGATCACAAAATACCTAAGCTTACTACTCATTTCGGTCTTGATTACAGTGTAAACCAAAGGTTTGGTTGGAAACATGGAATTCAATATTCTAAGATTGACATAACATACATAGGCGTCATGGGTTCAAATTTTTGACTATTTAGTTTACGAGTGCTACATTTCCGACTATTCCGATACTGTGTAGCATTAAAATAATTGACGAGTGACCTAATCATAGCAATATTGAGTTGATTTCTTTTATATTCGCTCAAAAATAAATTAACACTTTCGTGACTTACACAATCAGCTCGTAAAATAGGATTGAAGGGAAAAAATGGTTCCCAATAGTTTTAGCATTACGCATGCTTAATACCTAGAAGCAATTAAGGGTAATTGATCGAAAAGTAGGTTTATGTAAATGTGCTAATTTAATAAAATCGGCGGTCAACCCTAGCCGAAAATATCTGAACCTTGCGGTAACCCCAATTGCTTAGTACTTGCGTTTTTATGGCGGGCTCCTATTAATCTTTCAACGGAAAATTAACACGGACTAGTGTCGCGAATGACGCCACCAAAACATGAGTTGTCTAATACGGACCGTCTGAAGATCGCACGTCCGATATGATATGACATGTCATCGGGTACATTGCCCGATTTGCTGTGAGGTACATGACAAAATAGAAAAATAATATGGCAGACTGGCAGACTAGTTAAAAATTACATTATAATGTCTGTTCCATTCAAACATGAAAAAAACGCTTTTTGGTATTCGTCTTCTGTTGTTACAGGTACGATTTGGCAGGGTCCGTCAGGCTAATTCTAACCCTTCTAAAGATCTCGGTGCAACTGCTTGTAAAAATTAGAGCTTTCGTCCTGCGATCAAGGTTCAAATGGAGGAACGCAGCATACATTTTTACTTATCAGGGCAAGTTGGCAGCTGAACCGCTTTTTTTTAAATATCAATTTGGTAATAATTTATTGAAACCTGTATACAATAATTACACTTTACGACCTATGCCTTATGTATCTATGTTAGACCTTCTGCTTCCTGAACTGGGAGTAGTCACAGGACTACTGACGGACTGCAGTCACATGACATTGTGAAAGGAAAAGCTGCCGCCTAAGGGACCTTAGGCGGCAGCTTTTCCTTTCACCATTACAGTTCTCTTTACTCCTGTTAAAGCAGAATATACTCGTAGAATAGCACACGAGCTTAAGTGTATCTAAGTTACACAAGTATCAACTTAGTCTGTTTATTTAACTACAAAATTTGCAATATTTATCGAGCGAATTTAAAAATGTCGAATAAATTTTTGTAATGTAAATTGTATATCAATGAATGTAAAAATTACTTTGATTGGAACAGACAGGAGGCAGGTCCGACACACAATGTCATCGAGACCATTGTCCGATTTGTCTGACTAGTTTTATTAATACCTCTGTGTTCTGTTCATTCGATATCGAACAATTGACTAATTGCACTGTCTAGAGTGTCTGGTGTCGTCTGAATGCTAAATCATATAGACGAATTTAAATAAATTGCAATAACAAGTGTTGCTTTTTTATAAAACTTTTTGTAGGTACGACATGGGTGTCTTAATTTTCAACTTTTCAAGCTTTACTGAGTTAAGAGGATTTTCGCAGATTTTACTAAATTTACTCGTTTATTGGGAAAGGAGAGAGCTCGGTACCTCTATTTTGAAAGAAATTTATTTTTTCAATACAAATATTGAAATGGAGGGTCGATCAAAAATGGGTGAGCTCTATGTTTGAGCATCCACTTGAAGATTCCCTGCAACGTTTGGACTGTAAAGTTTGGTCAATGGCCAATATAGCCAAACTTATTAGTATCGGTCAGAAAAGTAAAAGCGTCGTAAGAGAAATTTTCTAACTGACCTCATAAAATATTTTTTTCAATTTAATGTTGGGAGTCATTGTTATAACAAGAAGACCTAGCCTTCGCCATAGTACTTTACATGTACGAGTATGTATGGTGCAGTAGCTAATCTTTCAGACGGCTCATTTTGTACAAAACATCTGTTGATTAACAACAATTAATTTTTGTCCAAAATGTGTTGCCGTAATTAGTTAGTGAGTCTGAAGCAGTTTTTAAACTTGGACTGTTGTTTCAATTGTTTTAGTAATATACGAAACTAGCCTAGATCTAGAAGATAATAATGTAGTATGAAGGTGACTCTGCGAACTAAATTGGCCTTCATACAAACGAAACGATATATGAAACAGTATATGCCATCCAGGCCAAAGTCGTACAAAACACAACATAAAATGGTCAGGATAGGTCTTCTTCTTCTTCTTCCTAGCGTTTATCCCGTTTAGGATAGGTATATTTTTAAAAAGCTTTAATTATTTCTAAATTTTTTTTAACAGCCCGATTTTCCGCATTTGACAAATTTGTTGACTAAGCCAAAACATTTGTAATGAAAACCTTTGCCGGCAGTGGTAAATTAAAACATTAATATAGGCTATTACTTTTACCTTACGATATTTTTGGGTGCAACTGAGGTCTGCGGTTGGTCATTTAAAACGATCTTTTAAAATAGTCACACTTACCTCAATGTGGAAGTGAAAGCAAAGAATGTAAACATTCATTCCTTTTACGTAAGTATCTGATAAAACAGGAGGTAAATTACTTAATGCAGTGCATACCAAACAAACCAAATTAGGTTTAAAAGCAGTATCGAATAACCTTTACTTCTTTTAAGTTCATTTTTACGTGCTTTCTCTGAATATCGTCTTAATACCAAGAATGCAATACTTATTAAGTCAATTTTCATTTGAGTGGTTTTCCGACATAACAAAAATTTAAGAATACTTGTTCGGCAGAAAATCGTTGCTACGGAACTATTCTTCATTGTGCATGATTTTCATGAACACGATTATCTTTCCAGGCAGGATTTTTTCTTCCACTAAACCAAATTTCCACTTGACCCATTTTGTAGACAAAAACATGCTCTGATCTGAATTGGGACTTAAAAAGGCTGATAATTTATTTTTCTTTACTAAACCAAAGCAGTGCATAACCCAAATTGTAATGGAGAAAAATGCGGCAGTCTCACGAGCAGTCATTGAAAAGGTATAAAAATACCTACGTCATAGTTCAAATTAATAGTAAAAGCGTAAGGAAATCACTAATGAACGATTGAGAGGAAGTGCTAGTTGCAATCGCCGGCGCGCTCACTCGAGTGTATGTAAGTTTGACAGCTGTCAAATTAACATCGTTCTGTCATTGTGCGCGCGCGCAGGTATTGCAACATACGCCGGTAGCGATAATTGTCGGATATGAAATTTACTATTGATTATACCTATCATGTATTTAGAGAATTCGTCGTGTGATGCCGTTTTTGTATATTTTTGAAAGCAATCCCTTTAGGCGTGCCAAGTAGTAACTATATTACACTACACTTAACAGAAAAGTGTCACTCAATGTATTATCACACTAGTGCCTTCTTTGATACACGAGTCTCTTTTTAAGTGTATTTTGGCTCTCGAAATGTTTGTATAGAAGGTAATACAACGGTTTTGGTATTAATTGTGCGACATTTATATTGATAACATAATAAATATTGATCTGACTCCGACCGAGGAGCTCTAATATTCTGGCAGAGTATCCCAGAGTGAGTATTGTATGTAGTTAGCAGACGGACCTAGTTAGTAAAAGTCTTTCTATATTTTTGATATTTTTATAATGGTCTCTTTTGTCAAGTTTTTGTAACAAGTTTAAGAGTTTTACAGTAATTTGTACAAAATAGTGAATACCTAAACATCGAAATATTTCACACTTTTGTGTCACAAAAGTGAAGTCAACATACAAACCAGAGTTTCTCTAAATACAATTTAATATTTAGTTTTTCTTAACTAAAACTATTTATTTGTTTTTATCTTATTAAGTGTGTAAGATTTAAGTGTATCTAATTTAATTAAGTAACTATGACAAATCGTTTGCAGACCTCGTCGATATGATACTTTTATATTTTCTTTTTATATTTTAATTATCAAGAATTATAAAACTATAATAAAATATGTAAATGCTTATCAAGATTTTTGTCGTGTTTAATTCTTATAATTTTTCACATAAAGGTAAATAACTTAAAAAAAATTAATTTAAAAAAAAACATATTCCGAAAAAATATTGCCAAAAATCACAATCAGTACACCACACTGTTATTTTTAACTGACTTAAAAAAATGTAGAAGTTTCTCAATTAGTCTGTTTTTTTTTTATTAACACCAGCACATTACTCGAGATATCCGAATATTATAATTCGTTCGCGCGCGCGTCGCGAGATCTATGCGCGTCGACTGCGCGCACGCGTCTCGGAAAACTAAACCGCGGGGGCGCACCGAGCTTTTAAACGTCCGACTTAATAATGCTACAAATATGTGTTACTTGTTGTTACTCGCGGCTTTGCCCGGGGAGCATTAATAAGATACAGAGTATCCTGTCACATAAGCCAGCCCATACCCTGCCTGTAGGTATACCAAATTTCATCAAAATCCGATCAGTAGCTTCAGCGCGATTGACGGACAAACATTCTAACAAACAAACTTTCACATTTATAATATTCATAAGATATGTTTCGTTTCGGGCGAGTTAGGTTGATGATTTCGTTTGATTATAAGATTTAAGATCACAGATTTTTCAGAAATAAGTTGTCACGTAGGTAAAAAAATATTGATTTTGATAATTGTTATGACGAAAGTATTAATTGTAAACTTACGTGATTAGTGGGTTTATGTTAGGAGAATCAGGCATCATTATTTATGATAAATTTTTTCGCAAATACGTAGTAATCACACAGTTTATGAAAGAAAATGTAAAACATTTCTTTCGATAAGGACAAGAAAAATAAACACTAATTTCATCTCATACATACATAAATTGTTGTCTTGTCATCGGGCTCATCATGACTTTTACATTTACATTTACTTACTTGATTTTATTCGTACATGTATTTACCGAGTTATATAAAACTGTTTTAAGATAAGTTTTATTCAAACTTATAAAATAATTATAAAATAGGTCAGTTAAGTGAGAACCACTCTAATACACTATAATGATTTTATGATAAAACAATATCGATAATTTATTTGACATGATTTAAATTGTTTCTATTCGAACGCAGTATCAATTACATCGTTGACCTTAGTTTAAACTTAAGGATAACTAGAACAGATCAAATTACTTTGCATTATTATATTTTGGCCTCATAACGTAGCTTTAACAACCAATACTTTATTGCTTACTTTATTTTTTTTGACATTTAATTATACTGGAAGCATTTTTACTTAATGCTTATTATAACAGCTTAGCAAGAAGTTTATAAAAATAAAGCCTAACATTCCCGGTACAAGCATATTTTTATTTTTTTCACAAGAGCCTTTTTTTTTTTATAAAACCACAAAACCATACAAAATTAGTGTGAAAACTCATTTTACCAATTTATATCAGCATATTTTTTTTTTTTTGTTTTAATGCGTTTGCATTATAAATCTTATTAAACTTAGTTATGTGATTTATGTCAGAGCGTGGTGTGTCACCGACATTATCCTAATGCAATGAGCGTCATAGCCGCCTTAGAGATTTTGTTTCGTAAAGCTTTCATCGTATTTTAGTTGGTATTATGGTTTTCAATTTAATTCAATTGAACTAATTTCGTCAATTGGTCGAATTATTTGATTTATGCCGTTTTAAATGCTAGTATAATTTCTGGTAATAGTGACTTTTTATTGAGGATAAAACAGACGTTTGGAACGGTTAGATACATAAAGGAGTTTTATATTAAACATGAAATTACATATTACTTATAAATAATTTAATTTACCAGATATCTAAATTAAGATAAATACTAATAATATTAAGTACTAAGATGAATTAACTTTAAAGCAAAGTTTTTGAGTCAAATTAAAAAGTATTTGCAGGTTCATAATTTTCTAGTTTCTAAGAAGTTTTCACTTATGAAAATTTGATTAGAGGTCAGTATGTTAAAACCGACGGAACAATAGAGATGTCTATTGGTTCATCGCAAACTCATAAAGTTGAGATAATATAGAAGACCCACGAGATCCTATAAATAAATTATTGTGAGCCGATTTTTCTTTCTGCAAGATAACAAGCATAAAAAAGTGGTCTACAGCTAAGAGAACCTGCCCTAAAACAAATTATGCTTTCTATATCTTCAAACAAACAAAACAAAATCATTGAAAGCATACAAACGAAATACGTAATGTATTGTTATTTATCGCTCGTAAAATTATGAATTTAGTCATTGACATGGATTCGTTGGCACTAAAACATGATAAATATAGGCGAATACTATGAGCATTGCGCAAATGTTTTGTTCTCAAGTTTGAAGTATGCCTAGGTCAATGCTACAAACGTACATGCATATTCAAAGGGTTATTTTCATTCGTTTAATTTCATTTGATAAAATAGAGTCACATTTAGTCTGTTATTTCATTTAAGGAAATTAAGAAATAGTCAAAACCACCACATCTGCCTTTTAATTTTCTTCATCATCATCATCATCATCAGCCTATCGCAGTCCACTGATGTAAATAGGCCTCCCTTGGGGCTCTCCGCTCAACCCTATTTTTTTCCTTCAACCTTATTTAGCAAATCCAATGACATTGATGTCAGAATCTCGTTTGAGTATACAGAAAATAACAACTCTGAGATCTTTCCCGACCCCTAGAAAAAAAATAAAGTAAATAGATCAAACTAGTTCCACGCTGTCCAAATCAAAATCAAAACAACTGAACAGTAGCGATTGCAGATCACAGAACACACAGATATTTACCGTCATAATAATTTGAAGTAAACCCGATCATTTGTGCATACGCATCAGTCAACGTATGACAGCTAGTGGCAACACGTAATTAAGCTGTAGCCTGGCTTCGTTTACACCAAACAACAACTCTGAGATCTTTACCGACCCCTAGAAAAAAAAAGAAAGTAAATAGATCAAACTAGTTCCACGTTGTTCAAATTAAAATCAAAACAACTGAACAGTAGCAATTGCAGATCACCGACCACACTGATATTTAGCGTCATAATTTGAAGTAAACCCGATCATTTGTGCATACGCATCAATCAACGTATGACAGCTTGTGGCAACACGTAATTAAGCTGTAGCCTGGCTTCGTTGGGTTTGCGGGTGTCAAATAAATGCCTCCGGTATCCATTACAGCAGGACTCGTCTATAGGGTTCACATTCCACTAGAAAATATTTTTTCAGTAGACAAAATTTTAATTTGGTCCTTGCATTTCATAAACATGTTTTATCTGCTTCAGATCGCCCCTTTAAACTATGTAGGTTTATAACGGATTGATTTTATCACTGGCTTAGTCTATTTAACGATACTTGTGGTATTTTATGTCTTCCAAAGATTTAAAGTTCATTCAAAAACTAGCGGCCGCCCGCGACTCTGTCCGCGTGGATTTCGATTCCCAATTGCTTAGAGCCTTCCTCGTCAAATGGACTATCCAACACAAAAAGTAGTTTTCAAATCGGCCCAGTAGATCCTGAGACTAGCGCGTTCAAACAAACAAACTCTCCAGCTTTATATATTAGTATAGATATAGATGTATAAATAAAGAACGAAATATAGCTGTTCGCTTCAAAAGCTCACAGACCAGATTATGCCCAACTGTAAAAGGAAACATTGAGCAATTATTCATAACAAATGTTCCGCTTAATGTCATTTCGTATTTAATATCAACTGAAGAAGAAAACAGAACATGGTGGCTGGTTATAAACAAACCCTAAATGTGTAGTGTCTTCGCCCGCACATCAAGACAAGTAATATTTGGGATCCTTCATCACCTTAGAGAAAGAGGTGCCATCCTTAGTAAAGTGTTTATTCTGAACACGGACGCATGTCGCAAATCTTACAGCTTTCTACGTAAACGGGAAAGGAATGCCGGATTCACTGAGAGCTCGTCTAGACTTGGCATAGTGCGATAATTCTTATAAGGACATCAGTGAGTGTCAGTTAAAACGAGTGCTTAGCAAAAGTAAGACTAATTTAAATTAGTCACTTTCTTCTGTTATGGTAGGACTACATGATTTTTATTCTTCTTTTTAGAAACGGCAAGATATATTTATGTTCGCAATCATGGGTAAACTACCTATTTCTGCACCCTCTTAATTCTGGATGCAAATATGCACGGTTGTATATATTTATGACAGGACCAACAGCAGCAATTAGGCGCCCTTTTATTAATAACATTAAAAATTTATAAAACCTGAAAAATCAACTTCAAAGAGCTAGAAAACCAACGAGAAGAAATCATAATCGTGTCTTACACGTAACGCATAAAGTAGTCTGCGCTACGAAGGTAGATCAACAAGTTCTTTTACAATCATGCAATATTAATATTAACTAACGCAAATTAAATTAGGCTAATTTCCTATTAAAAGAGCGTTATTTAAGGGCTGTTTAATAGTGTAATAGTATCAGTAATGTCCCGAGGCTGTGTGTGGCGGTAATCGTGGATCTTGCGCGTACCTGCGGCGCCGCGTCTTCTTAGGCGTTCAGGGTTGAGGCAATAGGGTACACGACTGACTTCAAAATAAATTATGAAACTCTTACATTGAAGAAGTAATTAATAAATAATCGCTTATCATTATGCCACAGTAACTTTTGCGCTTTTAACAAATTATTACAGTTAATCGAAACTTAAAAAGTATTCATTTGACAATACTAAGTTGTGACGTCAAACCTTAGTATTTCATACAATTTTCCCTACAAGCTTAGGTTTTTGACGTTTAATAAAAGTGAATGATTTGACCTGTCAGTCGTGTACCCCATTATTAACTTTAAAAAAATATTTGCCAAGTGTAAGATAAAGTGTAGGAAAATTATAATCATTATCATCCTCCTGACCTTATGCAGCGCTAGGCGGGGTCGGTGTAACAAGTCCTCTTCTTGAAGAATGAGAAGGTCTTATCATCATTTAGGCATTACTTATACGTATAGAGTAGAAACCTCAAAGAAATATCTTCTTGAACGCACTGTTGTTCATAGGCAATAGATGCTGTCTGATGTAAATCATTCCAACGCGAAAAATTCATAGATAAGGTGACAAATAATAAATACCTTAATAAATAATTTAGTGACTAATTTATCCGCCCCTCCCCTGCCAGCTGACGCAAAGATTTAGTTCCCGATGTCCACTCTATACATAGTAGTGATAACCACAATGCTAGGCATGCAATATTAATCTTAATACTTTTAATAATATTAGGAGTGGAGTAGGAGCAAGGAATAATTAAGGCGGACCCTGGACTCCGAGGAAATGGCCGAGTATCCGACTGGGATAATCGCTAGGATGATGATGATGACTTTTAAAAA
Source organism: Nomophila noctuella (assembly GCA_958496325.1). Classification (NCBI taxonomy): domain Eukaryota; kingdom Metazoa; phylum Arthropoda; class Insecta; order Lepidoptera; family Crambidae; genus Nomophila; species Nomophila noctuella. The sequence continues at coordinate 5,502,750 of OY292498.1, forward strand.
TATTATTATTTTCTATCAACCCTATTCCCACGTCAACCCGTTCATAAGACCTAGTTCTACACTCAATGTGAGTGATTTTATTAAATGACTCTATAATTTAATGCGCTTTCCACAGTAATTACTGTATGCTCGTTTATAATTTGCAGGCGAATGGAAAATATGAGCAAGTTTATAATTTTCAAATGCTTTGCATAGTATTTAGTATATTAAAGTTAGAAATGTACACAGCACTGAAGCTTAGTACCTATAATTTAAAGTAAGCTTACGTTTGGTTTACAATACATGCTTGTATGCTTAATGAAATAAGAGGTATAAAAGGTTGTGTTCATCCTTTGTAGGTGTAATTACTTACATAATATGTGTTATTATTCAATTTATTAACCTTGTTTAGTTGCCGATGTCTAACAAAGCGTAATTAAGGGCATAAACAACAAATTATTTTGGTCATTATTGTACAGTCTGCACCTGATATGTATTCAGGGTGGAATTTTGAAATGGGTTTTGAAGGGCAGGTACATTAACCATGCATAACTTTTTGAGATATTTTGATCTGCATTCACAGATTTTGGTAAAAGTGTAACTTTTAACGCACGTGCACTTCAAACCCCATTTTGAAATTCCACCCTGTATCATCATCATCATCGGCCTATCGCATATAGCGACCGTATTAATGAGAGAAAAGCGCTGAATCATTAAAGATATCAAAGTCTTACTTTACAAAGCTCAGATGGAAAATAGCACACGCTCCTTCAAACATACTCGTACATCACGACAAAGGTCCAGTTGATGCTAAATCCTCCACAAAGATAATATCTAATAGTTCCCTACAAACAAAACCAATAACGCTAATAATGTATGCTTATTAATGGTCATCGTGGACAATATTGTTACCGTAATCGCCACATTTGTAACTTGAGACGCCGCGCACGCAGCCATAATTAACCGTTTATTTCAAACTAGCAGTCGCCCGCGAATTCGTCTGCGTGGATTTTAGATCCCTTCTCTCGCTATAGAGGGTAGCTTATGTTATGTTTAAGGGTCTAAAGATTGTCTGTGCAAAGGAGACCGGGACTTGTGGGCTTGAAATGTAACAAGTTGAACTATGGCTTAAAAAAATGCTTTCTGTTTTTCATCCCTAAATAACAAAAACTAGCTCAATTCTCTCCCGGAAAGCAGAGAAATATGAAAAAAAGGATAACTAAAATATTTCATAATCGATTATATTAAAAATCGATTAAAGCGAATGAGTTTACACATGTACAAATATTAGCGGGTAGTTCAAAGAAAGTAATTGTATTCATCATTTTTTTAATATAATGAGCTATAATAACAAATAAAATATCGACTAGCTGTAAGTAATGTAAATAATAATTTTCAAAATAATAATTATCGATTCATATCGATATTAATTGAAAAAGCTACTTTTTTTAGTCTATGCACTGTTGACATGACAACGAAAATAACGACATTGACAGCTGCTGTTTCAAATCAATCGTTTCGTATCTCTCGTCTTGTACTTTTACGTTTCGTGAGCTTTTCCGACTGATTTTTATTTTCAAAACAACCACGGCTTTGTTTTTACGGATTCTGATTGACCCTGCGGAACCTTACCTCCATACTGGATACGGAAGATCTTGCTTACACTTCTGACTTGGACCTGTTATTTTGGATTACAATGCCGGCTTTTGGATTGGAAAGTGACGCTACGGATCGCTGTGTGAATCATGGGATAGCAACTAAGTAGTCGCTGTAATACCCTAGGCCGTATTGTAGGCAGACGAACTGTAGGCTGCTGGGCGCATGTCATGTGCATAATACGGTATATGAGCTGGGCTCTGTACCAAGACTATATTTACCTCCTGCTCAACTCTTGGATGATATATTTCAATTGTATTATAAGAAGGATAAAATAATACAAAATATTAATCTTTTTATTTTTAAACAAACTCCTCTTAACTCCTTACCTTTTTACCTACCTATGACTTTCCTAATTCTTCTACAAAATAAATGAATTCAATATATAATCTATACTAATATTATAAAGAGGAAAGGTTTGATTTTTTGTTTGTTTGTTTGTTTGTATGAATTGAATAGGCTCCGAAACTACTTGGCAGATTTGAAAAATTCTTTCACTGTTGGAAAGCTACATTCACCCAGAGTAACATAGGCTATATTTTATCCCGGTACGGGAAGTAGTTCCCCCGGGACGCGGGTGAAACCGCGTGACGGGCCGCTAGTAATATAATAAACTAGCGACCCACCCTTGCTTCGCTGATTCCCCAAGAAACTTGTATTTTTCGGGATAAATGTAGCCAGTATCAGTTTACCTCTAACAATAACAGTTTTTTTATAATGCAATTTATCTTTACAATACAATAGTAGTTCAAATTATTAGTCCGGTCAAAATAGACATTCCAGTTTGCATTAATTCCCACACAGCTGGATTTTTGTGCAGGCCTTGAATACGTCATTACAAATGATATGACAAAATTCCCCATCGATCCCGCTTGTGCGTTGTTTTTTATTCGTGGTCAAAGGGCCCAAATTTGCGTTTTTTTCTTAAATCTCTGAAACTAAAAGAGCTATCGAAAAATGGTTCAGGAAAAGTTTATAGATCGTAAAATTGTCTACCTAAAAGATCTCTACATTTTTCTTCTACAAAGCAGCGCTGTCGAGATATTGTGACTTTAAGCCGCAGGAAAGTCGTATTTTCGAGTAGCCCACATTATGCAATTACAATAAATTGGGTTGAGTAGTTTATCTGGTGCAGGTGGCAATTAAGTATGGATTGGCTCGAAACTATTATTTACCAATTTCCAGCCCCAATTTTCAGGATTTAGTTCATTGAAGTCAAAAAAGACAAAATGACGTATCAAGCTTGCATTCATTCCCAACAAGCGGGACTTTTGTGCAGGCCTTGAATACGTCATTACAAATGATATGTCAAAAGTCCCCATCGATTCCGCTTGTGCGTTGTTTTTTATCTGTACTGAAAATCTTCGGATCCTATTCCTAACCTTTCTGGTAGTCAAACCTCAATGGTCCCCATAGAGACTTTTACTCCTTAGATGAGATAGGATCGATTGGCGCGAAAAAAATTTTTGGAATTTTCAGTACAAATTGCTGAAATAGGTAATTTTTTTTTCATGCCAATCGATCCTATTATAAGTTAGGATTAAAAGACTTCAAGGGACCATTTGAGGTTTGAGTACTAGAAATGTCAGGAATCGCAAAAAACTTTTCCCATACATTTTGTACTGAAAATACCAAATTTTTTTTTCTCGCCAATCGATCCTATTTCATCTAAGGAGTAAAAGTCTCTATGGGGACCATTGAGGTTTGACTACCAGAAAGGTTAGGAATAGGATCCGAAGATTTTCAGTACAGATAAAAAACAACGCACAAGCGGGATCGATGGGGACTTTTGACATATCATTTGTAATGACGTATTCAAGGCCTGCACAAAAGTCCCGCTTGTTGGGAATGAATGCAAGCTTGATACGTCATTTTGACTTTTTTGACTTCAATGAACTAAATCCTGAAAATTGGGGCTGGAAATTGGTAAATAATAGTTTCGAGCCAATCCATACTTAATTGCCACCTGCACCAGATAAACTACTCAACCCAATTTATTGTAATTGCATAATGTGGGCTACTCGAAAATACGACTTTCCTGCGGCTTAAAGTCACAATATCTCGACAGCGCTGCTTTGTAGAAGAAAAATGTAGAGATCTTTTAGGTAGACAATTTTACGATCTATAAACTTTTCCTGAACCATTTTTCGATAGCTCTTTTAGTTTCAGAGATTTAAGAAAAAAACGCAAATTTGGGCCCTTTGACCACGAATAAAAAACAACGCACAAGCGGGATCGATGGGGAATTTTGACATATCATTTGTAATGACGTATTCAAGGCCTGCACAAAAATCCAGCTGTGTGGGAATTAATGCAACCTTGAGTCTTAATTTTGTCTATTTTGACTGGATTATATGTTACTGTACTGTAGGCATCAGCTGTTAGGTATAGGTTATTTCTTATGAAATAACGATATGAGTATGAATATGAGGAATTTAAAAAAAGTGAGGTTATCCTCACTTTTTTTAAATTCCGTCCTGGCGTCCATTGAAGCTTTTACATAATGGAAACCGAAGATGTCTTGAATTCCATTGTGTAATATTGTGTCCAAAATCCGTAGGTACCACTGATTATACGAAAGCTACCATAAGTAATTAACCTTATTCAATAAAATTGGTAAATTATATTAGGCCATCCAACTTCAGTCCAGTTCAGTCTTACTTCCATCAATGATTTAATTTAATTAATATCCAGTTTAACCCTTTACTTAAAATAAAGGATTAATACTACCGACAGTAAATATTAAGCTTGAACGAAAACCTTCGACCTACTCCACGAAAGACGGCGTCAATGATTCCATAAGTATGAATAATTTAAAGTTACCGTAAGAGGTGTTAATAGTATATACGAACAACCTTTTATAGTTTATCATTAATGTGCTACGATCTTTGTTTGCACCATTATATCGACGTGGCCAGCAGTACTTATATTTTATGGCTTCTGAAGGTGAAGATGGAATGGGTTTCTCTTAGCGTCAACGAATTATAGGTCTCGTCCGTTCTATTAAATGTGTTGGGTCAAACGGTTAGTCTTTGTTAAGTTATGAGAATAGTTGTCATCACTAGCACTACTTATAGTTACAAAATAGAGGGCAAAAAGAAGTTTCAAATCGGGATATAATATGGCCCTCTAACTTGAAAATATTGACCACCCGCTAACGTATAAAGGCGTCCTAGCTTGCATTGCATTCCATGTTTAATGGGACATTAAAATAAGTATATCCCAGTAGGTAGGTAGGTATACGATTTTATTTCTTTTGCATAATTTAATTTATGGGGCCCGTTGGTCTAAGGGTCGCGGGTTCGAATCCCGCTATGGGTAAATGTTTGTGTGATGAACATCGAGATTTGTACTCGAGTCATGGATGTTTATGAAGTTTTTATGTATGTCTATCCGTTTCCTAGCTTCCATAGTACAAGCTTCGAGCTTAGTTTGGGGCTAGGCAATTGGTGTGTTAGTCCAAATAATTGATTTATTTATTGCCATAACTTGTCAATATAATTCTTAAATATAGACAAAACATTAGTTACCACGGGATAAATTCTTCACGTTGGCACCGAAAAGCAGCGCAATTATCAAACGTAAAGATAAAATCGTTTGATTAACGAGTTGTTTTTGTTGATTAAGATCAAGTATGAAAACAATCTTAATGAAGTTAGTAAAATGATCTTAAAAACGCCTTAATTTTCTTTCAAATGGATGTTTAATCGATTCGTGCGGCAAAGTATTTTTATATTTCCCTAAAAGGATTGTTTCAATTTCAACAATGTCGTAAAATAATACATAACTTCTGTTATTTTTATGGCAAGAGGACGGTTTGAGTGTCGTCCTTTTCTTTTAAATTTTATTGTTATTTCATTTAGTTCATAAAATACGTTTAATTAAAACGTTTTATTGTAGGCTACCGGATGACAGTTAAATGAGAGCGTATTTGACTGCTGTGATTTAAGACTAAAGGATGCTTCAATAAATGGATTACCTAATATCAATCTATATCTATACTTCTATACTATAATATAAAGCTCGTACTTATATATAAAGCTGAAGAGTTTGTTTGAATGTTTGTTTGTTGGTTTGTTTAAACGTGCTAATCTCAGAAACTACTAATCCGATTTGAAAAATTATTTATGTGTTGGATAGTCCATTTGACGAGGAAGGCTTTAGGCTATTGAAAATCGAAATCGTGTCGCGGGCGGCCGCTGTTTGTATTATAAAGTAACAAGCCTTTTTCAAATCATACATGAATGAGTTATATTTTGTTGTTTACATAAGTAAATAGCAGTAAAAAGTGTTAGTAATGAATATTAGTTTAAAACTGCATTAATGCCAACAATCTTAACTTCAGAAGTCAGTTAACATTGAATACTGGCGTTTCTAACTGTTTTGTTACAGTGTAAGAATTATGGTTTCAATCAACCTCCGCCGTCTTTATTAAAATATTCAAGAGCGAACTACGCTAACAACTCCTTAATATTTTATGACTACAATTCATTGTCGAAAACTAAATACCTAGGTATATTGGTTTCATTCAACAAGTTGAAATCCGAGATCTCATCTGACAAAAAGTCGCGTTAAAATATAACCTACGTGCCTCTGCACCCGTCAAAATGGCTGTAACAGAAACTTAAACAAACAGTGACATCTTAAACTATTTCAAATGATTTTGAATACACTGGTAAGTCAGCTGTTGACACTTCCGCTGGTTTACTGGTTGGACGACCATATGGAGGAGTAGCCATTCTATGGAGAAAGGGTATCTTTGACAGGGTTATAGTCCTAGAATGTAAAAGCACGCGACTGGCTGCAATCCAGGCTTCAATAGGCGATCGCTCTTTTGTTGTTTTTACGGTCTATATGCCCACTAATTCCGTAGAGAATCTGCCGATTTTTGCTGAGGTATTGGGTGAAATAAGCGCAATTATACAGACCGTAAATGTTGAAAGTATATTTATCTTGGGTGATTTTAATGCTCATCCTGACGAGTTATTTTTTAGCGAACTAATTAATTTCTGCTGTGATCAGTCGTGGATATGTGCTGACGTGGTGAGGCTTGGATTGCAGTCAAACACCTACACGTATGTGAGTGAAGCTCACGGTTGCAAAAGATGGCTTGACCACTGCGTTGTGTCAATATCAGCCTTACAGTCTATTTGTAATGTGACTGTCATAGAGGATGTTTTTGTATCTGATCATTTACCCTTGTTAATAGAATGTAATTTGAATAAAGTAAGATCCAAAATAGTGTCAAGGAGCTTACCCCATAGTTCGGTTGCATGGGGTGTGAGAAATGAGTCACAAATAAGAAAGTACCTAGAAATTTGTAACGAAGGCCTTCGAGAAATGGACTTTCCTCCCGAATTTACGAAGTGTAGTCAGGGAATGTGTAATCTGATTGAGCATAAATCTGTGTTGGACAGATTCTATGACAGTATTGTAAAACTATTGTGTACCGCGGCTGTGGAGACAAGTGGGGAGCGCAGTAGGAAGTACAGACAGAGAAAACCTCTTTCGGGCTGGAATAGGCACGTTCGTGAGGCTCATGCGGAGGCTAGGCTTAAATTTAAAGTATGGGTTTTATATAATCGGCCTAACTGTGGTATGTATTATGAACAGATGTGTGCGGCACGTAAAATTTTTAAAAGTCGACTGAAATGGTGCCAGAACAATCAGGAACAGGTAAAAATGGACATCTTGGCTGAACATAGGTCAGCAAAAAATTTTTGTAAATTCTGGAAGGCTACAGGAAGACAAGAGGTTAGGCCTGGTCTCCCGGTTAGTGTAGAAGGAATAAATGAGTCTAATGATATAGCCAACATGTTTAGAGATTATTTCAAAGTGCGCTCACCGCTTGGCCCCTCGACCGCGTCTGGTAGTTCTATGCCCGGTTGTACTGGAGGTGGACCACCTTTACATTTTACTGCACAGCAAATTAGGTATGTCTTAAAGAAAATGACTGGTGGAAAATCTCCTGGGCACGACGGTCTCAGTGTGGAACACCTAAGACATGCAGGGGTGCACCTGCCAAGGGTGTTGTCCTTGTTTTTCTCAATGTGCATAAGCCATTCCCATCTACCACAAGACCTGATGAAAACAATTGTGGTGCCCATTGTTAAGAACAGGACTGGTGATGTTTCGGACAAGCGTAACTACCGCCCCATCTCTTTAGCAACAACCATCGCTAAGGTGCTGGACGGACTGCTCGACTCTTGCTTACAAAATTATAGTAAATTACATGACGCCCAGTTCGGGTTTCGCCCCGGACTATCTACCGAAAGCGCTATCTTGAGTGTCAAGCATGCCGTCCGTTACTATACCGATCGCAGAACGCCGGTGTACGCCTGTTTCCTTGACCTTTCCAAGGCCTTTGATCTTGTATCATATGATGTGCTTTGGAAAAAGATGGGGGACAGGGGTGTACCATTGGAGGTTCTTAATATATTTAAGTATTGGTACGCAAATCAAACCAATTTTGTGAGATGGGCTGACTCTCTGTCGGAGGCATATGTGTTGGAATGTGGAGTGAGACAAGGCGGATTGACATCTCCGAAGCTCTTCAACATGTATATTGACGATCTCATTGTGGGGCTGAGCAGCATGCGTGTCGGGTGTCGAATAGATGGTACAAATATAAATAATATTAGCTACGCTGACGACATGGTGCTGCTTAGCCCTACGGTGAGGGGTCTTGGGGAAATGATGAGAGGCTGTGAAAAGTATGCAGCGGAGCATGGGCTTATTTATAATGTTAGCAAAACAGAGTACATGGTCTTTGAGGCCGCTGGTAAACGACCTGATGGTAGCTCTTCTAGTATTACCCTTAATGGCTTAAGCATTAAGCGAGTCACGCAATTTAAATACCTAGGACATATAATTACAAGCGACCTCAAAGATGATGCTGATATTGAAAGGGAGCGTAGGGCTCTGGCGGTCAGAGGCAACATGTTGGCTCGCAGATTTTCCCGCTGTACAGATCAAGTAAAGGTTACACTTTTTAAAGCATACTGCCAAAGTCTGTACACGGGAAACCTGTGGGTCAGCCACACCAAAAGATCGCTAGAAGCCCTGCGTATTCAATATAATAATATCTTCAGGATGCTGTTGGGACTGCCCCGTTTTTGTAGTGCATCAGGAATGTTTGCTGAATACCGAACTGACGGATTCAATGCTATCATCCGCAAAAAAACAGCTTCTCTGATTGCCAGGGTTCGGGGCAGTAACAATAGCATTCTGAAAACCTTAGCTGACAGATTCTCATCGCCGCTTTGGGGGTGTTTTATAAAAAGGGTGATTCCTAGTCCCTTTCCAACTATCCACCCTTCAGGGTAGTGAGGGAAATTAAAATTACAAGTTGAAAGTACTAACCATAGTTTTTAAGCAATTTGTTACTAACACATATGGATGTAATTTATCTGAATTAAATGATTATTATTATTATATTATTAAACCACAGCGATGAATACAAACGCAAAAACTAGAAACACCTATTCAACACTTAGCAACGACTGTGTAATAAAACACGAAATTGTCTATTGAGCGAATGCGAATCGTCTGATCTAGGGATGATCGATATTCGAAAAACATCGATGTTGACATCGATGTCATAATCGAAAGCCCGACATCGATATTCGATATTTATCGAAAACTGAACATCGATGTTGGATATCATCGATGATTTATGCAATAATAACGGACAAAAAAATAAAACACGGTGTAAAAGATCGGAATTTATTAAGAAAGAGATCAAATGATTACATATTCCAATATTTTTTATCAATTGACTGCAGGAAGAGTAATTTTGATAAAGAAGAACCTTTTAATCTATTTCTTTGTTGATAAAGAGTAGAGCCAGCTTTTGAAAACAGTCTTTCGGATGGCGTTGATGTCGCGATAGTACTCAAATATTTCAGCGCTATTATTTTTAATTTCGGGTAAGTGGAACCGATGACATTATTCCAAACTTGGATAGGATCTTGTTTAAGATCAGATACTGTATTTTTCAAAAAGTAGCTTAATTCGGAAGGCATTTCGTGATCATGAGGGGAAGGCGTAGAGTTTTTGACATTTACAAGTTTATAATGTTCGCTCCACAAATTAAATTCTTCTGTTGGATCTGGCGAACCACTCATAACTTCTTCAATTACTTCTGCTTCCGTTGTAGTAGTTAGTAATTCTTTGACTAATTTGATTGCTTTCGAACATGCTATGGGGTCTTGAAAGTGAATATTTTTGAACCTTGGGTCTAGCAATGTAGATAAAGCAAGTATTTGAACATGTTCCGAGGGTAACAAGCGTTTACTGATTTCAGTCATTATGTTCTGCTTAAGATCCTGACCCATAGAACTGTTTGTTTTAATGTTGCTCATTTTTAAGTTTAGCATTCGTGTTATGGGAATAACTTTGCTGCTGGTAACGTAGTCTTCTCCACAGATTTCTTTAGTAGCAACTTCTATAGGGCGTAAAACTTCAAAAATGTCAGTCAACTCTTCAATACCTTTTGCAGTTATCATTGGAGGAGCACTTGTATGGCAATTAACAATTTGATTAATTGTTGGTCGCAGTTCTAAAAATCTTTTCACCATATAAAAAGTGGAATTCCAGCGAGTGCTGACTTCTTGTATTAATTTTAGATCAGAATGCTTTCGTAATTCATCACTCGCCACTACACTATGCTTAAACCAAGTGACAATCCTTTTGACAGATCCAATTAATTCTGGCAATCCCTTTGTTTTTGCGATTGATTTTTGAGCTACCAAATTAATTAAGTGAGCAAAGCAAATAATATGGCATTTTTTTCCAAATGAGGTATCTACTGCTTTTACAATATTTGCTCCTCCATCAGTTACCACAGCGGATACTTTTTCTGGATCTATACACCATTCATGACATGTCTGCAACAGCATTCTTCCAATGTATTCAGCAGTATGTGATTCGGCTAACTCATAAACTCCTAGAGTGACTGATGCCATTGCCATACGTTCTTCGTCATAAAAGTGTATAGTGACACCAAGAAAACTCCTAGTCTGCATGGTATCCGTCCATATGTCGGTTGTCAGGGTAATATTACTACGTAGGCCTTTGATTTTATTTTTAAAAAGATTCTGTGTAACTTCATAGCGGTTTTCTAGCATTTTCTTGAAAGTATGCCTGGATGGGACTTTATACAGAGGTGCAGCTGCTTTCATTAAGTTTAGAAATCCTTCATTTTCAACCATTTGGAACGGCTGTGAATCTTTGCAAATCATAAACAAGATAGCATTTGTAAGGCGAATTCCTTTAGCTCCATTTTCAGAAAATTCAGATATGCTCCTGAAACTCTGATTTAATGTCGGCTGAAATATTTTTGTGCGAATAGACGATGCACTTATGTCACTTGCATTAAAACTACAATCAGAATCAACTGAACTATTTTCATGTAAAGCAGAGACAGGTGCGATTATCTCAGCAGAAGTAGAAGCAGTTGGCATTACAGGTTTTACGAATGTCTCCTTAAATGATCTCTTGGTGCCTGTTTTATGAACTGTGTTCTCCTCGTTGCTATTTTTTCCTAATAATGAACTATGCATTTTTTCAATGTGCAACTTAAGATTTGTGGTGTTGCCACAAGTTTTTATGATTTTATGGCAAGACCGACATCTGGCTTCATTATTTTCAAGTCTTTCAAAAAATTCCCAAAAGCGACTTTTTGGCGGCATTTTTAATTCTGTTCCTGTATTCCTGAAAACAAACAATGAAATTTAAATAAAATTCAGACACGAACTCGAAATAACCAGAACATGCAAAAATATTCATAGAAAATACACAAAATAAAATGTTCTGTCACCTTAATATACTATTTTCAATGCAAGCAAAACAGTAAGAATCCACACCACAGCCGTAAAAAAAGAGACAAATTGTCTATGGCCCGAGACAATCAAATTTTGCGCGGAAGAAAACGATAATTGTTTTGCTCTATGCTCTCTTTATCTTATATACAGCATTCATAACCTTAAAAAATAACAATTTCGTTTAGCATGCACAGAAAGCAAACAGATGAATTCAATATTTAGAAGTCAATCAATAAATACTTACATATTGTTGTATTTCACGTAATATTATATGCACAATAATAGAATACTATCAAATGAGTCAATTAAAACAGCCGACGCACGCAAAACAATTTTTTTTATCAATAAACGAATGGGAGTGAGGGAGAGCGAGCGAGGAGACGACGAAGAACGTACGACGAATAAAAGGAATGACCGGTGCGCCCTGAATGAATGAATACGCGTTCAAAGTTCATAATAAACTTGATTTGTGTTGTGGATGCGTTCATAAAAGACATATTTTGTTTCGTAACTTCGTAAGTTGCATTGGTCGTGTCGTGCGTGAGGCCGTGAGTTAACATCGATGACAGATGCCGTTAACATCGATGTTACGATATTTTTCGTATAGCAATATCGATGTTAAAACAGCGATGTTTTTGCTTTCAACATCGATGATCATCGAACATCGATGTTCATCGAGCATCCCTAGTCTGATCTATAAAGTATTGATGCAACATTGTGTTGGCAGCATAGATTTAAATAGTAAAAACTGCCCACGCGATACTGAGAACCACTTAGAAATTGACACTAAAATTTGAAGCGGCTTTCGCTTCTTATAACAGTGAAGGCATGTTGAAATGTACGACATGATTACAAACAAAATAATGCCAAAGTTTTCTATCTTAATATTTAAATCTATAGTTGGCAAGGACGTGTACATCTAGATCGTAAATTAGTTAGTGTATTGTTATGACCTGTTATTAGGTGATAATGATTCGTTCGTTGTCTGTTAGGTTACTGCGACTTTGGCCGAACTGTTACGACGTCGTAAAATCATCAGTACAGAATACGTGGGATGAATGACTGTTACGACACGTAGGTTTCAGGGCAACAATGGTTTAATGAAGTTAATTACGAAACTCACTTCTTAGAAGACAATGCTATAAAAAGTACCGTATCGTAAAGTTTCAATTGGATATTGTACACGGAAAACAAGTACCTCCAATGTTTAAATGGTATGGAGGTTCGAGACAACAGTCAAAAATTAGAGTGTGAAGATAATAAACTTAATTAACACTTTCGAATTTTGAATAGGTTTTTAATATCACACATTTGGAACAGATTCGAATGAATTTTGAATTTGGAACAGTGTCGTTGTTTCGATTTGAGAATGAGCTTAATGATTTTACCTTAACGACAATTTGATTTTAACGTCAAATAGAATACTTTTTCCGCATTCAATTTTGTATTTCGATCTACTTTGTTTTTCAAGAGATTGGAACCCAGCCACATTCTGTTTTTTTTAAACAAGAAGGTTCTATAACTTCTTTATTTTCAAGAAGAGGAAACTCCTTCGTCCATTTACTTTTAAATATATCTTACCTTACAAGCTCCCTGCACACATATAGCTCGGAAACCAGGCTTGGTGCACGGAGTACCATCGGCTACCAGCGCCAATGAGGCATAGAACTGCTGGCCAAGTGGACGGCAATTCAATGTGCAAGGAGAGTTACCTGCGAAAGAACACAAATTAGTCCAAAATGGTTATTAATAAAATAATAATATTTGTGCAGTATTGTGCCTTAAAGACGAGCAGTACTAGTAGTATGAGTATTACTAGCTCATCATTTAAGTGAATAGAACCCATTTTCTGGTATAGGAGTCATAAGAAGCGACTTAAATAAAAATTGATAAAAAGTACAAAATGAAAAATCATTTTTATTTCAGTCTAATACCACCTACGTAGTATACGCTTATAGGTAAGTATTCATTTATTTTATAGTTTTCAGTGCACATTAAATAAAGAGTTTAACTTATAAGTTTTTTTCGAGACAACTAACGATCCAACAGAGAATGTTACCATGGAAAAGCCTACGTCAAGAAGGGAACTGAAACAAGATTTGACAATAATGATGAAAGTTATACAAACAAAATATATGCGTGACCCGAGATTTATTTCATACCTATTAGAGCAGTACTTTCTGCATAACTTACTGTATTACAAATCATTAGAACAAGTGAAACGAGCAAACACCACATCAGCATTACAATTATTCATAAATAATTCAGCAAACAACCTAAGTTATTGCATAGACTAGTGTAAAATGAAGTATAAACAGTAATCAAAATCGAATAAATCCTTATATTAATTACAAAGTTATTCAGTGTCTGGGAGTGATTAATTTGTAGTATAATTTATGTTATTCTCAGGTATAACGACACGCGCAGTCACGATGGTATACTTATCATAGTATGCGTTGGAATAATTTAGTCAGGTTAGAAACTAATTACATGTTTGTGTTTGCATAAATTCTTATTAAAATGCACTTCTGAATCTTGAACTGTGTCATCAAAAACTCTGATAAATTGGGTTGTTCCTTATTCATCTGTATAACGTTTCATCCTTATTTTTCCTCACTTTATCTTTTTATTCCTTACGCAACTCAACAAAAGTAATTATTTTATTAGTTCCTTATTCACACTATTTTCATGAATGCAAAGGACATGTCCATAAATGTATGGACCAAAAACCCAGAATCGACAGGAATGAAATGTATACCAGTAGATTGGCATTGAAATGTAATATAATGTTACCAAGGGGGCAACCCTGAAATCGTTATAGTATAGGAGCTAGAAGCAAAATAAAATAGGGAAAAAAATCGAACAAAACAATAATAAAATCAGTTTACGTCATGTTGTGGCTTAATATGACGTTTATTAATGTTGTATCACTTGTGATAATTATCATCATCATCTTTCACAAGCAAAACAAATAACAGATAACGACAACGTTGGCATTTAATTTTTGGATTCAATTGTGGTCCCAACGTACCACTTAAATTTTTACTGATTTTATGGGGTCGTTTGGGACCACTGGTACCGGTCCCGAAAGCCCCATCAAAATAAATAATTAATTTCGAAAGGGTCTTCTGGGACCGCGGTCCCGGTCCCAAAAGCCTCCCGACTCATTGGTGCGCTTTGCGAATGAAAAACTATGCAAATCGGGTAGGTACTTTTAAGATAAGTAGAGATATACTAAACTTGTTTTTGTACTTGCGTTTATACATAAAAATAAAGTATAAAAACTTTACATACTTTAGAGCCTCTATCATTTCAAATTGGTGATCACAAACCCGGGCTGTGTTTGGAAATTTAACGCTCGAACCTAGCGACCACGGCCTGGTACTCAATTCACTAGGCCATCGAGGCGATTTATCAATTAAAAAAGTAAAAAGTAAAGTATCAGCCTATTAATGTCCTACTGCAGGGCAAAGGCCTCCATCATTTTGACCCAAAATGCGGGTTGGTGATCACAAACCCGGGCTGTGTTCAGAAAAATCAACACAAAATTTGCTGGACCCGGGAATCGAACCCAGAACCTCGAGACCACGGCCCGGTACTTAAACCACTAGGCCATCGAGGCGTCCAATATCAATATTTATCAATTAAATATTAATTATTTTTTTGGAAACTTACCGTCAATATAAGGGACCCATGTGTAGAATCGCCCTCTAAAAGGGCGTCTGTCATACACAGCACACTGCTCAGCACGCGTGTCCACCTCTCCTTTAGGGCAAGGCTGAAAAATAAATACTTTTTAGAACACATCTATACAAACACTATACAAAATAATATGCTACTAATCTTTTCAATCAATATGGTACTTCTTCAAATGAAATCAATAACGCCTTGGACTAACACACCAATTGCCTAGCCACAAACTAAGCTCTAAGCTTGCACTATGGATGCTAGGGAACGTATAGACATACATACTTGTGAAATTTTATTGATTATTAACTGTAAATAAACATACAATTTAGCAATTAGCACGTTTATGTTGACTGACACAACATAAAATCTGTCCACAACTCACATTAGTAATGGGACACTCATAATACGTAGATAGAATAAACTAAACACAACGGACATAAGCGTTAAAATGTGGCTCAGAAGTTTTCCCAACCACTCCCAAATGTGTTCCATAATCTATCGATGAAACATTTGATGTGAAGCAAAACCTTAATACTAAATTATGAGACATCGACAATATTTAAACATTAGTAAATAGTATTAAAGGAAACATTTACGAACTAGACCGCAAATCAAGTCTGGTACAAACGCGACGGTATTTCGTTTATTAATATGCGCATACGCAAATCTCCCATCAATTGTACAAATTATAGCGGGAACGGCGTCTAGTGGTTTTACTAAGAGTGAAATATCACAGTTTGTACGTACATATAAATACATATTTATTTTCTAAACTGGTTAGGACTTAAATAATTCATATTCCTACTAGTTTCTATTTAAGGAAAGTACATTATTGTGTTATTTTTGTTTTTAAAATTTCAGTAGTCTTTATATCTTTATTTAGAAATAATACGTTCGAATTATCATAATTATAACACTCCGCCCATGGCGGCCGATCTTACAATCAGCCAGGTTCGCGGATTGTGCACGAGTGAGTGCGCAAGCACAGGTGCACTTCATTTTCCCTCACCCTCATAGTTGAGCTGGAGAGCAATCTGACTCGACCGTAGAGGGATCAGGCGCAGGACAAACGGCTTAGCGTGCTTTCCGTAGCACGGAGGCGCTCGAGTTGAAATTTTTCGGTCACCCATCCGATGGATGGCCTCTGCGAAAGATGCTTAACTTTGCAATCGCAGGCTGAGAGTCCAATGGCTTATCGTTATAAGTTGTTTGCACTTCCTCCTGCCTTAGAAAGCACGTTTGCTTTTTAAGGCAGAAAAGGATGTGCTCACACTGCCAAATCAATCTGTATCTGCTAAGTAGTTATGTATGGAATTCTCACAGCAGTATTACACTCGTGATATCGCCTGGCGACGCCCAGGCAGTCGTGTATCTGCCTCGTGACGCGAACAGTGATCACTGGCGGAGGAAGGGTCCCGTTGGCCGCCACTGCTTTTGGTCTGTAACAAAAATATCAGCTTAGAATAAAGCTTTCCCTATGACTTAATGAAATTAAATCCTAATCTAGGCAATTATATACGCGGAATTTAACATGTTTCTGCACGTGTATCTCTCTTCGTGCTTAACTTAAATGAACATAGTTGAAATTAGGTACAATAAAATTGCAATTCTCCTGCGATGGCTCCTCTACCTGACGGAACTGTCGTCTTCTGTAAGTGAGATCTCACATCATGATGTTGTTTCATTTTTTATTCTGGGAGAAAGATTTCTAGTTGCCTATTAGGCGAGGGAATGGAGATATAAAAGCCAGCAACATCTGGCACCCTTGTGAATTTGTTGATATGCCTGATCAATTAAAGGCATCAATCCGATCACTTACCACCTGACGATCCTCAAACCCTTTTGCTCCCTTTATAAACAAGTTACTAGGGTTTATATGTAGTTTAATGGAATAAGAATCCTACACTTTTACTTGTCACCTCAATGATTATCCACATCATTCTCCTAGGTTGATTTCACTCTATTCCACAACGTATTAATTATCTATCTATACTTATAATAAATCTGTAGAGAGGTCAATTCTGTACATTAAATATTTTTCCAAAATAACTATCAGGGGGTGTTTAGTGATCGATACTGATACCAAAAATGCAATCAGTAGAATTTTTGTCTGTCTGTCTGTCTGTCTGTCTGTCTGTCTGTATGTTCCTTATAGAAACAAAAACTACTGGACGGATTTTGACGAAACTTGGTATCATTATTCTTCATACTCCTGGGCATATTATAGGATACTTTTCATCACGCTACAATCAACAGGAGTAGCGTAGTAAAGGGAAATGTGGGGAAAACGGGAGAATTTACTCCATTTCTTAAGCTTCAGTCGCATGTGCAGCCTTAATGGTTAAAGTCACATAGAAATCATGTATGACGGAAATATTCTACATAAAATTTCCTAAAAAATATTCCCCAACAGCATATGGCTATCTTTTATGGTTGACTCACAATAACACGTGCAACTCAAGATCCAAATTGGTTTGAACGCGCTAAGCTCAGGAACTACTGGTTCGAATTGACAAAACATTTTGTGTTGGATAGTCCACTCACCATTTGTCGAGGTAGGCTTTAAGATATTGTATATTCCTTTATTTTATCATTGTAAATTATTGTGCTAGCGAACTATTTAGTTCTAAAATGTGCCGATAGATGGCGCACCTCGCTAGAGGCGCGACCGCGGATCTGAATCGCGGTGAACGAATGATTTCTCAAATGTATAAGGTCTCCAGATTATTCATAATAATGATACGCATTTTCCGTCACTTAATTTTTAATTCAATCCTAAGTTATTAGTAAACGGTCTATATAGAGATAGACCGTTGTTTTATTCAGCTATTTATTTTATAGTAAGACTGTGCGCGGAAATCGTAACCCACGCGGACGGAGTCGCTGGCGGCCGCTAGTGTATAATAAAACAATTTAATAAGATAAGTGGGTCCAGTCATTAACCGTCTTAGGCGCCGCTTCGGAATGTAGGAACGACGTCAGATTTTAATTAAAGATCATAATTACAGATTTACCTTTTACGAGGTAATGGTCAATCAATCAGTAGCGAAGCATGTAACGAGTAATTTGCATAAATAAGGTATCAAATTAGACATTTTGATAAGTAATCAGGTCTTATTAGTCTTACCAGTCTTTTGGTTTCATAGAATCATTGTAACAAGAAAATTACTAAAATCTCATTTTTTTTATTTTTTTTTATTTAAGATAGGCTTGCATTTGACCTCGATCACACCTGATGGAAAGTGTAGATGAGGCCTAAGATGGAGCACTCTTGCCTAGTAGATACCTGTTCACTGTAGTCTTGAAGACATCCAGATTATAACGTTCGAGAAACACAGAACACGGCAGAGTGTTCCAGTCCTTAACAGTTCGCATTATGGAAGAGGAAGCAAATCGCTTCGTGCGAGAAGGAGGAATATTAACAATGAAAGGGTGAAAGCCCTCACCGCGTCTAGTTGTCCGAAGGCGGAAGGGAGCTGTAGGAATAAGGTCATGTAAGACCGACGCACACTCGCCAAAATGCAGCCGATTTATATTGAAAACAAAAGAATGTGATTGGCATAGTTAGAATTTTATGGAAGAAAGACGACTGTGCTAATTACTTCTCAGAAACCACGTAAAATCTTTAGAAATTATGTGCTAGTAATTAATGAGAGAATTTGTGTTTGTTCACTTGTTCACTAAAACTAACGGTCGCTCGCGACTCTTTCCGCCTGGATTTCGAATTCCGCACACAACTTAAAGCCTCGACAGATGGACTATCTATCACCAACGTACTTTTTTCAATTCAAACCTGTAGTTTCTAAGATGTAGCGCGTTGAAACAAACGAATTCTTCAGCTTAATTATATTAGTATAGAAGTAAAGATAGACAAATCTTCTGATATTAGTTCAACGTAAGGATATGGCGATGTCCTGAACTCGACTAATATCAAACGGATACACATTTATGTTCTAAACATGAGCGTTCACAAGTAAACACAGCATTTATGAAGAATGTTTTATTAGGCCCATAATTCAAATCGTAACAGGCACAATCCCATTCAAAGTAAAGTTGGTACATTTACTATCACAAGCTTCTTCATAAACCATTTTATTGCATGTTATATGTCTCACATTTACGACTCAATAATAGCTACTAAATAAATTTTATCGTGACTGGTGTTGTGATTTGAACTAAATGTCGATAGTTTTTCTATAAACTCTCTTCTTCCTAGCGTTTATCCCGTTTCTATACGGGGTCCGATTTGACCATGATCCAGGCTTTGGCAAGTCTGGTTATTACATTGAAGCGACTGCCATCAGACCTTCGTAACCCATAGAGTGGAACCAGACAGATTGGAGGTTACACATTCAGATCTAACTGAACTAGAGTCAGAAGTCACTTAATGTGCATGTTTCTTCACGGTGTTTTCCCTCACCACCGAGCTAAGGCCACCATCGCTCATAGTTAATAGTTGATAGTTTTTCTACATATAAACATGAATTTAAAATCCCCTAGATATATTTTTAAGTCTTTAAGTTTAAGCATGCGTGTTTAATCAGAACAGAAAAAAATAATTATTGTGCATTTAAGGTCTCGTTACCTATACATTGCCTAAAATAAAAATTTCTTCTTGTAGAGCAGTTCTCTTCAAACTATCCGAAGTTCACTTCAATGCTAGTTGTATCACAGCAGTATATAACGACAATTTTATAAAACTTTTGAATCCAAGGAGTTTCAATATAAGAAAAAGTAGGAAAACACATCTCGATTAAAACAACCAAATTCAGCTTAAAATCACATCCACCTTACATTACACTGCAGTGAAAATTTATTCAAAAAGACCAAAAGATATATCGATGACTATCTTTAATTCAGTCTCAACCCTACTCTCGATATGAAAATCAGGCTCTCATTATACACACATCGCCGTATCCTGCTGATAGAGGCCATACACCATCCCTGACAAATTGGGATCATCGTAATTTGTCATCCGCCCTTGTACAGTCATTAGCACCAACATGTATACACATCGTCATACACATAGACTCTCATGTCAAAGCAGTAAAGTTCATATTTGAATGTGTTTGTATACATGTTGGTGCTCATGACTGTACTGTGGTTCCAACACTTTCATTAGGTCAGTAATAAATCGTGAGTTATGGGTGCAAGTCATTTGTTGTTAACTTAAGGAATTTAAAGGACTAGGGAAATATGAATGGGGTCTTGATAATGATGTTGAGGTGGTAGTACTTTATTGAGAATGATTTATCGATGTTTATGTACTATGTGTATAATATTTAAAATGGTCGGCCAAAGAAATAGTAGAGTGTTAATAAAAAAAAAACAATTTAAAATCTCAAACCGCGCGAAAATATAATTTGACACAATGAACTTTCTTCTTTTTTTTCTTTTTCCGCGCTCTCCTCCTTTAGCGCCAAAGAGATTACAATAACTACTTACATAACAAACATGTACAAATCAATCATTTGTCGCTATTAACTGACAAATTATATTCAATAAAATAAAAAATAATTCAGGCATTCTGAATTGAGCTGACAGAAAAATAAACATATCATCAGTCCTCGATTATTCTGAAGGCACATTATACAACAAATCTGGTCCATTAGATAGTCCACTTACAAGTGTCTTACATCCACCGATTTGTAACAAGCTGATAGGGAACGCCGGCGGCAACCCGACTAATTAAGAGAGACGGAGTCCTGATTAGCTATTTATCTGTCTAACAGCGTTCCCTATCTGGTCGTATTAATCCCGATCCTTGGACGGGCGATTATCTCCGGCGCATTCATTTGTACGTAAATAGTTGAGCTTTGGTACACTGTAGGGTTGCTACAATTAATGAAATACATAGAGGAATGTATTGGTTTTTTCTCAATGAGAGTGTTTATTACCTCCTTCCACTCCTTCAATTGGAGTGTTTGCGATTAAAAAATCCGCTAGATGGAAATACACAGGCGTGAGTTATAACTGCTATGTCATTGGTGAATTTTGACATATCTGTCAATATATATTGCACGGAAGATCAGCGTCGAAGCGTCACCTAGACCCTTCGGCATAATATGCTGAGTGCAAGCCTTTTCGGTGACACATTTTGCCTTTATATAATTTCATTACTTATTTTAATGTATTTTTGTTTTTACTTATTTTGTTTCATGTTTTTATGTTATGTGCTTTTGTTTTATCTGTGTCACTTAATAAACGTTATTCTATTCTATTCTATTCTATTCATGTCAAAATTGACCAATCACATTTCAGTCCTACGCCTACCTACGGCCATCTAGCAGATTTTTCAGTTGCGAAAACCCTCATTAAACTCCTCTTGATTGTAAGTCAATCGTGTGTCTTAGGCATCAGTTTTTCAATCCATGCGCATTAGGACGTGAATAATCTTTAAGCTTAAAAAAATTGAACCGACTTCAAAAAAATCGTGAACACAAAAATAAACTAAAAATTAAAAAATAATTCCTAATATCTATTACCTAATACTATAATTTTCCTAAACTATGTCAAAGTAATCTTAAACAAACAAACTGAAGTCGGTGCTTTTTCTCTTCTGCTTTTTTGGGCAGGCACCGACTTCAGTTAGTTTGTTTAAGATTACTTTGACATAGTTTAGGAAAATTATAGTATTAGGTAATAGATATTAGGAATTATTTTTTAATTTTTAGTTTATTTTTGTGTTCACGATTTTTTTGAAGTCGGTTCAATTTTTTTTTAAAAAGTCTGTTTATTTCATGATTTTTAGTTGTGTTAAAGCGTCGTGAACTTAATTATTAATAGGAACTTAGTTGTTGTTAAAAGTAAATGAGAGTGTGGATAAATTACTTGTTCTCGCGAGAAGGCCCAGCGAGACTTCTCGGCGAGATTTCTCGCCGTGGGTCTGGATGTAATATACACAAGTATCACGTTAGCCCCACATACATTCGATCGACCAATTGCAGTTCTGCCTTCCAACTCCTAACCGTTAAGGAGTACTGTAGCTTCATCATCAGCACAGTAGCATCAGATGTTGATTCAAGCATACCTCACAAGCAACATTTAAGCCCTACATACTACTAAATAGTTTCCATCGACCAATTGCAGTTCTGCCTTCCAACTGCTAACCGCTAAGGAGTACTGTAGCATCATCATCAGGACAGCAGCATCAAATGTTGACACCCTGAAGCATATACCTGAGTAAAACATGATTACGTAACAAAAACACCATACGAGCATACAATTTTCGGTGGTTGCCCTCGATTTCTCCTGGATTCCATGATCAGATCCTGGACTGGTGAAAATGGGACCACCTCAGAACTGAACTCTATCCAACAAAAAAAAAATTTTTGAAATCCGTCCATATTTGACGAAATTATCGATGAACATACATAAAAAAAAAAAAATAATATACATACAGATGAATTGAGAACCTCCTCCTTTTTTGAAGTCGGTTAAAAATGATTAACTGTAAGAACTTATTTTTGGTAATGTGCCGGATTGTTAGTTACAAATAGCTAACTCTCGGATATTTTTTTTCTTTATTATCTATTCTAATCATGTTATCTGGGGTTCAATTATTATTTTATTATTTTTTGGTTATTTTTAAGTGAGTGGAAGGAGAAGACATGTTGCGCCGACCCCGCCTAGTGTGGGGTAAGGGCAGGACGATGATGATGATGATGTTAATTTTTAAATCAGCTGAAGTTATTGGGGCGCTGGATGCGTTTAAAAAAGTAATTAAAGCAAAACAATTACATAGAGACAGCCCTCTTCTAACGGCACGGATCACTTTATTGTTATTAATGATGACACAGGATTTGTTATGGCTAGTGGAGTCACCATTATGAAAATGTGGACACCGCCAGGGCCGCGCCGCCCCTGTGTGCGAAGTGCGCGGCGCACACAGGCGCCAAGGCAATAGGGGCGCCGCGCCGCCACTGCCACCTTTTTTTATACCCCTAAGGTGGGGCCTGTTTTTGACGACCAAACATAAAAAAATATATTCTTGAGACTATTTACAAACGATATTTTCAAAGACAGTACAGCTGTAAACTCAGTCCGAACTGAGTGAGACAGACTCGAACTTTTACACTGGCAGTGTGTCAAAGTTCTAACCTGTCTTACTCTGGTCGGACTGAGTTTACAGCCATACTGCCTTGAAAATATCGTTCGCAATGCTCTTAGTCTTGTTTCTTATGAATATTATAAATGTGAAAGTTTGATTTTTTGGATGTTTGTCAGTCAATCATGCTGAAACTACTGGACGGGTTTTGATAAAATTTAGTATACAGGCAGGGTACGGGCTGACTTAGGTGAGAGGATCCTTTCCATCCCGATTAAATGCTCCCATGGTATAAATCAAAATCCTCGCGAACGAAGTCACGGGCGGCCGCTAGTAATATATATTTCCATGTATGGTTGATGGCCGGTGGAAAAAGAAAGGACACTACCTTCCATTAAAAATGTTGAAGCCAGGGTTCATTGTGTAAAAGTTCGAGCCTGTCTTACTCAGTTCTGACTTAGTTTACAGCTATACTGTCTTTGTAAATATCGTTTGTAATAGTCTCAAGAATATATTTTTCCATGTTTGGTCGATGGAAGTGAAAAAAACAAACACTTTCTTTAGAAAAATGTAGGAAGCTAAGGTCCAGTCTGTGTTTAAAAGTTCTAACCTGTCTTACTCAGTTCGGACTGAGTTTAAAACCATACTTACTTAGCAAATATCATTCGCAATGCTCTTAAGAATATATGAAACCGTAAGTTAATAAATTTACGTATTTTTTTCAGTAAATTTATAAACTTTTGTAAGATATTAAACTTTAGATAAATTGTATTATTTTACGCCTACATTTTCATAAGTTTATAAACTTACCAAACCCATACGGAAAATTACAAGTAAGTGCCATGTGCACTTCGATTGGTTGATAAGGCAACGTGTCCCTTCTCTTTCTTAAGTTTTCCATAGAGCTAAGAATGTATTATAGCGGCCATGATAGAAAAATGTAAAACTGTTTTGTCACAATATTTGTAGGTAGGTAAAGGTTTTTTTGTTGTAAACCTTTAAAAATCCCTGTTAGACATAAAAGTTTTATAATGACTATGACTAAAATAATGTAATATATCTAAGATTTTTAAGGGTTCGCAAAAAAATAAATAACCTTCATCAATTTCACCACTCTTTCGTGACAAAGGTTGTAGGGTGATTTTTTTTTGTAAACCTTTAAAAATTCGTGTTTGCCATACGCGTTACATTAGAAGATTATACATAGTTTGGCTGGTCTTTTTGCACCTAACTCTATGGGCAATATCAACATCACGTCAACATCGACTAATCAGAGCGCGATGTGTTATTTTCCGTGTTATGACGAAGCGTAAAATTAAAAGCTGCTCTGCGATTGTTCGAACCGTTTATTATCTTACGATTGGTTAACCGTCTGTTACTTTATAAACTTACCGCGAGACGTCGCAAATTTTTAAACTTACGAAATAATATTTTTTTTTATCCAGTTTAGAATATTACGTCAGTTATAAACTTACTAGGATATTTATAAAATAGCGGATCGGATTATATTTAATTCCGGTGATATAATATTTCCATGTTTGGTTGATGGCCGTTGGAAAAAGAAAGGACACCACGTCCTAGACAAAATAGATTTTTATGTTTGGTCGATGGATGCGAGACAAAAAAGATGCAATTTCCCATAGAAAAATGTCTCACTCAGTTTGGACTGAGTTTACAGCTACACTGCCATATCAAATATCGTTTGTAATGCCCTCAAGAAGATATTACCACGTTTGGTTGGTGGACGTTGGAAAAAATAAAGACGCCAATTTAAAGCAATGTTCGAGTTATATTTTTCGTAGTTATGGACAAGCAGAAGCGAACGGGATTTACCTATTTAGTATCTTAATTCCCAAATGTTCTCCAGTTTTGTACACTTTGATATATTAATGATAATATTATATAAGTACTGTTATCAGGATAACATTTCCTTCGGTCAAAATTAACAATTAATAATATTGTAAAAATCGAGTTTCGGCGGCCAGTCATGGACTCATGTCAATCGACAGAGGAAGTAATTAAAAAAAAAAGAGTTAAGTAATCAAAGCTCTAAGTGATACGGTTTCTAAGATATAAAGCCCATTACTTTTTTTTATGAAGATTCGTTAAAAATGAGGCGCTTCATAAGTTTCGCACACAGGCGCTGCCGGGTGTTGGCGCGGCCCTGGACACCGCCTAACAAACAAGCCAGATTGGCATTACCGTTAGAATTCATGTAATCTCCGAGATGTTTCAGTTTACCCATACGCCAAGCAATTATTTTAGTGAGTAACATTACTGGTAATTTAGCCCGTGTGTAAGGCTAATAATTGTTTAGGAATTTTCAACAGTCATGGGAGATAGTTTAAGTGAAGGAAATCGCCAGTAAATGGGTCAAACGCCGGTAGATTTCATACGAATGAGGATTCTTTAAAACTCATCAACTGTGTTGGTCAAACTAATTTGACGGCGGTGAGTAGTGGGTGAAATGGCAGTTTAGACTCAAACTAGTGGCCGCCCGGGACTCCATCCGCGTGGATTTCGGTTTACGCACACATAGGGGGCGTTTGGCAGAAAAAAGCGCTAGGAAGCGCTAACGATTAAATAATCAAAATGGCGGATTGTGTCAGCGCAATTGAAGCACAGACTGAAGTTAGCAAACATGTCCTGGCCGAAAACTGTACAGTTTGTTTGACACAATCCGCCATTTTGCTTATTTAATCGTTAGCGCTTCCTAGTGTTTTTTTCTGCCAAACGCCCCCATAGTGTAGGTACTACGAGTTGGTAGCTGTACCAACTCGTAGTACTTATTTTACCTTCCTACTTATTAATACCTTCTTTCACAAATGGACTATTGAAATCAAAAATATTTTTACTTTTCGAGTTTTTCTGAGGTTATCGCGTACAAACAAACAAGCAAGCAAACTTTTTAGCTTTATTATATTAGTATTTATTTATGAAATATGTTTTCACGAGATTTTACTATTTCTCTATTTTGTAGGTGCATTATCATAAGAAATGTAAAGATACTCAATTTTGCAATTGAAATTCCACTCGCCCTTGATGCACCTATAAAACACACCATTAAAATACTTTGTACTTATATTACTGTACTTATAAAAGGGAAAATTGTAAACACGTTGCATTTATGGCCATTAAAGCAATTCGCTTTAGGCCGGTTTACACCTCTCGACATTTTTGAAACACCGAATAAGTTATCTAAGTTATTAAGAAAACAACATTTAACGGGACCATTTGATTTATCGACTTGAAGATTGTGTTAAGTGTATTAACATTAGGAAGTTGTTCCGATACTTTCACTGATCATAGTAATTATAATTAAATTATGTCGTGGCAATTTACAAGTCGGGCAGGTGTGAAGATAATTCGTTGTATGCAGTTAATCTGTGGTAGTAATGAAGGTTAATTACATTATTTTAATTATACAACATCAGATGCGTTAGTTAATAAGTGTATAAAGGTCGTTGAGAGAGGTTTTATATACATAGAAGTTCAAATAAGAGTTACAAAAATGTATATTTAAGTTCCTTACCAAGCTTTTTTTAATGAATGGCTTGACTAAATGTTTGGTTTGAAGTTAGGCAGTTGCTGCGTTATACATTATTTTTTGTTTCAGCTGCACGTTTATAAATTATTCTTTTGTTGCAGTTATCCATGGAAAGTCAATGTGAAGTCCATAAGAATCAGACCAACCGCACTTTTACCCAACCTAATCTTACAACATAATCATACAATTGGAACCCCAAACCTACGGCTAGTATCCACATTGCCACGGAGGAAGCATTTGAAGATATAAAACTCAAAGATGACTGATTAATTGACTAACTACCTAATATACTGATCTATCAACGCACAGTCCAAACCACTGGACGGTTCGGTCAGAAATTGATATTGGATTTTGATAAATTCCACCCCTAACAGGAAAAAACATCTCGTTATTTTTTTTTAATCGATTTAAATCGATCAGGCTGATAGTTTGCATGCAAAAAGCTACTAAGCATCCCGTAATAATTTGATAAATTACCCCCTAAGGAGATAGAACAAGACACGAAGTCGCTAGCGGCCGCTAGATATTTAAAATTATAAAACTATGCAAGTTATGTGTCCATTTAAGTATATTTGTAATACCACTGTTGATATCTGTAACACAAGTGCTTAAGCCTCTCAAAATGGAAGCAGATCAATGTATGTGATGTTGTGAAATATTTTTTTATTTATTTAAAATAATAGTATTCGTCCAGTGTAAATCCTTTGCGAGTTCAAAGGCTAAGGCGGGCGCGACCCGCGTACATACACTTTTTACCCGAGCGCGTGTAACAAGCGCTTGTTGCAGTGATTGACGGACAACGAGACGATTAATACAAGCATGCTAAGTGCAATGAGAATATTTGATTGTGGGTAATTTATGTTTTTACGGGTTCGATCCCCGCGCTGGACAAAAATTTGTGTGCATGAACATACCTATCTAGTTGTAATGTTCTGGATGTTATATGTCTCAAGTCTCACATCTATCCTTACTAATATTATAAATCGGAAAGTGAGTTTGTTTGTTTCTTTGTTCCGGTTTCACGCCGTAATTTCTGAACCGATTGCTTTGAAATTTTGCAAATGTAAAGTTAGAAGTCCTTATTAAATAATGTTGTACTTTGTAACCCGAAAAAATATATAATAAACCAAAATATTGTTTGTAATATTATAACCGAATTGCACGCGGGCGAAGCCGCGGGCGGGCGAAAAACTTTATTTATTTATTTATTTTTATTTATTTATTTATTTATTTATTCCCAATCTTACAATTATCCTTATAGGCTTATCCTAATGCGATAATTTTAAGTATATTTGTAATACCACTGTTGATTCTGATGTTTGTTACACTAGTGCTTAAGCTACTTAACACGGGGTCAGATCAATGTATGTGACGTTGTGAAATATATATTTAAATTACATCTAATTATCCCGTTCATCACTTCTGCACTCTTCACCGCTCAAGATCGCTCACTAGACAAGGTCGTGTTTAATGGACTCGACTTAACGGAACCGACAGCTGATGTGCTAATCGGCGCTGACACAGTCAACACTGACGGCTTATTAGCAAATTGACAGATAATATCGATACAGTTCAACAGGTTAGCATACCACTCATTTAGAAACTCTGCTGCCTTAAATAGACTCTTATACTAAAGAAATAAGGAATAGTTTTATATACTCGTAAAAGACAGATACCTGTTGCAGGTTTAATTTATTTTCATCGTCACTTAATTTATTAGTGTTGTTGCATCGATATAAAGATTTAATTCTGATTGAGCACGAGTTGATAACGGAGTGAAGACACGAAGTGTTAACTCTTATTAAACCATTCACTATTCTTGATACTGCTATCTTAAAATAACAATAATTTTTGATATACAATATTTAATCCAGGCCGCGAATTTTAAAATAGGCTTTGAAGTTACGGCTGCCTAAAATCAAAAGTACTTTCTGGTAAATACCTAAAAGCACGTGTTCCGCTTAAAAAAATAAGATAGTTTAAAAATTAGGATTTAAAAAATCCAGAAGATTAACCTGGCTAAATAAGCACTGCCATCTTGTGCATAAAACGTGTACTGCTTTACAATGTTAAAAATAATTAAGGTTTTAAAAAACAAGATGTTTCACCTGGGTAATGTTGAACGTGATGTTTAAGCTCTCCATGGGCATGGGCCGGTCCGTTGTCATGGCAGTTAGAGCTCATCTTTTGCTTACCATAAAGCAGAGAGGAGTCAATGTAACGTGCCAATTTAAAAAAAAAAACACGGGAAACACTACCTACTGAATACCCTACAAATAAAAAAAATTGGCCAAGTGCGAGTCGGACTCCCGCACTGAGGGTTCCGTACAAATTCTTTTTTTGACGTATTAAAAAAACTACTGAATAGATTTCGTTCGAACCAATTTTCGTTGGCAGTTTTTATGGTAATGTACATTATATATTTATTTCAGTTTTATCATCCTCCTATTTTAGAAGTTAGAGGGGGGGTACACACTTTTTTCCACTTTGAAAGGATCTGTCACGCAAAGTATTCACTTTAGAAAAAAGTGATATTAGAAACCTTAATATAACTTTTAAAGACCTATTCATAGATACCCCACACATATATGTTAAATGAAAAAAAAAATTTCGAGTTTCAGTTCTGACTATGGGGACCCCCCACCTTTTTTATTTTTTTTCTATTTTCGTGTGAAAACCTTGTTGCGGTTCACAGAATACATCCCCTCACCAAGTTTCAACAGTATAGTACTTATAGTTTCGGAAAAAAGTGGCTGTGACAGACTGGCGGACAGACAGACAGACAGACAGACAGACAGACAGACAGACAGACATGACGAATCTATAAGGGTTCCGTTTTTTTGCCATTTTGGCTACGGAACCCTAAAAATGACTTAGGAATTTAACCCAAGACCTCTAGATCACAGCCCATTACTAAAACCACCATAAACGTACCTGGGTAAGCACTGCCTCTCCTGCATCGCCACGCATATAATAATTGCTAACCTCCAGGCGTATTCGCTGGTCATCAGTTCATAAACCACCAGGCATTGGCAAATTAAGCAAAAGAGAAGCGTGAAGAAGTATCTTGCTTGGATACCATTTTGGTACCACATCTGTTGTCATGGCAGTTAGGGCTCCTCCTTTACTTGCTATTAGGCAGAGAGGAGCCAATGTACCGTGCTTATGTTAATAGAAAGTTATAAACCTGGGTAAGCACTGCCTCTCCTGCATCGCCACGCCTCCTCCGCAGGTCTTGGAGCAGGCCGTCCAGCTGCCCCAAGCACTCCATGCATACGCGCCAGACATAGCATCTTGGGCGTCTTCTGCATCCTGAAACGTAAAATACGTTAAGATAAATATGGCGTCTGGTCACAATACTTTATAATATCTAATAAATATAATAAAGCTGGAGAGTTTGTAAATATGGCGTCTGGTCACAATTATTTATAATAATTATAATAAATAAAATGAAGCTGAAGAGTTTGTTTAGAATGGGTTTCTCTTAAATCTTTTCTCGATAAAGGACTATCACACTCAAAAAGTATTTGAATTCGAACCAGTACCTAGTTTCTGAGATTAGCGCGTTTAAAAAAACAAACACTTCGGCTTTATATGAATGCTGCGGTTCACATATAGCCATATAAAATAATAAACTATTTTCTCATGTTAGTCATGTTTTTCACGTAACTAATATTCAATAATAAATTCCCAATAAACAATAAATAAACTAAGTTATTAAATGAAATACATTATTTTATTAACAACTTACCGGAGGTAAATCCGTTGTGACATTTAATGCGGTGGTAAACATTGCTAATTGTACTATAACAGCAGCCCTGGAAAAGAAATAATGACACTATTAGAAAAAATTAAAACACAATATCATAAAAAAACAATGAATATGTATACAAAATATATTTATACTTTAACCAGTTTTAGCAGCCCACTGGTACTGCGTGTCTAGCTATATTCCAGACTTATTTTAAGGACTTAGATAGACACAAATCTCAATAGACGTGTGGAATATTCAGAAAAGTCACCTGATAGTAGGCGTCTACAGTAAAAGACGATGCAAACGAGAATCTAGCCAAATAAAAAGTGCTTACAAAGACTTCTGCAAGATAAGGTGTTACAAGAGTTAGATATTATCGTCGCTGTTTTAACATTGAAACGGCTGAAGAAACAGTATTACACTTAATATTGTCTGCAATCAAAGACTTCTGCAAAAACCGGGCGTTTAAAAACGATTGCTAGCCTGCGCAGCCTCATTTATCAGAAGTTACCTACAAATACTTTAAACGTCTTAAAACTATTGGCTCTAACACTGCCACAGTGCTAACAGTATCGGCACCTCGGTCGTGTAAAGCTTAGTGCTCATTACCGCGGAGCAGTAACGCGCGCTGACATATTGCGCGGGAACCGTGATTGTTAACACGATCTGTCCCGAAGCATTGCTAACGGCCCACCCTTACTACCAGCTCATTAAATGTAATTAGACATATTCGTCGCTGATTGAAAATATTCGGAACAAAAGATAATCTAATCCACTAAATTGTGTCTACGATCTTGAACTTGTTTTAGAATGTACTAACGAGGAATGGGTTAAAAGGATGTAGTCAACTAAATCTAGTCTACAATCAAAGACTTCTGCAAAAACTGGGTGGTTAAAAAGGTTTGCCTGCCTACGCAGCCTCATTTATCAGTAGTTAGGTACAAGTACTTCAAACGTCTTAGATCAGTTGGCTATAAGACGTTGGCCAACCATGAAGTCGGCGTTTGACTTAGAAGCATGTCATCACCTAATGCACTATCAGTTGACGACATGCAGTGTAGACAAACACACTCTATGACTACTGCAACACCAGGTATATCAAATTGCTTTACCTTATGCCTATAGGGATTTGGACCTACTTAGCCTCAGATATTAATACGTAGTAAAACATGGTGCAATCGGCTTTTAAAAATGTCTCTAAAAGCAGTACTAACACTAACTGTATTGACCTCGGTCGTGTAAAGCTTAGTGCTCATTACCGCGGAGCAGTAACGCGCGCTGACATATTGCGCGGGAACCGTGATTGTTAACACGATCTGTCCCGAAGCCTTGTTAGTGGCCCACCGGTACAGCGGTGACTTGGTTTATTCCAGGTTTAGTTATAGAATCTGGGAAGTCTACCTAGAATTCTAATAGAACTCTTTCACGACCAGCGAACATTTGCGTGTATCAAATTTACTATAGGAATATTTTTGAACGAATTTTTTCGTAAGTGTGACCAAAAGTAGTCTGGAGACTGGAGGAAAGGTGTGTGAATTCATAGAATAGTTTTTTTGACTTAGATGAGCGAGCATGCTCATCATTTGACAGTAATTGACTGCTGCACAAATACTTCTATGCCAGGGGTGTCAAAATAGACAGCCGGTCTTTAGGGATTAAGAACATCGCAGCTTCACTTATTAGGAGGCCATTTTTAATCGCATGGGAAATGCTGCCGACCTAAAGTGCAATGGGCGGACATCCCTAACCATCGCCAGAGGGCGGTTGGGTGATGTGGAGCTCTTTGACAAGCCAAAACAATAAAACAATTTACATTATATGTATAACAAAGCTTATTTTTGATTTAACTCACTTGACAAAAAACAATATCAACACTAGACAGGATTTAAACACTCAACTCTAGACTTCAATGAACCGTGAAACCAGTAACTGATGCCATATAACATCTAGTTTATTACAAGAATTTAATAGAGTATGGAGTACCGGTTAATCACGTGATAATCCCTTTTTACGACTGAAGCGCACACAAATTACGTACAGAGGTAATGAGCAATAAAAGTTCACAATTACGATGGTTTCTTTGCCACGCAGAATGTAATGCCTTATTATTTTAAATTCATGTTTGCACTTTGCAATACTTTACATGTAACATCAACCGACAAGTTTTAACAAACAACGTTAAAAATTAACGTTTCATGTTTAGGTTCCTACCATAAAAAATACGAACGTCGTGTTTTCAAAAAATTTAAAAAATAATAATAAAAAAAATATTTCTTCGAACTCAAGCCTGTATTTCCACAAATTCAATAACAGAACACCTAAAGCATTATAATGTCAATTATTAAGCTACCAAAGTCAGAAGCACAAATTGACTCGTTCGAAAAGTCTACTTCCGCACCAACATTTTGTCACATATTTCCCACATCTTCTTGACAGTAAGAATGTTAAGTAACAAGCTCTAACCATGTCTTCTTAAACCATTGTTCAAATACATTTAGAATAGGCGCACGATTAGAAAGCGTATATTCTCTTAGCTCCACTTATTTTTGGTTTAACATCCCAACATTTCCCAAGAAAGATTCCCATTTGGACCCATAAAACAAAATCAAACACAACACGTGACGTAATCGTATAGCTTAACTCACTTTTTCGTTTCAAAAGTGTCTTAAATGGCTAAGTAAGGGACTCATAAAAACAACACCAAATACCACACCCATTGACAAATTGGGATGTAACCACATCCACTTAACTTAAATAACTGTTAACCAATTTAAATTTGGACTTTGCGGGTATTTTGTGGTTAAAGGAAGGATTTGTGTTACCTGTTTGTGTAATTACCGTGTGTGGTGACAATGTAAGGGCAATTGTGAGAAGTAACTTTAACGTTTACTGTCTTCTAGTTGAGTAAACCATACGGTGTAATATTAGTGGTTGACAGATACATCAATGAAACAGATACCAACATAAAACTTAAAACATAAGACTATTTATGAACATTTTATGTCATAATAAATGACAATCGCGGGTTCGAATGCCGCTTGGGGCAAATAATGTTTGTGTTATGAACATCGGCATTTGTACCTGCTCGGGTCATGAAGTTTTAAAAAAGTATTTTAGTATGTCTATCCGTCCGTACCTTAGCTTCCATAGTACAAGCTTCAAGCTTAGTTTGTTAGCAACAATAGTACCTATTTAATGCTTAGCGTTAAACGCATGTATGTTTATGTTTAAAAAAATATTAAATATATTCATAGAGGTATTCGATTCTTCATTATCAATTTTAATTAATTTCGTGTTTGAATCCACGTAAAGTTCGTTTATTACCGCACAGGTTCTACGATTTGCAACGCAACTTATCTCACGCTTGTTGAGATGGTGTGTAAACAGCACTATAAAAAGTAAATGTCAGTTGTAAACGCCGCGATAAAAGCTTTATGACAAGACAATTGATATTGCGATTTAAATTCAACATGAGTTATAGGTTCTAAATGTCGAACAGTGAAAGTTACCACGGCAATTTAAGGAGTTATCTTCAGTTGGTTTGTTGTCTTTATTAGTGATAGCGGCCGCCCGCGACTTCGTCGACTCCAATAGCCTGAAGACTTCCTCGTCAAATGGACTATCCAACAAAAAAATATTTTTTCAAATTGGACCAGTAGTTCCCGAGATTAGCGCGTTCAAACAAACAAACAAACAAACTCTTCAGCTTTATATATTAGTATAGATTTCCTGATGTACGAGTAAAAGCAGTAAGCTTAAAATAAGTTGGCCAGCCTGTTTGTTTTGAAGTTAACACTTGACAGAATGTTGGTGTAGATAAGGTGTATATGGCTAATTTAAAATTTGATCATGCACATAAACTACGGGTACATTGGGTAATTATTAATAATATTGAGATAATAAAAATATTATTCTTTTTATACATACCATGTTAGAATGAATGATTAGAAAAGACATAATTATCCAAACTTTGTGAAGTCAAATTATAATTAAGATACAGAGATAAAATCTGAACCGCCGTCCTGTGCGACCCCAGGATACCGGTGAAGTTAAAGGGCCTTGTAAACAAGAGCATCATCCAACCAGTCCTACTATACGGCAGCGAGACCTGGCCTGTCCTTGGGCGACATGTCCAGCAGCTTCACGTCACGGAGATAAAGATGTTGCGGTGGATGTGTGGCGTTACGCGATTTGATCGTATCCGTAACGAGCACATCCGTGGCAGTCTCGGTGTCCGTGACGTGGCATTCAGGAAAGTCGTCTCCGATGGTATGGTCACATCAGCCGCAGACCGTCTGACTACGTCGGAAACAGATGCCTTGAAATGACTGTCCAAGGCCCTAGATCACGCGGTAGGCCCAAGAAGCGCTGGCTGGATGTCGTGAGGGCCGACATGACAGAGAACGATCTCACTCCCGAGGATGCAGAATACCGGGCAAAGTGGAGGAGGTTAAGCAGGAAAGCGGACGGAGCGGCATCGGCACTAGGCTGGGAAAACGCTTGGACGAAGAAGAAGAAGAGATAATATAACAAATTGCATTGGTATAATTATGACTGTATGGTGACTACTGTAACCCAACGGGTAGATTTAAACAGTTCTCATCGCCTTGCGCAATCTGAGAACTCCATTAGGCGATTTGGAGCTAAAATCATTTAGGGTTGACAAGTTTAGAATATTATTTATATTTATTGGTAATTAATACATTTCCTTGAATCTCAAAAGAGGTCCTTGGTGGTTTTAAAGGTTGGTTTTTTTGAAGACTTCACAAATTATCGTTTAATATTTCATACTCAAAATTGTACCTATGTACATATGTCTTGTAGTTCCGGCCAGGAACAGCACTATCTAATTATTTTAGGGGGTGTCGTAAAAACGACTAAGGGAGATATCGGGATCATGCCCAAAAGCATTACCTAGTGTCATTCATCATACAAAGGTCACTAACTTGCCTGCCCAGTTGCTGACTAGGGGCATAAACCTCCACCTAGAGAACGTTGATGATTATAAATACCTACCGTAAAGGAGTCAATCGTTTTTGTATGGAGAGTTAGGCCCACATAAAATTTTAGCGTTTATTTACGAAATGGGTATCAATTTATTCCTTGTAATCTCCAGATTATAGTGGTAACATTACTTTTTCATATTTTAACCGGAATCGTTAGAAATAAGATGTGAAAATATATATTAACCTCATAAACTAATCTGTCTAATTTGCTTTCCTGACTTTCAACGCCTGAACCGTAAAGACTTACACATAAGAGCGATTTTCCATTATGTTTTTCCTATGTATCTGAAGTAAAAGCAATTTATTATGACTAGTGGCCGCCTGTGGCTCTGTCCGCGTGGAATAAGGTTTTTGCACAAATAGTCTTAAACTATAGTTTAACATTTTTTAGTTTAAGCCTGGCTCGACTAATGGATAATCCAACGCAAAAATATTTTTTCAATTCGAACCAGCTGTTCCCGATAGTAGCGTGTTCAAACAAACAAACAAACTACAGCTTTTTCAAATAATATAGTAAAACCATGAATGACAGTTGACAGACAGAAGGTTTCAGATATTTGTATTCAGTTTTTAAATAAAATCAAAATCCGGCAATAGACTAGCATTGCGTTCCGTTATACGGATTTTTTTGTATTGTTTATTCAAATTATTTTATTTCATTAATTAAATGATTAAAAGTCACTACCAATCACCGCCTTAGACAAAAATGGGCATGAAAACCGTTCCAAAAGTAAATTGCGTCTCCTTTATGTTCGATTTTAAGTGTTTTATTTTAATTCTATTGATAAAAACCTTTTTTCCTTCAGTTATCTGTATGTCAGCCATTGTTTACTTATCTTTGGACAGATATTTTACGGATATAATCAAAATAAGGCTTTTTATTTTGGTTTTATAACTCCGGTTTCGTTTGAAATTCACTTCAATTGCAAAATTCATAAAAAAATGTTTTCATTTTTAACATAGTTCTCTTTCTCTTAAACGTTACCGATTGTTGGTGGGCCCAAAAACAACTGTCTCCTTTATGTATGTATTGTATACGTATAAACATGTTTTTTGTGCTAGTTTGGGTGCTATATGTATAAATTAAAAAAATACTTGTATGTTGTATACAAGTATATTTTAATTCTGATATCTGTAACACAAATGCTTAAGCTACTTAACGCGGAGTCAAATCTGTTTGCCTGTGCCCTTTCAGAGCGTCACATGTAGGTACACCTATCTTATAATTAAACCTACATATGAATTGCAATATGACATGCAATAAATAAACAAATAATTAAACACCAAAAAAAATTTTGCGATGTTGTGAGATATTTTATTTATTCACGGAGCCAGCCCTACCCCGTTGCATTTTCGTCCAAACGCACCAGTTTCGCATTAAAGCGATCAAACGACCGTGTAACAGTCTAATGAGCGTCTTAAGTGGTTTATTAAGTGCCGATAGCCGTTATTTTTACGTCGGTATCTTCACCGCCCTTCGTATGACACTGTCACTGGGCTTCGAATGTAAACAGTTTTATGTGCCCTCAATCACATTTGTGGCTTGAGAGCAGTGAACATTTTGCTGGATATTTAAAACGACTTTGGAAAAGGAGGTGGTGATTATTTTTATGGTAAGCATTCAGACAGGGCATAGAAATTACACGATGATGATGACTTCCTGCTTAAGGTTCTATTTTGCCGTAAGCTTGACTGGTAGAAAATGCCATGAGTCATTTAGTCGACCCTTCGTACAATATTTGATGTAGTACAAAAAAAATACATAAATAAAAAGATTAACATATTAATATAAACCGGCATGCAAAGGCGTGTATAATCCAATAAATTATTATTTTACGAGGTACTACATATGTACATATTTATAGATTTTTTGCATTAGAAAGAAAGAAAAAAAGAAATAAATCGTTTATTGAGTGTAAAAATGTACATCAGATTCAAAACAATCATAAACTAAAAATTATTACAAACAAAATCAGAATAATTTGTACACTCAAAAGGCCAGTTCTCAGCATATGCCACGTGACGTTGCACGTCCCATGGCGCTGGTATTCTGCATAGGCCTGGTGGGAAGAGGCGAAACATTAGGAACTAGACCCATTTCAAAAGGAACGTTAAGCAAGTATTCGGTTATCATGCAAATAATGTAAGCCTTTCCAAACACTCAAAATAATTCACAAAAACACCTATGCAAGAAATGTTGTTGTAATGACTAGAACAAAGCCAAATCTTATTTTCAAAGCATTAACCTCGCATACTCTCGCCATAAATAAAGTAACAGGCGATAAAGTAACACCCCATTAGACAACTTATAAGATCACTTATTCAAAAATCAATGCTCGTTACTAACAAAAAAAATGTCTTTAAAACTGTCATCGACAAAAATAAACATTAATCTTCTCATTCGGTTTTTAACATCAATAAAACTAAATTACGACCCGTTCACAAATAAGTTACAGCTATCATAAATAACAATCCTATTAAAATGTTACTTGGTGCCCGATTTAACTCGACCAGTTACATATTTTAACACATCTTACGTGCAAACAAAGATACAAATCAATGTAAACTCGATAATTAACTGATATAGATCGGTTAATATGAATAAACATGTCAATGGTTTAATTGGAGTTGTTTTAACGCCGAGGTCTATCTAAGACAAAGTTTTGTGGGCAAGAAATGGTGAATCTATGAGTACAACCTACAAGTAGAGAATGCAATCTCGCGAGATTAGGGCTCCGGCGAGATCTCGCGAGTTTACGAACGATAATCTCGAGATTGCCAGTTTTGAGTGTTAATTCGTACAGAAAATCACAAAATTTCCATGAATTAGGAAGAAAACTAATGAAAATCATGGTTATTGTGAAATCAACATGAATTATTTACGACTTATTTTATTAAATTTTCATGTGTTTGACAGCTTTAAATATATTAATTAACGTATCTATTTTATATCAGTCTCCTTTTTAGGGTTCCGTAGCCAAAATGGCAAAAAAACGGAACCCTTATAGTTTCGTCATGTCTGTCTGTCTGTCTGTCTGTCTGTCTGTCTGTCCGCCAGTCTGTCACAGCCACTTTTTTCCGAAACTATAAATACTATACTATTGAAACTTGGTGAGTAGATGTATTCTGTGAACCGCAACAAGGTTTTCACACGAAAATAGAAAAAAAAATAAAAAAATGGGGGTCCCCATAGTTAGAACTGAAACTGAAAATATTTTTTTTCATTGAACATATACGTGTGGGGTATCTATGGATAGGTCTTTAAAAATTATATTAAGGTTTCTAAGCTCATTTTTTTCTTAAGTGAATACTTTGCGTGACAGAACCTTCCAAAGTGGAAAAAAGTGTGTCCCCCCCCTCTAACTTCTAAAGTAAGAGGATGATAAATCTGAAATAAATATATAATGTACATTACCATAAAAACTACCAACGAAAATTGGTTCGAACGAAATCTATTCAGTAGTTTTTTTAATACGTCAAAAATAGAATTTGTACGGAACCCTCAGTGCGGGAGTCCGACTCGCACTTGGCCAATTTTTTAATTTTGTTATTTATATAATTATATAAAAAAAACACTACTCTGCTCTTATTGACTGTAGCGTAATGAAAGTATCCTATAATCTGCCCAGGAGTATGAGGAATAATTGAACCAAGTATCGTTAAAATCCGTCGAGTAGTTTTTGATTCTATAAGGAGCATACAGACAGACAAAAATTTTACGATTGCATAATCAACCCCTGAGTTATTTTGAAAATATTTTTCATGGACAGAATTGAACTCTACAGATTTATTATAAGTATGTAGGTATAGATTTTCACACGTAGGTGTGAAATTAATATTTAACTCAACTGGCCTACTTTGTTCAGTAAGTTGCACGTGTATGGCACTCTTTTCTGCGAGATTTGATTTAGAAATAGCAATTTACATACGGGAATGCACATTTTTATTTTTATTTATCATATTTCTGAATGGAAACCATGAATATTATGCAGCATTCGCCGATTGGTGATGACTAAGAATCTAAGTTCAATCTCGTAAATCTCGCGAGATCTCGTCCATTTTCGCCCGAGATTCAATCTCGCTAAAATAGGCCGAGATCTCGTAAAAACGAGATCTCGCGAGAACGAGATTGCATTCCCTACCTACAAGGGTGATAAAAAAGTACATTGTCAGGTTTCATAAATAAGTCCCTTGGATTTTTATCTGAGATGCGCCTTTGGAAAACGCGCCCCCAAAGCCATATTGTTTGTTTTTCGTTTTATAAATTATTTTATTTTAATTTCCTATTATTTTCCAGAAAAAAAAACAATAAATTGGTCAAAATTACAACTTTGCGGATTTTATATATGTTATTGGCCGCCACTGAAGCTGAAGAGATTGTTTGTTTATTTCTCAGGAACAACTGGTTCGAATGAAAAAAAATTTGGATTGGATGGCTTATTTGTCAAGCTAGGCTATAACACTATGTGTGTGGAAACCTAAATCCACGGGGACGAAGTCGCTGGCGGTCGCTAGTATGAAAGGGAAATGTTAAAAAGGGACTAGTAGCTTGACCTATGGCCCTGCCCTTTACAAGGTTTGTTGTTATATAAGATAATACATCAAACGTTTATGTCTAAAGAGTTATTATCAAAACTGCAAGCAGTAATGAAATCCCTAAAACTGTAATCATAAATCGTTAAGACTGTAAACTCCACCTTTGATGTCGAGCAGACGACTGTAAATGGAAAGAATTCCTGTAACAAGGAATAAAATGTGTTGACAGGATTATAAGTAGTACCAGATCGTAAAACGTACAGAAATAATCCCCATCTCACAGGTGTGACGATTTGAAATCTTACAATTTAGCGCCTACAATTTTACAACGTCGATATTTTTACTTTTGGTCGGAATCGAGAGTTCCATTAATATTATCGCAAAATGCATTTCCCGTAACAATTAGTTATTTTATGGAATGATTGCCATAAAATCTTGTTTTTTTTTTCGAACTGACGAACTTTTGTTAAGAATATCAGTACAGTGGCATAACAAATAATACTAGTTATCTGAAAACCTTTGATCTTTGAACCAAACTTCAATTATTCGTGAACAAAAATTCTACACTAAACCAGTCATAAACATAATATTTCAAAAAAATGGAGGTATCCATAACAAATAAACAAAACAGTTTACTTAACCTTGTTTATTGGAATGCTTATCATACATTTAACAAACGCTTTAATTTAAACAACATCATATCGCCCACCTTTTATTCGAATACAAAATAATCCCTGCATCATTTACTAAATATAATTGATAATTATCCAACTAAATCCGCTTAGTAACATTTAGCATCGTTTGTTTTGTAAACTATCTATTTATAAGTGGGATGTTCATCTCAATTGAGAGTGCAATCAAATAGATGTTCAGTAAACACGGTTGTCATACAATTATTGCCTCAGCACGAGATATGAATAGTAACAATTTAACACAGCTTACAGTTAGAAACGTGCGGTTAAGGGCACTGCATCAATAAGATGCCCTTTTCGTCCGGAGAAAGACCAAATTATCAGAATCTTCTCAAGAGTGATTAGGTATAGATTAAACATTATTTTGAACTAACGGAAGCACACGCTAATACCTAATAAGAAGTCCAATCAACTTGTTTTT
Organism: Nomophila noctuella; assembly: GCA_958496325.1. Lineage (NCBI taxonomy): Eukaryota > Metazoa > Arthropoda > Insecta > Lepidoptera > Crambidae > Nomophila > Nomophila noctuella. The sequence goes on from OY292498.1 coordinate 5,543,902, forward strand.
GCGTCGATTTCAGACAATGTTTTACTGCTGACCCACAATTTACGTACACTTTAGGTTTAGGTCTAGGTACAAACCATAGTATAGAAAATATACCAAAAGGCTACTCTCTGTGTACACATATGTAACAAAGTACTACACATGTTTTGCTCAAAGTACAAAGGCAAAGGACATTGCCAGATTGTTTTGAACTTTTTCTCAGATTTAGTCAGGATATTGTTTAGATAACTATCAGAGGATTTGAAGGCATTTGTTAACTAGAGAATGTATTATTTGAATATACACATAAATCTTTGGTTTTTTATTACGTGGCTCGGTATACTGTCTCCACTCTGCCTGATGGTAAGATTGGTAAGCTAAAGCGTAGCCCTCATTGCCATGACAGCGGATGCGGTAAGGTTAAAGAGCTCGAGATTTGAATATTTTGCTTTTCTGCCTCCAAGTGTAGCAGAGCCCTAAGATTTCGCCTCAAGATACTTGTTGTAATAACCGCCATGACAGTAGTGAAATTGCTTCTTGAAATTACTTTTATGTAGGACTTACTTTATAAAGACGTTGGAAAGGTTAGAGCGAATCTACTAGTTCCTTCATTAAGTGTAGAACCTGTTCGTTATGCTTGAATATGATTGACTGCCTCACTGGGTTTAGGTCGTTGTATATATTGACTTTGGCATCCTGGTTTACCGGGAGGTGACTAAAAGTACCAAACTTTAATACTATTCTACCCCATACCTTAACGTAGCTAGGTGTCGAAAGAAACGACTCAGGAAAATTCCGGTGTGCTTTAGCGTTTACTATAACTATGGTCACTAATTTGCTCGATCAAGCGTGAGGACAATGGGTAAAACCCAAATCTGGGTTGGTCCTAAGTCCAAGACAGAACTGCAACAGGCAGGATAATGAATTCGGGTTGAATCAAATAAGACGATCCAGGAGTCAGAATATTATTAGATTTATCTATTCAAAGCTTCGCTTTCTTTTGGATATATTATCTCTTATAGCTGTGAATATGAAAGGAAATGGAACTGCGCCGCGTCGCCGGTGCACTACCAGTGCTTGCGTTCTCATTTTGTATCGTATATCCCTACTTCGTGGCAATGAATCGTGAAGAGTATCCGTTAGCCATATAATGCAAAGTACGAATTTTGACAAGGCAATTATGAAGCAATATCCTAAAGCAGAACACTGTGAAGCATAATTAATACCAAATTATGTAGGGGAAGTTCTCTAAGACTACAGATTGGACAGTTTTTGTACCTCTCTTGTCTGGATTTGCAGGTCTTTTGAAGCTTGTATATTATGTAATGTAAAGTCTCAAAGTGAAGAAAAAATCTTTATTCAAGCTTAACACAATGATTTTGAAGTTCAAATAAAAAGACTACGTGAATATCTCAAACTAGCGGCCGCCCGCGACTTCGTCCCCGTAGATTTATGTTGATGCACGCATATTGTTTCATATTAATTTACAACCTATAAAGCTTTCCTCGACGAATGGACTATCCAAAAATATTTTTTCAATTCCAGTACCAGTAGTTCTTGAGATTAGCGCGTTCTAACAAACAAATAAACAAACTCTACAGCTTTCGTATAGTACATAGTATAGATTCCATGTCTGTAAAATTTTGAATTTCACAAATGGTACAAAAACACCAACAAAAAATTGTATCAAAAGTCTATTTCAAAACCGAAAACGAATCAACTTATAAGGTTCGATGAACCGGTTCATTGGTCATATTTATTTTTATTATTGTTAGTTTAACCGAGTCTTTTTCTAGTAGTCTTGACCTTCTTCCGTGGTCCTGCGCACGCGCTTATGAATGGACCGCGTAATTTGTTTACCTTTGCTCTCCAAGGAAGTTCGAGTGGGCAAGGGGCAACAACTTAGTATGGGTTGTGGTTTAAAATGCTGCATTTGGACATAATCGGTGGAAGTTCCAGAATGTAAACTTTGATAATAAACAAAACTATGGTGCGTTTATAACTAAGGAAAGAAACTTTTTAAGTCCAAAGTCAAGAATAAAACACAAACTAAAAGAGCAGAATGTTATTGCCTATTAAATCAAGTTTTACGAAAAAAATATGACTTAATTAACATTTAAGATAGATGAAACAATATTTTCAGTCACCAATCATAATAATATTGAGATAAGTCTTAATCTTATGAACTGTATTAAAAATTCGCACGGTTTGTTTATCATCATTTGCCTGCCGTTTTCCCCGGGCCCTGATAACAATTTAAAATTAAAATATCTCTTCAGAGTACTCCTTAAACAACTCTAAACTAATCTCCCGCGATCCAACAAACATAACATGAAGAGTTTTGGACTTTTGGTATAATTCGTGGACCATTGTCAATAGCAAACTTAATCTAGCGGTATACGACTATAGTTTATCTAAGGATAAGATTTACCGCTTGTCTCGTACAAAAATATTTAACCTGGACAAATGTTTCTGTGGGCACAGCGTAATTAGTAAGTTGTTTACTTTGGTACAGTCGGGTGAAAGTTTGACAGGTCTCAAAATAATATGGGTTCGAGTGTACTATCCCGTTGGAACTTTTTCTAATCCTTATATTTAAATTTTGTTAGGGATGCTTTGTAAGAATTTCTAGAATGTTCAGGGCCGATATGTGTTGAATTTGAAATTTTTGTGTATGACATAGTTCAAATAATAAAGTCTGGCAAATATATCAATGCAAATAACACATGATTTTACTCATCAATACTAATCGTTCCAAAATTCGATATTTTGTATAACTGTTTCTACAAAATTTCTCTGGCTAAGTTAACACAAAGTTAATTTTCCTTATTTTTGAAATGGTAGAAAACTACGTAACTAAATATTTAGTAAGCGAATGTTTAACTAGCTATGTAAAGAGATACACGCAAATATGTAAATCCATTATGATAATACGTGACTGTGCAAACTCGAAATGAGTTTATTAAATATTTGATAAATCATTAGGTATGAAAATGTATAATGGGAAACAACAAGTGGTTATTTCCACGTCTTTTCAAAGCAAGTACATTCTGATGTGTAAAATAGAATAACGCTAAACTTCTAATTAACATCTATTCTCCAGATCTTTCCCTGAAAACGAACCTAGGAAAAGATCAGCCTCCTAGCGTTTATCCTGTTTCTGTGCGGGGTCCAGGATTTAGAGAGTCTGATTGAACAGACAGATTGGATCTTGGTAACACATTCAGATCTCACTGAACTAATGTCAGAAACTATCTGGATGGGCAGGTTTCTTCACGGTGTTTTCCCTTACCCACAAGCTAATGACATAAATCCACGGTGGGCCCGGATTCGAACCACTGACCTCACGTATGTGAGGCGCGGTCCTTACCACTAGGCCACCATCGCTCTTATACAGCCTAGGACAAGATCATAGGCAGATATTTAAACTATTAGATCAAAGAGGCCCCTGTAAGTCCTACATTTGCCAGTTAATCAGGACAGGAAATAATCTCATTACACCACATTCCATACTACGAGTACAACAGGGTTGAAATCAACCCACTAAACGTTGAAGAGAGAAAATGTTTTACGTTTTCCAATACACAAAGCGACTTGTGTAGAGAAATATGTTTATGACAAATGATATAACCCGTCTCATGGGTGACAATAACGAATGCGCCGATAAGCCCCTAAAGCTGCGTTTACACTAGAGATGTTTGGAAATACAACGTTACAAGGTTCCATTCGTAAATACACTTCTCATCAAAAAAATCGAAACACCTCGCAGTTTATGATTTGATTAGGATTATCAGAAAAATGTGTATATTTAGGAATAAATGTACAATGTAATTTAATAGTGAGTAGTATGAGGTTTTGAAATCCTAATGTTAATGTTCTAAATTCAAATTAATTTTTCATAGGTTTCGTATTTTGTATAGTGAGTAATTTTAACCCTGTTTGGAATATGAAGGAAATGGGTAAAACAACACGCGTAAATGAAAAAAAAATTAAGAAACGTTTATTTAATAACTTGCATTCCCTCCGCGAGCTCTTATTCCTGCTTCCATACGATTCTTCATCGATCGGATGAGAGTCACGATCACATGTTGTGGTATATTGTCCCATTCCTCTTGGATAGCATTTTGCAGCTGGCTAAGTGTTTCTGGGGCTGGATCTCTTGCTCGAATTCGTCTCTTTAATTCATCCCATAGATGTTCAATGGGATTCATGTCCAGGCTTCTTGCTGGCCATACCATAATGGAGATACCGACTTCGGTAAGATAATCTCGTACGACGCCCGCGATGTGAGCTCTAGCGTTGTCGTACATGAATATGAAGTCATTGCCAATAAAATGTGCATAGGGCATCACATGAGGTTCAAGACACTGTTCGATGTACCGATGAGAGTTTAGTGCAGGCAGCCGTGGCCCAGACACAAAGGCAAGTTCTGTCTTACCGTCGGCGCTGATTCCTCCCAAACCGTCCACGAACCGCCACCATAGCTGACCTTTTCTTCAATGCAGCATTGTGCAAAGCGTTCTCTATCTCTTCTGTAGACCTTGTTCCTTCCGTCGTTACCATACAGCATAATTTTACACTCATCAGAAAACAGTACTTTGCTCCACTGAAGGTATGACCAAGTTAGGTGCTCGCGTGCAAAGTTAAGGCGCGCTCTTCGATGGTCTGCAGTTAATTTCGGCCCATTCGCTGGCTTATGCGGTGCCAATCCGCGTTCCTTCAACCTTCTTCTTATTGTAGAGTCACTTACAGCTACTCTTCGTACAACGCGAAGCTGCTGCTGCAGTTGAAAAGCGTTAAAGCGTCGATTTCGTAAAGAAGTTGTGACAATAAATCGATCATCTCGCTCAGAAGTGACCCGATTCCTGCCAGATCCTGAACGGCGCGTGAACGAACCAGTCTCCCGATAGCGTTTGTAGACTCTATGAACAGATGATAAGCTTAGATGCAATCTTGCAGCCACAACACGCTGACTCAGTCCAGAATCCAGCAATGCCACCACTTGGGCGGCTTCTGCGGGCGAAGTATCCATAGGTTTTAGAAAAAAAGTTTTTTCAGACGTCCCAAAGTCACAGTAAATGAAATAAGAAACAAAAAGTTTAAAGACAAGCGCTAATTTTTAGTTTTTAAACGATAAACGCACTCCAACCCTAAATACACATTTGTCTCAAAACAGCGATTAATTTCATTTATATGATAAACAAATGAAATTCTAATTTCGAATTTTGATTTTTTTCTTCTTACTGTAATGACCAAACTGCCAGCTACACAATAATGTTTTTTTTTCACGGAAATAATTCTCTTTTGTAAAAAATTGGCCAAGTGCGAGTCGGACTCCCGCACTGAGGGTTCCTTACAAATTCTATTTTTGACGTATTAAAAAAACTACTGAATAGATTTCGTTCGAACTAATTTTCGTTGGTAGTTTTTATGGTAATGTACATTATATAATTATTTCAGTTTTATCATCCTCTTATTTTAGAAGTTAGAGGGGGGGGACACACTTTTTTCCACTTTGGAAGGGTCTGTCACGCAAAGTATTCACTTTAGAAAAAAGTGATATTAGAAACTTTAATATAATTTTTAAAGACCTATCCATAGATACCCCACACGTATATGTTCAATGAAAAAAAATATTTCGAGTTTCAGTTCTGACTATGGGGACCCCCCACTTCTTTTTATTTTTTTCCTATTTTCGTGTGAAAACCTTGTTGTGGTTCACAGAATACATCCACTCACTAAGTTTCAACAGTATAGTACTTATAGTTTCGGTAAAAAGTGGCTGTGACAGACTGGCGGACAGACAGACAGACAGACAGACAGACAGACAGACAGACAGACAGACATGACGAATCTATAAGGGTTCCGTTTTTTTGCCATTTTGGCTACGGAACCCTAAAAATAAGGACAAAAACAATGTGAAACGAAAGTGTTTCGATTTTTTTGATGAGAAGTGTATATAAAAGCAGCAACAGAAACTGTGGAGAACTGATAAACAATTAGAAAGGTAAACATTTTTAAGCAAAAGATAACTGAGAGATGAAGTGTGAGAATTTCTGTTTCGCTCTGTACTTCTCTTTTTAACCGACTTCAAAAAAGGAGGAGGTTCTCAATTCGTCTGTATGTTTTTTTTTTATGTATGTTCATCGATAATTTCGTCAAATATGGACGGATTTCAAAAATTTTTTTTTTGTTGGATAGAGTTCAGTTCTGAGGTGGTCCCATTTTCACCAGTCCAGGATCTGATCATGGAATCCAGGAGAAATCGAGGGCAACCACCGAAAATTGTATGCTCGTATGGTGTTTTTGTTACGTAATCATGTTTTACTCAGGTATATGCTTCAGAGTGTCAACATTTGATGCTGCTGTCCTGATGATGATGCTACAGTACTCCTTAGCGGTTAGGAGTTGGAAGGCAGAACTGCAATTGGTCGATGGAAACTATTTAGTAGTATGTAGGGCTTAAATGTTGCTTGTGAGGTATGCTTGAATCAACATCTGATGCTACTGTGCTGATGATGACGCTACAGTACTCCTTAACGGTTAGGAGTTGGAAGGCAGAACTGCAATTGGTCGATCGAATGTATGTGGGGCTAACGTGATACTTGTGTATATTACATCCAGACCCACGGCGAGAAATCTCGCCGAGAAGTCTCGCTGGGCCTTCTCACGAGAACAAGTAATTTATCCACACTCTCATTTACTTTTAACAACAACTAAGTTCCTATTAATAATTAAGTTCACGACGCTTTAACACAACTAAAAATCATGAAATAAACTGATTTTTAAAAAAAATTAAACCGACTTCAAAAAAATCGTGAACACAAAAATAAACTAAAAATTAAAAAATAATTCCTAATATCTATTACCTCATACTATAATTTTCCTAAACTATGTCAAAGTAATCTTAAACAAACTAAATGAAGTCGGTGCCTGCCCAAAAAAGCAGAAGAGAAAAAGCACCAAAATATATTGACTAAGAGTAGACTTGGGGTTCGTCTAATATACAAACTCAATTACTTAACTTCGCTACATATCTTCATACTCCGATGCAAACATGGCCTAAAACGACGCAGGTTGCGCTTGCGCCGCTCGTAAATCAAAACCTACGACGCGTTTACTCATTGTACGGCTTCAGACACTTTCCCTCACTAAAACTACGTAGCGGGACAAGGTGAATAGTTCACAGGTTCTTAATTTTCTTAGAGACCGCGGTCTCTGTCCAGTAATCGGAAACCTCCAGGTTCTAATAATGAAAAGGTGAAAACAAACGAAACATGCAAAGAAAAAGGCATGTAAACAGAAGTTTAGAGGGAAGCGAGATCCTTAAATAGCATTGACAATATAAAAAAACCGTTAAAGAAAAGATCTTTACTATTGTACATATGGCCAAGTAAATGGGTTGCTCTTGGCCAAGTAGATCAGTTACATTTGGCCAAGCGAGTGCCTGTTTAAGAAGTAGTAAGTAATACTTGTTTGTTTTAACCACTCATTTATATCATATACTTGATTCATATCATTAGATTTAACAACTAACCGACTGGCATCCCTCTATCAGATAACAATGCTAAAAAGACATTGTATGGAATAGAAAAATGCAAACTTACCAAAACAATTTGTGCCATATAAAAACTTTTCTCCTCTCCATGTTTCGCTTCACAGTATATTTCTTCTAATAATAAACGTGTATTTTATTTTGTTCATCTTATTTAAAGAGTAAAAAACTAATCACATCACATTAATCCTACACACTAACGATATCAAAAGTTTTCAATAAACTAGTTTCATGTCACTTCACTTTTAGTCATAGTTGCTTCAACTTGGAACACTAAAAATCTTGATTTTAGGTTTCGTCATGACCTGTAACAAAAAAAATAAGAAGTCAATTTGTGAACAATTTCTTTCTTTACATAGCTTCATCTACGTTACAACCGTAATGTATTCTATGGGCATTCAACTATTAAAATAGACTTATATTATCAACTTTCGTTATACACCTTTTATAAAATAATAAATACATTCATTGGACTAACACACCAATTGCCTAGCCCCAAACTAAACTCAAAGCTTGTACTATGGAAGCTGGGGAACGGATATCCGTTCCCCAGCTTCCATAGTACCTACAAGCTTCGAGCTATAAAAGTATTTAAGTATGTCTATACATACTTAAATACTTTTATAAACATCCATGACTCGAGTACAAATGCAGATGTTCATCACACAAACATTTGCCCCTAGCGGGTTCGAACCCGCAACCCTTGGTTTTGTAGCTAGGGTCTCTAACGACTAGACCGACGGGCCGTCAAAAAAATTATAATACACCATGTTCCTTTTTCAAACTGCTAATTTTCATTACGTGGGAATTTAGCCCGCTATCCGTCTAACCAAGTCTTTAAATATTTCACCAAACCTGTAAAAAATGAGTGAGTTAAAATAGAACATTATGATGAAACTCCCACGTACTGATATTTCCTTCCCTTGCAGATTCCTTCGCCATGTTAAATTTCGTTCACGGCAAATTATCGCGAATCGATTTTATGATGCTAAAATGTTCTGTTTATACCAATTTTCTTTCTTACAGGGCTACCAATTTTGGCGGATACACTTTTTAAAATTCTGTTATTTTTTTTTGTACAGTTTTAACCAGTTTCTATTTAAGTATATTAATATTAATAATAATAAGTACCTACATTTTATACGTACATAATAATATTGTTGGTAGTTTGTGGCGAGCGTGATAAATAACCACGCCTGCTTTGGTCAAAACAAAATGAGAAAACTCACTTTTTAATTAAAACTACATTTGACAAACAAAACTCGACGTTTCGACCGTTGATCACAGAATGATACAAAAGTCATTAAAAATATTATACACACATCAACAAAATCTAGGGATATCTTAATTGTATATTAAAAACTACGTTATATTGTTAATTCTATATTATATTTACATGAAGTTTATATATCGATTGAAAGGTATTTTATTCTATTTTTATAAAAAAATATATTTTTATAGAAAAACAAAAGAATGGCAAAAAATTATTGATAGTTCCCTCCGCACGGGACAAGTGCATGAAAATTAAATTTGTTTTTTTGATATTTTACTAAAGAAAAGTGATGTTTTTTTAAATTCTTTTTTATGAAACTTGTTGAGTGTTCTTTTAAGAGTAATGTAACGTCATCATTTGAGTTGAAATGAAATGTTGCGATCCGTGGACTTGTAAGAAAGTGTTTCCTTCGAACGCGTCATTGCCGAGGCCCTAAACACCAACCAAAACATGTTACCAAAGTTTTGGAGCAATTATCGCAGTCTTGGGAACGTGGTTGAACGGCACTAAAACAGAAATCGCATTACTACCCAGACACAGGATAAATTTTTCCAAAAGACTGCTAGAGGACGACCAAACATCACAGCGTTGCGACTAGTAAAAAGGCTCCAGGAGGACCATCAGCTGCTGGAAAGCGACCAAACCGTGCAAAGGGGTTTGCACGAAGTGGGTCTTCATGTTGGACAACCGCTGCGTGTACGAGCATTGTGATGGGGCAATCGCGGTAAGCGTCTTTCTTGGGCTTAGGAAAAATTTTCATGGATTGACGACCCTTTGTCTGTGATGCTGTAAACCGATGACTCCCGCTACAGATTTTATCAAAATTCAAGAAGAACACGCGTTTTGAGAACTCCTGACAGTATTAGCCGTCTGTGACACCCTTAGGAGGTCCACTTATACCAAGGCGGGACAATCATGGTTTTAGGAGGATTTTTTTCTGGGTGAACGAACGCAGCCCGTTTGTATCCAGTTCATCATGACTATAGATGCGACGCCGGTTATTAACGATTTTAACCGTGCGGGTAAATATGCATTTTTCGTTAGAAACGGTTAATAACCCGCATTTTATGCATTTTACGGTTAAATTCCACTAGATTCCGCTAGATGCAAATAAGTGTTTGTATAATAATAATAGTAATAGATTGTATATTAGACGCAATTATAAATTAAAGCGACATATAATTTAACATTTACGTTTCGTAGTATTTGCGTGAAAGAGTAACAGACATCTATCCATCCATCTATTCTTACAAACTTTCGCATTTATAATCTTAGTAGGATTAGGTAGTAGGATAACATCTAAAATGAATTTTATTTATCTTTTGAATATCGATTTTCTCTTCACAAAGGAAAAAGACTATACCCTTTTTAGCTGTCACTGTCAGATAACTAACCGTTAACAACTGCATTTTATCGGTAGCTAACCAAAAATTTGGTTATTTAACGGTAGCTAACGGGTTTTTTACAACTATAATCATGACTAAGCAAAAAACATCTCAAAAAGGTAGTAAAATCTGTCATTGTCCTAAACAAAGTCCAAATCATCCAGGAATTTAAAACCATGAACGACAGTGCTAATTCCCATGCGGCGCGGTAGGTGCCGGCCGCTCTCCGAGACTACGATATTCAAGTTTTTGATTGCCCTACTCAGTCGTTTGGCTTAAATCCTATCAAGCATGCGTGCGGCATGTTACATCAATGAGTTTTAAGACATCTCCCACCAAATTCCAAGACAGTACAACAACTTCACCATCACTTTGAAAGAGCATGGGGATCTCATAACGCAACAAGACCTTAACAACTTAATTTTAAGCATTGACAATTGATACTGATGTTATAATGAACGTGAGAGGTGGCAACACTGATAAAATTAATAAAATTGTTTATTTGAATTAAATTTGATCATTTAATAAAAAAAAACGCAAATTTTCTACCACACAAAATTACCTAGGGCGATAAAAAGTTAATAATTTTTAAAAATACAATTAAAATTACTTTTTTTTTTATTTATTATTAAAAACTATAAAATTCTCTATAATTTTTCCATTTACAGTATTAGCAAATTCCTAATAGTATTTAAGATATTTGATGATATGTAGATATCCCTAGATAATGTTGATGTGTGTATTACTACCCTCGCGCGCCGTGGTTTTCACTATTTGATACGTTCCTTTCCACGCAGTGAAGCTGGCATCGTGAAATTATATACCTATATTGTTTTATTTATACCTTCCACTCAATCTTTTCAAATCTTTTAATTTCAATTTATTTGTTATCGTCTTTTGTTGTGCATAAGAAACTCAAAATTTAAAAAAATTGTATGGGAGTGTACCAACACTTAAATATTACATAGTGCGAATCTATGATATTTATTTTCTGAATGTACATTATCATTATTAGCTATTCTAAAGAAGCAGCCCTAGCCCCGCTGCGTACAAGCAATGTGGGCCGCAAGAAGTGATTCAGATCCCATAGCGATGCATTATTTACCTCGGTTTAGTGCCCTCTTCCTTAGTTAGCATCGTTAATTGCTTACACCAGGCCTTATCCCAGTTTAGTTAGTGTTAATCTTACGCCAGTGTATACCTTTGGTGGTGAAGGAATGCGCTTGTGTTTTGTTTTCGAACGGATGAATGTTGGGAAAGAATTTTGAATTCGTTGATAGATTTAAACTGTATCAAAACGCCTATGAAAATGTACTATTTTTTCTTGGTGCTAATGGCAACTCAAAAGTCAAAAGATTTCTTTAGCCAAATGTTGTTACATATAAGGAACCAGCATATTTTTATTTCGTTGTAGTAGTGTGAGAAAACTACTGAGATTAATATATATCAGTACACATCTACGGGGTCACCCATCCCTAAACTAAAAATATTAAGGTAGATCGTGTAGACCGCTTACGCTCAAAATAAGGTCAAGATCTATAATAACAAAGCAAATACTATGGACCAGACCAAAACAAACATTAAATCTACAATGAACTGAAAAGTCTTAAATCCAATGTTAAAGCACCCACGTAATCCAATTGTCACATTCTATTAACAATGTGAAACAGTGAGGCCAAAGATGTCAGGACACTGGTGTATTTCATACTTAAGAGGAAACTTATGGTCTGTTTTTCCATACAAATGAAGTACCATGTTTGTTCAACGGTAAATGTCAGTGCACTAATAACTTGGTCCATAAAACCTATAGATACTTTTGACATATCCCTATTTTTTTTTTCAATCAGGTACTGATACTTCATAAACATCAGAAGGTTAATTTCACTCCGGATTCAACGATATTATGTCAATACAACTTAACAAAATGTCAATCTTTATAGACAATCCGTTAGATTAATTGTAATTCTCTTTTTAACAGGTTTTTAAATAAAGCGGAGTACCACAAAACATATTTTTTTCTTAATTTAATATCTACCTCCAATCTGGACATGAACTACAGATGATTCTTTTTTAATACATCTATGGCATGAAATACGGTTGCTATACGGTGACCACAGGTTTAATACTACAGCAATATATTTTACAAACACCTATATTTCAATTTCCTCGCCTCGGTTTCCTCTTGACGCATCACGCTTGCAGTTCAAGAATAGCACTTAATCCCCTGACACAAGGGCGATACAAAGTCCAAAGTCTTTCTTCTGATGTGGTGTTGTCTGTACTTACAAAGTCCAAGTTGAATATAGCGCTTATGCCCTTAACATAAGTGCGGTACACCATCCTAGCTATCCTGATGTGTTGTTGTCGGTACAACTAGTAACAAATTCACAAGTTGAAAAATAGCTCTAATTCCCCCGACATAAGGGCGATCAAACTATAACTCTTAGCATGCTGTCTTTACAAGTAGTCGCACCTTCACAAGCAAACGCTTTGTGCTCGGGAACTGTTAGCCTGTATTGTTCCGATTGATTCACACCGTCTTCTGTAGCAACGTGCCTTACTTGAGCCAATAAAAAAGGAAAATATGCAGACGCCACGATTTTCTTTGTCATGAATTGGCAACAGTTTTTACTCTATCCTCTTTCTCTGTAGTATGGAGTTTTAGTGGTAAAAAGTTCGGTCTAAAATTTAACGGATGTGTGTTTTTGAAAGAAACTTTTCATGGAGTGGAAATCTAATCAATGGATCCAACCAAGATTCGATAAAAGAAGATACCAAACTGCTACATTTGACTTTTTAGGCATTTTCGCCCTATCACCAATTAAAACCCTGCGGTTTCCTTCTCTCCCCTATAGAAGAAGCTACTTATTCTCTTGCCTATCGAGCCCCTGACGAAACAAACTTTCAAATTAAACCAGGCTGAAATTGCGCGACCAATGCATTGGCGACCAATTTTTGGCGGCAATGTATTGTCACATGTGTCATCTTTCATTTAAAATACATTGCAGGAGTAGTCACGGCGAACTTACAAAACAATCTACCAAATAAACCTAAAATATTTTTGCCTTATCGCAGCCACAGGTTGTGAACCCCTGCATTGAACTGTTACAACACGATGCAGTGTGTCAGTGTGCTGCGGATAACCTGTTATCAGTGCACTTCAAACATGATTATCAGCGGCGAGATTAACACAGCCTAACTATGGGAAAGCGAGGGAAATATTAAAGTTTGCGTTAAGTCAGTTGAGAGACGCTTCCACTTTCAAATTACTGGTAGGTAGGAGGTGTTTGAATAAAGTCGAAGTCAAAGCGTTTATTTTGCAGCTTGTCTTGCAATGAAATTCTTTTGCATGTCAAATATTATTTTACCTTACTAGCACTTCGACGTGAATGACCTGCTGAAAAATCATCTATGTGAAATGTGACTTAATAAAGGAAAATTGCAAGTCAGCGAAAAGTCTCCCACTCCAACATTACAAACAAATTTTTTAGAACGACAGAGTGTGTGTTTCTACTAAAAGTTTAAAAAATCTATTATAGCAATCTTACAATTCTTTGAAAAGTATCAGCATGAATCAATGCATAATGATGAAATATCCAAAACAACTTTAATTTGTTGAATATACCTATGTGGTTTTTTTCTGTGTATCTATACCTAACGTGTGCTATTAATATTAACAGATTTAACGTTTTCATACGAATTTAAGCGATTTGCCGACAGCATAGAAACAATCCCACTTATCAAATATTATTTAATATATACCTATCACTAGGTAGCATTGATATCAATTAGCATACAGTCCAGTCTCCTACCGCAGTTATTAACACAAATTGTCACGCATTGGCCACAATCAAATAAACTACAATCACGTTGTCGTAATTCTACAATTTGAAACGGCCTGAAAATAATGACGTTGTTTGTAGAGATGTGGGACATCTGTAACCGAAAATAGATGAAAACACATTCGCAGTTTGAATAACCTTCTTTCTTTTTTTCTTGTGCATAAAATTTTATTCACAAAATAGGCAGCATATGCACTAACTTTAATTTAGTGTCTGTAAGAGTGCAATCAAATTGTTTGGGACGTACCTACTATAAATTGTTTTGTACAGTTCGTCCCAAACAAATTCACCTCAAGTTAGGTTAACACTATCGCACAGGTACAGTCCAAATCCTAAAAATGCTTTTTTTTTTAATCTTGCAAATTCTTACTATAAGCAAAAACCCATTATGAACTTTCCATTTATACGAATAAAATTTATAAATAAAACTAAGGGCAAATGTCATTGTCATTAAAATCAAGTCAACGCTACCACGATCGCTTAAGGCTTGCCAAATGATGATTTGTGTTGACAAACTACCTGAACCGGATATTAAACCCATGGTGACATGGGTGGTCTAGCTTACGTAGTATTATGACTGATTGACCACCAAAATATAAATCTCAACCTAATCTATGCAAATAAAAATTAATTTCCGCTCGTTAAGTCTCGCTAAAACATGGAAAACGCTCAACCGATTTGACTTGAATTATACTCGTAGTCTGAACGACAATTTTAAACTCCCATACAAACTGTTCTTACTTGACGAGCGTTATTATGACTATTAATGACACAGCCAGTCAGTGATACGATATACGATAGATCACCTAGTATAATCATAAAAGCAACTGTCACAAAAATTTATGAAAATATTTTTCAATTAAGTTAGCCTAGCAATGAAAACACAACATCGACACTTAAGGTAAAATTTACTCTTGTATTAAATTCTAACATATAAAATTAATAGCTTAGATTCATCGTAAACACAAATAGTTAAGCGCGCAGACTTACTAATTAGACACAGTTAACTTGCTAACTAACTACTAGGATGGGTGAATAAATTCTCATTTACAAGTTTTAATTTATTGCTAGATTAATAACCCTTTAACAGATCCTCGCTAATTTTTACACATCAAATTACAAAAACAAAAACAACCTTACCCTAAAAACTCTTCCATTCGTACAAGAAAATATTAAAATTCACTGTACACTCTAAGTGCGCGCCAAAAGTAATGTCAAATCAAAGAATGACTTTTTATTTTTTAAATTAAACGCAAAGACTACGACCTCGTAGGGCCCGATTCCCGCGCGTGCGCGTTGCCCGTGCGCGCGTGATGCCTTTAGCAGACTGGACGTAGTACGCATCCAATGGCTCAAAAAGTGGAGTAGATAGTGGTTCCATGATAGAAATTAGCCCTGGGATACTGTTACAGTAAACTTAACATGGCAAATTAAAAAGCGAACGCTGGCTGGAAAGAATATTGCTTGTTGGGTTTTACTCATCGAATAGATATAAGGTAGAAAAAAAGGTTGCGTATCACAAGATTTAATTAAACTAGTTTTAAAATTCGAACAACTTTGCGATACCGTCAGGTTGAATGAAACATCTTAGATATTGGGCTACAAATTGGCATCGCAATAAAATGTTTGTTTATTTAACGACTAACACTTAATTTTCCATTCATAGCATTCCGAGATAAATGGCTTTATTTCTCCGCACATTGACCGGCGAAAAATTCATTGGCAATAAAAATCGATACCGCAAATCGAGATTGGATCGATCTTCACTTTGTCGAATTGTTAAATGTCATTTGTCATCCAATTGTTAAGAGGACATTAAAGTCGGACCCAATCACGTATGTTGTTCTATTTTACTTAAAGTAATGCTTTGCTATTGTGTTTATTGCCATGCAATATGTTCGCTATAGGTACGTTAAAGCATTTTAAACATACTTTTTTAATACAACAATTTTAGAAATGAATCTTAGAATAGATAAATGATATATCAGACAATATCACGCGCATTGAGTAGAAGGAGAAGGCATTAATTTATATATTAATTTATGCTCGACTTTGGGTTTTTTTCATATAATCATCACGATGACTGACGAAATTGATGCGTTTTAGGTGATTAAGGAGAAATGATTAATTTGCTCTTTTAATGAAATAAACTACTTCAGGTCGGCCAACTTGAACTGCTCGTACTGTCCAGTCCAATGATGCCCAAGCTTAGTTAAGAAAACTCGACAACTAACGAGTTCCAACCGCACTGTAGTACCAAGGTAATTTAAATAATAATCTTTTGTCGTTTTGTACATTCCTTCATTAATTAAGGAGTGTTAATGCATAGACAAGAGGACAGCTAATAAACTAGATCTGATGTTTAATTTTTATGAGGATTCTCAATGAGACTGACGGGTATATGGGTCTCGCAAATTGATATTGGAATTCTTTTGGTACGATAGTACTCGTGAAAATATCGGCCTAATTCTAGAGTCGTAAAATAAACACATAAAAATTTAAATTTGAGAATGAGACGACATCCTATTTTTATATATTTCAAATGGCACATATTAAAGTATTCTGTTACAATTACATATTTTGCTTTATCTTATTATTAATAATACATTACAGTGGAACGCCGATTATCCGAATTAATTAGGACTTGGGTCGATTCGGATAATCGGACATCGAAGAAAAACGGACTGTCACATGTATAGAATATTTTTTTTAGTTTTAAAAGACAGTCCTACGATTACTTTCAACATCATCGTAGCGCCTCTCCCCGTTGCATCCTCGGCCATTGCCTTGGAGCCCAGGGTACACTGCGACTATGATCCTGAATTGACGTGCCTGGTTATTACAATGGAGCGACTGTCGTCTGACCTCCGTAACCACAAGGGAAACCAGACCAGTTGGATTATAGTCGGGACCAACGGCTTAACGTGCCTTCCGAAGCACGAAATCATCATTCTTAACGGACAATCAGTTGATTCAAGCCTGCAATGTCCTAACCAAACTGGGAAAACCAACACAAAGTGAAAATGTTCCCCGCGGGATTCGAACCAACGACCTCCGAGTTCGTAGTTTGAGAGCACAGCGCTCTAACCACTGCACCACGGAGGTAGTTCAATTACTTAAGTTCACCTAAAAATCTCGATCAGAGTAAATTAGAACTCCATCATGCCTTAACATAAGTACGAAGTATAGAAATTCACATAATTAATTGGTTTTATTTTATTTATTTGGCTTAGAACCAATTCGGATAGTGGACGCAACATCCCGCATAAGAACGCATGCATTTTATTTTAAATCGGAACATACAAATGAAACTAATCTACTAAGACTCCAATTTTAAAACTGATCAAACATTCAAACTATGCGCTGCTTAAAATATACAAATAATAATGCATAATTATGTACGGTACACCTCGTCAATATTACTCACACATAACAATTTACATAATAAACAGTGTACCTACGTTTGGTAACTCCAATTAAGTGAATGAGGATTTATTAATATTTTACAGTTTGTAGCAGAACTAAAATAACACTTGATATTTTATGATTTCTACTAAAATTGCGATTCAGAATGGCAGTTCCGTAACTAGCCTTTTATGCGCCCGCTGCGAGCTTTCAAAATTGCGCCCCTCGTATCTACCAGTCTGGTCATTTCTGCGCCCTGTGCCTGGGCACCGTTGGCAACGCCCTAGTTTCGGCACTGCAGAATGGACTAATTGCTCGTAATTACGGGCCCTTTGGTCTAGTGATCAGAGACCCTGCCTACAAAACCAGGCGACGCAGATTGGAATTCCGCTAGGGGCAAATATTTGTGTGATGAACGTCGGCATTTTTACTCGAGTCATGGGTGTACATTTACGAGCTTAGTAGTAGCTTAGAGTAATGCCTGCTTATCTAACTTCAATTAAAGATTATTTTTTAAAAAAAAAAACCTACTTTTCCAGACTCAAAAGATGATATAGGATCCGAGAACAACATCCATCTATATCAATATTTAGAAGAAAATAAAAACTAGATGATTAATTGTCTCTTTTTATTTGTTATTCATTAATTTTATTCATTTTTACTACATATTTATGACTTTGGCTACATAATTTGTTAACTGATGGATTATGTAAATTTATTGACCATTATAATATTCAAAGGATTTTATTAAAATACTAAATACCTTAGAAATAGTAATTTACTGCCGTATCTTAAGATTTATGGTCATGTTTAACTATTTAAATCATTCTATAATAAATATACATAGAATCTTCTTTCTATGTGTTACAAAATTGTAAACTTTTATCTTGTGACAACTGTTTCTCATTTTTGGCATAGTAACAAATCCATACAACGACCTAATCAAAGTCAAAGTCAAAGCGTTTATTTAGCAACTTGATTCCACACTAAAATTATTTTGCACGTCAAATATTCTTTTACCCCACTAGCACTTCGACGTGAATGGCCTGCTGAGTCAAAAGTATGAGTAATTATAATCAAAGGTAAACGTGAATAAATAGATAAATGTGCAGAGTTAATAAAACAGGATGAAAGAACATCGTTGTATTTGAGTTCTATACCTTTTCCGCATTTGTCAAATGAGTTGGTCGAGTAAGTCTTGTACCTCTTTATGTGTATAAGTATTTGTAAAGATGACTTGATTTCAATAAAGGTATGCCTATAGCTTTTAATGACTTTAATCAAACTTCTAAAGACTTATCTGTCGTCAAATAAGTCTTGCTCTGCCTACAATAACCTTAAAACATCAAGACGAGTCAATTAAAATGTCGACAATGTACGAAATCCCAGGTATTCGATCGACGCGTGTCTCCCCTTAACGCGTTCCATTAATACTCATTCTAAACGCCATAAAATACCAGAAACGAAGCGATTCGCCGCTAACTGGCGTACCTTTCACCGTCATCGTCGGAGCTGTGTTAGAGACTGGCATACACTTGCGATTAGTCGGGGAAAACAAAAGATATTTAAAAAAAGAAAGTATTTTTTAAAAATATAATAAGATATTAATTTTTAAGATATGTAAACTTTTTTAGCAGTGAATAAAGTGACGAAGCTAAGACAGTGCGTAATTCGTATTCCATATTTACTTCGACATTGAAGTATCGCTATTTTACCCCTTAAAAAGTAGTTTTATTTCATCGGTTACATTATTAACTATCTAATTTTAATATGAGAATCCACTAGATACTTACGAAAGTAGTAGGTAATTGTAAATTTTCGACATTATAATATGCATTTAAATTATGAAATTAAATTATAAAATTCTCTTCACATCACTTGAACTTACACAAAAACGGACTGACTGAAACGAATACAATATCATAATATAATTTCGTCCTCGTACTCAAACGAAAATATCAAAGAAGACCGTCAAATTTATTTACAATTTCAATCTATTTCCTTATTAATTATATTTTCTAAATAGATAAGAAAAAATTAAACATCCACGACTTATCCAATCTCTATGGCGTCCGGCAAACTCCGATCTCAACTAGCTAGGTGGTCTATTTCTATACTTTTCATTACGCTACAAAGTCGTCTAGCGCCTTCCAGATAACTTTTATTGTCCTATTTACTCCGACATTGAAATAAATAGTCTTCAAGTTATTGTCACATACACTTACTGTTAACGAAGAAGGATTTGAGGTATCTAGTTGATTTGATATCCTTATAGACGAGCGAATGGTTGATAAAGACGAAGTAGCGACAGAAAGATTCGCCCACGCACGTGATAAAAGGCAATAAAAGGTTTTGTCAACGGTACTTGGATGCTTTGACCGCACACTACGTTTTAAGAAAAGGTTTTTTCGAAAAACAGTATATGTGTACTACATTGAAATACTTATTCTCTATTATAACCAGTTAATCCGCGTTATATGTATATTTCATCAAAACTACCGTACTGGTTACCTGCGAAAATACAACCAACATAAAACCAACGTTAGTGATTAATTACTTAATTTTTGACTATAACATTTCAAAGTTGAATCTTATATTAAACTCTCTGAATATATTATTATAATATTTTTGGTTAAAGCTAAATTAAATAACACTTATTGTATTATTCTTCAATAACATTGTTTATGTCACCTGCTCTACCTCAAGAAGAGTAACGAAAATTATCTTCACAAAAAACCTACATAACTAAAAAGCGATAAAAAACCTCATTTATCTGCTTGATGCTTATTATATATATGCAATTATTTAAATATTGACGACTTAATACCTAATACTTTAACAAAGTCATCTTTAACTATTTAAATATTTACAGTTATCACTTAATTTTGAAGTCGGTGCCAGCCTGCAGCCTAGGTAACTATCGTTTCAAAAGGTGCGTCCTATTCTTAGTTTTGCTTTAAATTGTAGTGTCGGTCAGTTTTCTTAATTACATTTATTTGTTTGGCTGGCACCGACTTCAAAAATAAGTGATAACTGTAAATATTTAAATAGTTAAAGATGACTTTGTTAAAGTATTAGGTATTAAGTCGTCAATATTTAAATAATTGCATATATATAATAAGCATCAAGCAGATAAATGAGGTTTTTTATCGCTTTTTAGTTATGTAGGTTTTTTCTGGTTAAAGTTTTTGTCGTTTGTGTTTTTTTGAAGTCGGTTTAATTTTTTTTTTAAAAAGTCAGTTTATTTCATGTTTTTAGTTGTGTTAACGCGTTGTGAACTTAATTATTAATAGGTACTTAGTTGTTAAGAGTAGTAACTGCCCTTATAGCCCATCCAGTCTCACGGCGAGAACACCTGAGAACGTGAATGTGAGGAGTTTCTCACCGTGAGTATGGATGTAATATACACAAGTATCACGTTAGCCTTACATACATTCGATCGACCAATTGCAGTACTGCTCCCAACTCCTAACCGTTGAGGAGTACTGCAGCTTCATCATCAGCACAGCAGCATCATATGTTGATTCAAACATACCTCACAAGAAACATGTTAGCCCTATATAAAACTAAATAGTTTCCATCGACCAGTTGCAGTTCTGCCTTCTAACTCCTAACCGTTAAGGAGTACTATAGCATCATCATCAGGACAGCAGCATCAGATGTTGACACCCTGAAGCATATACCTGAGTAAGACATGATTACGTAACAAAAACACCATACGAGGATACAATTTTCGGTGGTTGCCCTCGATTTCTCCTGGATTCCATCATCAGATCCTGGACTGGTGAAAATGGGACCACCTCAGAAGTAAACCCTATCAAACAAAAAAAGAAATTTTGAAATCCGTCTACAATTGACGAAAATATCGTTGAACATACATAAAAAAAAAAAATATATACAGACGAATTGAGAACCTCCTCCTTTTTTGAAGTCGGTTAAAAAGGATTCTGTTTAGAAAATCTTCATTAAGTTTGTTTATTATTTTAAAACTACTAACTACAACCATAGGAGCACTTGAGCAATCGAATCGAACAGACACTCGTAAGATCGTAAGCACTCCAGATTAATTAGAACATCGAAAATAACCAGAGAGCCGCATAGATTTTTAAATACTTAGAGATGCCCTGACGCCAGAAAACTGTGGCACAATTTTGTTTAACATGATGTACTACGTTTCAACATGCTTTCATTGCGATAAGAAGCGACTGTCACTTCAAATTTTAGAGCCAATTTCTAAGTGGATCAACGTATGCTGAAGGCATATACATATTTTAAACTAAGGAGAGCCGCAAGGACAAACTTTCTCCCGCTCATGCGTTTAATTTGATTTATCGATTGTAGCAGCAGGACTTTTATTTGTAATTAAGAACATGCGTGAAGTGTTTTGCTTTGTGATAATTAATTAAGATTCCATTTCGAAGCTTTTGTTCATTTATTGAATTTACGCATTATTTATTGAATGAGAGCAATTTGTTGTAATAAATTACGCGTTACATTTATCGCATCACATTGTATTTATGCGTGCCGTCCAAAATTTTGAGATCTAGTTTCACGCACAAAGAATCTTTAAGCAAAAGTGCGCCAAACTCACTATTGTTAAACAATGTGCCCACAGTTATGCTATCCTTTTTCTCTATATTATGAATCACGTGTGATAGAGCATGACAGCAGGCACATGTACCCTCGCAGCCTAACTGTCAAGTGGTATCTGGAACCGATTTTCTCGCCCAAATTCTCTTAAGACTTTTGACGTTTTGGGTGCTACACTCACAGGACATAGGGAGCATGTATGGTTATTCATTAATTAACGCATTAACGCGCCATAACTACTAGCTCGCAAAACGTGCAGACGTATGTACTACTACCCACGAAATCTCTGCGGTTTTCCTCACACCCTTAAGGAGAGACAAACCAGTTGTTTTGCCTGGCGACCGCGTGCCCGGTCCTACCACCTACACTTAGAAAGTCGACGCTACTAGTGATAAATGGTAATAACCGCAAGACACAAAAACATCATAAACTATTTAACAGCTGATAACATCAATTTAGATACATATCCGACATTGTGAATGTGTCATCACTTCCTTTTTCTGCCGGATACCAAAATCCAATATAATAATAATACCTATCCGGCCGTATTCGGCCATGGCGGCCGATCTTACGATCAGCCAGGTACGCAGGATATATTAGAGTCTACAAGTGAGTGCGCAAGCACAGGTGCACTCCCTTTTCCCTCACTTTCATAGTTGGTGGGACCGCTATCTGACACGACCGTAGAGAGATCAGGCGCAGGACCAACGGCTTAACATGCCTTCCGAAGCACGGAGGACCTCGAAATGAAACATTTTGGTCACCCATCCGATGACTGGCATCTGCGAAAGTTGCTTAAACTTAGCAAGCGCAAAGTCTAATATACTTCGCGAAGGGACAACTGATGATGCGCATAACTGTTTATCTAAACACGACTCGAATTAGATGCATGAGTGCAAGTTAGGGTCCAATTATCACCTGTTAACGGACGAAAATAGGGATGGCAACTGCAATAAAACATTTATATAGTATGTGGGTTGCACACAAATCGAAAAATACTCAAATCGTTTATTCATCTTCTAATGGTTACTATTCTTAGATAAGAGGTTCAAACTGAACCGTAGTTACTACATTACATTACATTACGGTAAACTGAAAACATTTATAAAAGAAAGACGAAAAATAAAGTAGTAGACTGTTTTTTGGAACAATTATTAACAAAACTCTTAGTTTTATTTTAATCTCCAGGACATGCAGATGAAAATGCTCATCCAAGCAATTCAATAAACTCCTTACCTGTTTGTCTAGACAGCCCTATCGTAAGGGCAGCTACCTTTGACCCGAGGCAGGGCCCAGATACACTGGCCCACTTTCAACTTGCGCTCTTAATTGTTTCACCATGTCTTCTCTGTTTGTTTGTGATTTACTGATTTTCCAAGATTTCTTTGTAGAGATTTTCATAAACTATTGCGACCGATTTATAGTTCTGAGGAAGGCATTTGAGTTATTTGGTCTCGTCAATGAGAAGATGCGAGGCTCTCAGGCTTATAGAAGGTCATATAATAGCATACAATATCCTCTATGATGGTGGCTAAACTTTTGCTGCATTTGACTGGGTGAACCACATCAGCTTAAATCTGCATTTTAAATCAATATACGATTAAAGAACCAAATTCAGCCTTCAGATTTTTGAATTTATTTAGAAATACTGTATTACTGTAAACTGTATTACTATATATATAAGAGATTCCTACCAATGTAATGTAACAAACAATGCAAGTTGTTGAAATAACGAATTTTAATTTAAATAAAGAATTTTAATTAATTTAATTTTAATTTTAAGTAAAGCATCTGCTCATTGGCCATTAATATTTTTGATATGTGTGTCTAAGTAAATAGCCACCATATTATGTACGCAATTACTTACATAAGCAAACCTTTTATCGGGCCATTTAAAACATTGGTATTCTTGCTAGGTTTTAATAAATGTACCGGATATTAAACTTGTGATTATTATGAATCCGTGAAGCCGTTATCCGCTTACATATCCGAATAAGCAAATGCAGTAGGCAAGGCTATTTCCTCCCTGTGTATGATAAAGGTACAAAGTACATTCTAAGGAGAATTCATTTCAATATGTAATACTTCTAGATTCAAACATAATTTCTTGTTTTTTTTTTATAAGGTAAATTCTTACATTCACCTTTCAAACAACTTACTTCTTCCACATCGTTTGCAAGAAATATTATTTCGAGAAATTAGCGCGGCAAGAAGCATAGAAAATGTTCTAACAAGATTAAGCGTCTTATACATGTCGTGTTTCTACGCTGATTGATGTCGGCGGGATGAATGGAGGCGACCTAAGGCATTTCACCTGCGAGCCGGTAAAGCCTAGTATTCTGAATGTCTTTTCGCTTTTCCGCTTAAACCTCTCGACCGATTTTGATGGAATTGGCACAGACAATCTGTAGACCATGAGAAAGAACGGCTATCTTTGCGGGATCCGAAATCCACGCGGACGAATTCGCGGGCGGCCGCTATTTACGAATATTCCTTCTTTATCCCATGCGAGCATGTCATCGGGATAACCTATCGGGATAAATTAAGTAGTAGTCACGGATAATCTGAAAAAATCATATCCGGCATAATAATCAATCCTATACACTTATCCAATCCGTATCCAAAATGGCACATCCACAACATCCCAGCTGTTTAGTACGTGTGTGTACTTGACACAGCGGTTTTAGGATAAAACTTTAACCGCAGCAAACTCGTAAACTCACCCGGTAATTTAGTCGCGAACCTCGCGTGTTGGATCTGGCTGAAACCCACTTTCCACGGGTCAAACCTATATTTCCACAGCTCGTTAAGCCACACTTGCCAATATATGCGAAACTTAGTCTCTTTGTTTACCCACTCAAACAACGAAACGAGTGTTCAAATACTTAGTTTACTCTTAGTAATTATTAACTACAACATTTTCGCTTTTACTTTCATTTTCATATAATTTCGTGTACAATTGCGGTAAATGTCAAAACTATGTTTGCCAAGTGTCCATATCATATACGAGTTTGTGTTTCTTGCGTATTTTTACAAGATGGCAAAATGTATGTTTACCCAACTACTGTAGGGCTCTTTTTATTATACTCGCGTCGGTATAAAGTTTTACATTACGACATATCAACCACAAATAATAACAGCACAAAATATAACTAAGTCATTTTAAAGATATAAAATGGCTGCCAAACGCGTAACAAACAATGAAGCTATCCCCATTTTAGTAAACTTATTAACCGAACTAATGCCACTAAAGAGTATCGTATGTTTGGCGGTGCTTCGGTACCAACCGGACTAATGACACTTTAAAGTTGCAATAGTTCGGTTAACCAAACTACTGCAACTAGCCAATGGAGGTAGCTAAATAATAATCTCTACTTGTAACCACAAATTCTTAATACCCTTAACAGCCACTGTTTTTGCCTCTACAATAAACCAAGAAGTATTAATAAAGCCATGTTTACTCATGTATGAAGGCAACCTAACGCGGCACCGGGTGGTTGCAAAAAGCCTTGGCTCGCGCACCCAATCTATCGCCATTAATCAGGAATGCAACCGCTCTGCCTGTTTGCTTTGAACGAGCCTTTCTACCCAAGACTTTTTTTAATACACTCAATAGCGCATGTGGCTAACTTGTTACGTATGGATCTACGTAACTTGTGTTATTTTTTTGAGTCCTTATTAAGGACCGCGAAGATTGAGTTGTTTTCCGGGCCGGGAAAAATGTGTCACTTACTGAATACAGCCAAAAACTGGCATACCTACGCGGTGTTTAGTTAAGTCTTTACTCAACGGTATAATCATCATAAATGGTTTCAAATGAGTAGGGAGGCTTTAAGGAACGGGATCGCGGTTTCAAGGATGGAAGCGTTTGCTCTGAAGTCTTTTCAAAACGTATTCGTGACGCAGGACGATAATTAAAATTTTAGTAGTACATAGCACCTGATGGGTTTTGTTGCTAAGTATGATTATTTGTATAGGTCCCTCTAGTGTAGGTAATTTTTTTCAATATACTCATACTCAATAGATACGAGCACAACAAATATATTAAGGCAACTAGAGGAATAACCTATTAATACCGAACTAGATTAAATTAAAAGCATCAGAAGCTTTCAAAATAACTAACATAATTCAACCGTCTTCATTTAAATCAATACGCAGCAATCACTGTCGATTGTCAATGACATAAGCATTAAATGTAACAGGTCGATTTAGTAATGAACTTTCACTAGACGTCGTGACCGACGGATCCAACGTTCAACGGTTTGATAATCAAATATTTCACATACTTCAGATGGTAGGAGATCGTTAAAGATATACGAGTAATAGGGTCGTCATAATTTAACTTTAACACTTGAGAACAACTTAATAAGAAAAGCGGCAGTTTTATTCCAGAAATCTTGAACAGAGAGTAATGAATGGGTCCCATTATTACCCTTAATATTAACGCAATCAATGAGTAATTTGATTAGTAACGACAAAGTATGTATTTCCACAGCTTTTTTATGTTATTTCGGCTGACATGTCAATGGTAGGCTGTCTTTTCTATCATTTGTAAATAACAATTATAAAATAAATAAACTGAAAATTATCAAAACAATAATGATTAGCGTCAAGTTTACAAAATATAATACCAAAAGAAGAAGAAAATATAAAATGTTACTTCTAAACAATTCGATACACGACCAAAAAGAAAAGTCATGCCAATGTAGATACGACAAAAGGTGAATTTAAAATTGACGGGCGTATAATATTGACGAAAACTGTCAAAATACTAAAAATACTCCCATTGTAGAAATTTGGAAAAAGTTTATTGCCCCTGCTTATTTCTTAACATAATTTGTAATACTAAAACGGACTATAAAACAATACCTATTAGACCTCAAATAGCTACAGATCTAGCCCGCAACGTGTGGGGGTGTCATCGACCGGCTGCAATCACAGCGCGCGTCAGTTAGCGATCGTTGCCGCCTGTTGACCCGCGCAACTAGCCTATCTGTTTAGCGGCCACTCCAATTACTTCCTCCTAGTATTGTCCTTGAGCGATGTTCGTCGTAAAACGCTTTATTGCTATCGAATTGCTGTCATGTGATGGAAAGTGATATGGGTGTTGGCTTTTTTTAAATACATAATACCTCCCCGGTAAGCAAGCAATAGGTACACTACACTTAACTTGAAGTTTCGTTGGTTGATGACACCACGAGCCGATGACACCCCGGTGTCAACTGCACTAAAACCTTTTTCAAATTTATCTATTGACACCATGAAAAAACAACATCAAGGGAATAGACCCGGTGCCTTCGAATACGAAAGTTAAAACTCTAAATGCGTTTATTGCAGTTTCGAAAAGTACGTTGGACTGGACACAATGGCTGTCGTTTAAAATGACGAACGAAAGTACTAAGAAGTTTACCAGATGAAAACTCGCTTATTAAGAAAGCTGTGACCATAATTCACAATGAAATGTACGCACTCAAAAGGCATTATTACTTACGATAGCCTTATCAAAAATATTGTGACAAAACACCGTTACACATCTGACATAACTGAGAGCATAAGTCAAGCGGAGAATTTTTATTGCAGGCAACACTGTCCAAATTAATTAGACCCTCGGAGCGCATACATGAAACATGCCGACTCTGCGGCGGACTTCTTACAGGTGGGTCTAATTGGTTTGGTCAGCTTGTAGCTAGGGATGCAAACGATGTCCATACTAGTCTTTACTAATAATAAGGCTGAAGAGTTTGTTTGTTTGTTTGAACGCAAAATTCTGTTAGATAGTCAATTTATCGAGAAAGGTTTAAAGCGTTAGTATAGCACTATGTGTGCGGAAACCAACCGAAATCCACGCGGACAGAGTCGCGGGCGTCGGCTTGTGGCAAATATTTTTGAAGTATAATCAAAATTTCTTTGCACTTTAGAAAGCTTTTAATATTTAATGATAAGTATAAACTTATGTCGCAACTTAACAGTAAAATTCCTCACGATATACATATTTTGCAAAGCAGTTATAAAGAGGATTTTTTTCAAATTAAATCTCTTGCTTAATTGTTTAGTTTAGATTGGTTTAATATTTAATTATTTAGTCCACTTCCAATCATTTACGCTGACGAATTTTCTGAAAACGTAAATAGCTGAAACGTGAAAAGGTGAAGCTTATTAAGCTTAGGAAAACGACGTTTTCAGAAAACAATCCAAACCGGCCCTTCAAGCCCTCCAAATGAAAGACACTAAGACAATAAATTCCGCGAAAAAAACAATATTAGAAATAAATCTAAAGACGAACAGTTTTTATTTTATATTAAAACTAGGGCTTAAAAGTTATCACTTAAATCAGTATAATTTAGTTAAGGTTAGTTAAGTTTTTATAACCAAAGGTACATCCCTACTTGTAGCAATAAATTACTAGGATAGCTCACGTGTGAGGTAATGCCCGGATCTGAGAAACATTTGATTGTTGACTTACGAAACAATTCAGTCCGTAAATCTCTGGAGTTAAAACAATGTGAGATTCTGTACCGACTTTCTTTCCATTATTCTGATAAAGTAGCGCTTTAAATCTGAATCACTCATTGGTTTCGTCAGAAGCTTTGTAAAGCAGAAACATAAATAATATTTTAATCTTTCTTTTTTGTTTAAATTACATAATTGTAACTACGAGTATAATGTGTAGGTAGGTATGTTTGTGTCACAAACCTGTGATTTACAACATACTTAGGTACTATGAATGTTTTGAAATAAACACTTAAAAAATAAAATTGACAATTTAGAGTATATTTACTTAAAAAAAGTTTTATTATGTTTATACATAGCCAAACTCTTTACAATTTTAAACCCTTTAAGAATTAAACGTCGGAACCAAATGCACATCAATTGACGCGTGAAACAAAAGCAAGTCAATTTATTTCATTTCCTTTTCGCATAATTGGAAAGGTTTTAATCGATTCCTTTCATAACAGTCGGTGTTTTAGCCACAAAGACCGGGTCGGACCGTGATTGAACTAACAATGTCGCGATAGCCGAACAAAAGCTGTTTAGTATGGAAATTGGGAAGTGCTCTGACAATAAAAAACACATTACACCCATTATGCATATGCGGTTAACGGGCCGTTATTGATGTTTGACAATATGACGCATCATTTAACAATTTGATTAAAATTTCAAACGTGTATTGTCGGATATAAAAATAAATACGCGCGGAAATGTATTATTGCTTTGTTTGAGCTTCAAAGAGTATTTTTACGCCTCGATGTCATTGAATATTGGACCTTTTTTTTTGTATTCTCTATCATCAGATTACTGTAGCATTGGGCTATGAAGTCAAGATGAAAGTACAGGAGTGTTTAGGAGCGCAGCATCTTCTGCATTGTATCAGATAAGAACCGATCAACGTATACTTAGGCCAAGTTAACAACCAATATCCGTGTAGTTTATGAATAAATGCTGTACGTACACCCCTTATTAACAGCTTCATTTGACACCGCAATTTTATCACAATGTATTAAAATAACGGACATAGTAGGTAGGTACTTACTCACATATAAACAAATTATATTGCCGTAAAATTAATAAGAGATCAACCACAGAGGTGACAGAAGCAAAGATGGGTCCTTTTGTCGGTACAAACAGGTACCGCACGGAGACCTGCACGGGCCTCCCAGACGGGTTGATAACATCTCTGCTGCGTAATGCAGAGGCCTGACGGTTACACCTTAATATAATTATGTTTAATTATAATTATTAATTTATTTTTTATCATAATACCCTATTTCTTTCGACGACCCGCTTGGTGTAATGGTCAAGAAGTTGCCTATTACGCAAGAGGTCGCGGGTTCGATCCCCGCACAGGACAAACATTTGTGTGCATGAACATGTCTGTTTGTCCTGGTCTGGGTGTTATATGTATCTATTTAAGTATATTTGTAATACCACTGTTGATTCTGATGTCTGTAACACAAGTGCTTAAGCTACTTACCACGGGGTCAGATCAATGTATGTGATGTTGTGAAATATTTATTTATTTATTTATTTATTCTTGCCTTTGGTGCCGTGAGAAGTGCTGAATGGACGTTATGCGGGGACCGGCCGAAGATTTCATCTATGTTTTATCTCCTCATATACTACGTCATCAACTGTCCACCCAGGGGAGAATTACGTCGAGCACTTTTATTGTTAAAATTTTCCGAGCTCCGTAGACCAGTAGAGCGGTTCACAACACTGTAAACATACTGCATATACAAATGACATCAACCTTCACAGAGGTGACAGAAGCAAAGATGGCTCCTTTGGTCAGTACAAATAGGTACCGCACGGAGACCGGCACGGGCCTCCCGCAGACGGGCTGATAACATCTCTGCTGCGTAATGCAGGGGCCTGACGGATGAATTAAGAGCTTTGGAGGTTGGTGGTATAGAACGCCGCTTAAGTGACTAGCGGACGTTGGTACAAACCCGGGCAAGCACGCACTCCAGGGGCCCAAGCCAAGATGTCACTTTGTCGAATCCGCTATACGTTTTCGTCGCGACTTATATTGCCCACACGCACACGTACTATTGATATGAGCGGGATGGCGATATAAGTCGCTACGAAAGCGTCTGGCGAATTCGTTAAAGTGGCATCTTGGCTAGTCTACCAGGTTATCCAGATATATGCTGATTTGATAGCTCTCCAGTGAAGACAAATATCGTATGAAAACCGGCACTCTCTATTCCTCAACTTTCACAGCTCAGTAGGATATTATAACAGACATATCTGACTCCGTCCCATTGAAGTACTAGCCATTGAAATGGGTGGGTTAATTCATACTGTAAACACAAATAAGACATTAGGCGCTACAGAGGCGACAGAAGCAAAGATTGGGGGCTTTTGTCGGCGAACAGGTACCGCACCGAACTAACGGGTTGATAACATCTCTGCTGCGTAATGCAGGGGCCTGACGAATGTATCTGATTACGGTTAAGTTACTGCTTCAAATAAGATGCTTGTTTGAGCAACATAGTGTATACACACTTTTTAGTGCATGTGGTGCTTTTCTATAAGTGGTGAGGCACTTAGATATGTAAGAACATCCTTGTAATTAATAGCTTGTAAGAGTGTACTCATTGTTGAGAAGCCAATAAATAATAAATAAATAAATAAATAAACATGAGATTGAGATGTCAATGCAATCGTAATAGATAGTGACACTTCTGATTAAACTTCGGCCAGTCTTTTGGTAAATAAATGTAAGCGCAGTGGTTTGCGCGCTCAGCGCCATTGCAAAGTTAAGCAACTTTTGCAGAGGACAATCATCCGATGGGTGACCGAGAACTTCATCTCGAGTTCCTCCGTGCTTCGGAAGGCACGTCCTGCACCTGGTATCTCTGCGGTCGTGTCATATTGCTGTCCACCCGAACTATGAGAGTGAGGGAATGGGGAGTGTACGTGTGCTTGCACACTCACTTGTGCACTATGATATATCCTGCGTACCTGGCTGATCATGAAATCGGCTGCCATAATTAAAAAACGGCCGAAAGGGTAATTTACAGCAGCTCGAAAATGTACCATTTTTGAGGTGATGGCAGATTAATATAATCTTTTTCAACCTTGAAACTCCACAACACACCTCCACAGACTTAGTTCAAATTCAACTTTCGAATTCTTAACTTTTTATGGCCGTAAAAGTCTATATCAAACAATAATTTGAGCTGATACAGCATTTATTCGGTACTAATCAAAGATACGCGGCGTGTGTCGTTCGAAATAATTAAATTATTGATACTGCCAGGGTTGCCTACAAACTGCATTTATGTATATCTTAATATATACTAGTATATTAAAGCTGAAGAGTCTATTCTCAAGAACTACTGGTTCGAATTGAAAAAATATTTTTGTGTTGGATAGTCCATTTGTCGAGGAAGGCTTTAAGCTATAGTATAACACTATGTGTGCGGAAACCGAGGTTCACGCGGAAGGAGTGGCGGGCGACTTCTAGTTATGTATTTATATTTGATTTGAAGGGATACTTACAAACTCCTTAAATCATTCTCTAATTGCAAATTCTGATAATGTTACTATTTAATCCTAATTTTCATATCATCAGATCTGAGTTAGCCGTTATGTATAACTTAAGAACTTTTAAGACTTAATGTTTCAACTCAAACAGAAACGACATAGGTAAAACAAAGTACCTAGTAATGCTAAGAATCTTTAGATTGCGTGTTGCATGCATTGCAGTAACAATTAATAAAAAAATAATACAATTAACTCATAAAAAATCCAATCATTTTGATCCAACAAACTGTAATTGAATTATATTTCCCTGAAAACCCTAGACAGCATCCGAATGGAATGTTGTTAAAATACGAGTTTATCCATCTCCAGAGGGAACCGAAATCACTCAACCGCTTTATCAGTATGTAAATATATTTAATTTTACTGACTGTCTTACATTAATCGGTTGACAGGAATAGGGTAATCAAGTTCCTGATTTATAAATTATATTATATAGAGCTGTTTATACCGTTGATTTCTTTTCACCGGAACTTGAAGACTATACACAATGTAGATATAATTGGAAAACATTGGGAGTAATATTATGTCAACATTCAGCATGCGGATAAAAAACGACGTTTCAGAATCAAAATAAGCACACAAAGTGGAAAAAAGAGAATCGAGTGTATCCAAAACCCCCTTAATTTTCGAGAAAACTACAAGTGCAAACCATCACTACTTTCCAAATGTTAGTATTTCAATCAAAAGTCAAAGCGTTTATTTTAACCTGATTTACACTAAATGTTGTGGACGAGGGAAACACAGGAAGAGTTTTTCCAGAGATTTATTAGACTTTTTTGTAGACTTTTTTGCAGAGTATTTTCTTCTTGATTTTCTTGATTTTCTTCTTGTTGTTCTTCTAATTATCTTCTGGAGCTGGTCGCCACAAGGAATGCTTTTCTGGCTGACCCGGATAGCTTAGCTACCCCAAGGCGTTACCTTATAGAGAGCCGCGCAGGGCCCTTACAAATTAACTTAATTTACTTACAATTTTCACTATGATAAACTAAGTTTTCACATATTTTCCATACTATTTATCAAGCGAACCTATATGTGTTATACATCGTTAGAAAGGTCTTATTTTACACTTTCTGAAACACTAATTTCTATATAGATCTACATTATAAATTCAAACATAATTTAAGAAACAAAACAAAAATACAACGAAATTTAACAATTTTGCAATTTGCATATCCTATATCTTTGTCCTATTCTAACTTGATATATTAATTTAAGTTCGGTTTATTAGCCTATACTTATATCTAACTAACAAACATAAAATTAACAATATTCCAAACAGTTAACATGAAAAAATAGCGATCTTACTTAAGTACACAAAAAAACTGATCAAAACATTAACGCTATCTTACGTAAATAATAAGTTCAAAGAAAAAATACAAAGAAAGATCCGTTATTCTTAACATAAACAATAATTTCAAATGAAAGAATACAAACTAAGTCCGCTGTCTTTAACATTCTCCCCCCGGCGCAATCTCGATGCAGCCTCTCAGGTTGACAGCGGCAGTCTCTCGTTCTCTGGATCGGTCTTCTTCCTTTCAGCTATCTCCAACACAGCCAGTCTTGACGTCGGTCTTCGGAATACTCCACTCGTAGTCCGCACGTCTGCGCTGCGCACGTGTCCGTCGGGGCCTGGGTAGACGCGCTCCACGACGCCTCGAGGCCAGGTGTTGCGCGGCAGCGAGGAGTCCACCACGATGACGAGGTCTCCCACCGCGAGTGTTCGTGGATCTCGAGGAGTTCCGCGTCGGGGTACCAGCGTCGGGAGGTACTCGTGTATCCAACGTCGCCAGAATTCGTCCGCCAGGGCGTGGGCAGCACGCCAAGTTCGACGGTCCGCGTGTTCACAGGTTCCAGTAGTGGGCAGGCCGGTCGATGACCCGATCAGGAAGTGGTTCGGGGTCAAAGCTTCAGGATCTTCTTTCTCGACCGAGACATGGGTAAGCGGTCGAGCGTTCACGGAGTATTCAGCTTCAGCCAGCAGCGTCTGCAGCACCTCTTCTTTTGGAGATTTCTCGTTCAATGTTGCTTGCAGCGCGGTCTTCACTGATCTGACCATTCTTTCCCAGGCTCCTCCTTGGTTCGGAGCTCCAGGAGGTATGTACTTCCACTTCATTCGGTGTTGCAGTCCGAGTTGTTTCAGTTCCGGAGCCCACTCCTTTATTGCTCGTTGAAGTTCGACGCTCGCTCCCCTGAAGTTCGTGCCGTTGTCGGAGTATATGACGGCCGGCCATCCTCTTCGTGCTGCCATTCTTCTGATCGCCATTAGTGCAGAGTCCGTCGAGAGAGAAGCTGCTAGTTCGAGGTGAATAGCTCTCGTAGTCAGGCACGTGAATAGGGCTCCCCATCTCTTCTCGTGTCGGCGTCCGATGGTGACTGTCATAGGCCCGAAGTAGTCCAGTCCGCAGTAGGAAAATGGGCGCTGGAACGCTCCCAGCCGTTCTGGAGGTAGGTCTCCCATGGGTGGTGTTCGAGGATGTGCTCTTCGGAGTCGACAGAAGGGACAGTCCTTGGCGATGGCTCGTACGGTTGGTCGTATCTTCAATATCCAATATCGCTGCTTCAAGTCGTTCACCACTCTCTCCCGGCTGCCATGTCCTGCCTTCTTGTGTTCGTTTGCCACCAGAAGTCTTGTGAACGGGTGTCTTCCGTCCAGAATGACTGGCATCTTGGTTTCCGCTGGGACGTGTGCAGCTCCAATTCTTCCTTTAATCTTGAGCAGGTCATTTTCATACATGGGGTCGAGCTTGTGGAGTGGACTCGATCTGGGAATCATCTTTCCTTTCTTCAATAGTTCGATTTCAGCTGGAAACGTTTCGACTTGTGACCTTCGTTGCCACAGTTTCTCAGCCTTTTGAAGATGCTCGACGTCCAGCTTCGCTTTCTTGTTCTTGAGTTTCTCGATGAAGAGCAGGACTAGTGCAGTGGTTCTTATCAGTCGCTCGTAGTTCGAGAAGCGAGTGATATCTGGTAAGTCACTGAGTTCGTTGTCAGGTTCTGAAGCGTGGAGGACGATCTGTTCTTGTTCTTGATCTTCGTAGTCCAGCAGGTTCTGAGGCCACTCGTTCATGGGCTTCTTCAGGAATTCTGGACCGGTGTACCATGTGTCATCGGCGTTCTGGGGGACGTAGCCTGATCGGGTGGCTAGGTCCGCCACGTTCTGGTGCGTTGGTACCCATCTCCATTGGTGAACAGAACTTAGTTCGGCAATCTCTCCCAGCCGGTGCGCTACGTAGGGTGAGTAGCGTCGACTGTTGTTGCGAATCCAATGGAGAACCACTTGAGCGTCAGTCCCCAAGATGATTGAGTCGGCGTTCCATCGATGTTCTTTCACGACGTTGTCTGCTAATCTGGCACCGATCAATGCTGCTTGTAGCTCCAGTCGCGGGATCGTCTGTGTCTTGAGTGGCGCGACTTTGGCTTTAGCTGCGGCCAAGGCGGTCTTCACTGTTCCGTCTTCTTGTTCCAGCCTCCAATAGGCCGCGGCACAGTAGGCGCTCTCGCTTGCGTCGCAGAAGACGTGCAGCTGACGATTGATGACTGGCCTCCCCCCGTTGTAGCTCCGCGGCAGTTTCGATGTGGCTGATATGTTTGAGATCTTTCAGCCATTGAGCGAAGGTTTCAGCGCTAGGTGAGGGAATTTGCTCGTCCCAGTCGATCTTCTGTCGCCATAGCTTCTGTAGTTCAATTTTCGCCGTGATCGTGTAGCAGCTGAGTAGTCCCAATGGATCGTATATGCTCATCACTGTACTGAGTGCTTCTCTCTTCGTTGGTGGTCGCAGTAGCTGTCTGACTTCGTCGCTGACCCTCTTCATTGAAGTGTTGAACTTCAGCACGTCGTCGGCGGCGTCCCAGAGCATGCCCAATGTCTTTTCACAGAGCTCATCCTTGGTGATGGGTTGCTCCGTCATTTTTGTCTGCAGTTGTTCGGGTATCTCCCGCAGGACTTTTCTGTTGTTGCAGTTCCAGCTTCTTAGTTGAAATCCAGCTTGTCGATGGACGAAGTCCACTTCGCGGATGGTTTGGTGGGCGATCTCTTCACTCGGGTAACTGTCGACATAGTCATCTACGTAGTGCGCTTCAGTGATGGCTCGTAGGGCTCTCGGATGCGTTTCAGCGAAGTCTTGCGCGTTCTGGTTCCTCACGCTGTGCGCCAAGAATGGTGAACTTGATGCTCCAAATATCATCGACGTCATCTTGTATTGTGTGGGTCGCTTCGTTTTGTCGTCTCTCCATAGGAACATCTGAGCAGGTTGATCTTCTTTCTTTATCTTCACTTGTAGGAACATTTCTTGTATGTCAGCTGTCACGGCGATTCTCTCTTCTCTGAACCTGAACAGTATTGCCATGAGGGAGAGCAATAAGTCAGGTCCTTCCAGGAGGAAGTCGTTAAGACACACACCTTGTGTCTTAGCTGCGGCGTCGAATACCAGCCTTAACTTCCCCGGTTTGTTGATGTTCTTCACTGGGAAGTGAGGTAGGTACCAGGTTTTACTGCTGCCAGCTTCAGAACCGTCGCACTTCTCGGCGTATCCCTTTTGTAGAAGGTTGTTGATTTGTTGCTGATACTGTTCCTTTTCGCTCGGAGACTTGTCAAGTTTTCGCTCTAAGTTCGTAAGTCTTCTGAGTGCGTTGTTGTAGCTCAGAGGTAACTTGATTTCGTCTGTCTTCCATGGAAGTCCCACTTCATAATGACCATCTTCCCTTCTTTTCGCTGTGTTCTTGAAGATGGTGACTGCTCTCTGATCTTGCTCGTTGATCTTGGTTTCCAATGAAATCCCTATGGCGTCGATCTCGAAGTGTCTCTTGACTGCCTCTTGTAGGCCTTCTTCGCAAGGTCTGATATCGCAGATATGAAGCACGTTCTCTTGGTCTTGTTTTATAATTTTCTTGGGAATGCTGCCATGAATAACCCAGCCGAGTTGAGTTCGTGAGGCGGCGGGTTGGTTCTTCTTTCCCAATCTTAATTCTCTGGACACGATCAGTTGCCAGTTGTCGCTGCCAATCAGAATCTTGGGTTGCTTCTGATCGTAGCACAGTTCTTCAGGTTTCAGGTCTTTGAGGTGATCCAACTGCAGTAGTTGCGCTGCTATGGACTGGGTCGGTAGGTTCATGTCACCGATGGTCCTTGCAGCTATGACGTGTTGACGTCCTTGTTGACCTCGAATGTTGATCTTGACCAGGCGGCTGTGGGTGTCACGTCGTTCAGCGTTGATCCCGTGCATGTTCAATGTTCTATAGGGGCCTTCTGCTCCTATCTGTCTTGCCACCTTGTCGTCCAATAAAGTGACTGTTGATCCTTCATCGAAGAGTGCGTAGGTCTTGACTTCTCCCTTGGGCCCAGTGAGTGTGACGGGGCAGATCTTCAACTTGACTTCTCGATTGCAGGTAGTTAAGGTGGTTGCTACTGTTTCTTCTGCTTCTGTAGAAGTAGCAGTGGCTGATGCTGTTGACTCGTCGTGAAGCAAGTTGTGATGAGGTCTTCTGCATCCGTTGACTCCGCATGGCTTTGCTCTACAGTTGATTCTTCGATGTCTGTTGGCCAGGCATTTGAAGCAGATCCTGGCATTCTTCGCGATGTTCCAGCGTTCTTGGATCTTCTCTTCAAGGTAGCGAGGGCACTTGGAGAGTGTGTGCTCCTGTTCGCATATAGGGCATCTGAAGCTGTTGTAGTTCTGTGTTCTGGATGTGACAGCTTCGTTCTTCTCTTCCGAGACGGCAAAGACGGCCTTTCTGGTCTTGACTTCGAATGGTCTTCCTTGAGGTCGTTGGGGTTCCTTTTTAATGTTCAGATTTGCGCAGAACCCATGACGTAGTGCTCGATCAGCTTCCCTCATCAGGAATT
Source organism: Nomophila noctuella (assembly GCA_958496325.1). Lineage (NCBI taxonomy): Eukaryota > Metazoa > Arthropoda > Insecta > Lepidoptera > Crambidae > Nomophila > Nomophila noctuella. The sequence continues at coordinate 5,581,820 of OY292498.1, forward strand.
GGGACAGGAGAACGATCTCCGGTTCTTCGCCGGCTCCCGTCGCAATTTCAGCGAAGTCGTACCATCTTGATCTCTGATGTGGGCTGAGCTTCTCAAGGATCTCTCTGGTCAGCAGAGGGTTGTGGAGGTACCCCTGCTTGATCCTCTTCAACACGGCGACTGTATTCTGAACCTTTACTGCGAAGGTGTTCAACTCGTTCGGTGCTCCCCCCAGTCTAGGAAGCCTCTTCAGATCTTCTAAAGCTCGATCGATGATGAGTTCCGGTCGACCGAAGCATTGTTCTAGGGTTTTCATGATTTGACTCGGCGATGTTGCTGAAGTGAGCAGAGGCGCCACAGCTTCTTTAGCTTCTCCTCGTAGACAGTGCCTTAATCTTGCCAAGTTCTCGATCGGTGAGAAGTCGAAGACTGCCGTTGTTTCTTCCATTGCGGCTTTGAATTGAAGCCACTCGGTCGGTGATCCGGAGAAAATCGGTAAGTCTGCTGCTTGGCGGGGCGGCGGGCGTCTGTTCATCATCTTCTGTATGGCGTCTGCTAATTGTTCTGCTCCTCGGCTGTGTAGTCTGGCTTGTTCTCTTCGTGGTTCCTCCCACCCGGTCCTTGTTCGACGGGTGTTGGCCTGTTCAGGCCTTGGTGTGGCTGCGGCAGTAGGTGGGGGGGGCGGTATGGGGTCAGGGACCCCCCCCTGAAGAACCTCGGTGCCAACCGTGGTGTTTTGTAGCCACGATGTCACCCGTTGCTTCAACTGCTCAGGGGGCTCTTCATCCTCTTCATCGCTGCCGTCATCCTCGATGGCAGCTACATCAGCAGCAAGCTTCTTCTTCACTAGTTCCGCTTGAATCTGCAGTTCTTGTTTTCGTATGAAGGCCAGTTCCTTTTCAGCTTCATACTGCATGCGAGCGATGGCGCTCGCGGTAGATCGGCGCGAGCCTGCTCGTCTTCGTGTGCTGGGTGTTGGTTCGGGCGACTGCGCGCGCCCCAGCAGCGCGGTTGTGCCAGGCGGGCGATTCGTCGTGGTGCCCCCCAACCCCCTCTCGATCCGGGGCGCGGGGTGCGAGGTGATCGTCGAGAGTTCCGGTCCGCCGCTCTCCGTAGGCACCGCTAACTCAGCCCGGTCACACGTCTCGACATCAGAGGGGCCCCCCCCGATCGGGGGTGCGGGGGGGCCAGACGTGGACGGCGAGCGCGGTGCGTCGAGGAAGACTCGACGGCCTCTCTTCTGCGCCGGCTTGACTCCTTGTGACGACCATCTTGCTGTCTTCAGTTCTTCTCATCCGGCTCGAAGGACCACTCTTGTTGTGGACGAGGGAAACACAGGAAGAGTTTTTCCAGAGATTTATTAGACTTTTTTGTAGACTTTTTTGCAGAGTATTTTCTTCTTGATTTTCTTGATTTTCTTCTTGTTGTTCTTCTAATTATCTTCTGGAGCTGGTCGCCACAAGGAATGCTTTTCTGGCTGACCCGGATAGCTTAGCTACCCCAAGGCGTTACCTTATAGAGAGCCGCGCAGGGCCCTTACAAATTAACTTAATTTACTTACAATTTTCACTATGATAAACTAAGTTTTCACATATTTTCCATACTATTTATCAAGCGAACCTATATGTGTTATACATCGTTAGAAAGGTCTTATTTTACACTTTCTGAAACACTAATTTCTATATAGATCTACATTATAAATTCAAACATAATTTAAGAAACAAAACAAAAATACAACGAAATTTAACAATTTTGCAATTTGCATATCCTATATCTTTGTCCTATTCTAACTTGATATATTAATTTAAGTTCGGTTTATTAGCCTATACTTATATCTAACTAACAAACATAAAATTAACAATATTCCAAACAGTTAACATGAAAAAATAGCGATCTTACTTAAGTACACAAAAAAACTGATCAAAACATTAACGCTATCTTACGTAAATAATAAGTTCAAAGAAAAAATACAAAGAAAGATCCGTTATTCTTAACATAAACAATAATTTCAAATGAAAGAATACAAACTAAGTCCGCTGTCTTTAACACTAAAATTCTTTAGCACGTCAAATATTTTTTTACCCTACCAGCTATGGTATTAACATCTCTATACAAGTCTCCCAAGAACAAGTTGCACCCATAAAGAATGTTCCACTCCGTGATAGTAAAGCGCTCGATCCGGTTCTCACTTCATTCTCACGCGATCCACTACCACTTGATCAGCTCGCAATATTTAATCAACTACTAAATTAAGTAAAAGTGCACTATACATAATATTACAAGCGTCCTTAATAGAAGCGTCTAGTTGAAGTTGTATTGCCATCAGAAAGGTTTATCCTAAAGCGCAGTATACACTGAGTTCGAGATGCCGACTCAGCCTGCCGATATAAGTCGGCGACCAACCTGTAAGAAAATAAACATGTCGGCAACCTCAAGTCATTTTTGTTACTTTTCCGACTTAGAATTCGCCAACTAGCCTACCGATAAAGTGTTGCCGACAGAAGTCGGCAGCCTTCAGACTCAGTGTGTATTGCCCTTAACGGTAGCGTCTAGATTAGTTGAAGTAGTATTTCCATCAGAAAGCTATATCCTCAGAGTGCTTTTAAGACGATTACGGATATAGTTAGAACGGAATGCACTGGAGTACTAGTTTCCGTACACAGTTATGGTTTAAAATTAAAACCGTGTTGTATATGTCGCATGAAATTATGACTTTCTCGTATTTTTCCAATCGAAATCCGTTAATAAACGGGATTGGGGCTTATTTTATACTAGTTTTTCCCCGGGGCTTTGCCGCGTTATCTAGATTCCCGTTTTATCCCGTGGCAACATTTAAAGTATCCTATCACCTAAGTCAAACACCCAAACAAACAATCAAACTATCACTTCTGATAGGTATAAGTATTATTTAAAAAGAAATGTTCCACCCAGCTATGATGAGTAAGCAAAGGGCTGTAGGTGCATGGACCTTAACTAGAAACCCGCCCCGGCTTCGCGCGTGCACAATCCTGGTGGAAGTAAACAAAAGATTGAAACACATAAACGTTCCTTTTCATTCACTCTACCTGATAAAAGAACCGCATGAATAGTGATTTTTTTGTAAATATTTCATGACGCATGTCAACAACATATAAAAAACAACATAACATTAGATTTTAAAAGCCATTTTTAACGTCGTGGCGCCAAAGATGTAATAAAAAGTATCAAGAATTAGATCCATTAGATCGAATTCTTGATACTTTTTACGACTTTCAAAGTGTTAATTGCAATTAGTGGAATTAGGACGACGTATGAATTTGAAATTCCGGTCAGAGCGAATTCCAGTAGCTATATTTAAACTTTGATCAATATACTCATAAATATGTACTTAACTGCACTACTCGTGTTTATTAGGTACAACATTATTTTAATGATTTCTTTTAATAAAAATAAAAATAGTATGATTTTTAGCCGCAAATTTTCTTCAAGTAAGTAAACTTATAGGTGCGACAAAACTAAGTGATGGTTAAGTTTTTCAAATCCTATAAAATACTTCGTGCGATAGTAAATTGATACATCTCATCCCTAGACGTGTGAGACGAAGTTCCTGGATTAAGTTGGCAAAAGGACGGGACACCTTTTCTCAAACTTATTCAGTAATTCATTCTTAAACTTTTTTTAACATTATATTAAAAGTGTTATAGTTTTTGTTTAAATAAGAAAAATATGAACGTACTTTCCCATAAAAGAATGCTACAATTGTTGCAGGCGTATAAATAAAGTTTAATATTTGTGTTCACATTCTGGTGGGGTATTCCACGAAGCGCGATAATTTTGAGCTGCACCCATTTGTCAAAGTTTTGAAATCTTTTTTCATACATTATGAAGGTTATTTGAAACGGCCCAGGCTTAATCAAAATGTGTAGTATACACACACAGTTTAGAAAAGCCATATACATATAAAGCAGTCACTCATTAATATGGGGGCGATAATAAACATTGCCAGGGCAATTTATTAAAACTGAAACTAGGCAGAAATCGAAATCTTTTGTATACACACACAGTTCAGGAAACAAAATGCATAATAACAATCTATGAAATGCAGTCTCTCATTCGAATGGCGGCGATGAAAACTTTAGCCCTCAAGGAGACAAAAATGGGGGAACTTTAGAACCAACGAGTATACCTACTAGACCTACACTACCCGGGGCAGGAAGAGAACCCGACACCTCAGTTAATGGCGCGCGTATTAACTCTCGGGCGACGGGATACAGTTGCAACAGGAATCCGTCCGATGCACATGCGGGCAGCGCGAATATAGCCGGTGCATTCTGTGTGCATTCCTGTCGGCGATGAATAAGGAATAGTTGTATTTTAGCAAAGATTTCTCTCTCAATCAGACTGATCAATAAAGCGTGGCAAGGATCATAGCCGTAACGTACCCTGGGCTCCGAGGCAATGATAGAGAATGTAAAGGAGAGAGGCGCTAGAATGATGATGATAATTATTTCAAATAAAAAATGAACATTTCCTGTGCTGCTGCGCCCCCACGGGGACACTCCAATAAATAGTTAAACGTCGTAAGACAAAAATTTGCATTACTTATACCTAGTTATTAAAACTCTTTTTTTTTAATCATTGCTATGATTACCTGCATATTGCAATAATGTTACTGGTAGTTTTTTTTTGTGACCGTATATTTAAATACACATGTGTAATTTACCTTTGATTAATCTAATACTAACAAAATAAAGTCGAAGAACTTTATTTTGTTAGTTAGGTTCAGTTTGTTTGTACGTGCTTTTTGTGTTACATAGTCCATTTGTCAAGGAAGGCTTTAAGCTATACTACAACACTATGTGTGCAGAAACCGAAATTCACGTGGACGAAGTCGCGGTCGACCGCTTGTTGATAATAATGTGCGTAAGATGCTTTAGTCAAAGTCTCACTGATGTCGGATTTTCTTCCTACGATTTGAGCGCTCATAAATCCTTACGATATTCGAAAAGCTTAATCCAACAAGATTCATGTGAAAATAGCCGGTTTATTCATTACAAAAAAATACACATAAGCATAACTTTATGCGTTCTTTATTGAATTGTCGGAAACTGAAGAGAACTGACATTTCCTATCTGTGCAACTTTTCTATCTACACTTCCAAATTACTAAATTAAAAAAACTACTTACATAAAATACCCAAGTATAATTTAATTACAACTATAAATATTTTTATTACAACTAATCTGATATGCATTTAACGGGGTTCTAAAAGCCCGGCTATCTAAGTTCCAATTATCTAATTAATATTAATTGACTAAACATCTAGACTTCAACTATCAACCTTGTAAAACAAGTTAAAAATGAATTATGCAATGCAACATAAAGTTTATCCCGTAGGTTTACAAATATGTATCATTATGTAATGAAGTTAATAAACTAAATTACTAAGTTAGTTACTCATGGCAGGATGCCATTTGACGAAGCCGGATAAGCGACATATTAATATTTTAATAGTGGCTGTAAAAAATCTCGCATTTCCCTTAAGACTGGGCAAGAATGTTACATTTATATCTGAAGTATAACTTGCGACAAGCAATGAATGTCAAAGCTAATACGAGGGCTGCCTTTTAAGTTTTGTCGTTTGAAGAAAAAAACAAAACTACAACCTTTTTGTCGTTGTTATTATTTTAAGGAGTATTTATTTCGTAGATTATTGCAGTTTTTCATTTGCTCGAATTAGTTTTTTAAGTATTAATTTCACTCCAAAGTGAGGATGTATAATTAGGCTAACTTGAAGCATCAACTGCTTCTTCACCGGACTAAAATATTTGAACACAAAGTTATTTTTTTAATTTTAGGTATTGTAAAGGATTCTTTAGGGTTTAGGTCAGGTCTGTACCAGGTTAAGTCAATTTATTTAATGTTTTCATTCTTCAATTGCTGAATCGTATGTCGAACGCTGTGTTAGCTCGCATTGTCATAGTGTTAGATGACGCGTCGCTCAGAGTGAGATTTCCTAAGTTCGAAGATGACTTCTGGTGTACAAACTGTTGTATACTATTCTTTATTAACCGTTCTACGAACACCAAGTTCAATCGTCGCAACATGGCGTGTTTTATATGACGATCGCGGCCACCGTCTCCTTTGAAATGCTTCGAGAGCGAACAACTTCGGTAAGCTTCGCCTTGTTTTGAAAGATAAATTTTCTTAAATGTTGTTTGGAATCAGGATTGTAAGCATAGACCAAAGATTCTTCATCATCTGATGATATCGTAGACGAGATTTGACTCTCCCCAATCTAACCTTGGAAGAATTTTCTTACACCATTTGACGCGCGCGACCCACCTTTTGATCGTGGGAAAGCAAATGGGAGATCAAACGGGAAACTAGCATTCTCACACCAAACTCTTAATAAAAATTTTATGAATGGTTTTCCCTGAGATGCCTAATAAAGCCTCTTTCGCTCGATATGTTACATGACGATCTTTGAAAATTATTTGTCTCACAGCAACGATCTTAACTTCAGTGAAGGCAAATTTTGGACGTTCTTCACGAGATTAGTCACTGCGACTAGAGTTTCTACGCTGGAATTCTAAATACCTGTTTTTGATAGTCTGCAGACATGGAGCTTCCTTGTGGCTGTATACCACAAGGAAGCTCCATACCTGTTTTTGATAGTCTGCAGACATGGAGCTTCCTTGTGGTATACAGATCATAGTACTTCAAAACACTAAAGTAGTGTCAGGTCACTTCGAAAGTTGTAGAAAATTATTGCACAGGTATTTTCCTTAGTAAGAAGCATTCTTGGACGCGACCTGCGAGGTTAAGAACGATATTGCGACTAAAGAAAAGCATTAATCCTTACACTTTTCATTGTTTTCACGTTCTTAAATAATGCAATTTTGAATATTCAACAGTTCGAAATTCAAAATTGGCGGGAAATATTTAAACGACAGAACTTAAAAGGCAGCCTTTGTAGCATATTATACTTTTTTTAATAATGAATATAATAATTACTAGCCTGTAATTTGTTGCAATGTGCAAAGTAATAAAAGCCTCCATCGTTTAGCTGGTTTAGCCATTTATACATAGTAACCAATTAATGATAGGTCTTAACTTAATTACTTACCTATAAAACGGATTGCTGACCAAAAATAAACAAAGTGAAACAGTATTTTTGTTAATAATAAAAACAATGTAAAAAAGTAATTCCAATATTTGTCTCCAGGGGAATTCGAACCCGCTACCACTAAACCATGTGGCCTGTCTCATTGTTCCTTACCATGCCGCGATATTCCTGAGAAGCGACACTTAGTAAGCAAGCTTTGGTTAAACTGATCAATGAAGCCAAATAGTCTTCTTCCTAGTGTTTATCCCGTTTCTGTGGGGGGTCTGCTTTGGACATGATCCAGGATTTCGCAAGTCTGGTTATTACACTGAAGCGACTGCCATCAGACCTTCGTAAACCATAGAGTGAAACCAGACAGATTGGATCGTGGTAACACATTCAGAAATAGATCAATACTAGCGGCCGCCCGCGACTTCGTTCACGTGGATTTTGGTTTATCCCGTGGGAGCATTTTAATCGAGATAAAAAGTACCCTATCGCCTAAGTCAGCCCATCTTATCCTGCCTGTATACCAAATCATCAAATTCGTTGAGTAGTTTCAGCCTGATTGACGGACAAAATAAAGCTGAAGTGTTTGTTTGTTGGAACGCGCTAATCTCAGGAACTACTGGTCCGAATTGTATTTTTTTTTTGTCTTGGAAAGTAGATTTGACGAGAGCTATTGGAAATCGAAATCCACGCAGACGAAGTCGCGGGCGGCCGCTATTTTATAATATTAGTATGATAAGATTTAAGTAGGGGTCTACCCTCACTTGTTGTCCCACGCAGGCAACAGCCGAATGAAGGTGGAATAACCTGTTACAGTGCACGTGGCCGGCAGCAAACACGTAACACTTGTGCAAATCCAGGGTTGAACGGGGAACGGGTGATCGACCTATCAATTAGTGAAGTACTACTCTATGTAGACGCCTCGATGGTCTAGTGGGTTAAGTACCGGGCCTTGGTCTCGAGGTCCGGGGTTCGATTCCCGGGTCGGGCAAACTTTGTGTTGATTTTTCTAAACACAGCCCGGATTGATTTTCCTAATCACAAGATCACCAATCCGCATTTGGCAAGCGTGGTGATTAAGCCAAAACCCATCTTTGTAACGAAAACATGATTTTAAATGATGGAGGCCTTTGCCCTGTAGTGGGACATTAATAGGCTGATACTTTACTCTATGTTAACAATAATACTGAGCTCTTATGAATGATATAATATGTATGTAGGAATCAGAAGAAGAAAATGATGCCCTAGTTTTTAACTCAAGGCTCAGCAAAATTATAACTTTCCGTCACAATCCACAGCAAGGTATCAAAGACAGTTGGTGGTTAGTAGTGACAAAATGAACAAGTTTTGACCGATGAATCAAATCAACAGTAAAATAACATAATTTATGCAAAATATATTTAGTACACTAACTGCACTAGCCCAAATAAACTTCTTAATTCTGCCTTCCTCGACAAATGCGACAATCCAACACAAAAATATTTTGTTAATTCAAACCGACAGCATTTCTTCTATTTATAGATGAAAAGACTTAATCCACCATAGAACGAGCATTATTAATCACTAACTCTACAAACAACGAGTAATAAAAGTCAACTTACCTCTTTTTGTTTACAACTTCATTCACCATTTAAACGCACTTTACAATCACTGTACCTACTAAAAAACAATAACAGCAGAACGCATTAAGTTTTTAAAGGCCTATTTTAAACGAACAAATACAATCAAGTTTACCTAAAATTTAAAAAGAGAATTAATCTTTTCATTCACATTAAACTTTATAATACAACAAAACTTAAAACTGCATTATTTGCATTCCTTTCATGTATTTTTTTTTAATTCGTAACCAACAAAGTTTTGTTTAAAAAGTACATTTAATTGTTAGAAAAATAATGCCCAACAATATATAAATAAAGAAAATTTTACAACTTTAACAATCAACATGAAACAATTTCAATCATAATTGGATAACTAAGGTCTTCAACTAACTCAATGTACAGTCAAAATGCAGTTTCCACTTATGGCTAAGTCATAAATAATTTCGACACCGTCAACTTTAATTCACTCGTTTAAACTATAAAAACTACGTTCGTAAAACATTATTTGAGCACGACCGCGCGCGAAGCCATCGCGGCATAACTCTATACTGAAAAGGGCTCAATCCAAGTCTACACTCTATATTCTACGGAGTTAAAGTCCCTCTAAAGATAGTGTTACACTTAAGATACACCCAGAGTGGTTTTTAATGACGATTTTATTGAAACCACGTTACTTACCAACGTTTAATTTATGGATTTATTTCATTCCGAGTGTTTTTCTCGTCAAAACTGACGGAAATGTTATTACAATAAATTCTAACCGCTGTAGTGTTTATTGTGACAGTTTAATAACTGTTCGAATGGTCACTAAAACACTGTATCCGATGTTTATTGTTTGTTATAACAATCTATTTTCCATTAAGCATCTTATTTTATTCAAGCTCTCGTTAATATTTGCATCTCACACAAACACAGCCTATCGACTCGCAATCAAGAAGAGTTTCATACGACACCGTTACAAATTAACACAACATATATTTTTTTAATCTCAGGACTTATTTGAACCATTTGGTGTAGGTAGAATTTACTTAACCGCAAATAAAGAAAATAAGGTATTAATAGAAGGAAATTAGATATTTAGAGCAAACTTACAACAGGAGTCAAACAAATCGGTTAAATACTTAGGTTGCCTTTTTTTAATGGCCTGCTAATTTATAACTATGGTTCAATCTATTCCTTCGACATATATGTAAGTGCTCTTAATCTTAAAACGATCAGTCTTCAAAGCTCAATCAAAATTAATTAATTACAGGACTATTCATTACAAGACATTACAAGGTAGATAATCACTTAACCATTTCATCGAAGCGGCACCAATTTAATGCGAGTGGAAGCATCCTCATTTAATTCAAATCATAATCATAAAGCAAGTAACAGAAGTTAGTGATGTTTCTTTTATGTAATCTGTGGTGATGTGTAGAATACACGTTCGAAACCTCTTCGAACCGGAATCAATCAATTGTCTCCTCACTTATTAGCATACTAGCATGCAACAAAATACCAAGCAGGTAACAAACTAAAAATGAAAATTAATAATTAGTTTTTTTTTATGTCAGAGGCGGCAATCGAGCTAGCTGTTCGCCTGATGGAAAGCAATCACTGCCGTCCACGACACCAGAGGGATCGACAATGCGTTGCCGGCCTTTAAGACCCTCCCCGACTGAGCGCTGGCGACCTTACTCATCAGCAGAAACATAGTACAACAGTTACGATGTGATATTTCACTGTGGTCTTCTGTAATGTGGAAGATATTCTTCCTCAGACGAGTGGCTCAATCGAGTCATAATTCCACAAACCTCTACTACCTCTCTAAGTAATTTTCGTTCAAACATTTTTTTCACTCTCCCACCTAATCACTAAACCCATCCCTACAATGACTCGCTACCATTAATACTAAGTTTGCGCAGTAGTTAATATCTTAATAAGAAAGCAATAGAGATTACAGACTATCGGTACGGGGGCTGGTATAATGACCACTATGTGTGGTCCAGAAGGGATGCGCAGATGTCGATTGGAGATATCGATGAAACTAGTTGGCGAGCTTCGAGCGGGGCGTATGTTACAGATGTTAGTTGTACGAATGTACGTTTTCGTCTCCAGTGTAATAAGTTAACATTTTAGTTAAGCAAACGAATGTTTTAAGTAGGAGCTTTAAAAATTTCGCTGGATTTATAACATAGGAACACAGTCCTATCAAACTCGAAAAGCCAACTTAATTGCTGTTTTCATCAACAAATAAAAATGTGCTAAAAAGTTTATCTACTTTTCAAATTAGCACATTTTAGTTTTCTGAAAATTAAAAATGAGGAGTTTTCTATTTCATTATTACTTGACAACACAACTTCTGACTCTGGAAACATTGAGCTTTATCACTTTACAGGAATTAGACGTTCAGCATTGATATCCAGCCATATGGCCATATTCTAAATATTTTTTCCCAAATTGCTAAGACCCCTGAACTAATAAAGTAGCCATTAGTTATCGATAAAAGGACGTCACTAGCCGAACCTAGGTATGTATTTAGCTCATCATTGTTTACCGTGTTAGTAAGTGGTTAATTTATGAACCCACATATCCTGGAGTCCCGTCTCTATAATTGTTATTCGTGACCTAAACCACGTTCTAGATAGGTAATTATGTTGCCAGCCAACGATACTATTTCTTATTTTTAAATGGGACTTGGATAAATGTACGCTGGAACATTTAATCACAAATGAAGTAAGAAAACTAAATAAATATCCTTGGACCATATTTCGTATAAAGGTTCAGATGAAAACTAAATTAAGCATAATTAGCCTGAAAAATGTTGACCGCTTTTTGTAAACTGTTGTTTAGCGTTCGGATTTTAAAACCGTGTATTATTTTTTTTTATTATAGGGAGGCAAACGAACAAAAGAGTCACCTGATGATAAGTGTTCAACGTAGCCCATGGACATCAACAACCGCTCAATGGTCGAAGATGCGTTGCCCGCCTTTAAGACCCCTTACCCTCACGAACTGAGCTCCGGCAATCTTACTCTGACGATCGTCCAACCTCGCAAGATTTCTGTGTTATAACAGTGCACTCGCACAGGTGCACTTCATCACTTACTATGTATCATAATCCGTTACTCATAATTCTGTAATCAACAGAACAAAGACCATACTGTTTTCCTATCCATTTGTTCCCACCAGGTACAAATAATTCCCACCAACAGACTTCCTGTATAGAATTTCTAGGTACCATAAAGCTAGCTTGATGATCGCTGGACGACCCGTAGCGAATGAGTAAGTACAACAATCCTAAGGGAACACAACGGTTTGACGGGTAAATTCTGCGGCCATTTTTAAATTGCCCGGTTATGGCGATGATTGCTTGATCGCGCAATTTGGATCGTAAATTAAGACATCGAACCTCCTTTTTGTGTTTGAAATCAGTGTTTTCATATTCGTTACAGACAACAGGCCACCTTGAAGATTCTAATGATATGTTTTGGTACCAGAATAATCTAGTAGCCAAATGGCAAAAACGGAACCCTTATAGTTTCGTCATGTCTGTCTGTCTGTCTGTCTGTCTGTCTGTCTGTCTGTCCTGGCTCGTTCTCCGCCGTTTCTGAACCGATTGCCTCGAAAATTGGTGGAGAGATGCATAGTGATAATTCAAGAATTGGTTTTTAAAATAATCAAAAAAAAAATATTTTTTACCCCCCCTCCCATACATCGAAAAGTAAATTCGAAAAAAAAAATTAGACTTACCCCATCGTGTGGGGTATCGTTATAAAGGTATTTTTAAATACAATAAAACTTGCCTTGAAACCATGTGGATCAAACACCCCAGTCTCGAGATATAATAATACAAAGTTAAAATTAGAGCGTCCCCCCCCCCTTAACTTTTAAAATATTATTACAATAATTCTGAAAAAAATGTCCTGTATACCTCCAAGTAAGTACTTTCAACGAAAACTTTAGCGAACTCTGTATCATAAATAGTTATTTTTGTACAACTAGACCAACTTATGACGTGCAGTTGCCCTTACTAAATGGTGTCTTAAGCGGTCGGGCCATCTTTTAGCTACGGAACCCTTTCATGGGCGTGTCCGACACGCTCTTGGCCGGTTTTTATAGATATTACATTCAGCTAAATAAGTATAAAAATACCTATGTATGAAAAAAATAACACAAACGGCCTATAACAGCCACCGATATTGGGGATATTTCCGAATCACATCTGGTTTGTTTGGGATCAAAATATATTACCTATGCTAAACTAGTCAATGAACTGGCATTTGATAAACGATAATCAATTCAACAGGTACCAGTCATTGAAGACGACATTACTAATTACAGTGACCTTTACCGTACAGTTGAACACAATTTTCTCATTGATCTAAACTCCTTGTCCTATACCGACTAACTATGATCTGTAGAAGTGATTCATCCTGTGCACTCCGACCGATGACCACTACGACCAGACGCACCGTGCACTCACCTTAACGATAAATCTAATGATAATAATCGAATGCAGCCGTGTCGATCGACCGACAGGTTTCTTCCCAACCTCGATTTTCAACCCTAATCACAACAAAATAAGGTGGTAAATCCGATGGAGTAAGAACGTCCGGCTAAACGTCGATTTATAATAATTAACAAGCATGGGAATGACGTGAGGGATGCGGTGATTTACTTAGATCAGAGGTTCTCAAAGTGGAATGCGTCTTGTGGAGGCGTAGCGTTGGTCAAAGTTTGGGATATGAACATTTTAAGGTTAATATTGACGTGTTAAGATTCAAGTTTTAATTTTCTGAGTTTATTACTATGATTGACGTAGAAAATATTTCAATTTCAACATGTGATCGGAAGGTGAAACAGAATTTAGGGGAACTATGAACAAAATCTTCTGTTCTACCTTTACGACTAAAAATAATATATTTGCCACAATTCACATAACAGTTTTGTTTCTAACGAAAACTGTAGGACGATGTGCTAGGTAAAAAAACAAAATCCCATGCAGAAATTAAGAATTTTCAGAAATATGTACAGTTTTTTTAAAACATCTAAAACTCAACATCACAGCACACCACTGGGCCACACTTTTCTGCACACTGTTCCACACTTTTCTGCACAGTTTGAGTGCCACATGGCGTGGACCGCGTCTTAGATCGGTCGTCCCGAGAGCGTGTAATTTCAGTTGACCTGCCCTGCTAGTTTGCGGCGCTTGCGACTAAACGTAAACATATCGCACGATCTTCTAAATTGCACAATAGCAAAGTAATTGTTTGAAAATAACTAAGCACTTTCCTGTTAAATTAAAAGTTAATTCATTTTTGAGTTTTAAACTGATAACACGGTCCCAAATTGAACTCTCTGTTTGACCTTAAGGCTAATTGCCAGAGAATGCCATGAAGCATTAAGTCCGCCTTTTTTACAATTCTAATAATTATCGTGAAACAAAGTTTAAATAATTACCTAAATTAAAAATGCACAATGATTGTCATGGCAAATAAATTCAAAATAAATAAATATGTAGGTAGGTGTATAATTTAGAGCAACTCTACGGATTGCAGGACGAACCACTAACACAAAATCAATGAAAAAATATAGGTACCGAGCGAACTAATTTTCAAAGCAACAACAAACGAATTGATGTGATATTATAAGAAACACAAAGTTAGTAACGCTCAGATATTTAAATTATTATTACGCAACTAGCGGCCGCCAGCGACTCCGTCCGCGTGGGTTATTGCGATTACCGCACACAGTCTTACTAAAAATAGCCGAATAAAACAACAGTCTATATGCATGCAGTCAACTTGCACACTTAACTTATATGGGACTAATAACTCAGGATAGAAATAATAGTCAAAATAAGTAGCGGGAAACTCTTATCATTATTAACAATAATCTGGAGACCTTATACATTTGAGAAATCATCTGTTCACCGCGATTCAGATCCGCGGCCGCGCCTCTAGCGAGGTGCACCATCTATCGGCACATTTTAGAACGAAATAGTTCGCTAGCACAATAATTTACAATGATAAAATATAGGAATATACAATAGCTTAAAGCCTACCTCGACAAATGGTAAGTGGTAAGTATCCAACACAAAATGTTTTGTCAATTCGAAGCAGTAGTTCCTGAGCTTAGCGCGTTCAAACCAATTTGGATCTTGAGTTGCACGTGTTATTGTGAGTCAACCATAAAAGATAGACATATGCTGTTGAGGGATATTTTTTAGGCAATTTTATGTAGAATATTTCCGTCATACATGATTTCTATGTGACTTTACCCATTAAGGCTGCACACGCGACTGAAGCTTAAGAAATGGAGTAAATTCTCCCGTTTTCCCCACATTTCCCTTCACTACGCTACTCCTGTTGATTGTAGCGTAATAAAAAGTATCCTATAACATGCCCAGGAGTATGAAGAATAATGGTACCAAGTTTCGTCAAAATCCGTCCAGTAGTTTTTGTTTCTATAAGGAACATACAGACAGACAGACAGACAGACAGACAGACAGACAAAAATTTTACTGATTGCATTTTTGGTATCAGTATCGATCACTAAACACCCCCTGATAGTTATTTTGGAAAAATATTTAATGTACAGAATTGACCTCTCTACAGATTTATTATAAGTATAGATTATGGCCTTCGTCAAACGACTATGACAAATCTTTATTCTTACATCAATGATACAACATAGTTCTCTTGCACTTTACCTATGATAAAAAAAAATCAAAAACCCAACTTATTTCAAAAATATAACATAACGATTACAATACTGGAACTACAAACGATCCCGATCTTCGTTATCGCTCGGTGACAAATGGGTCCCGCCCCGCGCACATCTTCTGGACATGATCCACTTTGAACACCCAATGTATAAGCTTAACTTGAGCACCTGGCCTAGTCCGCTTTGAGCACCGATAGCTATTTTGGCCAAGACCGTGCAAAGTTGAGTAAAAAGAGCAGGAAAGCGGACCCTGGACTCCGAGGCAATAGCCCAGGAACCGACCGGAACGACCAACGACAGGATGATGATGAGCTATTTTGACAGACCTATAGCAATGCTTATAATAAATATATTATAGATATTAAAAAAATAACAAGCATGTATAATGTCTTCTTTCGATAGAAAACGCCTGCAAATAGCGTTTCAAACGAGTGTTGTGGTGGGTACTACGACATTGATGTGATATCGCAGTATGGGCGTTAAGCAAATAACAAGGAAAAATTCGTCAGGGCCACTAGCGGTCTCGGTAGCTTAATGGTCGGAGCGCTTGCCCGGATTGCAAGAGGAGGTGGGTTCGATTCCTGTCTGTGTATTTCCGCAATAATATGAATAGGTATTCAAACTGGACTAGGCCAAGTGCTCAAGTTGTGGGTGGTCAAAAATTGGGTGCTCACAGTGGATTACCTAAACGCATGGACCCTCTGGTGGGCATTCATTACGCCTTTATTAATTGGGGGCGTGTGGACTCCCTAATAACACGGCGACTTCAAATAAGTTCTTGTGGTGTCTATTTTTAAACAGTTTTGTTGTGTTGATTGCTCGTGGTTTGCTATAAATCTCCCTTGGTTCAACGATTTGGTATCACGTAAACAGATTAATATGATTGGATTTTTTTCTTTGGAGAGTCCTATCTAGCTCGTAGGTTCCAGTTACTGTTAGAAAATTTTGTTTTCAGTGTTTTTAATGAATAACACTCACCGGCTGACATATTTTGCTATTTGCAGGTGATCCTCAATTACCAGACCAATTTATCAATCAGATATCTTCACTGTCGTTGACACATTTTGAACTTCTACATTTGGCGGCATACAATCAGCCATCATACCTACTGATAATAATACGGGTTGGTAACTGCATGCATATTAAACGAACGTAAGTACATTGGGTCAGTTTTTTATTACTGTTCCATAAATAAATAAATAAAATATCTGCTAATTATTTTAACTATGTATCTATTATTTCAAATTTTAACATAAGTATTTATCAGCCAGTTACCTACTGAAATTTATTTCGCCTAGTCTATTCTTCTATATTTAGGTCAAAATGATGCGAGCCACTCCTTTCGGAAGCATTTCGAGTTCGACATTCCTCAAAGAATACGCGAGATTATCTCTGAAATTCTGTTACAATCATCTCTCTATCTAGCGTTACGCAAACTTTAATCTCGTAAAATTCCCGATATGACAAATCTATTGAATTCTGTTATCTTAAGACGGACGAGAACATCAGTCGCTTTTTGAGGAGTTCCGGGTGTACCTGTGTTAGACAGGATTGAACAGAGCTGGTTAGAAATGGATAGGCCGGGAACAAGTCACCAGAGTCACCAGTCCACGGAGAAGATAGAGGTCTTCGAAGTGAGGGAGCATGTGCCGTACCAAGCAGAGGTCACGAGAGCTCCAACTGCCTACGACGAGGAAAGCGGAGCCACCTACGGAAGGTCCTGGGATTCGGCCTGGAACGCCATCTGCCAGCTGTTCAACCTCCTCCATCATATGCAGATCGCGATAGTGGTCTACGTGATGTGGCATTACGCTCTGACGTCAGAGCCGAATGGAGGGATAACTAATCAACAGCTGCACATCATCTTCGCTGGGACGGGCGTATGTGGTTTTTGATGTTTGTCGTGTCTGTTATTTTTGTGTGGATTTCAGTTGGTACTTCATAATGGTAAGTGGTTATGGCCTGTTACATTATGGGACTTTCAATTTGAATCACAGAAGGCAGCCTTTTAGCTCAAGGTCATAGACTCCCAATCGAGATCACTAATCAACAGCTTGACATCATCTTCGCCGGGACCGGTGTATGTGAATTTTTGTTGTATGTTGTGTGTGCTCTTTCTGTGTGGAGTCTAATTAGTACCTTATGGTGGACAGTGGAATGTCGCGTCCTCTTTTGTTGAGGTAAAGTCAGTCTCTGAAATTAATAAGACGTGAGGGAATTGAAACTTGCCTGGAGTCCACACATAATGTGTGAACAAAATTCTAGCAACAACGAAGGATAGGTTCGTACAAGTAGGTATTACCAAAGATGATTAAAACTTAGTTCTCCTTAGTCATCAAACATAGAAATTAAGGTAAGACATTTTATCGACTGATGATCTGTTTGATAAGGATGAGAGACACAAAGTTTAACTGAGCTTTCATGTTTTTCCACAAATAGAAGTTAAAATTTTATTTTATATTATTCAATAACATAACAATGAACCATTTCAACCATAACAATAAGGCTCATGATTAGAAATGAGGATGATGAAGAGGTGGCGCGCGGGAAATACTGTTTATTAGTTAGGACTAATTATAATGATTATAATAATTATTTTACATACATACATTAATTGAATACTAACTTACTCGTACATCTAGCCAACTGTGTAGGTGAGGTGACACGCACTACAATCAAATGGACCATAACCTTTAGAAGTACATAATCTCCCTCAGCTGAAACGATTAACTGAATTGTAACATTTCTTTCATCGATTCCAGTACCAGCTATTCCTCGCGGAGGCTGTCCTGACTCTGCACAAGCACAACTCCTGGTCCTTCCAGCTGTCGCACGATGCGCGGCGGATCGTGCACGGCTGCCTCCAGCTCATCGGAGCGATGTTCGTCATCGCTGGCACGTGTCTAGCCCTGGCTAGTACTAGCATGACGCTATCGTCTGCCCATGGGATTTGTGGTAAGTTGAAGGTGTTCTTTCCTTTCACTTCTCCTATCCCAGTACCAGTTATTTCTTGCGGATCGTGCACGGCTGCCTCCAGATCATTGGAGCGATGTTCGTCATGGCCGGCACATGCTTAGGCCTGGCCAGCACTAGCACGACGCTATCATCGGCCCATGGGATTTGTGGTAAGTACCCGCAGAGACTCATCAACATTATAGGACACCGGGAGCCCCACATATGGCTATATCCTACCAATGGGACGAGGTTCCAGCCCATGGGATTTGTGGTAAGTTAAAGTTCCTTTTTCATTTTACTTCTCCCATCGCTGTGCCAGCTATTCCTCGTGGATCGTGCACGGCTGCCTCCAGCTTATCGGAGCGATATTCGTCATCGCTGGCACTTGCCTAGCTCTGGCCAGCACTAGCATGACGCTATCCTCGGCCCATGGGATTTGTGGTAAGTTGAAGGTGTTCTTTCCTTTCACTTCTCCTATCCCAGTACCAGTTATTCCTCGCGGATCGTGCACGGCTGCCTCCAGCTCATCGGAACGATGTTCGTCATCGCTGGCACGTGTCTAGCCCTGGCCAGCACTAGCATGACGCTATCCTCTGCCCATGGGATTTGTGGTAAGTTGAAGGTGCTCTTTCCTTTTTCTGCTCCCATCCCAGTACCAGCTATTGCTCGTGGAAGCTATCTAGACGCTGCACAAGCCCAGCTCCTGGTCGTTCCAGCTGTCGCACGACGCGTCGTTGGCACATGTCTAGCTCTGGCTAGCACTATCATCGCGCTATCCTCGGCCCATGGGATTTGTGGTAAGTACCCGCAGAGACTCATCAACATTATAGGACACCGGGAGCCCCACACATGGCTATATCCTACCAATGGGACGAGGTTGCGGGTCATGGGATTTGTGGTAAGTTGAAGGTGTTCTTTCCTTCCACTTCTCCCATCCCCTGTGCCAGCTATTCCTCTCGGATCGTGCACGGCTGCCTCCAGCTCATCGGAGCGATGTTCGTCATCGCTGGCACTTGCCCAGCTCTGACCAGTACTAGCATGACGTTATCCTCGGCCCATGGGATTTGTGGTAAGTTGAAGGTCTTTTTGCCTTTTACTTCTTCCATCGCTGTGCCAGCTATTCCTCGCGGATCGTGCACGGCTGCCTCCAGCTCATCGGAGCCATGTTCGTCATCGCTGGCACATGTCTAGCCCTGGCTAGTACTAGTATGACGCTATCCTCGGCCCATGTGATTTGTGGTAAGTTGAAGGTGCTCTTTCCTTTTTCTGCTCCCATCCCAGTACCAGCTATTGCTCGTGGAAGCTATCTAGACGCTGCACAAGCCCAGCTCCTGGTCGTTCCAGCTGTCGCACGACGCGTCGTTGGCACATGTCTAGCTCTGGCTAGCACTATCATCGCGCTATCCTCGGCCCATGGGATTTGTGGTAAGTACCCGCAGAGACTCATCAACATTATAGGACACCGGGAGCCCCACACATGGCTATATCCTACCAATGGGACGAGGTTGCGGGTCATGGGATTTGTGGTAAGTTGAAGGTGTTCTTTCCTTCCACTTCTCCCATCCCCTGTGCCAGCTATTCCTCTCGGATCGTGCACGGCTGCCTCCAGCTCATCGGAGCGATGTTCGTCATCGCTGGCACTTGCCCAGCTCTGACCAGTACTAGCATGACGTTATCCTCGGCCCATGGGATTTGTGGTAAGTTGAAGGTCTTTTTGCCTTTTTTGTCCTCCCAGTCTTTTAGTACCAGTAAAGCCTAGCGGAAGCTGTCTTGAAGCTGCACAAGCACATCTCCTGGTCATTACAGCTGCAGCAAGACGCATCGTTGGCACATGCCTAGCTTTAGCAAGCACTAGCATGACGACATCAGCATGGGATTTCTGGTAAGTTGGAGGTACTTTTTTCTTTCTCTTCTCCCAGTCTTCCAGCTATCGCACGACGCGCGGCGGATCGTGCACGGCTGCCTCCAGCTCTTCGGAGCGATGTTCGTCATCGCTGGCACGTGCCTGGCTCTGGCTAGCACGAGCATGACGCTATCCTCGGCCCATGGGATTTGTGGTAAGTTGGAGGTGCTTTTTCCTTTTGCTTCACCCATCCCAGTACCAGCTTTTTCACTCGGAAGCCGTCCTGCACAACCACAGCTCATCATAAATAATACGATTATTTTTTTAAATGTGACATACATTTTAGTTTTGCTTTAGTTAAGTTCTTAACACAATGTATCAGTATCTCTAGATAAGCATCTAGATAATTTATTTTATACCTTTATCTCAATTGTTGTCGATAACAGTAAAAGTTAGAAATGTAGGTTTACCAACTACCCATAGCTGGGCACCGTTAATAAAATAGTTAACTTCGTTAATCGTTAATCCGCTACAAAAAATGTTAGCTTCGTTAAACGTTAAAGCGTTACATTTCGGAAGAATTAACGCAAGTTAAAGTTAATCGTTAATCCGTTAACTACGTGTAAAATTGCATTTTTATATCGTTGCGTTAGTGAACTTATAAAACCTGTTGGTCGGTTTAGGTTCTGGAAGTTAACAGGTTAGGAACAAAACAAAATACTTGTATAATTCAAATAAATGTGTGTGTAATTGAATCGTCGGACATAAGGTGCATATTCCAATTCATAAAAATTAACATGTTGAAGTTCTCGTCTAAAAGCGAGGGTCGTTTTGGTGTAAAAAAGTCTTTACCCGTGGAAAACAGACGTTCTAGAGCAGCGCTTAAGGGTATAGCAATATTGTATTTAATAAAAGATTTATAAATATCTGTTCCCCGAGGAATGAAGCATCGTTGAATGAGTCTTTCGATTTCATGTCCAGCCACATTTTAACGAGACTGTGCGCTTTACTCATTAAAGAGTTGCAGCTCTTTGGTTTTTCTATACACTGAGTGACAGAATTAAAAAAGTCTTTCACGTCATCATCGTTTTTACTCATATTGCTCCTTGGACTCCCTTCGCCATTAAAACTGCCAAGCGAGCGCTGCGCTCGCCGTGCCCGGCACTGTCTAAACCTGTTTTTCGCGCCTCGTCCCGTGGAGCCGTGTGGTAAATAGTAGGCATTGGATTAACGATTAACGGACTTCTGCATAATTAACGGAAGTTAACATGTCCGTTAACATTTTTTGAAGTTAACTTAAAAGTTAATCCGTTAATCAAAATGTTAACTTCGTTAATTAACGATTAACGGATTAACGAGTTAATGCCCAGCTATGCAACTACCAACCATCAATTCTTTTAGCAATAGGTAGGTATCAATTTCATCTAACTTCGATCTAATGAGCAAAACAATTTGTTCCTATAAAACCGTTACACATTAGGTACTTAAACGTAATTACAAATAGTCCATTTCAGCTTAGATGATCTCTGTGACATACTTCTAAAACAAAATTAAACTTTATGTCAAGACAATAAGCACCACGCTGTTATAATAATATGATTAAGCTGTTTTTATGACTTTCCGTATGGTTCTTAGTAGTTAAGAATAGTGTCGATTTTCTTTTGAACCGTCCACTATCACCGAAATCATCTTATGTGATATGATTATGAACTAAAAATTCAAACATGTTTTGTTTACAGGTGTAATCGCACTAGCCTTTTCACTAGTGAGTTTCATCTCCGGAATCATCGCACTGTTCTCTCCCAAAGTACGTCTGCGAATCAAGAGCGGTCCCGTCAAGATATTCCACTCAGCCTTCGGTCTTATCGCTTTAATGATGGGCCTTATTACCATCATAATAGGGTTCCATTTGCCTGCCTTCTCCGCAATGAACGAAGGACTATCGACAGCTCTCATTTGCATTGTATCGTTAAGTCTGTGCTATATCATAGTCCAGCCTATTATGGATATTATAAAAATGGTTAAGAATTTGTGACTGAAACAAGAAATAACCGGATTCGACGATTGCGATGGACGCGATAGTACAGCTTAATGTTTATGATTTATTTTTTAAGGCAATGTGTCCACTACGTAATAAATTGCTATCAAAAAATTATCAGGCGTTTAAAACACGAAAGAATTAAATTCGCTCATACTAAAAAAATATTGTACAATTTAAGTGGACCATATTAAATTTTAATTTAAGCTTTAAGTTAAGTAATAGTTGCGTTGAGGTGTGATAAAAAAAAGATGCTACCTGCATGATGTGAAACATAATTTTTATGCGTAAAATTTCATGTTATGTATAAAAATTTGGATATGATTAGGTATTTTGGATCACCGCATATTTTTATAAGTAATTTTAAGTTCTACAAAACCATCAATATTCCTGAAAATGCTACATGCTGTTATTCCCTCTAAATTATTACCCATAAAAACATTTACTGCTTCTGCAATTTATTGTGTATAATTTTATAGTTGAACATCTCTTGTAGGTACTAGTATTGTTATTGTAGAGAAACTAATAATAATATGAAGTAGTATCAAAATTTAGTGACCCAAAACCTGTGAGTGATTGTATATTTTTTTAAATAAATAATTCTAATTTATAATTTGTTTGATTATCAAACCTTTACCTATATAAAGAACTCAATTTTTTTTATCAATTAGCTTGCGTCGGATCGTCCATTAGTAGTATGTGCGCCAAAACCAAATTCCACGCGGACTAAGTCGCTTGCCGATACTAGTTGCTAAGATTTCTATGGTAAATTTTATATTCCAGTAAAACAAATATAAAAGTCTCAAATGCTTAAATGACATTCCAATTCAGAGGGAGCGTTCAAGTATTACGTCACGCAATTTTTAAAGATTTTTGATGGGTTTCCAACTTGGGAGTTTTAATTCCCTAATATTTTACTTAAGAAAACAATGTAACGTAACGTGTTGTAAGAAAGCCCCTCCCGCCGTTGTAACGCATCGTAACGTTTCACGAGACCCCCCCCTCCCCCAAAACTGCGTTACGTAATACTTGAACGCTCCCAGAATAGAAAACAACAGAGGTACGAAATAAAATATTTAATGTGCCAATACGGAAATACTTAAATCAAACAGTACCAAATAAAAGTTAAGATTTGGGCATCGCTGCTTTCTTGGCCGCCTCGGCTTCAGCCTCACTCTTCTCGAAGGCAGCGATGAGCTTCTCCACCTCAGAACTGGTCAGAACTCGGATGATTGTTTTATTGTCTTTGCGAGTGAGTGTTGCCATCTCCACTGGAAATAATATAGGTTAGATATAATAATGAGTAAATAAAAAGGAAGGTAGATGAATGTACCCATTCAAAGTGACTATCACCAATATTCTTGAATTTGAGGAACTTGATTGGTAATTACATAATGTTCTGCATTACGTTAGTCTTAAAATTCTTCAAAATAAACATAAAAAAGAAGAAATACCCATAAATTTTATTTGATAAAACAAATTACTTTTACAACATTTGGGTGTTTGCCACAAACATCAAAAATACAACATTCTAATTTTTTATATGAAAGAGAGTTGCAAGCATACCCATGGATATCAACAACCACAATGGTCTCTGATGCGTTGCCTATTTTTATAACTCAAATACCTCCCCAACTAAGCTCATTTGAAATATTAATTGAACTAACACGATCAATTTGCTAATTTTATTATTATAACATAAACTAGCTTACCTTTCTCTGGTGTAAGTTTGGTCATGTCTAAGGTCTTGCTGAGTACTTTGATGGCCAACGCCTGTGCCTCAGCTAAAGTCGTCTCGTTTTCTTTGTACTCTTGCTTCAAACTTGACACTGCAGCCTGGAAAAGACAAACAATTTATTGGGGGATGCAGTCATCATGCAATATTATTACACTGTTTTGTATTATGTTATTAAGTATATTGACATAGCAGCCGTCCACTACTCCATCTGCATGGATTTCGGATTCTGCACACATAGTGTTTACATAATACTATAGCCCAAACAAAAAAAAAATCAATTCAAACCACCAACCAGTAGTTCCTGAGATTAGCAAATACAAACAAACCTCTTTAGCGTTATAATATTAGTCTAGATTATTTCATTTAGTATAGAAGACATTATTATGCACATTAAACACAAAGATATGAATTTGTGGCCATTTAATTATACATCTGTTTCTATTTAATGAGCACTGAGTATTCTTTGATACTTTAACATGCAAGGGCAGTCATACATATTTATAGAACTTGAAGTAGACAATGATAAAACGCTAATGATCAAAACACTCACCGCACTGTTGTTTCCGATGCAAGTAGCCTTCCATCCACCATAGTTTCCACTGGGGTCTGACTGGTAAAGCTGGTATCCATAGTGCTTATCCCAGCCCATGTACAGGATAGACACACCAAAAGGCCGCTTACCTAATTATAAAAATGTTCCCTTCATAAACATTTCAACTCTACTAAAGCTCAACAAAGAAATTAAAACGATTTCTTCATAGATCTAAATAGATTAAATAATTCTGGATATGGAAACCTATTTTGGGTAATTATTAAACCAAGTAGACCATATTTAATTCAAAAGACATCACATTAAGAGATAAAAATTCAAGATGAAGTATTTGAAGCCACATACCTCCATATTGTGTGTAGGCCTGCTTTACATCACAGAGCCAAGAAACCAACTGTTCACAAGGGATAGATTCCCCATACTGCAGCAAATACCTCTGCGCTATGAGCCTCAGCTCATTAGTCAACACATTCGCGTCTGAAGTGATACCAGCCACAGAACACACCATGTCATCATTCAACTTGTAGATTTTCTCCGAAAAAAACACCTCATCCAAGAGTTTGTTTGTGTTCCTCCTTTCCGCAGCGAGCAGGATGCCGTCGGTAGCTAAGATGCCCAGCGATGTACCAGCGTGGCTGATGGCTTCCATGGCATATTCAACCTGGTATAGCCGGCCTGAGAACACAAATGGTTACGATCAAACTTGATGAAAATTACATACAGTTTGTGGAATTAAGAGTCAAATATAGTATTTACCTTCCGGCGAGAATATTGTGGTACGTGTATCATAACGACGAGCCTGGAATAATAGAAAATAAATAGTGTACAAACTTGAATGACCAAGCAATAACTTGCTAACCTAAAATCATGGGATTTGTAAATATTTACGAGCTGAATATTACAAGCTTACCATTTTTAAGTATAAAAACTAGAACAACAAGATCAATCGAAGAAATAACACTAAAATTGCAATTTTATTTCAGAAATGAAACTGTTTCGCCGCTGGGGAATGACAGCAAACTTTTGATTTTGCTTTTTCGATTCAAAAGCTTCGGCAATGATTGCATCTACTATACAGCCTAAAACAAAAAAATATTACTGTTACAAAAGTCCATTGGCAGAATAAGTTTGTGTTTCGTTGCTAGCGTGAACACTTTTAAAGAAAAAATATGACTAGTGATGTCCATATCTCAGATAACCTATTAGAAAATCGATGCCTAATATAATAAAGCTGAAGAGTTTGTTTATTAGATCGCGCTAATCTCAGGTACTACTGGTTGGAAAAGAAAAATAATTAGTGTATTTGACGAGGACGGCTATAGTGATAGTGATAGTAACACATGATATATGTGGAAACCGGAATTCACACGGCTGGAGTCGCGGGTGGGCGGCGGCCGTTAGTAAAATAATATGATTGTAATGAAATCATCAAAACAGAAATTCGATTATTTCTTTGAGTGATTGAATTGTATTCAATTCAATCACTCAAAAGTTAAAGTTTATTAACTTTAATATTAAACTTCTGAATCACAGAGTATTTTATTAAATTAATGCCTATTAAATATATTTGTCATGATGTATTCAAAAGGGGTCAGAAGGTTTTGTAACTTCAGTAAAAAAAAACACATTTCATAATACCGCAGATTCTTTTTTAGTTCCTAGGTACCAATTTAAAATATCATCTGCGACTTAAATTGGAGCTGCACAGCCCTAGTTCTCCAACAAATGTCAACTTGACATTTGATGTAAACGTCCGACCGTATGTTTACTTCTGAAAATTATTTTGATTTACAGAGATTTTAGATTAAATTATTGAACTCTGTTCATAAATCAGTTATAAAAAATGGCTGTTGAGAAAGTGAAGATGTGTCCAGTGACTCTCCCTAAGAAATCTCGGTTGGAAATGAATGTTCGTCAGCTATTGAATAAATGTGAACAAATAGCCAAAGAAGAGCCTGTAGATTCCAACTGGAGGCTTAAGAAGTACGTGGAATCATTGACCGAGATGATGACAGAGTTAAAGATGGGACCTGAGTATGTATCATTGTTTTTAAGGCCACTAAAGGTCATGCAACTTCAAGTTATACTTTTGCAAATATTGTTCTTATTTTCTTCTATTGAGTTAGAAGCTACATTAATTTCCCGAATACTTTAACGAAATCTAAATAATTTGAAATATGCTTAAACTATTATTATTATGGCAAGTGAAATATTGTCAATTGTTGCAGCTATACATCTTGAAAACAGACTTAGTTGCGCAACTATATCAATTTGAGACTCACATAATAATACCCATTTGTTTTTAGTAAACCACCAAAGGATGCCCTAGCTGAATATACCAAGAGGACAACATTTTTGAAAGGTCTCATTCAAACTGCCACATTACATAGCCCTATCGAAAAGGTAAAGACTTGGTTCTCATTATAAAAAATATCCATCTCTTTTTAATCTTGTCGCTAGTTATCTACACAGTATTATTATTCTATACTAATATTATAAAGAGGAAAGGTTTGATTTTTTGTTTGTTTGTTTGTTTGTATGAATTGAATAGGCTCCGAAACTACTCGGCAGATTTGAAAAATTCTTTCACTGTTGGAAAGCTACATTCACCCAGAGTAACATAGGCTATATTTTATCCCGGTACGGGATGTAGTTCCCCCGGGACGCGGGTGAAACCGCGTGACGGGCCGCTAGTATTTTATAAATAAAACAAAATGTGCTTATTTCTGAAAGAGACTGATTGAGTTTGTAATAAATATCAAAACATCTTAGTAAAACTAATGATTCAGATTTTAATTAGACTTAGTTGTTGTAATGTTTGTTTTAAGTTATTATTTTTACGTTAAATGGTGCAGTATTCAGTGATCGCTTATAATTGTAAGTTGAGTCAAGGATAATCGGAAGCATTATAATAAAACTCTTTCTGTAAATGAGCAAAATGCATATTTTTTAATTTATTATAAGAAAAAAAATGAGATGTGGTTTCGAACATTTTCTCTAAACAATGTCCAATTATAAATAATGATATGTACAAATTTATTTAAGCTTCCTTTTCATAAGCCTATTTGGAATGTACTTGATATTGATTTTATCATTTAAACTACAAGGATTTGCACTAATTTCCAGTTGGAAGCAGTCCAGTTGTTATCGCATGGTTCAGCCACTGTTTGTGCAGACGCATCAGCTCAAGAGATACACCAGAAAACTGTTGCTAAGTATGGTGTTGAGTTGCGATCAGAACTATTTGGACTGGGTATGTTAAATTAGATTTGAATAATATTAGGTAATGTTTGATGTACCTTAAAGAAAGTTGCATTTAAATTATTTCTATATTATGAAACAGGAATTTTGATACTTAGAACGAAAACTTTTAAGTATCAACGTTTTGTTTATCCAATAGAAGCATTTAAGCGGGACAAATAGTATCCTATCACCTAAGTCAGCCCTGCTTGTATACCAAATTTTATCAAATCTGTTCAGTAGTTTCAGTTTGATTGATCCAAACAAACTTTTTTATAATGCTCCTTCCCTAAAAAGTTTAAAAAGTAGATGAATTTGTGAAAAAGGGATTTTTTATTGTGAAAGTATGCATAATTTGGTTCAGATTTATAATAAGGTAGCTACATATTATTTGTGTCACATAGTGAAATAGCCTCATGATTATATTACACAAATGCATTTTTTAGCTAAGTGTATAAAATGCACTCTACAACACCTTTAAACTTAGAACTTTTAATAAATTAATAATTGATCCTCCTAAAAAGTCAATTTAGAACCCAAATATTTTTGCATTATTTCACAGAAGATCCAGATGACGCACTGCGCAAAAGGAACATAATAAAAGCTCCAAACTTCACCAGCAATAGTAGCAGCCAGGAGGACATCGACTCTCTCTTGAAATATCATCAGAACATGCAGGAGAAAGTTGCGGAGAACATGGTCATGCTGACGAGGAGTTTGAAGGAGCAGTCACAGATTGCTAGTACTATTATAAAGGCTGATACTGAGGTAAAGTAATCTATATAAATAAAATTGAATTGCTGTTTGTTAGTCTGCTTAAAACTCGAGTAGGCTGAACCGATTTAGCTCATTTTGGCCTTAAAAACCAAATTAACTATAAAACATAAAATAATATACCCAACGATATCTTTGGTTTACGTGGCAAAACAGGCCAAAGCTCGGTTTTATCCGTTTAATTAAAATGGTTTCATTTAGGTTCATTTCGTAAACCCAGTGGTATTAATGCGATTTTAGAATTTGGATATGAGACATTATATGAGGCAAATGATTTCACTTCAATATATATCAATAAACATAAATCATAGTGGCATTTTTTTGGCTGACCTTTGCTAAACTAATATAATAAAACTGAACACATAGTTAATTAGCCTGTTTGACGCGCTTATCTCAGGAAGTACTGGTTCGAATCAAAATATTATTTTTGTGTTGGATAGTCCATTTGTCGATTAAGGCTTTAAGCTATAGTAAAACACTACGTGTTCGAAAACCGAAAATGGCCTGCGACTCTCGCAGGCGGCCGCGAGTTTTTAGTATTTTCTGAACATAAGCTTATTCCCCAAAACCCTTCTACCCATACATAATCTGTTTCTAATCAGACTCTTTCCATCAGGCGTTGAAGAAATCTTCAGAGCTGACAGACCGGAACGTGATGTCATTGAAGAAGGAGTCGGAGAGACTTCAGGAGCACAGCCGGAGCGCTTGGAAGTGCTGGCTCTGGATCATGCTGGCTATCGTCATGGCTGTGTTTATAAGTACGTAAAATTCTTCTTTTCTTCTCTTCTTAGCCATTTTCAACCATTGGATTGAATCCTTCAGGTTAAGCAACCTAGTTCGGTCCTGTGCTGCTGCTATTCAATTTTCTCTTGCATTTGCTCTTTATAGTGTTTTCCTTCCAATGCATCTGTGGCGTACCTCTAGGCTTTTCTCCCCCCAAGGCCTCCATTCCAAGACTAGCCAAGACAAGTCTTGCCCCACGAGCCATTTTTACAGGCTATATATATGTCCCGCCCACTGCCATTTCAAAGCAAATGTAAAGTCACTTTAACTTAAATAAATTTTGCTTCCCATCCGTTAACCCATCTTTGAAACGAAAAACTGATTTCAAATGATATAAGGCTTTATCCTGCACTGGGATATTAATGAATAAATAAATTCCTTGGATTAACACACCAATGAGGGTGTTTGCGATTGAAAAATATCTCTTGCTTAAATATCTAGCTGCTATGTCATTGGTGAATTTTGAGATATATCTGTCAATGTAATGTCAAAATTCACCAATTACATACCAGTTAGACCCTACGCCTATCTACTGCCTACTAACGGATTTTTCATTTGCAAAAACCTTCATTGTCTAACCCTAAGCTTAACTTGAAGCTTGTGCTATGAATGCTAGGGAACGTATACGTATGTACTTAAATACTTTTTATTTATATAAAAATTACTTAAAAAGATAACATCCAGACCACAACAGACATTTTCAACTTGAAAACGTGGGTAAAAGCTAGCTTGTTTTTTCTTTATTTGATTGAAAGGGGTTGTATCACTCTAGCATATTATTTTTGATTTTTCAGATATGGTGCTCTTCATGAAAGTTATGAAAAAGCGAAAATACGAACTTTAAAAGGTAAGTAAGTATTTTAATTTACTTCAATTGAAACAGTATCTATCAAATATGATTAAATTTTTGTATTTATTCAATCATTAGTGACTGGATATTATGAAAAACATTATATTATTATGTAGAAAAAATATGAAATAGAATCGATTCAATTATATGTATAAATAAATAAGATCACAGAGATGAGACAGGATATTATCATATCTTCAATTGATTATAATTTTGTATGTATCTAAATATTTATTGCATAAATTGTTTCTGTTATATAAATACCTGTTAAATAACGCTGACATTAATTATTAAGTTATAGTCCTGAATTGTCGTTTTTTGTTACCTTTGTATTTATCGTGTTAAGCAAATGTACAGACTATTATTAAGTATACTAATTTATTTGTGCAATAAAACGATAGAAACACTTCTTCCGTTGTTTACAATTACTAAAGCTAGTATAATGAAACACCTTTTTGAAATTAATGTATGTAGTTTATTCAATTTTATTTAGCATATATTCATTTTCTACGGAATTTCAAGTAGTACCTATTTATTTAATATAATAATGTTTTTGTTTAATTAAAGTAATTACGAAAGTAGTAGCACTTTTGGTCCGTACTTTTTTTTTAATAGCCACGCAATCCGTAAATTTTGCCTAATAATCTTAGGAAAATATACCTACTTCTTAATGCTATACTTTTAGAGTTATGAGCGGAAGTTGAATATTTACTTAAATAAATAGTTTAACTAAATTGCCAATCAAAATTTAATTTATTTTCATCTGATCAATTTTTAAAGAATTATATGACAGAACTGATGGGGGTTCTTACGATTAGTTTTCTTTTGTTTTAACTATGAAACATTATCAGATAAGTGGTCAACAAACTATAAGTAATAAATTATTTGGCACTCTTTATACTCTTTTTGCATCATTTGTGAAGAGTGCAGATTAATGGATCTTAATACATAATATTGTATTTTATCGCTTCCTAGTTTGTTACCAATTTCGTTTATTTTAAATAGTCAATTCACTGAAATATAAATTAAGGAATGATATTATCATGAAATTATACTTTTTCTTACATTATTCCAAGCAAGTAATTGTTATATTATTATGTGCGTGATTATTTTTATTGGACCTTTAATTCCAATGTTAATACATTAGGTTATAATAAAAATCTTTTGTCGCAAAGCCGGATGGCAGGAACAATAGTATTTATTTAATAGACTAGGTCTTTCTATAACACAACATAACTATCTCTTATAACTAATTTAATATAATGAACGCTACATTTAGTAGTTTATACTATACACTTCAAGCTTCAATTAGTAGTTTAGATTATTTAAAAAATTAGTATCGTCCAATGGACTTTCTTAATTCCACTGGTTGTAGGTGTAACAAAAACTTTTTTCTCGTGGTCCTAAATTCAATTCCCGGGTGGGCCAAACGAAACATGTGTCGGTCTTTCTTTCCACAACTTAGGGTTTTGATCACCAATATACCTTTTGGTAAGCGTGGTGATGATTAATTAATTACCCATCAATGTAACGATGACATAATATGATTTCAATGATGGAAGCCTTTGCCCTTAATACGCTTAAACTTTACGCTATGATTATAAAAACGATGAAGTTTAGTTCTAGTTCGATTTTGGTATATGTTGTAAGTTATAAAGATTTCTAGTGAATCTAATAGTGCCTAGCCTAGTTCAAATTGTATAGTGTGGTCTACTATATTAGAAATGGATGTAGTCCTAATTCAGGTGTATAGGCACCGTGTGTAGCGATGACTCTGCCATCTAGTGACTGATATTCGAAACTTTTACTCTCAATGTCGGTAATTCTACTGTCAAACTACGGAAAAACACGGTGCCTTATTCTGCCATGTTCGCTCATATTCGAAACTTTTACCCTCAATGTCAAATTCTATTGTCACAGAAAAAAAATCGGGATTATAACGCCCTCTATAGTTTCTGCACGGTGCCTATACTTTAATGCCATGAATTTTAATTCCATCCACCATAACACTTTAACCGACTTCGACTACTTTTTCCAAAATAATTTATTTATCATATTTATTTATACTTGAATTGGATCTACTTGTCATATACGTCGGTGAGTTCGAACTTCCAGATTTTGTTCGGTCCTATCTCTGTGACGTATAAATGGGATCCGTTTCGCGTCACTGCCAGAGAATGAGGATTGGTGAATCCCTGAAAAAAATAAGTAAAGAAAATTAGTTAGTTTATCAATCAATTAACAGAGTTGAAGGAGTAATTATTTGTTTTTTTAAATGGAATTCCAAAGTCATCATTATTCATTGTTTAGATACATATTAAACAAAAAGTGGTGGTTGACTATAAAATATCAGGCTATAGATAGGTACTTGTAGGGGGAAGATAACTTTCAGTAACACGTTTACAAACGTCTCACGAGGCGAGATAACGATGATTATGATCATAAAGAACATTTGTGCAAGATTATGACAGATCATCTGAGCACTCAACGTATTTACAGCTTTCCATAAGACAGGTCTCTATAACTAGATCTCGCTAACTAGGACCAACCTAACGTTCCTCTCATATTTTGTGTAACATTACTATAAGTTCACAACTAACTAAGAATCTTGATATACTCACTGTGCTCGGCTCCCAAGTGTCCAGAATAGTTCCATAAACGGCATTAACAGTGAATCCTCTCACAGCGATGTTTTGCGAAGTCGGCCCGTTCACTGCGTAAATAGTATCGCCTTGAGATGCCACAGCGAACACTCTCCCCAATGTAGGGTCTTCAATAATCGTCGCTGGGTCAAACATTCTCACATAACTCTTCAAACCGGCTTTAGGACACACGATCCTCATATTCTCCCTATCAGCTACGCAGACCATATCCAAATGTTCTAACAGAGTCACGCTGTGTGGCAGATTCAGAGTTAAGGTGTCAGAATATGTTGGTATTGCCAGTAGCAATGTTCCGGCAGCGTTGAACTTCAGTATTTGGTTGTTGCAATACCCGTCTGCGACGAAGATCTCGCCAGTGGTTGCCACGGCAACGGAGGTCGGCATGCAAAGTAACACTCGCCGTCTGTATGGGTATCCGGCGGTAAAAGCCTCTCCAATGGTTAGGCTTGGATACTTATGATTGCTAGGAGTATACTGGAAATTAAGAACTATTATTAGTATGCTGCAAAAAATGATCTTAATGACAATGACTTTATGGAAACGATTTCACGAAATCAATCTTGATCACTGAATGGATAAGATGTTATCAAAGGATGTCGAAAGATTGCACAAGCAATAATTTATTATTCAGATTTGGAAACGATAATCGATAATGTCATTGATGGATAAAACTGAAATCCTTTACAAATATTCCTTATTAAGTCATAAAAAGTGAGAATATAAAAGTATCAAAGAGTGACTAACGTTGTTCAATCAAGTTTGTTAAACAAACGTCTTAGGATTTCTAATTTTCTAGTATACTCGTAAGTGAAAAAGCGCTTGAAGTTTGACAGATGAAAACAATGCAAGTTAAAATACGAAAAAAAAGAAGTAAATCACAGATCTAGTAAGCACAAGTACCTATGATGTTTTAACTCACCTTAAAAACTTGATGTTTTGCCACGTCGGTAACCCAAACATTATCATGATGATCGACAGTTAATCCATGTGGCATATAGAAAGCATATGCTCCCCAACTGTGCAAAACGGAGCCAGTATGCGGGTCCAGGATTAGAATGGTGTCTTCAATTATAGGTCCCTTGTCCAAATTTTGATAGACATTCGATTCGTTAAATGTGCTACAATAGAAAGCAGAAAGTAAGGCGTCGGTCGTTGTCATCAGATTTTACTCTGGCTTCGCTTATTTCTAAATAGTTCTGATGATTTACCTTTCATCCCATACTCTCTCAGCTCTGTGAAAGATCACGGGTTGTCCTAAAGAATTGATAGATACGGATGTTATTTGCCCAACATTCAGTGACTGCTGAGGCCAATCTTTCACTTCTTGGGGCCTCAAAACAATTTCATCTTTAGGCTGAAATTCAATTATATTAGGAAAGAAATCACTAAATTCCAAAACTGAGATGTAACTTATCTTACCGGGTGAAGGTCGATGTTTTTGATCATATTGTCCTCGTTCGAGCCATAGTTGAAGTAATCGAAATTATCTCTCACTGTTTCGGGTTCACAATTAATACTGGTAATCGCAACGGCGATTAAAAGAATTGGAATCATTTTTGCCATTATTTTGTTGTGAACCCGCGTATTGTTCAGATTCGCTTGCTGTTTGCTAAAGTGGCACGGTATTGATTGTTTGAAGTCACTTGTACGCATGCGCTCGGCAGCTGTCTGTTCAAGGCTCATTCCTAACCCTTTCAAGGTCAAAATTAGGAAATAATCCAATAGAAACAAAACGCTTATTACATAAACATATTTATTTTCACATAATTTTAACAAGTCTTTAACGGAATAAGTGAAGTTTACACGACAAGCCGCTCACAACAACGAACATTTTAAGGAAATAAATAAAAATAGGTTCTCCTTAGGCTAAATATGAAAATATTAGACGAAATTTGATTTCTTTTACTAGTGAATCAGTCTCAAATTAGAATCGTTGTTCGAGCGTGTCACAAACGAAGATGTGGCACTTTCGAAATTTTGTAAATTTGGCACATTTGGACATTTATGAAAATTTTAGACGACAAAGACATTAAGAGATTTAAATATGAGTACAGTAAGCGCTTCATGTTTTCGCTTGGATCATTGTCCACGCCATTCTGAATTAGGCTGATCCCAGATGTACCCAGTTTCTGTCATGGAACATACGGCGTTGTAATATTTTCCTGGACTCCGACAATATGACCACGAAGGACATTTGCATCGAAATAATGTTTGAAATTCCTCTTTACACACTTCATTCCACCAACAAGTTCTCTGTAAAATTCAAGTTTGTTTTAGAATCGATTTTCACAGGAGGTTATGTTTGTGATAAAGTGAAATGGTTAACTGCAATCTAATATTTACCTCTGTGATGTACCCTTTGACTGTCGTGTCTGAATAGCTTCTTTTTCCTGATGATGTCGACGACTCGACCATCGTGCTCAACATAATAACTATACAAGCTAACGTTGCATATTGATCCTGGAACGTTAAAAACGCTTAAACTTTATACACAAACACTTGGTTTCATAGTTTTCACATACCGGAAGCATTTATTGTTCATTTTACCTTAAACATAGCAGATATTTTGGTCCAAAAATAGATTTTGTCGGGCAACCTAACCTTTTCATTTCACGCCCCCTTGCGGAGCTCTGTAGACTCGGTTGCGACTCGTTCGTTGTTCTCATTTTTGACAGACACGGGTTTATGAGAGTGTCACATATTGCGGAAAGGATTTTAATTATTCAGTAAATGTAACGCACTCTGCTTTTAACAAAAAACTTAAATCCGTATTAGTGCTTTAAACAATAAGAGAGATAATTCGATCTGACATTTTCACGATGAAATGTTTTGAACGAAGGAAGTTTCACCTGTTACATCAGTAAAATGGGTAAAATAACCGTCTTGCACCCCTTAATGAGTATTTACTCTTTACTCTATTAATTCTTTCTTTAGTAGTTTATTAGTTGATAAGCAACACAATAAGATATTCTTGCATAAACAATCGAAAAACCCAATATTAATGAAATGGTTCCAATAAAAATACTAAATTGATAAATTTATATTTTAATTTATCTAATATAAAATTACCTACAAATCACTAGTTGAGTAGGACTTCCATGATAAATCTTAAAACTAAAAATGCAAACAGTAACAATAAAATGAGCAACATAAATAAGATTAAATTAACATTTACATTAAACCCAAAATTATCAGAATAAACGAATAAAATATGTTGGCAGATAAGAATTTATAGGATTTAGGAAATATTGATCTTTCAGCGGATTCTTGTTATATTTAACTTTACGTCATGTTTTTGCATCAGTAGATAATGACGACAGCTCATAAGTCACTTTCAAACTCCATACTTATAGAAATACAATATAAGATATAATATAATATAAATAAATTACACCAAATAATAAACAAATTAAACTACAATAGATAAGGATGGCACTTAGACATAACAATAAATAATTTTACAAACAGCTTTGGTCGGACACTACCACTACATTTGGGTTGCTGGCTCGCGAAGAGTCCTTATCGTATAATCACTACAATTGTCTACATTGCTTGTACTTCTTCTATAATATTGTCGTCTATATTATCTTGCTCTTGTAACCTGTGTAGGTCTTCGGCTTCTTTCCTGTAATCATTATTTTTATTAAACTTGAGTATCATTTGCTTGCTTTATTTTTACAGTGGGCTAACTACTTTTATTTTTAGATGTGAGCCAGGAGCTTGTATTTCATTATTTTAGTAAGTCTTCTGTTTGGCTAACGTTGATAGTTCTTTATTGAGTTTTAAAAGGTATCGACTTGCGTAACTGATATCTACAGAGCAGTGTCTAATTTTTATTTCTTTGCTATTGCTCCTGTCACAGGCAGACGTTTCACTTAGATAGAAAGCCTACCATCGAGTCATCTCTGTAAAAAGTACCTTCATAGTATTTTTTAAGATATCTAAATGAAACAATGATCAAGATGAAAACTCACGAGTATTTGTTCGGTGATGTTTGGAAGATGCTCTTCGGGCAGAGACGGAAATAAGGCCAGCATTCGCCACCGGCCTGACTTCCAGCTTTCTCTGCCTCAACGTATTCCTCAAGTAGGTTCGAGTACGGGGATTTGCTTGGTCTGAAATATTGAACACGGAAATTCCTTAATTTCTGTTTCTGCACTTCCGAAAAATATATAAAATTTTAGAGCAGCCTACTTCAAATTATAATGATTATATTCATTTACAAGAAAAGTACCTTTAAATGTTGGTCGGTTAACTTACGTAAAGAATAACTTCATGACTTCGCCAACGAAGCCGAAATTTGTCAAAGGGTGCGCCTGTATTTCACATATTGCTCGCAACAGACATTCCTTGCCTGATAATCCAAAGTTTGCTAGGAGATCTTCGGCGATTCCATACAATAGTGCCCTGAAAGTGAAAACCATTATATTCGAGATTAATGCCAATTAGTGAAATGGAAAAGTTTTTAGTTTGTCAATGCTAATGCTGATCTGAAATTAATTGCACCGCATACGTGTGAAACATAAAGAAAGCTACAATAGTGAAGCAAGTATGACAACAAATAACACAAAATGCAACCACAACACATCATCCATTTTGCAAGACAAATTAAAATAAAGTCGCCTCGTATGGTAACGTTCAAAGAATTCTAAGTGGTCAATGTACGCTTCCTGTGACAGTAGCCAACAGTGGTCGT
Source organism: Nomophila noctuella (assembly GCA_958496325.1). Taxonomy (NCBI): domain Eukaryota; kingdom Metazoa; phylum Arthropoda; class Insecta; order Lepidoptera; family Crambidae; genus Nomophila; species Nomophila noctuella. Next base: position 5,619,334 of record OY292498.1, read on the forward strand.
GAGTGGAATCCTGATGACCACGTTATTGGCGGGAGAGTGAAAGTTAACAATCAATAAGTCAGCTGTTTGCTGTCCGCCATTGTAATATCTCTGACCACGTGGGCCGTTTGGCATAACGAATACGTGCCAATTGATATTGTGTGTGGTCGTGCCTTAAGAAATTTATCTTTGCCCCTGTTTTCTGAGTTGGGTTTTGGAATTGTTGTATCTCCATATTTGGATAATGGTGAGGATGAGGATCCCGTTCGATAAGTAGGCCATTGATTACGATTGAGCCCAATTTTTTTTAAAACAGTGTTTCGATGTTTCGTTGTGTTTTTGATTGTAGCAGATAAAGAGATTCGTAACATTATTATTACCATTTGAGTGACTGTTTCGGATCTAATACCCGATTCATTTGTTATCTGCTACGAGTATGATGGACTTGTCCACGTCATCAAATATGCACTTGTGATTATTATTTCTTTAGACACCCATTAATTAAAAATGTCCAATATTAGCTTTACTAGAATCCTTATCTAAGTGATCTCACCTCTCTCCTCCATGGAGTTTATCCAGCACTGCCCTCTCCATGTCAGGGTCCACAGTAGACCCTTCAGATCGTTTTCCTCGTCTTCTCTCCAGGTACTGTCCCACGTAGTCTGTCGCCATAGATAGAGCCGCTCGGCCCATCGACCGTGCCAGTATGGGAGGGAAAGCCCCATAGGGATTCTCATTGTCAGTTAGACCTAGTTTATCGAAGTCAACTGGAAAATAAATAGCATGAGAGGAATTTGCAATGAACAATTGCGAATTGGGTTAAAAAATCAAGTTAAGTTTGTACCGTTTACAGTTCATCTAATCAGTTTCATGTTATTTAAAAAACTACTTTTAAATATTACTTGGTACGTTAGTTTAAATTTACACAGAAAAAAAAATACTTTTATGACAAAAACAAAGTGTTCTCCGAAAACTTCGAATAATGTTGACAACAACAACATAAATACTGTAATCATTATTTAGAAGATTGTTCTTGAGCAAATACAATCTAAAGAGCAAAAAGGCCGTTTTATTAACGTTGACCTGAAACGTGGTAATTGATTTCACAAGTGGATTTAAGTGATTAAAATCTTACGTAAGAGCACATGTCGGGTCCTGAATAAATCAAACTAAACTGCTATTAAACTAAATTACATATACTTCAAATACTAGGTTTTGTTAATTACACGTTATCTTAACTAAGTTCTAATGTTAGGTTCAGAAATTACTCGTTAAGTTACAATTAAATCGCTGCAGCCTACTGTTTCGTTCTTTGTTTTATAACTACATATAGCAGGCAAACTTAGCTAACTTATATTTTTTTATTTCTACACTAGGTTAATGTCTCTCGTTCTACGAATACACTGTTCTACAGAAAACCAGACGATACTGACTTTTGAATTCCAGGTCGTATTTCAATTTACCTGCAAATCATTCCCTTTATTTAATGTAAACATTCAAAAAGAGTTCTTGTACAAAGCAGTTTTATTGATCAAAGGTGACAGTTTTTTTTGGGCCCACCAACAATCGGTAACGTTTAAGACAAAGAGAACTATGTAAAAAATGTGTATATTTTTTAATGAATTTTGCTATTGAAGTGAATTTCAAACGAAACCGGAGTCATAAAACCAAAATAAAAAGCCTTATTATGATTATATCCGTGAAATATCTGTCCAAAGATTAGTAAACAATGGCTGACATCCAGATAACTGAAGGAAAAAAGGTTTTTATCAATAGAATTAAAATGAAACACTTGAAATCGAACATAAAGGAGACGCAATTTACTTTTGGAACGGTTTTCATGCCTATTTTTATCTAAGGCGGTGATTGATAGTGACTTTTAATCATTTAATTAATGAAATAAAATAATACGAATAAACAATACAAAAAAATCCGTATAACGGAACGCAAGTGCTAGTCTATTGCCGGATTTTGATTTTATTTAAAAACTGAATACAAATGTCAGAAACCTTCAGTCTGTCAACTGTCATTAATGGTTTTACTATATAATTTAAAAAAGCTGTAGTTTGTTTGTTTGAACACGCTACTATCAGAAACAGCTGGTTCGAATTGAAAAAATATTTTTGCGTTGGATTATCTATTAGTCGAGCCAGGCTTAAACTAAAAAATGTTAAGCTATAGTTTAAGACTACATATTTTTGCAAAAACCTTATTCTACGCGGACAGAGTCACAGGCGGACACTAGTCATAATAAATTGCTTTTACTTCAGATACGTAGGAAAAACATAATGGAAAATCGCCCTTACGTGTAAGTATTTTCGGTTCAGGCGTTGAAAGTCAGGAAAGCAAATAGACAGATTAGTTTGAGGTTAATATATATTTTCCCATCTTATTTCTAACAATTCCGGTTAAAATATGAAAAAGTAATATTACCACTATAATCTGGAGATTATAAGGAATAAATTGATATCCATTTCGTAAATAAACGCTAAAATTTTATGTGGGCCTAACTCTCCATACAAAAACGATTGACTCCTTTTAAATTCAATTATATCTTCTACCAATATAATAAGACGCAAGTTCATCTTTAATATCTTAATGATGAGGTAACGGCACTGTTCGTGAATGAATATTGTATTTTGGACTTCAAACTTTAAGAGGGATTGCAAATTCAGGGCCCGTTTTATGCACTTGTGGTTTACCTACATTATCCATTGTATCGCAGTGAATATGTTTTTCGAAATGTTGCAACTCGTTGTAATTTTTAACTTTTTCTATTTAGTATTGTTTTAGAGAAACAAAAGTCGTATGAAATTTTGAGAACAGATTTAGATATTTCAACTATATTTTGTGCCATGGAGCAGTGACTTTCCTTGATTACCCCACGATACAAGGATTTAATCGGAGCACAATTTAACCACTGCGTTAAAGCATAAAATAATTGGCTAAATTAATTTCACATCCCAGTAAACATTGTTTTTACTTGTCGGAAAAACATCTCCTTTTTAGAAATAAAAGGGCGAGTCTTTTCTGAATACGTACGTTTAGTTAAGATGGAGGAGGATGAATTTTCAATACAATCCAATTTTAACGAGTATCGTAGTGAGAATTTTAGACGTCTTTTCATCTTTGAACGGAAATCTAAGAAAAACTTTCCGCTTTCATGATAAGTAAGAAAAAAAAATACGTACTTGTAAAAGGAAAACTAACTGTCATATTTGACAGGAACCCTTTCGGCGGATGCCTGACAAACGGCATTGAGAGCGAAGGTGTTATTGTCATGGTCGTGCCTGGCGGGAGCGCGAGGCGACCGTCGTTTGTTATCCAGAGTATTCTCTTCTGCCGAGAATGGGGTATGTTCTCCTTGGCCACGGTATCTGGGGATGCCATGGGCAGGAGCGCCGCGAGAGCGATGCTGAGCAGCACGCGGGGTACTGTGGGGTCCATAGCCGACCTGGAAGAATAACGTTAGCTTTGATACAACTTGATGATTGTTTGCTGGATGAAGAAAAAGTTCATCTTATGTGAATTCAACGGGCACAGTGGTCTAGTGTCTCAGAAACCAAGGCTTGTGTGTCCGAATTTCCCCGATTTTTTTTGTGTGATGAACATCGGCATTTGTACTCGAGTTATGGATGTTTATAAAAGTGTTTAAGTATGTCTATCCGTTTTCTAGCTTCCATAGAACAAGCTTCGAGCTTAGTTTAGGGCTAGGTAATCGGTGTGTTAGACGAAATATTTATGAAAGTATAAGGTACTTTGTAGTATTTTTAGCACTGGTAAACAGATGATGGAATTATAGCGTCGTATTTAATAAAAAACAGCCTCCGTTTGGATTATAAAATAATGAGACCTTGGACGATGATTAACTTTGCAATTTGTCTTAGTTGGTTTATTTTAATGTACGCCTATTACTTATATGTAATATTTGATATCAATTGTTATTGCTGCGCTGTTGCTTTAATTGATAATCACGATAATCCGTCATTTAGATAAATTTAAATCAGAGATGGATCATCGTATTTTTTGGAATCGTAATATTATTATGTATATTACGATTAAAACCTCAAACTCCTAATTACTGCATTATAAATCCTTTTTGGTATTATAGTCGAATGATGGTCGAATGACATCAATCATGACGCGTTAATAAATCGAAATGTCTAATCAATGAAACTTAATAATACCTAGTTTTTATCATTTTACATTTTCATTTCTGTATGTACAAAAGCATAAAACATAGGTCACCATGAAAATATCCGACTGCAATCATCTGCGCATAAGGGATAGTAATGCTTACGGCACAGACGTTGAAGAATTCATTAAATCCATCGAGAAACAACATAAAATTGATTTCAGATCCTTGCCGCAATGGCAGGACATCGTAAAGCGAATGCATGTGATGACGACTGATTATAAACGCAAGATTCAGGACGCAAACAGACGCAAACATGTGATTATGAGTAAAATCTTTATAGAAGCCACGCGTGAATCTCCGTTTGAGTTGACTGATAAACTGGCAAGAACTTACAACAAATGGCAAGTAATTGCGTCTGCTAAGAAATCTAGAAGACTGACTCTGGTACCTGAACCAGATGTGGTAGAATCAACACATGACACAGAAATCATAGGGGAAATTAGTGAAAATGCATCTACTGCTCATCACAATACTGAAATACCTGATCTACCGACTGATTTACAAGATAGAGTTGGGAAATCAGATGCTGAGACAGAAACCAAATTCACTGAACGAAGCGGATCCCCTCTTCCCGTCAAAATTTGTTTAAACCCTCATAAATTAATATCTCCTTTACAATCACATGATGTCGTTTTTGAATACGGAACGCTAGAAAAACCATCGGATACAGAAATTCATAGACAGTCCAAAGAATGGTTGCTATTGAAGGAAACTAAATCGGTAAAATGTTTTCCTAAAGAAATATTCATCACAAGCGATTCATTAAATGCACAAACAATAAAATTCTCGATTATTAATTGTAATACAGATTACATGAACATCAGATTTATGAGTTTGACGAACGACTTTCCGTTTAAAGTAGCTAAAATCACTCCAGATACACCTAAAAGATTGTATCCGGGAATTGCTATCACTTACAAATTCAGATTTAAACTTTTTCAAAATCTTGAAGAATTCACATCTGCGTTGTACTTTAGAGTGGGCCAAAATGTCTTGGGAAATGCACCAGCGGAGTCGTTATGTGTACCAGTTATAAGTCAATTTAAATTCGCCAGATCCGTATCAGTGTCCAAAGCAGTGTATACTCCTCCTGCCTATTTATGGCAAATAAGACAAGTGTCAGGTTTTCCAGCAGGCACTCTTAAGATACGTAGCAATGATAATTATTCCTACCACGTTCATATAATTAAACGTATAGTGAATATAAGTCGTGAATGCCAAGACAGCATTGTGTCAATAGACGTAATAAGCCCAAACACAGAAAGTTTTATTGATAGAATTGAAGACGATGAAATAGAATCTCAAAGTAAAGCACTCGTTTCTCGCATAGACGCACAGATGGAAACTGTTCAAACGATTGATATAATTTCTTTGGTAATGGAAGACCTAGTCGATCTTGCACTGGATACTTTTGTGTTTGACCAAACTTATTTCTTTTTACAACCACATTGTGAAAAAGTCATTGATTTACATTTCACAAAACCTGAACGTATTGGTAGTCACCATTCATACTATGACATAGAATTTTCGGATTCGGAAACAGAAGAACTTATAATGACTAAAACTGTTAAGGTGTTTGCTGAAGTTTTACCGCACCCCATAAGAATATATCCGAGAATTTTAGATATGTCTCAGTCACCAGTCAATTTCGGATTTTGTGAAGATGATATTGTTATAAGTAACACTCATCGACTCTATCCTGTCACGATAAAATTCAAATTGACTACAAAAATGAGAAAACTATTTTGCGTGACACCAATTGAATCTTTAGTACCTGCTAAGTCGAGTATGCATTTTAGAGTCAGACTGTGCTCAACAGATTTATCGAATAAATCTGAGGACTTAGCGCATTTTACTATCAAAATTATAGTGTCTGGTGAAAAATCAGTATATGCTAATGTAGAGCCTATTTTCTATGAAATCATAGCACCGTGCGCGTCAGAATTTCTGAAGATTTACAACGAAAACTATTTCAAAGATACCTGTGATCCTTTTGATAAGCCGTAGGTTAATTTTGGAAGTAGCATTTTTAACATGTTTAAATAAAAATTGAGACGCAATACAATTATTTTATTGGCCTCGATCACATGATCAGCGAGCGGTACTTTTAAAAATGTTGTACTGGTAGACAATTTTCAAGGGAATGCCGTCGCTTCGACGCAGCCAGGATAAAACCTGTTGACCGACTTGCCGTATGTATTACGGGTCAAGTGTGTTGATTGCCTGGACCCGCATAATATCCCAGACCAGATTCACAGGTCATATGTTCATATATGAACCGGTGTACTTGACAATGGACTGTAAATCATAGATGCACTCGATCGTATTATCGTTATTACTGCGACTATAAATGTGTCATCTGAGTATGAATGTGATATTTGAATACATGTATATATGGAGATGCAACGTAATAACTTTGTGTAATTTACTACCGGACTAGATATGAAAAAATGGTTACGCTAATATTTTGATACATTAAATCATCTTATTCCACCTTTGAATCTCGTTGGCGTTGTATAGTTTATTTTACAAAGCTAAGTCTATAGCTACTACGTAGTTTATAGAATGTAATCTATATCTATAAAACTCAAAGGTGACTGACTGATTGCTGACTGACTGACTGATTACATAGTGATCTATCAACGCACAGCCCAAACCACTGGACGGATCGGGCTGAAACTTGGTATGCAGGTAGATGTTATGACGTAGGCATCCGCTAAGAAAGGATTTTGATTAATTCAACCCCCAAGGGGGTAAAATAGGGGATGAACGGTAGTATGAAACTTTGTCAATTTTAAACCTATCGGGCTGATATTTTGCATACATAAAGCTACTATGACGTAGGCATCGCCTAATTAATGAGATTGATAAATTCCAACCCCCAAGGGGGTAAAATAGGGGATGAACGGTTGTATGAAACTTTGTCAATTTTAAACCTATCGGGCTGATATTTTGCATACATAAAGCTACTATGACGTAGGCATCGCCTAATTAATGAGATTGATAAATTCTAACCCCCAAGGGGGTAAAATAGGGGATGAACGGTAGTATGAAACTTTGTCAATTTTAAACCTATCGGGCTGATATTTTGCATACATAAAGCTACTTTGACGTAGGCATCGCCTAAGCAATCATATTGATAAATTCGAACCTCCAAGGGGGTAAAATAGGGGATGAACTTTAGTATGAAACTTTGTCAATTTTAAACCAATCGGGCTGAGACTTTGCATACATAAAGCTATTATGACGTAGGCATCGCTTAAGCAAACGTATTGATAAAATTCCAACCCCCAAGGGTGTAAAATAGGGGATGAACGTTAGTATGAAACTTTGTCATTTTTTAACCGATCGGTTTGTGACTTTGCATTCACAAAGCTACTTTGACGTAGGCATCGCCTAATTAATGAGAATAATAAATTCCAACCCCCAAGGGGGTAAAATAGGGGATGAACTTTAATATGAAACTTTGTCATTTTTAACCGATCGGGCTGAGAGTTTGCTTTCATAAAGATAATATGACGTAGGCATCCCCTTTCAAAGATTATTTCAAAAATCCACACCTAACGGGAAAAAAAGTTGATATAGAAACCAAAATCCACGCGGACGAAGTCGCGGGCGCCCGCTAGTATAGCATATTTTACTGCAGCTCAGAAGTAATTGAATGTTTTAACATAGCTTTTGATTAGAATCAAAAATCTTCTCGTACCATTTACAGGTTCGTCTGTATTTTAGTTGGTAATTCCCTGCTTAAATAATAATTAAAATTTATAAAGCGTCTATCATAATAACATTATTCGGCATGATTCTGAAGAATATTAATAAACTAAAAATACTGTTTGTACCTTATTTTTTTTAAAATAAATAAGTAGAATACGAGTGCATAATATAATAGGCGTAATTTGCATTATAATTAAACATTAACTGCGATTTAATAAGAATATAAAATAACGAATGCTTTTCAAGACCTATCGTTGTCAAATCGTTTATCTTTTCATTGGCGTCGTAAACCCATTTGTTATTCTTCAAACGATTCTGAATTCTGTAGCCACACGAGTGTGTCACCAGAAAATTGATCAGATATCGATTTATTCGGAGTTGTATCACGAAAGTAATCACTATGCCCTAAGCGTTCGCGCTTTCACCAGAGTTAAAAAAAATATATCCACCCTACTAAATCGTTGCCAAAACGGACATGTAAGTAATCAGTTTCCCTTCTTTCTTTTCATGTCACCAATAAATAGTAGATTGATGTTGCCCGTATTCGAAATAGTGTTTCTTTTTTAATTATTTTTTTTCTTGCCAGAAATCGTAAGCTTAGCCGTTGTCACCGATTGTCATCGCAATATCCACCATACGCATACTGACTTCGCTTCTTATGCCTATTACCTTTATGTAAGACACAAAACTATCATAACGGAACTTCATCATCATTTTCTGACAAAAAAATTAATACGAGTGTTATGCAATATTAGCAAAAAATATAATAATTACTGTTGTTTTGTTAAAGATGGAAGTATAAAGTTTTCAAATATTACGTTTAACGCAGATTTTTTTTATTATTTTTGTTGACAATAATGGGAAAGTGAGTTAGTGTGATTGACTTCATAACAGTTGTGACTAACCGTTTTAATTTCTTTATTAAATGTTAACTGTTATGAAACACGAAGTAGTTATTAATGTTGTAAAATAAAAAAGTATGCCAATATTGTACTGTTACTTTTGCAAGAACAGTGTTAATACGTAAGTGCTCGTAACTTCTTACACGTCAACAATTGATATTTTCGATGTTTCTTATATTTTTCAAATGTTTACCGATTGGACCATTTCAATTGTGAACTTATAGAAACTCAGGACAATTAGACCGGTCAGTTGACCTAAATTACTCATCCTCCTTGAGTCGTTTATTTACCTCACTGAAGGATGTGACCATTGTGTGTGTGAAATGACACACTTAACTCTTTTGCCGTTGCCTTCTCCATTTCACACACTAACTCGTAGTGTGCAGATTTCCCCTCAGTTTATCCTTCACCGTATAGGTGTTATGAAATGTCGCACATAGATTTTTCGGAAATCCAGATTTGCGTGCCTGCCCACATTTGAACCACCTAACCTCACGCATGTGAAGGCATGCAAGGCGCTCTTGCCACCAGGCTACCGAAATTAACTCATAAACCATACAAGAAGATCGTTAAATCACCTTTACATCCAATCAAACACGTACTGAATAATAATATGACACATTCAATTTCTACTGCACGCATTCTCGTGCGTTGCAGAGGTCAAGTCTAATCGTTGTGAAAAGGCTCAGTTATGCATACTAGACAGTCTGGCTGGCATAAGTAGAATGGCTGAGTTTAGCATACTATAGCACCTTTTGGTGTATTTATGAACTGCATGTCAGCTAAGTATCAGACGATGAAATAAGAAATGCAAATTAAAGGATATTCTCGTAACCTTTTGGTTTGCCTATGTGTGATCAAACCCTAGTTTAAAAGTTAACTTAACTTACAATAAATAAAACCAGCGTTTTTATTTTCCGAGCAATAAATCTTTTTAGTTTACACCCGAACGGACCCAGAATTTCAGTCCATTCAACCCATATATACCTACAATTTTTCATTGATAATTTCTGCGAGTTAATGCTCGACAACACCAATGCATGTAGGTAATAATTTGTACATTGCATCTTTGATTTGCAATTAGTAAATAATATGGAATAGGAAAGACCGCAATGAGACCTACCCTAGAATAGAAGAATATGTGTAATTTAATTACTAGCGGCCACCCGCGACTCCGTCCGCGTGGATTTCGGTTTCCGCACAAGTAGTGTTAGACTATAGCCTAAAACCTTCCTCGATAAATTGACTATGCAACAAAAAAATATTTATTAATTTCGAATCAGTACTTCCTGAGTTTAACTCGTTCAAACAAACAAGCAAATATACAAACAAACAAACTCTTCAGCTTTATTATATTTTTATTATATTATTAAAGATTTACAAGTTAAAAGTATGATCAAAATTGAGCAACAAGACCATCATTTCAAGGTCGCATTATTGTTTCGCGTTTAAAAAATAAAGCAATGAAGCCAAAACCCGCTCGTAATCTCGTGACCTAAAGAAAAGCAGGATCCACAGTAATCTGTGTTTGCATCAGCCATTCCATCTCAGCTAAATGTGTTATTGTTTTAACTTGACGACCGTATTGTAGCGGATTTAAATGTCGCGGAAATGTTTGCGAACTTTGACAAAATAGCGGATTTTTTTCTAAATTCTAACTAAAATGTTGTCCGCCCACAACCGCGTTGGACAGAATGACTAAGTTTTTGAAATTCAAACATCTCGGTTTTTTTAGCAAAAAGCCTGAAGTTTTAGCAAAAAGCAATGTTAGACATTCGCGTTTCATCTATTTTTATACTAATGTTTACTACAACATAGTATTCATGTACCTACCTTAATAAATATTGCATTAAGTCCCGTTTACCAAACTTAGTAATTAGTCTATACAAATATTATAAAGAGGAAAGGTTTGGTTTTTTGTTTGTTTGTTTGTTTGTTTGTTTGTTTGTATGAATTGAATAGGCTCCGAAACAACTTGGCAGATTTGAAAAATTCTTTCACTGCTGGAAAGCTACATTCACCCAGAGTAACATAGGCTATATTTTATCCCGGTACGGGAAGTAGTTCCCCCGGGACGCGGGTGAAACCGCGTCGGGGGCCGCTAGTTCTTTTATATTTTGAAACATGTATTTCTGTTGTTTTTATATATTTAACCTACCGTTGAACCCATAACAAAATAATGGTCAGTAATAAGAAGTTGGACTTTCTATAACAATCACCAAATTAAACCAGCAATTACACCATACATACATGTGATTTACTAACAGTGTAATAGTAAATAGCACGACGTAATTTAATAAGCCGGTCAGAAATGCATATTTCATGAATCGCCGCGTTTAGGAAACTGCTAGTTGTCATGTGCATGAAAACAGCAACTGATTATAATTAGCATTTCATTAATGATTCGGCACACGTTTACTTGTTTTTTAGTTTTACTTTCGTCTCTATTAACAATTTTCTTTCACTGTTTCTAAACAACGTTTTGCACGTTCGGAAATATTGGTTGATGTTTCAGTCATTAAATTTTAATGCCTTTCGGTTAGCCGTTTATTCTGAGTACAGGTAGAATTAGAAATAAGTCATTACTGTATGTGATTTAAAATGGTCTGCTATTATCTATTGTATCAATAACTATGGTGTATTCTTTATTTTTCTAATTCCGGATTCGGATAAGGCCAGTTTCGAAAAAAAAATGGGTTAAGTTCTAAATACTTATTGACTTTTCTCCATTGACAGGTCATGTAATCTAATCTCTAGCAAAAACCACAATGTCGTCGCAAATTTAAGAAGTAAACAAATGTGAGACACCTTACATTAAACGGCACCCATTTAAATCATATATTCGGTAAAGCAACTTTTAAATTCTATTACAAGGAAATATAAATGAAACTCACCTCAATATCACAATTCAGGAATCAAAATAATTGTTCACAACACACGGTTATGTCTTCAACACTCGCACTGAACTGCGTCCTCGAAATATCATCACCAGTACAGAACAACTGCTAAGCCGAATGCTCTGCCAAAATTTCATTAACTTTCCGCAGCGGACGTGAATACAAAACAATCATCCATGTAAATTGTAACAAGAACTCATCCTACTAAATCCACGAAACCGCCATTTGGCTACGTCACGCTCGTCCTGTGATCCTTCGGCGTCTAATTTGTTCCCCGAGTGGTGCGTCCACGAGGACTTGGTATTCACATGTCACCGAAACTCTCTTCGTCGATTGCCATGCAGCGCGCGTGCCTCGCTTTCCGTTTTGCAAGACAATGGAGCTCGGCACCCCCGGGTGACAGGCCGGTGCTCATCGTTGGTACAGTTGTGAACACTTGAACACACAAGAAGCAGCTTTTCTTAATGATAATCAATCTGCGGGCGATGGCGCGAGTGTACCGGTCCCGACTGGTGGCTGAGCGGGTGTAGTCGTCCGACGTCTCAGTTGGCCACTGGGTTAGCGGCGTTCCTTTTCCTGCTTCGCCTCTATAATGGGTGACATACGCCTCGCATACACGTCTGCATTGGGGTCGTGCGAATTATGCGAGTGTACAAACTTTTTTATTATCCAACGAAAGTCTACACGGACCGACAATAGTTTTGCGAATGATGAATTTAACAGACGGAATTCGTTCATGCGGATCTAATTAGTGATTGCCTGAAAAATTGAAGTAAAGTTTTTCTGTCTCAGCAAATAGTTAATTGAACGAATTTATTGGGCAATTTCTAATAAACTGTATTGCGATTGCAAAATAAACACGCACAGACTCTCACGACCGAATGAAAAGCGAGCGCAACAACTTAATAACTAACTAATATGCCATTTAAAAATATAAAGAAGTAATATCAACCACTTACATGTCAAATTATTTTGATTTATTAATCTTACTGATTACTCTTTATAAAAGAAAAAAACAAATATCGTGAAAATGTTAAAAATCAGTTATCTTTTTCACGCGTGTTACGGCTTTCAAAATGATGGCACTCTTTGATTAATGTAGAGGTAGCAGTCTAAATCTAACTTCGACGTCAAAGTCGCTTTAATACACTTAACCAGATAACGGGAAGAATCATTTTATGGTTCGCAGGAGTGAGAAGACACGCAGAGAATGCTGTTACACTTACAAACAACAATTATTAATTAGTAACACGTGACAATAAGTGATTAAATGCGTCCTAAATGCATTTGTTTAAACCAATGACCAAATCCATACTGAATTGTCACTTAATTGGTCTGAAATAATTCTGCAAGAAAATCGAGTTGATAGTTTCCTATTGGCCGCTTAAATAGAGTTAATTGTTAATTCGTGCGTGTTGATGGAAGAGTCGCACACAATGGGAAAGAAAAACAGTATTAACAATAATATGGACCAACGCAGCACCCAAAGACATGGACCTAATGATGGGTAATTCAACTAAAATGCATTGAGAAAAATAAATTGCATAGAATGCTTCAATTATTGCCGAAAGCAAAATAAAATTCTAAAGATCTTCTCCAAAGTAAAAATGTTCGTTTCCCATGGCATTACCTTTTGAGACCCTGCACCTACATCATCATCATCATCCTAGCGCCTCTCCCGGTTGCATCCTTGGCCATTGCCTTGGAGCCCAGGGTACGCTGCGACTATGATCCTGAATTGACATGCCTGGTTATTACAATGGAGCGACTGTCGTCTGACCTCCGTAACCACAAGGGAAACCAGACCACTTGGATCATAGTCGGGACCAACGGCTTAACGTGCCTTCCGAAGCACGGAATCATCATTCTTAGCGGACAATCAGGTGATTCAAGCCTGCAATGTCCTAACCAAACTGGGAAAACCAACACAAAGTGAAGGTGTTCCCCGCGAGATTCGAACCCACGACCTCCGATTTCGTAGTGTTTGAGCACAGCGCTTTAACCACTACACCACGGAGGCACCTACATATTGCACATTAAAATAATTAAGTTTACTGTAACAAGAACATGTTTAACAATCACGCATCTTGTCTGTGCGCTAACAAGATCTTGTTGGGAGCGCGTGAAGACGAAGTATAGCATAGATTTATATCGCAGAAATGCCCTCGCCATATTTCGACTCGCTTTGACACAGGCTCTGTAATGTGAAGCGACAGTCGTTTCACATCGCGTAATGAGCTAAGTAACCAACATATGTCACATCAATCAAAATGATGCAACAGTTTTATGGTTGACACCATAGATAGATATGCCCTGACGGGTATATCTACGATTTAAATCTATGAAGTATTGTGCAGCAATGCATTTTGAGTCTGACACAGCACAGCTATTATAGTAATAAGATAACAAATTGAAAGTAAAACGTGCTGTGCCTGTTGTACGATATAAACTTCATTCAGACGGTAATCGGCGTTAGTAAGTGTTGGGAAAAAGGTTTATGTTGATAGCTCGCGCCTCTAGAAGCGCCTGAATGCTTTTCATTTAAAATTATGATTATTTTAGTTCAAATCTCGTGTAGCTTATGTATTTAACAAAATATCTCCCAAAATTGTTCTATTTAGAGTTACCTCAATAGCTTTTTTTTAATGTTTGTTGATGCTGTTAATATATAAATTGTTGTTGTTAATATGTAAACTTTTGCTTATAAAGATTTAGAAAATGCTCTAGACCTCTAATTCAGTCAGCCTTGAACAATACAAGTCATAAGCATATTGCTAAAATAAAATATTTTAAAATTGCTAACTGAGCTTGATAAAAAACTTGTAGACTAAAACTGTCAGTTAGGCAGATTACAATTGAACCCAATTCTTCAATGAATTGAAAAGAAGTGGGAAGATACAAACCCTTGAACAACACTAGTCGTTACCGTACTACGATGACAGATTGTGTAACAGAACTGGGTTGGAACATGTCGTGACGAACCTAACTGACGTATTATGTCGTAAATTTCGTAAACACTACAATAGCAACGAACGTAATTATTGAAATGAAACCGGGGATACAAAGGAATTTGTATATGAAACAGGCGGTCATGGTTAAGAGCCTCTGATTTGGTAATTATTAGCAACAAAGAGACCAATGCTCTCGCGATATCACAATGTGGTGTAGGTGTAATTTGATTTGCGGTATCGGTACAGTGATTCTTCAAGTAGGTTTCAAATTCTTTTTAGGAAGGCCAATGCAAAAGATAATTTAACTCTCAAACATCTATAATGCTAGGAAAATCCTAAAACAAAATTTTTGTCCAGTTTCAGAAAATTCTAAATTAGTTTATATGCCTATTGCAGACATCAATAGCGTTCCATTAGAATTAAAAGCCTTAGAGCAGGAAGCATAAAATCAAATGTCTTCTTAATTTCAGGTAGCAAAGAGAGTCGACTTCCAATTGTTGACAGATTTGATCAAGCAAGGAAAACTAAAGATCATATATATTTTTAAGGATTTGGTCATAAAACCGTGTTTTAACCCAAAAGTTACTTAACTTTAATGATGTCGCATAGCACGACTTACTGCCGAAGACGGCGACAGTTAAGTCATTAAGCTGATGTTAAGTTTTTGTCTCTTGCATCACTCTGATGTATGTAAGTGATTATAACATGAAGATGCCACAATTTAATCAAACACGAGGTGTTGCGGCACACTTTGCTAAAGAAAAGGCTTCTTTTGCGTTACAATTTGTTACCAAATTGGACCTAATGCATGCTTCATGATTTGAGACAGATCGGATGCTAATCTGACTTTTGTTGTTTTCGAATTCTTTCCAGGTTCCGATTAGAGGGCCGTTGTCTATTAGATGCATACACGAGGAGCAAATAGGAATCGATATACTTTTGGCTTACCGGAGTAAAAAATTCAAAGGCTTTAGTGATTAAAGATTGGCAAATATCACAGTGGAATAATAACAAGCAGAGTCAAAAGCATAGAGTACCTAAATAAACTTTGTTTCACACAGAGTTTGTGATCGTTAGAGAATACATCGTATATCGTGAGTCAACTGACCTCTAGAATAGCAAGCTATTTGTAGGGAATCCTAGTTTCCAGGCTCGGTATAAATTCTTAGCCCACCATGACCTTTCTCCTTACACTTGTAACCCGCATTGAAATAGGCAAACTGGTTTCATTAAAGTTATATTGCTATTTATGCTTTGTAGGTTCGTACAGGAAATTGCAGTTTAATTGCATAATAGGAAAATATTTGTGTCGCTTGTTAAGTAAATGGTAATTGCAAGTTATATCTTCTTGATTTTATAGGATAATCCTGAACAAAATTATATAAAATAATAACTACAGAATAAACTTTACATTAGAAATATGACATTTTTGCAATATACCTGACTGTTTCTTTGATTTATTACAAACGGAAGGGAAACAATTTGTGTCTAAAGTGGTTGATGAACATAACGATTAATATAAAATTAAAACATTCGTTTAGTAACATGCATAATATGTACTCTTAAAACATTACCTCATTAAAAAAAATATAGGTTTTTGTTACAATATTAAAGAAAACTATAAGTAGTATATGTCATACAGTTTATGGGAAAGTAGGTAAAAACATAAACTTTGTCGTGTCTTCTTGTGATGGATTTGCATTTTGTTAAATGCATCTGTATTGATTGCGCTTTGGAGTTTCTAATTTAAACAAATTTACGTTAGAAACTAAAGCCATAGCCGTCATCGTGGCTCCTTGGGCATAGGTACTAAACATTTACGTATTTTACCCACTTGATTGTATTCCTGTAGCTAGTAGGGCTCCAGTTTTGCTTAACTTCACGCAGAGCAGCGTCAATACTCATCATCATCCTAGTGCCACTCCCAGTTGCATGCTCAGCCATTGCCTTGGAGCCCAGGCTACGCTGCGGCTAGGATCCTGAATTGACCAGCCTGGTTATTACAATGGAGCGACTGTCGTCTGAACTCCGTAACCTACACAAGGAAAACCAGACAATTTGTTGAGCTATTTTAAAAAAGGTGGTTCACCAGTGCACAAGACTTCGACAGTCATTTCCAGTCCCTAGTAAATAATTTACCAGATGTCTGTCAACTTAAGTGGTATATAAAAATAAACCGCTACTTAGTACTCTCATTTTGACAACACAAGTTGAGACATGTTGTGTACTGTGCCCAAACCAAAATCAGGTCACAACACATCACCGGGGTCGTGACTTCTAGATTGAGAAACAGTGTTCCGCACCAGCATATAAATAATACATTTAAGAGCTTCATTGTTATGGTAATTAATCTGCATGTCCCACACGATGACTCCAGGGGGAAATCAGCTCAAGCGTTTATCGTACTTGTACCAGGATATGTGTTTCACGGCACAGATTTCACAGGGAAGTAGGTGTCGTGCACAAATACCAACTGCTGAAGTCAAAATAGGTATTTCTGTACAATTAACTGCTCATTGTTTCAGAATGAGCGTGAAGCGAGTGACCTAGGTCTTAGAAACTCGTAATAATTTCGCCCGGTTGATTTACTTGAGGCCTATTCTTCATGAGTTTCGCTTGGTTTGCATGTTTTACAGTTATGAGGTCTTGGAGTAAACTTAGAATAAAATTAGGCAGGGAAACACTTTGACGTGCCATAACTGCAGGCTAGCTCGACCTGCAGTCGTGTGTAGCAGGTAATGGGAGTTCCGAGTACCTGCTAAAACCCTGAGTGGATCAAAATTAACAAGCTAGTTGCATATAAAAACTGGAGACCCAAAAAAAAGTGACTATTGAGTCTAATGTGTATTTTGAAATAACACGTACATCAGAACTCAAAAATAACTAGTTAGGTATCTTTTAGTCAATCCGCCGGCAAAGTAACCTATCCATATAATTAAATCGACTCACGTCCACGCCAACTTGCCAAATGATAGGGGAGATGAAACCTACTGATACCGTTTGCCGTCAATTTAAATGTGAACACATATTTTTTGCATACGACAGGACATAGCCGTCTAACGACGTGTGTTTTGAGTCATAAAAGTTTATTATTCTACGTCATTTTATGTTTGATTGTCTCAGTATTTTTAACCGACTTCAAAAAAGGAGGAGGTTCTCAATTCGTCTGTAGTTATGTTTAATATTTTTTACATTTTCAATTTGTGATTGACACAACAACTGTCTTGGCAATTTTGATCTATTGAACGAATCTTATTGGTTAAAAATTGCACGATAAACGCGCAAGAAATAATGTTACTCGTAGTTGGTACCTACGTATTTTTTATGTACTATCAAGAATAAATAATCTTATTTGTTTACGGGGGAACAATAAATGAGACTCTGGTGTCAATGACTAATTTTGAACAATGGATTAAGGTGTAAAATTATCGAAGATGCCTTCGAGGTAGAAATAACTAACAGGACCGAGATTGAATCTTTTTAAGTTCGTACCTAAGTTTTCCTCTTCGTAAAAGGTGAAGTGGCTAGTAATCATATTATTTGATATTTTGTTTTTAACACTCTTCCTGTTTTATTTTGGTAGATAGTACCTCAAAAGTCCTTTGCTAATTAGAAAAGTTCTTGATTGCAACAGTGTACCTTGATATCAAATGTAAGTTAAGTGAATGAAATTTTTGCGTTAAATAAAGTTCTTAAAATGTGTCGCTGTTTTTATATGGCCAGCCTTAAACACAATGACTGCGAAAGCGGTAACATTATTGGCAATGGCTCCATTTCCAAAACTCGAAATGAAGACTTCTCCAAAAGGGTCAGGTGCTGACTCAAAAGTATGTCGTTTTTTCAAAAATAAGAAAATATCTGCCTATATTGTATCACTGACGGGTGAAACTATTATTATATTTTTTTACTTTGTACTAGCATTAATCAAACCTTCGTTTTCTTTAAAGACTTGCTATATACATATTAACATGGGGTACCGCGATTTGATTGATTCAAATTAATAATTATATTAACAACTGGATTTTATTTCTAGTTCAGTTCTGCTTAAATATCTTAAAATATCTATAAAATAATTATAGTAAAAATTATAATGATATAAGCTCCGCAGAGAAGCAAAATTAAAATATCTCTAGCGCAGGCCAATTGAATCGCTTCCGTTGAAATGATTTTGTCTTAAATACTGCGGTTTGTATTACAATAACACACGAATGTTAACTTGCAGTAAAATGTATTTTATGTCCCATTCGCGGTGACCCACCATTACGCACAAAGAGCTATAATATTTTCATGCATAGGTGCTTACGCGTACAAATATAACATTTTCTTAATTCCATTTGCATTTGTATAGGGGTCATGATGAAATATAGCCATCGGATTTCATAGAAATGGCTGTATTTGGATCTAAAGACTACATTGTAACAGCTCCTTTGTTTAGAATTACTTTGTTTATAATATGTATTTCATATGAAATAATAGGTAATTTTGAAGGAGACCTAGCCTAGTTTGGATGTCACCTACTGGTAGGAATTCTGCCATATTTAAGTATATGGTGCCGAATTTCTAACATAAGGTACATGACAATGCTAGGTAAATCTATTTAGCTCTGTAATGCCTGTCTTCTTTTCTATTATAACCTAGCAAAGATAATAAGTAAGTAATAGTATTAAAATCGTAACTCATAAGCATTATTCAACACTGTATTTCACTGATAGAAGTGTGAACTGCATAGAAGTCTTCATCAATAAAATCCGCACTATCAATACAAACAGAAATACCTCATTTACTACATTTTGTATTCTCATCTTCTCTAACATGTACATTGGGTCACCTAATGATCTACTCGTAGGCATGTGACTTTGTGTAATAATGTGTTCTTTATGTTTAAGAGGTAACTGGTTGTATCGTTTTCTAAATTGTGTTGGCATCAGCTATTTCCTCCTTCCGATGTTTTTAAATCAGCATTCAGAATCGACGACACAGCGTTTTCTTACAGTTTTTAACCAGATTGTATTGTTTCAGTATATATACGATCTTTCATTAACTTAGTATTGTGGCTCTCCCAAATCCTTAAATATTGGGAACTGTTATAACAAACGACACACTAGCTATTATTTTGGAATTTAATAAAAAATAAAGTAGGAATATGAAATGGTAATTTAAGTAAAAGTTTTACTGACCTGTTAAAATTATCATCGCTGCAATCAAATATGACGCATTGCCTGCCAGTCTAATAGAACAAGTTTATCGCATCTATTAAGGGACTTCACAACTTGGTTGTACACAACGTTCTATCGATTCATGTGATTTCTTCAATTTGTTTATAAGGCTTTTTGTCTTTGAATGTGTTTAAAGATGTAATTAAAGTTTTCGCTTTTCAATTGATTTGCCAAGTTGGTTTCTTCTATTTGCCATCCATTAAATACCTACTCTTTAATATTTGTAAAGGCATTACAATCTACACAACATAAAAACCATTTTGTTGCAGGCTTTCCTGATTGGTTTGTAAAACCTCTAGTACGTTTATGGGGTATTTTATGCTATTTTAAGAACAAGAATCTACCTCAGGAATCAAATGTCGAATAGAATAATTGTAGTTATTTGTGGTATAAATGTCATACGAACAACACTAAACAAAAATTACACAAATCAAATTCCAAAAGCTTCACTCAAACGCATCGAATGCATTGCACGTTACTGGCTTAACCGATGCTTTTTAATTGCAGCAGACCTGCTCACCCTGATCTGCCGGATGAGCTCGGAACACGGTTACTTCTGTATATTCCCCGCGCGCAATCAATATGCTGATTGCATTATGCCCGATATGTCCTTGAACGGGGCAGGGTACACTGGTTTTCTTGTGTGGGTCGTAATATCTGTTCATAATGTATGTATTATAGCATTTTATGCTGTGCAACAAGTGTTAGAATGTGGGTACAGACTTTAAAAGTGATCTGATGTGACAAGATTAAAATTCAACGAAAATTATGAAGTAAATGGTTTTTGTTAATATGACATGACATGAAAATAAACTATTCATAAAAAGAAGTGACCCTATAGAGGACATTTCGGAGGATATGAACCTTGCACAACTTTACAATTTAAGATTAATTTATGTTTGATGTTCTTGCAGAGCTATAAAATCAGAAAGCATCTCAGCAAGAACTTGGATGAAGGATAGGTTTTAATAGATATTAACAAACCGTAAAACAGATAAGTCCATCAACGACGAACGAGTCGTAAATTTAAGAGAAAAGTGCCGATAGAAGCATGCAAAGAAGAAAAAAATCCTACGCAAGTTTTAATTAACACTTGTGGCCCTAAAACAAGATCTAAGGTTAATGATCAGACAATTTAAAAAAACAATATTATTCAAAAAAGATGTATTTTAAAACCATTATACCACATGGTCCTGTCATCAATTAATCTGCTCGACAGCAGGTTAAGGATCAAAAGCGAGAAACGCCTTCTCGACTTGACCGGCAATATGTGGCGATGATGAAAAAGAAACTGGCGTATAGAATATTATAGTATTACCTACTACGTGTTCAATTTCTGACCAATCCACCATACAATTTTAAGGACCATAATTTCCGACCTTGCCAAAATTCCAATTAATCGTAATTGAATTTCCTAAAAATTACGCCTTCAGGTGCCGCGAAGAATAAAATGATGTCAAAAATATAAATTTCTCCTTGTAAATAACAAAATTGCAAGATGCGTCTACACTTAATGTGGTCTGGTAGAACAGCATTTTTCTTCGCGTACGAATACCGTTAGCCACCGACAGCCCCTAAAATATTGCAACCTCAAACTCCACATTGCTAATGCACAGTAATTTGTTAAGGCAGTGAAATAAAATTTGCTTTTATTGTATGAAATTTACTCGTATGTGGTGACAGGAAAGCCTCTGCTCAGGATTGATACGGAGCCGTCCATTAATCATGCGGGCCTCGATGGGGGAAGGGAGGGGATCTAGTACATAATAATAGTATGTCGCGTGTATTATTTTTTTGATCTGAAAAGTGTCCTTAAATCCGTGGTGTGAGGACATTCGAAATAAAAATACATGTCATATGGGGGGGGGGGTTCTTAAAAAAAGCATCACATGGTTAATGGACACTTGGATAGCCCCTACGCTATAAACACTGCTGGTTATCTACCGAAACCATAAAGATGCTCGTTCGTTGAAGATGATATAATTTTTCTAATAATTGGAAAAATCTCAATAACTACACAAAGAATAGGATCAAGCCTTGACTTTGTGCACTTTATTTCAAAAACGTAAAAAAAATTAGTCATTAAAAACTGAATCTTGATTAAATGTTACAATCTTATCTCACTGCCTTTTCATTAAATTGTAATATTACTTTCTCTGTGCTCGGTGCATATTGCAAGAAATATTGTCCTTAAACTTGAGGATCATTGGTTTCAGCTCTTTGCATTTATCGCAGGTTTTATCGTGATGACACCGTTTTCGATTTCGTACAAGTGTATTTACTTTTATTTTCTTACTTTTAGCGTATCCATTAATACTGTTAGATAATTACAATTTTATTGAACTGTTGCACGTGCGACAAAATCTTCAATCAAAATTAAGTAGTTTATGTTAGGTACTAGTTGAGTTTTTACATGCTTAACTCCAAGGAATAAACTTGAAGTACTTACATTAACGTGTCTTTAGCTCGATACAGTAACTACAGAAGTCTTGAGAATACTTAATTTTTTCGAACATTAACAACCAGTTTCGATAAAAAATGGCAAAATGGTTGTGAAAGCAGTCAAATAATGTAATTTAAATATTATTTTTTTGTATTTATTTCATTTGAAGTGCAATATTTAAATAATGTACCTACATACGCGATATAAAATTTTATTTAGATATTTTCTTAAGGGAAATGATTCGGTGACGACGCACTTTGAATGCAAAAAGCTTACCGCTTCGGTATTGAGGCCGCAGACTTTAAAACAAAGAATGATATGGCTACCGGTATTCAAGAAGTATAGCAATCTTATCTTTGTTAAAATTATTTGTGATTCGTAGAGCCGTGGGTACATTGCAATCCTTATATTATTAGGAAGTACAAATAGTCAGTCGCCGGGAACCTCTTTGAAACAACCTATGGAATTAACTGCAGATTTATTCATGCTCAAATAACATAATTACCTACTCTAATATTGTCTGAAAAACGAATTAAGTATGCATTAATAATTCATTGTTGACTTTTGGTTTGAAATTAATTTCAGAAATAACTACTTCAGTCTGTAGGTACTTGAAGAAATAAAAACGTTTTTTTTATCCTAATTCCTTTAATCAGCGCAAGTCATAAACGAAATAAAGACGCAGAATGATTAGTGTTATGCCCCGAACCAATATCAATTAATATCACAATGATTTTCATATCGCCTACAAACACGAAAGATAAGCATTATCCGTAATTAGTGATAATT
This sequence comes from Nomophila noctuella, assembly GCA_958496325.1. Classification (NCBI taxonomy): domain Eukaryota; kingdom Metazoa; phylum Arthropoda; class Insecta; order Lepidoptera; family Crambidae; genus Nomophila; species Nomophila noctuella. Next base: position 5,642,426 of record OY292498.1, read on the forward strand.
ACAATCAGTGCATTGTCGGCGTCAAGTGTGATGTGAAGTGTCCGCCATGTCGGAGAATTTGAAGAAGAAACCATCCTTCTTTTCGTTGAAGAGATGGACTGATGATAACCCTCGTGCTTCTTCACATTCACAGAGTGGGACGCTCAACAAATATGCAGCAAGGGATAAACCCAGGAAGTGAGTACCTGTTTTGAGATTTTCCACTCTGACCTGTTTGGTCGATCATTTTATGTCCGTTGGCGATTTCATTTGTCTCGACAGTATATAAGGTGTAACAAAATATACTGCAAATATTTTCAGGGCGAATCGTTTAGTGGAAATGTAATAAATTTGTCTAGTATCTTTTTTGTTAATACGCTAGTTTACGAGAAAATCAACAAAATAAATAGAGTTATTAATTGGGAAAAGTACAAAATTTGTCATATGCAAGACAGCTGGTCGTGTCTTATAAGTGTAAAACAATTACTACACTTGTCCTGCCCCAAAAGCAAAGTGGTGGAGAGGAGGTGAAGCTTACAGGACGAAAAGAGCAAATTAGCCAATGCAGAAAATGCAAAGTTTGATAGGCATTAATTTTGACTTTAATATCTGATATTGATTACATTGCCACTAAAGAATTCGCTCTTAAAATATTTGCAGTATATTTTGTTACACCCTATATATCAGACTTAAAACAATAGGTGAATGAAACAATCAGAACCAACGAGACGTTGTATCGTCCTTGGAGCGCCTATTGAAAAATATGCGGAAACTTGCAGGGACGAAAACAAGCAAGTCACCTGATGGTGTTATCATCGCCATCCACAGAAATCAACTAGTTCACAAGAACTAGTTAAAAGAGTAAGAACTTAGTGGAAATTCCACTCGAATGAGCCGTTCGTCTGGGGAAGTACCTCCATCTTACAGAAGAACACAGTGAAGAAGCACTTAGTGACTGTTGTGCCATAGCAGAAACATTTTTCTGCTGGTGAGTAAGGTCGCCAGTGCTCAGATAGGGAGTAAAGGGGCTTAAAGGCAGGCAACGCATCTGCGACCCTTGTACGGTTGTTGATATCTATGGGCAGCGGTGATCACTTACCATCAGCTGACCCGGTTGCTCTTTTGCCTCCCTAATCATTAAAAAGGTCCGTCTTTTCGGTAGTAAGAAACTTTTTACAGTATCCAACGGTTATTTTGAAATCGGGTATTTTTTAACAATACAAATAGTTTAAATAGGCACATCACACACAACATTTGTGTACTTCCTAATTCAGCAGTCCTATAAATTGCAATAACAAATATGTATATCTACCTACTGGTCTGTTAGCAAATCAAAGTTAAGCTGTAAGAGATTATGTGATAACGATTTTTATTCCTCAAAATAATCAAATAAATCACGGGCAAATTATCTTGTGTAATATGTCTTATTCTTCATTTTTATCGTTTATTGAAATTAGATAATACATATTATAAATAGCGAAACATTATTACCTATTATTCTAAATGTTTGTTAGCTTTCGCCCAACGAAACTATGGTTTGGAATTCCGCAAATGCACTGCACACAAAAATGCATACAAAGTTTTTTATTTCTTTTGTTAAGGTGTACAAACTAATCAAAGGAAGTAGTTACTTAAAAAAAATTCATACGTGTATTGAACAAAACAATGTTTTTCGGAGAATCTACTCAACTACTGAACGCAATACCCTCAACACCATACTTATGATAGTATGAGATAAGCTGGATACCCATTTAGTTACGAATATTTGTATTTTAGATTCTCAGCGGGAGGTATCAAGGAACTGATAGAATGTCCAATGTGTTTGGAAGTCCTGTGCAATCCCAAGATGCTGCCTTGCCAGCACACATTCTGCTGTGCATGTCTGGCGGTCCATATTGCAGGTATTCAATATTTTGAACAATATATTCACGAACCTGAATTTGCTTAACTTTGAATACTAAAGGATGATACAAATAATATTTAATATACGTAAAATGCAGAAAACAGATTGCTTCCAAGTGATAATGTGATAAAACCAAAGCACAAATCATGCTGCCTTCAGCACGTAGTTCCTCATGCTGGTCTCTCAGCTCAGCGATGAAGCTACTGAGTTACCTATTTCATGCAAGTTATCAACTGCTTCTTATATGCACTGGAAACCAGCAACATGTTGACGAAAAAATCTATATTGTATTTGTACTTATGTTGTATAACATTTCAGATCAACCCATAATGGAATGCCCGATATGCCATACAAAAGTCCAAATCCTAGGGCCGGACTTCGTCAAGAACTTGCCATCAAACCTGTACATCGATTCGTTACTATCACTAGTCGGCATCAGTTCTGTTCCGAACAGCCCCTCTCTCTCTGTTGGGTCTTCGCCGTCGGTCCCAGCATCTCCAAGTACCCTTACTTCGAATACCCAGAGTGTGGACTTGTTTGCGGGAGGAACACGATGTTCTCAGTGCAAGACGATGTGCGATAGCATCAATGTGTCCAGCTGCCAGCATTGTAAGATGGTAAGAATTCTTGATCATCATCATCCTAGCGCTTATCCCGATTTCATCCTTGGCCATTGCCTTGGAGCCCATGGTACGCTACAACTGTTCTCGTTAATTGACCGACCTGGTTATTACAATGGAACATCTGTCGCCTGAGCTCCGCAACCCTTAACCAGGAGAACGAGAACCATTTGGATCATAGTCGGGACCAACGGCTTAACGTGCCTTCCCAAGCACGAAATCGTCATTCTCATCAGATAATCGGGTGATTCAAGCTTGCGATGTCCTAACCAAACTGGGAAAACCAACACTTTCGAACCCACGACCTCCGAAGTTTGAGTACAGCGCTCTAACCACTACACCACGGAGACAGGTAAGAGTTCTTGATGGCTAACTTTATCGTGCTATGACTTAAGTCCATCTATCTCTGTTGGGTCTTCGCCGTCGGTCCCAGCATCTCCAAGTACCCTTACTCCGAATACCCAGAGTGTGGATTTGTTTGCGGGAGGGACACGATGTTCGCAGTGCAAGACGATGTGCGATAGTTTAAATTTTAAATTTTTGAATTTATATTATCTATCTTATATTTATTTGCTGCCTTAACAACGTATCCTATGTATATTTATGTTTATGTATGTATCTGTACAATATATAAAAATTTATACATCGATTATTTTAAGTAGTGGGTGTGCTTCTGAAATCCCTAAAATTATCACTAATCTCGTTCTTTCAGCTGTCACTTCCTCTTGTTACTGATTCCACTTCCTTTTTTTATGGTGCCTACACACAGTTCATTATTTACAGATTTATCTGATTATTGTTGATATTTGATGTCTGTTATAATTTAGTCATGTTGTGATATCCTGTTATTGGCTTTGTTTGTCTATCATGTGTATCTAATGTACCTCTTATTGTACTGCTGTTGGATATCCAATAAATAAATAAATAAATAAATAAATAGCGTCAATGTGTCGAGCTGCCAGCATTGTAAGATGGTAAGAATTCTTGATGACTGACTTTATCGTACTATGATAATAGTCCATATCTCTCTGTGGGGTCTTCGCTCTCCGTTATAGCTTGTCCAAGTAGTTCTTGACTTGATATGCGATAGTGTCAATGTGTCATGCTGGCAGCATTGTTAAATGGTGAGACTCCATTTTGATTGACTTATACACAAATAGCTCCTAGGACTAAGGTGACATCAGGTAGGGTTGGGTTCAAATCTTCAAATCCTGGAACGGACGGAAAGTAAAGTGGTGTTTGAGTTTTTACCATCGGAAAAGATAATCTGAAGCGCTACTTTAAAAAAATATAAACTCCTAAATTATTGTTTTCGTCACACTTTGCACTTGCAATATCCTTCTCCTGCAGAAGGATCCCACAAAGGTAACAAAGCAGAATAACGTGAACTTAGTACCTCAGTATTTTTTGAGCCGACATTTTAAAAGTGCAATAACGGAATTTTGCTTCTATTTCAGAATTTCTGCCGTGTTTGCTGGGCCCAGCATCTAGACGACATGCGGACACAAATAGGATCAATTTTGAAACAACTAGACTCTGCTGCTAACCGCCTTGAACACAAAATGGAACACTACAAGGTACTTGAAGTTACAGTGAAGTAGCACTTCGTAACTGTTGTGCTATGTTTCAGCTGGTAAGGACGCCAGATCTCAGTTGGCGAGGGTATGGGGTCTTAAAGGCAGGCAAGGCATCTGCGACCCTTGTGCGATGGATGATATCCATAGGCAGTTGTGATCACTTAACATCAGGTGACCCTCTTGTTCGTCTGCCTTCCTCACTATAATATAAAACAAACTTACATATTTTATTAAATACAAGTACCTAAGCTACAAAATGGCTCAGCTCATGTAACAATGTTTGCTTACGTATTACATTAATCATCATTAACATGCAAAAAATAAATCGTAGGTTCCGCAGGACTTTGAAAATCTTGGCCAGGCATAACACAAACTAAAACTTTCTCCCTTCTATTTTTTGACGACCCGCTTGGTGTAATGGTCAATATGTTGCCTATTACGCAAGAGGTTGCGGGTTCGATCCCCGCACAGGACAAACATTTGTGTGCATGAACATGTCTGTTTGTCCTGGTCTGGGTGTTATATGTATCTATTTAAGTATATTTGTAATACCACTGTTGATTCTGATGTCTGTAACACAAGTGCTTAAGCTACTTAACACGGGGTCAGATCAATGTATGTGATGTTGTGAAATATTTATTTATTTATTATTATTTATTCTATTAAAAGGATATGATTCCTCATGGGAGAAGAACCCGCGTATCCTAGCTAAGAGTACCTACCTACCTACTGATCTTTTGAAGTCTAACGAGAGTATTATACAAACATGATTAAGTACGAGAGCTAACCTACTGAGTAGATAGGTACTGACCATCTTTTACATGGCTCCAATCTTCCTAGGACCGCTGCGAACGCATAGCAGAACACATAAACATAGCAGCTGATGAGAAGATCAACGCCATCCTCGAAGCTCGAGATGACTTGTTGAAGCAGACTGCTGACCTTCAGAAAACGGGAGACATGTCAGCTCTGGCGTTGAAGACTTCGCTGGAGGATGCCAAGAGTGTTGCCAAGCGGGAGATGGCGGTTTCAAGTGCTGATGATAGTGAAGAGAAGGTTGGTTTAGTAATTATTTTTGCATTAGAATTAAAGAGTTATAAAATTCCATTTAAGTAAGTAGGTCCAAAAGTAAATAAAAGCTGTAAGAATTCTATGTTTCATTACGTATGCTATTATATGTTTCATAATCATTATACCTAATACATGGACCTAAATATCGCCCGTTGAGTGGGGATAAAATCATCCCAACCCGCGATTCTAGAAAAGTCAGTTCTGACGAAAGTTCACACACAACAATCACTGTTGTTTTTTTCCAGAAATAGTTAATTAAAATTTCCGGATATTGCTCAGAATATGTATTTAAAAATGACGTTGCGATGTTTTTTCTGTGTATTTAAACCAAGTCCACGAAAAAAAGGGGATTAGTTGTTAGCAGTAGCCTGCCCTGCTTGATAAAATAAATGTACATACCTATTTATGCATACATTGATATTTCAGGTATCAATATTCGTGAACCTGCACCAGAATACTTTACAAATCCTGTCTGACGTGTCCAAATGGGACACAGACGGCTTCGTGTTCGACAAGGAAAGCTTCCGTATAGAACTCGATTCAGCCACGCCAGTTGACGCGGAGTCAGACGATCCCATACCTGAAGGAGCCAAGCTGCACGACCCGTTGGAGAATGAGGATAGCCTGTTCATGCATTATAGGTGAGGGAATATCAACCTTGTACAATGAATAAGGTTGAAATTGTTGTAAGTCTAAACAGTCCCGAGAAGCCATTTTGTCAACGTTGACAAAATGGCGCCTTTAAAAAGGGTCAGCTGCCAACGTTTGTTAGTGTGTCACACAAGTACTATAGGTACAAAAGTCAAGTATACCGGCTGTAAACATAAAACTACTAAGTTCTGAGTAAATGACGAACACACCGCGTGAGTTGCGGTTCTTGTAGTGGAGAATTCAGTATGAGAAGGAAAGCTTTACTTTTTCGAGAGATTACGAATATTGTGGGCTGTTCCCAGGCCGCGCGCCTACGCCCCGCACTATCACACATCAACGTGTGCAGCTTAGGTCTCCCATGAAATTAAATCCAGGAATGTTACTTGTCATTCCCAGGTCACGCACCTTCGCCCCGCACTACCAGTGGCGCAAAGCGTCTCGCCCAGCCGGTGTGGGCATCAGCCCCTGGTCAGGGCATCTGTACGTGTGCGGTTTAGACGCCCACGCAGTTCTAGTGGTGGAGAGGGCGCAGGCACGGACCGTTGCGAGACTCGCGAATGAAGCTATGCTGTGTCCGGCGCAGCTGGCGTTTATGAAGGCAAGGGGAGAGGTGTATGTTACTGGTGAGTCTTTTGAGTTCTATAAAAGTTACTGTCTTTAGAATGTGGGGAAGATGTAAGAGATCAGAAGTGTTTAAACTAATGTCAACGAGTAAAAACAGACAGGCTCGCTAGTCCAGTGTTTAGTGATCACAAAACCTAAAATCGCGAGCAATCTCGCTAAGTGCAATTTGGAGCTAAGCAAGAGGTTTGTTTGCCCAAGGAATGTAGGTATTATTCATTTATATAATATGAACATTTAACTATATAAACTCATAATAAAATCATTTCTGACGTGCAGGGAAAACTACTTAGTCATCTACCGAGACACCATTATGTCAACATTTATAAAATAGTGCCTTTAAATAGATAGATAAAAGTTAATGTAAGTAATCAATACAAGATACATTTTGTGATACATGTCAACTAAACGTATGTATGATATGTAAATGAACTAGGATCTTAAGTCCATTCACTTGGATTAATTTCAGACAAATGGAAGCACTGCGTTCACGTATTCTCAAAAGAGGGTGAATACCTGCGCTGCATCGGGCAGAAGGGCAGTCGCCTGGGCATGTTCCGGTCTCCCGAAGGAATCGCTGTGGATAACGCACAGCAACTCGTCTACGTCGTCGATACTGGCAACGATAGGGTTCAGGTAGGTTAAGTTTTATATTGTAAAGTTGATTACCGTTAAGAATAATCCCTTCAAGATTTTATATGGAAACCAAGGGCGGATTCAGCTTTGGAGCCAGGGGGGTCACATAGTCTGAGTCAAGTCAATATAATTAAAATATTTATGTTCAATTAGTGGTCCTCCTATGTCCTGGAATATCAAGGGAGGGGGGGGGGAGGTAATGACTCCATGACCCCTCCCCCTCTGGATCCGCCCTTAATGGAAACAGTACCTACACAATGTGTACAAAAATATAATTTGAATATTGGATGCATTTTTTCATAGGATTTCTTTAAAAAATCATTATCCTTTTTATCAGCCAATAACGCCCCCACTCTGGGGCACAGGCCTTCCCCACACACAAGACTGCAAAACTTTAAATTATCACCATTGAGGAAAGCCGAATGGTGGCGCTAGTGTGCGAACTGCACGCCCTTAAAACCATATTACAAACACAAGCACATAACTACCGCTTCTTATAATAAGTCCTCGATCATTTCACTTAGTTGGGCTTATCCTACAACACTATTCTACTCTCCAGGTCCTCCAACCGGACGGGAAATACGTCGACCAACTAGGAGTCATCGCAAAGCAACAACCAACCAACACAGCAACCGTCTGGGAGTCCAAAGAGGTCACTTGCACCGAACTAAACGCACCCACCAGCGTAGCTGTCACCGCCGACCGAGTCATCATACTCGATAGCGGGAACAAGCGTGTCAAAGTATACAATAAACAAAATAAAACCAAGATAATTGAATTCGGCTCCATGGGACAACGAAAAGGACAATTCAGACAGCCAGAAGTACTCACCGTTGATCCACTTGGATTCATCATAGTAGGAGATTCTGGGAACTGTCGAGTCCAAGTTTTTAAGCAGAACGGGCAGTTAGTAAGGGTCTTTGGCGGTTTTGGCACCGATCCAGGAAGGTTTGGATGGATCTCCGGCGTGTATGTGACTAAACAGCTCGATATTATTGTTAGCGACAAGAAGAATCATTGTGTTAATTTCTTTTAAAACTTTCCATTTTCAATATTTTATAAAAAAATATAAATTGACAATAGTTGCAGGCAGGAAACTAAATGAAGATAATTTGTATGATTAAAGCTTCATAAGAACAGACGCTATCCAATTTAATTCAGTGTATTTTTTTTCAACGAAAAGGACAATTCAGACAGCCAGAAGTACTCACCGTTGATCCGCTCGGATTCATCATAGTAGGAGATTCTGGCAACTGTCGAGTGCAAGTCTTTAAACAGAACGGGCAGCTAGTGAGAGTCTTTGGCGGTTTTGGCACCGACCCGGGAAGGTTTGGATGGATATCCGGCGTGTATGTGACTAAACAGCTCGATATTATTGTTAGCGACAAGAAGAATCATTGCGTTAATTTATTTTAAAACTTTCTATTTCCAAACTGTAACAACTATAACTTGGCAATAGCTGCAGGCTGGAAACTAAATTAAGGTAATTTGTATGATTAAATGATTAAACTTATTCATACAGATTATCTTATTTTTTTTTGAAAATTCATTGCGTTAATTACTTTTAACATTTTTGCTCTTTAAAAAGTACAAGCGACAATATGTTTCCTCATTTAAAGTTCTATCATAAAGCCAAATAACTAAATCATCGTTTTCTATTTATCTGCACAACATTCAATTTAATTCAGACAATTTATTTAGACGTACTGTGTTTATCATAATTGTAGTACCTAAAACCAGATGCAATCAATTTGTTTACAATATTATGTTTTTACCTTTAGGTAATGTATTTATACATAATTATAAATAAATGATGGTAGGTATATAAAGAAACAGCAATATGTATAACAATATTTTATTTGTGGAAATAAATTCCGAAAAAATAAAAGTTACAATTAAGATATCTCTTACTGATATAGCACGATCGATTTATAAATAAAGATTTCAGCTATAAACAATGAGTTTCTATTTTATATTTCAACTAATTCATATCACAATATAATAAGATCATATTTCATGCGTAAATTAAATGAATTACATATTTTTTATTGATTTTTTTTTTATAATCCTACCATGTTAGGCCTACGGGCGTGTCTTAACTATAGATGCGACGCCGGTTATTAACGATTTTAACCGTGCGGGTAAATATGCATTTTTCGTTAGAAACGGTTAATAACCCGCATTTTATGCATTTTACGGTTAAATTCCACTAGATTCCGCTAGATGTAAATAAGTGTTTGTATAATAATAATCGTAAAAGATTGTATATAAGACGCAATTATAAATTAAAGCGACATATAATTTAACATTTACGTTTCGTAGTATTTGCGTGAAAGAGTAACAGACATCTATCCATCCATCTATTCTTACAAACTTTCGCATTTATAATCTTAGTAGGATTAGGTAGTAGGATAACATCTAAAATGAATTTTATGTATCTTTTGAATATCGATTTTCTCTTCACAAAGGAAAAAAACTATACCCTTTTTAGCTGTCACTGTCAGATAACTAACCGTTAACAACTGCATTTTATCGGTAGCTAACCAAAAAATTGGTTATTTAACGGTAGCTAACGGGTTTTTTACAACTATAGTCTTAACATAGCCATTCAAATTAAAATAAATTATACTTCAACGTTATGCCCCTAACATTTTTGTAGGTACATATTTAGAAACGATTAAATACGAAAAGTTTACTGTTTGAGTTTTGTTAATGTTAAAAAAAGTATCCAACTTATATTTAACTCCACATTTTTCTGGATTTGGGCTCTAGAAAACCAAAGGATTTTGCCAAATAAACATGCAAGTTTCTAGATATTAGTTATAGTAAGTAATCAATATATTGCATCAGAAAACTCATTTTATTTCAACTGGTGGGCATAAATAATGCCTTAATAATCGTTTCAGAATATGTATTCTTGTTATGTCAAATTTCCGTAACGATTAACTAGTTAGAATATCGTTTTCATACAAGCCAATTTGTACGTTACACTAATTTTGATAAGGAAGCAAAATGCTTACACTCAAATTGAGATATTCCTCTTTTCTGAGTCATAAAAATTTTGTTTATAGTATACTAATAAAATTCTGCCTACATTATCTACGGATGAAACATTACACATAATTATATCAACTCTATGGACGCCACAACTACAATTCCGAATCAGTGTGATATTATACAAATCGATATACAAGGTGTATAACAAAATATCTTAGAGGTAAATTACTCTAAAATACATACTACCATCCCAGTTGATTTAGAGTAAATATTCTAATATCCACATAAAAATGTGCTAAATGATCACCTAAATATGATTGCAACTTTTAAATTTACCAATATTCATAAGAATTATTTATTACATATGTATATAACAAATGTATAAATATTCAAATAGACACTAAAACTCAAATACATGCTGTATTAATACACTTATTCACGGAAATTGTTAAAAATCATTTTTTTTTGAAGTCATGTAATAAATTGCTACAGATAATTTTAATACAGAATTTTCAGAGTTTAATTCAGATAGCCTCTTTAGTCAAATTTGTAAATAATAATGTCAACATTTTATCATTTCACTCCCTTTAATACGATTCCTGTGAATAAGTGATTATTATTATTATCCGAAAAGAACACATTCGTATTATTGTAATTGGTAGTATTAGGTGTTAACACCCTGTATATCTAACGTTAAAGTCTAACAGATAAAAATATAAATTTTACAATATTGAATACTAAATACATGGCTTATATCAGTCTCGATTAGGTGGTATTATATTACTATCAATAATATCATTATTTACAATTTCGAAACTGATATAGTGTCGCTAAACTAAAACAATGAGATTAACTTACTGAGAATATAAAATATTAAAATTATAGTCAAGGCCTAGGAACGGGTTGTGTGATTTATGTTATTTCACAATTTAACAATTATTAAAACATTTTTAAAGATTTATTTCAGACTGTTAGCTTTAAATTAGATAAAGTAACATTTAATTTACTTTTATATTTAGGAATAAAAATAAATTTATTAAACATTAAAGCGTTTTAGAATATTTTTTTTTACTTTGTATTTCTGTTGCTATCTTGATTAGCAAAAACATATTGCAATGCAGTGTGTAGTAATTGATTTTGAATTATGTATATTTCAGCAATAACAATATTTTCTAAGTGTTGATGAAATATGTGTTGTATTTGTGTACATTAATTGATTTCCTCAAATTAATAAATCATGAATATTCAATTTTCAGTTATACGTCAATTTTCTTAATCATATTTTTTAAATGAATCACACTACCTATTCCTATTTCTGAGCCATTGTTACCATGCACAAACAAAGCATCATAATTTTAATTGAGATAAACCAGTGATTACCTTAACCCATTCACTGCATCCGTCCCTAAGTAGAACACCATGCATATGATTTATTTAGGGTTGCCATCTCTAAAATTTGGAAAACAGGACAAGAGGCGAGATAACCCCGGATTTTAGAGTCCGAAAGCCGGACATCATAGCTTCACCTTCATTAAATCGTCGGTTGATCGTGGCGTGCAAGCATCGTTCGTGTATCGCGGGCGGGTGTTTTTTTTTCTGCATTTACTGTGCCCGGACGCACCCCGGACGCCCTCTAAACTAGGACAAATCCGGGAAACCCGGACGGATGGCAGCCCTAGATTTATTAAAAGTCTGCCTGACCATAGATGGGCACAGCACTCAATAAGTTAAGCTGCCATATAACATTTTGGATCATAATGCCCAGATGCGCTTTACTTTTACTGAACTTTTTGATTACATACCAAACCATTGATTGCATTTGTTTGTGCACGCTATCAAACTTAATTAAATTAAAGCCATAGTTAAAAATAAGGGCCATTAAGTATAAGAAAAGGCCTATTGGATATTACAATTGACAGGGGTGGGTGTTATTTGATATAAAAAATATTTTTATTGATATAGTTTGTGACCGTTAAAGTTAAATTGTTTTAAATTACTAAGTTTTGTTGGGTCCGATCAACTTTTTAAGGGCCATCAAGGAATTATAGTGCTTTATAATAGAATTTATAATTAAAAAATAGCACTCATGCATTTTCTATTATTTTAATAGAAAATATGATAAATAATATATTTTTGGTGTTAGGCAGTTTCCTGATAAAACAAATATAAAGTTGATCGACCAATAAAATTATAAGGTTAACATTATCAGTAGCATTGCTTTGAAAATCAACGTGTTAATAAGATAACTAATATTTAATTACTTATGAGATGATGTTAATTAACATTAAGAGGTAGAATGACGTTAATCATATGTGTTTTTTTATATGACAGTGTAAGTCGCATATTATTATGATATAATTTTACAGCAAAAAAATTGTAAGTTACATTCTAGACTTGTGACTGACACTATTACCTAGATCAAATTAGGTCTAGATCAAGGGTTTCAATCATATAGGCAAATAAAATAAATCAAATAAATCACATCACGGCAAGATGTTTTTTTGAAAAGGTTTTAATATTAATTATTGAGAAGTTTATCCCCTTCCTATGACAAACATCTTAATGAAAATGTAGCATAACTTAGTAGTCAAGTAGGTCTTGTCTACTTGGGACCAGATTTTTACATTTGTGCAACAATTTCCAAAATAATGTTCTCTTATCACATGAGATTCAAAAATGAAGAAGGCAAGTCTGAAAATGTAGTATACTACATTTTTATCTTTTACACGAAAACTACATGAGTGGCAAGAGGGAAAGATTGGGAACCACTGATCTAGACCACTTGTTAGTTTCTAACCGACTACTCGATGGAGCGTCAGTGCGATTATGCACTTATTTTATGCATCGACGATAAGCTATGCGCTCACGCATGATTGGACACACGGTTTAAGCGTTTGACATTAAAATAAAAATTTTGCTGCTGATTTCTCAAATCTGTGTTGATCTGAATCTAGTGAAATTAGAACGTGTCGTAGAAAGAAGCATAATAATTATGCTTAGAATAAACCATAGGTTTAATTGAAACATATCAATTGGTTTTTCCACCGTTATTTCAAATCAAAGTATGAAAATTTTTATTAAAGTACTTGATATTCTCAAATTCGTTAATAAATAAGTATAAAAAATAAGGTATGTTATGAATTTTCAATGTCCACATTGATTGACATATAATAACGAAATACATTTGTAAATTACTTCAAATAATGTCAAAAGTGAAATTCAAGGCTCTCACTACATCTGTGATCTGCGCCTGATATATGATTAAAGTCTAGCTTAGCTAGTTAGTAGTCTTAACAAAATACCTATGATAGAGCTGCAATTACTTTCCTTTCCATTGTTTGAACAGTCTTGACAACATGATTAATAATGCACACCGGATTGCGAACCACGGCATACGGAAAAGTAATCAGACACGTAAAGACTAGATAAGACTTCGTAGAGTTATTTACCAAGCAGTTTCACAATACAAGTGAATGTCATTATTAAGTGTAGAAACACATTAGGCTAAAAAAACGTGCCCGAAATTCGGCGGCAATATATTTTCTATACAAAAATATTACGCAACGTAATTTTGATATGGTGTGTCATCGTCCATTTAAAAAACATTACAGGCGTTATTACATAACTTCAGTAGCGTTATTTCGGCTAGGTGTGTTTCTAAACTATGTGTTAAACAATTTCCAGATTTCTATTTAGTTGGTAATTTGAATATTTATAATTAAATCCGAGCTTTTTGTAAGCATTTAAAATATTTTTTATTGAGTTTAATTTCTCTATGCAATGCTGGGGAAAATTAATTTAATATACCTATTGACTTAGGTAATTTTATTAATTATCATTTTCACAAGCGGATGATGTTGCTATGTAAACTTTACGTAGGAAATAAATGTATGTAGGTACATACTTTTCGAAGTTAGCCCTAAAAAGTCACACAATCTGACAAGAGCTAATCCATTTTTATAACGTTAACTTTTTTAACTTACACCACAAAGTGAAGTCACAAGTCTCAATGAGAATAAGCGCCAATGTTGATAATAATAAATGTCACGTCTTGAGTCCCTAGTGCGTCCTAGTGACAAGGAGCAAATAAATTGGTCGATGTTGAACGTAAAGCCTGTATCCACTTGAGCACACTCAGGTGTTTTGAACATGGCATAACATCAACGTATTTTATATACGTTTGGGCTTAAATAAGCCAATTTACATTGGTGCAGATCTGTCCTTATTTAACAAAAATATTACCGACATCTACATATTTGAACGACCATGCGCAAGTGTTGTTCCCTGCTCCAAACAAAAATGTTAAAAGCGATTTCCTGCATCTGTTAACCGACTTCAATAAAGGAGGTCGACCGACTTCATACACTCATATTATGCTCTTTTAATTTCTATCAATCTATCAACCGCCTGAGCATGCTCAAATGAAAAGGCCTGATATACTTATCAGCTTAGCTACACTTATGATGAACGGCAAGGTTGACATCTCGTGACCGCGGTGCCCTCTCCGAGTACGACTGAGTCGGACTCCGCTGGCGGTCCTTCGCTGTTGTCGTGTTGTCTCTGTAAAAGACAATGCCGATTTTTGTAGAGGAGACGTCTACTTTTTTTCTCGCGTCCATCAACCACAGTAATAAATATTGTTGAGGTCATTGAGGTCAGTACAAACGTTATTAGCTAAGGCAGTATAGCTGCAAACTCAGTCCGAACTGAGTTTACAGCTATACTGACTTTAAGAATGTACATATATTACCATGTCGGGTTGGTGGACGCGCGAAAAAAGACGCCAATTTAAGGCAATTCCCTTTAGAAGGGATGTAATGAATAAGGTCAGAAATTGTGGTAGAAATAAGTGGATCTTGCTGGTGTTAATTGAACAGTATTCAGACAGAAGCAAACGTTTTTGAACTGCATAGCCCAGTCAATAAAATCCGAGAATTAGAAATCAGTACCAGGAACTTTATTGAAGTGGCAGTCGCGTTCGTATTTGGCATGTGCTGGACGGAGGTGACAATGGTGATAACATTGAAATTAAAGGACATCTTAAATAACCGAAGGCCCTTCTCTTTATGTGTTTTATAGGGCTTTCTTCTTTTAGAACTTATTTTTTGAGTCACATTATTTCATCTTTATATTATATCTAATGTAAACTCAATTAAGACATCATCTATAAAATTTTCGAATTAACTTTTCTCTGGTCAAGGTTGCAATCTTAAATAGAAAATGTATAATTCCTAGGCTAAGGAAACAATTGCGTGACCTAGAAACTTATCAACAATGACAAAATAAAAATATAGTCTATTTTTTAACAACAAGTACAAGCTATTATCTGCTAACATTGCCCAAGTGACTATGTTTTTGCATAATAGTTTTGTTCATTGCAAGGTTGACTAAGTTCTTTTCAATGTATTTGATAATAACATTGTAGGTGCAGCTCGCTGTACACTTGATTACAAAAGGCTCTTACATTGCGCCAATCCCAATTGACTAAATGACAATATAATTTGTATCTGGTATTATCATTCCCTGTCTAGTAGGTAAATACCAATATTATTTAGGGGATAGTTTTGATTGGGTGACAGTGACAGAATTTTATTTTACGCAATCTCCCAGGACCTATACCTACAAGTTGGTGCAATATGTAATCACTTCATCCTATTAACCACTACATCATTTCTTCATTACGTTTCAAGGTAGATTCATAATCTAAGCAAGATTTCATTTATACATATCACAAGTCAGCATCTAAATAAATATTATCACCAGAATAAACAATTAATTTACTGAAAGATCATTGACCTAATAATATAGTGTTATGTTTATGTTATTTATCCTTCATACCTTTAATTCTGTTGCCAAGCCTCGGAATGTGTCCTCAACATTAGTATTGTCCTTAGCTGATGTCTCCATGACGAACATAATTTCAGGAACGTATCGACAGAATGACTTGGGTTCATCCGGTTCCACTTCCCGTTGTTCAGTTAGGTCACACTTATTACCAATAAGCGACACAATCACGTTTGACGATGTATATCTCCTTACTTCCTCTATCCATTTTTGTAGAGATAAGAAAGTTGACCTTTTCGTGATGTCGTATACTGCAACGAGATTGTGGAATGAAATTCAACACATCAATGAAAACAATGATATCATGGTAATGTGTCATTAGATCTGTTACTAAACATCAAAGATGACTCAAAGCAGTATTTAATGATGTCACTAATTTAGGATTTGGCTAATTTGAACTATAAGACTTAAAATTGAAGTTTGGTTCATAAGTGTATTTAGTAGTACATAATACTAAGTCCTAATTATTGAGTCGGCAATATATTTGAGTGATGATTGAGTTCAAGTTATGATGATAAAAGTGCATTCTTTATTATTTGTTAAAGGAATCTTTTTTAATAATGTAGTATGATGAAAAATTTGAATGAAATGAAATGAAATAGTTTATTCAGCAACTTGATTCACTTAGTAAATTCTTTTGCACGTAAAAATTACTGGAATAACAACAAGAAAAAATTACCAATAATAACACCATTTGCTGAGCGATAGTAGCTTTGTGTGATTGTCCTAAACCTCTCCTGACCAGCAGTATCCCATATCTGAAGCTGCAATTTACAACAGACATTAATCTGATATAAATCTGAAGTGGCAAGCAATTAGCTGATGTTTTCTACAGATATGCAAGCAATAAAAATAGCATTCTTATAGCAAAAAATCGATGCGTAATTGCTTTTGCGGAAGCAGGAATTAAATGAACGTGTTCACGACAGTCATATAACATGTACATGAATGTTTTACATTTTAACCAGACACCGGTAAAAATAAACCATCCGCTGTGCATCACATAATTCAATTAGACTAACCTTGACTTTCTTCCCGTCCACAATGAGCGTTTTCATTGAAAAATCTACGCCTATCGTGTTCCCATGCCTTTCTATGAAATTCCCAGACTTCAGACGCTGAACGATACATGTTTTCCCCGTTCCACAATCACCTATCAACACTATTTTAAATAAATAATCAAATTGCTCGTCCGGAACACTCATAAGTGTATTAGGATTACGGTTGGACATGTCTAAATTTAATTAAAATTTTAATTGAGATTTCTGTTTACAATTTTACTTTGACTTGACATCATTTGACAACTAATTGACAGTTTGTTGACTTCATTGTTTTTTTTGCTCTTGATGCATTCCTTTGGAGAAGAAAAAAAAACATATAGATACGTTGTTATTATTTTAAATTAATTATTAATAATTGAATTCACATATTTTCTTACCAAATAGACAAAAAAGAAAACGTTTACATGTACTTGTCTAAAAAAGTAAACGAAATTATATTTCTTTTATCCACGTAAAGACTGTGGTCATGAATGATTGTGGGATTGTGGTCATGAGAGGGAATGCATTTCTAAATGTAAGCTGGCAGTCCTGTCACTGTCAAATTGGTGATTGACGTTTGAAGAAAACCATCCTCTTGTCTTGAGTTGGTTGTGATAACATTAAAAATCTTCTTAATTATTAATTAAGAATCAAGAAAATAGACTTCGTCAAATGACATTGCAATAAAAAAAGAGCCAAGATGCGGCTACTTATATTTCCATTACTCTTCATCTTTACATTCCTAATACCATTAAACGCCGGAATCGAGGTAAACATTTGTTATATTAATGAATTTCCTAGCATTTTGAATGGTTATTAAACCCAAATTACGCCTTCCAGATCCCAGAACAATTCCAGAAGTCAAACCACACGAACAACTGGGCAGTTTTGGTGGATACATCACGGTTTTGGTTCAACTATCGTCATGTGGCGAATGTGTTATCTATCTACCGTAGTGTGAAGCGCCTGGGGATACCAGACAGTCAGATCATCCTGATGATTTCCGACGACATGGCGTGTAACCCACGGAACCCGCGACCGGCGACAATATTCAACAATGCTCATGAACAGATTAATGTATACGGAGACGACGTGGAGGTTGATTACAGAGGGTATGAGGTAAGCAGTCAAACATTTGCGTATATTGAATACTCGCGGCCGCCCGCGAGTTCGTCCGCATGGATTTCGGTAAATTTTTATTTTTATTTTTTTTTATTTATTTATTTGTATTCAGGCAACGCAGGCCCATAGATATACAGTATAAAAGGTAGCTTATGTCTTATCTCAGGGTCTAAAGATTTTCTGTGCTATTTTCTGTGCAGTTTCAAGTAGTTATTTCTACAATGAAAGCTAACCTTCATAATCTTTTGTTAATCTAAAAAAAAGAGTTTGTATCCTGTCGGATAATGTGTGTTTCATAACACCTTATCTACAATAAACGTAATAATTTCAGGTATCAGTAGAGAATTTCGTCCGACTTCTAACTGGGCGAGTACCTCCAAACACGCCCAGATCGAAACAGCTTCTTACTGATGAAGGCAGTAACATACTCATTTACCTGACCGGTCACGGTGGAGATGGATTCCTCAAGTTCCAGGACTCTGAAGAGGTTACCAGTCAAGAGTTGGCTGATGCGCTTGAACAGATGTGGCAGAAAAGAAGGTATGTTGTACTTGATGTGTTACATGTTTAACGTACAACATATTATGTTGTTATTAATTTAAAAATCTTTTTTTATGATATTTTACCTAAGCTTTGAGCTTTAAATACAAACTGCCACCGGCATCAGCTCAAACTGTCCAGAGTTTGTATTGAAAAGAAAATCAACTCTGTTCTAAAGCAAGTTCTGAAGCAACAAATACCCTATGAAAAATTCTATAAACAGCTCTTGGAACGTGGAACTTATTACCTTCAAATATATTTATTAATTTAGTTTTTTTTTCAATCTACACAAAAAGAAGTAGAATATATTTATTCGAATGCAATCCCGCATGATCGCATTCAGAATTCGAATCATCATTCGAATAAATATATTCTGATAGGCTGATGATGATGTTGATATATTTATTGCATTCAAACATGTATTAATTTAATTTCCTGTTATTTCCAGGTATAATGAAATCTTTTTCATAATAGACACATGCCAGGCTTCATCCATGTATGAAAAATTCTACTCACCAAATATTCTAGCTACTGCTAGTAGTTTGGTTGGTGAAGACTCACTATCAGTAAGTTCACTTTTTACATAAAACAAATAAACCCCGCGAAATATATTATTTCTGATCAAATGACATTTCTAAAGTGTGTCAGAAAGAATATTTTTTCATAGAATTACTATTTTTTGTTTACAGCATCATGTGGACTCAGCTATTGGAGTTTATATCATTGACCGCTACACTTATTATGTCCTCGAATTCTTAGAAAATGTACACCCTAACAGTCAGAGGACTATGTCAGAATTTGTAAGTATATTTGATGTTATAAAGTATGATTTTTATAATTTTTATTTTATAGGGAGGCAAACGAGCAAGAGGCTCACCTGATGGCAAGTGTTCACCGCTGCCAATGGACGTCAATAATCGCGCAAGGGTCGCAGATGCGTTGCCTGCCTTTAAGACCCCATACCCTCCCCAACTGAGCTCTGGCGACCTTCCTCACTAGCAGAAATAGCACAACAGTTACGAAGTGCTATTGCACTGTGATTTTCTGTAAGGTGGAGTACTTCTCCAGACTATCGGCCCATTCGAGTGATAGCTCCACTCAGCTCTGCCTCTCTTAAACAATCATGTCATGTCAGTCATGTGGCTGATATTGCCAATCACGCATAATTTTATTGGTTTTTATTTTTATGACTACTTTTATTTATTTATAAAACAAAACTGTAGACATTCCTGAGTTATTTCTGAGTGATCCATAGAATACCAGGAGGTCGTAACGCGAGCTCTCCGTTAAGACCAATCCCTGAGCGGAGACCATTTTTGTACATTAGTTTAAGATATTATTTTTTTTGTCTTTTTGTTTTATTTGAAGGATTTTATGTTTCTTTTCTTTTTGTGATGTGTTTGTTTATGTGTTAATTCTGTGTTTGTATGTCTTTTTGATTGTAATTTTTAGTTGTGTTTTGTACCAAATAAACATTTATTCTATTGTATTCTATACTATGTCCGACATTTTGATAATACCTAAGAGAAAATTGTTTTAATTCTTAAAATGCGTTTACTTTTCAGCTGGCAGTGTGCCCTAAAAGTGCATGTTTATCAACCGTCGGAGTCCGTAAGGATCTCTTCAAACGAGATCCTAACAAAGTACCTATCACGGACTTCTTTGGGTCAGTTAGACCTGTTATTATCACCACAGATTACATTGATATTGTGGACATTCCAAAGAGGAAGAAGACTGAGAAACAGTACGTAGTATTTTTTTCTTCTAAATTATAAGGATAATAATAAATTAATAATACAATTAAACTACAGATAAGCATTTCAAATATTGTTGAATAAATGTGGAAAGTGAGGATATTCTACCACAAGTATTTATTTACTTCAAAGAAATCCTCGACCGCAACATAGAAATGTAAAAATCACCTGTTTTGTGAATAAAAATATTTGTTTTTGTATTTGTATTTAAATTAAACTGCATTAAATAGCCCAGTTTAAATTAATCAATATGCTTCCGCATTGAAGGCGAATATAAACATCAAAACTTTTAATTGCCGTGACAGACAGTAGGATCAATCTATACTTAGTAGTAAAGATGAAGAGTTTGTTTGTTTGTTGATTTGTATTGAACTTATTCTTATTTTTGGTTCTTCTGATTCTGTAACTGTTTCAGTTGGATGTCAATCTCCAATAATGAGGGTTTTCGCAAATGAAAAATCCGCGAGATGGCAGTAGGTAGGCGTAGGGTCTAACTGCTAAGTGATTGGTGAATTTTGACATGTCATTGACAGATATGTTAAAATTCACCAATGACATAGCAGTTAGACCTCACGCCTACGTATTGCCATATAGTGGATTTTTCTATCACAAACACCCTCATTTACGCTGGTAGTGATTGTCAAATTATGATTCCTTCTGTTTTTTACAGGAACAAAACCAAAGTAGCGGAAAAGAGGAAGTACCTGCCCCAGTTCCCTATGCATCTAGTACAAACTAAATAGAGGTTTGATTGTGCAATGTATTATTACGCTTGTAATTTATTTATGAAAAAATAAATGAGATTTTAATATATTTTTTTTTCATTTTCATTGATATGTTAAATAAAATCAAAAATGTTGATTGTAAAACCATATTGTCGAAAATGTGTTATTATAGACACAATTATGGACCCCGTGGGCACGCAATAAGGGCTATGTGTGTTATAGGCACCGTGCAGAAACTATAGAGGGCGCTAAAATCCCGATATATTTGTGGTTTGACAGTAAAATTTGACATTAAGCTTGAAAGTTTCGAATATGAGTCACTATAATAGATGGCAGAACAAGGCACCGTGGTTTGACATTAGAATTACCGACATTGAGATTTAAAAGTTTTGATTGAATATGAGTCACGAGATGTCAGAGTCATCGCTACGCACGGTGCCTATGCAGATATAACAAACAAAAGGTTGCAAAACCTAAAAATTAAAAAAAACAGATAACTACACTTCTATATCTACTATATTTTTATATATTCGTTACAAATAAACTCAAAACTACCGGCACCAACGTCATCATCAAAACAGATAAAAAAAAGTCAATTTTGTCCTTGACCTCTTTGGGTGAGGTCATAGGATAGGTCTAAAATAACTAATGGGTTTTCCTAAGAGGGGATCAAAAATGTCATCAGATTTTACGTACGACGCGTTGTCGATGCAAAGATTACGCGCACGCCCCTAGCGGCGAAATTTAGAAGCTGTGTAAGGACGATAATTTGACAGTTTTCCTTACAGTTTTCACAGGGAAATACATACATTTTAAAATTCCCGTATTATAGGTATTTTTGGAATGATTTAGGTAAATTGCTACGTATCATTTCAATATCAGGCCAAGGACGAGCAACTTTTAGTACAACTCTACTCAGCTTGGGGCACATATTAATAAAATAATTAGAGTATGTGTGCCTGTTTTTACCAAACTGAACATGAATGGCTTTACTCAGAAACTATTGGTCACTCCGATTTGAAGAATATTTTTAAGTTGGATAGTTCATATGACGAGAAAGGCTTTAGGCTATATTATAACCGAAATCCAAGCGGACGGATTCGCGCGCGACCTCTAGGAAATAAATAAAAATGAAGCTAGATACTTTATGAGTGCTTAAAAACTCAAGGTTAGGACGACATGGCGATAGTAAGGGGAGGCCTATATCCAGCAGTGGCCTACGATAGGCTGATCATGTGTTCCTAACAGAAAAACCAAAAATAACAACATTTTCGCAAAGAGGAAAGAAACTTTTAAAAAAATGTACCAATATCGTTTGGAAATATTTTACTAAATATTTTTTTATAAAACTGCAAATATCTCGAAAACTATGTGTCGTACGTAAAATCTGATGACATTTTTGATCCCCTTTTAGGAAAACCCATTAGATATTTTAGACCTATCCGATGACCTCACCCAAAAAGGTCAAGGACGAGGTTGACTTTTTATCTGCATTAAAAATCGATTCAATTTCGGTGACAACTTTGATAAATATTTTACCTTATTTCTTATTATTTAATATTATAAATGTGAAAGTTTGTTTGTTTGTTTGGATGTTTTTCCGTCAATCACGCTGAAATTACTGAACGGATTTGGATGAATTTGGTATACAGGCAGGATACAGTCTGACTTAGGTGATAGAGTACTTTTTATTCCGATTAAATGCTCCCATGGGATAAACAAAAATCCTCGCAAACGAAGTCGCGGGCGGCCGCTAGTCTAAACTAATATGTAAAGCTGAGGAATTTGTTTGTTTGTTTGTTTGAACGCGCTAATCTCAGGAACTATTGGTCCGATTTGAAAAATATTTTTAAGTTGGATAGTCCATATAACGAGGAAGGCTTAAGGCTATATTATTATTATAACCGAAATCCACGCGGACGGAGTCGCGCGCGGCCTCTAGTAAATAAATAAAAATGAAGCTAGATACTTTATGGGTGCTTAAAAACTCAAGGTTAGGACGACATGGCGATAGTAAGGGGAGGCCTATATCCAGCAGTGGCCTACGATAGGCTGATCATGCATGTGTGCCTAACAGAAAAACCCAAAATAACTACAGTTTCGCAAAGAGGGAAGAAACTTTTAAAAATATTGTACCAATTTTGTTTGGGAATATTTCGACAAATAAAATTTTCTAAAACTGCAAATATCTCGAAAACTATGCGTCGTACGTAAAATCTGATGACATTTTTGATCCCCTTTTAGGAAAACCCATTAGATATTTTAGACCTTTCCGATGACCTCAACCAAAAAGGTCAAGGACGAGGTTGACTTATTATCTGCATTAAAAATCAATTCAGTTTCGGTGACAACTTTACATTAAAATTCGCTAGAAATGCCCTGACGGACGCCAGAAAACTGTAGCATTATTATTAATTTGTTTGACGTAGCGTACGTTTCTGGCGTCCGTCAGGGCATTTCTAGCGAATTTTAATGTAAAGTTGTCACCGAAACTGAATTGATTTTTAATGCAGATAAAAAGTCAACCTCGTCCTTGACCTTTTTGGGTGAGGTCATCGGATATGTCTAAAATATCTAATGGGTTTTCCTAAAAGGGGATCAAAAATGTCATCAGATTTTACGTACGACGCATAGTTTTCGAGATATTTGCAGTTTTAGAAAATTTTATTTGTCGAAATATTCCCAAACAAAATTGGTACAATTTTGACGTGACAACGTCTTAAATTAGGTTGCGGCTGGGAGTCACTTATGAAAAAGTGTAACGCTCGGTAACGTTACGATGAGTCACCGAACGAGAGAGAGGCCCGCCGAATGCCTTGCGTCTCTCTCCCACTCAACTATGATCGGTCTGCCGCGCGCGCAGCACTAGAGAATTAGGACGTTGTCACGTAAAATCTTCGCCCGTAAAACCGACTTTACAGGCAACCATTTTTTTTTAAAGTTTCTTCCCTCTTTGCGAAACTGTTGTTATTTTGGGTTTTTCTGTCAGGCACTCATGATCAGCCTATCGATAGCCACTGCTGGATATAGGCCACCCCTTACCTTACTATCGCCATGTCGTCCTAACCTTTAGTTTTTAAGCACTCATAAAGTATCTAGCTTCATTTTTATTTATTTACTAGAGGCCGCGCGCGACGCCGCCGCCGTCCGCGTGGATTTCGGTTATAATATAGCCTAAAGCCTTCCTCGTCATATGGACTATCCAACTTAAAAATATTTTTCAAATCGGACCAATCGTTCCTGAGATTAGCGCGTTCAAACAAACAAACAAACAAATTCCTCAGCTTTACATATTAGTTTAGACTAGCGGCCGCCCGCGACTTCGTTTGCGAGGATTTTTGTTTATCCCATGGGAGCATTTAATCGGAATAAAAAGTATCCTATCACCTAATTCAGACTATATGCTGCCTGTATAACAAATTCATCCAAATCCGTTCAGTAATTTCAGCGCGATTGACGGAAAAACATCCAAACAAACAAACAAACTTTCACATTTATAATATTAATTAATAAGAAATAAGATGATGAATATTTATTTTCAAATGAATAAATTAAAAAATCTCTTATTAGAAAAATGTTTTGTTGACTCGAGTACTTTATCGATAGGCACAACACTATAGGTGTAAAGTTATGGTACCTACGTCATGACGTTTATGTCGTTTATTCGTCAGTTTACTTTTGTTTTGACAGTATGCATTTTAGTTCACAAGGTATCTACATACATTTTTTGCTTACAAACGGCCTTAAAAGGCTGGGGCCCAAAGCCGTAAATCCCAGTAAACAAATACCTAACTATTTTATTTTATTTTTAAGCCACTAAATTACGGAACGAAAATGTTTTATTGTATTTTTAATGGCAATAGCAATATTTTACCGATTTTTTTGGTACCACGTACATTGTACGGGCCTGGGATGGGACATCTCCTTTTGATGTATTTTTGATATCTAATAAGGGTTTTGTTTGAACTAATACAGTTTTTTTTTAAACTCACTTTTAATACAAATAATCGGGGTTCGGGTATGTTGAGCAACTGTTGCTAACTTAACCCGCGATTTAATATGATTATGAAATATGTTTTTTTTTCGTTTGAGAATGTGAATTTATTAAAAGACACTGAAAATCCTCCAAGAAACATAAGGACAAATAAACGACAAAATAGAAAAGCTGCAATACTCACAGATAGCTCTGAAAAAATACGAGTTGCAGGAAGATCAAAATAAATGTTTTAATAAAAAATTTAAGAAGCCATAAAATAAATTAAAATTTCAAAATTATAAATAAATATTCCAGTCATGTAATGGAAATTTTATAGAAGACTGTATCGGCTTGGTTTCTGGCAAAGTCTGGCCTGACAGCTGCCCAGGAGAGAAGTGGATCCAATGCGAAGATTGTAAAGAGTGGGCAAATAATAGTTAGTTAGTGTTTAAGTAACTGGCCCTTATTTCAGTTGCATCAATTGTGATCCCGATGCCGATGATGATTAGTATTAGTCACTATTTATAGTAATTCCTAAAAATCTGATTTTAAGTGGAAAGGCTGAATCTAATCCAATAATTAATGTATGTGTATCGCGATTTTCTTGAGTCTATTTTCATGTTAAATATACATTTATACAAAAGAACTTAGAGATTTGTTTCACAAAAAGATAAATAAAAATCATAAAATAAAATTGTTATTCCTTTTTTAGGAACCTTGTTAAGGCTAGAATTTCCAACTGCTCAATGTAGGTACCCCATACCCTTGCTCTACTTACCCCACCCATGGGGCACGTTGAGCATATCTGACTTTTTGCAATTAAACGGGCTAACTTTAAAATGCTATATCTTAATAATAACTAGAGATGCGCCGAATAGTGGTTTTACCGAATAACCGAATACCGAATACTATTCGGTTCAATCTTTACCGAACCGAATATTCGGCCGAATTATTCGGTTCGCCATTTCACTACTTTCCCGCGTTAACAGGTTCAAATATGCACGCCGCGAGTCGCCACCGGCTAGTTGCGAGCGATGTTGAATCAACAATATGAATGAACTAAACTTTTATTTTTCAAACTAAGATCAACAATGTTGATCTTAGTTTGAAAAATAAAAGTTGTTATTAATGTTCATTAAACATCATGATCATCATGTTGATTTTATTATATATAGTCCAGTCAAAATAGACATTCCAGTTTGCATTAATTCCCATACAGCTGGATTTTTGTGCAGGCCTTGAATACGTCATTACAAATGATATGTCAAAAGTCCCCATCGATCCCGCTTGTGCGTTGTTTGTTTTTTATTCGTGGTCAAAGGGCCCAAATTTGCGTTTTTTACTTATATCTCTGAAACTAAGAGAGCTATCGAAAAATGGTTCAGGTAAAGTTTGTAGATCACAAAATTGTCTACCTAAAAGATCTCTACACTTTTCTTCTACAAAGCAGCGCTGTCGAGATATCGTGACTTTAGGCCGCAGGAAAGTCGTATTTTCGAGTAGCCCACATTATGCAATTACAATATATTTTGTTGAGTAGTTTATCTGGAGTAGGTGGCAGATAAGTATGGATTGACTCTAAACTATTATTTACCAATTCGATTGGCATGAAAAGCCTGCACAAAAGTCCCGCTTGTTGGGAATGAATGCAAGCTTGATACGTCATTTTGTCTTTTTTGACTTCAATGAACTAAATCCTGAAAATTGGGGCTGGAAATTGGTAAATAATAGTTTCGAGCCAATCCATACTTAATTGCCACCTGCACCAGATAAACTACTCAACCCAATTTATTGTAATTGCATAATGTGGGCTACTCGAAAATACGACTTTCCTGCGGCTTAAAGTCACAATATCTCGACAGCGCTGCTTTGTAGAAGAAACATGTTGAGATCTTTTAGGTAGACAATTTTACGATCTAAATAAACTTTTCCTGAACCATTTTTCGATAGCTCTTTTAGTTTCAGAGATTTAAGAAAAAAACGCAAAACAACGCACAAGCGGGATCGATGGGGACTTTTGACATATCATTTGTAATGACGTATTTAATGCCTGCACAAAAATCCAGCTGTGTGGGAATTAATGCAACTTTGAGTCTTAATTTTGTCTATTTTGACTGAATTAATAGAGTCAAATTAACATTGAGCTCAAAAATAAATGTTTAATTATGTCTAAAGTTCCATAAATGAATATGTTGACTTATGATGTTAAAATAAATGTTGATTTCAAGTTGAATTGCTGTCTTTTATTATGTAACTAACATGTTCTTCGCAAGTTTTATTTATCTGATAAAAAAACATAAATATAACATACTAGCGGCCGCCCGCGACTTCGTCCGCGTGGATGTCGGTTTTCATTATACGAATGTTTTTTCCCGCTAACTCCCGTTCCCGTGGGAATTTTGCAATATCCTTTTGTAACTAAGCATCAAGTTTACTAAGGGACCTGCATGCCAAATTTCAAGCGTCTAACTCAAGTAGTTTAGATTTTCCATACAAACTTCCACCCCCTCATTTCGGGGAGGGGGGGTTTGGAATGGGTCAAAAAGTAGCCTATGTTCTGTCTCAGGGTCTAAAGATTGTCTGTACCAAATGTCATCAAAATCGGTTGCGAGGTTTAAGCGGGAAAGCGTAACAGACAGACAGACAGACAGACAGACAGACAGACAGACAGACAGACAGACAGACAGAGTTACTTTCGCATTTATAATATTAGTTGGGATGGAGCCTGTCAGTTCTATGTAATTCCTGTCTATTCCATGCCATATACCTATGAAAGTAGAAGTACTTACTCAAACCGAATAATTCGGCACTTCAACCGAATAATTCGGCCGAAAATGAATAGTGAAAAAAGTGCCGAATATGCCGAATACCGAATACCAACCGAATATTCGGCCCATCTCTAATAATAACTAACTATGAAAAGTTTAAGAAGGAATAAATTACTTAAGGACTTACTTGTTAGTACAAATTACCAGGAATTTGGACCTATATTTAAGGAGCAATGAACGATCAAGTAAAAAATTGCTCAACTAGCCCCGCCTTACCTTATTTCTTCCGATTTCCTTATGACCGACGAATAAAACACAAAGTGAAATATGAAATATTTAATTTATTTCTCTATAAGTACTAAGAATAATTTCTCATTAACATTATTATACACACAACCTTTTCAGTTGCAGTGGAATCTAACAGAATATATAATTAGCAACAATTTGCATTCACATCTCACGCGTTATGAGATCAAATCTAAGGGACTATAGCACCATTACAGTTACGATCGTAGGCCATATCTTTTTGGTCTAATATTCATTCCGTACTAACTATATATTCGTACTTTACTCGCTTACAAGCAATCTAAATGACAAACGAAGTTATTTCGAAGTCGAATTAAAAAAGCTTTTAATTTTTCTATTAGTAACAATTCGTTTTTACAACTTCCAAAAGGCAGAAAGGCCTTTTTTGCCGCGATTTAAAATGGTTTATTTAACAGTATTGTTTTTGGTATTAACAGTTTCAACGTCTAAAATCAGTAAAGCACAATATTTCTGACTCCTCAAAACTTTTCTTTAAATCCGCTGACTATAAAATTAGGAATTAAGACCTGTTCATTTGAAAGATCGTTCATTATGCTTCCTTACAAAACACTATTATATATTTTAAATTTTACTTCATTACAACAGCTACGGTTTATTTTAGAGACTGCCAAATATTCGTAGTTAACAGTGCTATATCTTTATCGTTCATTACAATCACATTCAAACAATAGGAATCATGAAAATATTTCCAACGACTAAGGCTAGGCATAACAGAGTCATGATTGTGTTACTGTTTCATAAAAGATGGTTAAAATAGAGCTTTAAGTATAAAAACAATGTATGTTTATTTTGCCTAAAATACTTACACGTAAAAGTAACGCTAAGTGTCAGCTATTAATATCCCGCTGCAGGGCAAAGGACTTCATCATTTGAAACCATATTTTCATTCAAAGATGGGTTCTGGCTTAATCTACACGCTCGCCAAATGCGGGTTGGTGATCACAAACCTTGGTTGTGTTCAGTAAAATCAACTCAAATTTTGCCTAAACGGAAGGATAATAACGGCAGACTATATTTAAGGCCAGCTGTTTATATAGCATAGGCTACAAAAAATGGGTAATGTATCTCCTATTCGAACCACCTTCTATGAAACTAGTATTTACAAATACCTATACTGTATGAAACTGTGGGAGGTAAAACATTTTCAAATCTTAAAAACATCAGTATAAATTCAAAAATCTTATTTCTATAGTTTTTGGTAGAACAAAATGTAAACATATCAAAATTATGCTTATTAATGTTTGGCATCAAAAATCTCACTGCGTCTACTAATTTTTTTGTTACATATATAACTACCTTAATATGAAATTTTTGACCCCAAACATATTAACATTCCTTCAAAAAACATATTTGTTAAACTATACTGGCGCTAAGAAACTTCAAAATTTTAAAATACAAACTTATGAAATATAATACAGGCCGAAATATGGTTCTTATTGGGTATTTAACTCATTATTTATTAAATTAATTGCAGATTGACCCATTTTCAAATATGAAGGAAACGTTAACAACATTCGTCGTCTCATGTTTTTTTATATTTCCTAATAGAAATATTTCTATACCATCATAAAATAGTTTTTAATTTTATGCAGTTTTCTATACACACGCAATTCAAGACATTTTAGAAGTCCCTTGTTAATATGTTAAAACGCTTTAAAACTCAGTGCATCATGGCCTTTTCTTTTATAACATAGGTTTTTCATTAACAGAGAATACTGTTTAAATATTATGATCGATAAAAAAGTTTAGCATGTTCTAATTCATTCTAATGTAAACCAAAGTTTTTTATTATTACTTATTGTGATTACACCGACCAGAACTTTATTGCAATAAACTGCTTATTTTATTAGCCTTTACAAAACACACAACACAATGCGACATTTTGTTTTATATAAATACTGACAGATAACGTGACATAGGTATGTACGTGCAACAATAAATTTGAAAATGATAAACATTTAAAATAAATATTCCAACTTGGTATCTATTTTTCAACATTGGTAAAAAAAACGGATTTTAAAACTATTTCATATTTACACTAAGCTCAGTTTTAGCTCTAAGACTAGGCAAAATTACTTAAAACTAAGCTAAACAAAATAATATGTACCGATAAAATTAACGATTTCTTAGCTTCAAATAAACCTTAAAACAAAATTATCTATATGTATTTTATCCTTAGCAAATGAGCTTTAGTTTTATATTAGCAAAAAAGGCTTCAAGTCATCCAGGGATTTTTAGTTTGTACCTCCCTGACTATCATTATCATCATATCCTTTTTGTACAAATTGATGGCATATTAATATTTCGTGGTGTTATCATTTTCATTAAATAAATAAAAAAATAATAACATTTCGCCCGAGTCTTTACTACGAAACAATCTTTACACTGAGGATTGAAAACGAAAAGGACACGAATTAATTAATGTTAATATAAAGTCTGGAATGTAGGAATACCTTCTAACTTAAAACTATGACCAAATTGACAAATAAATTATCACATTTTGAATTAAGTTACCTAAAAATCTATGATACTTAAATCGAAGTAAGAACAAAGATTTTATTATTTCCTTTGCTGCAAATAATATTGCAATCTATTTTACCATTTCTGTTTAATGTTTTGCTTGTACCTAACATTTGTTTAAGACATACATTTTTGATAGAAAATCTTTTTTCTTACATATTTTTTTCTGCAAATGATAGCCATTATTCGCTTTAGGTACTTGTTTTGATTTGCTGCTTTGTATTGACTGTAAACAATTCGTCGTGGACATAATTACACGTTATTTTAAACTTGCATTTCAATAAGCGACGTTTGAATTTAAATGAATTTAGTGTGAGTATTTTTTTTTATTTAACTTTAACTTTTACACACATTAGGTAAGTTTATAAAATAATTTGATTTTTTGAAGGTAGTCCTCTACGTAATAATCTAGATTCTTTGATTGATTGCTTGAACAAGCAGATAATTTAATATCTACTTAGTATAATTCCATAATCGTTAACCTTATGGAAGCACTAAGTAATTTCACAATATTTTTGTCTTGCAGTACAAAAATTATCATATTTACAATATGATCTATGCCAATGATAACTAAATTATTCTACAAAAACTACTCTCATACATTCCTCAATCATTACAACAGTCAATAAATGCAATATGTACTTTATAAAATTATAACAAATATAATAGAACAATAATTGAGGAACTGGGGGGTATCATAAAAATAACAATTTTACAACAATTTTTATGTAACTAAATGTTATCGATTTTTGTAAAGAATTTAATAAATCTATCAAATTATAAAGCATTTCTATAATGAAGTTACAATAAATAAGAAAACCTTATGTATAAGGCATTGATAGGGAATTACATTAAGGCAAAAAAGGAAATTTTGCACGAAAAAATATATTATTAAAACTGTACAATACTGCACACATTATTTATATAAAAAGATACGAAGTGAAAACAATATAATTCTATATAAGGTGTAACAAAATATACTGCAAATATTTTAAGGTAAATTGTATAGTGGCAATGTAATCAATATCAGATAATAAAAAGTCAATTTTAATGCCTACCAAATTCGGCATATCCTGCATTGGCCAACGTATTAACATTAACTTTTTACTTTCTGAATTAGTTGCATTTCCACTGATTAGCCCTTAAAATATTTTCAGTATATTTTGTTGCACCCTGTATAATTATGTCTCATTTGAGCTGATTTCACATTTAATAATATTAGTAGGTAGGTAGGTAGGTAAAGTAATTAATTACTTATCCGAGTTTGTTTTTGCTGGCATTGATAATAATACATGTAGTTAGGTACAGGATATAATCAAGTTATCTTAAGAAGGTTCGGTATTTGTATGATTACAAGAATTGGATTTATTTCTAATTTCAAAGTTGATAAAGAAACGCCTTTGAAGATAACGCGAGTTTGAATTTTCATTACATAAATCTAATTCATATTTTGATACTTACCTATAAGCTGTTCTAGATTTTACAGAAAGTTAGATAAGTATCAGAGATTATAGTATCCGTTATCCGATAAGTATAAACTTCAGTGAACTGTTAAGTTATTAGGTATGTTAGAAATGTGAATACCAGCTCTTGTTTATCTTTGTGCGAAATGGTTCTTACAAAGCAGGTCTTCTAAATAAATTAACACGTTTACCAATACATTTCTCAACAGTCGTAGCAATAACAGTACTCGTAATATTGTAGTACAAAATGTGATTGCAGAAAAGCCATCATATCTGAACTGTACCTATTTGTAATTGTGTTAACAACTTTTTCTTTTTCATGAAAAAGCATATTTTCGAGTTAAGTCAATTACGGGTAGGACAAACAATACTTTTGTTTTCGACTATACACGATCAACATATCAACAGAACTGTTTATAATAACAAGGCTCTGCATTTTTCGTGGATACTACAGATACTTTACTGTTTTTTTTTATAAAATTTTAAACAATTTAATATGGTAGTTTGTTTGTTTGTTGGTTTGTTGTAGAGTAGCTGTTGTCTGAATAATCGAAAGGCATAAGTATCCAATATTTTGACATTGAACTATCATATCATTGAAAAAACCTATGTACAACGTATTGGTAAGACTTTCGAAATGGTCAAAACATGTTTCCACTCTCGTGTCGCAAATACTTATATCCGTAAATAATTAATATATAAGAGGAAGATACAACATTTGTTCCTTATTTTAAGTAATCAATACATTTGACTAGATGGATTAACAAAAAAATAATTAAATTTCTTCTCACATTTACTAAAGTTAGTATTCTGTGCATGTATGTACTTGTATTTTAAAGATGCACAAAATAAGGAGGTAAGCTTTTAAAATCATTACATATCTAAAGATACTCTTGGGGCATCAATTTTAGAACATTTATAAAAAAATAGTACGGTTGAATTTTTTAAATAACCCCCATTTGACAATCATTAGGACCGCCTTTTCGTAAGTAGATATGACTTTCTTACCTCTTATTGCGTTTGTGTTGAAATTTGAAAGGATTCCGTAGAACTTTCAATAGATAGGTTTATAAGAGACACCATAGGTAATTTCTGTGTAACAACCGGTGTTATTTTTATCATATAAATTGATAGGCAGGTCTATGAATAGTAAATAAATACATTTATTTAGTCTTCTACTATTTTGTCTTTTACTTAGAAGACATAATAACGAGTTATTTATCTAACGAGGTACTTCTGCCGTATTAGGTAGGTATTTTAATATTGCTGTCTATTGAATTTGATTCAGATCAGATAATTGTTAATATCTGCGACTTACAACAATCTCGTGTACTTTTAATAATGTGATTGGTTATAAGCTTATTAAAATTTACAAAAAAGTTAGGTCCAAACCACTCCTTCGTTGTCGACACGTTAAATATAGTTTACCAGCTATAAATCCTATTAAACTTTCCTCCAATGATTACGCGTACTAACATCACTGATATTGACTTCCGCGATTCAATACGTATAAACACTAAGTGTACAAAAAACACACCAAGCGCAAAAAAACGCGACCGAAGTTCATTTTCTATACAACATTCCGCGTAATTTCGGCACAGTGTATCATCCTCCATTTAAAATACAAATAGCGCGGGCTTAATCCCGCTGAACTTCGGTCAAGTTTTTTCGGCCTAGTGTGTTCCTTTATACTGACTAAGCGAGACTAAACGCAGCATAATTAATATCGCGTTTAGTCCCGTTTAGTCAGTGTAATTTTTTCACATTGATTTTTTTCTATACCTAAACTGTAATGTCGTATCTTCCTCTCGTACTATGGCTCAGCGGTTGAATTGACGAGAACACACATCATTAGCTGATGACCAATCATTGTAGCTATCTAGCCAGGATGCCTTCACCAAGGCGCGAACAAAAACTCATGGTGGATGATCAGTGATGTGAACTAGTTCATCTGTTACTAGTCGCGTCGGCTTGGACTAGTTCGTAATAGTTGTCTATGGTGTAGTTGAACAGCTTGAAGTCGTACCTGGAAATGAAGATTTAGGATATTTATATTTATCTATTACACTGGTCAACACTGATTTTGCCACACGAACTTTGATAGCTAATTTTGTTTTATCAGTCTACCCTCATTATTAAACCATAGCTGTCATAAGTCTATTAGCCTCACATTTGTTGTGATACGGTAATACTCATAACTAGTACTACGGCAGTAAATAACAGAAACGCTTACAAGAAAATTCTTTTAAAAATATTTGTTGTTGAATTTGAACACTTTTTTAAGATTTATATGTCCCTGTGAATATGTCGAGGAAGTGTAATAATGATCCTAACTCTTTTTGTTATGTCTGCCATTAACTAAGATTCAAAAAACAACGGCGAAATATTACGAATCCTGTGTTGGAGTGTTACCACCAACTAGCGGCCGCCCGCGACTCCGTCCTCGTGGATTTCGATTTCCAATAGCCTTCCTCGTCAAATGGACTATCCAACACAAAAAGAGTTTTTCAAATTGGTCCAGTAGTTCCTGAGATTAGATCGTTCAAACAAACAAACACTTCAGCTTTATATATTAGTAAGTATAGATATAGATATTTTGGTTTTTCTGGTCCATCAAGACAAAACCTGGGCCCCACACATGCCTGTTGCATAATGTGTGTTAAAAATTTAACTGACTGGAAGAAAGGCGCACAACCTATGCCGTGTGCTGTACCCATGATATGGACTGAACAGCGGGATCACGTTTCAGATTGCTATTTTTGTCTCACAGACATAAAAGGTATACATTACAAGAAAAAAACCACTGTTATTTACCCTAACTTATCTTCGGCTATAAGATCAGTCTCTCAATGTAAAAAATTGCAAGAACTAAGGGGTTGTCAGCGACGAGCAAGGTTAGAGGTTCCATCAGGACATTTCTAATATGGAAAAGCGGTACCAGGGCAAATGGAGCACAAATATGTTAGCAGATTACTTCTGGACAATTAGAAGGGACCAACTAGAAGCTGAATATTCAAGAAAATCTTAGATTATTATGTCATTTATAAAAAAAAATGCTTTTGATTTACGAGATCTGTTCTTTCTTAATATTTTAAATTACTCAATAGAATAAAATCCGTGTCTAGCTAATTTTTTTTAACTGTTTATTTTTTCTTACAATCACCAATTAAAGTAAAAAATCTCAAAAAAGTCCATGTGGCACGACAAAGTTTAAATTTTGTTGACCAGTGTTATCTATACTTATTTAATAAAGCTAAAGAGTTTGCTAGTTTGAACGCTCTTATCTCAGGAACCTAGGATAGTCTATTTGACGAGGAAGGCTTTAGGCGTATGCGGAAACAGAAATCCACGCGGACGGAGTCGCGGGCGGCCGCTAGCGAATTTAAAAACAAGAATATTCATTTTTGTGTCAAGAATCTGACGGAATTCGAATCCGAACCCCTCGCTATTTGGGGGTGTGCTAACGACGTTTTGACCCGCGACGTGATTTTCCCTAAAAGAAGTAATTAAATATGAAGTTTATGTATTTTTGGCCACCGGGGGGCGGACAGAGAGACACACCCACTAAAACCCTACGACACCTACATCGTCTTGAAGTAAGTACGTAACAATTGCTGTATCTACGAAAGCTTCCACGCCTACAAAACTACTTTAAAATATAATAAAAATGTATTTATTCAAAGACATAGAAACATACAAGAGTTAAGCAATATTTAACCAGTTTTATTTGAAAACAATAGCAAATATATGTATATGTTACCGGCAATCTACAATCCGGCATTATACACAATACCTAGGCAATGAATAGAATCCCAAAAACGTATAGGTGATGTATGAAATATTTTGTATTTTATACTTTGTCTAGGTTCTCTATACAATACCAAATACGCACCCGGTAATGTACGCAATGAAGAGTGGAACGAGGATAGTAATGTTGGGTATCGTTCGA
The DNA here is from genome assembly GCA_958496325.1 of Nomophila noctuella. NCBI lineage: Eukaryota > Metazoa > Arthropoda > Insecta > Lepidoptera > Crambidae > Nomophila > Nomophila noctuella. The sequence goes on from OY292498.1 coordinate 5,678,509, forward strand.
GAATTGTCGAAACGATTAAATATTAGTCTACCTTTAGTAAGATAGAGGTTGTTTTCATTAAATCCATTTCTATAGTATCAAAATGATTTTAAATATAAAATATTTTAAAGGGTTTACAAAAAAAAATAACCCTAACCTACTTTTTTTTATCAATCCAGTTAGTCTTCCGTCCCAAAGATTGTAGGTTAGTTAGGTCTTTTTTGAAAAATATTTAAAAATAAAGACCAAGATCTATTCATTTACACATTGCCTGTGCCACAATAGGTACTCTAAACAATCCCTAGGCATTGCATAGATTACCTCGGTAAAGTATGCAATGGAAAATATAATTCATAGTATTTCATACATTGCCATAACGCCCCAGGTATTCAATGCCTTACCTAGGTAATGTATAGAATACCTCGATTATATGCTTTGCCGGTAACATATATATATTTTTAAAAAACGCTACATTTAAATGAAAAATACCTATCTACTTAAAAAAATATAAAAAAAAGAAAAATTATTAACCGAACTTTTCCCACTAAGGTTATCCCATAAAGACGGCCTGCTGGCCGAACTACTGACAATACATCTGATCCACCAGGGTGTCAGTTCTTGGGGATCAGACCGGAATAACTCGCTATAGACGAGTAATACTCACTGGTACATCTTATAAAGGTCGTCGAGCTGTGACTTGTTAATACGCGAGTATAGATGGTTGATGCTGTGCAGTGTCGTAGGACCCTTCCCGCTATTCCTCCATTCCGGCTTGATCACCTTTTGGAGACGAGCTAGCTGGATCAGGTACCGCTGGTCTTCCTGTTAACAAGTAATCACATCTGTCAACACTGTATGTAGTTTTATTAGTGTCATAGGGGGGCAAACGAACAAGAGGGTTTTTTTTTCATTTTTATTTTTTATTAAGAAATAAGTGGGTATTTGACCGCGATCTCACCTGATGGAAAGTGATGATGCGGTCGAGGGTGTAGCATACCCACTTATGAATAACCTATTTACTCTAGTCTTAAAAACGCCAAGATCATAATTTTGAGGAAAAACAGAGGCCGGAAAGGAATTTCATTCTTTGGCGGTTCGTATAAGGAAGGAGGAGGCGAACCGCTTCGTTCGAGCAGTAGGTATTTCGACGATGTAGGGATGGTATCCCGCCGTGCGTCTGCTAGTTCGGAGGTGAAAGGGACCTGCGGGAATTAGGTTGTGGAGGTCTTGCGCGCACTCTCCGAAGTGTAGCCGGTAGAACACCGAGAGACAAGCCACGCGGCGACGGTGGGCGAGAGTCTGTAGCTTCCTTTTGACCAGTTTAGGATCATTAATGATTTTAATGGCGCGCCGTTCCAACGAGTCGAGTGTGGCCAACTGATACTTAGCAGAGCCATCCCAAAGGTGACAGCAGTATTCCAAGCACGACCGAACTTGTGCTTGATAAAGCTGTAGAAGCTGTTCAGGCTTGAAATACCGCCTGACCCTTGAGAGGATACCAAGCTTTTTAGCAGCGATTTTGGCTCTCGACTCGATGTGACGGCCGAAGTTAAGGTTGGAAGTCAGACTCACACCCAGCATCTCCAGGTGGTCGGTAACCGGCACGGACACACCACGAAAAGTCGGAGTATAGTGAAACGTACTCCGTTTAGCTGTGAATAAACACGCCTGCGTTTTGGTAGTGTTAAACCTCACAATATTGGCGTCGCCCCAATCGGACACAGACCTTAATGCGTGGTCACCTCTGTTCACCAAAGTCTCCCTCTGGGACTGGGTCTCGACCGCGCTGGCTCGTGCAGTGGATAAATATCTTTCTGTGACCGTGCTGTCATCAGCATACCCAAAGGTACCGGGTATGAGCAGATCGTTGATATGCAGCAGAAAGAGAGTTGCAGAGAGAACTGACCCGTGAGGGACACCGGCATTTATCGCCAATTGATCAGACATGCATCCATCTAGGACTACACGAATAGATCTGCCACTCAAGAAGTCTGAAATCGGACGGTATGCCATATGCTGGAAGCTTGCCAAGCAGGCTGTTATGCCAGACCCTGTCAAAAGCCTTGGATATGTCAAGGGACACAGCTAGAGCTTCGCCGTGTCTCTCGATGGCTTCACCCCATAAATGGGTTGCATACACCAGAAGATCTCCAGTGGATCGATTTCGGCGAAAGCCGTATTGTCGATCACTGAGGGTTATCTGATGGTAAGTGATCACCGGTGCCCATGGACATCAACGACCGTAGAATTCGCAGATGCCTTTACTGAGCTCGGGCGACCTTGCTCACTAGCAGAAACAGCACAATATTTCACTTTGGTATTCTGTATGGCAGAGGTAGGTACTTCCTTAGACGAGCGGCACATTCGAGTGGAAGTTCTACTGAGCTCTAACTTCCTTAAACGTTATGATAATAGGGTGGCGAGTAGTGCCAGCCCAGAATTAATAAATAGGTACTTATATTCCTTAGACTTAAACACTGCCTCTGTGGTATACCTACTTAGTGGTTTGAGCGCTGTGCTCAAACCTCGGTTCGAATCCCGCGAAGATTTTTCTTTCATTTTTTGTTAGTTCTCTCAGTTTGGTGAGGACATTTCATAAGACAGGCTTGAATCCTGAACCTGATTATTTGATAAGAATGATGATTCTGTGCTTCGGAAGGCACGTTATACGTTGGTCCCGACTATGATCCAAGTGGCCTGGTTGCCCTTGTAAGGGTTACGGAGGTCAGACGACAGTCGCTCCATTGTAATATCCAAAAGACGCTGCTAACATTTCGAACGGGATTCGAACCCGCGACTCTCCGTGTTGCAGTCAGGGTAAGTAACTAGACCACAAGGCCTGTCAAACATTACATTACAAAACCCCACTGACTTGCAATGTTGTAAAAGTGTGAATGGTAGCCAATTGAGGGTTAATGGAATGTACGTGAGGTTGGTCGACTTTCTACTATTTTCTCGACTTAAGTGCGAATTACGGCCAAGTAGGTAACAACTGTGTCACGATGACCGGAGCTGTCGTTTGTAGATCAACACTTGTTTACATTAATCTGGATAATAAATTGACTGGACCTAAAACACTAGGGAAAATTGAGGTTCCATTAAATCTGGTGTTAGATCAGGTCAGCAGAATATCGTTAGTGCGAAACAAGTAAGAGCGATTCCTTTAAAGCTTATGTGTGTAATGGTAATCGAATGATCATAAATTCGACGGGCCCGTTGGTCAAGTGGTCAGAGGCCCTGGCTAAGGAACCAAGAGTCGTGGTCTGGAATCCTCCTATGGGCAAATATTTGTGTGATGAACATGCATTGGAACTCGAGTCATGGATGTTTATAAAAGTATTTAAATATATCCATCTGTTCCCTAGCTTCCATAGTACAAGCTACGAGCTTAGTTAAGGGCTGGGCAATTGGTGTGTTAGTGCAATGAATTTATTTATTTAAATCCAGCCTTGAATAGTCTAGCACGACGTTACCCGATAGATGACACTCATATTTGGGGACGACAGTGCCCCAGCCAAGCCTCGAGCATTATTATTACATTAAAACCTTTTACACTTTAATTCCATACTCACGTCTAAAGTCTCAAACTTGAGTATGACGTCGAAGTTGAACTTGCAGGGAGTGCAGAAGCCGGTGTAGGGAGTCCAGTGCATGTCCAGGGTTCTCTGAGCCTTCCACTCGTCGAGGACGTAGGAGACGAACTCTTCAAATACTGGGTACTTCTCAGTGGGGGCTGGCTGGCCGTTGTTTGACTGGAAACAGAAGATTTAATAAGGATCTGAGGATTGCACCAGGGCATGGGGTGAGGAAACCCTAATTGGATATGAATTTGGTGTCAGTCAGCGTTAAGTCCACATATCGGTAAAAATTTAAGTATCACACATGTCAAATACAGGATGGTAAACAGTCTCAGGGTATGGAAATAAACTTGATATAAATATTGCTCAACTTGGAGATTGGGCCTAAGACTCTAAGAACCCCAAGTTCATCTCGAGGTACATAAAACTATTAGAATATAATATCCCTATTCTAACAGCTAAACAGAATTTTCGTATTACCTACCCAAATACAGAAATGCTGTTTTAATGAGTACTTATGTACATATGCTATAAATAAACATTACGAGTATCATGGATGGATGGATCCCTATGTTGCAAAAAATAAATATTTTTAAATATATTGAGTCCGAGGCCAAGTTCGATTATATTTACTATTCTACTATATTTACTTATGTCATTAGACCGGCAATAACATATTACACGTGCGTTAAAATTACATCACTGCAAATACTCGAAACCGCAAGAGATCGATTTCAACCTCATGCTGTATTGTATTTCATAAAACAAACACGCTATAGTTTGGTATTTATTAAATCATTGTTATTACAAGTATGACGGCAATTAAATTAAAATATATTGAACTTAATTTTTGTGTTTTGTATATTAATATACTTAAATACGACACTCTTAAAAATACGAAAAATTTAAAAAAAAAGTGATCATATTACCCTTTTGTGCTGAAATGTTACAAATCTTATGAGTGGACCTACTCTTTTTTTTTATGTCGTAGGGCAGCAAACGAGCAGACGTATTGCCTGATGGTAAGCAATCAACGCCGCCCATGGACAATCGCAACACCAGAGGAGTCACAAATGCGTTGCCGGCCTTTTAGAAGGGAGTACGCTCTTTTCTTGAAGGTGAAGAGGTCGTATCGGTCCGGAAATACCTCAGGCGACAGTTGATTCCACAGTTTGGCTGTGCGTGGCAAGAAGTTTCTGGAGAAACGCACAGTGGTGGATTGCCATTCATCTAACTAAACCTACTCGTATTAATGTATCTTAGAAGGTGACGTATTCCACTAATATCGGTTTTTGTATATCAATGACGTATTCATACAACATACATAGAGTGTGTTCATATATACGCGGTTCATTATGTAAAATAGAATCTAAATAATAAATACCAGAAAATATATATGTAAAAATAGATATTACCCTTCTGTTACTTTTACGCTGAAATAAAATGTTTTTGTAGTTACATAAATCTTGTTTTTCAGTGTTACTAGACGCGACTATTTTAGGACATTTCTTATACACCTACCCTAAAACGCCTTAATGAATATATTTATTGTGAAATTGTGTACCTACATGTGTAAAGTGTGGCATTAAAGTCTGACAGTCAAGGCCGATAAAGTCTTGATTAAAATATTGATACCTACTGATGATGATGATGATGACAACTTCACCATGAAAACTTGACAACTTAAGCACCTAAGTACCTACTAGTTCTACTACTAATAAATGATGTCCACAATGAAAAGTTGACAACTTAAATACCTACATATGTGTAAAAACTAATTATACCTTCCGATGCTGAAAATAAAATGAAAATGTATTTTCGCTGTATAAAGTAGAATACTATAATACACATCAAAAGTTCGTCCATTTATACGTGACTATTTGAAGTTTAATGAATGACTTGTTTCTTCTAATTTAACTTTATTAATAACCTAATAGCCGTGCATACTTGTACGTATCGCCTTCTTATCAATTATGGTTAAACTGAATGCCGTAGGTCCTTTTTATGAACTTAGCTTTTGTTCGTTATGTTATATTTTCTACCCATTTAAATTTTTTTATAACGTTGTTCCGCTAACTGTATCAATTTATTAAACAAGACGGTATTGAAAACGTATGGCCTTTCTAGAGTTATGACTAAACTGAGTTTCAAATTCACATGTTAATTTAAATGCATATAAAAATGTTACCTTTTTACGAAGTCGCTGAAATTAAAGCAAAGTAAAGCCTATTAATGTCCCACAGTCCCAAAGGCCTCCAACATTTGAAATCATGTTACAAAGATGGGTTGGGCTTAATCACCACCCTTGTCAAATGCGGGTTGGTGATCACAAACCCGTGCTGTGTTCGGAAAAACCAACGCAAAGTTGTCCGATCTGGGAATCGGACCCAGGAACTCGAGACTACGGCGCGGTAAGTACTTTAACCACTAGACTAACAATCTATTTCTTTATATCTTGTCTTCTTGTTTTCATGTTAATGGGATATTTTTAAGTCCGCTCTAAAATAACTAAGGCTCAGTTTGTCGTAAGGCTTCAAGTAGGTTCGTGTAAGTTTTCCCTTGCGGCATGTGCTAAAAAGTTAGCGCATGCAATTCTTGTATCATATTATCTGAGTAATTTTATTTATACGCTTCATTTACAAAATTACCTTTTTACGCTGTAATACATAAACATGTTTTTTGTGACAAATTAATGACTTTATTAATAGTATGGGTCTAAACGCGATATTAATTATGTAAGTAGTAAATACTATTAGTGTTAAAATGCAACGCGAAAGTCTAAATTTTAAGTATTGTCATAGTTATTGTAAGTTAAATTATTACCTTTCTACGCTATAAAACAGATGACATTATTTAAAGTTATCAATATCCTTTGTTACCACAAGAAGCAATGAAATCTTTAAGCATCCGAATTAAAAATGCTTGTCTATTATTAGGTACCTTTTTAGTCTGCAAACAAAATGTAATACTTAATTACTTTGTGTTACTAGCAATATTTGCTTATTAATTCTTACATTCAATATAGGTTAGGTACTTGTAGTACCACACGTCCTTGGACAATATTAGATACCTACCTACTCAGCCCTACTAGCCCTAAAGTTTGCTTGCAGTACTAAGTGCTGATAACCTTTTTTGTGCAAACCTTTTTGGTTATACACACAAACTCGAACTGCAGGAAATACCCAGCCAAACAGATAATAAATATAATCATTCACAAAAATGTGTGGAATGTTGCGACCGAAAAGTAAGACAGTCGTCGCATACAAACACATTTAAAGAATAACAACCTGAACTTTAAAATTACCATATAATTACCGGGCTTTTACTACCCTGAAACGTATAAAATTTTATTAAGTGTTTTATTTATATAAATCTCCTTCTTGAGTTGTATTGCTCATTACTGAGGGTCGTGATCATTGCATGAAATGAAAGTTGAAACACACAACAACTTTCTTTGCAATTTTTATATGGAGTGGTTATTGCCTTCTCCATTTCACACACTTACTAGTAACGTGTAGGTTTCCTCACGATGTTTTCCTTCAACGTAAAGCTGGTATGATATTACGCACATAGATTTCTTATGTGCGCGCCTGACCGGATAAAACCGGGCCGACCATAATAAAAAAAAATCTAGGCACTTTGATTTTTTCGTCGTATTCTTTACTTTCAGTTCATTCCTTAGAAACCAAATTCAAGCTTTAAAATTAAAGAGCCTTACCTTTCTGTACTTATGGATGATCTTCTGCCCCATCTTATCGTGGAAGGACTTCGGCCACGCATGGACAATCTTGTCATTATACGCTGAAGCTAGCCTCTCTAACGGATGGCGGACTATGATGAACGTTATTGAGTCTGGTTGCGCCTTCCTTATCATGGCTACAGTTGGTCTTCCGTACTTCTTCCGAGCTAGTATTAAGGGAACCTCCTTGGTTTTGTCGAGGAAGGCGGCTGAGTAGTTAGCCATAAGGTTGAAGTTGTACATCCAAGACGTCGAGGCTGCTTTGAAGATGTTGCACCTGAAGGAGAAGATGAATAATTTAGTAAAGAAACAAATCATATTGAAGGGAGCAAGTGCAAGTAGGTTCTTGATATGTCAATGGATGTATAGCCTAATCTTGTGTGGACTACTTATTTATGTATAAGATAAATTTATATTTCTCAGGGGGGGAAATGGCTGCTTCCACTCAATTATGATCTTTAAGTTCCTAAAGGACCTTCCGACTGATAGTCCATGCTAACTTGTATGGACTATCTGTTAGATAGCATATTAAATACCTTCTGAGAGAAGTGAAAAAACAGGAAACACATCAAAATATTTTTTCATCTATTTCTAGCGACATGAAAGAGACAAGAGATCACTAAATCGAAAGTAATGGAGCCGACCATGTGACATTGTAATATGTAAATGAAGAATTATTATACCATCACAACTGTTACAATATTCCTTCCACGTATACACCACTTATCTTAGGATAACCCACAACGCCTTCCCATCCCACAGCTCCTAAGTAATTGCCTTAAGTACCATTGTGCCTAGACTCAATCCGTCAAGTGTACCTAAGTACCAATTTATAGGACATCGAAGTTCACACGTGACTGAGTCCATTGATCCTCCCGGTAATACCATACCTCCATAATTGGGTTGCTATATTACTAAACCAGATTCTACTGTATTCTAAATAAGGTTTATTTTCGCATAAAATAAACATTACAGCCTACATTATGCTAATTGTCGCTATTAGAGTAATTTCGTTGATAGAAAATTATTATGAGGTTATTTTTGGAATAAGAACTCCATTGAGATAGTTAAAAATTGTTGTTTGTTAGACTTAGTACCTACGTAACTGTATTTTAAAATGTGTGTTACGTAAACGCATTAATGCCAATTTCAAAACTGCCGCCAGAGGTGCCGTTCCTATATTCGTTCAATTCATCTCGCTCGCTCAAGCCAATAGCAGCGCCCGAGCAAAGGGCTATCGGTGGAAGTTGTCAGTGATTGGCTACCGGTGAGTGTGATGGCCGTCGTGTTCAAGAGCGACACGAAAAGTTGAATGTGCAACCGAAAATTACATTTTGGAGCAAATCTTACAAAAATATACTATTGTGTGTGATGTTAAAGTGTTTTGTGAACATTATAAAGGACAATTAACAAAGCGTGACACCTGGGAATCCAGATCCAGGAAGATTAAGATCAGGACTGACCCAACCGCGGCGCCGCGTGGCATGTGGAAGGGTAACCCAACCAGCAGCACACAGCAAACACCAGCAGGAGCCACGGTCCACTCGTGCGTGGATTAGCCTCCTTCCACCGGTAAGTACCTCATGCTTTTGGTGGACAGCGAGCGAACCGCGATCCGTTAATTTGTTGGCGGAACCTGACCGAAGGTTCTGACCCAGTGGGTCGGCGTCGGTGCTCACGGCAACACCATTCCGACACATTTCATGGTGCCGAAACCCGGGAAGTGGCTTCCTATTCAACCATCAAGTAGAATATAGCTGGTGTTTTCATCCATTAGAATCAATTGCGCAGTTAATATTTTTATTTTTAACTAGTGGGTATTTTCGCATTACTTTACATTTCTATGCAATTTACTCGGTGAGCGGTAACCTATTCGTCCATCTTGTACTCTGAATTCAATTCACTAACGCTCACATATCACTACATTCATAGATCAAACTGATTCAATTCGTTCGGCGACTAATTATTCGTAAACAAACGTTTTTATAGTCGATCACAGGTTTGCAACATTCCAGCTTTAATTCGTGCACTCGTTAATACTTTGAATGCTAAAGTTAATCACAGATCATATTTTTACAATCAATAATTTTTATCCGTGTAAAAATATCTATTTCATTCGGCTGTGTTACTTTACTTCAAGTTGCCTAGATACCTACGCGTTTTATTATTGCGGATCACACACAAGCAAACTAGCTAATGCTACAATTTTAATTCGGTGCTTTGTGTGTTACTTATAGTCGGCTGTGATAGTAAATAAATAGGTACTAAGTAACAAACGATCAACAACCCTGTTTTGTTTGTTGTCGCGGATCATACTTCAAACTTATAGTTTTTGTATTTCTATTCGGCCGTGACACAAACTTATACGTAACTATTCGTTTGTCATTGTTCTTAAACATTGGCGAAATCATTCGTTAGGTCATCACATTCCAATTAATCATATTTTTTTCGTAATAACAAAATTAAACGTTTTCATTCGTTGTTATAACCGGTCCGTTTCACCGCGAATCACGTGAAGTGGAATCTATGCAATCGGCTGTTCCGTGCTATTGTATTCATACGCGTTATCTATGGTACCTACTACGAAGTTAGGTAGTTAGTTTAACGTTTTTCTATTGCTTATTGTTTATCGATACAAAATAAATTCGTTGTTGGTCCAAGTATAATAAACTAGTAATCATGTTTTTTAATACAAAACGTGGTGTAACTCGTAAACTTAGTCATTCAAGTAAATCCAAATCGAAAAATACTAATAGTGAGTACACTGTTCACGATTTACCGGCATTACGTCGTAAGCGTACGATAGCTTTGAACCGTATGTCAAAGGCATTAGAGGTCGGTATCATTGCCGAATCCGATGATAGTCAATGCGATCTTTTTCTTTCATATTGTGACCAAGCGGCCAACATTAGGTCTGATTTCGAATGCGCACATTATTCAATACTCGAATTGTTGACTTCATCGACTGATGACGAGGAAGAAGGGGTTGATGAAGACATTCGTAAACGTTTTGATGACGCTTATTTTCATGTTTTGTCAATAGCAAAATCATTAACAAAACCGGAATTAGAAATTGACAAAAGGGATTATAAGGCTGAGTCTACACCATTAAGGTCACATATTAAGCTACCTAAGATTCAGTTACCTTCGTTTTCAGGTAACATTAAGCAATGGCTTGAATTTATTGATTCATTTAATTCGTTAATTCATGACTGTCATTATTTAACCGATGTGGAGAAATTTCAATATTTAGTATCGACGCTCAGCGGCGACCCGTTATCGCTTGTTCGTAAATACCCCGTAACAGGTGATTATTACTCCGATGCGTACGCGGCCTTAGTCTCGCGTTATCAACATAAACGTGAATTATCTTTCACATGCTGGAAAGATATTTTAAACGTTTCGTTCAAACTAAATAATGCAATCGAGTTTCGTCGATCATTAGATTGTATTGACGAAAACCTAGGCATTTTACGCAAACAAGACCTACCAGTTGACAATTGGGATTTCATAATCGTTTACCATATTTTGTCCAAATTAGATTCGAAAATGCGTCGTGAATTCGAAGAGAAATACATTAATACAGAGATTCCGACGTATCATCAATTAAAAGACTTTCTGCATTCCAAATGTGAATCTCTTTTACGCGATAATCATTTTTCTGAACATTCCAAAGGAAACAATGTGTCGAAGGAACCAAGTAGCAACATTCGTAGTATTATGTCGAATTCGAAACAGTATTCTAATAATTTTACAAAACGACATAATGTCACTCATACTTTGTTAACAGACAGTAAGCAGGTTCAATCCCCTTCAGACAAAAATGTTAAACAGATTTTGAAATGCATTTTATGTTCGGATAATCATTCTATTACTCATTGTAAACAATTTCTCGCTAAGTCGGTGGACGACCGTATGTCTTACACAATAGAGTCAAAGTTGTGCTTCAACTGCCTTAAATCATCCCATCAACTGAAGGATTGTAACTCGATGTTTCGTTGTTGGAAATGCAAACATAAACATCACACGTTGCTTCATAAGGAACGCGATGCTGAGAATTCTAGTGTTGATAAGAACTCCACAGAATCAAAATCCGTATCTTTGTTCGTCAAAGGACGTTCAAATTATTCGATTAATTCTACAAATACGACTGTGTTGTTAGCTACGGCTATTATTCAAATTCGAGATTCGAACGGTAAATATCAATCTTTACGCGCGTTATTCGACACCGGAAGTCAAAATAATTTTATAACTCGACAAGCAGTTCATTACTTGGATCTTAAGCCAGTCTCATGCGAAACAAATATCAACGGCTTAGGTGGTATTTCTGCTGACGTCACCGGTTTCGTCCGTTGTTCAGTAGGTTCAAACGATAATTCGTTATTCGATTTAGACATTCACGTTATTTCAAATATATGCGGTGAGCAACCCATAGCTAAAATTAATACGTCGGGTTGGTCCCACATTCACTCGTTACCGTTAGCTGACCCAGGGTATGACATCCCTGGCCCTATCGATGTTCTGCTTGGTGCAGACGTTTTCGCCGAGTCCATTTTAGCTCAGCGCATAAAGGGTGGTCCAAATCAGCCCCTCGCGATTAATTCGGTCTTCGGATGGCTCCTACTAGGAAGAACGCCACTCATGTCTTCATCGCTGGTACAAGCTTCTTCAAATTCTGACATCGAATTGATATCAGCATTACAGCGTTTTTGGGAAGTGGATAGCGTGCCTCAGGCTTCCTCTTTGACTCCTGAAGAAACTTTATGCGAACAGGCCTATGCAGTTGATCATTATCGTGACCCGAGTGGCAGGTACGGAGTGCGTCTCCCGTTTAAAGACACTGTGGAACCAATCTTCGATGGCTCTCGTGACATCGCATTAAGGCGCTTTCATGCGATTGAGCGTCGCTTGTCTCGTGATCCTGATGTGCGTCAACAGTATTGTGAGTTCATGTCTGATTACGAGAGATCTGGTCACATGTCTTTAGTGAATCCAAAAGAGCTAGGCCAAGGCAAATACTATATTCCGCATCATTGTGTGATCAAACTGGATAGTGTCACAACTAAATTACGCGTGGTCTTTGATGCGTCAGCAAAGGACGCAAGAGGTATTTCGTTAAATGACACTTTGCTAACGGGACCTAAACTTCAATCTAATATCGTTGGAGTTCTCCTCCACTATCGAATTCATGCGGTTGTTTTTATGGCTGACATACGTCAGATGTATCGACAAATTCTGGTCTCTGATGAACATCGTGATTATCAGAGAATCTTTTGGAGAACAAGCCCTGATCAAGTTTTGAAGGAATATAAACTTAATACAATAACGTACGGTGTTTCTTCTGCGCCGTATTTAGCTTGTAGAACAGTTAAACAACTGGCAGAGGATGAAGGTAGCAAATATCCTCTTGCTCAGAAAATTGTATCTACCGATATATACGTAGATGATATAGTCACAGGCTGTCCGAATCTTACTGCTGCTTCGGAAGCCAAATCTCAAATAATAAAATTATTCGACCTAGGTCATTTTGAGTTAAGAAAATGGGCTAGTAATTCGCCAGAGTTGTTATCAGATCTTTCCCCAGAAGAGTGTCTTTTGGATAGTAAATCATTCTCTGGTGACAAATATCCTACACTTAAGGTACTTGGATTGAAGTGGAATCCAGTATCTGACTCGTTTTCATTCGACGTGACTTCGTCTAATCGACCATGTACTAAGCGTGTTATTCTTAGTGAGATCGCTAAAATATTTGACCCGTTGGGCTTTTTGTCACCACTCACAATCCAAGTCAAATGTTTATTGCAGAGACTGTGGATTCTCGGAACTTCTTGGGATGAGTCACCGCCCAATAGTATAGTCTTTATGTGGAAAACATTTTGTGACCAGTTACCTTCTATTATTGACCTGAGTATTCCGCGTCGTCTCACTTTTGATAATGTAACTTCATACGAATTACATGGTTTCTGTGATAGTTCCGAACTTGCGTACGGAGCGGCGATCTACCTACGCGTCTTGTGCGGTGACGGATCTATTCATACTCGGCTGTTATGCGCCAAGGCACGCGTCGCTCCACTTAAACGTCTTTCCTTGCCTCGTTTAGAGCTCTGTGGAGCTGTACTACTCGCAGATCTGACAAAATTCATAACTGACACGTATCAGTCCAAAATCCCAATCGATATTATTCAACTTTGGTCTGACTCGACCGTTGTCTTATCTTGGCTTCGATCGCACTCATCTCGTTGGACTACATTCGTGGCAAATCGTGTGAGTCACATTCAAGACATTGTCCCCACCGGCAATTGGCAACATGTTGCTTCTGGTGATAATCCTGCGGATGTATGTTCTCGTGGTCAACTTCCCCACGATCTTCTTAATAATTCGTTGTGGTGGTCAGGTCCGTCCTGGTTGTCACAAACTTCTGACTGTTGGCCAAACAACTATCAAAGGCTTCTTACCGAGGATGAGGAGCAAATCGTGCGTACCGAAGAGCGTCATTCAGTGGCTCTGGTGACCGAACAAACTACGGATAGACAATCGGATTCTATATTCGACAACTTACTTAAGCGTTTTTCATCATTGGACAAAATCACTCATATAATTTCTTACATTCGTAGATTCATGTATAATATTCGTTCTAAAGGCGCGCGCCATAGCGGTTCTATTCTCACTGAAGAAGAAAATCACCAATCATTATTATTAATCGTTAAAGCCGTTCAAAGATCATCGTTCGAGAATGAAATTAAACGTCTTCGTAGGAAACAATCGTTGCCCAAACCATTTCAAAAACTAAATCCGTTTATCGATGAGGCAGGTGTTCTCAGGGTGGGCGGTCGGTTATCTCGTGCCGGCTTAGAATTTGATCAAAAACATCCAGCGCTGCTGCCTTGTGATCATCTTCTTACAAACAGACCAATCGAATCCATTCATCGTAAATATTGCCATTCTGGGCAAAACACTACTCAGTATTTAGTTTTACAGCGTTTTTGGATTTTATCCGCAAAACGAGCTATTCGTCGGTGTCTTTCAAAATGTATCGGCTGTTATAAAACAAACCCTAAACCGTTAGAGCCATTTATGAGTGATCTTCCGTCTTATCGAGTTAACCAAGTTAAGCCATTTTCCGTCGTTGGCGTGGATTTCGGGGGACCATTCCGCATTAAAATGGGGCCCTATCGCGGAGCTAAAATGGACAAGGCGTATCTATGCTTGTTTGTCTGTTTAGCTACCAAAGCCGTACATCTTGAGGTGGTGTCATCGCTTTCCTCTGAGGGTTTCATTGCTGCATTGCGACGTTTTGTAGGTCGTCGTGGACGGTGTAGCGTCATCCATGCCGATAATGGCACGAACTTTGTTGGTGCCGACAATTACTTAACGTTAATCGAAGAGGCTTCGCAGGCTGAACATATCAAATTCGTTTTCAATCCCCCCTCCGCACCACATTTTGGCGGGGTGTGGAAAATTCAGATTAAAGCTGCAAAGTCACATCTTTATCGCGTGGTCGGCAATCAGGTATTAACATTCGAAGAACTCAGCACGTTATTCGTTCAAATTGAATCAATTTTGAATTCGCGACCTTTATGTGCTCTTAGCACTGATCCAAATGATTTAAACGTTTTAACTCCCGGTCATTTTCTGACTTTGGAACCACTTACAAGCGTTCCAGATGAGGATTACCTTTCAGTTAACTTAAATCGACTTAACCGTTGGCAACTGATTCAATCTTTCGTTCAAAGCTTTTGGATCCGTTGGAAACATGAATATGTAACCTCTCTTTCTCATCGTATGAAATGGACGAAGGCTTCAAAACCGTTATCCGTTAACACTGTAGTTGTCATCAAAGATGATAACCGCACGCCTCTCCAATGGGCACTAGGAAGAGTATGCGAGCTTCATCCGGGTCCTGATGGGACCATTCGAATAGCGACTATTAAAACTAAAAGTGGTCTTATCAAAAGACCTCTGGTCAAGTTGTGTCCTCTTCCTATAGAATCATAATTCGTAACACATTAAACTATAGTTTTCTAGTTTAGTTAGTCATAAACTCTTATCGTTAATGTTACTTGTATCATTCGTTAAATTCTGCATCAAAGTTTTCTAAGTCAGTCGTTTATACAGTTAGGTATTTTAGCGTTTCCGTTTTCTTTATTTATCCGGAAAATACCAGCTGTATTTTGGTGGGCGGTATGTTACGTAAACGCATTAATGCCAATTTCAAAACTGCCGCCAAAGGTGCCGTTCCTATATTCGTTCAATTCATCTCGCTCGCTCAAGCCAATAGCAGCGCCCGAGCAAAGGGCTATCGGTGGAAGTTGTCAGTGATTGGCTACCGGTGAGTGTGATGGCCGTCGTGTTCAAGAGCGACACGAAAAGTTGAATGTGCAACCGAAAATTACATTTTGGAGCAAATCTTACAAAAATATACTATTGTGTGTGATGTTAAAGTGTTCTGTGAACATTATAAAGGACAATTAACAAAGCGTGACACCTGGGAATCCAGATCCAGGAAGATTAAGATCAGGACTGACCCAACCGCGGCGCCGCGTGGCATGTGGAAGGGCAACCCAACCAGCAGCACACAGCAAACACCAGCAGGAGCCACGGTCCACTCGTGCGTGGATTAGCCTCCTTCCACCGGTAAGTACCTCATGCTTTTGGTGGACAGCGAGCGAACCGCGATCCGTTAATTTGTTGGCGGAACCTGACCGAAGGTTCTGACCCAGTGGGTCGGCGTCGGTGCTCACGGCAACACCATTCCGACACAATGTGCATTATCCTTTTTCATTTGTTTAGTAGTTTAAAACCTAGGTTTTTTGTCCGGGTCGTCCGAACTAGGTTGGATTCACCGAACACAATAATTTTTACTGAGCTGACAAAATAATTAAAAAAAAACAGGATTTAGGTACATTTTTGATAGGCCGGAACATAGGTAAATCATTAAGAATATAAAAGTCTTGAATCAAACTGAATTGCTAGCAAAATCCATCTTTGTAACGAAAACACAATTTCAAATGAAGGGGGTCTTTGCCCTGCCTGTGGGACATTAATTGGCTGATACTCTGCCCAGCGTGATGACTATTGACTATTGGGGCATAATCCATTATCTAGGGAAAACCAGCATCCAACAGACAAATTGATGATGATGATGACGAATTAATAAAAGACCAACTTACCAAATAACATGGTACTGTCTATTAATCATGTACTCCCAAGCATTCGCCTTCTGACTTGACCCGTCCAGGCTTAACCTGGAGCACTCACTCTTCATATACTCCTGACGGGCCTCCATGCGGGCGTTGACCTCCATGAACTTGTCCCGGGTGAGGAGACCCTCGTGGGTCCCGTTCTCGAAGACGAACTGGAACAATAGTTGTGTGATGAGCATGGAAGTGGAAATGTCAAGATGGCAGAATCACCGATTGTCATTTGTCGGTGATGATAATCCTGACTACAAAAGTATAGGTAAAAAAAAAATCGATTGTCATTTAGTTGCGATTTAAGAACACATATTACCCGCTAGATTACGAGTAAATGTGGAGAATCATCAGAATGAGTACCACCATCGAATTCCTGTACTTAAATGATCTATATATGATTATGCAAAATAATAATGCACCTACAAGTAACTTCTTAGGTTGTTCTTTTTCGATATTAGCTTGAGAGTTGTTACGAAACTGGAGACATGGATTTAAACCAGAATCTTTCGAAATAAGAGGAAAATCGGCGTAGTTTACACAACGAACAGGAAAACACGAAGACTTTCTGATATTTTCTCGCAAATTATAATCGATAAACACCATCAAATCGTCGTTTCTTTCTCGTACGCAAAATATATTTCTTTCATTAGTTTTTCCTACGAATGACATCTTTTTACTAGCAGTGACAAGATATTGTAAATTTTCCTTACAATAAATGCTATTTTTAGGGATAATACAACATTTTAAGCGAACACTTATGACAAACAGTGAGGAATCCGTGCCGCAGGGGAGAAAGCAGTGAAAGTCTAAATGCATATTGAGACTTGCAGGTGTTTGCAATCTGCACAAAGTTGCAACTTTGCAAGTGCTTATAGTCAGATATCCGAGAAATTGGAAGACTGCTTCCTAAGTTTAAATTGAGTTACACTTGTAAACATACGCTTGACTTACCATCTCGTCAAGGAATACTGTAATTTTAACAGGATAGATTCTTACAAACTAGCGTTTACGGTTTACATATAAAGTATACATTCTATACATTAGTATAGCTTACTTGCACTTACGTATAAAACAGTATGAATGCCCTTTACTAAGTCAAATCCCCGATTAAACAATTTTGGTGTCGGATATTATTTAGCGGTAACTAAAGTAAGGCTTGTGATCGGATGTGCCTGTACCCTTTTATGAATCTAATAATTTAATGGCGCAGACATTTGCCATTTAAAGAAAGAAAGAAGAAGAAATAAAAAAGTTTAAGTAATAGGTTCGACGATATACTGTCTGCGATACAAGAAAGCACTTATGTGTGTGTTTGTGTAGACACAAAGCTATAAACGGTCTACATGACCGTGTTTATCTCGCGTGTCTCCGTGCTATGAAGCATCAAAAATGTAATTTGTACCCCGCAATAATTTTACCTCCATTCAGCGAGGAGTAGGGTTGTCGAGTAAGTAGGTATTTGTACTTTTTCCTTTGATTTGAATGCTTACAAAAAGGTTTGTTTTAAATTGATTATAACTATTATAATAGCCATAATAGTTAGTTAGTTAGTTTATATTAAAAAGCCTGACTTGCTAAGTTTGTTAGCTAGAAACATATTTATAAAAAAATACTTTTTAAATCTGTTGGACGAAAACCTCTATTCAAATCCTGCCACCACACCAATGGCTAATTTCTGATCCCGAGTGATGCCTGAGGCCGATATGAGCCGGCGCGTGATTTACTTTTTTGATTTAGAAGTTTTGCACCTCTACCACCCACTAAAACCTCTGTGACACACTCCCTCATCGTCCTTAATGAGGAGAAGTCACGGTAGGGGTAACGCCTTCTTCCACGCGATTCTCACTTAAACGATGGAGGCATCCCTGGAGCAGAGGCAATTCTGTAAAATGCAATCGTTCGCACGGAGCCGCGAAGCTCTCCACCGCACGATACACATAAATAAACCGAATGTCTGTCTGTGACGTTTAATGTGTACCGTATCCCGAGCGGTTTTCCCTCAAATTGCGGACTTTTGTACGTCACCGAATGTTTATTGCCCCAAGGGGAAATGTTTGTTTCCCGAATTTAAGGGCTATGTCTAACTGATTACGTTGAAGTTTAAAAATGCAACGTCTACTTTCCAACACGATGCTTTTTGTTTTGAAACCATTGTGCTATTATTTTAGCATTTTAAACGGGCTTCAGCCGTTTCTATCGTTGATTAAACCACAGTATCTGGCGTGGATGTTATATTTTTCAAGTCCAAAAAGTAGCAATGTAAGTGTAATTTTTAAATTTGTCCAATTTTGGAGCCTATTCAGTTGAAACAAACAAAAAAATTGATCTCTCCTCTTTATAATATTAGAAGGTTAGTATGTATAAAAGTGGGAAAAAGTTCTATTCTTTCTAGAAAGCGTCATTAGAGAAGTTCAGTACGTTTTTTTTTCTTTATCTAGGCTTACTAACCAACATTTTACTAGTGCATTGGTAACACGGCAATGGTCCAGTTTTTCTGCACCAAGTGACCTGAATACAGCCTTTGTTCTTCTATTTCTATCAGTCAGTTGTGTGTCCACTGGTGTGTAAAGTGCAAACTGGCAGTTTTCCGGTGCAGCAGTTCTACCTTTTGTTCTTATTTATTGATGCTGTTCGTGGTCACTTTGAAACGGTTTTATTTAGCCCGACCCGTACGGTATTTATTTGTTTGGGTCAAAATTATTTTCATGTAAAAGGGAGCAGACGAGCTTCCGCTTCAGCTGATGGTAATACGCCCGTAAACACG
Source organism: Nomophila noctuella (assembly GCA_958496325.1). NCBI lineage: Eukaryota > Metazoa > Arthropoda > Insecta > Lepidoptera > Crambidae > Nomophila > Nomophila noctuella. The sequence goes on from OY292498.1 coordinate 5,697,763, forward strand.
TGCAAAACCAGGGGCATAACAACTGCGCTGCCGGCCTTTCAGAAAAGAATGCAATATTATTTTGAACCATTTTACACAATTCAGTGCCTTAATTGGCTTTAGTATATATTACTCATGATGGTGGTGACCAGATCTCTATAGAAAATAATAAAAACAGCCCGTGAAACTAATTGCCTTGAAATAAAGTTTATTTTCGAATTTAATTCAAGTACACCTGTCTCATCAACTTAGGGTCCTCTATGGTATCCTTGAGTTTCCCCATTAGCCAGAACAATATGGCAAAGTTAATACATACATTTTATTATAAATAACAGTACAATGAAAGCCTCTTTTGTCGCTACAAATTTTTACCGTTACCCAAACACTACGTTTTATTTTAAAGGAACATAGCAAATGAAATTTGCAAATAATCGTACATAACAACGGTTACTGTTGCATGAATACTTTATAATGATACATTCATGCCTTCCATTCGTATGTAGTTACCTATTTTGAATGACAGAAAAAAGTCTGGCACTCAATTGGTTAAGAAGTGAAAAGTCATGTCTTAAAATGAAGGCAATATAATTTTTATAACATCATCGTTATATCTGGGATTCAATATAGGTACATAGTATAACAGGACCTTATTATATGTATGTCTTTTTCAGTTAGTGAATCCATCATTCTTACGGGGCATTATTTGTGTTTTTTTGCTAAATTAGACATAATTTACGGACTCTTATTCTTATGTATTGTTGCTAGAGCAATTTCTTGAAATTAGCAACAATAAAATACTCCTACGTTTCATGGCAACTATAACAATAGCAAGTTAAACATAGCAACGTTTGATGATCGATACCTACGTCCATTTCACGTGTAACAAATGAGTTGGAAATGTCGGAATGGCCGTGAACCAATTATTATATCAATTATTGCCGCTAATTAAGTCCGGGAACTGGACTCATCGTTTGTTAAGTATGTTGGTAATGAATACGAAAAAAATGTTCAACACCATCATAAGGTTCAGACCTCGTAACTGAAGTATAATAATAATACCCTCCTAGCCGAATTCGGCCACGGCGACCAATCTTACGATTAGCCACTTGCGCGGGATATATTATAGTGCACAAGCGCATGCGCAAGCACAGGTGCACTCCCTATTCCCTCACTCCCATAATTCGGTGGGACAGCAATCTGACACGACCGTAGAGAGATCAGGCGCAGGACCAACGGCTTAACGTGCTTTCCGAGGCACGGGGGTGTAAATACACCGCCAACTTCCAAACTCCGGACTGTGTATGTGTTATCACAACATGAAAACATAGACACAATTTCATCGGTCCGACCCGGGATTCGAACCCAGGACCTCCGGCGCGGCCGCCGCTTTAAAGTGCGACACACTAGCCACTGCGCCACGGGGGCAGTATAACAATATTAAAGTACATAAATGAATAAATTCCTTGGACTGACACACTAATTGCCTACCCCCAAACTAAGTTCGAAACTTGTAATATGGACGCAAGGGAACAGATAGACATGCCAGTGCGGGGATCAAACCCGCGACCTCTTGGTCCAATATAGTCAACTTCTTGACCACTAAACCAAGCGGGTCGTCATAACATAAAATTTTATGTTAAATGTTCTGTTTCAAAATTCTACAAGGTTAAAAGTTTGCGAACAATCTTAGGTATTGTAGCACCAAAATTGTGGTCGTGAATAAAATAGAGCTACGTGCGGTTTGTCATTTCAATTGCACAATGTTATAATGAAATCTTTTTATTTCGACTTGTGTACACTTCAAATTTTTTGATTATTTGTTATCGGCATATGTGCTGTGATTGTATTGGGTAATACCGAAATGGTATCGATTTGTTGATTTAGCCGCCAACGGTTGCGATAAACTTATCCACAATCTGTTGTGACAATTCTGTTAATATTTTCATACAATAAAAACTGATAAAGGCTTAGACATCGGGTTCAAGTTTATTATATAAACTAGCGACCCGCCCCGACTTCGCACGGGTGCAATTAAGTTTATTAGTGTTTCTCTACTATATTACGCATGTATTATACATAAAAACCTTCCTCTTGAATTTCTCTATCTACCTATTAAAAAAAAACCGCATCAAAATCCGTTGCGTTTCAAAGATTTAAGCATACAAAGGGACATAGGGACAGAGAAAGCGACTTTGTTTTATACTATGTAGTGATAAAATAAAACAGTACATTTCCGATTCATCCAATCCAAAGTGAGTTTTATCCGATTAATTTAATCGTGTGGATTCGCTTCTCTAAATTAGAAGCGGAAGCCCTTTGATCATAATAAATTAGATATCAAAGCGGAAACCATAGCACTGATATAGCAGATGAACCGCGAGAAGGACAATTTTACTATACCGCCCGGAATGTTTATACCAATTAGCAATGGTGGACCATTACTTTATTTTTAACATTTTGTTCAGGATGCTTCGAATTCTTAAAGATTCGCCGAGGTTAATGGAAGTAAAAAGTTAGCGATTACGAAGATGACTCACATTTGAAATTTGGAGTGTTTTGAAATTGCAATCACTGGACTATTTTATTATCTACGAGCGGCCGCCCGCGACTCCGTCCGCGTGGATTTCGGTTTCCTATAGCCTTAGACTTAAAGCCTTCCTCGTCAAATCGACTATCCAATTTACATAAATATTTTGTGAAGTCGAACCAGTAGTTCCTGAGATAAGCACGTTCAAACTAAACAAACAAACTCTTCAGCTTTATTTTATTCGTATAGATACCAAGAAAGACTATGTAGTGATGCTAGTGAGACTGAGAGAAGTGAGACGTAACATTTTGAGTCATAACTAACATCTAAAATAAAGTCGTGGGAATACCGACTTCAATGTCAACACTCGGAACTAGTTCAATGAGTTATAAATACGAGTATTAACACGTTACTTTTAGTGTGGGACTACGTTGTTAAATTATGTTATTGTGGTTAGTGGTAATAGTTGACTAGATAATAAAAGTTTTAATGATCCTTGTTTTAATATTTTGTGTATTTAAATTACCTACGTATGAGTAATTCATTTTTGGAAATTGTTTTTAACTGGCATACGAGTATTATGTTATGAAAGCTTTCATATTTCGTTTTAAAAGTAGAACGTGGATAGTTTGGAACCACAAGTTATAACAGTTTTATAGAAAATCTGCGATAACGCCGTACTTTTTTAATAAAGTGTTAAAACGAATGATAGTTAGGTAGAAACAGATAAGATAGAGATATATTAGAAAAAAATGACACATTTGATCGGTCGCATAGATGTGGGCTGATTGTATCGTCGGTGGTCGAGTAATCTAATCTATGGCCCCCTGCGGCCTTGGATTTGGGATTTTACGAAAAAATGCACAAAAATAACCGACCGACACGAGTTAGGTATGAGAACAAAATAAAATCTAGATGACAATTTCATACCATTTAAGAGCACCGGTAAGGGCACATTGTCATAATTTTTTGTATCAATGACATTCAAGAAAATATAAAATAAATCCAGTAGGTAGGTACCTATAGTAAGACAGGATGGTTTCTCATACTCGACGCCTCGACTTCGACTCTTCCTATTGATACTAATTGGCGCTATATTACTCTACATATTATTAATGTATTTTGAACGGGGACGCGCAGCAAATTGTTCAAAAGCAGAATGTGAGCTTATGTCAGTTAGATTAGTTCAGACAACGTTTGATCTGTGCCGTAGGAACTCGAGGAGATTTGTCAGGTTCCAGAAATCACGGTCGAAAACCCTAGACTTAGGAAGGATGAATGATTTATTCATACAAGTCAAATGTTAGCGCTAACAATGAAATGTCATTATGTCACTAGGTAATTACAATAACTGCTTAGCAGACTTATTTAACTGAGGTAGGTATCATTAAATTGCTAAAACCTGTTATTTTTACTGCAGTCAGTTAATAATGTTACAAAACTGCATTCCTGTCGAGAAAGTATGAATGCTTGAGTTCGTCTCTCGAAAGATTGCATTGGGACTTGCTGCATACAACTAAACGCATCAGATTCAAAGATAATATTAATAATGTAATTATTTGTAAGGAGCATATATAAGGTGTAACAAAATATTCTGCAAATATTTTAAGGGCGAATTGTTCAGTGGAAATGTAATAAATAAAAAAGTATAAAAAGTCAATGTAATACGAGTGAATAATTGAAAAAAGTGTCTTATGCGAGAAAGCTGGTCTTGTCTCATCAGTGTAATACAATTACTACGCAAGTTCTGCCCCATAAGCAACGTGGTGGGGAGAGGGTGCGAAGCTTACAGGACGAACAGAGCAGTAGGCCAATGCAGGATATGCCGAATTTGGTAGACATTAAAATTTACTTTTCACTATCTGACTTTATTACATTGCCACTAAAACAAATCGCACTTAAAATATTTGCAGTAGGTAGATTTTTTAACACCTTATAGTTATTGGTATCGATAATTATGTCTGATGAAATCACATTTGATTGATCTTACTCCGAGATAAGCAAAATCAATTGTGTAAATGATATCAAAACCGATTGGTGGTATAAGTCCAAAAAACGATTGTCATAGTGACTTTTTATCAGGATGTTTATTAACAGCAATACTGGCTTATGAGAATTTAAGGTAATTTTTTTTTATGACCAGAGGTAAAGACTTCAGCAAAACATAACAACGGTGGCGGATTTCACTTGTAAAGATGGTTACTGTGAGCTAAGTTCAAGGCGAAAGGAGTTGATTGCAAAAACAATAAATTATTTCTAAGTCATCTCATCTCTCATACATATTTACATCGTTACGTTATACGAGTATGACATTGCGTGTCTGTTTACGGCTCAAGAGCCGTGGGTTCAGCGGATATTATAAATCACACTACCACATTGATAAGATAGTGGACATCATTAATTAAATCTTAACACCAGATCGGGTAATCTAAGCGCATACTGCGGTTTCTTTTTTCAAATCTCCCCTCCTTCCATCCACATTTCCGGAATCAAAAGTACCCTATGTTCACCAGGGATAGTGTAGCTAGCCAACAGTGAAAGAATTATTCATACAAAAATATGTACAAGTCTGTCCTCTTTATAATATTAGTGTAGATGTAGAAGTGTAGATAGTGTAGATTTGGCAGACTTCTTCTATTAAGGAAGGACAACTAAACAGGAAAACGCCAACTTACGAGTAAGTCCGACACACGTGGTCAAAATTCGCCGAAGTACGCCCCGTTAGTCCATTGTTAATCAGCCACAGAAAAAAAGGATACAGACAACGAACAAAACTGTTTTGCTGTTTCGGCTAGTGAGTAAGGTTTCCAGGGCTAAGTTGGGGAGTGTTTGGGGTTTTAATGCAGGCAACGCACATGGCGCGGGCATACCTAAAGAGTTAAATCTACTAACGAGAGTCCCACACACGTGGTCAAAATTCGTCGAACTATACACCCGTTACCTTACCAGACGCGCGCCCACTGTTAATCAGACACAGAACAATGGGTACAGAAGGTATCTTAACTGTGTCAGTTGTGTCGATGTATTCTGTAGTTTTTGCGATCATGCGTGATAAACTGGGTCGCGCTGACACCGCTGTAACAGCTCACCGTCATAGATTTAAAACGTCACATATGCCCCTGCCATACTCTGACTCGCTCGAAACATGGCACTAAAATTTTAAGCGACGGTCGCTTTTATTGCTCTGACAGCATTTCAAAACGCACGTCATGTCAATAAAAATAATGCTACAGTTTTCTGATGTAGGGGCATGTCTAATGATTTATATCTATGCTTGCCATCATTACGTTTTTGCCCGTCTGCGGTTTAAATGATGCGGGGAAAAAAACTAATGAGATAGTCTAACGTACGATTCCAGTTGGATGACATGCATGGTAAGATGGTACGTCCGGGGAGGATCGCGTTCAAGATTCTTTCCAATTATGGACAAGTATGGAGTGGGTAGGTACTATGTATGCCTCAGGGAGAGCTCCTCATAACCTGTCTGCCCCCCAGCAATGGGTATGCATCAGGTAGCATTTCCCCTACGACAAAAAAAGTAGGAAGAAGGTATAGTCGACAAATGAGCGAGAAATGGCGGAGAAGATGTCTACCAGGTAGGTATATGTCATGGTACGAGTTTCAGATTGTTACAAGTATCTTGAAATATATTTTTTTTTATGCTATAGTGAGGCAAACTAACAAGGGGGCCTCCTGATGGTAAGTGATCACTGCTGACCATGGACATCAACAACCGCACAAATGTTGCAGATGCTTTGCCTGCCTCCATACCCCATACCCTCTCCGACTAAGCTCTGGCGACCTTACTCATCCACCAGCAGAAACATTTAATTTTGACTAGCGGAATTAGTGTAGTTCAGTCGTAATTCTTTAGTGAAAAATCCCATAAAGTTAAAAACCTCCATACTTCTGCATAAATATTTATTCTATGGCACGACTTCATTGAATCAATTCTATCCGCGATCTTTATCAATGTGGGACGTTTGACTGGGAATATTCACGTAAAGCAAATATTGTCTCTTCCCGTGCGATAATTCAATAAAAACATGAATGAATATGAACAACAAATCACATAAAAATACCGTTGCTTCACGGTGTAGCAGTTTTGTTGCCACCCACTCACCAACCACAGTACATTGAAGTAGGTAAATAGTTTTTATTATGTAGAGTGGAGAATCCTCTTATTTTTTTTAATAACTGTAAAATAAGCTTGCAATAAAATAATTTTAAATTTCTACCTTACAAAGTTTTTATCATCAATTATAGAAATATTCCATGATATAACATTCAAGAAAGTAGAGGAATGAATTATTGCAAAGTTCTTAAGTACTATCAATCTATTCAAAATTTAGAATCATCTTCTTTTACAGTCAGTGATGATAGTAAATATCTGTAAGGATTTCATTTATCAAAGTAATCATACTAATTTAAAAAAATGTGAAAGTTTGTTTTGATGTTTGTCCGTAATCACGCTGAAACTCTTAACTCACGGGTCTTGATAAAATTAGGTATACAGATAGGGTATGGGCTAATTTAGGTGATAGGATACTTTTTATCCTGATTAAATGCTCCCATGGGATAAAAGAAGAATCTTGAAAACGTGAGCAAAGCCGCGGGTAAAAACTGGTTTACCAAAGAATTCAGTGATTTAGTCTGTTGTCTTCCAAGTTGACCTACTTCTTTTAATGTATACTGCGGCAAGTTTCACCCTTCCGGTAGTGAATGGGCGTATTGATTTATTCTTGCCAAGCTTTACAGCCTGCCAACAACCTAACGCGATAGCAAAACATAGCTATACTTTCCTTAGAGGGGTTGTTTTGTTCCAAACGGCATTGGGGCAAGGAAAATGTAGGTAATGAAAATAGAGAAAGATTTATGAATCACTGTTCTATTATTTTTATGTTGTGTAAATCAACTATCGGATTTAATATCAACGCTTTTAAATACCACATGGTAGGTATTTTGTTTAAGACTACAAAACGAAGACCTAGAGAAAAACAGGTCTAATCTTTGATTATAATAATAACGTACGTACTCGTACTTAGTAGATCTAACAAGAATAAAATTGCAATGTATCAATACATTGATTAGCCCAGAAATAAAACTCTGAACCGTGGCTAGATAACGCCTTTCCACTTTACACGTACAAACAAGAAACGGTAGCTTTTGTTTTTTTGGAACAATAGATTAACTCAGTCTATTGTCATTAGTATTCCGTTGTCACATATTAGTATCAAGTTCAACAAATAGGGGTGTGGCTACTGACGATACTGTAGCCACACCCCTATTTGTTTAACTAACATACACTGAACAACAAAATAAAACCAACGGGAACGGAACTTCTTAAAGAAGATTCATTAGATTCCCACTTGCGGATTTAGCGTCTTCAATGGACTCCATGGTTAAATTGGCCATTGCAATATGCGTATAAAATATGATGTCTGTTTTGATCATTTATAAATAAAACGCTGACACTACTTAGCGGATTTTGATTAAATTTGGTTAGTATACCTACTGGCAGGCTATGGTCTGACTTAGGTGACAGAATACTTTTTATCCCGATTAAATGCTCCCATGGGATAAAACAGGGTAAAAATTAGTATCTATATAATTTAAATTATTAATTTAAAAAACATTCAAATTAATTGGACTTGAATAGCTGGACTCGGCTATATTCCTTACAAGACAAACATTATACGAAGGAGCCAGCCCTAGCAAGACCGTTACAACGCTGAGACTAGAATATTGATATTTTCTTTGACATTCTGCATACTTGATTGCCATGAACTTGAATATTTGTAAGTCTTTTTGTATTGAAGTAACGTCTATTGACAAAATTTTAAAATAAAAGACTAATATTGAGTTGAAGTTCACATGACGGTCCCTTTGTTCTAGTGGTCTGAGACTCTGGCTCGGTTTTGAAAACCGAGTGTCGCGGATTCGAATCCTAATACGGGCAAATGTTCGTGTGATGAACATCGGCATTTGTACTCGAGTCATGGATGATTATAAAAGTATTTAAGTACATATGTCTATCCGTTACCCAGCATCATTAGCACAAGCTTCTAGCTTAATATGAGGCTAGCCCAAAGAATTTGTTTTATTTATTTTATTGATATGTAAAGTTACTCGATAGACCGGTTGTACAAAAGTATACAGTTGCCTCATTAAATTAAGAATATTTTCTATCGGAATAATACCGTTATTATTTTTGGACACCTTGCACGCACTTACCAGTTTGACCTACAAAGTCCGAGAACCTTTTAGTAATGACATTTTGACAGCTGACATTTCTGTTTAAAGGGAAAATCACTTAGTTATACACCTGCCTAAGTTGGAAATAAACTGGCAGTCATTAAAAGAAATACATCTTCTTTACATACATATGTATGGAAATATTTCCACCAGGTGAGATTGCGATCAAATACCCACTTATTATTTAACAAAAAAAAAATGCACTAAAGGTATTTTACCTTCAAATTAGAATAACAGCGTGGTTTTACCTGTTTATCAATCGTATTTTTCTTTTTTACCTCTTATTCTAATCACTATACAACAAATAAAGCTCTAAATACAACCATTTCAAAAGAAAAGACACATACATACGTTATTTATTCTATGCCGTTGCCACTAAAGACGTATTTGTTCATTTTACGTTAACACAAAAATACTACTTAGAGATAAACTTATTTATAAAATATCAGATTATTTACTTTAATTTAATCTTAACTTTCTATAGGTGGTGTGCTTTGAAAGTGAAACACATTTCTCGTTTTTTTTTAAAAAAAGGATAGTTGTGATATTTGATAAAACAATATAAAACCAATGCTATAACTTACCGTGTTACACCTTTAGTTAAATATTTTTGAGAGCGTTTTCAAGTTTAATCATATAAGTAATTAGATAGTCTTGATATTTTATTGCATTTTAGTCTAGTGCTTTTCGTTTAACACTTAATGAAATAATAGTTACTTACGTCACTTTATCCGATCCACAAAAAAACTGGGCCTAATTATTATTTAATTTAAACCGAATCAGTCAAGTTAATCGGTCAATTAACGTGTTAACAAGTGTCGTAACAGCGTTAATCACACGACACATCAATTCACATACGTGCACAGTCGTCACCAGACCTTTGTTAGTTGCAATTTAAGCGTGGGTGCATTGTGTTAGCATCGGCAACGATAGGAAACGCAACTCGCAACAAATCGTACTTATTAACGCTTTTAACGCAGCCGAAATAAATAATTGAGAAAACCACAATTTAATTGGTACCTAGGTCTGAATAAATCTAATAAGATTATTTATTTAATTGCCCAAATTCATTAAAAATGAAATGCATACCTTTCATTAGTAACAAGTATTAAATTGTTTTCTTAATTAAGTAATTAAATATTGTTGGTACCAAAATATGCTTCGAAATAATATTTTACATATTAACTAATACAAAGTAGGAATCTAAAAATAACCTAAAGTTGCGAATTACTCGGTTTGCGTAAGTTAATTTTTATTTTATTTCATTTACCGCTGTTAACCCTTCGACTGCGCGCTGCGTTAATAGGACAACTTTTTTGACAGTTCAAAACGACCGGTCTCAAACTGTCAATGTCATGGCGAGTGGTTGCGTTTCCTAGCCAGGGAAGTTAGGTGGGTTATCAACATCCAGTTTTTACCTGTGTCCGTAACAATGTAGGTGTTGTTATCGCATACGCGGGCATGTAATATGTCCCGTTTATTTTATAGAAGTCGCTCTGTAAACAAAAGAAATGCGACCTAAATTCACTTTTTCTTTATTTCCAATTGACGTTTTAGGGCTTATTCTAAAATTTCTGAAATAAAGAACACGTACTTATAATTGCAATCAGAATTTACCGCCCTAGTTGTCCGAATCTGCTTATGTTAAAATAGGGAAGCAATAAAAAAGGTATGAAAGATTCCTTTTTTGTAATGGAAGGCATAATCCATTAACATAATTGGGCGGCGAAGCAACTAAGAACCCACCTCCATTATTGCTCCTGCTTATTAAGTTGTTTACCAAAAAGATTAATTAATATCCTCGATCGATACAAATGTTGTCTCCTATCATACAATCCCCTCGGTAGTTAGGCGAAGTTCACACTATAGAAATGATTAATGGATGGCGAACTAAAACAACAACGTAAATTGTGTTTACGGCCCGATATGTAATTAGCTTGTTGACCCAATTGAACTTGTGAAGGCTCCGTCCAGAGTAATTTCGTGAACTAAATTACGACGATAATTTTTCGTTTCCTAGTTTCATCATACCTATTTGATGGACTGTTTGTAAAATTTTGACAAATTACACAGTTATTACATGAATGTTTGGCATTGAACAAACATTTCTTTCAATTCTACGAAATGTGATACCAAATTAATTTAAGTAGTTATGATAATAAAATTATATATAAATCGATGTGTGCCAAAACTGTTAACCGATAATCCGATAATCCAAAATCTGATTGTATTTCTGCTACCCTTTTCCGATTAACTTATCTACTAGTAGTTTCACACCTCTTTCATGATGTTTTTATGTCCCATGAAACAAAACAGCAATATCAGAATGATATGGGGAAGTACACACCCTTTAGGTTGGGTGGGTGTGTACATCCAGAAGCACTCATTAAAAATAGATAGTTGCAAGCGTTCACCTTGAATTCTTCTGTTTTCTATGCGAGACCTTTACATAATAATTTTCTATAATTACAGCATTATAAATAACAAAGGGCTTGCAATGCTGTAACCGCAATAATGTATTCACTTTCTATGCTGTGCCTAAGAAAACGTTAAATGGTACACTGTAAGACAACTAAACATAAAATTAGCACCTTCATCACTTTAAAGACATCTTCGAAGTTATTTCACAAGCATGTGTGAGCTTAATTGATTGCTGTAGTACCTATCGGTTAATACCGTATTGCATAAGAACCATAGATTTAAATCGTTAGATACGCCCACTCCATACTGGAAACCGCTATAAAATTGGCACGTAAATATGAAGCGACAGTCACTTCTCATCGCAGCATGTTGACAGTGCAATAAATGTGCGTCAAGTAAAACAAAATGATGCCACAGTTTTCTGATTTCGGGGCTTTTCCAACGATTTAAATTTATGTTACGAACTTATTACTGAAGAGTAGACGGACACAAGTTGTTAGCAAAGGGGAATTAAGTAACTAATGTGATTTATGAGTTTTTTGTTGTAAGTCGTGTCGTCAGAGAAAAACAGGGTGATCAATGAAACTTGTTTAGTAACTGCTTGACTACTCAAAAACATGCAAATTAACTTTGACTTGAACCTATTACGAGTAATTCAATAGCCTATGAGCGGTAGTATATGTATACCGTCAAGTTATTAACATAGTTTCACTTGGAATCCCTATCTATTTTTTAAAATACTCTTGACTAACATAACGACTTATATAGCATCGAAAAACTTTTCACGTATTTTCGGGAAATATAAATAATATGTTTTTCTTTAGTTAGTGTCTGATAAATTGGTACGAGTCTCTAATGGTAGTTGTAAACACATTTCTATTCTATTAAAACTTGTTTATACAGAATACTACTAAACTCACATTTCTAATCATGACCTTAACATACGCCGAAATACTTAAAGTGTTTATTCGGACACTGTGTCCGAATTACAAAATGTCTAATCGGACACTGTCTCCGAAATATAAAATGTCTATTCGGACACTGCGTCCCACTCTACGTGTCCGAATCGTCAGCATGCAAAACTCACCTCTTGGTAGAACACTCTCTTCGAGTTGTAAGTCAGGTTGTACTGCTGATCAGCAACCATCAGCAGGATAGTAAACGGTAGGAGGAACGCTGCAGCAGCCAGGAATGCCACGCAGCGACCCAGCCGGATCATGCTCAGGTTGCGGCGACCCATCCCCATGTTGACTCACGCGCACATCCACAGCACTTCGGTCCTACTTTGCATTTGATTCGTATTTTGGTTGGAATTTCGAAAGCTTGCTTTGATTTTGCTGGCACCTGTGGGACAATTAGGTTTAATTAGACATTGATGATTAACAAATTAATGAAAAAATGTTTGAAATTGTTTTTGAAAGACAAGCAAAATATAATATTCATTGAAATTCAACAACACTAGAAGTAAGTAAGAACAAAACAAGTACGAGTTTTTTAACTTTCCAGATCTTATTAAGACATGAGAGACTATTTATTGCAAAGAGCCTGTCGGTATAATACTTTACTGATTTTAAGTGAAATAATAGCTAAAGAATTTTAGGTAGTGCTATCTCAAACATGTACAAAGAAACGAAAATGAGAGAAAAGATTTAATGGTGAGATTTCGAATTGCTTTTTTATTACTTACTCACTACGCTAATTAAATTTTAATGACTACTAAAACATTGATGACGTGCAACGACCGAAATATTTCACTAAAAGTGTGTTTCCATACTACAACTTAGAGGACGTTCTGCTCAATCTACCATTTTATCAATCAATCAGTACTCTAAACTCGTAACAGATTCTGACACAAATTACTTGTTCAGGTAACATTATGTACTACATGGTATTGGCCATTGTTTAAAATAATATGATGTTTATTCAGTCTATTGTTCATTTATCGTTGCGGTTCCTCATTAAACGGTTGCAATGACCTTTTGATAAGATTTATTGTATTGATTATTGTTCATGTAAGCAGCGTTTTACTTTCGATTCGCAATAAATAAAGTTATTGTAGGCTTTCAGGAATACTTTACCTACATGTATGCCATTACCTATTACCTATTTAAGATTACAAATAATAACATAAACCTAAAAATAAAAAAGTACTATTTTTTAAGATCAGACAGCCTTTCTATTCCCTCTCTCTACACTAGACGTAGGTTCAAATCTTATATTAGCTTTGTCGAAATGTTCTGGGTTATACTTGCACCATTATCCCTAGTTCCAAAATAAATGCTCTGGCGTATAAGGGTTAAAACAGTTAAAAGACTGGGTATTTTTTTTTAATGTAAACTCTTTCATATGTTATTTATGGTCGATTTCAAAAATTTAAATAGATTTAAATTGTTAGATATGCCCTGACACCAGAAAACTATGGCACTATTTTTGTTTGATATGACTTCTGTTACAACATACTGTCACTGCAATAAGAAGCAACCAATCGCTTCAAATATTAGTATCAATTTCTGAGCGTGTCGAAGTATGGCGAGGGCGTTTCTATGAATTTAAGTCTATGCTAGGAACCGTTGCGACGACCGCTAGTCTGCCTTGCTAAGGGCACGTGACGTCACGAACCAGGTCGTACCTCGACCACGTACTATCACTTGTAAGGAATGCAGACACCGGATAGTTTCCGCAGATAGAGGCATTATGCCGTAATGCACACTATCTTTGCGCTTTATTGGTACGGAAGAACATAACATTGGTATGCTAGTCGATAGCACTAAATACCTACTGAACTAGAAAAAAATCTCTTAGTATAGAAACAAACATGGCGAAAAAATCGCGACCAAAGTTCGACGTGACTACGCCTGCAATGTATTTTAAAAGGAGGATGACACACTATGCCAAAATTACGTAGCGTAATTTTGTAAGGAATATAATTGCAGCCGAACTTAGAGATCTTCTTAAATAAATTTAATGGAAGAAACCTAGGAAAAAAATAAGTTGGCACGCTACTTTAGTACTATTGCAGATTTTTCTGTATGGCAAAGTACTTACTTAATTTACCAACAAACCGATCTGAGTAAACCTTTCCAAAATGCAAAAACGGTTACAATTCGAGAACGCTGTACGCGTAACAATTCGAACAAAACAGGTAAGTACTTATTAAAATTTCAATTGTAAATACTGGCGAGCAAAAATTTGGAATCACTCACCTAGAATTGGTTCCGTGCTATCTGGAGTATGCCAACTGGTTTCATTTGAATGTGTATTTGGAATCAATTTAAAACTAACAGTTGTACCTTAAAATAAATTCAATTCTATTAAGAAAAAAAATTGTACCAATTACAATACAAGAAATAGGCACAAAAATGCAGCAACATAGTCTGTTACATGGACCGACAACACCCGTGGACAACACAGACGCTCTTTCATAGCATGGTTACAATAATCTGACTACAATAATAAATGTACATGTTTGTGTGTGACATGTTGTTAGTGTACCAGATTAAATAAATAGTACAAAAAAATATAAAACAACCGTAAACTATATTTAACTACTTTATGTGTAAGTCTGTGTATGTGTGTGAGTCTGGAAGTACATGTAAGAGATATATCAAACTTTTGCTCGCGAGTGTAGAATCCAGTCGAAACCCGACCGGGAATTCTTTATGGGATCGCGTTTCGGGTATGGTATTGCAGGTTTCTTGTCTGAATGGGAATTTTAATGACAACCGTCGGACGACGGTGCTTGAGGCTCCTGTTTCATGTTTTATTGAAGAGTTTGTAAAGGCACGATATTACAAAGATGTACGGTTCTCGTATATGCGCAGTTATTGTTCGTTTGTGTTTTATTTGGCTGTGCGAAATCCACTTTGAAGATAACGAGCTTTTTTGATGAAGTTTAGTTTAAACTTATTTTAATTTAACACAGCATGTGAAATAAGACACAGGGTATTATTTCGAAAGATAATGTAGAATGACAGAACTGACTGGCTTGGCAGTCCGTAAGTAGAACCTTTGCCTAAAAACAAAAAAAAACACTTCAAATCTTCCAAAACATCATTATCCACGACTAGTAATGAGCCACACACACAAACAACTATTTTTAGTCTAATGACAGCACAAATTACTATTGGATTAGGTCCCCTTAAATTCCACTAATGTGATGACAATGACCGTTCCGAATCGCATCCATCCTGTTTCCTGCATTGACTATTATTAGATGACGGACGTACAATGACCATACATACAGCTTCCGGGTTGGAAAGATGGCTAATTATATAATAATAGGAATCCTGACTCTTTTCAATCAAAACTTCAAGCAAGCCATCAGAATGGACAGGAACATTATGCGGTAAATAAAAAGGTAATCGTCGATCGTTAACAAAATTAGCTTCTACGATTCCCATCGTTTTCATCAGAAAATTATTGTCATCAGCCCGTTGCAGTCCACTATTGGATAAAAGCCTGTTAAAGGGCTCCCCATTCAGTGTTTATACATAATAGACTTTTTTTATCAACCTCTATTGTATTCTGTTCGGATACATAGTTGTAGGCCGAATTACATCGATAAACTGTTCATTACGAGTAGTTATTGTAATGAGAGTTGAATCGATAGCTTCAATTAAAGCACAAATCTATCAAATATTCAGAGACAACCGCCTAATCATGCGTAATTATCTGCCATCGGAATAAATGACCACGATATCCCCCATAATGTTCCACTTAAAAAGTAACATTCACAATGTTTACTTTGTCAGTCATTTCTAAGCCAAACACACGCTATACATAAAAAATGAGATTTAAATTGTCCGCCTAGTTAAGGTTTAGTGAATAAAGAATTCAGGTAATTGCCTCAAGTCAGCATCATTACTGTCGGTTTCTAAACATAATTTGAGTTAATTTGAATACTGATTTCGCCATTGTACAAAAACAGAGTTTTCAGTCAAATATACAGTATCTAAATTAATAGCCTTCCGGCCGTTTTCGACCATGGCGGCAGATCTTACAATCAGCCAGGTACGCAGGATCCTACTACTATTATAAAGGCGAAAGTTTGTATGTATGGATGTTTGTTACTCTTTCACGTAAAAACTTGTATATGGATTTGAATGAAACTTTACCATAATATAGCTTATACATCAGAATAACACATAGGATATTGGAAGTCGAAATCCACGCGGTAGAAGTCGCGGGCGGCCGCTAGTATATTATAGTGCACTAGTGAGTACGCAAACACGGGTGTACTCCCCATTCCCTCACTCTCATACATAGTTCTGTGGGACAGCAATCTGACACGACCGTAGAGTCGCTGGACCAAAGTGCCTTCGGAAGCACGGAGGAGCTCGAGATGATATTTTTCGGTCACCCATCCGATGACTGGCCTCTGCGAAAGTTGCTTTAATTAGCATTCGCAGACTAAGCGAGCTTATGAAACCATACAGTACATATATATTTATCTACGTACATGTACATGGTTAAGTAAAGGGGTGGCATAATATATTCAGTAATTGCCGTGAACCACAGAATTACTGTAACACAAATTATAGTAATCTGTTTACTTTTGTGAATGCAAAGTTGTTTACATTCTGACGATTGAGTCGGCTTTCAATTGTCATTAGCATACGAGTTCAAATCTATAAAGCGAAGAGTCCAAGGTTCATACAATCACGCGTGCTACATTAGAGAATGCGTTTAATGCATTGTTATCGTCATTATATAATCATACTATGTTTGAGGATGAATGTGGAATATATAATTTTTGCACCAGTTCACATAAAAAAGTTTAAAAAAGGTTTTTGACACAAATCTGACCATTTACTTCTAGCCCTATTTATTCTTGCTAACATATTTTACTGCGTCTTTGAGATGTTAAGCTGAAGAAATTATCTAGATTTGGATTTTATCTAAAAAGACAGTATTTTGTAGTTAACAACTTAATTAATCTATAAATCACTTCTATCTTTAGCTGCAGCATCAAAAGTTCATTCGTGGGTGTGACGTGGGTGTTGGGATTCAAAGGTCACTGCATAGTAACTATCTCTTCTTAGATCAGCTAGTAGCAACTATATTAAAATATAACCGAGAAATAAGCATGTGTAAAATCTATGCAGTTACATATTGGATTCAGTGCCCTAAATAGCCTTATATGCGCCCGGTGCGAGCTCACAAAACTGCGCCCCCTTTTTTTTTTACTTGAAAGTCTGGTCATTTCTGTGCCCTGTGCCTGGGCACAGCTGGCACCGCCCTATTTACGGCACTGATTGGATTTATGGTACTCGTGTATAAATCAATTGAATGTATGGATATGGCGAAATTGACTGAAATTGTTTTTCTTCTTGTTAAATAACAACGGGTCCAGTCCAAGTTCTAGCCATCACAATTAAACTATCGCTACGGGTGGTTAAATGGAACCAGAAGAGCATAATATGGTTCACCTAATTAAACAGATTCAGTTCGATTGTGTTTGGTTTTCGAAACAGTTTGAACTACATGGCTGTCATATGCTCACAAAATGGCAATTTAATAATGAATGTTCAAGAGTATTAGCGAAATTGTTCTTTCTGAATTCACGATATCGAATGCTTGTCCAGTTGATTCATTGGAATTTTCAAAAAAAACTCCTAATTACCGTCAAAGACGAAACCATTAAACAGTAATTAACTAAGTAGGTATTTTGAGTACTGTTGCGTGTAGCTATTAGCTAATGTAGTTGTAAGAAATATACCTACGTCATATTTTAAATTTATCACTCTCCCAACTGTTTTCTATTACAGCTGCCGTTACTGAAGTTATTAAGCGTTTTAATTGTATAAGTTTTACGATTTTTATAAAACTAAATATCTACATATATTATGATAGCCTTCTGGAATTACAGTGCGAATGCTTCCACATCGTTTTAAAAAATCAAGAGACACTAAAATGCTTTTGATTTTATTACCTGCTAGATAGTTAGGTTGAGAGAAAACTACTAGAAGACACGTAACAGAAGACACTTAAATAAAGGCGGAAGAAAAGAATATTTCATATATATTTCCCACTTCACATACTTAAAAGAATACGTTTTTTAAATAAACAATCATACTGTTTGTACCCATTGAACACTTTAATCTATTTAAACAGCTGACTAAACATTTGTTTGGATTGGGTTAAAAATTGTAGTCATAACTTCAGAACTGCGGAATACCTCGAAATTCGGACTGAATAATAAATAAAATAAATATCTCTGGACATTATTCACACAGCGCCATCTAGCCCCAAACTAAGCATTAGCTTGTACTATGGGTGCTAGACAACGGATAAACATTACTTATATACTTTTTTTTTTTTTGTAAATATATACATATTATACATAGAAACACCCAGACCGATACAAACAGACATGTTCATGCACACAAATGTTTGTACCGTGCGGGGATCGAACCCGCGACCTTTGGTGTAATACCCGACTTCTCGACCATTACACCAAACGGCTCGTAATGTTTATTATAGCGTAAAACTAATTATTTACTTGTCAATGATGAAGCGGCATCCACGGTTCTGGCGAGCGACCAAGGTTTTCGGCATTCTACATAACATCAACTCTAAATGCAGTGCACGGAATCTTTGTTTTAAACTGTGACGATAAATGTCTTGTTTTATAAGTGTTTTTTTAGCCATTACATAACGGGAAAAGCCGATCATTAACCTGACGGCCATGTCTGCGTGTGATTTTGGCACCATAGATTTTATTCGTAAGATGCCCTCGTCATTCCTACTCCGATCCGCTCTGGCAGGCACTATAATGTAAAGTGATGGTCGCTTCACATCGGGTACCTTAGTTAGTAACCAGCGTACGTCACGTCAATAATGAAATGCCACAATTTTCTGGTGTCAAGGCATACTAAGTGTAGAACACATCTAGCCGAAAAAACGCTAACGAATTCGGCGTGACGCGACGGACGCCTGCAATGTATTCAGACTATGCCGAAATTACGCATGACACACCATGCAAAAAATTGTATAGAAAACGCATTCGCGCACAACTTCGGTCGCGTTTTTTCAGCCTGGTGTGTTCATTAACTAACGATTTAAATCTATGTTCATACGATCGTTCACCTGATGGTAAGTCACGTCTACATGTGACAGTTAAACTTCAAAAAAACATGTCTGACAGAGCCCCGAGACCGTTATAAGCGACGAAAGTTGTTAGCGTAAACACTGTAATTACCTTGGTCACAGCATAGTGGCCGACTCGTCTTAACCAAAAGCAGTAGGTAGGTACTTCGTACATGAGAAGCAAATGATTATTTTATAGGAATTTACTGCACTGTTCCGAGCTTAGCAATCCTTACTAATATCCTAACTTAATCCTTACTATAATATTTTTATATAATAAATAAGAAAGTGAGTTTGTTTGTTTGTTCCGCTTTCACGCCGTAACTACTGAAATGATTGCTTTGAAGCCGTCAAGTAAGAAATCCGGATTAAATAATTTTAGGGTACTTTATATCCCGGAAAAAATTATATTCCCGAGGGAAAACAAAAATATTGTTTTCAAAAGCTAGTTAACAATAAATAATCAAACGAGGAAACAGAGATATATGTATGAGGTTTGAATCGAATAGGCTTCTAGAATCGGTTAATAAATCTTTTTACCATTAGATAACCACATTATCCCTAATGAAAATAAGCTTCTATTCTCTGAAAATATAAATTTCCCGCGTGATAGCGTCGTGTAGTTTTTAAAAAAATACTATATCCTACTACTATGGATCATGATTTTACTTTACAGTCATACCTACTAAAATAAGCTTTCAATACAGGTCACATTTTGTTTTTGTCTGAGCATTAGAAGCCAATTACATTGACGTACTTTGTGTACATAAAAGAGTCTAAACATAGAGCAACGAAAAACCTATATTTATATGATTGATAGGTCAAGTCGGTAGGGCGTGCCCAGTTCTATACAACTAAGCTTTAATTATTGACTTTCATTCATAAATCTATATTTTACTGCGTTCATTTCCATTTTCATAATTACCATCCTTCGTGTTTTAATGGCTTTTTTTAAAGCCAATATGCGGTAAAAATAAATTGCAGAAGCCATAATTAAATATTCCATGTTTGTTCGTGGCAATGTCTTAGGATAGCTCCGGAAGAAAATATTTGTTTATATCGGGTTAGGAAAGGATACTTACAAAATATGTAATATGGAAATTATGTTTCTTGCACAGAACATGTTTGCAGCACAGATTGCAGCTGCATCCCATAATTAATTACTTATTTTGCTAGATTTTATCATTGTTTTTCGCACTAAACATAGTGCTTGCAACATAATTTGCAGCACAAACATAAAAAATAATACGTTTGCAGCTATGTGATTAGATCAACATCCGAGAATGCTTATTTATTTGCTATACTTAATTGTATCAATTGTGTACTATAAATAGAATAGTTTAATTATTTAATTAAAGTAACACAAGTCAGTGTCGTGCTCGGATTGAAGGTCAAAGAACTAGTTCACAATGGGTCTCTTTGTAAATTCGCTACTCCGCTCTTGCGTGACCTAAACCATTCGCCTTTTATCCGAATCCAGTCGACTTTTTGCGCGCATCACTTGATTGATTGTCACGTTATGAAGAATTCGCCAAAGACCACAAACAAAATGAAAAAAAGGAAGAAAAACTTGTTCCGACAAAACTGGACAAAATTACCTTTTTTAGGTCCGACTTTTATAAAGTAACTTAATTTAACGTGTTATCCGTAACTTTAGTTGGATAAATGTGCCTAAGCGAGCGGATTTAAATAAAATATTCTAAAAATAACAAAATTAATACTTATAAATTGGCTAGTTATTTAAAAATGATTGTGAAGTTATTTTTAATTAATTATTTAATTCAGAACATTCATAATTACATACTGATACTGGTAGATTCAATAGCAATAATAAAAAACCTACTCTTTCATTTGTCAAAATTAGTACCTACCTACATTAATTGCTAAAAACCAAAATTACAGATTATTAATACACTTCAAAGAAGATTCAACATTTCAACATTGGAAGAAGATGCCGCAAACTCTTACAAAACAGCATTTTTTCACAACAAACCACAAACACTACGATTCGCTTCTCTATTAAAACCTCAAGATTATTACAGCCTTGTCAAGGGTTGCTTGACGAGTGTGCGCTCCGCAGAACAATATGGGGGGGGTGACAAAGCCCACAATTGGGGCAAAGCGAACTGCGAACTCTGTATCATGCAGTGTCTTTTGTTGAGATTGCTGCGTTTATACTCGACATTCTCATATGCTTGTAAGCATAGCTTACAATAGAAAAAAACCGTAAACACCGCATCTTCAAATCGTAGAAAAGTAATCCGGACATCTTTGATTTCCATATGTAGAATGCCATGGGCATTTACTTCGCGTTTTGCATCACTTTTTAGTGTGCATTAAAGAAAAGATTAACAAAACTCTTACCTATTGCCTATTTTACTCGTATGACTAAAATTTTGTTATGAAGGAAATTACACTAGTAAAATTATTGCACAACTACCGTATTAATTTTGTTCATCTTCATACATTTCGTAAAAAATACTTTGGTATCGATCAAATTGATTACTGAAATCAGAAGAATTAAGTTATCAAAGTGATAACAATCTATCCAAAATACATTAACCAATTTCCAAAGTGACATTTTGTTAACATAAAGAAATATGAAGTCAGTCAATATTTCTAAATTGTTGTAATTTTTAGGTGTTATAATATGATGATGTGATAAAAAATTACATTTTCAATCTATCTATCAATCTATCTAAATGACGTAACATAGGTAATGCATGCGTGCACACGGATAGTACAGCCAATAACAAC
The DNA here is from genome assembly GCA_958496325.1 of Nomophila noctuella. Lineage (NCBI taxonomy): Eukaryota > Metazoa > Arthropoda > Insecta > Lepidoptera > Crambidae > Nomophila > Nomophila noctuella. The sequence continues at coordinate 5,719,790 of OY292498.1, forward strand.
ACAAAATCAAACCATACTCAAAATAATGAACAAGAATGTAAAAAAGCGGTCCATACAATATTTTGACAAGATTCTCGTGCCGCGGCAAAAAGTGTTAGATTTCTCATTTCCTAGAGATCTACAAGTCTTGAAATCCCGCATTAATACAATGACTATGTACCTACTACTATTATAATCGTTCATGATCGCATTAAGCCAAAGTAGGTTCACTCACAAAACATAAGTAGGTACAACATTTTATGTATTCAGGTATAATTGGCAACTATTATTGTAATACTTGTAAGTAATGTAATTTAATAAACTTTGTCTTTGTACAGTTCCTGCAATTTTAGTTTTTATCTTCTAAATACGCTTAAGTTTATGTCCTAAGGAGAAATTCTTGTTAAACATGTTTATTTAATTTATTAGTACAGCTAACAAGGTGAATGCGATGCACTGAAACAAAAAATAGCAACAGTTAAGCGACGTCTCCGGAACTCTACTAAAATGGAAAGACCGCTCTTAACCGGATTTTTCTCGACGAGCGTTAATTGAATACGACAAGAGCTTTATTTATGGTCTCGAAATACTCTGTTTATCTATAAAAGTCGCGGTGTACTGTTATTCTAGATGCATTATCGAGATTGTTATGTGCTAGACACTACTCTCTCTGGAATTGACCTCTATTTGTCAAGATTGGTTACAAACGCCAGTCATTAATCCATACTAATAACTGAAGAGTTTGTTTGTTTGAACACGCTAATCGCAGGAACTACTGGATGGAATTGAAAAAATATTTATGTCACATAGTCCATTGTTGAAGGTTTTATTTAAGGTATCATTATGTAGTGCGGAAACTAAAATGCACGCGGACGAAGTATGTACATGGAAGTGGAACAGTTTTTAAGTGGTAGTTTAAGTACAAACCTAGTGGTTCTGGGGTTCGTTTCCCTCCCGTCCTATCTGCTAATAAGCCTGTACCTTGCATTCTGATAAAATTAATATCAATATGACATACCTACTTATAACAAAAGTCTAAAAGATTGGGAAGAAGAAAAAATTATATCATTTCCTGATGCAAGAGATCAAACAATTTGAATGACAGACGCGTTGCGACTGATTGACTGATGCGTTTTTCTATCAATCTAAAAACAGTCCATATTGCTGACTTGAACATTTTTTTATACGTTTTTGTAGCAATGAGGAAAATTTAAAGTAGATCGTGTCGGATCAGTCATTTGTCAGCTTCCAGCTGTAAAACAATGAAGATAAATTGGATGAAATATATTAGTTGTTGTTTTTTTTCCGAGATGTTGATAAAATTGTACGGTATGACAGAACTCGTGAAGATTTTTAGTTTAAAAGTGACAAAAAAAATGATTTTTAGATTATTAACTCAAGTTTGTTTATAAAACGATTTTACATTTCTAGACTTATTAATGTTTTAATTTCTTGGTCTGGTTTGTCATGTGTTGGACATTTAGATTATAAGTTTTGGTATACCAAGTACCTATTAACAATCGGAAAAGATAGCATCTGGGAAATTTTATTGCCTTAATAAGATAATATGTAATAATCCATTATGGTTCATATTAAATGTTATCTCATTAATTGCTTATTATTATCGAATTACAAAATCAAAAAATATAAATTTATATTAACAAATCAAAAACTATTTTATAATATACAATACTGATTTTTTTTTACTGACTTTTTTAATTTTATCTGCTTAAGTCATTTGTAAGTTACGTAAGTTGCTTTAAGACTTAGTTAATGTAAAGTTAGTTAACAAAATATTTTTTTCTTGGCCTAACGTAATAGGTTCTTAAATCATATCAGATTCCAACTCACGTAGGATTTATTAACATGCTTACCGAATGTTGTTTGTGTTTAAATCTGACAAAAAATTTCCCGGAACGAGAATTGAACCTATCACAGCCGCTAGAACAATAAGCTTGGTACAAAACAAACACTTATCTCAGTCCATCTCCTTAATAGACACGCAAAAACTGGAAAGGAGAGTTCCAAACTATAGGTATATAGATAAACAAAATCTTTCATACGTTAAGGCATCGATCGAGACGATAAAATGTTTCCACAGTTCAAGACCAACGGAAAGTAAGAGTATCTAATAAAATCGAATGATCGAATAATCGAATCGAATAGATCGTTACAATGGTCCAACCTTGGCCAAGACGCGAGATGCATCACCATCGATTACTCACAATCACATCGATAACAAACGTGCTGAGCATCTGGGTTACCCACTCTACACACCTACTTATCTTTTAAGATAAATTTTTGATTGATAACCATTATGGTGAGACGCGAAAAAATAAGTTACCGTAGCGGTTTATTTTGTTTTGTCCAGGTGAATTATTACGGCTTTTGAGGTTTTGAAGTTAAACTAACTCGCTCTTCCAACTTTTAAACAAGTTTTCTGAATACACTCCATTCAGAAAAGTTACTTTTGACCAGAAGTTATTCTTGCTAGAGCATTGATATATTGAGCTCAGGTTTTGTTTCCGGTAACTGTCAGAAACTTCAAAATGTTTCCAAATCTAATAAACTCAGGACAGACGATGATAACATTACGAAGAACAGAAAAAAAGTTAAATTGTTTCGTTCACTGACACATAAATATTATAAATGGTACACTTATGAAATAAGTAACAATTTTTGCAAAATAAACATTTAGTAAGACATCATCTTCCTAGCGTTTTGTCTCGCTTCTGTGCGGTGTCCGCTTTGACCGTGATCCAGGATTTGGGGAGACTGGTTATTACAGTGACGCGACTGCCATCAGGCCTTCGTAACCATTAGAGGGGAACCAGACAGACTGGATCATGGTTACACATTCAGGTCTAACTGAACTAAAGTCAGAAACTATCTGAATGTGCAGGTTTCCTCACGGTGTTTTCCCTTACCGCCGCGCCGAGCTAATGGTTTTGTGCCATTAACTCACATAGATTTTCGAAAAATCCAGAGGTGTGGGCCTTCTATTATTAGTTGTTATAATATTAAAATTCAAAACATCGGTAGATCTATCGTCATTCGATACGTTTACTCACCATTACATCGCACCGGTAGGTAATGGTCCAACCTTAACGACCGACGCGAGATGAATGGCAGTCGATCATCACAATCGATTCGATAAAAAACTCGGCAACATCTGGGTTAAAAACCCACTCTCTGCACCTACTTTTATTCGCGTTTCTTTTTTATTTGCGTGTTTCATTTCTTTGGTCATTAAATTTAATTAGATTTCTTGAAGGGATTCAAGCGAAAATATGAAACACATGGAAATATCTATTAAGAAGACGATATTGCTTATTTTTTTATGTCTGATTATTATTTATATGTTGATAAGCGACCCGTTATTTCAATAACGTTATTATAAACCGTGGCGACTAGTTTTATCAACAACATTAAATAACAATGTTTTAATTAATACATACGTGTATGACTGGTTCACCTAACTAGTTCTGATAGAGGATGCGCTAAGTCGACATTTGTTCGAGGCCAACCGGTGACTTTTGACTGCTGTGTACTTGAACACTTCGATGTTGTTTTAATATGTTTAGAAATTGATGCTCAAGGATTGCATGTGCAATAGGGATGCATATAAGAGAACCGGCTAAGAAGGAGGTATACCTACTTAGTTCCATAGGAAACTCTGTTCTACCTCACGCTAGAACAAAGTTTTCTATGGAACTCAGCAGGTAGGTACATATTACCTAAGACGTTGGTCCTGCGCCTAATCTCACTTCGTTTGCGTTAGACTGCTGTCTCACCGAACTATGAGAGTGACGGAATGGTGAGTGCACCTGTGCTTGCGCACTCACTTGTTCACTATAATAGTTATATTCTGCGTACCTGACTGATCGTAAGAACGGCCGCCATGGTCGGAAACGACCGGAATGGTAAGTATGTACTATATGTATAGTAAGAATTAAATAGTCATCTTGTAGCATTAAGCATATTTCATAATGAAGATGTCATCCCACCGTTTTAACCCCAGGCTGCTATTGAGTATAGTCAAGAAGGCTTTTTTCGACTATGGACTTTATTGCAGTTTCTCCTAGCTTCTGCACAATGCATACAAACCGTGTAGGTAAGTAATGTTTTTAACAAAACGCATACACGATTTAACCTTTTAGGTGTGCACTAGAAATTCAGTTCAAGACAATTTATTCTCAATTATAAACAGCTTAAGCTACAATGTCGCTTCAACAACACTAAGCTACAGTTAAACCGTTGATTATAATCTGAGAACACGAACCTAAACGAACCATTAGTCCCGTTGTTTCATTGCATAGAATGGTCATGACCCTAAGTTAAGGAAAATTACTAAGAATATTACATACAGAGCATTTATAATTATTCTAGAATGATGTAGACATACCTACTTGTTAGAAACCCGTACAAATAAACATACATAAATAAAGAAAGTGTTTCCAGGAAATTTCGGGAAACACTAAACACATAGTAGTTTACAAAGACACTAAAAGTCCAATGAAATTAATATTACTCACACTAAGGACCAGTCAGATTACTCAGATTTAGATATAAATATTATTTACTTATTGCAGATAGATACACAGTTTTTTTTGCTCAAAGCACAAACAATGTTCGAGGTTTGCTAAGAGTCACAAATTTGATAATTGTATTAGAAAGAGTTCAAGTTGAGTAAAGAAAAAAGCCTAACAGGATATTAAGATAACATCATAACTATGAGAAATGATTACATACAAGTGATACAAGCGATAAACTCTTGCTTCATAAAAAAAACGTTTATAATACAATTTTACGTACACAAAGGACTATTATTAGAACTTCAAAAGATTTATATTGTTTGAATTGCGATGATGGACCGACAGTCAGGCATGAAATAAAAACACGTTTAGGTATGTCATGTTTGAAAACATTATGGCGTGCCTGTAAAAGCTTCGTGATTTGTAGTATTCATACTGTGTACCTAGTTCTTTGTTAGCTGACTGTTAAATGCGAATTTGATTAAAGGCAACATGTCTTTGACGTCAGTTTTTTTGTTTAATTTTAATTAGCATATTCTATTGGTCAAGTTAGTGGTTAGGTGTCGGGCCGTAAACTTGAGAATCTGGGTTCGAATCCCGGGTCTGGCATTTGTCGGATGTTTCAAACCAGGCTTTTAATCACCAATCCATATTTGGCAAGCTACGTGATAAGGCCCAAATCCATCCCAAGATGGGTTTCAAATAACGAAAACATGAGTTCAAATGTTAGAGAACTTCGCCCTGTATAAATGACTTAAAAACTTCGAATACTATAAAAGTAGAACACTTTCTCCCCACCAGTACTTTTCGTGCCATCTCTGATAGCGGTGATAAAAAATGAAATGAAAGCGATAGCACGTGGGCCCTACCAAGCGCCAAGCTCGGTTATCAGAACGTTATTCGATTACCGTTTCGGTCACGCGAAACAGTCATTCGAGATATTGCATTAGGTCGCGAGAATTTTCGGCTGTGATTGTAGCATTACTCGAATGAAAAAAGTATGAAACTAGTTTATTCGAATAAAAAAGGTGGAAGACTAGTTAATTGAATAAGGTGTCTGGACACACAACTTGAAATTAGTTTCGGAATTTATAAGACAACATGCTTTATCGTAAGCTTTCTTAGGTTTATTTAGAGATGGTCAAAATCCCTTGCTTATCCCGACTAGTTTATGTCTATCTTGGATAGTAGTCCAGGAATTTTAGATTTTATCTGCGGAATAATTCCTAGTGAGCTGAATTTTTGTATACACCTTTATTATGATATTGTAATGATGATGTGAAAAATCGACATTGATATCGTGCCGGCTAAAAAAGTTATAGGGGTCCAAACGTCACGAAAATCAGTTTTTCGCAAATATCTCGCGATCTATTGCTCAAAGGTCAATAATGGTTTCATAAAAGTTGTTCGTCGTGAAATTGTCTACAAAAAAGGTCTACAGCATTTTTCTGTAGAATTAACCGTTTTTGAAATAGAGACTAGAACGCACTCACATATGGTATTGTATACCGTACGGGCATACCAAGGCATAAACCCTATTGTTTGTTTTTTTCCCTTTTTTGTTTGTGTGTTTTTTGTTAGTATAATGATCTAAATATAGAAATATAAAAGACTTGTAATACTAGCACAGTCAGGAAAATAGGAATATCAACTATAAAAAACTAAGTGGCAATTTTTTTTGTCACTTTATAACTCAAGAACGGGCTCATTGATCCAAACCAAATTTTCAGGGTTTGTACAAACTACTTAGTAGATGATTTATGTGAAGTTTGAACAAAATCGGTCGCTTCACTTTATACGTAGCGAAGCACGTACCGGGCCGCTAGTAATGATTTAGACATGCAATGTGAATTTTAGCAATTTTGATCCATGATCTGCGACAAAAATCCTAGTGGGCTGAATTTTTGTATACGCCTTTATTATGATATTGTGATGAAGATGTGAAAAATCGACATTGATATCGTGCCGGCTAAAAAAGTTATAGGGGTCCAAACGTCACTGGACATAGCATATCTACTCGTATATCATTACTAGCGGCCCGGTACGTGCTTCGCTACGTATAAAGTGAATGACCGATTTTGTTCAAACTTCACATAAAACATCTACTAAATAATTTGTACAAACCCTGAAAATTTAGTTTGGATCGGTGAGCCCGTTCTTGAGTTATAAAGTGACAAAAAAATTGCCACTTAGTTTTTTATAGTTGATATTCCTATTTTCCTGACTGTACTAGTATTACAAGTCCTTTATATTTCTATATGTAGAACATCATACTAACAAAAAACACACAAACGAAAAAGGGAAAAAAACAAACAATAGGGTTTATGCCTTGGTATGCGGCGTACGGTATACAATAGCATATGTGAGTGCAGTCTAGTCTCTATTTCAAAAACGGTTAATTCTACAGAAAATTGCAAGAGACCTTTTTTGTAGACAATTTTACGACGAACAACTTTTATGAAACCATTATTGACCTCTGAGCAATAGATCGCGAGATATTTGCGAAAAACTGATTTTCGTGACGTTTGGACCCCTATAACTTTTTTAGCCGGCACGATATCGATGTCGATTTTTCACATCATCATTACAATATCATAATAAAAGTGTATACAAAAATTCAGCTCACTAGGAATTATTCCGCAGATCGTGGCTTAAAATTGCTAAAATTACTGGACTATAGAGCTGGGTTACGTAACGAAGATTTTTTTATTATTACCCTTGAGACCGCGTACAGTTGTACAAACAAAATAATTCTATTGAAACCGAGAGTCGTGATCACAGTGAGGAAAAAAACTACTTAAGGATATTGAATAGGTTGTAAGTCGTAACCAAACCCCAAAAAACTAGAAAGTTGTCTATAAATGACGTCATATTATTCCAAGCTCAACGATCCTTGTCCCACTTTTGGAAGAATTATCATACCAAATGTATACCTACTGACTTGTCGTTCAACGTGACCCTCTTGCCTCAAAGAGGGTCACCTCACGACTCATGATTCACGAAACAACCCCAACGAACTCGATTTGTTCTTATAAGCCATTCTTGCCGCTTCTACTCGACAGATAACAGCGTTCCGAAGTCGGTGGTAGAGTCATTTTAGGTTGTGATATTTTTGAGGATTTATAAGTGCCTAGCTGTGGCCTACGTAGATAAAGTATATTCTGATTTTGATTATTTCTTATCACAAATCAGTTTTACAGGAAACTATACTGAAATTTACTAAAAAATGTTTTATTTACATAATGAATATAAGCCTTAAAAATAATACTTATTCGGATTTGCGTCTTGTTGATATAACTAAGAATTTGTTACCCACTTGTAAATCTCTATTTATTCCACTCGTATATTATTGTTATAAAATAACGTCTAAGATGAGTGCTATGCTATGCTTTCATTAAATTTTGGAGCTATAGGAATTTTTCAAGCGTGTACATTATGCATACACTTTGCTACTTTATGCTAATCAAAATTCCGATTTCTTGTTTTAAATTCAAATGCCATAAAAGTTTGACCGGAACTAAGGCCGTTAAACTTGCGGTTAATGTACATTTTGTGAATTGCGTTCGATTTTTAAAGTTCAAAGAACTCATTTATGCTGCACAATCTTATAATTTAATGTTTGTTTTCAAAATCAATAAACAACATTCAATATTAAAACTTACGATTTTTTTATGCCTGTAATTTACTTATCTAGGCAGTAACGAACTGTCTCATCAACCTAATGATCCATTTCTAATGATGCCTTTTATTTGTGTTGATCATTAAATAAGCATAAATGATAGAAGGTGGGAGGTATAAAATATAAATAGTAAAATTAAGTATCAGCAGGGCCAATAAGGCTGGCCCCGATCATTTGAAGTCAGGATTTTGTTACACAGATAGGTTTTGGCGTAATCACCAGCTGTGTTGCCCGCACCCAAGAAACGAACAACAGCCCGGTATTTAAGCCAAAAGAATCTAGACCATCGCGGTGAGGCGAGGTAAAATAAAAATAAGCACGTACTAAATCACAAGACATATGAAACATAGCAATTAGCACGCAAACAAGGACCATGTCACAAATCTGTTTACAGAGCTTGTTCAAGTCATTATCACATTGTGCTACATGCATATCTGACTAAAAAAACCGCTTTATGATGCTTGTATAGTCCAAACTTTATGTTTGTCTTTGGTACAAGGCCGAAGATGGATGATCTGTCATTCAATAGTGTTGTGATAATCACAGGATTAAATTAGAAAGCATAATCGCATAATGTATGGTAATACTCGTTTAAGGAGCTCGTTGTAGAGGTTAAACAACCTTTCGACCTTTCATTGGATCCTCCGTACTTCAGAATGCACGCTCGCTTCGCAGAAACCAAGGCAGCAGCATCGCAGCCGAAACGTCAAGCAGTAAGTACGCAAGTACCTACTTAAAAATATCGCGGTTACTCCCGTTCTAATGCAACGCGAAAGATTACAGTTGTATTTTAGAATTCACGTTCATCCGTTGGTCCCGGCTATATTATCAGTCTTTAATAACCATCAGCGCCCGCATGGTGGAGGACTGATCTCGCTCCCCATCCATCTACATATAAGGAAGGCCCAAGTTCGAGCAATGGAAAAGTTAATAAGCTGATGATAATGCTAGGTAAAAAGATTTGCTAGGAATGTTTAACATTCCTAAGCAAGTCAAGATGAATGTCACGCTATGTGACTTTGTTATATTCTGCTAAACAAAGCATGATATAATTGTGATTCTTCTGAGAACGTGATGGTATTACATAATTAAGCAGCAATTTGTAATTGGAGCGTCAAAATAGATGCCCAGTGGTTCTTTTTTAACAAGATGTGAAATTATATGTATGTACGAGTATCATTATGATAATAATGATGAATCCATGCTTGTCGAATACCTAGGCTTTGTTTTTGAATCTCTTAGCTTATTACCTAATGCGATCGGAATCTCTAACTAGGTAGGTACTAGAACTATTTTTTTTTATTACCTAATGTTTAATAAACATTTTTTTTTTCTTTTTATAATTGAAATCATTTCTGAAATTTAATTATTTCGCCCAAGTACCTACCTATCATTATAACGGTCAAATCTATTGATAACTGTAATGTGCTTTGGTATTTGATACTATTAAACGGATATGTTAGAGATATGGAATTTTTAATACCTATGATGTTTATTATATTACATCGATAACATTTTATTTACATATTCGGGTTTCCCATATTGTTGACTTTTGATGGAAAATCCTATGATAAGATGATATACGGATAACGGAATATCATTTTTTTTTATAAATTTTCCTACGATAATTTTATTAAGTTACTAGAATAACCTACCACCACCTTTTCTACCAAATACCTATGACAACAGAGGTATCAAGTTGGCTATCTTGTTCAGTTTGTTTGATGAAGTAAGTTTAGACACAATCTAGAAACAGGACCATATCCGCAGTGCCACCGCGCAGTATTGTGATAGATACCTACTTCATATCATCTGGTCACAATAGATCACTCTTATCCTCTTTACGTAACTGATAGTGATGTTCAGATGTGTAGTTTTTGCTGGTTTTTGCCAATACTTAATTTGTTTGTCGAAAAACTTAAGTATTGAATTGTTTTTAGCCCCAAAATGTGTTGTTGTCTTAAAAAGTATCCGGCAAATTAATGGTAGGTAAGCATTTTTATAGCTGCTCTGATGATTGCTTCAAAACAAATAAGAAATAAATATTTATTTAAGATGAAAAGTAAGAAAAAGCCGATATTATCAGTTATCAATGAATGATTTCAAACTTTGAAGCAAAACGTAATTTTTCTCGAGAGCTTTCCGCACTGGCATAAACGGAAGCTAGCCATAAAATTTTCCAACACTTCGTGAAATATGAATGTCTTCATTCTAATAAATCTCGATATTTACGATTGGTCATGAGAGAAAAAAAACAATATTTACTCTTTATGTAACATCCGTAAACCGCGAACTTTCACATCAGCCGCCGTTGACCTCGGCTCATTCCTTTTTGTCACTTTAAATTGTTAAAAACACGTTTTTTGTTTATAAATAAATGAACGCACAGACGCGGCGGTTTCGCGCAGTTGTCCGGCTAGAGAGTAACACGTGCGTACTCTCCAAGAGTCGAGTCGGTACTGACGGACGGGACGAACTAGTATCGACCTCACACGACAATGAACGCACCGCAGTGGACTGCAAGCCCACTGCAGTGCACCAGTATTTTTGGCAAGCCTCCCTGGTTTGGGCTCAGCACGGTCGGTGTCCGAGCCAAAAGTCGAGCCAGTGACCCCGATAATGGTTTATCGTAATTTCTCTGCATTAACATTGCCGGTGCGTCCCACGCATGCGTGTGTTGGGATGCGGCCTTGTGCCCGTCTGACCTTCGACACCTCTGATCTGCTTATTGAGAACCTCTGCCATGTCTCGTTGTCATTTAACTTACACTGCGGATTCCCCACTCCCCAGTAGGCCTCCGTTTTTATTGTTCCTCTAATCATCTTCAAGTATTTTGTTTTCTTTATTCTCTTCTTTCGGCTTAGAGAAAAAAACTCTTACCATGTCTGTTAACTTTTTTATGCGGCATTGTGCTTTGCATGGAGGTTAGAACACGTGGCAAGTAAGTATTCATGCAAATTCATTTAATTTTTCCCCTAAACTCGTAAGTTACAGCGCCAGAAGATGATTTCTGTTACGTTGCCTTCCCTTCTATGGCATGGGACAGGAGTCGGTTAAAAGTGAGCTGGAAATTATCAGTTAAATACTAAACGCAAACATCAATAAATACTTACTTACTTTTACCACATAACTGAAATGAAGAACCAAGAACCAAGAAATGTTGCTCTGTCTCTACAACTGTATACCTTAATATTGTAACATTTGAAATTATCAGCTGACACCACTTTAATTTATCAAAATTGATTCGAACAAATTACGTTGTGCTATCCACCAAGAAACCTCAACCATGAAATTGTCCGTCTACTCGCCGTTACAGAAATCGTTGGTGCGAGAAGTAGATACATTTTCAAGTCGAACTGGGTCTACCTTACCTTATCACAAACACAGATAAAGCACAATGTTCCCACGACATATAATCTAATACAATTGCAATATTTACAAGCCGTTTATGTATTTAAAAGTTTAGAGCTTAGAATTCAAAATGATATAAGCGTTTATTTGATAAGAAAAACCAATGCTATAAAATCATTGAGATCAATGAAATGAAAGTTACAGATCACGTCATATCGTTTACAAGTAATTAATTACACAGATAACTGAGCATGCTATTGGCTGCGGGTACTCTCGCAACATTCCAGGCTAAGGGCAATGAATAAGGTGTGATATTTCTCACCTGCATAAGATCTCCTGCCATCGATGCACGGAAACGATGCTCCCTGTCATATTCCGTTGTGGTTGATGCTATTTGGGTCATTGCGGGTCGTTTGCTTCTTGTTGGATCCCCACACGATTCCACCCTTGCTGCGAAAAGAAATAGTTAACATAGCCCATTTTATACATTGTAGGACTGAGGGAAACCCTCTTGCTATTTTACACTTCATTTCAAAGGATGAAGGCATTCGTCATGAATAAATACTGCCCTTATTTATAGAAGAGAATGAAAAATATTTATTACAAACAAGCGGCTGCCCGCGACTCCGTCCGAGCGGATTTCGATTTCCACTAGCCTAAAGCCTTCCTCGTCAAATGGACTATCCAACACATAAATAATTTTTCAAATCGGTCCAGTAGTTCCTGAGATTAGCGCGTTCAAACAAACAAACAAACTCTTCAGCTTTATATATAAGGATAGATATAGATAAGAATGGTAGAGCTTAGTGGAACTTCCACTCAAATTAGCCGCTCGTCTGGTGAAGTACCTCAACCTTAAAGAAAACCACAGTGAAGTAGATCTGCATATCTGTTGTGCTATGTATCTGCTGGTGAATAAGGTTGCCATAGCAGTTTGGGGTGGGTATGGGGTCGAAAAAAGGAGGCAAAGCAACTGCAACCCTTGAGCGGTTGTTGATGTCCATGGGCAGCGGAGACTCTCTAGTTCGTTTGCTTATGCCCTATAACACAAAAACCTGCATAGAAGAGACCTTCTTATATTGACGGACGTAAGCGTTGCGATGCTCCCGGCTATATTCCGTTGTTCCCCTTTAAAGAGGGGATATGGTTGACGCACCCTTATTTGGGTCATCGCGTGTCTGCCGTACGTTATTGTTGTAAGCAATGCTTCTATCAATCAATCATCAATTCATTTGTATAATATAGAATTATTCGGTCTTAAATCCTAAGGCAAGTTTCACTGTAATAGGTCATAGACATGCGAATTAATAATAATTAATTTTGTTATTATAAAGGTATCAAATGGAAAATCATAAATTTAATTGCATTCTTGTTGCATCCTCAATTCCGCACATAATTCTATCTTCATTGGTGCGTGGTAAAGGAGTTGATACCTAAGTCCAATTTTCTTTTTTCAGGACTGAGATCCTCTTAAAATTCATCGGGAGCACTGAGCAGTGGGATATGAACCCGCGACCCCTAGCTTTGTGGTCTGAAAGATTAAGTACCATTACAAATTATATTGTATAATCTACATCATTCATTAATACAAACCCAGATCACTAATAGGCAGAGTAACCTTCGGTTTTACACATAAAAAAATAATAGAGTCACCATAACGTTATAATCTTAATTGGCCTCAAACGTATTCAACCATACACCATTACGCACAATTGACTACCTAATTAACTCATAAACAATTCATTGATCTTAGATTAATTTTGTAGGCAGCATAGAGTGAAATCTTTAGATATGCCCCGATGACACCTGAAAACGTTGGCATTTTTTTCTTGACGTGAAATACCTACTCGTACGTTGATAGTGATGTGCCGGATCGCAAAAAATGTAGATCCGGGAATACGGATACGAAAACGGATATACGGTATCAAGATGCGCAGATACAGATATGGTATTATTTTTTCAGGCATTCATCCGATAAATTTAAAATTGGTAAAACAAAGTTTACGGATACAGATCTCCGGAACATCACCAGTTGAATAGTAAAATAACAACAAGATGTGAAGCGACCATCGCTTTACATTTCCGGGCCTGTGTCAGAGTTGGCGAAAAGTATGATTATGATTTCATTCAATCTATGATTAGTAGTCATTACTCATTAGATATGGACTAAGCTTACCTTCTTCACTAAGTGGATACAGCCAGGGCCGACTTTCGTCTCATGAGCCTCTGGTTTGGTAATCGCAGGGCCCTAGGACTATGGTCTGGGGGCCTCAACCAGTGACCAGTAGGAAAGAAGGGTCTGGATACAGCCGAGGCTCTCTTGAAGCAGGACCAAAGTCCGTGGCATCTTGAGGTCCTCTCTTTGTGGTCTGGCTAATTCGTCGTATAAGTAGGATCACGAGAAAATAGGCTTTCTCGCTTGCCAGGCGAAGCTGAAAAAGATAATATTAGTGGTTGAATCTCTTTGCATTCTTAACAAAGTGCAAACCACTGTGTAATAATGTTATGTATGGTTTAAACTGATTTTGGAACGATTTTAGTTATTTAACTAGCGACTGCCTGATTCCTTCTGCGTGGAACTCAGTTTCCGGACACAGTGTATGTATAAACATACTATTATAGCTTAACGCTTTCTCCAAATAAGCGACTATTCAATGCAAAAAAAAATTTTATTCGAACCTGTTGTTCCTGTGATTAGCGCGTTCAAACAAACAAACAAACAAACATACTCTTCAGCTTTATTATACTAGTATGGAAGTATGGATAATACAATTACAATTATAAATACCGCTATTAAACGTTATAATAATATTTTAAGTATTGTTACTTAAGTTGTATACTGGAGATTATAACTATTTTCATTTGGATTGTATTCCATTCATGGGATCGGATTGCGTCTAGTCTCGTGACGATAATAACACAGTTGACTACCTAATTCGTATTTCCTGTGACCTTCCATACAATAGTTAATTGCATTGTAGTCTTCTATGACCGCTAATACGTATAGTCTACACTGAAGAATATAGGTATATAGTAGTCTACAGGATTTTGAGTAAATTGTAAGAACATGATATAATTGCATATTTATCTAACATCTGATTCTGTAAGATAGCATCAGTGATCGTAGGAACCAAAATATTTTATTTAGCTTCCTTATCTTCTTATTGTTTTACTGCATCGATCATGTTTGTACGATTTATGGCAATTTATCGCCGAAATCAATAACCTACTCGTAAAATTTTTGCATTGTGTATTGAATCCCATAGCACTAAGGTCGAATCGACAAACTTTCGTCTAAAATATATTGGAAACGTTCATTTATGATCAGTATCTCTGGATCATATAATATTAAAAGCGGCCTGGTACGTACATGCTTGGCTACGTGTGAAATGAATAACCACTCGTGTGATTTGGTGCAAACTTCACATAAACCATCTACTTAATAATCCAAACAAACCCTGAATATTCGGTTTGGATAGGTGCACCTGTTCTTGAGTTATAAAGTGACATCGAAAAATACCACTTATTTTTAAGATTAAGACTAAGATTTACTAAATAGGTATGCACAGAGACCACCACTACAACATACTATCTATATCAGGATAACCTACTGACAACTTCAGATTTCTAATCTGAGCCGATATCACAATCTATCTTGTTATCTTGTTGAGTTCTTAATTTAATTTTTTTGTCATTACGCATCAGATCTTATTTATGAATTATGGTCATTGTCACTTGACCTGATTTTCTGTACTCCTAAGCTATTTGACTCGTGGATTAAGTCAACACTACCAACATACCAAAACCAAGAGACGTGTTAGTAGGGTAATAAAATATTTGACGTGCAAAATAATTTCAGTGCAAATCAAGTTGCAAAATAAACGCTTTGCCTTTGACTACGTGACTTAAGTAGCTGAAAACGAGTAGGCATAATATGACGACACATCCACGGTCGTCAATGCCATGTCTTATTTGATGATAAATTATCATAAACTCTGTTATAACGCAACGCAATAAGTATAATGGGCAGTATAACCACTCCTCAAAGGGGTGTGCCAGAGTCATGAAATGTCCCGTGGGTTTGGTCAATCGATTCCATATTGGATTAGATTATTAACAACGAAGTTAGCATTTTAACACTGCACTTTTATTCTTACCGCGTATACTGGAAAGTTAAACAAATAAATGATGACAGACTAAACTTTACAAGCTTTGTTTGTATTAAGGAAGCTACGTAACGGATAGACAATGAATGGTACTTATTTAATTTTATAAACACCCTGGACTGGAAGAGTTTTTTGTTTTGGTAACTGGTTCGAATTGTACAAAACCTTTTTGGGTTGGGTAGCGAGGTCCATTATAACACGATTTTTGAGGAAACCGAAATCTACGGGGACGAAATCGCGGGTGGCCGCTAGTTAATTATACAAAAATTTGCCCAAATCGCTAAAAATAAACTACAATCTCACTCTCAACACTACGCTTTACGCAATATCACTTAGTCTAAAATGCATTCATGCACTTATTTAGTACCAAGGTACTGTTTTGCAGTTGAGTAATGCATCTTTATTAATAATGCTATTCTTGAGTCCTTACGTAGAAGTCCGGAGGAAGTATCCTATTCAAATCAACCCACGGTCAGTGGGGCAGCGGGCTAGAGGAACGACAAATATAGATCTGATCTTGGCCCTCCTTTGTTATATGCACACGTAATGTTTTCTCTGTTATGTTTAACAACATCCTGAGAAACCATGTTAAGCGTGTATGCTCAAGGGTTTGGCAATAGACACGTAAGCAAGGTCGAATGTGGAGATGCATGGAAAGCTAGTTTGTTTGATGATTGTATTGCGCTGGGTGGTCGTTCCCATCCCGTTACCTAAAAACCATATCTGGACATAAATAAACAATTTTAAAAAATAATTGACCAAATTGGTCCAGGCGTTATTGAGTTATGCGCTTACCTACCAACACATTTTACGATCGATTTATATATATAAAATTAATAAAGTTATACCTAATTAATAAAGTAACAATAACAACAATAAGAGATAGAACTTAGCGAAAAAGTATTGTAACATAATATTGTCACCCAATGCTTTCTCCTTTGCCAAGTTGAAGAAAAGTAATCTTCAAGAAGAAGTATTTTGATGACAGTACACTCCAGTGAGCGATTCCCTTTGTAATTTGCCGCCTTATATAACAACAAAGCACACAAAATCAGTGACAAACACTGCGCTTAAGTCGATAGAATAAGATTCAAAGTTGTGACACTTTTTGTGAGTGAGCAAACAAGAAAGTTGGAACTCATCATAGTTGAGTATTGATTCAGTAATACCGGCGACAATGGATGTGTCCCCAAAATAAATAGACCGTGGCCAGACAGTTCGGATGCTACTGCTATTAGAACGTATGCGAGTAGGTATTTCTTAAGCACTAGAATTTACTCACGTTTCTAGATTAGATGCCGGTTGCTAGGCAGATGGTCAAGAGTTGGACAGTGATTATTTTTGCCGTTGACACGTGCGAAACTGCGAACGTTTTCATTAAATTGACGGGTTAGTCCATCTAGTTATACAATTTAGTCATACAGTATGACTAGTTGGACAAAAAAAGTCCAAGTAGTTATACAATCCAAATAGTCATACAATTAGTCATACAGTATAACTATTTGGACAAAAAAATCCAAGTAGTTATACAATCCAACTAGTCATACAATTAGTTATACAGTATGACTAATTGGACAAAAATAAGTTAGTAGTTATACAATCCAACTAGTTATACAATTAGTTATACAGAACGACAAAATGGACAAAAATAACTTTGTGTAGTTATACCTTCATAGAAAAAACTATTTACTAATGTGACAGATAAGGATATTCCTGACTGTTAATGTAAAATGACATAATAAAATAATGTTTTAATCAATGTCAGTAACGTGTCAATGGCAATTAATTTTAGTTTTAGCACGTAATTTGGCAATAAAATCCGTAATTTATAAAAATGGAAGGAATTCCTGGACCTTCCCATTGCCTAAATGATGAAATCCGGTTTGTTAAAAGAGGACGTGGCATGGTTTTATTTAATAACGGACACCAATTTTATAAAAATCGCCAGTTTCTAGACTATTATTATTGTATCTTGAGTTGAAATACAATTGTTAACCATAAGAGCGTTGTTTCCATAGTTTTCACACTTGGAACAATGATTATATAGAAGCTCACGTGTTTCTTTTTCATCCTTCATATAATCGTGAGTTTCTTAGGCGGGGTGTTCTTTTGTTTCCCCGACATTCACTTGCTTTTGGTACTTTCGTGCGTTTTTTTACAATCTATTAATTTAATTATGTCAACTAATAAAAGCCAGGAATATAATAACCTTATCAGTGACACAAGTGCTACTTTAACTTTGAAAAATTGTTGTGACAATGAAGGTATAACTAAACAAGCTCTTTAATTTTTTCGAACCCAATTTGTTATTCAGGGCTGTTTGACTACTCAGTTTTCTTTTGTCCATTTTGTTGTTCTGTGTAACTAATTGTATAACTAGTTGGATTGTATAACTACTAACTTATTTTTGTCCAATTAGTCATACTGTATAACTAATTGTATGACTAGTTGGATTGTATAACTACTTGGTTTTTTGTCCAAATAGTTATACTATATGACTAATTGTATGACTATTTGGATTGTATAACTACTTGGACTTTTTTTGTCCAACTAGTCATACTGTATGACTAAATTGTATAACTAGATGGACTAACCCAAATTGACGGATCGTAAGTATGCAATTTTATAGTTGGTTGTTAATATGAAAAATAATCTTACTAATATAGTAAAGCTGAAAAGTTTGTTTGTTTGATCGCGCCAATCTTAGGAACTACTGGTACAAAATTAAAAAATATTTTTGTGTTGGAGAGTGTGTGAGAGAGTCCATTTGTCGAAAAAGGCTTTAAGCTGTCAGGGACAAACACACACTTACGAAGACGCGGGCTTTTATTAAACATATTTGGAATTTAGAATCCCATTATATTAACTATATATACAGATAGGAATTGACGTGATTAATAAATGGATTGTAATGAATCATTCAATGCAACTTGGATTGTTTCTATCTAACGATAAAAAATGTAGATAATTATGTAATAATAATAAATTATGTATTTTATAATTACCTACATAATTGTATACATTTTGTATCGTTAGAAATACTGCTTTTAAATGAGTAAGTTAATAATTCTTCTTCATTTAAAAGCAGTCAATTGATAAAACAGCATGACAAGGACTATTTTGTTTGAAACGAAACCAAAGCTATCTTTGCTTCCAAATATTTTTTTGTATTTATTTCAAGAAGTTCTTTCAGATAACCTTTTAAAATGTTTAGAGAAACCTGAGCTACCCGGAACTAACAGATGGAAATCAATTTTAATATTTCACATAATTAAGGCTTTTAGTTTGACAATAGCAACTAATGACCTAGTTGATTTTGTATAGGTAAGCCATCACGGGCTAGACTTGGTTGAAAAATATAAACAAGGCCATATGAATCATTATTATAACAAAAGATATTTTTTACTATAATTTTCAATGTAATAGTTACATACTTCATTATAACAAACGATGACATTATTTATAACAACAGTTCTTATTTCATCCGAGATTGATACTTGGTGTAGGTACTAAGTCTACTGTGAAATGTAATGATTTAAAAACTATTTTGTACCTTCTTACTTTAATATAAGGACTGAATTCAAACAGCAACAGTGTCTGGGTACACACCTAGATGCTGCCCAGGCGCACCTATTATGCAGTCAATTTGTGGGCAATCTGTGTTGATCGCCGAGTTGCTTCTTCCGTCTAGATGTGCGATATAATGAAGTGATTGTAGAGATTGCACATTTGCAGCTAACGGGTAATCCCTACGAGGTCCCCTACTTTGTAGTTTGTTACATGTTCGGTGTTCAAATACCTACGATACGATGACTTGTTGCTGCGAAGGATTTTTTGTTCCAAATCCTTCGCAGCAACAAGTCATCGCACTATGATAGCTTAGGTAGGTATAATAAGGTTGTCGATGTATACATTTTCGAAAAAAGATGCTTCGTACACACATAACAACCCGTCCTACGAAGACTTAGCAGAATATTATGCACGGACCGCCTTTTCCTACTTGGGTGTAAAGGAACTGGCTTTATACTTCCTGCCTCACTGCCCGTCTCACGAAAAAGTTGTACCGACCCAATCCAAGGAAGCAGTGAAGATACACCAAAATGACTTTTTTTTTGGTTGTCTGGTATATTGTTAGAAGTGTCATGATTGTGTCGGCCGCGGGAAAACGTGAGAAGGACTCTTCAGTCTACACCCAAAATCCACATTTCAATGTCAGCTATTTAATCAGTCTCGCATTTTTCAATTAGATATCTGAATTCGCCAATGAGACAAACAACGTGACTAAGGAGAAACGTTATTCCATTGACCTTGGTGGACATTAGTGCCTACCTAACTGCAATTTAGATAGGAAAAGCTGGGTCAGCCGCGTAGCGTAGTTGCACATTGCATGCACAATGTGTCACCGCATGACACGCGTGAGATGGGAAACTGTGTAGGCTGGATTTACAAACAGTGCCGGATCAAGGGCACTTTGTTTAATAGAAAAAAAAACTAATTATGCTGTTAATTCGGAATACAACACTATCTTGCCGAAAAGAAGAGATTAAAACATAAAGAAACTAGCTGCCGCCCGCGGTTCCGTCCGCGTGTATTTCGATTTCCGCACGCATAGTGTTATACGACAGCCTAAAGCCTTCCTCGTCATATGGACTATCAACACAAAAATATTGTTCAAATCGAATCAGTAGTACCTAAGATTAGCAAGTTCAAACAAACAACCTCTTCAGTTTTATTATACATATTAGTATACTAGCGGCCCGCCCCGGCTTCGCCCGTGGTACTTGTCCACTATTTAATGGATGATATTATACATACATATAAAACCTTCCTCATGAGTTACTCTATCTATTAAAAAAAACCGCATCAAAATCCGTTGCGTAGTTTTAAAGATTTAAGCGTTCATAGGGACATACAACATACAACATGACAGAAAAATCGACTTTGTTTTATACTATGGAGTGAAGTATAGATATAGATATCATTCTATACAAATTATGCAGGTTGATCATTCTCACAAATGTACCTATCCTGCCGATATCAATCCACGGCCTTACGTTTTGTTAGTAGGTTCAACTTGACAATACACAAAATATATTTAGGTAGGTAGGTACGCCTAAACATTCGCATTAGGTTGAACACTATTATTTAATTACCGTAGTAATCACACAGTGGTTTATCAGACTATTATTGTCCTAGTTAAGTTCCATTCCGAATTCCTCCCTGAAGCACATTCATATCTCATTACGAGACAAAAAACGTAATGTAGCCATGTAGCGAGACCAGTCACATGAGAGAAATGCATTGCATTGTTGGGTCACATTACACACATATCACTAAGTGTCACTTTCTATTATGATGTGAAAAAAATAACTATCAAAAGTTTTGCGTATATAAATATTAGGTATTATTACATTCTTACCTGCATAATTTGATAAGTTTTCTGGTATTTTCAAGACCGCATTTCTTACAAAGGATCTTTTCAAACTCAACTCATACTCAATGCTTTTGGATTTTGGATCACATAAATAAGTAAGATTTTGTTTAAAGCTTGAGTTGCAATCAAAAAGTATTACTATACTCGTTGATCAAAAACTCACTTTGATTGACGTAAAGAAAATCCCGCCAACGGAATACTGTTGTTTTTTTTATTGTTTGTGTGCTATCACGCAAAGACGCAAATGTCAAAAGGCAAAGGTATTATGTTTTTATTAATTAATTATTTACAACTCTTTTAATCAGATATATTTTTAATTAATTAATAAATATCGGGAATGTACTTTTCTTAAGGGGTTTTTTTTTATCACGTAGAGTTTTGGTTCTAGTCCTTGCGATCACCAAGTGGAACCCACGATCAAACCAACTGTCAGTGTCATTGTTCAGTTTTGAGTTATTGGGGGCGTTTGGGCGAAAAAAGCGTTTGCAAACGTTTGTAAACAAAATGGCGATTGTTAGCGCAAACTGTACAGTTTTCGGCCAGGACGTGTTTGCTAACTGTCAGTTTACTGTGTTACCGCTAAACAATCGCCATTTTGCGCTAACAATCGCCATTTTGTTTACAAACGTTTGCAAACGCTTTTTTCGCCCAAACGCCCCCATTGACAAGTTTTTGAATAAAAAACAAAACACAAACGTTCGAGTCGCGGTTAAGTTCTATTGTTTGTTTTGTTTATTTAAATTAAAATGCCGGCTATAACTGATAATATTCGTCCGGAACTGACAAGATTACTTCCATCAGCAGTGCTCACAGAAGTTACAAGTTTCGTATTTTACGATAACCACCCACGGGACAAGAAAAATATAGACATTATCATCGGAACATCCAGTGGGGAAATTAAAGAGTTTTTTAAACGAGATTTAGTAACTTCAATACATTTACAAGCAAAATATCGACCATCAGATTTAAAATTGATGAGGAACGGGAACTGTGAATTGTTTTATTTGGTGGTAGGTGGAGATGAGTTGACAATTATTTCTAGGAAAGAAAGACCTGAAATTCACTGTCGCGTTTCAAACGTAGATAGATACAGCGTCGAAGACGTTGTTTGTAGAGGTCAGGCTGTGTTAAAAGTAATAATTAAAGATGATGCAGTCCCGTTAGTGTTTGATGATAACTTCGTGAATTTGGGTGATAGAGCGTTTATGCTGAATGGTTTGTATGCCGACGATTCCTTGCCTCTACTCACCGAGTTGATGCGAAAGTTGACCCAAACTAAATACAGCGTGAAATGTAATGAGAGTACTTTGAAGCAGTTTTTGAGTCTCCGGCAAGCTTCTGCATTGGCATCTTACCAAAAAC
Organism: Nomophila noctuella; assembly: GCA_958496325.1. Lineage (NCBI taxonomy): Eukaryota > Metazoa > Arthropoda > Insecta > Lepidoptera > Crambidae > Nomophila > Nomophila noctuella. The sequence continues at coordinate 5,742,296 of OY292498.1, forward strand.
AACATCCGAACACTGAGGAATCTGCTTTCAATGCGAATTCCAGCAAGGTGAGAAAATATTTCTTTCTAATTTTTAGTAATAACTTGTCCCAAGCAATGATGTGAACTTTCTGATTCAATAAGTACAATTCCGTCTTACGTTTTTAATATATATACCTATTATATAAATGCTATACATGCAATGCATTTATTAACTGATACATACCTAAGACAATGCATAAAAATAAAAAAATAAAGAAGTAAATATTTACCTGTACTAACACAATAAAAGCGGAATAGTCCATTTGTCGAAGAAGACAAGCTAAAGTATAACACTATGTGTGTGGAAACCGAAAGACACAATATTAATTTGAATCTGTATTTTTTAACACCAAATAAACTCGTAACTCACCTTTTGCTTACAGGAGGCTGATGTGTTGCAAGTGAAATCTCTAAAACCATGGGTCAGAATGTGCAATAAGAAAATGGTGATTGTGTTAACAGTTACATACACAAACCCTAGTGTGTAAGTATATGAATTTAATATAATTTAATGTAATTTATCATCTTCATCATCCCTTAATTCAGCCATCATGTACTTCAGGACCATACTATATCAAAGAAGCAAATGTTTTAAAATAATAATTAGGTATGAGTAGACTTTGTGTAGAAACAAAGTTCATATTCTAAACAATATGCCACATAATTGGCTTAAACCTATAATTATAGACATAAAAGGCACAGTGCCCTTTAAATACATTAAAGATTTAATCTCTGTAATCTGACTTAATGTGTGTATCAACAAATAAAAATAAAGTATTGCTGAGAATCTGGTAATGAAAACATCTTCAATTCTTATTTCAGGCCTATCAAAGACATTCACTTATTACTACATTGTACAAACAGACCGTCCTTGGTGTACAAAACCAAACTCTATGAAAAAACCAAAGCAGCTCCATTCTGGGAAGAAAGAGACACACAGACTCTGGTAAACGATCATGACATTGCTGTAGTCACCGTTATTGATATGGATGAGATCGCGAAGAACTATTTGAGCAAAATTGAATTCAATGGAGTCATCTCTTATAGGAGATTGGGGATGGAAAATGTGATGCCATTTGAGCCTGTCCTCATTTCCAGTTTAGAAGTCATCGGCGAGAGTTTTGATGCGTTAGCTGGTATTAATATAGAAGGTATGTGTGGATTTTTTAAGTCTGTGATACTTATTTTATGCAGAACATGTCCATTTGAAGTGTTCTTAGAAGTGCTTCCCACTGCAGCCTTCATGTAAATAACTCACAGATATTTGTATAAAACATGATTATGAACCCTTATATTAGAGAATTCATTTCATAGTCAAAGTAATTCTTTAATATACCCCTCGTATTGAATTGATGCAGTTCTCATTTATCTGACTGACTTGTTTGGTTTTAAAAACTACTTTAACTATACTGATTACGTTACGAAATACTCTAATAAAAATATTATATAATTTATTTTCAGATGAAATGCTATCTCTTGCAGTCGTAGCTACTACAATCAAAACAAAACTACTTCTAAGGCACATAAGAGCACAAAATGAAGAGCAACTAATAATATCAGATGCATTCTGCAATTTCCTGCATATGGAAAGGGTTAATAATTCAGACAACACAGTAATTTTTAAAAAGTCGCCATACCACATTATGAATGGACTTATGGTGGCATTTTCGGAGGAAAAACTACCTGATGATAATTACATCATCTTTGTTTATGCTAGGTAATTTAAATTATCACAAAATTTATATTCTTTTCGAAATTGGTTGATGTTAATTTATTTTGATAATCAATGTAAAAATGGAGACCTTCCTTTTTGAAATTATAACAAAGGATAATTGATTTTATATAAATGTATATTAGTACTGGTACTGGACATATCATAACATGTAAAAATGCTTAAAATTAAATATAAAAGAGTATTAATAAAAAAAAATGGTATTCTAGGGACAGTTTAAAAGATTGCTTTTTGTTTATAATTTCAGATCTCCTGCCCAAATTGCAGCGTTAATGAACTTCATACATGATGCCATTCCCCATAAAATTGTTATAACAACTCCTTCCTTCAAAATTAGCCCTAAACTTGCCAAGCCTTCAAGAAATGCTGCGGAGCCAACAGGAACACATATGAAGGTTGACTATGATTATTATGCACTATCATTAATTAACCAAAGTGATATGATTCTGGCATATTTAGATAAATGTATGACAAAGATGAGTGAGAGTAAAGAAGCCAATGTAATAAGCAAGATTGGAACTGAGATTGATATATTTTCTGATGGTGTGCCTAGTTTTATTGAATTTAGAAGGAAGATGTTAGAAGAAGCATTGAATGGAATGAAAAGCTTGAAGACTGACTACTCAGCAATCGCTTCGACATCAAACACCGGATCTGTTATTAATATGGTCACGGACTGATTTTATTGAGAAAAATGCGAAGTAAGTACATTCATGTTTCACCAAATATGACCAAATGGGACTAAACGCGATACTGTTCATGTTATATAATACTTACTTGAGTTGCTTCTCCTCATCTCGAGCTTCGGAAGACTCGAGCTTCGGAAGACACGTTTAGCCGTTGGTTCTGTGCCTTATGTCTCCACAGTCGTGTCAGATTGCTGTCCCACCGAACTAAGAGAGTGAGGGAAAAGTGAGTGCACCTTTGCCACACCAACACGCCTCGCAGGTGTGAAATTTGCAGTGGGAAATGCCCCATAGAATCAATTTAGTGGGGTATTTTCCACTGCTTTATAAGTATGTGTAATTCTGCCCCACTGTGGTCAGCCAGCACTTACAGAAAAAAGTGTAAGTGGGTCACACTGAATACAATATAAGTACTACAAAATTAATAATACCTTGTTTATTCCCGTTTAGTCAATGTTAAGAATTCAGTGTTTTGGATTTTTTTTTATTTTAGTAGTTTTTGTTTAATTTATTCTCGTTATTCATTCCACGATTCCTTAGTATTGCAATGTGCCTTTATTTTAGTTAGGTACAGATGTTATAAAATATTGATTTTTTGCCTATCTGTAAAAAATACATTATTATTATTTGTTCATAGTTAATATACAGATTAAGAAAATAAATATAGTTTGTTTGCTGATTTTAATTATTAAGAAAGTACTTGAATAATAAGGGCTGTGATATATATGTATATAGTTAAGAATAAAATTCTGTTATAGTTAAAACGCCTCGATGGTCTAGTGGTTTAAGTACCGGGCCTTGGTCTCGAGGTCCTGGGTTCGATTCCCGGGTCGGGCAAACTTTGTGTTGATTTTTCTGAACACAGCCCGGGTTTGTGATCACCAATCCGCATTTGGCAAGCGTGGTGATTAAGCCAAAACCCATCTTTGTAATGAAAACATGATTTCAAATGATGGAGGCCTTTGCCCTGCAGTGGGACATTAATAGGCTGATACTTTTAGTTAAAACTGTCTAACACAACTGTTTAATGTATTACGTACTTTGAATTGAAGCCGTTTTGTATTTGATATTTTCTTGTTACCAAATAATGGAATAAAATCGATTTTTTTACGAAACATTTATTTAATTTACACCAAAATTGGTTTAATACATTGAATATTGATTTAGTTCTGAACTATCATACAATGAATTGTATTCCTTTACCTATTTATTATGAGAGTAAAACATATTGCAAAATAAACAAGCTTTAAATAATACTTAAATAAACAACAAAATTGTTATGATTTGATCATAAACATAAATTACTATTCTAAAACATAAAAAAATAGTTGCAGTGTCTGCCATAAAAAAGTACTGGCTGTAATACATTAAGAGATTTACAACTTAAATATTACGTAATAATAAATTATTATTAACAAATAATACGATTGAGCATACTTTCAAGGCTTATTTTCTATACTTTTAATAAAAGTCTCTTAAATAATAACAGACAAAAAAAAAGTAATATTAACTAGCTTAAAACTTCATACAAAAAGATTTTTCATAATTATAAAAGTAACAATAAATTATTTACGTCTAAAAATAGATACCCGGTTATCCATTCGTGTTTACTTAGCACCTTTATGTCAGCTATTCTATTACTTAATAATACTAAACTTATTCTACTGGTCCCATAACCGAAAAAAGATCCCTGACTGTTGATAACAAACAATCGTTAGTTCTTTATAGAAATATTTTCCTTGATGGGGTGCTGAATAATCTGGTCAAAATTATCTTTAATAGCTAAAAGTGTAAATTATTAGCCATATTCAAAATTAAAAGCAAAAATTATCTCTTCTCTCATCTCTCTTTGATGTCATTGAAGGATGTCCTATTGCAGATGGAGCTTTAATACAATTTTTATTTAATTTTATTAAACAACTCTTACTTGACATAACTAGATTTTATGACGATGTGTGAGAACACACCAGCCTGAAATTATGCTACCAAAGCTCGGCGGCATTGCATTTTCTATACAAAATTGCGACGTTTTTCCGGCATAGTTTGCATCTCCCATTTAAAAGTGTGACATATCATGAACACGACGGAACGTAAATTCAGCTGAGTAAATAAGGTTGCGTTTTTTCCGCATAGTGTCTTCCTACGCTATCACTGCCCGCAAAGGCAGATTATTTGAATTTTAATTTTGAAGGCAGTCTTTATAGCGCAGTCATTGAAGCGAAAAATATGGCCAAACCTCCGAATTTTTTTACTGTGAACCGATTTGCATGAAATTTTGGAATTAGTTTCATTGTACCCTTAAATTCAAAAGTGAAAATGATTTGAACGCCGCAACTACCCCTGGAGTGGTTGCCACCCCATCTCGGGGGTGAGTATTTTTTTTTTAAGATAACCTCGGATATCGATTGGATTACTAATTTTAAGCAAAAAATCATCTATAAAGTTTTTCGATAAATCTAATACTTTTCAAGTAATTGGCAATTGAAAATTCGCAATTTTGTCACGTTTTTCATCGGTTTTTTGCAAATATCTCCAAAAATATAAGTTTTATCGAAAATTTTATAAGGAACAAAATTGTAGCAGGTAAAAAATTAAATAATTTTGTTTATCCTAAAGTTTTCTATGTGCAATATTAAGATATATATTAAAGATCGTAGCCGTTTTTTATTTTGTCTGCAATTTAATCGATTTGGTCAGTGTCATCTAGCGGCGAGCAGATGCATTTTATGGATTCTTATAATTAAGAGTTTTGTAGTGCTTGAAATAAGCTTTCAAATGAGTACAATTAAAAGTCTTTTGCACGTAAAATAAGTAAGCTGTATTACAAATAAGAGGATCATCGAATGCTTTTTCTTGTAAATCAATGGGTTTCACAAGTGCCATTTCCAAGCTATTCATGCTATCACAATTTCTAAAACAGCATTGAAAAGGTAATTAGAAGAACTACAACATCCTTTATTGCAATATATAATTAAAAACGTTTTTCGAAAACGGTGAAGGGTTAAAGGGCTTAAGAGAGGCTGTGATTGCCGCTGCCACGCGCTCTTTAAACAATCATATCTCCGTCAGTTTTTGTTTAACAGAAATAACAAAATTACTAAATTTTTTGTCAGAAAAATACCTAAATTTTTTATCCCTACACTTTTATACGCATCTATCGTAGTTTTTGAGATATTATGAAAAGAAGGTGGGATTTTTTAAAATATGAGATTTTATATTTTTATTTTAATCCTGTCTATTTTGAAAAACATGTGTCCTAAAGCAGCCAAACTGAAACAATTTATCAAACACTTCATAATAAAGTTAATTCTTGGCGGAATACGAATAATTTCAATTCTGGTGGAAATGGCACTTATGAAACCCATTGTTTTAAAAGAAAAAATATTGGATGCTCCTCTTATTTGTAATACAGCTTACTTATTTTACGTGCAAAAGACATTTAATTGTACTCATTTGAAATCTTATTTCAAGCACTACAAAACTCTTAATTATAAGAATGCATAAAATGCATCTGCTCGCCGCTAGATGACATTGACCACATCGATTAAAATGCAGACAAAATAAAAAAAGGCTTTGATCTTTAATATCTAACTTAATATTGCACTTAGAATACGTTATAATAAACAAAATTGTTTAGTTTTTTACCTGCCACAATTTTGTTCCTCATAACATTATCGATAAAAGTTATAATTTTGGAGATATTTGCAAAAAACCGATGAAAAACGTGACAAAATTGCGAATATTCAATTGCCAATAACTTGAAAAGTATTAGATTTATCGAAAAACTTTATAGATGATTTTTTGCTTAAAATTAGTCTTCCTATCGATATCCGAGGTTATCTTAAAAAAAGAATACTCACCCCCGAGATGGGGTGGCAACCACTCCAGGGGTAGTTGCGGCGTTAAAATCATTTTCACTTTTGAATTGAAGGGTGCAATGAAACTAATTCCAAAATTTCATGCAAATCGGTTCACAGTAAAAAAATTCGGACCCAAAATGCTTCATTGCCTGCACTATTATAATTGGTTTAGACTTTTGTTTATTGCTGTAATATGGGCATAAATATTATTAGTTATCCGGTATTTGACTGAAAGGTCAATCAGTTAATTTTATTTAGTGTCAAAAACGCGATATTGCAGCGAAAAGTGTACGAAATATTGAACTATGACGTCACAAGTAAGTACATATTGTCAAATCGATACTTTTTAATTTTCTATTCACTATAGTAATTTGTTAAGTGTTACAGTAACTGTGGCATAATAAGTTGTGCTTATTTTTAATTTCGTTTTTAATTTATGAGTTGCATAAATAATTATAAATGCAGTCAAATACCCAATTGGGTTAACCCCGAGTAATTAATTCAAATACAATATAATAACAAACCTGAGGTATTGGTTGGATTGTTTGTTTCCAACAGGTCTAAGCCGCAACCACCAACGTGCTCTATATCTGACGGAGAGGATATTAGTTTAATACTTTCCTCTCCGGAGCACAATTGTTTGTCAGGTACTAGGAAGCTTAATTTTGCCGCCTGACTCATGTTAAAATATTTACATTTAAATAATAAAAAATACCTACGAGTATAACATTTTTATAATTAATTCTTTCAGTCGCCGTTTTGAAAACTAGTCTTCGCCGATCGTATGATATTAATTTCGTACGACATAACATGCCTACATTATTTTTGGCGGTGTATAAACTATATCTTATTCATTACTTTTTTTATTATTTTATAGTCCAGGAATTTTAGATTTTGTCTGCGGAATAATTCCTAGTGAGCTGAATTTTTGTATACACCTTTATTATGATAATGTTATGATGATATGAAAAATCGACATTGATATCGTGCCGGCAAAAAAAGTTATAGGGGTCCAAACGTCACGAAAATCAGTTTTTCGCAAATATCTCGCGATCTATTGCTCAGAGGTCAATAATGATTTCATAAAAGTTGTTCGTCGTAAAATTGTCTACAAAAAAGGTCTCTTGCATTTTTCTGTACAATTAACCGTTTTTGAAATAGAGACTAGAATGCACTCACGTATGGTATTGTATACCGTACGGCGCATACCAAGGCATAAACCCTATTGTTTGTTTTTTTCCCTTTTTTGTTTGTGTGTTTTTTGTTAGTATGATGTTCTACATATAGAAATATAAAGGACTTGAAATACTAGTACAGTCAGGAAAATAGGAATATCAACTATAAAATACTAAGTGGCAATTTTTTTGTCACTTTATAACTCAAGAACGGGCTCACCGATCCAAACCAAATTTTCAGGGTTTGTACAGACTATTTAGTAGATGTTTTATGTGAAGTTTGAACAAAATCGGTCACTTCACTTTATACGTAGCGAAGCACGTACCGGGCCGCTAGTAATGATATAGTTATGCATTTGGTTAGTTATGGTTTGGATCGGTGAGCCCGTTCTTGAGTTATAAAGTGACAAAAAAAATTGCCACTTAGTATTTTATAGTTGATATTCCTATTTTCCTGACTGTACTAGTATTTCAAGTCCTTTATATTTCTATATGTAGAACATCATACTAACAAAAAACACACAAACAAAAAAGGGAAAAAAACAAACAATAGGGTTTATGCTTTGGTATGCGCCGTACGGTATACAATGCCATACGTGAGTGCATTCTAGTCTCTATTTCAAAAACGGTTAATTCTACAGAAAAATGCAAGAGACCTTTTTTGTAGACAATTTTACGACGAACAACTTTCATGAAATCATTATTGACCTCTGAGCAATTGATCGCGAGATATTTGCGAAAAACTGATTTTCGTGACGTTTGGACCCCTATAACTTTTTTTGCCGGCACGATATCAATGTCGATTTTTCACATCATCATTACAATATAATAATAAAGGTGTATATAAAAATTCAGCTCACTAGGAATTATTCCGCAGATCGTGGATAAAAATTGCTAAAATTACTGGACTATTAGCCAATTCCAGCTAAGATGATTCCGGTGACAGAAAGTTGAATTTCAAGAACACACCTGTCACAGAGATCATCTTCCGTGAAATGGACTATAGCGACTTACAGTTACATATTAGGTTCTACATAATATAACAAGTTTATCGTTTTTTAGTTCTTATATTATGCATCAAAATTATCTATCTAGACTTTCTTCAGATTTTATCTTAGAAAGTATTTTTGGGATTCTAATTATAAAAACATTTATTAATTATTATAATTATTTCCCAAGTATGATTTAATCTACTTACGCTATTATTGCATTGCACTTCCGGCCTTTACTTCTATATTTCACTATAACACTATTACTAGAAACAACTTGTAATATAATAATAGATACTTTAAAATTGCGTTCTTACATTAATTATTTTACTTTATTTATTGCACATCCTATTGCACATTGTTCATTAACACAATTGCACACATTTTCTAGATTAACTATTCACTATAAACAATCTTTAGAAAGTTTTATTGCTTTACTATTGTCTCTTACACTTCTACGAGAATTAGAACCACTTATACTATAACTGTCCACATTGGCTTGGAGTTTCCTATAACTTCCAAAGTAAACAGAATGTGTCTCTATACTTTCAGCACCAGATTCACTTCTGGCTTCATTCTCTGTATCATCACTTTCACTACAACTCACTATTTTTGGAATAACTATTTTTCTTTGAACCTGCCTAGAACTTGTTGAATCACTACTTAAGTAACCAGAGTCTTCAACGTTGACACCTTTCTTCCTCCTATATCGAGATTTACTATGATTTTCTTCCCTATTTTTTACAAAAGTGTTTGTGTTTATACTTCTTCCTGAAGGTCTCCTACTGGAATTCCTGCAGAACTCTCCTGATCTTTGTGGTGTGTTGACGAGATCGTTGTCAAATTCCGAGGACATTATTTGGCCAGAAGCTCTCAATGGACAGAAAGATGGTCCACATTGCGGTTCACGTTGGATTGAATTGTTACAAACAGTCCTCGGGCTGAGGCTTCTGCCACTCGCGTTTTTTGAAAGGGCTATAGCTGGTAATTTGTCTATTTCAACTCTTCGTGGCGGTGTCGCAGGCTGTTCATATATTGGTGTTTCTTCGGTGGGCGGTAGCGGCGGCAATATGTCCGGCCGAGCTAAATTCTTTATCTGTTTGATCGTTGGTGGCGTACTCTGCCTTTGGCGTTTAGAATGTCTTAGTTCTAATGTGAGTATCCGACCTTCGTCTGTTTTCCACAGTTCAGTATCTCCATCGTTGTCACAAACATCGTAAGTAGCACTGCTCTTTGATTCGTCGAATGTGGTTGATGAAATTCGTGGCCGATCGTACGTATTTTTACGCATCTCATATTCATTTCTAAGACTGTTAAATTTTGAAGCATATTCTACTTTGTTACTGGTTTTTGTAAATGTTCCGCTACTTCGAAGTTGTATTCTTTGACTTGGGGGACTGTCTTCGCTGTCAATATTTTTGATTGTATCTTTCCTACTAAATTGTATGTATTCGGTGAGTTTATGTTTTGGGTGTTTTCGATCGAGCGTGTCGGGTTCAAAGCCGTCAGATTCATGTATTTTAATGTAATTCTCAGGTGGATCTTTAACTTCGATTGTTAAACAGCCTGGTTTTTCTTCTGGATCTATTCGGTTTGTTGCAATTAATTTTCTACTGCCCATGGAACACTCAGAACCGCTCGGCGAGGTTGGTGTGCTACCAAAATTGTAATTGTTATTAACATATACCTCACTAACGAGACTATAGCTGTTTTGGTTATTCGTCACGGCAGGTTTTGGATCTGGGCTCTTTTGCCTCTCTATTGTTTCGTAGTGATTTTGTTCTATATGGATTTCTCGTTGTGGGGATGGAGTGTTGCTATTACTACTTGAGTGCGTTTTATACACCGCATTTCGCATAGTCAGTTCTTCTTCTAGAGGCAAAGCATTACTTAAACTAGGACTGGCTTGCGATGATGGAACATCTGGATAACTATCGACTGGTGTTATAATTCTTTTTTGTGCAGAGTTTCTCTCCAAACTATCCGTTTCGTACTCATTAGCAGAGGGGCTTTCAGATATATTTCTAGAATACATTGGCTGCAAGTTACCTGCCATGTTATAAATTTTCTCCTCATCGGAACTGCTATGATTGTACGTCTTTGCACACTGATCTAAAGCTATTGCTTCGTTTACCATGTCCGGTAAAGAGTTTTTGTTAGAAATGTTTAAGTTTCTTGTACAACTGCCTCGAAGACTTCCAGAGCGGTAATTACTAAGCCCTATCGATCTAATATCATCTATTTTAGATACTGTTTGACAGTATTCAGTATATTTGTTGTGATGACAGTTTGCAGCCTCGAAATCGGGAAGCGGAAAGTTGTAATTTCTAAGCGGTGGTTCTGATCTCACTGATAAAGTTCCTGGTTTCTTAGATATAGGAAAATCTCGTGTGTACATAGATGTGCAGGTTGTGAAGCTATTTTGCTTTCTAATCTTATTTCTACAATCCGCTGGGAGTGACATTATAGGGTTCGTAGCGTTTGCTGTGAAGTCGTTGTACGACTGCTGTTTCCCTGTCGGTATGTTTTCTAACCACTGTCGTATGCTGTTCTGTTTATCTCCTCTATTGTGGAGGCAGTTCGAACACGCATTGACGTCAAGCTTCATATAGTTTGGTCCGTCCGACTTGCAGCCCGGGCATCCGACACAACTGACACTCTTCTTCCTGCTATTTTCTCGTTTCAAGCTAACCACGCTTCCGCTTCTCTGGCTTCCCAGTCCTTGGTAAAAGTCTATGCTGTTACCAGCGGACGGGTACGTTTCTTCCTCAGGGATTTGATTCAGCACTGGCTGGAAGCGTTTGGCGGCCATTTTGTGCTTCGCGATCGATATGACTTCTCTGATTTTGACCAGGAATTCTAAGGCTGCGGGTGGTGGCTCCTGGAATAGAAAAAGTTTTATTACAATAAGAGCATTCAGATAGACAATTAGAAAAATCTGGCTCTAAGTAAAAGGTAAAGTAAAATAATTAGTTGAAATTAACTGAGTCTGAGAAGGTATGGGGCTTTCAAGCCAGGCAATGCATCAGCCACCTTTGTCGAGTGGATCATGTCCAAGGGTAGCAGTGATCATTTATTATCCTCTTGCTCGTTTACCTTTCACTTATAAAAAAAAGAGGTCTTAAAAAGATTTACTTACAGCCATTAGTTGTGGTTCGAAGTACGCCGGATTGAAGTAGAGTTTGCGTCGAGTCGTGCCGACCGGTCTCGTTATTTCCCTGTCGTCGGTGGTCTCAACTATGGAAACATGTTCGTCTGGAAGCCGTTCGATGCTGGATTCGTCGCGATGGTTCATTTCTGAATCGGTGTGAACCTTTCTTTCGCCGTGGTGGAGGTGAACGACTGCTGATGTTGTGTGGTTCTGAAATAATACATAATATTTGTTCCTCATTTGCTTGTTCGATAAATAATCATAGGTAGGTACTTAAACTTTGCAAAAATTACAGGTCTCATTTAGGTTAGGTCTTATTTAGTAATAAACCTGAAAATTCGTACCAAGAATGTATGGTATACGTTGTGTTGCAAGAATTTGTTACATCTGTACTGACAAAATTCATGCGGTCCATTATTATGTCATGAAGGCAGTCTACAAGGATATATTCTAGATCTTAAGGTAAATTAAAAGGAAATATGTAACTTACACTGTAAATGTTGTTGTCTTCACTCCGGACGCTATCGCCAAAGTCTTCAGAATCGGACATGTTACTACCAGAGTCGCTCGGAAAACTCTTTGCCTCATGGAACTGTCGGCTCATTCCTAACAACGGATTCTTCTTAACGATGCCATCATCATGTCCCATGTTAGAAAGAGACTGCACTCGTTCATTGTTGACTCTTATGATATCTCTTTCTGTGATGATTGATCCATCTTTCTTCTTCAAACCTTTGAGTCTTTTAGCACTGCCTTCGCTAGAAGCGGCTCGGCGTCTCTTTCGTATATGTAGGTAGAGGAAGACGGAAGCGACGTAGATAAGACCGAGGAGTAGAGAGCTGATGCCAATAGCCACGTATTCAGTGACAGAGAGACCAGAATTTGTGGAGGCTTCTGAAGTCTGGGCGTTTGGGGCGAATTGGACTTCGGTTACGTCTGGAAATGGGATAGATGTTGTTAAAGAAAGTCAGTTTGGATGTTTCATGTTTATAGATTTTACTATGCGCATTAAGAAATAAATGCGTGCATTTTGCTCAAAAATAGATAACTTTTTTAAGTCAACCTCTACAACAAGCCGTAATTGAACAATAGTCGGAATATCGATAGCGATATTTTTTATTATTACTAAATTTATTTATTAAGTCTTTGGGAATGTACTGCAAAATTTGCAAAACATTGAAGGAGGTAGAATCTTAAGATTCTGCTAACCATAAGATTCAGTGAAGAGAAGATCAATATACCAGTGATTTCTGTAAATAGCAACTTACTAGAAGAATGCCTAGGCGGAGTCCCCTGCACCCTGAAAGCGACGCAGGGCGTGAACACTCCTCTCAGGTCGAGTGGGGACGAAGGCGTGGCGGCGACGTCTCGACAGAGCAGACGCACCACCATGACTCGCCCGGACATGCGTGTGCGCACGTCGTCCTCGCCGCTCCACTGGGAAAGCGGCTTTATGTTAAAGGTTTTAGGGTTTCTTCTACGGTTTTGGTCATTAAGTAAGAAGACATTTAAATGCGAAACCAAAAAATTCAATTAACATAGGTAAGGAGTGAATGACGGAGTGACGATGAGGGACTGTTGCAGAGGTTTTAGTGGGTATGCCAGATGGAAAGCATCACATAACCCGTCTACCCCGGTGACTGGTATGCAAGACGTCGATCCAAAGGGAAGGCCGCCATTTCCTCTGCGTTAAAAAAAAGGGGGGTGACGGAGTAGCCGCCACGCCACGCACTTGCGCGTCGAAGATGACGTCAATATCGCCACTACACTGGCGAATTCAATTCAAAACCGACTTTATGAACAATGTCTTAGGGATTCTTTTACCTAAGTAATTTCTGATAAAGTAAAAAAAAATTAAACATTCATTATACTTAATAAGAAAAGTTTGCTTATGTTGAGAAATTATGTATATTGCTTTTAACTTTTCCAACTTCATCATGGAATCTTTCGGCGTAAATCACAGGCCGAGTGCATAAGCGACGGCTTCGGTATCTAGTATCCTTGATTAGAACGAACCTACTGAAAAGAAATTATCATACCTGGAGGAAAGTTCTGCCTTCATCTCTGAACAAGTTGAACGGCACATCCGCATCAAGAGTGTTTCGGAGGTCGAGGAAGCCTTTTCTAGTGAGGAATTGAGCTCCCGATACAGCACATATCGGGGTTTTTACATCTGTAAGAAGGTTGGAAAATATTACTTTAAACTAGCGGCCGCCCGCGACTCCGTCCGCGTGGATTTCGATTTCCAATATCCTATGTGTTATTCTGATGTATAAGCTATGTTGTGGTAAAGTTTCATTCAAATCCATTCAGTAGTTTTTACGTGAAAGAGTAACAAACATCCATTCATCCATACATGCAAACATCCATACATCCATACATACAAACTTTCGCCTTTATAATAGTAGTAGGATTCTGAAAATTTAATTAAAGTCGTCACAGGAAATTATATTGCTTCTAGGATACTACCAATGCTTTTGACAATTTAGACAAAGCACAGTTGCATATGTCCACGATTTTTGCAACTTCATTCAGTGTAGGTAAGCAACGTTCGGTTAAATTGGCATCGCCAAGTAATTTATGGCATCAGGCATGACAAGTACAGCATGTTCGTATATAAGGTTTTTACGAACTAATCAAGTTACTTCGCCTCACATTGGAATGCAAAGGCTGGGAAAGTAGCAGCTTACTTTGAAAAGTGATTTCCTTAGACGGGTGTATGATCTGGCCCTTCAACGGTAGGTAGACGAATGGTATCCGCTGCAGACCAGAGCCAGTCCCGAATGTGGCCAGCGAACATTCTGGAATCATTGAAAATAAATTATTTAATCTGTGAAGATAACACCCATCTACATACTAATATATAAAGCTGAAGAGTTTGTTTGTTTGTTTGTTTGAACGCGCTAATATCAGGAACGACTGGTCCGATTTAAAAAATATTTTTGAGTTGGATAGTCCATTTGACGAGGAAGGCTTTAGGCTATTGGAAATCGAAATCCACGCGGACGGAGTCGCGGGCGGCCGCTAGTAGGAATATAATTTGCAAGTCATGAGTACATTAGACAAAAGTCATCTTAGTCCATATATGGTTGTTTTACCACTGACATGATAAAATCGGTTTTGTTTATTTTAGACATATTGCGAATGCTGTAGACCATTTTTTTCTTTATACTTATAATTTTTCGCTTCATTTTCAAATGCCTGCAACGAAATGCAGTGTCATTTATCCATTTACGTTAGTAGCAATTTCGTCAATGATATACAAAAATTTGCAGCAAGTTATTCAGATAAATTAAAACGTAACGTTACGTTATCAAATAAACAAGAATTCCAGTTTTTGACCACTCGAATTCAGTTATGTATCCGTAATTAAAATCGACGATAACAGTAATGCAATATATTACTGTTATCGTTATTAATTATTTTAAAGCGTATTTATGAAACAAAGTCGTTAGGGATTTGTAGAGGCGACGGTTTTGGGATCCGTACATTGAAGTAGTACCTACCTCAAACGATTAATGGTCAAAATCTCTTAATTAATATTATTTGTTATTTGTTTAATATTATTGTTATTTGTAGAGTAAGGATGGATCTATCTAGAAAATGGGAAAAAAAAATTATAGAGTAGATTGCCTTATCATTAATTAATTTTTCGCTGGTTGAACAACGTTTTTATAAAAAAAAATATATAAACAATGTATTATTTTTTTAATTATACTTTGTGCCATTATTGTACTAGTCCAATTTGTACAAGCACTTTTCTTTCCTTTTTTATATTTTTTTTCTATCTAAACTACTAATTATAAGTGCAATTCGTTTTTTATCATCTACATAATATAAGTGATTCCTAAACCCGAGACTCGGCTATAAATAAGATCGCTTTTTCGAATTTGAGTTGCACTATCCGCGCCGCCCGCTTGCAAAAGCTCTGCCTCAATTCAACATTGAACGATCGGATTTGCGCATGCAATGAGCATAAACATGCCGTATCCGATTTACCGAAAATTCTTAATACAAATATTTGTCAAAACCGACGCGACCGGCTCAAGACCTTCTGGCAGCCATTTGTAAGAGAATTAAGACTAATACTCAATTTTGTGAAGCCGATTTGGATTCGATGTGTAAACTAAGATTAAAACGAACATCCAATACATTATGGAAGGTGTGACGATTAAATTTACACATAAAATCGCGACTTGTTGAAATAATACAATTACTTACGGCGGGATTCGTTCGGCTTGTAATTATTGATGGTAAATTTGTTATTTGGGATTATTTTAAACAGTTATTTTACCTCAAATGTTTAATGGCCTTCTTAAAATCCACACAATGTCGTGCTGGCCGAAATGCTTCTTCAGTAGCCAAATATAGAAATTGAGAGAACTTCATTAAAACAAAAACTAAAAATTAAAAAATAATTCCTAATATCTATTACCTAATACTATAATTTTCCTAAACTATGTCAAAGTAATCTTAAACAAACTAACTGAAGTCGGTGCTTTTTCTCTTCTGCTTTTTTGGGCAGGCACCGACTTCAGTTAGTTTGTTTAAGATTACTTTGACATAGTTTAGGAAAATTATAGTATTAGGTAATAGATATTAGGAATTATTTTTTAATTTTTAGTTTATTTTTGTGTTCACCATTTTTTTTAAGTAGGTTTAATTTTTTTTAAAAAAAGTCAGTTTATTTCATGATTTTTAGTTGTGTTAAAGCGTCGTGAACTTAATTATTAATAGGAACTAAGTTGTTGTTAAAAGTAAATGAGAGTGTGGATAAATTAGTTACTTGTTCTCGCGAGAAGGCCCCGCGAGACTTCTCGGCGAGATTTCTCGCCATGGGTCTGGATGTAATATACATAAGTATCACGTTAGCCCCACATACATTCGATCGACCAATTGCAGTTCTGCCTTCCAACTCCTAACCGTTAAGGAGTAGGGGAGACCGGGGCTGGATGTGACACGGGTAGGTTGTTACAGAGACATTGGCCGCGAAACGGAGAGCGCAATTTTAACGTCAAAAAGAGCCAAATACTCTCCACACCGGCTACCATGGTGTGAGAGCCGGGGTCGCCAGCGTTTTTGTGAGAGGAGCCTGCGCATGCCACCCTTAAAATTGAAGTTTAGTAAAATTTTACTCTTTTAGTAATATTGGTAGCTTGTAGCTATGTTTCATAATGTCAGAGGTGCCCTTCTTCTGCTATGTTTTCCCTAATGGTTTCGCTTTGCAATGAATATTCGGTTTTACAGATAAAATTATTAATGTTTTCACTACATAACCTTGTATGCTTAGATTTGGGGTTGGGGCAAAAAGTTACATTTGCTCGGGGCAGGTTGTGACAGTTGTTTTAACAGATATGCATGATAAAAATGCTTAAGCACTGAGACAGAACAAGAAAAAAGGTAAATAAATCCAAGAAAGGAAAGTCTGCCACAGGGGTATATCTAACGAAAAGAGGGCAGATCAGGAAAATGAGTTTTATGCCAATAAGGAATAAAGAAAAAATAACAAAAATGCTTACAGCAACAGGATTCCTACATTACATTAAAATACATACTATTAGTATATAACATACTAATAGAATATTTTTGATTAATGCAGCTTTTAATTGAGCTATACAAATAATCTATCAATCTTACATGTATATAAAACTCAAAGGTGACTGACTGACATAGTGATCTATCAACGCACAGCCCAAAACAAACCACTGGACGGATCGGGCTGAAGTTTGGCATGCAGGTGGATGTTATGACGTAGCATCCGCTTAGAAAGGATTTTGATCAATTCAACCCCCAAGGGGGTAAAATAGGGGATGAACGGTTGTATAAAACTTTGTCAATTTTAAACCGATCGGGCTGATACTTTGCATTAATAAAGCTACTACGACGTAGGCATCGTTTAAGAAATTATTTTGATAAATTCCACCCCTAACGGGATAAAATAGGGGGTGAAAATTGAATGAAACTTTGTCAATTTAAAACCGATCGGGTTGTAAATTTGAATGCATAAAGGTACTATGACGTAGGTATCCCCTAAGAAGGGATTTTGATGAATTCCACCCCAAAGGGGATAAAATAGGGGATGAAATTTTGTATGAAACCGAAATCCACGCGGACGGAGTCGCGGGCGCTCGCTAGTCTATTTATAAATTGAGAAATTATCTGGATTTTGTTTTTGCGCAGTAGTACCTAACATTCAATTTGTAATTTCGTTTCATTTTGATCCATTATTATGTTTTCCTTGGTATGAGGCAGGCAGGACTGCTTTCATATGTTATGTTATTTAAATTAAGAAAAGTAACTATTTTTGATAAATTATTTCTAGTAAAAGATTATACAATACGTTTGTTTTCAATTGTAATCTTGTTAAAGTAATCTTAAACATACTAACTGAAGTCGGTGCCTGCCCAAAAACAGAAGAGAAGAAGCACCGACTTCAGTTAGTATGTTTAAGATTACTTTAACATAGTTTAGGAAAAATACAGTATGGGGTAATAGATATTAGGAATTATTTTTTAATTTTTAGTTTATTTTTGTGTTTACGGTTTTTTTGAAGTCGGTTTAATTTTTTTTTTATGTTAAGTAATTTTCTAGTACAACACAACGATTTAGAGCCAAAGATGTATTCTTAAGAAAGCATAGTAGGAATTAAATAGTAGTATTATTATTACTACACTACTATAATTAAAAACAAGAAATGCAACGATTTACGGGGTCCGGCCGTTATGCCCCCATTCCGGGTTGCACCCGGCCGGTTTGCACCCACATTGAAAAATTTGTTTTTCCGGTTTGCACCCGGCCGCGTTGCCCCCACAGTTGTCATGACGTCGATTCAGTACAGTTGAGTAGACAATTGTTATTAAGAGACATTTAGAATAAAAATTTCTGAGCAGTGTTCCAGTTTTGTCGACTTTAACATTGTTTGTATTAAAATTTTAGTTTCGTTATATTTCAAGTTTCTAACAATTTTAAGTTTCTAATATACACTTGTTTATCCAAAATTTTGAGTTCCTATCATTTTAAGTTTCTAGAGACACATTTGTTTTACTAAGTGCCGATTTTTCAATCCTCAGATAACAGGTCAAGTAGTTACCTGAAGAATAAAATTATTCGGTCGTATAAACGTGACATAAGGACTGGTGAATTTTTCAATTGTAATTTATTCCTAACGTTAACTATCTGACTGATTTTTTTTACTCTGGCAATTCGCATTTCAGCGAGTTGAAACAAATATATCAAATATGCTAGTGCTAGAGCAAGACAGACTATTTTCTGTCTGTCAAAGTCAACGTCTAAATATATAAAGGTTAGTTTTATTTCTTTTTTTTTTTCAATTTTTACTGTTTAGAATCGAAGTTTAATGAAAATTAAAATTTATTTTCAATCAAACTATGATATGATAATGCAGTATTTTTTTTAATAAAATCAGAATACATTACATTAAAAGTCTGAATCGCCGATGAAAATCTTTTGAATTCCATATATTTGTTTACTTTACTTCGTCAATATGTTAAACTTTATATAATATTATCTACTTAAAATATTTAGTAAAACAAAGTTTGTTCCGAAGCACATTTATCTCTTTTTAATTCAGTGTTATTATTGTTGGTTGTTCTGATTAATAAATTAATTAATTTTCAAACACTTTTGTTCTCAACAGTTTCTGGTCAAGAGTTTTGTTAAAAAAAATAATGGGGGCAACGCGGCCGGGTGCAAACCGGAATAACAAATTTTTCAATGTGGGTGCAAACCGGCCGGGTGCAACCCGGAATGGGGGCATAACGGCCGGACCCGATTTACGTACTTATTCTCTGCAACATCCTTCACCATGAAACTCAGTCAAATCAAATGATACCTATGATATGGAATGGTAACATTGAAAGTCCACCGCGAATGGCTATAGTATAAATCTTTATTAATTTCCTCTAGGGCTGACAAACTTTCGAAAGACTGAAAGAATGCACCAAAACTTTGATAAATGTTTTCTTCTGTAGATTGAGAAAAGGTTAGTGTTTGTGTTTTTGTAGTACCAACCGTAATAGTTGACACTTTTCCTCAGAAATAATAATTGATGCATAATTGGTTCCGTGGTACGATAGGTTATCCGCAAACATGTATTTTTTTATGTCTATCAGTTTAATGTTCTGTAGTTAGTATTATTTAGTTTTATTTGATAGTTTACTTAGTGCAATTAAAGTCTTAAGATTTTTTATTGTAAGTATTCTGCCAACCCTAGTGACTGCAAATTTGTTGATACTGTTTCGGTGCAGATTTGCGGTATCGCTCTGTATCGTTTTGCCCATCGTTTTAATCGAATCCAGTTAAATTACTCCGATTGAGTTGCTTTCTAAAGTTGCGCAACGAATTCACGCAATAACTGGTCGAGATAACATGTTTCAGACACAATAGAGCCCAAATATTGTAAAAATATGCAAATCCATTTGTCTGTAAGAATTGCCGCTAAGCGGTTACCGTTTTAATCACGAGTGCATATTCTAAAAATACAGATGACCAAAAATTTGTTTCGGCTTATCAATTGTCGGGGAGGTTTAAGTTTTGGATGTAAACTTCTTGGCATCTACTATACGGTTTTCTAGGTGCAAGAGAATTACCTGATGGTAAGATATCACCGCTGCCTATGGACAACAACAACCGCACAAGGGTCGTTAATTCTTTAGAAATTCCCATACCGTAGCCAACTGAGATTGTGGGTTAATTTGAAAACTTTGTTCCTAAAATAGCTTAAAGCCTAGCTTTTCGACAAATGCCACGCAAAAATATTTTTTCAATTCGAACCAGTAGTTCCTGAGCGCGTTCAAATAAACAACCAAAATAACTCTTCAACTTTATAATATTTGTATAGATTTTATCATAGACCTACGTCAGTCGTTAATTAACACCACTTTCACGCTTATAAAGATGCATAATCAGAAAGTGCGGATCTAATACAAAACATTTAAATGTGTAAAATAGTTACGCGAATTTACTCAACAGTATAATCACGCATCACAACGACAATTACCGCAATGAATATGTAGCGTTATAAAATAACAGAAATAACGTTTTTTCTTAAACAGATACGGATCTGGAATTGCAAATAGTAATAATAAATAATAATAATTTTAATAACCATTGCACTATTGAGTGCGAAAGAACAGGTGCACTCATTATTCCCTCTCATGGTTCGGTGGGCAAGCAATCTGTAGAGAGATCAGGCGCAGCCAGCAGGTCCAACGGCTTTACGTGCTTGCACGGGGGTGCACACTGCCAACTTCCAAACTCCGGACTGTGTCTATGTTATTCGTACTTGAAAACACAAGACACAATCTCATCGGTCCGAACCGGGATTCAAACCCAGGACCTCTGGCGCGGCCGCCGCATTAAAGTGACCTACTAGCCACTGCACCACGGAGGTAGAGAAGTGTAAATAGTAAAAGTGCGAAGTATAAGTATACTTTCTTCACGAATGGCAGCTAGGTGGCCGATAGATATCTCGATCAATGATGTTGCAAAACTCTAAATACTGTTATTCGCGTACTTTCCCGTCTGCTGTTTGTAAATTAAGTTTTACAGGTTGTTTTATACCGGTGGTTTTTATTTCGGTACCAAGCGTTTATTGGGCTTCTTTTCCTTAAAATGCGTTTATGTCAGCTCTTAATCTTCTTTCTTTCAAGGAAAATTAGTGCATATACTCTGATGGTTATATTATACATTTAACCAATGATCGAAACTGTCTATCATCTAAGATAGACGTGTGTGATTGTAGACTTCATTACTGTTGGGATTTGCTATATTTGCAGAAAGCAAAAAGAGGTAGCTTAAAATTTTTCATACTTGGGAACTTGTTGTTTGTTTGCTTCCACCTTACAATAAAATAGGAGGAAACTGTGGCAAAGCATGTATTTCATTGTCATCGGTTTTGCAACTTGTCTTGATAAGCTTCAAAATCCAGTGTCCAATATAACGACAAGCAGAACCACTAACCCGGCAGATCATCGACGCACAGCTCCCGATCCTCCCTGAAGAGCGGCGCGCGCTGCGGACAGACGCACGCGCAGCCGTCCGCGGCGCCGTCGCCAGCGCCCGCGCCGTGCTCCGCGCATTGCGACGGGCCGCACTGCTGTCCTGAGGAGGGGTGGGAATTAGTACGGTAGAAGATTTGTGACTTGTTGGCGTTACAGTAAAGTGTTTTTAAAAAAAGTGTGTGAAGGATGTCTTAATATCGCTGGAGGTGGAGAAACTGAAAGTGGCCGAGATCTAGCGAAGTGACGAGAGATTGAAAAGACTGGACGGTGGTTATGATGATTATGATGAGGGAGAGGCTGGTGGCTGGGAATATGGGCAGAATCTAACTTGGTGTGTCTAAGAAACAACCAATTCGTGTGCTGCTGCTGATGAGCTGATGAGTCGCTGAAGCATCTTCTTTGCTGCGTCATTCCGTCGGCATCAACAACGTGTCAGCATGCTGCGTGTGACGTCACTGGGCCTCACCGAGCAGCGTGAAGACGTCGCCGGAGTCGCGGCGCGCGAGGTCGCCGAGCCGCGCGCCGGCCGCGGCGGTCGCCCACAGCAGCAGCAGCGCGGCGCCTGCTGCGTGTGACGTCACTGGGTCTCACCGAGCAGCGTGAACACGTCGCCGGAGTCGCGGCGCGCGAGGTCGCCGAGCCGCGCGCCGGCCGCGGCGGTCGCCCACAGCAGCAGCAGCGCGGCGCCTGCTGCGTGTGACGTCACTGGGCCTCACCGAGCAGCGTGAAGACGTCGCCGGAGTCGCGGCGCGCGAGGTCGCCGAGCCGCGCGCCGGCCGCGGCGGTCGCCCACAGCTGCAGCAGCGCGGCGCCTGCTGCGTGTGACGTCATTGAGCCTCACCGAGCAGCGTGAAGACGTCGCCGGAGTCGCGGCGCGCGAGGTCGCCGAGCCGCGCGCCGGCCGCGGCGGTCGCCCACAGCAGCAGCAGCGCGGCGCCTGCTGCGTGTGACGTCACTGGGTCTCACCGAGCAGCGTGAACACGTCGCCGGAGTCGCGGCGCGCGAGGTCGCCGAGCCGCGCGCCGGCCGCGGCGGTCGCCCATAGCAGCAGCAGCGCGGCGCCTGCTGCGTGTGACGTCACTGGGTCTCACCGAGCAGCGTGAACACGTCGCCGGAGTCGCGGCGCGCGAGGTCGCCGAGCCGCGCGCCGGCCGCGGCGGTCGCCCACAGCAGCAGCAGCGCGGCGCCTGCTGCGTGTGACGTCACTGGGCCTCACCGAGCAGCGTGAAGACGTCGCCGGAGTCGCGGCGCGCGAGGTCGCCGAGCCGCGCGCCGGCCGCGGCGGTCGCCCACAGCAGCAGCAGCGCGGCGCCTGCTGCGTGTGACGTCACTGGGTCTCACCGAGCAGCGTGAACACGTCGCCGGAGTCGCGGCGCGCGAGGTCGCCGAGCCGCGCGCCGGCCGCGGCGGTCGCCCACAGCAGCAGCAGCGCGGCGCCTGCTGCGTGTGACGTCACTGGGCCTCACCGAGCAGCGTGAAGACGTCGCCGGAGTCGCGGCGCGCGAGGTCGCCGAGCCGCGCGCCGGCCGCGGCGGTCGCCCACAGCAGCAGCAGCGCGGCGCCTGCTGCGTGTGACGTCACTGGGCCTCACCGAGCAGCGTGAAGACGTCGCCGGAGTCGCGGCGCGCGAGGTCGCCGAGCCGCGCGCCGGCCGCGGCGGTCGCCCACAGCAGCAGCAGCGCGGCGGCCATGCTACCCCGCGCCGCCCGCGCCGCTCCAGTCCTCGCGTAACCGCATCGCTGATGACGCCTGCTGACAAAAAAACATTTGTAAATCAAAATAAATTGAAATAATTAAAATTAATCTGATGACGACAACAACGCCATCTGAGACTGATTAGTGGTGTATGACAAGTTATAAGCAGGTAGGCGCAGATTTTTAATTTTAAGCGATGATTGGAAGACGTCGGAAGGCGTGCTAATGTCCTAACTCGACAAAACTCTATCTAGAGGTAACAATTAAGAAACTTATTAGTTGGAACTTCAAAAGGGGCCGTGACTTTGGCCCTAAAACAATGTAACATTTTTAACATACGTTTTATAACTGTCTCACAACGTAGCATTTTCAAATTAGTAACAAACTGCTACATAAGAAAACACTGGAAGCGCATCTAATAGTTCAATTGTTACTTAAGAGGTATTAAAATTACATTTGTACGACATCTGAATGAAAGTCCCGAGTGAAAACAAGTCGAAACGAGATAAAAATATAACAAGAGCGCAGTGAAAGCTTGCAGTCGGATGCAAAAATTCATAAGCATTGTTCGATAATTCGATTTCACTTAGTAGTTCACATGATCTCCTAAGGCGAGGTAATTATCGTCTGCGAATATCAGAGACCTTGATAGATTATATATAAGAGCTGTTTAATTGATTAGTAGATTGCTTTTTAAAGCGGCAGCCACTCAAGTATCCTAGGTTTAAGTCCCGGGACACACCAAATAAAATGTGTCTCAGTTTTTCTGTTTGAAAAACTCATCTACCTTGTGTGATGCTTGGAATTTTGCAGCGTTCACTCTATTTTACTAAGTATAACTTCATAAACATCGCAGTCTACTGCTGGGCTAAAGTTTCACCAAGGGAATCTTCTGCATCTAGCCCGATTCTGGGCATTTTGCTTCCAAATCCAAACGATCGCAAATATTTATTCATTCATACAACTTAGAGTCTAAGTTGTATGAATGAATCATTGGTCTAAGTCTTAGACCAATGAGGGGCTTGCAACGTACAGTCGAAGATTCCACAACTATATTTATTTTCTGACTGTACAGTGAAATGGTAAAAGCGCGTGATCTCATAAAAATCATTTACTTTTTTGCTGTTACGATTTTCTACACATGTAACATCGAAATCGCATATCATACAGTAGAAGGTAATCCATTTTCAATCTTACTGCTACAGTTTTAAAGTCTATATCTTGCGACTCGTAAATGTTTGGGCACGCGTCCTTTGTTGACTTAAAATCGTAACTTTAACACCGTGTTTCCGCGCCTAGAGACTTTTGGTAGGTGTTGTTTGTCTAACTGTCCGCAAACACCGCTTACACGGAACGGTTTAAAATATTATTGAAGTGACAATATCTTACGGTGCAGTGGAGGTAGGGTTGGCGATGACGAAGAAGTTTCGCAAAACATCGATCTTTCTCGAATTTCGGAAGGTGTTTTGTACTCTGATTAAAAACTCATGGCACTTAACTTTGTAGATTGGTAGGAATGTTACCTAAAGTGTCTTTGTGCAAAATTCCTACAAAACCTACCGTCGGAGTGGGATAAGACAGAGATAAGTCATTAGACGCCTAAATTTCATATTAGACAATTTTAGATGATCATGATTTAGATTTTCGACTGTTTTGTGTAAGCATACTGAAATTCATTATGATAGAAAACACCGCTATGAATGTGGTAGAATATTAATTTTTAATCGAATATTTGTCCGTTGAGGATTAAAAAGTCTCTGTGGCCTACATAAATTAAGAGTTTTTTTTTAATTTCATTTGATTAGAATGAATAGTATCAATCGCACACCTAGAATAATGTAATATTGGTGTAAAGTAGGTTATCAATGGTTAGGGTGTGGAATAAGTTCTCGACACGGTTAACTCGTATAAACAGTATAATGAACGAGAAGTACACATGAATATAATAATAAACAATAGAAACTTAGGATCGATCTTAGGCTTACAAAGCGCGCGCGTCGCGGTTGTAGGCGGACTGTTGAAACACATGCCGGATTGCCGGCTCACGCGTCGCCAGGCGGTCGACAAGTTCGAACTTGCACCGCGGGCGATGATTGGCGGAGAAAGCCAAGCGGTAATTTCGCGCTTGGGGTTTGGCGGGAGTGAGCAGCCTATCCAAATCGCCCACTCGAACACAGATGCGAGGGTTTAAAATAACGTTCGTGCTACAGACTCCCCCTCTGACCTAGACATAGCGCCCCCGCGTCTAGGTCAGTCTAGAAACTAACGGTTCCGCCGCGCTTGCGCCTGTTGTAGTTTAGCAGGGGTGCTACATCGCCTACGAATGTGGTCAACTATTAGATGTGATCTCTCCCCCTGAATGCATCGTGGTTGAAACTCCACACGATGTTAGGTACATATATTGTCACCGCCACCTCCCCCTATCTGTGAGGTCTGAAGTATGGTGGGTAAGGGACTACATATAGCCCCAATCACCTGGAAGCTGTTCAGCTTTACCTCCCCTCCATCCGTGTTCTCTACGCTCACGCTGCCAGGACCAGCTGAGGTTGTCTTCAACGGGTCGGTATTAGCGGTGGTAGGTGATGAAGTGTTGTGGTGATTATTAACGAATGAACGCCAACGGCGTGGCTCGCCGTGGAAGCACCAGCTGTTCTGGGATAGGTTCAACAAAACCCCGGCCTTGGTAATAAAATCCCTGCCGAGTAGCGTTCTGGTCTGTGCGCCGGGAAAAACCATGAACGTGGTAGGTATCACACGCCCATGTAGGGTGACCACGGTGTCGCACTCTAACGTGTCGCGTAATCGCTGCGACCCGTCGGCAAGACGAATAGTGCGTGTTTTGTGCCTAAACTTGACACCTCTATTTCGCAAGATAGCGTGCAACTCGGGACTGGCGATTGAATGAGTGGCCCCTGTGTCCAAGATGGCGACGCCGTTACGGCCCGCCACATGTATCCGCAGCATGGGTCGCAGGTACTCGCTATCGGTAACAAAGGCACTACAAAACTCGACTGGGCCGGAAGTAGACCCGCCGCTGCAATTGTTGCACTTCGAGCGAACTACTCCCATCTGGCCACATCCGTAGCAACGCACTTGGTTGTTGTTATCATTGTCACGCTTATTTGTCTTGTTTCGACAATTATCTATCGTATGACCAAACACTTTACAAAAGGAACACTTAGGGCGCAAGCGTTTAGGAACGTTTTCATCATTCCAACTACTTGGATCTCGCGGTTTATCTACTATAACAGGTTCACGCGGTTTTAGACATGTACTAATACGACCGTCTGATAAGGTCCGGGAATCTACTCCGGCTGTCAAAGTGTTAATACTCGGATCTGCGTTCGAACGGTCTAGCCCACTGATAGGGTTAACAGGGTTCGCTTGACTGACAGTGGTAAGATTGCTCACTTCCGCCAAAGACTCCTCTACCAATCTGACTTGTGAAACTAGCTGATCCAGTCCGTCCACAGTGTCGCGAGGCACTCGCTTCCTTATTCTACGATTTAATAGGCCGTACACTATATCTATTTTCATTTGCTCTGGCACTACATAGGGCAATTTCGATAATAGGGCGCGCACTTTAATCACAAACACATCGGCACGTTCGCGGTTTTGTTCGGTGGTAAAAACGTCCCTGAATATTTTATACGCGGGTCGCGGCACGCCGAACATTCCGCGCAGCCGTTGCAGCGCGTCTGTCCATGACGTCACGGACGCCTTGACGCCCTGCCACCAGACCGCCGCGTCGCCGATCAGCAGCATCGGCAGGCCTCGCAGCGCGTGCTCGTCGCTGGTGTTGGTGCACTCCCTGTACACCTCAATGGCGTCAATG
This sequence comes from Nomophila noctuella, assembly GCA_958496325.1. NCBI lineage: Eukaryota > Metazoa > Arthropoda > Insecta > Lepidoptera > Crambidae > Nomophila > Nomophila noctuella. The sequence continues at coordinate 5,769,461 of OY292498.1, forward strand.
AACGCCTCCAGCTCGTCCGCGTCCTTGGAGCGCCCGTCGAAACGCGCCGTGCACTTGGCGAAGTTCCCAGACTGCTGGGCGTGGCCTGGAGTAGCGGTCCGTGGTGATGCGGTCCTCACATTGCCACTGATGATGCTCTCTAGAAGCAAGCGGTTCGCTTCCAGCTGGCTTCTGGTTAGGTTAGCGACCAGGTTGTGTAGCATGTCTTCGGACATGATGATGTTTGGGGACGACGCCACCGTCGTCCTATTCATCTCGATGTCTGAGTCCGATTCCGATCCATTCTTGGCTCCGGGTCTTCGTTTCGGCGGCATAATCACGCTCGAACAGACGGTGCGGGATCACAAGTGGATGGTGGAGAATCGCTGCTGACGCGCGTAAAATGGACTCGCCCGTGTGCTAATATTCACTGTTTGTCACGTTTTTACACGGAATGTTCACAATTTTCTTGTGTTATGTGAAGCACGGGGTTGATTTACACAGTTTGTGGTGTAATTATGTCCGGTTAATTGACCACTATTGTTTATTTCACTGCTCGCTCACTGTTCGTTAACCGTGCCCCGCGAGTTGGGCGTCATTGTAAGATTGACGTAACGTAGGTAGTCAGCGGTTAGGGTGTGGAATAAGTTCTCGACACGGTTAACTCGTATAAACAGTATAATGAACGAGAAGTACACATGAATATAATAATAAACAATAGAAACTTAGGATCGATCTTAGGCTTACAAAGCGCGCGCGTCGCGGTTGTAGGCGGACTGTTGAAACACATGCCGGATTGCCGGCTCACGCGTCGCCAGGCGGTCGACAAGTTCGAACTTGCACCGCGGGCGATGATTGGCGGAGAAAGCCAAGCGGTAATTTCGCGCTTGGGGTTTGGCGGGAGTGAGCAGCCTATCCAAATCGCCCACTCGAACACAGATGCGAGGGTTTAAAATAACGTTCGTGCTACAATAAGCTTTTTTGAGTTACGCTAAACTCAAAAAAGCTTTTTCCAGTGCACATTGGAGATTATGTAGTTTTGAACGCAAAATCTGGCCATGACAAATAGTCAGATTCCAATAATTTTTATTTATAATAATAAACTCATTCTAGTTGTGCGAACTGTTGCTTTCGTTGCGATTCGATTATCCTTTTCTTTTGGCATGATAGTTAGTATCTTCCGCCATGAAACCTTGTCAACCCTACGCGACAGTGACAAACGGACGCAGTGGTGGGTCGGACCCCCAGCCTGCAGTCAATCAATACTGAGAATATCAGTTATAACATTAGCGCGGGCTTGAAATATTGACGTTCATATCTCCGAGAGGTTTATTGCTTTCCATACAGGTGTGCGACTACGCTTTATTTAAACTGATGCGACTGATGAGCTGTCATGTTGGTAGACAGGTACCTACTTAGATGGAGTATAGTGTATAGTGTCTGGACCTCTTCCATTTGACCTAGATAGTGCCATTATTACCTTACTAGCGGCCGCCCGCGACTCCGTCCACGTGGATTTCGGTTTCGGCACACATTGTGTTATACTTATGTCATCTGAGGTAATCCTATAGCCTGAAATTTAGCCTTCCTCGACAAATGGACTATCCAACACAAAAAAATGTTTTCAATTCGGACTACCTAGGTGTTCTTGAGATTAGCGCGTTCAAACAAACAAACAAACAAACAAACTGTATAGCTTTATTAGGTACTTGTACTCAAATATGCCACTGCCAGTTCTGAGAACAATTTGATCCAATTTAAGTTTGCCAGAACATTGCCTATGCTACCTGTAAAGCTTCCTGTCAACAATTGGTTGTGAGGTCAGTAAACTCGAACTGAATGGCAGAATGATGCCAAATATGGCAGCACATTGAGCGTCCTTTCTTTGTACTCGTAATGTGTCTAATTTCTATGCCGTTCAAACTACTTACTTCTTAACACCTTCTGACGGGACGTTAAGCTGTTGGTCCCGACTAAGTTCCAAATTGTCTGGTTTCCCTTGTAAGGATTACGGAGGTCAGGCGACAGTCGGTCCATTGTAATAACCAGGCTAGTCATTTCAGGATCACAGTCGTAGCGTAACCTGGGCTCCGAGGCAATGGCCGAGGATGCAACCGGGAGAGGCGCTAGGATGATGATGATTATGATGACTTTTAGGCTCGTACTAATAAATCACTTTCAACTCTGAGATCGATCTTGAGCGCGAACTTGATATATCATTCTCACATAAAACAGCATCTCAAGTTTGCGCTCAAGATCGATCTCGGAGAGCGATTTATTAATACGAGCCTTAAACAGCTTCAGACGTTTCGAATGTATCTTTTGCCTAGACGTACCTAACAAGTACTAAGTGCGTTTTAAAAAACTCGTACCTAAAGTTCTTTACACAATATATCGGAGCGCTAAACATAAGAAAATTAAAATGATTTATTTCCCTTAATGATTTTCATGTTCTATGTTCTAGCAAACGAACAATATGTGCTAGTACAAATAACAAATTCACATGTTTTTGCTTAAATACGTTTTGTTCCTGATTTTGTTAAGAATATGTAAGTGTGAGAAACTCCATGACACTGAACTTTATTGTTTTACATGTACATAAATAAGTTAAAATACCCGACGTTTAATGTACAAGAATCGATTCAAAACGTTATAGGCTGCCCGCGACAGAACTTAAAGCCATTTCCTGTGTAAAATATTGATATTTATCTATCACTCTTCATAATGAACTATTGTTAAGAAACTGAGTATTTCTAGTAGTGATGTTCCAGATATCCGTATTCACGGATATCCGCGACGAAAAAATAATTTGTATTCGTATCCGTATTCGTTATTCGTTTTTACGCGGATCTTTTACACCACTTTTCTTTACTAATTTTCAATTTATAGGCTGAAATGATGAATGTAGAAGATGAGAAGTTGCCATACCAATTGAGCGTAGGTAACAAAATGTATAAAAATAAACATTATTTTCGCAACATTAACTTTTGGATGAAACGCAATTGGAAAGATGTCCTGCGTGTCGTTGCGGCGAGGGAAGTGTCAACTATCGTTTCAAAGACTCTTTCAAAGTATTACTCACACCTATATCGATAGCAAAGACAATTTTAGCCCCGTATCCGTGGGTCTTGACACCGAATATCCGTTTTCGAATCCGTATCCGATGACAACATTTTGCGATCCGGCACATCACAAATTTCTAAGTATTTCGGCTGGATGTTCAGACAAAGGCCACATAAGTTTCATTAGGTTTTACTGCACTTTACTGCTTGTCTGGTTCTGAGTCTAAGCGGGTTTCCTGTGTTAAAGTGGTGATTTGTGGCTTAAACCATTCGGAGGGCGAGATGGTATGTAACAGACTCTGGAGTTATATTATGCTGAGGGAAACTGGGATACTAATGCTGAAACCACGTCAATAACACTTACATTATAAATAATATACGTTTCCGTTTTATTAAATTAACTTAAGTATGTAAATATAGAATATATACATATATTTCAACTATCCCAACTAATATTATAAATGCGAAAGTAACTCTGTCTGTCTGTCTGTCTGTCTGTCTGTTACGCTTTCCCGCTTAAACCTCGCAACCGATTTTGATGAATTTTGGTACAGACAATCTTTAGACCCTGAGACAGAACATAGGCTACTTTTTATTTCGAAAAAAAGAAATCCACGCGGACGGACTTTGACCACGTACTCACTTAAATCAAATTAATGCCACATTTATCTGGTATCGGGGCATATGTTCGGATTTTAATCTATGGCGGCAAGCCTGTAGAACAAATTGAAATAATGCATTGCACTAGGTTCAAAAATGAAACATCACGGTCCATATCTTAAGGCAAATAGCCGTTCTTAGATCCCATCAGGGCAATTCAATTCGCAGGACGTGTATGTAGGGCGCAACTAACATCCCACAATGTGCTTAAAAGAGCAGTTGATTAACTTCCCTCATGCCAGGCGGAATCTGCGCAAGATGGCTGGCAGGAGCTGGATACGAGTTGCCGAGTATCGGGCTGAGTGGAGAGCCCTAGGAGAGGCCTATGTCCAGCAGTGGACTGCGATAGGCTGTTGTTGATGATGATGATGATGATGATAATTTACTTCAAAGGAAGATTAGTAAATAAAATAATGGATTATTTTATTCTGTATTTATAAAAGAAAAAGGATATTATATAGGGTGTAACAAAATATACTGCAAATATTTTAAGGGCGAATTCTTTAGTGGCAATGTAATCAATATCAGGTATTAAAAAGTCAAAGTTAATGCCTTCAAAATTTTGCATTTTCTGCATTGGCCAATTTGCTCTTTTCGTCCTGTAAGCTTTGCCCCCTCTCCACCACTTTGCTTTTGGGGCAGGACAAGCGTAGTAATTGTATTACACTGATAAGACACGTCCAGCTGTCTTGCATATGACAAAGTTTGTACTTTTCCCAATTCTTCACTCTATTTATTTTGTTGATTTTCTCGGAAACTAGCGTATTTACAAAAAAATGTTACTTGACATATTTATTACATTTCCATTAAACAATTCACCCTTAAAATATTTGCAGTATATTTTGTTACACCTTATATAAATGAATGGTGCGTGTGGTATAAGTAATTGGGACTTTAAAATCAAAGTTAAAAGTACCTAAACGTTTTGATATTTTACTTATTACAACAGACTAATACCAATTTCCTGCACTCATAATTCCGTTACAATGATATATGTATTCTTGACGGTATGACCAAATACATAAACATTTATAGTCACATATAATAAATAATAATTGCATCTTACTTTGACAGATAAGTCATTGCACATAATTTAATAGTAAATAGTATAACCAACGTACTCCCTTGCGAGACACGTCCAAATATAATTATTAATCCAAATAAAAGTGTTCTCAATATTTCTGTTTAATACTACTGTACTGTGGCAGCCGTGGTTGGCCACGCCCCGGATGCGCAGGCGCATGCGATGTGCCGAGATAATAATTGATATACTACTACCGTTTGAGGCTCCTTATTAATATTTATTATTGGTTTTAAGTTCGTATAGTGTATCGATAGATCAAAGGGTAGTAGTAGATAGTATTTGTGATGATGATAACGTTAATACATTTGGGAAGAGATGATTTAAAAAAAAACGAGAGTTGATTTTATGCGTTTGGGACTAAGGTGCAGTTTCGCCTTAATGAAATGGCCGAATATTTTAGGAAATAGTAAATTTTGACCTTTTGTAATGTTTTGCTTAGGTACAAGTACGGGTATGTGGTACCATTTCGCCTGGTACATGAAGCCTTTACCATAATATGGTGGTGTTCAGAGTCAAGTTGATAAAGATTGCAACGCTTGCATTGCACCGCTTGCAGACCTACATAATGTTAAAGAATGTGTGTGGTTCTACACCATAGACAGTAGCAGAGCAGATAATAGACTAGCGCTAATAGTCATCCAATTATCCTCGGCACTAGCAGTTAGAGATGAAGAGGAAACCGTATTGAAACCAGAAACAGACTGTTAGCGCCCGGGGCGGCGGAACCGACGCGACGCGACCTGATGATTCGCCTGTCATTAGTCAATAGGGATGGTGCCTCAGAAAATACTATATTTCCAAGATTTTAACTCCTCTATGGACTCTGCTGGAACCCTAAAAATATTGGTTAAGTGGAAAATAAAAGTTAATCCTTTCTTCACCAACTGCTGCCAAGCGTTTGGATTACCACACCAATTGCCTAGACCAAAACTAAACTCGAAGCTTGTGCTATGGATGCCAGGAAACGGATAGACATACTTAAATACTTTTTATAAACCTCCATGACTCGAGTAAAAATGCCGATGTTCATCACACAAACATTTGCCCCTAGCGGGATTCGAACCCGCGATTCGTAGCCAGGGTCTCTGACCACTCAACCAACGGGCCCGTCATGAAAATGCGATACAGTAAATACGATCTTTTAAAGATAAGAGCGTTGCTATAGTTGGTAAGGAATTTTCACGCCTCTCTGGACTCTGCTAGGGCCCAAAAACTACTGGGAAAGTAGAGGACAAACACTTGGCAGCAAGATAAAAGGATTCTTGACCAAGTTGCTACCAAGTGATTGTGGCTGGATACTATGGAAATAATAATAAATTAAAAATAACAACCTTAAATTAAACACGCTATATTCCTAGCCCCAAACTAAGCTCGAAGCTTGTACTATGGATGCTAGGGAACGGAGAGACATAAATTATGTACTTTAATAATAATAATGAATTGATTACAAATGCCTATGTTCATCACTACAAATCTCTCGTTAATTCCATAGCCACACAATTGTTGGCTATGAAATTAACGAGAACGATGAAACCTATCTCCATTAAGCATATTCCAAGGTGTCACATTTTAAAGCGATCGTCTCTGAATTTCTTACAGAAAGAATCATAGCAAGGAAAGGGAAGATCCTTTATGTTCAACCCCACTAACCTGATGGTAAGTTATCATCTCTGTCGATTTATTTTTAATAAACGATTCAACTCTTTCGAGTGACCATGTAGGAGTATATACGATGGTGATTGGTATTCAATATTAAGCGCGTGTAATTTCCGATGAATACTGTCTTCCTTCTGACGGAATTCTAAGCATCGCGAAGGGCTAGCCCTATGGAGGTGCGGCTTCGAACTAAATAGTATCAGACAATTAACCAGTCTCACCGGTGCCGTCGCTGGGGGGCCACAATCATACAACTAACACGGTGGCTATTGATTCTGTTCGACAACTCTTTACTTACAAGGCTTGTGTTGATCGCACACTGTCATTACTCGGATAAATGTGTTATGGCAACGTCGTTATATCAATAACAATGTAAATTATATCCTCCAACCGTTTGAAGGTTGACCATTTTTGTCGCATTGGATTCGGGCGGACCAAGTATTTAGTTATGATATCGATCGATATTGCCGAAGGGAACTTGGCAGTCAATTGAAGTGGGTTTTTTGGAGAGTTTTTTCTTTATCTTAGACATACTACGCATAGATTGGGCCTTGGCAGATCTCTTTTTGAGTTGAGATTACAAACTACAAAAGCAGCGTTGTTTTCCCACACGTGATAAAATTTTAATAACACTCCCAACAAATCTTGTAAAAGGTGACAGTTTTTTTGGGTCTTTAGGCGTTTCGCACCGCAAGCGGTTCGAACCGCGGTGTGAATCGCCTAAGAGCCTCTTTGGAATGGGACTTTTCGCACCACGGTGCGAATAGCCCAAAATCATTTTTGAATGGGTCGATTCGAACCGCAATGGCTAAAGCAGTTTTCTTTTAAATTCTGACAAATTTATTAAATTTTAATCACACATCTCATAAAGTACAGCCGGCCACAAAAATATAGACCAATCAAAATTATTTTTTACCACGCGAACATGGCCCCCACATTCCTAAAAATCAAGGCAAATTTTGACCCTTTGTTCAAAGTGGACTTACCGGTTAAGTAAACAATAGACTAACTGGAAACAAAAGCTTCTAATCAGAAGCACCCTTGCACTTGCTTCTGATGATATAAAAATAGTTTTAAATTAAAAATATCGATCGAACTGTGATTTTAAACCATAATTTATTGTTTTATAAAAGATACAATAGTCGGATATTGATTAGAAAAATTAAGAGTTTAGTTTACAAGTTTTAACATCATTGTTGACTTTTTTTTGTGAATTTTCATGATTACCTAGTTTAAAGTACATTACAAAGTATAGAATTATCTTTCTTTTGCTCGTATGTCATGTTTAAATTTAAAACTTTTGAAAAAAAAATATTTTTTACCAATCCACTTTTCTTGTGGTCTGTACTTACACAAATCACCTATCTATTTTACCGTGGTTCGAACCGACCCATTTCAAAAGAATCCTTGAGCGATTCACACCGCTGTAACTACTGCGGTGCGATAGAACCTATTCAAAAGGGGCACTTGGGCGATTCGCACCGCGGTTCGAATCTCTTGCGGTGCGAAACGCCTAAAGACCCGTTTTTTTTGGGCCCACCAACAATCGGTAACGTTTAAGAGAAAGAGAACTACGTTAAAAATTTATACGTTTTTTTATGAATTTTGCAATTGAAGTGAATTTCAAACGAAACCGGAGTCATAAAACCAAAATAAAAAGCCTTATTTTGATTATATCCGTGAACTATCTGTCCAAAGACTAGTCAACAATGGTTGACATACAGATAACTGAAGGAAAAAAGGTTTTTCTCAATAGAATTAAAATAAAACTCTTGAAATCGAACATAAAGGAGATGCAATTTACTTTTGGAACAGTTTTCATGCCTACTTTTATCTAAGGCGGTGATTGGTAGTGATTTTTAATCATTTAATTAATGAAATAAAATAATTCGAATAAACAATACAAAAAAATCCGTATAACGGAACGAAAGTGCTAGTCTATTGCCGGATTTTGATTTTATTTAAAAACTGAATACAAATGTCAGAAACCTCCCGTCTGTCAACTGTCATTAATGGTTATACTATATAATACAAAAAAGCTGTAGTTTGTTTGTTTGTTTGAACGCGCTACAATCAGGAACTACTGGTTCGAATTGAAAAAAATATTTTTGCGTTGGATAATTCAGTAGCCGAGGCAGTCTTTAACTTAAAAATGTGTAGCTTTTGTTTGACACTATGTGTGCGAAAACTTAATTCCACGCGGGCGGAGTCGCAGGCGGCCACTAGTGATAATAAATTGTTTATACTTCAGATACATAGGTTAACATAATGGAAAATCGCCCTTATGTATAAGCCTTTACGGTTCAGGCGTTGAACGTCAGGAAAGCAAAATGACTGATTAGTTTATGAGGTTAACATACATTTTCACATCTTGTTTCTAACGATTCCGGTTAAAACATGGAAAAGTAATGTTACCACTATAATCTGGAGATTCTAAGGAATAATTTGATACCTATGTCGTAAATAAACGCTAAAATTTTAGGTGGGCCTAACTCTCCATACAAAAACGATTGACTCCTTTAAATTAGTAACAATTTCTCAGCTTAGTTGACTAGGCTAATTTCTTATGATTCTCGAGACCATTAGACCTAGCTCACGCATTTAGCAGATGCAAGAGAAACTAATGGAAGCCAGGAACGTAATTAGCAACTCGCAAACATTAGCAAACCACTGGACTTAGCAAATGACTGTGCAGCCTGAGTTGATCGATTGCTCCAAATTATGCATAACATTGGTTTGAAGAATTGCTCATGTAATTGAATTTGGATGCAGGTTCGGACGTTCATGCACTTTCTTTCTTGAGAAAATAAAAAGAAACTAAGTCAGGCTCGGGCTATAGTAACCCATTACTGGGCCACCAGAGATTTGGTAAAGTAGATTTTGTTGGTGTACATTTTGTGATTGTAAACACGTATCTCACTCAGGGATTTTGCTCGAAGATGGTGTTGACTTCATCAACCAGACTTTAGTTTGCTTTTTGAGAACCACTATTATTGTGGCATTATTTTAACAATACCAAATCATTATGTGAGTTAAAAGAAGAGTAGTGGTCATAAAATATTTTGTCAATATTGCACTTAGAAAAAATATTATGTACCTAAGTAAATAAGCATAAGTATTTATTAGTTACTGGTATTTCATTAACTGTTCGAGAACCAAATCTTCTTTCCCATGCATTGTCCGATATATTACAACTATAATGGATGACTGGTAGCTCAATTAGTATCAAATTTGCCGGGAGAGCCGATTAATGAACTACGTCGCTTCTGTTATTAGCACGTGGTATTAATGGTCCCGATGGCGTACGATATGTAGTAGATTGCCCACCCAGACTCGTGTGATGATATAATCATAGCTGAGGTGTGTTTAGATGGGACGATTCTTTTTATTTTCATTTTAATGCAAGTGGTAGCAAGTGAGACACCAGTAAGTTATCATAATCACCCATAGACTTCCACGGCTCCAGAGAGGTCGAAGGGCGACCTTCGTATTACCATCACTCCGTATTACCTGAGATCGGATTGATCTGACTTCGAAATATTTTTCTCAAACAGACAAATAAATAACGATAGAAGCTTGTGATGAATTAGGAATCCTATTTCGTGTGTCAGATTTTGTATTGCACAAAAGTATTAAGTTAATGAAGCCTTCTGGTATACAATTTAAGTTGAGCCTGACATTCTGAATCGTCTCTTATAAATCGTCCCTGATATTGGCCGAGAACTGAAAGCCGCATGCCATCGTGCCACTGTTCGATCATTATTTATCATCAGTCTCACAAAGGCAAGGTTTAGTGGACCGGATGCATTAATATGATATTGCTGGGTGTAATGACACCTTATTAATTATAACAGTGATCGACTTTTCTTCGCGCTGATCTAGTTAAGGAATACCGTCATTTGTTTCACTTTTCCACGGAGAAAACATGATTGTTGGGTCGCTATTTGACGCTAGAGCTAGATGTGTAATGTAAAATATAAATGAGATATTGTCACTTCTTTCATTCATACATAAAACTACAAAATTACTAAGAATTGAGGGCAAAGCAACAACAACCCTTTTAAATGTAACAAAGTTTCTATATTCCACTTTTTTTTAATACGATTTAAGTTGACAAAGATAAATATTAAGACAAAGATTTAGTTGTTGTAGCATGCTTAAAATCTAAATCTTTGTTAACACAAAATGTTTTAGCTATATCTTCTAAACTATTACACGCTAAAGAAAATCCCATACTAACACATTTATGGTAGTCCTAGGGAATCCACTGAAACCTAAGCCAAGTTCAATATTTGCATACTTTTGTGCAGTCCTCGGACAAACACTCCAGCGTCATTAGTCATGCTTGGACAATATTCAAGATCGTCAAATTACATAACATTAGCTTTGAGATTTGTTTTCACTTCTTTATCTCTGAAGTACGGAGTATTTAGACTACTATTATCTAAGTAAATATTGTTGGACTTGCCTAGAAAGTAGTTTATTGTCCGTGCGTTACGGCTGTGGGTTGGATTTGGATGCTCACCAAGGACAAACATACATATTACATACTAGTTTTTACCCGCGAAGTTGCCTACCTTAAATGGATTCCTGTTTTATCCCTTGGGAGCATTTAATAAACATATACCGTTCAGCAAAATCCAGTCAGTAATTTCAGAGTTATCGACTCGACGGACTAATATCCAAACAAATTCTTCCATTTATGATATTAGTATGGTACTTTTAGGTTGTTTTTGCTTGCCAATTGGTGATGATTACAAACCCGGGCAATGTCTGGAAAAACTGACAAAAATTTGCCTGACCCAGATATCGAATTCGTATCTTTATCGATTATGTGTTATTTAAACCAAGTCTTTTAGCAATAAAAATAGTTCTGGTTTCAAATTGCCATTCTTAACTATTAATAAAAAGGTTAATCGCAATAACTTCTCCTAAATTTCACATTATTGCCTTTAATTTGACACATGCAAAAAAATCCCGTACAGGTCAATGACTTGACTTCATGACAATCATTATTTTTCGATTCAGTTTCTAGAAACACAGCATGCTATCGATACCGTTTGTAATCGAATCGCCCAATATTTAGTTAATAAGGTAATATGATTTCACAACTTAATTCATACGCCGCGTTGTGGTTTGTTTGATTTAGTAAGAGAATAGTTGACACTTGGCATTTCATATTTACATTTTATTAGGTAATGAAGAGATTTCTCGTTACGTGGTGAGATGGTTTTATACCAGTATCGTATATAGGGATAGTTTTAATCTATTGTTGAAACTTGTCGCCTAGTTCCCGATATTACTTCTAAATACGAGTATTACAGTACACTTACATTTATTTTTTGGTACCTAGTACACTTACATTTAGTTTTTGGTTTGGGAGATAACCACCTCAGTCACCAATTATCAAGAGCACTCAGATCTATCTTGAAATTGATTCAAGGAGTCTCTTTACAAATGACTAGAAACCAGGCGAACCTTATGAGAGCTAGGCATGAAGTTGACTTCGATAAAAACCCATTCTTGTACTCCAAAAATATCTTTGAACAACCGCCCGGAAGACTGCAACTGACAGATGAACAAATATATGACCATTTTAGGGGCACATATGAAGTACCGAAGCAACAGAAGATTTACAATGATCCGAGCTCTAAGAGACCTTGCAATCCTGTGTCGGAGTTTCAGGGTACGGCTCCTACCTTAGAAGAACTAGACCGACAGATAAAAAGGAAAGCATCAAGTTCATCTCCGGGGCCCGATGGTATTCCTTACATTGTATATAAAAAGTGCCCATCAGTGTGTAGTCATCTTTTAAATATATTTGGTAAGATTTGGTCGAAAAAGCAGATTCCGGAAGTATTTGGTAAAGCTGTTTTCGTGCTCATTCCTAAAAAGGAGACAGTCACTGATCCAAAAGACGCTAGACCGATAGCTCTTACAAACACGATATCAAAAATATTTTTCTCGATCTTGCAAGATAGAATGTCAAAATTTATGTTAAGCAACGAATACTTTACGCCAAAGCACCAGAAGGGGTTTTTACCAGGAGTTTCTGGTTGCTTAGAACATAACACATTGTTGGCGGAAAGTTTGAAGGATGCCAGGAAACACGAAAGACAAATAGCGGTGTGCTGGATTGACCTAGAGAATGCATTTGGCTCAGTTCAGCACGAGCTGATGTTTTTCGCGTTAGAATGGTATAACTTCCCCCCTTTGGTTTTAGATTTAATTAAGTCATATTATTCTAATTTATCTTTTGTAATTAGCTGTAAAGATGGATACACAAAACCTCTTAAGTATAATATTGGTCTTTTTCAGGGATGCTGTTTATCCCCTATAGTATTTAATGTAGTTATAAATATTTTAATTGACACTTTGATTTTTCAGGAGAAGAAATGGGGTTATCGGTTTAAAATCAATAATCAGTACACAGAATCAATCCTAGCCTTTGCTGACGATCTCGCAATCTTGACACGAAACCCGAAACAGTGCCAAGTGTTATTGAAAAAGGTGGATGAGTTCTGTGCTTGGACTGACGGCATGAAGGTGAAACCAAGTAAATGCTATTGCTTATGTCTGGGTAGACGAGATACGAAATTTACATCTTATGACCCTGGACTCACGATTGGCGGTCAGAATGTTGCCACAATTTCTGAAGCGCTCCCGTTCAAATTTCTAGGCAGAAAGATAGACTATAGAGGCCGCACACCATCTTTGGATGGTATTGTTGAGGATTTCATTGATTCCATAAGTAGGGTTGAGAACCAGCCCATAGGGAACATTAAGAAGCTATGGATCTACAACAACTACCTGTCATCGCGCTTGTCTTGGCCTTTCCTCTTGTACGACTTCGGCAAAACCCTTTTATCGCGACTGGATGCCGTTGTTGTGAAATCGTTGAAGTCTTGGACTGGTTTAGCCCACTCGGCAGACCCCTCTACACTATTTAGGGGCAAAAATAGTTTTGGGATGAACCTAAACAAGCCATCGGAGCTTTACAAACATCTTAGAGTCACCAAGATGCACATTCTGGGTAAATCGAAAGACAACGCAGTGGCAACACTCCCAAAAGATAAGAATATGAGTGAGTTAGAGTCTAGGCTACGGTTCCATAAGCAGTTTATGGTGGGAGCGCAAACAAACAGGGTAGGATTGGGATGTCGAGAAAGAGAGGATGACCGGAACATCATTAAGTCTTTTCTGCGAATGGATGAAGATAACGAGTATAGAGTACATGCGCTTAATCACTACTCTCGCCGCCATGATGGAGTGTTGCAGATCATACGTGAAGCGGTGAGCCTTTCAATAGCAAGAGCAGCAAAAGGTTTGACGACGAATACAAAGAACATCAACTTCGTCAAGGAAGGATCTACCAAGAAGTCCAAAGTCAAACCTTACTCCATTGTTAGTGTAGCTCCAGATTGGAAGATCATGATGGACACGTATGAAAAGCACTACACTATTCCAGAAGACATTGTGTTATCGTCGTCTAGACCAGACCTTTTCGTTTATTCTAGAAAACTTAAGCGCGTACTGTTGGTGGAACTTACTGTTCCATGGGAGACAAACATTCCCAAAGATCACGCGTTTAAAACAAATAAGTATTATGACCTAACCAACGAGATGACTAAAAATGGTTATATAGCACGGTTGTATGCTGTGGAAGTGGGTGCGAGAGGTATACCAGCGAAATCTTTCTACAACCTACTGAAGGACTTAGGATTACCAAGATCTAATATTAGCTCGTTACTGGAAAGAGCAACTAAAGCCGCTTTACTCGGCTCATACCAAATATGGTTGGGAAGGGAATGTCATCGGTGAAGGTGATCGTTAGTATACTATAAAGGGGCCCCTTAAACCTACACGCTGGGTCGCAAGTCCCAGGCGCCGACTGACATTCCTCTCTGTTCCACGCGATGGACCCGGCACCCGCACGGAGAATCCATGGATAGCTAAGAAGTTCGTCTCTTGAAAGAACATAAAAACGTGACAAAAAATGATAATAATCAAACAAACACAACTAAAGTAAGAGATACAAACTTATGAGTCATAAGTAGGTCATAAGTTATGACCTAATTATGGACACAAGATATTGTAAACCTTGAGTAAAAGATACCCTATTTACACATTATAATTAATCAGTCAGTTAACTACACTCTGGTGAATGTGGTACTAATCTTTAATATTTAAATACTGATGAAATTTCTGAATTCAGAATCCTCATTTTGTGTGAAAAAATGTATCCACTAAAATATGATCCTCTAGAAAAAGGGCCACAAAAATAAATAAGTTCGCCCAACTAGTACAAAATCTCTGGCTAAATGTTCATTTACATACCCTGTAGTCATTTGAGTAGGGTCTATACCTACCTATGCGGTATATTTACCAATTACCAATGTCTGGTGATGATACGGACGGACGCAACTACATAATCATCTTGATTACCGGCACGCGCTAAGCTTTTATTAAATGTTTTGTTAGCACTCAATCAGTACACAATAGGAATGTCTGTTCGGTCGGTTTAGCCGGAAGGTTCTCAAGCATCATACGACAGGGATTGACAACCACAATGCGTGATTATGCGTTTTTTATTCTGTCTTCTTTTCTATTGGTAGATCACGCTTTGCCAGTAAAATGTAGGTACCTATTTATAAACATTATGAACTGATACTGATAATAAAAGTTTTTGCAACTTTTATACATAACTAACAGGTGAAGATCACTCTTTATCGTTAATAAGTATTCAACATCATTATAATCTGGCAACAAAAGGATTGAATAACTTTTTTCTGTGTATATACTACAGACCTTATACATTTTCAGCATGATAATTTTACTTTAATTTTCTGATTGAATAACCTCCAGATTGGATCGATTCTGAATTTTTTGTTACGTTTTCTTATAACAAAGAAATTGATATTTGAGGTAACAGATATGGAAAATCAATAATAGTTATTAAAATTTGCAAGACATTGATACTTTTTGGTCAGCGTCGCATCATGGAATTAACATCATCCTCAAATAGTTTCTCAGAATGGTGTGATTTGATTTCTCGCAATGTGATTTTACATTTAGTAGAATAATTGAAATATACGATTCGATTACGTATGTTCAATATTGGTTATGAAAATAATTGAAAAATTGGTTTGGCTTTGACGAATATGGGACCTGTTTGAGCAAAAAATCTAAGCCTATACCGATATGATAGGCCCAAAACAATTCCATCATAATTATGGTGTGGAATCAATCAATCAATCAATCAGCTAATAAAAACGGTCACGTTAATTCTTAAAAAAACGAACCTTAAAATAAAAGAAAAAAATATCTATGTGGATTAAAGTTCCGATATTAATCGGTACAGTTATATCGTAGTTATTACACAGTTCAGTTGATAGATTGGCAGACAAAGAATATGAATCAATTATCAAAAAAAATACCTATTGATATAGGTAAATTTTTTTGGTCACGTTATGCAAATTTAATTAGGTATTGTAAAAAAATACACGCTGTCCAATATATTTTACGACAGTATTTATTTAAGCATATATATTAATAGAAATTAGTTATGTTCGTATATTTTATCGGAGAAATAGATTTTTGAATTGGAGATAAAGGAGTCAATCGTTTTTGTATGGAGAGTTAGGCCCACATAAAATTTTAGCGTTTATTTACGAAATGGGTATCAATTTATTCCTTATAATATCCAGATTATAGTGGTAATATTACTTTTTCATATTTTAACCGGAATCGTTAGAAATAAGATGGGAAAATATATTAACCTCATAAACTAATCTGTCTATTTGCTTTCCTGACTTTCAACGCCTGAAACGTAAATACTTACACATAAGGGCGATTTTCCATTATGTTTTTCCTACGTATCTGAAGTAAAAGCAATTTATTATGACTAGTGTCCGCCTGTGACTCTGTCCGCGTAGAATAAGGTTTTTGCAAAAATATGTAGTCTTAAACTATAGCTTAACATTTTTTAGTTTAAGCCTGGCTCGACTACTAGATAATCCAACGCAAAAATATTTTTTCAATTCGAACCAGCTGTTTCTGATAGTAGCGTGTTCAAACAAACAAACTACAGCTTTTTTAAATTATATAGTAAAACCATTAATGACAGTTGACAGACTGAAGGTTTCTGACATTTGTATTCAGTTTTTAAATAAAATCAAAATCCGGCAATAGACTAGCACATGCGTTCCGTTATACGGATTTTTTTGTATTGTTTATTCGTATTATTTTATTTCATTAATTAAATGATTAAAAGTCACTATCAATCACCGCCTTAGATAAAAATAGGCATGAAAACCGTTCCAAAAGTAAATTGCGTCTCCTTTATGTTCGATTTCAAGTGTTTCATTTTAATTCTATTGATAAAAACCTTTTTTCCTTCAGTTATCTGGATGTCAGCCATTGTTTACTAATCTTTGGACAGATATTTCACGGATATAATCAAAATAAGGCTTTTTATTTTGGTTTTATGACTCCGGTTTCGTTTGAAATTCACTTCAATAGCAAAATTCATAAAAAAAATTATAAATTTTTTACATAGTTCTCTTTGTCTTAAACGTTACCGATTGTTGGTGGGCCCAAAAAAAACTGTCACCTTTAATCCGATTTTTTTTCTGATTCGGCTGCGTAGGTTTTAAACTAGTTTTTCAGTATTATAATTCTTTTTGCACCATTCATTGGGTTCTTATTCATCATCGCCATCAATCGAAGCAAGGAGATGCTAAAGACTAAGACTTTTGGTTCTCCATCCGATGACCGGCCATGACAAAAGTTGCTTAACCAAAACTACTAGGTAAACCACTGCGCCACCGACTTCTTACACTGATGATAAAACATGTTGACAATCCCTATCGCGGTGTGTGTTCTATCAAATTGTCACGCACCATTAGATCTGAACGGTCTATCGAAGTTTAGTTTTCAGTCGCCCGTGAGGTTGGTACATTGAACGGTAGACTTGTAAAACAAAGGTGTATAATTAACATCTTTCGCTCATTTTAAGGGTTTAACCAAAAACTCTGAGAGAAACAGGCTCCCTAGGACATTTTTACTAAACATTTTTAATTAAAAAGTTAACTGCTCAGGTACAAAAAAAAATCCGATGAAATAAGATATAAACTGTACACTATACTCATAGCATTCTGGTCATAGAATACATATCGTATAAGTATGGGATTATTATGCTTCTTACGTCGAAACGTCGAAGAATGTTTTGTATTTTGCATGATTCTGGAGGCCAAGAGTTAGGCTATACCGCTAAATCTCAGAATTTGGATTCCAATGGAGTTTTTCTAACAAATAAAGCCTAAGATTGGTCCCTGTAGGTTAATTGTGGCTATACTGACATAAAATGCCACGCGTGAGGTCGTCAAAATAGACAGAAAAACTCCTCACCACATAATTATACATTCCTACTCATATTGGAGTATTTACTCTTTTGAAGTATTTGCCATCAGCCTAGAGTGGGCGACTAAGGGCAATCTGGGAGAATTCTTATGTTTTATGAAATATCCGTAATGCGAACGACTGTTTACGCTTAACAGTAGTCAGCACGTGTCGAGAGCTGAAGGAGGTAACTTGACAAGTCTCAAGACAACTGAATCAAGTGAACGTAGTTAAGCAGTCTTCTCCACTGGGCACAATGGGCACGTGCCCAGGTAGGCTAGCCAAGATGCCACTTGGACGCTTTCGTCGCGACTTATATTGCCATCCCGCCTCAAACTATCTGTGTGTGCGGAATGGAGTTGTAACTCGCTACGATAGCGTTGGCGAATAATCGTCAAAGTGCTATCTTGGCTAGCCTGATAGGAAAGCCAATAGGGGCACGACTAGCTCTCAGAGCATTCTTCAAGGTGGCTCGCGGAGTAAGGCTTGCTGATGCCCGTGGCCACCCACCAATGCAGCAAGGAGGTACCGCGGGGTTTAGTGGGTAGTGGGACACAGTCCCAGGAGTAGTGCTACTAGCACCGGGAGTCCCACACACGGCCTTGTCCACTCCCCCAGGAATAGGTTAGGGGGCGTAACGCATTCCCAGCGTTAAAAAAAAGTTAGCCCTACTGATAACAACTTAGACCAGGGTCTAAGTTGCTATATCGGTATTTGATTGTGTGTGAAACATTTCGTTTAGGTATTAAAAAAGTATTCCTGGTGAGTGGACAATTTTTTTTGTTTTAATAATGTAAACGAAATGATATTATGCTTAATGTTATCAGAGCATGATACGACTTCAAGTTGGAGAATTCAAGTTGCAATTATAACTAAGGATGTCAATAATTAATGTTTTATCAATATATATATATACATAGTATAAAACAAAGTCGCTTTCGCTGTATGTCCGTATGTATGCTTAGATCTTTAAAACTACGCAACGGATTTTGACGCGGTTTTTAATAGATAGAGTGATTCTTAAGGAAGGTTTGTATGTACAATACATGTAAGTAAGTACCACGGGCGAAGCCGGGGCGGGCAGCTAGTTTTAAATAAAATGTTGCATCACAGGTGATTTCTTTGAACATGTTGTTAGTAAAAGACAAAAGAAATTTAGTTTACAAAATTGCTTTCATTGGATTAGAACATTCTTTTTAGGGTTCCGTAGCCAAAATGGCAAAAAAACGGAACCCTTATAGATTCGTCATGTCTGTCTGTCTGTCTGTCTGTCTGTCCGCCAGTCTGTCACAGCCACTTTTTTCCGAAACTATAAGTACTATACCGTTGAAACTTGGTGAGTATATGTATTCTGTGAACCGCAACAAGGTTTTTACACGAAAATAGAAAAATAATAAAAAAAGCGGGGGGTCCCCATAGTCGAAACTGAAACTCGAAATATTTTTTTTCATTGAACATATACGTGTGGGGTATCTATGGATAGGTCTTGAAAAATTATATTAAGGTTTCTAATATCACTTTTTTCTAAAGTGAATACTTTGCGTGACAGACCCTTCCAAAGTGGAATAAACTGTGTCCCCCCCCTCTAACTTCTAAAATAAGAGGATGATAAAACTGAAATAAATATATAACGTGCATTACCATAAAAACTGCCAACGAAAATTGGTTCGAACGAAATCTATTCAGTAGTTTTTTTAATACGTCAAAAATAGAATTTGTACGGAACCCTCAGTGCGGGAGTCCGACTCGCACTTGGCCAATTTTTTATTATTTCTTTAGTACAAACTAGTTGGATTAGAAAAAAATAACACTGTTGCATGAATCTAGGCAGTGATTTCGGTTACCTAACCGAATAATACACCTGTGTTATTGATATTATTGTCCCAAAACTATTGCAATATCACAGCATTATCGTAGTATAATTCTGCAATACCAGGATAACCGTAGTGTCATTAAGACTGTTTAATTGTCAGATTATTTATTGTTGATATTAGGGTTGAAGCACTACTGGCAACCCTATTGGCTATTAATTCGAGGGACAAATAAGATCAGTATTCGATTTCATCTTCAGTTGTTTTAAAGATCGCATAAAAGGTTCGCTATAAAGTTTATCGACAAAAATATTATCATGAAGGTACAATTTGGTCTGGAGACACGAAATGTCGGGTTAGGAAATGTTTAGTATTCTGGTAAAATATACCAAGTGGGTACGGAATCTAAGTTAAATTTACCCATACATCATTAACATCTTTTACTACATAATGAGATTACTGGATTAGTTAGTATTATGTATAATACAAAACTCAAATAAGCTCCAACACGTGGTTTTGCTTTCTGTCTAGTTAATTAAATAAATTAGAATTTTGTGGTAACGTTTACTCACTTTTCTCTCTACTCTTAACAGTCCTAACGCTGTGAAAGTGTCAGAAATAGTTTAAAAGTTAGTTAAGTAAAATAACAATTTACAAGTTGTACACGTAATAAAACAAGTTGATTCTTAGAAAAAGCTCAAAGCTGTGATCCTCTGCCTGATGTGTTAGTAATGAAGGTACAGCCTTAATTTATTTTAATTAATTAATCTTATAAGAGCTGTAGCTGAAATACGTCTAAGACGAAATAATTATATCATTTGATTCACTCTAACATAAATTCTACTACATACAATAAATCCAAAATTTCACTAGTTGCTCTCCAACATAAATAAATAATATAACAGTTATAGTAAATATATTTGCTGTCCATAATTATATCTGTTTACTGTTAAGGTTCGTACTGACAAGCATTATTGCGACATGGTATTTCTGAAATGTGCCCCGTCATATTGTAATTATGAAGATGACCAAACACAAGTAGAACCAATAATAATACAGTTTACTTTGAAATATTGACGGGCACGGAATTGGCTAAAAACTATTAAAGCATAGATGCACAGAGACATGAAAAATAATGTCTGTAATTGTTTCTTGTTTACAGGTCACAAAAATGCCTCCAAAATTCAATCTTTGCTAATACTTAATAAAGCTGAAGAGTGTTTGTTCGTTTGAACGCGCTGAACTCAGGAACCTCTGGTTCGACTAAATAATTATTCATATTTTTGTGTTGGATAGTTCATTTTTCGAGGAAGACTTTAAAGATATACCTACAATAACACAATATGGGGCACAATAACACAGTTTGTAATAAAAGGATTCTTAAAATTTGTTATCTAAAATTTCATTTATATTATGTGATGGATACTAAAAAACTATATAAATACCTGTAGCCATAATAAGTATCGAGTAAAAATATAAAAGGTTATTTATTACAGATGAATAAAATACAAGTGGAGTATTTAATGGTATATTTTATTACTAACACTCTTACGAATAGGTATAACAACTATTTACTCAATAATTAGATCGTGGTATTAGTTCCCCATCAACACATCTACTCGTAAAGCGACAATGCGAAATAAAATGTTTTATTGGTTTCCATTAGAATAGATAAAATTAACTTTTTAAATGTTTCAAACATTTTGTTCATCTGAAGACTTCATCTGAAAGAGTATTTAATTATTTTATTTTATTAGTTTTATCTTTAACGTTATCCAATAACTAGCGGCCTGTCCCGGCTTTCCGCGGATAGATAAAATCGATACCTTAAATCTCAAATGGCGTAACCACCAAAACACAACTTTTCAGGAGAGCAAAAAAACGAAAAAAAAATATTTGTTTAAATCATAACTTTATATATTTTAATACTATAAAAATGTTTTATACATCAAATTTCTTAGAATTTTGAGATGAAGGCTTCAGTTAGAACTATTTGGACCTAAATCTTATATTTTAAAAAATAGAAGTCGGTTACGACTTCTGAAAATATGACAAAAAGGCGTTTACACCCTATAAAAAACACGATTTTTTTGAGATTAAGGTCGTATCTTCCATTAAATTCATAAAAAAATACAAAATATGGGGTATTTTCTACTTCTTTTATTGAATTAGGTACATTAAACGGGTAAGAGGATTTTAGGAAACAAAATAAAATCTAAAAAAAGCCAAGGCCGTGATAATAAGAAGCCTAATTCGATTAAGCAGTGTAGTTGTAGAAAAACGACCCTTATTCTTAGCAACTACTTATATTAATATAATATTTACGTAATAATCAACTTTAAAATTCAATTAAAGTCCTAATGGAGTTGGAAAAGATTACAAAAATTGTATTAATTTAAGAATCAATGAATCAAGTAGCTACGCCACGACCATTGCGATGAGCTCTTACCTCCCATCGCCATGGCCGACATACTTTTAATCAGCAAGAAAGACACCACGACCTTATAATGTCATCGTATCAGCTCACTCTGATTTCCTACATTATTATTAAAATTGTGCACAGACGGCATTATCCCAAAAACATATCATGAAGAATATCACCCGCGATTACCAACAGGAGAAGATGTGCCAGATGTATTACCAGGCACTGATATAGAGGACGGAGTTACAGACACAGAAAAATAATGTTTTTTTAATGTTTGATTGTTTTTGATAGTTTCAATTTATTTTTTTGACTGATTATTTTAAATTAAGGCTTTCTAAAATCTCTTACTTTTTGAACGTAGCTACTTGATTCCTAAATTAATACAATTTTTGTAATCTTTTCTAACTCCATTAGGACTTTAATTGAATTTTAAAGTTGATTATTACGTAAATATTATATTAATATAAGTAGTTGCTAAGAATAAGGGTCGTTTTTCTACAACTACACTGCTTAATCGAATAAGGCCTTCTTATTCTCTCGGCCTTGGCTTTTTTTAGATTTTATTTTGTTTCCTAAAATCCTCTTACTCGTTTAATGTACCAAATTCAATAAAAGATGAAGAAAATACCCCTTATTTTGTATTTTTTTTATGAATTTATGGGAGATACGACCTT
The DNA here is from genome assembly GCA_958496325.1 of Nomophila noctuella. NCBI lineage: Eukaryota > Metazoa > Arthropoda > Insecta > Lepidoptera > Crambidae > Nomophila > Nomophila noctuella. The sequence continues at coordinate 5,792,212 of OY292498.1, forward strand.
AATCTCAAAAAATCGTGTTTTTTATAGGGTGTAAACGCCTTTCAATAATAAAAATTGTGTGTGGTGTAAACGCCGAAACCGAAAAATGATGTCCCTTACCCCCGTGTGTTTTTACTTTTTTTTTCACTTTACAATAATTTCTAAGGGCGTAACCACCAAATAAAGTTGGCTGTGTGTGATACGCCATATTAATGTATTAAAATATCTCGTTACGCCCTGACGTTGTTCATGCATTAAAAGACAATGCCTATTTTGTTAGGGGAGTTGGCGTCTTTTTTTTTTCGAGCGTCCACCAACCAAACTTGGTAATCTATATTCTTGAGGGCATCACAAACAATATTTGCTATGGCAGTATAGCTGTAAACTCAGTCCGAACTGAGTAAATCAGGTTTGAACTTTTTTACGCTTCATACATTTTTCTATGGGAAATTGAATTTTTTTGTTTCTTGCGTCCTTCAACGAAACGTGAAAATATATATTCTTGAGGTCATCACAAACAATATTTGCTATGGCAGTAAAGCTGTAAACTCAGTCCGAACTGAGTGAGACAGCCAAAAAAATTCAATTTCATTCATTTTTCCATGAAAAATAGATTTCATCGACGAAACGTGAAAATATATATTCTTGAGGTCATCACAAACAACATTTGCTATGGCAGTGAAGCTGTAAACTCAGTCCGAACTGAGTAAATCAGGTTTGAACTTTTTCACTCTAGGCGTTCGCTCCTGCATTTTTGTATGGGAAATTGCAGTTTTTTTTTCTCGCGTCCATCAAGCAGACATGTAAACATATATTCTTGAGGTCATCACAAATCATATTTGCTATGACAGTATAGCTGTTAACTCAGTCCGAACTGACTCACACTCAGATGACAGGCCAGAACTATTAAAATGGCTAAAGTAAGGTAAAGAATTGAGACCAGATAATATTTCCATGTGTTTATTTACAGAAATAAAAAAATATGTTAGGTTATACCGCGTTCATGGAATTAATTATTACATAAAACAGTTGAGAAATGATACAGATAAGGAACTTTTGAGTAGCATTATTACTTTACTTTACTCAGTTAATAATATTGTCACCGTTGTTCCTCATCACTTGACTCCACGGCTTCTTCTTCTAGATCTTGTCGAATTATAATGCTTTCCAAAAAAACAGCAGGAGGACTTATGCTGTCCTGATACCTACCCCATCCTAAATACCATATTATTGCCATTATATGGGAACGAGTCCCCAGTGTTCTTTTCCCAACAATGCAGCTACAATAATTTGATTTGATGGCTTGTATTCCTCGCCGATTTCTTTCAACTAAAATATAGCAGAAGTATTTTTAAGCATGCCGGTGTCGGGACTGTATTCTGCCCCTGAATAGCAATGGACTAGAAACCATGATGTTATAATGCTCCAGATCTCTTGTGTTCATTTCCCTGCACACTTCTATTTTATAGTATCCATTTTCTTTTATAAGTTCCCCATAATAGCTTCTAGCCTGCTTTTTAATTGGTATGTACCAAGAGCGTATACGATTAGCTCGTCCATGGATAATACAGGAATATTTAGGATGGGGAAGGCACTAGGACAGCATAAGTCCTCCTGCTCTTTTTTGGAAAGCATTATAATTCGGCTAAATCAAGAAGAAGAAGCCGTGGAGTCAAGTGATGCTGAACAACGTTGATATTTTTTTAATAATGGTTTTCAATAGTTCCTTGTCGTCATTTTTGTACTGTTTAATGTAATGATTAATGATATTATGAACGCGGTATAACCTCAGATTTTTTTAGTTATGTCAATAAACACATCAAAATATCAACTGGCCTCAATTCCTAACCTTACTGTACATTTAAATAGTTCTAGCCAGTCTCACTCAGTTTGGACTGAGTATACGCCTATACTGCCATAGCAAATATCGTTTGTGATGACCTCAAGAATATATATTTTCATGTTTGGTCGAAAAAAAGTTGCAATTTCCCATACAAAAATGCAGGAGCGAACGCCTAGAGTGAAAAAGTTCAAACCTGATTTACTCAGTTCGGACTGAGTTTACAGCTTCACTGCCATAGCAAATGTTGTTTGTGATGACCTCAAGAATATATATTTTCACGTTTCGTCGATGAAATCTATTTTCCATAGAAAAATGTATGAAATTGAATTTTTTTGGCTGTCTCACTCAGTTCGGACTGAGTTTACAGCTTTACTGCCATAGCAAATATTGTTTGTGATGACCTCAAGAATATATATTTTTACGTTTCATCGATGGACACAAGAAACAAAAAAAATCAATTTCCCATAGAAAAATGTATGAAGCGAAAAAAAGTTCAAACCTGATTTACTCAGTTCGGACTGAGTTTATAGCTATACTGCCATAGCAAATATTGTTTGAGATGACCTCAAGAATATATATTTTCACGTTTCGTCGATGGACGCAAGAAACAAAAAAATTCAATTTCCCATAGAAAAATGTATGAAGCGAAAAAAAGTTCAAACCTGATTTACTCAGTTCGGACTGAGTTTACAGCTATACTGCCATAGCAAATATTGTTTGTGATGACCTCAAGAATATAGATTACCAAGTTTGGTTGGTGGACGCTCGAAAAAAAAAAGACGCCAATTTTACGCATTGTCTTTTATAGCTGCTTACGACCTCTTTACCTTATAAAAAGTGTTCAAATCTATAAAAAACATCGGGTCGTAATGACCATTTTTTTGCGAATTTCAGGATTTTAAATATACAGATCGATAGAGAAAAAAAAACTGAATAAAACTGCATTCAAAAGTCATTTTGACCAATTTGGTGCTTACGCCATTTGAGATTTAAGGTATCGAAATACAGCCCTTCGTTAAATAAGACTTTAAACTTTCGCGTTGCATTACTCACAAATAATATTAAAACGGGACTAAACGCGATATTATTATAGTTAAGTACTCTCGTTCTTACTGCGCGCGCGTTTAGTCCCGTTTTAATATTATTTGTGAGCCCTTCGTAACTCAGTGATACTGTAGCTTTCTAATAAAAAAAATATTTTATAAATCGGTGTAGTAGTTTTTGCCTATTTTAATTTTATAGAAAATTACATATCTTGTTCTTTATAATATGTACCTACTTGTGTTCTATAGATATTAAGTTTTATTAATTAAACTTTGCATTTAAATGTACTTACCTACTATTTATTATTTTCACACCGATGAAGGTTTCCCAAAGACTTTTCATTAGTTTTCATTAGCTCGTTAATTAATTTCAAACACCTGTTACCAGTTGGTACAGTCGTCGGCAAAAAACATTGAAATGTGAACTTTACTGCTTTGACATAAGAGTTCAAGTGTACATTGTACATGTTATTGCTAGTACTGTACACAAACTCACACTATTTACAATAGTCATAACTTAAACGGTATTTAATGAAAAGTACCGTCTAATAACTCACAATTATGACAGCTATTGACATCTGTAAATTAAAAACTTATATTAATCATAATCTTTCAAAAGAACATGCGTTTCAAACGGTTCCGATAGCGTTATACAGGGTGTCCCACGGTCACGGGGATAGAAAGGAGAAGGTAAAGAAAGTATCTTTATGAAATACTAGCGGCCGCCCGCGACTCCGTCCGCGTGGATTTCGATTTCCAATATCCTATGTGTTATTCTGATGTATAAGCTATATTGTGGTAAAGTTTCATTCAAATCCATTCAGTAGTTTTTACGTGAAAGAGTAACAAACATCCATACAAACAAACTTTCGCCTTTATAATAGTAGTAGGATTAAAGTTATAATATTTATGTTACCCTATCTTAAGTTATGTTATACTAGCGGCCGCCCGCGACTCTGTCCGCGTGGATTTCGATTTCCAATATCCTATGTGTTATTCTGATGTATAAGCTATATTGTGGTAAAGTTTCATTCAAATCTATTCAGTAGTTTTTACGTGAAAGAGTAACAAACATCCATACATCCATACATCCATACATCCATACATCCACACATACAAACTTTCGCCTTTATAATAGTAGTAGGGTTGGTGAAAGAAGATTTTTTTCTATAACAAGTTGAAAGACAAACACAGATTTATTCAAAACACCCGCCTGAACCGTGAATCTAACTTGCATATTATAAGTAAATCAACTTGTGTTATGGAATTGTTTTTTCTTAAATGGCATAATATCTTAAAAGAAAGTTAGATGTATTATTTTAGGGGTTAATGACTTTTCTTGTTTATTTCGAAAATATTGTCATAGGTACAAAGCTTAAATATGTATTACATAACTATATTTTTCTCATATACGCCCTGTATATCACCGGGCAGTCGTCAGTCAATCCCATCGTTATTAATAAGTGTAAAATGTTAATATTTAATTGCAACTAATCCCTAATTATCGGGCAATAGCCACAACTTAAGCGCCGCAAATTAGACGTCGGTGGTGATTGATTGTCTGTCTGCTACTACTTACAGATAGGGCTGGCAGAATCCTACTACTATTATAAAGGCGAAAGTTTGTATGTATGGATGTATGGATGTATGGATGTCTGGATGTATGGATGTATGGATGTATGGATGTATGGATGTTTGTTACTCTTTCACGTAAAAACTACTGAATGGATTTGAATTAAACTTTACCACAATAATAGCTTATACATCAGAATAACACATAGGCTATAGCTTATACATCAGAATAACACATAGGGTACAATTTTTGAGGTTTACCCGAATCCACGCGGACGGAGTCGCGGGCGGCCGCTAGTGGAATATAAGGACTAATATGATGTGTACAGGAAGCATAACTAATGTAACTGGGGTAACATATAAATTCTGGCACAGGCATGTCATTGATTTCTTTAATTGGCAACTTTTTGGTAGTACCGACCGGTATGCCAGACAGAGGTTTTCTAATATTGCCTGTTTTTATATTTTATCAATACTATCTTGCAAATGAAAGTTTTTACTAACTAAAAAATATTGCAAAATAAAAAAACCTTACCAGCATTACTTGAAAAGTACGCTGAGATTTATTGATGTTACGGGCCATGTGATAAGCCCGGGCCGTATTAATAATTCCCGGTCTGTATTAATAATTCCCTACTCAATTGGGCAATGTGATAAAAATAGCGAAATTAATCACTTTTCCCGGCCATTATGAATAATTCCCAACCCATATTGGGCAAAGTGATAAAATAGGTTATTTGAAGTGTTTTTGCTAATTAAATCTTATTTAACTTACAATATTAACATGAAAAGTTAAAGGACACATCAATTGAACATTTAAAAATAAACACTGAAAAAAGCAATTATTGATATAATTAACTTCCTACTTTTATTTAGATAAAAATATTACATAAGATGAAAAGTCGTTACCATGTGTTATGTTCGTGACTAGGGGAATTTTAAAAGGTCATAAAAAAAAATAACCCTAACCTATATCCATCCATTAGTCTTCCGATTCTTAGGTGGTCTTAAATAGGTTAGGGTTATTTTTTTGTGACCCTTAAACATTTCTTATCATAATGCCCGGTCCAAGTGATAAATACAAGCCATCTCAAACATTGATTTATTACATGGACCAAGAGGCGTCAGGAATTATTAATAGTGTAGTAAGTGTATATAAGTAAAGTGATAAATTAATCACTTTGCCCAACGCTCTTGGGAATTATTAATAAAGGCCGGCCCTTATTCATAATTCCCGATTAATCACGTTGCCCGTAACATTGATACAAATATTATAATTAAAGAGTATAGCCAGGTACCAGTTATTAAAGTTGGTATTTCGGGCACCATCGTAAGGGAAATCCAAAATAAAGAAAAAATTGACAACCCTATACTCCGAAAAAAAATATGTTTGGCAGAAGTCCTATGTTTTGATTGATTTATTAACGATTATGCGACTCATGTTCTCACGTTTTATGATTATTAAGCCTCTACCGAATTAGCGGTACCTATTAACTTGCTTGGGTCGCTCAAAATGTTGACGCTACAATTCATAATTTATTACTTTACAAAATGTTCGGAGAGGTGTTGATTAGCCAAATATGAATAATTTGGTATCTGTCGAGTATGGCATTTTCAACCTAATTAATTTATAGAATATGCAAAGTGAGGACCCTATGTATAATTATGATACTTTATTTGAAAAAACATGATGAAGACGAAGATTTTTAAAAGAAAGGATTTAGTAGTGGCTTTATAAGTAATTGCTAGGAAATTGGGAGAGTACTACTCTGCATCTTTAGGAAGAAAAATATGTGATCACCAATGGACATTTGGCAAGCGTGGTGATTAAGCCAAAACCAATTTTTCTAACGAAAACCTTAATTCAAATGATAGAGGCCTTTGCCCTGTCCTTTTTACCCTTAATAGGCTGATACTTGTTAAATAGTTCGTTCGTTAACACTTTATAATATGAAGACGATTTATTACAATAAATCATATCGCTTACAATAGCTTCTTTACAAGAGTCTAATTAGAAAACCAATCTTTGCAATGTCTCATCACTTTGCATGGAGTTATTATTTCCACAATGTACCACCGTGTGAAAGCCGAGCCGTGATGTACAGTACCGATCGAATGTGATTGACTTATGTTGCTGAGCGAATGTGGACTCTGTTAACATGCGTGTAAGGCTGCTGTAATTGCTATTGTTACGGGTGTACACTTACGAGCAATGGTATTGGTACGTAGTAAGTTCGTTGTAAATCTGGGAAATTACATATTTTGCTAGCAAATCCTTGTTTATGTAGGTTTTTAAAGTAAACTAGACTATTTTCGTACGATATATCTCACAACTTTTACAATATGCCGAAGTGAATAAAAAAATAGCGTGCTTGCGTGATTGCGTTTATAAAAACCAATGAATCTCCTTAACACAAACTTGTATTTTGTTGCACCTTATACAATAAAATGAATAAAAAATATCCACCACCGACTCACTCTGCAATGATTTTTCCATGCATGACGTGTTTTATTTTTACCCAGAGACACAGATTTAATACCTAACAAAAGCTCAAACTTATCTGGTTTTGTCAGAGTGGCAAACTTTTTGATCACCTAGTAGTGAAAGTGTTTTTCTTTCCAAAAAATATATCAGGGGTTCCAAACTCTTGCTCAACAGTGCACGCTCGCGGTCGCGACTCCACTGGAGGTTCCCATGGCGACTTCACATGCACACGTGACGGCTGACACCCGCAATGTGTCGGTTTAACACCGTAATAGTTATTGTTGAAATATCAATCGAAATTAAACTGCCGTCAATTGTTGTAGCCGTTTTTGTGGCCTTTCTCACACGCTACTTATAAATGGACCCCCGTGTGTATCTACAGATTTGCGATTGATTGAAGTGTTGGGTTTGAGGACTTAGAACTATCTGACAGGTATCTTATTAATTTTTAGTAAACGTTTGTTACATGTTATTATGCATCTTAATACATAGGCATAAAACAACGTCTGATATGACGACACTTATGATGAAACGAGACTTATTTTTATCCAAAAATAAGATAATTGAAATAAAACAATCATTAAAATGTTTTATCTGGCTTATTTTTAGCCTAAGGACCAAAAGTCATATTAAATGGCAGTAACAAATTGATACTACATACTTATATTTACACATGAGAAAGTATACGAAAGTTATTTAAACACCAAAATTCAACAAGTTTTCTGTACTAAACAAAAAGTATAACAGTTAATTATTGCTGAGTGCAAATTAAAAGTTGTTTAATCCTATTTTATAGTATTAAAATTTGCATCGATATTATAAAACTTTATGGCTGCCGAAGAGTCACTTAATTTCGATAATAAAATGTTGCGCACCCGATAAAACTTTGGACGTAGACTATTGGAGTAAAATTAAAATAATTTACCTTTTTTGGGGTTTTATGCCCTCGAAATATCATAAAACAATCTTTATTTTGTCATCGTTTGCCATGTTTTTAAAGGAATAATTAGGTTTCTTGATAAAATAAGGGTAATGACAGAGGACGCGATAAAATCTGGGGTGATAAATTTTATACAAATTAATTTGGAACCAGACTTGATACAGATTATACAAATTTACTATCATATTTGCTTATAATTAAAATTGTTACATATTTGGGTTAAACAAAAAGTGTTAAAGATGCATGTTTTGTAGCATATTTTATTGTGGATCAAGTTTTGACTTTAATCCCTCTTAAAGAACAGGGGGAGGTACAGTTGGAAATAAGAAAATAGGTACTCTTTTGGTAAACGATTGTTCACTTACTTACTACTACTCAAAGTGTGGTGATTACTTAAACTTAATAGCAAGAAAAAAAAGTACAAAATGCGGACTTATTGGCATTATCTTTTAGTCAACCTTTGTGAAAATATTTTTTGTAAGAAGTAAAATGTTTCAATGTCTAATATAAACACACCTCGGTTACAGTTAGAAGAATAAAAAGTAAGAAACGTGAATTAATCATTGTCTTGGAAGGAATTCTAAGATGAAGTGAAGTCCACAAGTCCTGGTAAATTTGATTGATTGATTGATTGAAGGCCGAAGTTGACTGGGCACCATATTATGTTGAGCCTATAAAATTTTGCTGAGTTTTATCCCTTGTAGTATTTTGTTTTTGGTAAAATTTTAATGAAAACATATTAAAATATATAAAGTCAAAAACGTTTCGCGCCTGCATTCTGCTTGATTAAAATTTACTATATTCACCAAATATAATTGGTCGACGATAAGAACATCGCAACATTTAGATGAAATTAACATCTTAACACATCTGGTTCACATCATTGAGTGGTGTTCCAGTAAGTTTGGTTAATGACAAATACTCATCAGATACCGGAATTTTGATCCAATCACGAACTTGTTATGAAGTGTAATAGTATTTAAAAATAAAATTTAATGATAATATGTCTATTATGACATGGCCCGATTTCTTAAATTGGATGCAAAGTATTTTCGTTAATTATTTCCAATTTGAAAAATATGTTAACTTACGCGAAGATTTTATTTAAATAGCAGGTTTTTTTTCTTAAAATAACTTTGAGAAAATATTTCAATAAATGACATTGATAATGTCATTGCCAGGTATGTTGCATACAGAAAAGATCATAAAAATACGCATCAGAACTCTGTTTACACGCCTATTTGTTTCTTGTATTAAATTATATTGGAACACTCTGAAAAGTTTTATATTTTTTTTCAACTGTATTTTACTTTATATTCTTATATTGAATTTGTCAAGTAATTTTGTTTTTTAAAATGTGGAATAATAAACACATTCAAATTTAATTTATTACTGTCATTAACCTCGTATCTTCTTTTTCGTTATAAAACAATAACGCATAAAAGTTTTTCTTTGATTTGTCGCATACTCGTACTAAAATTTGTCAATAAGGCGCCAACCTCAGCATTCGATTAAATCCATACCAGGATGACCATTTTTTAAACAAAACAAATTTGACTAACACTTCTGATATTCTCATTAAATTACACGATAACGCCTACATGAAGACGGTGATATAAATGTGATAAATTAAAATATAAACATTAAGAGAAAATTTAATGACTTAGTCTCAAAAACAACTTGTATAGAAGACATTATTCTATTTGAGCGGCATCGACATGTTCCTTAAAAAGTATGGGCCATAGCACACGGCGTATTTTAAACGCGCAGACGACGCGCGTTTCAGGAACGCGCGTTTTCGGCGCCGTAGATGCTAATTGTTGCGTTTGCAATCATGATACAAAAGTTACAAAGTTGCGATAGAATCGCGTTTGAATCGCGTATACGCGTGTAATCTGTGCGTCGTCAGGGCGTTTAAAATACGCCGTGTGCTATGACCCTGTAGGTTTTTAATTGATCTCTTTTTCTTATATGAAATATGGTATCATGGCCAATACGAACACGTAACTCAAAGTGTGGTGACACTTACAGTGACAAAGCATTCACCGGCAGTTTACAGCCGAAAACATTTATATCACTTTTATAGCCATTTTACGGCTGCTGGGGTCATCAGGTGGACGCTACCGACGCAAATAAAATACGACAGAAACGATCGCGACTTTATTTGGATACGGTATCTTTCAACGAGGCTATTAATCTGGCTATACTAATAAATAAATAATAAATATTTACCACTTCATATATTAAATTTATCTGATCGCAAATAAAGCAGTCCAGACAAGATTGTTATCAGAATCAAGAAGAACGAAATCAGATGTTATACGCTCGTCAAAGTAAACATACTTACATCCAGAATTTCACGGCCAAGTTTACAATGACCAGTATAGCGGAACGCATTGAAGGGAAATGTACATTTACAATAATCAGTAACAACCATTTCTTTTGTAGCAAAAATGCGAAGCGAAATTAAGTGTCATTGGGTCAGAGTTCAGACCACAGTTCAGCCGTAACGTGTATGTCACAGAAAAATACATATTTTTTGGTTAGTGTACCTACATTTCCCACAGAGTTAATTCGTCACACTTTCGAACGCTCTATGCGTTGGAAGTAGTCACATAGATAAATATATAATAAATTTAAACAAAAAGTACTTCACAAGGATCGGCATGCTTCCAATAAAATTTGTTGCCGACTAAACTGACTATTAGTGCTGACGGTAACTTAAAAGAGAATGTTGTGTTATGAAACGAAAAATTGGGATGAATTTACAATCAATGAAACATTCCCATTTTACTGTATTTAATAATCCGGTCAATTTAGACATTCGAAGTTACAGAAATTCCCACCAAGCTGAAAATCGGTAAGATTGTTTAAAATATCATTAAAAACAAAATTTGAAAGTTCCCTATCTTTCCTCGTAAATAGAACTGTAACAAATTCACACATGTACTTATTTTACGTGACGAATAAACTTTGTGGCAAGTGTTCCGCGCAATGTTTTCTCTATGCTCGCACGTGTTGTCAAACGGACTGGACAATGGCCGTCGTTAGCGGAGCCCCGGTGACCCCAGGACTCCGTTTTTCTCAGTAAAAAATATTTTTGAAGTACGCTTTTTAGACTCCCGTGACACCGGTTTCGTTTTTTGGCGAGTAACTATGTAGTTACGTTTTTAAGCGTGTTTTTTTAGTACGTACCTAAAGTTTACATTGCAAGAAGAAATTTAAATTTTGTGTCAATGAAACTTGCTAAACAGTTCGCTGAAGTGGAAATGGGCTGGCCACGTCTCCAGACGGACTGATGTTCGATGTAGCCGTGAAGTACTGGAGTGGACTGGCCGTCATGTGGGTAAGCGCAGTGTGGGACGACCTGCTGCACAATGGGAGGACGAATTAAGAAAGGTCTCGGGAATGGCGTGGCTGCGGATCGCACAGGACCGGGATGGCTGGCGCACTTTGGGGGAGGCCTACGTTCAGCAGTGGCTGAATAATTGATTGATTGGAATGAAACTGGTGCTATTGGTATGATTGATGTAGGACAATACACTTGTTTTTTAACAATCAAAACTTGTTACAATGCTTTTGTCGAATTGTCAAATGTTTGTTATTTCGTAATAAATAAGACCAACAAAAGACGCATAGTTAATTTAACACAAAACGTTCAATAAATAATTTTATAGAAATACATATCCGTGTAAATTTTTCACACATGCCGTAACTTAAACAAAACTTTATAGGTGCTAGACAATGTATAAACATGCCAAGCAATGTATAAATAAATATTGTAAATGTAATTATGTATTAATACAATACACCAAAGGCGATTTATTATTACATTTTAACAGTTATCTTAGTGCAATAAAGTGTGCACTTAATAGAGGTAACTTTTATTATGAGCATGAAACACTAAAAGTGCATTGGTATTGAACTGTGTGACGATTGTTGTGAAGTTGCATTATACATGAGAATCATTTTGTGTAGTCTTACACAATATCATTCTAAGACAGCTGTCATCGGACAAGTGTGAGACAAATTTTAACCTTTGATAAATTTTAACATTATTTTATTTTTGAACAATGACTGTAAACATTTTTTAATGACCTGCCCTTTTCCAAAATTGTATCAGCGACAGAGAGTTTAAACACGATTTAAGTGTAATCATTTTATTTCTATTCCATCCTATTCAACCAATGTATAGTCGATGTTAAACGAGATCTCCTACATTTGGCATCGGTACTTCAGAAAGGTGAAATTTAATATGTGACATTCTTTATCCGAATACAGTGTACCTACAAACTGAAAAATACTTCCCGTTTCCACTTCACACTTCAACGAGTACTTCCTGGGTTCAGTTGTAGGATGTCATAATAAATCCCGACTTCACCACGATACCGCCTCAGCCCTAAAAATTAGCAGACTTAAAAGAGAAAGCACGAGCCGTAAAATCTTCCAAGTAAAATAATTATTGTAGTGCCCTATTACTTACTTTAAGGACACGTATAAACACATGTCAAAAGCAATCAATTTAAAATCTTATCGTCATAGCTTAAGGCTTATAGGGTATGTTATTGTTAGTGGATGTACAATATTGATCGTAAAACATCCGTTTTATGACTCATAGCCTTGATAATTTCTCATAGGGCAGTCTAGAGACGAACCGTCGTCATATTGTCACTTGAAATCAATCAGGAAAGTTTAACACACCTTTTCTTCTCAAAAGTCCAATATGGGGTTATTACTCCTATCATGACCCTAGCATTTCTATATTCTTGCGCTATAGTACAAAACGTACCATAAATAACCATAACTAGATATTTCTATCTTCCGTAGGTTTCTTGTTATCGTGCGTAATTGTCAACTTTCTAATTAATTTTCTTTTCACAAATCTATGTTTGTGTTCACTATTCACAATTTATATGACTTTTCGAGACTTCCACAGGAGCGACGTGCATGGCTTACCTTGGAGGAGGCCTATATACTGCAGTGGGATCAATTTTAAGGCTGATGATAATAATGATGATATTATGACTTTTGGATTAACCTTTCTGGCCCAGCCAACGTTGGTAATAATAAGTCTCTAAGTTAGTATACGACAGTTTTCTGAATGTTCCAACTACACGTTTTTAAATATAAATATCAACAACATCTCATACATTGATCTGACTCCGTTTTAAGTAACTTGAGCACTAGTGTTACAGATATTATCTAGAATCAACAGTCGTATTACAAAGATACTTCAATAGATACACCCAGACCAGGACAAACAGATGTTTTAATTCACAAATGTTTGTCCTTAGCGGGTATCAAAACCGCGACCTCTTGGTCTAATAGTTAACTTGTTGACCACTACACCAAGCGGCATTTTTTATGCTTAATGAAAATAAGATTGCCACTATTTGATAGCCTCATCGCAAAAGCCAGTTAACCAAGTAACAAAACAATTCTAGGAACCTAGAGGATCCTGCATATCTCCCTTTCAACTTTAGTATCAGTTAAACAACGGTTTTACTGTAGAGATTGACGTATAAAGAGTAATCGTACGCTACCGGTGCGCGTTGGCAGCCGGTTGCAAACGTGTCAGATTTTTATCTTGCACCGTAACTCACAGAACGCGTAAAACAGACGACCGGTATTTATTGTTTCGAAGAATCTTTATAGGGTTGAAGTTTTAGCTCTCGCCTGTCCAATTGATGTGATTGCAAGTACCGTTCATATAAGTGTTAGATTTATTATTAAGAGTACTTTTTGTCAGAAGCTACTTTGATTTAGGAATGGTAACCCATAAAGATCTTACGGGCAAGTTGATGGCTCGTCACTAGTGATATGCCGTATCGCAAAAATGTGAATCCACGGATACGGACCTTAATTTTTTTTCACGAGCGCGTGAACTTAACACGATTGCCCTACGTTCGCTCGCTGTAACGACACGCAGGACATAAAATATGACACTCAAAAATACTCTGACTACATTTTAAGTATTTTTCTTAACTCTATCTCATCTCCTACATAGATCATTTTAATCCTTACATTGAAAATGTAAAGTAAAAAAACCGGCCAAGAGCGTGTCGGACACGCCCATGAAAGGGTTCCGTAGCTAAAAGATGACCCGACCGCTTAAGACACCATTTGGTAAGGGCAACTGCACGTCATAAGTTGGTCGAGTTGTATGAAAATAACTATGTATGATACAGAGTTCGCTATAGTTTTCGTTGAAAGTACTTACTTGGAGGTATATAGGACATTTTTTTCAGAATTATTGTATAGTATTTCAAAAGTTAAGGGGGGGGGACGCTCTAATTTTAACTTTGTATTAATATATCTCGAGACTGGGGTGTTTGATCCACATGGTTTCAAGGCAAGTTTTATTGTATTTAAAAATACCTTTTTAACGATACCCCACACGATGGGGTAAGTCGATTTTCTTTTTTTCGAATTTACTTTTCGCTATATGGGAGGGGGGGGTTAAAATAATTATTTTTCGATTATTTTAAAAACCAATTCTTGAATTATCACTATACATCTCTCCACCAATTTTCGTGGCAATCGGTTCAGAAACGGCGGAGAACGAGCCAGGACAGACAGACAGACATGACGAAACTATAAGGGTTCCGTTTTTTGCCATTTGGCTACGGAACCCTAAAAAGGATCCGTAAAATATCCGCTTGAAAATAAATGGATACGGATATTCGGAACGCCACTACCGTCACCATCATGGCCAAAGTCATGCATTCACTACAATGAAATAGTTTTAGAAATTTAAACTTAGTTATGACAAATCCGTCGAAAAAACATCTATTAAAATCGGAATGAGCAATTACAATTTAAAGCATTTTTTTCTTAGTCAAGAGCCCTCAAATTAAGTCTTTTATCGAATGCATTTTAATCTTTAATCCCAAATTGTCAGAATTCTGTCACTACTTTGATGACCACATTCTTAACTTGTCTACTTTTCTTAATGGTTTTGAGTTGTTCAATGCATGCTGCGGTTAAGTAGTTAAGTACTTAAACGGATTATTGAAAAGTCGGTTATAATGACGTTCGTATTTGATAAGCGGTTGATGGAACTTTTCCAGGAAGTTACATTTACCGTCTTTAATGGAAGATAATCAAATTATTTTATAGCACTTGGATTGCTGCGTAGCTTTTCGGGTACATGCATAGAATTTGGTTAATGGTTGAGAAATCGGTTTGGATTTACTCGTATAATTAATGATTCCATGTTTAGAGCAAATATCTATACAAATATAATAAAGCTGTCTATAGATACCAATATAATTCAGAGTTTGTTTGTTTGTCTCCATCTTTTTTTTGGTTTTTGCTTCATCACCACGCTTGCCAAATGCGGGTTGGTGATCACAAATCCGGGATGTGTTCAGAAAAATCGACACAAATTTTGCCCGATTTTGTTGATAAGTCACAAGTCTCCTCCTTATGTCTTATTCCTCAATACAACTGAGGGTCGTGCGTGATCTTTGAATAAATCAACTTTCTTGGTAATTTTAATATGGAGTGGTTTGTCATTGCCTTCTCCATTATCCATCACACATATTAGTAGTGTGCAGGTTTCCTCACGATGTTTTCCTTTACCGTACAGCTGATATGAAATTACGCACATAGATTTTTGAAAATCCAGCTGTGCTTGCCTGACCGGATTTGAACCGCATGTAAAGCGGCGCTCTTACGACTAGGCTACCGAGCTATTAGTAACGGTATACGGTACTTAAATGTAAAAAAGGGTTGCATTTACCACCACAATCTCGAACCACTTAACATAGCTGCAGGGACCACCAGTGGTCCACGGACCATATGTTGAGAACCATTTCTAATGGAATCCGCACGTGTCCAATATCCGTCCATCATGGAATGGACTCATGGAATGGTACCGATCTCCCTCAACCATTCGGACCGTGCCGTATGCGTCTAATCTATAGTCTCGCTTTGAATTTAGTTACGTGTCGCCATTACACACTAACGGTGATAGGAAATCACTGGGAAGGTATTGATGTATTCTGAAAATAGAAATGTAGTAATGTTGGCGAATGAATGTTAAAAGCTGTTATCTTATATGGATGTTATTTTTTTATATTGGCTCGGTGTATTGGCTCCACTTTGCCTAATGGTAAGCAAAAGAGCAACCCTAATTGCCATGACAGCGGAGCGGATGCAGTACTAGGGTGGTATCCTATCAGCTGGCATCGCCATGCCGGCCCGCGAGATACTTCTTCACGCTTCTCTTGAAGGAACCAAGGATATAGGATTAGGTTAAATATTTAGCGATGATTAAGGATATTTGATGAGACTATGAGACTGTCAGATAGGACATAATGTACTAAAGTACTATGGTTGATCCAAAAGTTGATCAAAAAGTGGCTGTGACAGACTGGCGGACAGACAGACAGACAGACAGACAGACTTGACGAATCTATAAGGGTTCCGTTTTTTTGCCATTTTGGCTACGGAACCCTAAAAACTAGATCAACAGTTCTCAATTTTGGACTAGTTAGGACACATTTTTTTACTATGCTGACCTTGGCAAAATTTGTACGCATATGTTGCATAAACGTAAATAATTTGACTTTACAAACAGATATCTTTGCGAAATTGATGCAGTAAATTAGGAGATTATAATATGTCAAACTTCTTCTTCAAATCATAAATATAAATGTTTTAAGGTTAAGGCCGTTTAGACTCGTATTTCAACGTGCATTTTTATTTAAATACTGTGAAATCTGCCCGAGATGGCCATTTTATCTGTACAATATTTATTTTGTTATCTCTGCCACCAATCATAATTAATTACGCAAATAAACCATTGTTGTGATTGTTGAAATATTACTGAGGAATGTATTTATTGTAAGTGGATTCATATTCTTATCGAAAAATTTACTTTGCAGATACACAGTTGGCGTAACTTTTATACTATAAAAAATAGTTGTGAACGGAACCTGAATGTTGAAATTTTGTATCAGCAAAAACTTGATTCAATTTACAAAGCAAGATGAAGATCTTTCATCTTTCTTGTCCCTTAATATTTTTGACGCAATTACCATCGTTACACGTTTGACAGCTTTTAGCCATTCACATACATAAATACTTATACGTCAGAGCAATAATGTCCATTTTTAACCCACCTTTACTAATAGGAAGTGAACTATTACAAGCAATGATGTGTTATAAATATAATTTAACCAAAACATGTATTTACATCGGCGCCTAATCGTCAATTTAAAAGTTAAAGTGTCGACTATGATTATGATTGGCTACGTTATCTTCAGAACGGTTAAGGCGTAAAGTTGTGTTGTTATTAGTCAAATGTTGAAAAGCGTGTGCCCCGTTAATTCATAATATTATGTTATTATGTGTGAAATGGACTTTTTTTGCCAAACTTATTTGTAGTTAACGGAGGTCGTTAACATAGTTTTAACATAAATCGTAGGTAAGTAGTCAAGTGTTAAAATCTCTAATGTGTGTTTTTATAAATTACTTTGAACTTTATTTAGATTTAAAACGATTGCTTCTGAATTTATATCTTTGAAAATTGTATGATATCTAGGTACTTCATTCCCGCTTTGAACTAAATCAGATACTATCAATGAATAATGCGCTAGTTGTTTTACGATGACCTAGCATGCCACAATGACATTTAAAGCATTCTTCTGTGCTTCGTGCCACTTCAGAACAGAGGCCTTTGGAAAATGGAAATCATGTTATCGTTACAAAGATGTGTTTTGGCTTCATCACCATGCATGCCTAATGAGGATTTGTGATTACAAACTTGGGCTGCATTCAGAAAAATTTAATTTATTTAACTTCTTACTTCGAGTGTTAAGTAGCTTAAGCATTTGTGTTACAGCAATCAGAATCAGTAGTGGTATTACAAAGGAGAACGAAAATGTTGGGCCCAGCATGTAATGACTTGGAATTTGGTCTAAAAATGAGTAGTTTTTTTGTAAATACACAAGCCAAAAATCAGCTTGATTCTCAATCTGGAAACTGAGAAATATAAAAAAAAGATCATTTTCCTGAAATAATCGATTGTACGAATAATTATTCGAATGATTATTAGTTATGATTTTCTATTTCACATTAATTGACGTGTGACTTGACAATGTGTCACTTGTATCGTGTTTTTCCATGCGTTCCCATTGCTTTTCTCCTTATTTTCTATTTTCAACGACCACTGCTTTGTTTTACGGATTCCGAACCAGCCTACCTTATACGACCCTTGCTTTTACATTGGACACCGAAGATCGCACGCACGTTTACTTGGATTTGTTATTTTGGATTTCATCGCCGGCTTGCGGATTGGTTATTGTTATAAAGATGGATCGCTGAGAGAATTGTAGTATAGCAACTAGTCAGTGCAATACGCTAGGCCACCGACCGTTAAGTGACGAAACAATTCCGACGAACTGTAGGCTGCTGTGCTCACATTATGACCGTTATATGGTATCTTAGCTGGGCTAGATACCACGACATTGTTCCTCCTGCCCAATTCCTGGGCGATATTTTACTAATTATTGAAGACGAATAAAATACTACTTGAAATAAAATAAACTGTTTTATTGTTTGACGTTTTTTTCTCCTTCTTCTTTTTCAGAACTCTTATTTGTTATCCACCTGTAATTGTTGATCCTTCTTCAGTAACGGGGGTAATTTAAATACTTTTAAATGTGTTGTGATGTGACTAAAAGTATTTTACATTTATTTTTATTAGAAATATTAGTGTAACTGCTTCCGCGGTGCAGAGAACATTGAGTAATTTAAATCAATGCATCTGACAGTCAAGATTGCAACATAACCTCACTTTTACTAAACTTCCATTATCTCAGCTCTCAGATTGCCGAAACTTACAGAATTTTCACTGATTGGTTTTTAAGTTTGAATCTTTTAAATGACACTATTTTCATTTCGTTACATGCTGGGCCCAGGGTTGTATGGGATCGTTTCAGTCTCCTTTACTTAAATAGATACATTACAACCAGACCAGGACAAACAGACATGTTCATGCACAGAAATGTTTGTCATGTGCGGAGATAGCACCCGCGACCTCTTGGTCTAATACGCAACTTCTCGACCATTACACCAAGCAGGTCGTAAATGTACCTATACACTGCAGCAGGGCAAAAGCCTCTATCTTTTTAAAATAATGTTATCGTTACAGATCGATCAATTTAGGCTTTATCACCACGCTTGCCATAATATGAGGACGCATGAAATATTGTTGGTGATCACAAACTCGGGTGTATTCGGATAAAATTTTACCTATCTGGGAATTGAACCCATGGCTTCGAGGTCACGGCCAAGCCACGAAGTGACTCAATCGAGATCAATTGAGACATCAGCAATCACTCTGATCTAATTACTTAACATAAATCCCGCCAGAGGTATCGTTGGCGCAAATTATATCTCGCTGTTAGTCTAGCTAGTGTGAGAATCGACTGACCAAGTGGGCCGTAATATACACTCATTAGGCGTTTAATTAGACTGAATAGAAATGCTAGGATTGAAGAGAGCTGTGATCTGTTACATTGTGCTCGTTAGCTGGGCGTTTGGTTGTTAACAGGATTAAACTGGTAACAGTTATTCGCGATATCGCTTATTTTCATTAAGATGTTCTGAATAGAATTTGGGTATATCAAATTCCAATCAACAGTGAAGAGCAGTATTGAAATATTATGATACTCGTACATTATTATAATATGCCCTGTCTGAATATTGATTTTATCGCAGATTTCACACGTCACTACAATGAATAAAAGAGACAGTAAAAGAGCTGCCCCTCAATCACAGTCATTTTCACTATAGAAAACCAGAAAGCTTAAGATTTAATTGGGGATTCACAAACTCAAAATGTAGGTACGACGATCTAGATATTTTTAATATACTCGTAGTATCTCTCACATTAAGTTTTGTTTAGGAGGCACCGTGTTAAAAACATCTTGAGGCTCATAAATCAATTTTGCACTACACCTAAAATCATAACCATAAACAAAACCATTGTCTCAGCCACAGTCCTTCCACCAACCATAACAATCTTACGCTATTTGAATCCATTAAGAATTGTTCAAGCCTTAGATTATCATCCAGTCTATTTGTACCTAATAAATTAGTTTGCGCAATATCTTAACGAAGTGATAGTGTCTAAACCGGGAGTTGAACCAGTTGCCCACGTGCGGGGACGGCCATCAATCAGCTCTAATGAATCTGAGCTAGATACCTTAATGATGTTCTGAGATGTAGGCATGTTCCGACTTTAGGTGGGAACACCTGTTTTGTATTCACACGAGAAGGTTGGTTAAAGATATTTATGTAAGGAGTTAAGTGGATAAGTAATACTTTTTAACTCTATTATTTATAGAAAAATAGATATCAATATAGTTTACTTAACATAGTTAATTCACATTGTTATGCAATTAAGACTTTAATTGACTTGATGATACATACATACCAAGATCTCCAAAATAATTTGTCTACTTTAATTCCCCTGAAATAATATGGAAAAACTCACAAGAAACAGTTAAAATAAAAATAAAGTCAATTTTACATTACCTACTAGTAACTGAAATTATATTTTATACTTCCGTATTTAAATAATGAGAGAAAAAAGAGTTAAGTTGAACGCAAAGTTTGAACTCGAATGGCGGAAACACTTATTCAAATCCCTTAAACTATACTATTAATTCACTAAAGAATGTTCCAGACGTACTTGTCATTTTTTATCGAGATGTATTGATCGCCTATGTTCCTGAGATGGATGGATGGTCTATTATGCAATTTGTGCACAACGGGACCCCGAGAACTGCAAGGCCACACAATAGTGCATTTATTATCTGTTTAACAATGTCGATGCATAGGTGTTTGTTTCAAAATGAGCAAATAATAGATACGTATATGTACGTACACGGTAAAGGGGAATAGGCTTAAGTTAACATAAAAATATAATTTTACTAGCCGGTAGCCGCGTCTCCGTCCGCGTGTATTTTAGTTTCGGCACACAAACATAGTGTTCTGCTATAGCTTTAAAGCCTTCGTTTGGCGTGAAGTATACTATCCAACTGAAAAAAAAATCGACCTTGATCATGCTAGACATTAGCACGTTCAAACAAACTCTTCAGCTTTATTATATTTGTATAGATCAACCTGGACGAAAGTCATAAGAAAATATCGTAGCATGGTCATTATGTTAGTCCAACTATCGTCACTTATCTTTTGTACAAATTCTTGTCCAAGCCAAGTTTATTTTGGGGATTTCCCTTTTTAACGTATATTTTAGCCTGTGTCCAGAAGCAACCAAATCTAAACTTTGAACCGTTTGTTTATATCTATGCAGTATTTCGACAAAAAAATTCAACTTTGATATTAATGGTTCAGATAACAAGGCTATCATCGCACGTTTTCCTTAAACAGTTCCATTCATTTGTTATCGATGTGCAGGCCTAAAATGAAACTGACAATTTCGCGGATCTATGACCTTCCATTTTTTTTATCGTACGCCTAAGATTGATTACTCTTTTGATTTGATAAGTTTGTATCGGCTCAAGTTTTTTATTTATTTAGTTAAAAGTCTTACTCTACCCTAAGGACTGAATCAGTCTGTGTGATATTAGTGTTTATTCTTATTCTGGATACGAATAATTTCAATATCAACGTCTACGATAAATATTTTTGAATACTTGAGGTTGGGACGGGGTCATTCCAAAGCCGATAAAAAATGCTTCATACCAAACATTGGAATATAATACAACACATGTTTAACACTACAGTAAAACAAGGAGTTTAATAATATGATGCTAAAATAATGCTGCATTAATTGTGCAAAATTTGTAAATATTTTTTTAAATCAACGCCTAGATGGGTGGTAAAATAATAAACATCTCATCCTGACCTTTCCGCACGTAACCTACACTGCCATTGATGCCATATCAAACGGCTTAATTAAATTTGAATCCAATTCAATTGCAATTCTATTATTGTCTACGCAAAAAATCAACTTAGCATGTATAACATCATTATCGTAACACTAATTGATGGATCAGATCTAACACTGATCACCCATTATTCACTCATATACTTATTTGCTGTCCATTCAATATACGACAGACGAAAATTATCCGTGAATGCTTGTCCCAAGTTGTATTGTAATCTTGAATCGGCTATCACGTATTCTCGAATATTTGACACCTTATTTTCTAAGGCATAGGGTTCACTACAATCTTTAATCATCGGTAAAATTTCTATAGACATCGTTGTAGCTGTCCGGCGTGTTTCTAATAATATTTGACAATAATTGTTATCCACTTGAAAGGAGAAGATGAGCTCAATAATACCGATCCTTTATTGTTAGCTGTAATTTCTGTAAGGTTAAGGTTCATGTATCGAGTTCGTGCTTTCTCCTAAATTTTTGGTGTGAACTTGACATCCGATCTCGTGAATTGCAGCTTTATTTACGATAGCATATTCGGCTGCATTTAGTTTTGTAGGATGTTTTCGATTTTTATCTTTACGAGTGTACAACATTTAAGTGTCCGATTGTGATGAAATAACTGCTTTTTATTATGTGCTTATGATATTGCAGTCGTAAGTTTAAAATATAAATTCCAATTCTTCCTGTCAATAATCCGACTGTGCTCTTAAATTGTTTTCTTACACTGTTTTGTTTCTTGTTATTTTGTTAAGATGTTCAACATCTTACTCGTATCCTATAATTTTAATATTCTTGTTTAAACAAGAAACAAACACTTGAGCTTTAAATTTTTTCTTAGTTTAGTAAAAACTGTTGGTCGTCATTCATAGCCGCTTTTGTTTAATTTCAAAGTTGTAAGCTGTAGGTACGATGTAAGTAGTCGTACCGGCACAATAAAAATAGCGTCTGTATATGTGTAATACCCATTACCGGAGATCCATGACCATTAACCAACACTTGAATGTACAAGGAATTATTTAGTGGTTTAAAGTCAACAGATGCATTCAGCGTTCCTTTTATTTCAATCGACGCGACACATATTATTACAAATTGAAAATGAAGTGCCGGCACAGACCACTCTTATAGCTTTAGACGACAGTCTGATTATTATTTTTATTATTTATTTATTTATTAATCAATACAAGTAAGATTAACTTAAACTAAAAGCCTCGCAAAGATCTAGCAGATCTTGATTTTCAATTTCCCATTCGTTTTGGCATCATTTTGCGACATTAACATTGGACTAAACCGTCGAAACCTTCTAATTCACGAATTCCTTTGGTTTAATATCATTGTACATTATCTGTGAAACGTTATCTCTTTGTCGAAGATCCACAACCACGCTTGAATATCAGTCCGAAAATTCCTCAAAGGTTACAGGTTACAGGTGTCATAAGTATCTTCAGTATTACTTTTATTTCAATCGACGCGGCACTTTGATGCATTCACCAATTATCACAAATTGCAAATGAAGTGCCGCCACAAACCGTATAGCTTTAGGCGACAGTCTGATTATATTGATCTAGCATTGATTCGCAATCTGATCCTCGTTTTGGCATCTTGCGCGAACAATAATTCCAGTCTTAATGACCTGTCGGATAATATTGCAGTTGTCGCTTTCCATTTACAGTTACGATTGCAAATTAATAAGGAAGACGGAAATAAGAACAGTTATGGAACCTTCTTATATGAATTTATTAAGAATGTTATTTTGTTTTTTCTTTATTTTATGACATAGGATTGATGGTAAGTCTGCTACATTTTAAAAGACGCCTATATTATAGTCCGGGGAGAAAGTTAAAAGTAGAAAACTTCAAACAAATAGACCATTGATAAAATTATTGATATCTTTAAGTGGTGGTATATGTACGTATATTCTATCCAACCTCACCTAGTGACTAATGAATTCCACACAAAAGTTCATAACAGATAAGTGCTCAAGCATATAAGAGTAAGTGAGTTAAACAAAAACAATGCCGTATGAATGAACAATTTATAACTGCTTCAAATAAATTACAGTTGATGCTTCTAAACGGAAACGTAAACTTTATATGTAAATGTATTTATTTTGTTAAATCGTTGTGTATTGTTTCTTACTGGAGGTAAAAATGTTCATAATCTAGATTTATGATACTTAAACTAGGAGAAAGGAACCTGTAGGAATGAAGTCACTGTGGCATACGGTTAAGGGTACCTACTAAACAAAGTTGAGCACCAGATTACAGTTAAAGAAGTTCTTCAACTCTGTCATATTTAAATAATATATAATTAGCTGACTGACTTCTTCAGTGTACAACAAAAAAAAATATTTCTTCCTCTTGGGGAAATAAAAGAAATATATAGAATTCTAATAATGCTGTTGTTACTTTGACGTCTTGTAGCGTTGTTGAAATAAGTTCCGTATTTAAATGCCAAACTGTACGGTAGCACAGTAGCTGTTATTTTGAAAAGTCATACTCCAGTCAAAATAGACATTCCAGTTTGCATTAATTCCCAACAAGCTGGATTTTTGTGCAGGCCTTGAATACGTCATTACAAATGATATGTCAAAAGTCCCCGTCGATCCCGCTTGTGCGTTGTTATTTATTCGTGGTCAAAGGGCCCAAATTTGCGTTTTTTGCTTATATCTCTGAAACTAAGAGAGCTATCGAAAAATGGTTCAGGTAAAGTTTGTAGATCGTAATATTGTCTACTTAAAAGATCTCTACACTTTTCTTCTACAAAGCAGCGCTGTCTAGATATCGTGACTTTAAGCCGCAGGAAAGTCGTATTTTCGAGTAGCCCACATTATGCAATTACAATAAATTGTGTTGAGTAGTTTATCTAGAGCAGGTGGCAGTTAAGTATGGATTGGCTCTAAACTATTATTTACCAAATTCCAGACACAATTTTCAGGATTTAGATCATTGAAGTCAAAAAAGACAAAATGATGTATCAAGCTTGCATTCATTCCCAACAAGCGGGACTTTTGTGCAGGCCTTGAATACATCATAACAAATGATATGTCAAAAGTCCCCATCGATCCCGCTTGTGCGTTGTTTTTTATCTGTACTGAAAATCTTCGGATCCTATTTCTAACCTTTCTGGTAGTCAAACCTGAATGGGCTCCATAGATACTTTTACTCCTTACATGAAATAGGATCGATAGGCGTGGATTTTTTTTTGGAATTTTCAGTACAAAATGTATGGAAAAAGTTTTTTGCGATTTTTGACATTTCTCGTACTCAAACCTCAAATGGTCCCATAAAGTCTTGTAATTCTAACATGTAATAGGATCGATTGGCATGAAAAAAAATTGACAGAAATCCCAAAAAAAAATTCTCATACATTTTGTACTGAAAATTCCAAAAAAAAATTTCCACGCCCTTCGATCCTATTTCATGTAAGGAGTAAAAGTATCTATGGAGCCCATTCAGGTTTGACTACCAGAAAGGTTAGAAATAGGATCCGAAGATTTTCAGTACAGATAAAAAACAACGCACAAGCGGGATCGATGGGGACTTTTGACATATCATTTGTTATGATGTATTCAAGGCCTGCACAAAAGTCCCGCTTGTTGGGAATGAATGCAAGCTTGATACATCATTTTGTCTTTTTTGACTTCAATGAATTAAATCCTGAAAATTGGGGCTGGAATTTGGTAAATAATAGTTTAGAGCCAATTCATACTTAACTGCCACCTGCTCCAGATAAACTACTCAACACAATTTATTGTAATTGCATAATGTGGGCTACTCGAAAATACGACTTTCCTGCGGCTTAAAGTCACGATATCTCGACAGCGCTGCTTTGTAGAAGAAAAGTGTAGAGATCTTTTAAATAGACAATTTTACGATCTACAAACTTTACATGAACCATTTTTCGATAGCTCTCTTAGTTTCAGAGATATAAGCAAAAAACGCAAATTTGGGCCCTTTGACCACGAATAAAAAACAACGCACAAACGGGATCGACGGGGACTTTTGACATATCATTTGTAATGACGTATTCAAGGCCTGCACAAAAATCCAGCTTGTTGGGAATTAATGCAAACTTGGGTCTAAATTTTGTCTATTTTGACTGGAGTATCATACCAACAACTAAAATCTAAATTCAAATCAAGTCATCGTTACAAGTTACAAAAATGTGTTACAAAAATGTTGTACTTACTATTTTGGTACCGTAATTTCGGTAAACGTATGATTCTTAATTTATTTTTGGATGTCACTTTGCGTCTGTATTTAATTTATTTGTGTCACTTTATCATTTTGTAACTGTTTTCAACAATGCTGCTTCTGATCTCAATGAACTTATTTTGTTTTGTTCATTACTGTGAAACATTGAGCATTACAGAGCTAACTCGTGTTATCTTAACAATTTCTCGATGGTCTGATGGTTGAAGTAGGTACCGGGCCGTAGTCACGAGGACCCGGGCTCAATTTCGACGGAAAAAATTGTGTCAGATTTTTCGAAAACAGGTTAAGTTTGCGATGCGCATTTGGAAAGCGTGGTGATTAAGCCAAAAACAATCTTTGTAAAGAAAATATGAATTCAATTGATAAAGGCCTTTGCTCTTCAGTGGGACATTTAAATACCACATTTTAAATATTTGAAACAAATCGACTGATTTTACCTGCGTCAATATAATATACGCATACTTAGAAACCTATTCACTAGAGCCTTCAAGAGGCATATTCCATAATCGTTCAAGGAAAACGTCGGAGGGCAAGTCTGCTCCTTCAAGCATTATGCAACGATTTGCATAAAGCTTTCTGAGGACTGTTGGAACATCAACAAAGAACATTGACAAAGGGTTAATGTACATGTGTTTGCTTAAAGAAACATATTCGCAACATATTTACTTGTACCTAAACGTAAGTATTAGAATATACATATCTATACTAATATATAAAGCTGAAGAGTCTCAGGAACTACTGGTCCGATTTGAAAAGATCTTTTTGCGTTGGATATTCCATCTAACGAGGAAGGTTTTAGGCCATTGGAAATCGAAATCCACGCGGACGGAGTCGCGGGCGGCCGCTAGTAGAATATATAATTAGAATATATGACGACCTGTTTGGTGTAATGGTCAAGATGTTGCCTATTACGCAAGAGGTCGCGGGTTCGATCCCCGCACAGGACAAACATTTGTGTGCATGAACATGTCTGTTTGTCCTGGTCTGGGTGTTATATGTATCTATTTAAGTATATTTGTAATACCACTGTTGATTCTGACGTCTGTAACACAAGTGCTTAAGCTACTTATCACAGGGTCAGATCAATGTATGTGATGTTGTGAAATATTTATTTATTTATTTATATTTTATTATTATATACACGAGTATAAATAAAAAATCATTCCGAATTTAGACTTCAGTATCTTGAATCGGACATAGCAATCAGCGGATCAAGAAAAAGTTATATCAGTGATTAAGATAATTATTTCATCATTTTCTTCCAATTGTTTATTTTTAGATTTTTATTGAACATTAGAAGAGCAAGCAAGGAAGGGAAGCTGATACCTCATGGCATTCGCTACTACTCAACCTTTGTACCAAAAAGGGCCAAAAAGTAAAAAGCCGGTAGGGCTAAATATGTACATAACATAGTAATTCCTTCTCCTACACTGTTTCTCTCTCCCTCGATTTTAAATTCAGACATTATTGAAAACACTCGAAGAGGTCCAAACTCCAAAGCTCCGTAGCGCATAGTCGGCACAACCGTCATACGTAATAACGAGCCGGTAAAATAATTGAATTGTTCAATTACTTTTTTCCGTGTGGCGTGCGCAGGTTATTCCGGCAGGCGCCTCCATTGACCGATCAGTCATCGGTCACAGTCGGCATGTGCCATAACGAAGTAACAGTCTTAGCACTCATTTACACGATGCCGCGATCGCACTGCAGAAACTCAACTGTTTAGATGAGAAGCCACAACCGTCAAACGTAGGTACTAACGCGCGGGTGAAATAATAGATAGTTCTATTAATATATTTCCATTGTGGCGTGCTCTCAGGTTGCGCTTTATTGACCGATCAGTCGTTGGTTACAGTCGGCATTCGTGCCATAACAAGGAAACAGACTAAAAGCTTGTTTAGACGACGATGCAGCACGCGTCGCAACCGCGCCGCGCCGCAACTCAACGCGTTTTAGGGCAGTTTCCTGCCATCTTTTAAGCGTATCATTTATTCGTTGGCGCTATATCTAACTGATTAATAAATATACTACGGTTAAAAAAACCTGCCCTTAGACGAGCCGCTGTCAAAGTCGCTGCACCGCTGCCATTTGATTTCTTATTGTTTATTCCTCCATATGACTATACTATACGTTGATAACTTGATAATAATAATCCTCGTACATTGCTAGTTGCGCCACAGGCGGCGCGGTGTGGCGCGGTCATGGCATCGTGTAAATGAGCGCTTACAGTTGTTCTGATGTTATCCACTCATGTAAGAGGTGGTGTTTGTTGTACAAAAAATATCATTTTCCGCTTGAATTACTACCCGATTCAGAGTGGTTATGGATACATAGATTCTGTGTATGGATGTGCTATGTACCGTACCGTCTTGCAGGAGTACCTAACGGTTGTTAAATATCACTCAATGCTAATGAGTATGACGACAGCTTTGTATGAATTGAGAATTCAACTTAGACGGATGCACTTGAAAACATTAAACTCTTATTCATCAATTTGTGTAGGTACCTACCTAGTCCTATTTATAAAAATACATTCTGCATTCTGATTACTGGATTATTCTTACCAGAACTTTGAAATTAATTTTGAAGAACGTACCTGAAACAAAATTAAAGACTTGTTAATCAGATGCTTCAATAATAACAATAATTGTTGGCTCGCATAACCAGTCATACTGAGTTGGAAAAAAAAACAGGCTGTGACTGCTTCCATTCCCAGATTGAAGCTATCAAACACTTCCAGAAACATTGTTCACATCAATCAGTATCGCTGTTACACGATCAATCATCATACCACAATCATCATCATTCCCTAAGTGACGACGGGCTCAGAATTCCTTCAATCACAGTATCTTTACGGCAATCGAGTGGACCTGCACGAGGAATCGTCGCAAATTGCCGACGCACGCCACATGGCATCCATTACGTTGATTGCTGGACCGAGTTGTCACTCGAGTCTCCACGCAAGGGAGACAATGTTATTTTAGACTAAAAATATAATAAAAGAGATTTAAAGACCTCAGTTGGGGATGGATATGGAGTTTTTAAAAACATCTGCAACCTTTGCGCAATTGTTGGCGTCCAAGACAAACAAGTAAACGAATAGTTCGTTTGCCAATCGCCTTAAAAAATTGATATAATTGGGTTATTCTTTATATACAATGATATTACTGTCCTTCGACTGCGCAAATAAATTAACCGTGTTCTAGTCCTCTTACAGGTATGATTATTGTATAAGACATGTAACATAATAAACCTTCTCTTTGAATAATTCTACATATTAAAATTAACAAATACCTATGTATAGGCATATAAAACTTATATTTCTTTCTCCATCTTTATCATGGAGAAAAGTAGGAAATGTCCATGGTCGCTTTGTCGGGTTGTTGTTCATTCGTCACAAAGTAAATTCGTCCCGTTTTTGAAAACTCCATACATTCAAAGTTAATTCGTCACATGCATTAAAAATTTGCCAAAAGTAGGTAAGGGTTGTTGTAAATTCGTCACAATTTCTAATTTTTAATATTTTTTGCATAAAGTAGCGATAGCAAGCAATCTTTTCGGTTTTGAGCGCGTTTGTTTTTGAATACAGGTTGCATTTAATATTATATATTATTAAATTAAATTAAAAAAAGGAACTAACAGAAAGCCTACATTTCTCTTTCTCGCTCGCTTGCTATATCTATCTCTTTCTAACCGTATCGGTCAAGACACCTAAAAACTTAACAATTCAGACTTGGCAAATCAGCCACTTTAAAACTGTGATTTTTATGTAGATTTCAGTTTGAATTTAAAGACATGTAGGTGATGATTACTGTGATTTAATTTTTTATATAACTTGGCAAATCAGCCAATTTAAACTGTATTTTTTTAAGTAGATGTAAGGTTAAATTGAAAGAAAGTGCTATGTTGCTGAAAAATAAGTAATGTTTTTATTCTACTTCTTGTTTGATTTTTCTGCTGTCCGTACTGAATATATGCATGTGACGAACTTACAACAACCAAAATTATTAAATCAAGAAAATGTGCAACTGTGACGAATTTACACATACTTTTTTTCGTGACGAATTTACTTTGTGACGAATGAACAACTGTCATCCTAGTCATAGCTTTCTCGTTGCAAAAATGTGATTGGTTGTAATCGCACTGTGCTGTGGTATGGCGATTGAGCTTCGATTTGTGGCTAATATCACCGACATATTATAGTACTTAGTAATGTTGTTATGAACAAGAACCAAAGTGAATTCTTTTCTTAACCAATGGTCAGTTCGGTATAAGCTTCAACCGTCAGTGGTGTTCGTCTTTATAAAATGTATATAATATACCTAACAAATCGGTAGATCTATGGGCTGACTTCCAAGGATACCGAAGACGTTAAGGTTTCATGAAAAGCTGAAATTTTTTAAGACAAATCTGTTCAAATATAATAAAGCTAAAGAGTTTATTTGTTTGTTTAAACGCGCTAATCTCGAGAACTACTGGTCCGATTTGAAAAAATATTATTGTGTTAGCCTACTTTTGAAGAAAAAGGCTTTGGCTATAGTATAAACCTATTCGTAAACCGAAAACCACGCGGACGGAGACGCGGGCAGCCGTAAGTGAATAGTATGTAGGTAATTTTATGAACAAAACACACATTTAAAGTTGCAAATAAAATTATAATCATTATTTAGCTTACAGCCTCGTGCTGATTCTAATAATATTTGTAATCAATACAGGAAGCATCTAGACACACAGTCGGTTACACTTATACTTAAGAGTCGAGATTCTCGATCTAATCACAGTGTTGTGACTAGAGATAGACAATTCTAGTCAACCTAGGGTCTGTCTATTTCCTGCTTATTACCCTGCCTATTTGTGTTAAACCTGCACTGTATAGGAGAATAAATCTTGATAAACTAATTTGCTGAGCTGGCTTTGTGGTTCGGGCAAATTCATTAGATAATTTTCAAGGGCTGAGATAGCCATACCCATTCCTTAATTTGTATCTCTAAGCTAGTTGACTTTATGGACGACATTGAATAAGTTCCACGAAAATTAAAAGCTTTGAAATATAGTCTTAGCTTTATAAGATACTGTTGGGAAACCCACTTGAACTTAGATAAGTTAAAAAAGTTCGTCCACAATTTGTCAAATAATAGAGTCATAATAATGTAAGTGTTTAAGATGAGTTATAAATATCAATTCTCGCATACAACACTTTTGTTGAAGGTATGCAGAGAGGGTACTTAACATTAAGTGCCATCACAGAGACAGCATCAAATAGTAATTTTCCTCGGCGTGTTACAAGAAAATGTCATTAATCAATGAACGGAGCCAAGAATTCACTTCAATTATGAGACTTCAATCGAAAAGCAGGCAAAAACTAGGATTATAAATAAATAGCTAAGTGCGGGTTAAGACGAAGCTGTTTTGCTGACTATGAACAGTAACTTTGTTTTGTGAATACGGTGGTATACAGTTAAATGACGTTGGGCAATGCAAAATATGTGGAATTAATCTGTTATGATTATAGATGCGACGCCGGTTATTAACGATTTTAACCGTGCGGGTAAATATGCATTTTTCGTTAGAAACGGTTAATAACCCGCATTTTATGCATTTTACGGTTAAATTCAACTAGATTCCGCTAGATGTAAATAAGTGTTTGTATAATAATAATAGTAATAGATTGTATATTAGACGCAATTATAAATTAAAGCGACATATAATTTAACATTTACGTTTCGTAGTATTTGCGTGAAAGAGTAACAGACATCTATCCATCCATCTATTCTTACAAACTTTCGCATTTATAATCGTAGTAGGATTAGGTAGTAGGATAACATCTAAAATGAATTTTATTTATCTTTTGAATATCGATTTTCTCTTCACAAAGGAAAAAAACTATACCCTTTTTAGCTGTCACTGTCAGATAACTAACCGTTAACAACTGCATTTTATCGGTAGCTAACCAAAAATTTGGTTATTTAACGGTAGCTAACGGGTTTTTTACAACTATAGTTATGATGTCATACTCTAGGTGAGGTAATAAAACGTCTATCATCTAGAAGGCGTGTGATATCTATTTCTTATCTAAAGATACAAAAAATTAGCTGTTAGTCGATTTATATTTTTTTTTGATAGAAATGGGCATTTATTTATAATATAAAAGTTATGAATCTATATTAATAGAAATGGTAAAACTTCAATGTTACCACCAAATTTTGGCAGCTTATCTCAATAAATCATGACATTAATCATAATTTAATACCATCACACGGTGGATAAATCTATGAAATTGATTGATGACTAACATTTTCGCTTATAGAAAATTAAACTCACCTTAAATCATGATAATTACTGCATATCGTGAACTTGTACGACCATACGAGTATTAATGACCAAAAAATCATAATTCACACCGGCATTAGACTATTTTAGAAAGCGCCTTCCGCTTAACAGTTCAGAATGGGTTTGATTTATCATTCTCGTTAATCAAGTGGCAATCAAAGATCCATTACCATGATTTTATTATTCGGGAACAATTATAACACCAGATGAGAGGTGCAATTCGTAACCTTTGCCCTCTAACACAGAGGTCACGACGACCTATGAAAAGCAATGTCTAACCAGTTGAATCTATTGTTTGGTAAGATGTAGGTTATTTTATAAATGATGTTATCAAGTTAAGTTAAGAGGTGAGATTTAAGATTAAGTCCTACTAGATTTTTACACCAAAGTAAAACCGCCATTTTAGTGAGTCTTAAAAAAATAACTAGTTAGACAGTAAGCGTAAAATCAAAATTTTAGTGCTTCTTTTAAAATTAAGCGCTAGTGTTTTTTAAATTCGCAATCTTGGTGTGAACATTGCATTAATATTGTCTTCAAATCGATGATTGTGCAAAACTGTAGTTATAAAAATGGCTGACTCATACGCTTTGCTAACTTTAGCACCTGAATTTCAATTAATTTGGTATGGATGTACCATAAAAAGAGTCAAAAATATTTAAGAAGTCATCTTTTAGAGGTTATTAAAGATGCGTTATATTATGACTATGAGAAAGCCGTTCATTGAAATTAAGTCATTGATGTGAATTACAATTTGCTGTCATCATGTTTTATAGGCGTGGCTCGAATGCAAGAAAGATATTAATTCAGAAGATTACTGTAATGTCTCTTAACTGTTATTTTGCGATTTGGATATCAATTACCGTTCATATTCGTATCATTACTTTTTGTTTGATAATAAAAGATTAAGTTGCATTTTAAAATTTACCTCTTTAAAATGGTTACCAATTTATAATATGGTTCAAAATGGCATTTTTGAAAAATAGTTTTATTAAATACCCAAAACTCTCACTCAAAGATCTTTTTTATGTAGGTAGTGGTTTATTATTAATATATTTTGTTTTCGTGCCTCGAAAATACAGACGTGTCTTCTGTTGCTCAGATATTTAATAAAGGGCTTTGCTTGCAAACCAAACACACCAAAGTTTCTAACAAATAATTTTATTCGAGAGAAATAAGTTTTTCTTTAAATTCTTTAAACCGTGTTAAAGTACCTACCTACAAGTTTATTATGATAATAATACATAGTAAGTTTTTTTATTACTTATTAAAATAAAAAGAGTCCGCTTGTTCCGGGGTGATACAAGTGATCGTCTACAAAGTTTCTTCGATGACAATAAGACTTTATTACAAACTGCGAACATCGTCACCGTCCAGTTTGTGGCAAGCGTGGCAATAACAAAGCGTCGTGTTATAGGACACAATTACCGCCCATTGAGGGCGACGCGCAAAAACGCGCAAACCTGTAAAAGTGTCTAAAAGTTGTATTACGTTACTAAAGGTATGTATTTTTTTGTATTTATGGGAATAAAAAAGTCGGCAGTTTTTCTCGGGGTGATATTACTCGTAAGAGTTCTACAGAGTTTCTGTGATCACAATAAAGCTATATAACAAACTGCTAACATCGCCACCGTCCAGTTTGTGGCAAGCGTGGCGATGACAAGGCGTCGTGTTATCGGGCACAATTACCGCCCATTGAGGGCGACGCGCAAAAACGCGCAAACCTGGAAAAGTGTCTAAAAATTCTATTACGTTAACAAAATAAAGTAATTTTTGTAAGTATTTTAATGTTTTTATGAAAATAAATAAGTCGGCTGTTTTCCGGGGTGACATGAGTAAGTGTTCTACAGTGATTTGCGATCACAATAATACTAGGTACCTATATTACAAACTGCGAACATCGTCACCGTCCAGTTTGTGGCAAGCGCACAATTACCGCCCATTGGGGGCGACGCGCTATCCTGTAGAAGTATCTAAAATTTCTATTACGAATTAACAATAGTAAGTATTTTAATGTATTTTTGAAAAAAATGTCTGCTGTTTTCCGGGGTGACATACATAAGTAAGTTTAGTGTTCTACAGAGATTTGCGATCATAATAATATTCTATTACAAACTGTGAACATCGTCACCGTCCAGTTTGTGGCAAGCGTGGCGATGACAACGCGTCGTGTTATCGGGCACAATTACCGCCCATTGAGGGCGACGCGCAAAAACGCGCAAACCTGTAAAAGTGTCTAAAAATTCTATTACGATACCAATAGTAAGTATTTTTTAGTAAGTACTAATTCAAATTAAAAATGTACACTGTTTTCCGGGGTGAACAACTGACAAATGCAGTGACGGATTAACCCTTATAACCCTTAATCAAATAAGGCAACTAACTGCCTAGGGAATTACGTCAGGGAGGGGGGCACCAGAAGAAGCAAAAAATTCTAGTTGACATACGGATAGGGGGGCCCATAGGTGTGGATTGCTTCGGGCATCAAGTAGGTAGTCTTAATCCGTCACTGTACAAGTGATCCCCTTCAGAGTTTCTACAATCAAAATGAAGCTATATAACTAACTGCGAACATCGCCACCGTCCAGTTTGTGGCAAGCGTGGCGATGACAACGCGTCGTGTTATCGGGCACAATTACCGCCCATTGAGGGCGACGCGCAAAAACGCGCAACCTGTAAACGTATCTAAAAGTTCTATTACGCTAACAATAGTAAGTATTTTTTAGTAAGTACTAACTCAAATTAAAAATGTACACCGCTTTCCGGGGTGAACAACTGACAAATGCAGTGACGGATTAACCCTTATAACCCTTAATCAAATAAGGCAACTAGCTGCCTAGGGAATTACGTCAGGGAAGGGGGCACCAGAAGATCTAGTTGTCCCCTACAGAGTTTCTACAATCACAACATAGCTATATTACAATCTGCGAACATCGTCACCGTCCAGTTTGTGGCAAGCGTGCCGATGACAACGCGTCGTGTTATCGGGCACAATTACCGCCCATTGAGGGCGACGCGCAAAAACGCGCAACCTGTAAAAGTGTCTAAAAGTCCTATTACGATAACAATAGTAAGTATTTTTTAGTAAGTACTAACTCAAATTAAAAATGTACACTGCTTTCTGGGGTGAACAACTGAACAAATGCAGTAACGGATTAACCCTTATAACCCTTAATCAAATAAGGCAACTAACTGCCTAAGGAATTACGTCAGAGAGGGGGGCACCAGAAGAAGCAAAAAATTCTAGTTGACATACGGATAGGGGGGCCCACAGGTGTGGATTGCTTAGTGCATCGAGTAGGTATTCTTAATCCGTCAATGTACAAGTGATCCCCTTCAGAGTTTCTACAATCACAACATAGCTATATTACAAACTGTGAACATCGCCACCGTCCAGTTTGTGGCAAGCGTGCCGATGACAACGCGTCGTGTTATCGGGCACAATTACCGCCCATTGAGGGCGACGCGCAAAAACGCGCATACCGCATCTGCGCACGCGCGGATTACGCTCAGCTGATGGCGCATTCCGCAACTACGATCATTGCATTGTGCGTAAATGTCGGCGGATGAAGAATGTGATTTTTTCTACAGTATCAATATGGCACTCAGATAGGTATGAAATTACGTGGAAAAGAATTTCTATGTAAATCAAATTGCAAAAGGAACTTTGACTTTGATATTTTTTTTTTACTTTACTTTTATCTAGACAATTTACTTAAAGCATTTTTTAAATTTGTTTTTTGTACTGCTGGACTGCTGGACGTAGCTCTGCCACAGATAAAAGATGATAAATAATAAATTAACAATTATAAAGGATTTCTCAAAAAGTACTCGATTTATCTAGTTAAATCAAAATAGTACCTGAACATCGAACGAGAGAAATATCGAAATCATTTCTCACAGAAAAAGCATTTTTTTTGTGAGATGATGTCTATAGGAAATTGAAATTACCAGGCTGGTCAATTCAGGATTATAGTCGTAGCGTACCCTGGGCTTCGAGGCAATGGCAGAGGATGGAACCGGGAGAGGCGCTAGCTAGGATAATGATATCTATAAGAAATGCCAAAAAATGGATTTATCGCTCACCATCTTTCTAGCTCATAAAATGTTTGCAACAATACAGGTGACAGTGACGGTGGCACACTAATTAGTACCACCTAGTTCCTAGAGAGATCCTTATGACGATAATGAGACTTTACATTGTTAAATTATCGATTGTTCAGAATAACCCTCCGCTACTAAGCTTGCAAAATCATCCGAAGCGAGTGTGTCGTCGTCTGATGGACGCAAAGTGACTATTTGCGGTCGCACTATGGTCAGCTGGTCGAAACCACAGCCTTTGTAGCCTCATAGCCGGCGCTACTTCGCTTAGATCATTACTATGACTGTAATTCGATCTTGTGAATAATAAGATTTTAAAATCGATAGCTCATGGTAGAGATTACTTACTCGGTAGGTATATTTTGTTCTGTCTATTTTTCCTTGATTTAGCGTTCCCCGTGAGTCACCCTAATCATGCTAAACTGCTGGGTATCTGGCCTCATCATTGAAATCAAGTATATTTAAATCACAATATTAATACCAAATTTAACGAAGGAAGTATCCAAATCTAAATTAAAAATTCAAACCAATTTTACTCAAGATCGTGGCTTAGTATTTTATTTTATCTCTAATTCATTTATATTTGTTTCATCACATTAATGTTACGACACTTTGCTATATGTCACAAAAGCTTCTAAATAACCCTGTGTGCGTAAGCATTCCCCTTATAGTAATTTGATAACCATCATCACTACATAGTATAAAACAAAGTCGCTTTCTCGGTCCCTATGTCCCTTTGTATGTTTAAATCTTTGAAACTACGCACCGGATTTTAATGCAGTTTTTTTAATAGATAGAGTGATTCAAGAGGAAGGTTTTTATGTATAATACATGATTTATATAGTAGAGAAACACTAATAAACTTAGTTGCACCCCTGCGGAGTCGGGGCGCGTCGCTAGTCCTCCTCCTCGCGTCGCATTCCTCATTACTGAGGGTCGTGATTCCCCACGTGAGGAATTATTTTGTCTCTGACAATGGTTCGCCATCTGTGACGATCTTTGGCGAAGTGGAGAGCATCGTGGAAGTTGGTGTTTAGATTGGAGCGGATCTGGTCTGACCATCTAATTGGACTTCGGCCTCTCGGTCTTTTGCCGTCAATCTTTCCGGTAACGATGAGCTGTTCCAGATTATTACCGTTTTTCCTCGCAATGTGTCCGAAGAAGTCTAAAACTCTTTTGAGGCAGACGGTAGAGAGCCTGGTTTTTATATTGAGTTCCTTCAAAATAGACACGTTAGTTCGGAATGCGGTCCACGGAATCTGCAACAGTCTCCTCCAACACCACATTTCGAAGGCATCAATACGGTCACGATCTGCTTTTCTCAATGTCCAAGTTTCTGCCCCGTAGCCAAATATGGAGAACACAAGTGATTTTACCAATCTCACTTTGGTTTTTCTTGAGATGTTCCGGTCCTTCCATATGCAATGAAGTTGAGTCATAGCAGACTTGGCGATCCCTATGCGTCTTCTGATTTCCTGATGCGTCGCTAGTAAGCTATAAAATCAACTATGCTTCTTAGACGGAAAACCCGACGATGGCGCACAAGAAAACTATTTAATTCGCTTATAATGTCGTTTTATCTCTACATGAACTTGACAAAGGTTAGGTAAAATCGGTGTCAGACCTAAGTTCATTCGCACATCTATAATAATTAGTGGGAAAATCGACGTTTCTCTTTATTGTCTCGATCTACTCACGAGAACGCTGGCATTCTCTGAACAATTGATTGCTTCAACCACACGAGTAGGAAATAGTAGCGGGGCATGGACAACTTAATATTATGTTGTTGTGTTACTGTTTTACAAGATTGTTAATAGGCTTTTTAGAACACCGTGCCGCGAAGAATTGTAGAACCTTTTTTTCTGTTCTGTGGTACCGCGTGTGGAAAAAGATCAAAACAAAAGCTTGTTATTAATTTAATTAAAAACTAAGCTCGAAGCTTGTTTTTAGAGTGCAAATGTTGATGAGACTAACAGGCCCGTCTTAATTAATTCGCTTTCTTCATCATAAAAGTAAATACATTATGGATTAAATTGTCCATGTTTTGTTTTTCAAAAAATGATTCTATCTTTAGCTAGAAATATAGGAAAAATATTATATATCTATGGGCTTGGGTTGCCTAACTACATTAATAAATAAATTAAATAAAGACATACAAGGTGTCGATAGCACATTTAGGTTATAACACTGCCAGTTTTCTTACTGTAATTTATTAATGGACCATAAATTACGTAGTAGGGACTATATTAAACACAACTTTGTCGCCGAAGACGGGTTGATGTAAAATCCGTTAATAACCTTTGACCAACCATTTAATGGATGCATGAACACTGTAGTGTCCATAAAATGAGAGTAATTCATAGTAAAAGCACATATAATATTATTATAAATTATAGCATAGTTAGTATAAGTACTAGCACAAATAAGTAATAGCATAGTTTACTTCTGGACTGTTGTATGGGGAAAACTAAAAGGCTATTCAGGCTGTGTAGTTTTTTAGGTTTAAAATAACCTTGACTTGGCTAGTGAAAGAACTTTAGTTTAGTATAACCACCCGCTCAAACTCTTAGTAAAACGTAAAGGGGTAAGAATTCTGTGCGTTTTTGCCGTTAGGCTACCAGAGAGCTTGCGCATATTTTGTGATTCTCCTGGTGTAATCTCAGATATCTTTATTCAGGACTTGTCACTGATCATCAAACTCCTTACGCACATTATGTAAATTGATGACCAATAGTTTACTTATGGTGCAAAAAAAATACTGGACCTACCTACTGGTCTTCTTAGGTCGGAATAATACAAACAATGCCATACAGACAGAGTTACTTTCGCATTTATAACATTAGTAGGGATTTGTACAAGTATGCAAATGTCCCAGATCACACCAGTCAGTCAGTTTAAACATTCCCATCCGGCCTCACCCCGCAAATCTGTGCAACATGTCGCAGCTAATAAGAGTGCTTGTGTGCATTTCTGCTACTCCAGTAGCACAAGCTATGCAATTTGAGCTAATTGAGCGTCCGACACGCAACGCCAGAGGGAATCCACTTTGAGCACCTACACAATGAGCACCTGGTGGGCTAGCCAAGATGCCATTTCGCGAGTGCGAACTATCGCTATCTTTGCAGTTATATCTCCATTCCGCACACGAAGTATTTGTGTGAGCGGGATGGAGATGTAAGTCGCGGCGAAGGCCTAGTCCACTTAGAGCACTTTTTAATATTGTTGGCTTGGCAAAAATATTATACAGGCCTGCCTCAAAATGCCACGATGGTCTAGTGGTTTAAGTGTTACTTTAACCACTAGACCATCGTGGCGTTTTGAGGCAGGCCGTGCTTCGAGGTCCTGTTTCCGATTCTGGTGTCGGGCAAAATTTGTGTTGATTATTTGAACATAGTCCGGGTTGTGATCTTCAACCCGCATTTGGCAAGCATGGCGATTAATCCAAAACCGATCTTTGTAACGAAAACATGATTTCAAATAATAGAGGCCTTTGACTTGTAGTGGGACATTAATAGGCTGATACTTTATATGTTTTTTTATACTGCCTCAAATATCATCAGAGCTTAGTTGAGGAGGGTATCGGGTTTAAAGGCAGGTAACACATCAGACCCATGTGTGGTTGCTGATGTCCATGAGCAGCGGTGATCACTAACCATCAGGTGACCGTCTTGTTCGTTTGCCTCTCTTTCACATAAAAAACAATATCAATCGATGCTCACAGTAGTCTAGGTCAGGAGCTCAATATACGGATGCTCAAAAATTGGGTGCTCTTAGTGGAACACCTCCAACTTCAATGGAGCCGTGGAACCTGCAAGGGCTCAGAATTACTGCAACTAGATAATTAGAACATTGAGGTTGTATCATGTGTATTGATAGTAATGTCGGTATGAGAAATTGTACCACTTCTTAATGAGGTTTTATTGCTTTCACAGCAATCACAACAAATGTGCAACAGACACCGTTATTTGTAACCAAAGCGTCAAAATAACTTTGCATCAGAGAATATTTGTTCCGTAAAATTAATAACTGTATGAGTTTGATTTTGGTACTTTTTTGTTTTCGTCACAGGGGAAATGCCGTGGTCCCGATAATCTTGTTTTATCTGTCTTTCGGGTGACTCGTTCAGTGTATTTATACCTACCAGCAGCGGCCGCCCTTGACTCCGTACGCGTTGATTTCTGTTTTACTATAGCCCAAAGCCTTCCTCCTGGGGACTATCGAACACAAAAACTTTTTTCAATTCGAATCAGTACTTCCTTAGATTAGCGCGTTCAAACACACAAACAAACAAACTCTTCAGCTTTATTATATTAGTATTTAATAAAGCTGAAGAGTTTGTTTGTTTGTTATCTATACTAATAGATAAGGGATTCAAAGGCAGACGGTATCTAAGTCAACTTTATATAGAGCGCATATTATATAAATTAAGCTTTCATAAATAAACAAACAGGCACAATCATAATCAGACGTCTAGAGAGTTTGACCCACCATTGCTCTTGCGCATAATAATGTCATGTAATTACATATCTCGCATCTGATGGCGCCTCCAGATTCAATCACACGCGATTACAGTCATTATGCTAAATAGGAGTAGGGGTTAGAATTGCATTTCAATGTTTCAAACGGTGCATAGACAATTAATGACGCGTAATTGTTAGGAATGTTTTGGCAACATTTTTTTTCAATCCGGCTGTACTTTGACTTGTGAAATGAAAAATATAATATTACTAGCGGCCGCTCGCGACTCCGTCCGCGTGGATTTCTTTTTTTCGAAATAAAAAGTAGCCTATGTTCTGTCTCAGGGTCTAAAGATTGTCTGTACCAAATTTCATCAAAATCGGTTGCGAGGTTTAAGCGGGAAAGCGTAACAGACAGACAGACAGAGTTACTTTCGCATTTATAATATTAGTTGGGATAGGCGTCTGTTTTTTGCAGATAAATAAATAAAAAGCAATACGAATTTCAAGTAAAATTATTTAAATTCAATGGATTGATAAAACTAACGGGATATTCAAGCATGATTGTTATTAAAATATTTCTACGAAAAAACAACTTTTAAGTTTTTGCGGCACTTCTTCTGAACAAGCCAACATTGAAGTGCTGGTAAGATAAAAATATTGACGTCTATTTATGCATTTACTTGCTAAAATATATGGGGTATTCCAGTAAAGCCGCATGTTTTTATGTTAATGTTAATTAATTATAAATAGAAATACACGAGAGGTCTATCAATAATTAATTATAAAAGTTTTGTAGAGTTGTCGGTCGGGGTGGGAGGATCTTATTATTTATTTAATTTGGAAGTTGTGAATGCTCATTATTTAATAATCTCACAGAGATTAACACTAATAATTAAACGGGACTAAACGCGATAATTGTTATGTATACGTAGGCAGGTATACAACTTACTGCTTGACGTTTCGGCTGCGTTACAAGAACCGTGGTCGCTAGCGGCGGACTTCTGTCTTCTTTAGTCCTTTTAAATAATATTAGTGTATAAAGACGCGGATTAATATAGAAAGAAAGAAGAAAATACATTTAATTTATTTGGATTAATATAAATCTCTGTGTTGCATTGCAATTATCTATACGCGACGACAAACACTTACAATCGGTCGAGCCGTACAATTTATCGCCACCCTAGAAGTACAATAAAAAACTGTGAACGCAGCTTTTATTGCGGTTACTGCAAATACCATGAATTCCTATGTCGCACGCGTATGTCACATTACACGTCTTCATTCCTATTACAACGAAGATGTAAATCGTTGCAAATGCCCCGACACAAGAAAAGTGTAGCATTCTTTTGTTTGACATGACGAACGTTTCAACACGCTGTTACTTCGATAAAAAGCGACTGTCGCTTCAAATTATGGTTCCAATATCTGAGCGCCACGAAGTATGGCGAGGGCATCTATTGATTTAAATCTACGCATTCCGATCTCGTGTACCGTGATAGTTACAACGATCGATCATCGCAAGGTTGGATGGCGATGTCGATCGATGTCGACTTAGACGCGTCACTAGTTAATATCGATTATGATTGTGGTTTAATCGGTTGATTGCGGTATTTGTTAGATGCGATGGTAAAGTGCGATTATAGTTACTCGATAATTTTATGAGCTTATCACTTCTTAACGAATTATTGAGTAGGGATTGCTGCTGGTAATTATGGGATTGTAATGTCAATTACTTTCATTATAATGTTAATGGAAAAGATACGTATACGAATTTGTCTATTAGTAAAAAACGAAAATCTCATAAATTAGTAGATATTTATTTCTTAAACTCATTAATGACAGATGCAATTTCCGGAAACACTTATATTCCTTCAAACAGTTAATTGTTATGTTATGATATAATTATTATTTTCTATTCTAATTAATTTATGACCTAACTCAGATGTTATAATAAATCTATTGATACCAGTTATTTAAACGGTTAGTTTCCAAAGTGGGTGAAACAAGTTAACTGTCTTCCCTTGGCGATATTGTGCCATGCGATAATCTAGAAGGGCTTCATCATTGAAATAAAGTAGACTTCTACTAGAAATGGTATATGTACTAACGAATATAACGTCACAAGCGGCCGCCCGCAAACTCAGTCCGCGTGGATTTAGGTTTCTGTACACGTTCTTCCTCGACAAATGGACTATCCATTACAAACATATTTTTCAATTCAAAACCAATACTTTCAAATAAACAATCAAGGTTTTCAGCTTTATTATATGTATAAGTATAGATTAGTTTAGATAGTTACAGATCCCATAGAATCTTGGTTTGGTTACATAACTGTGTTTTGTTGTGAGAACCCAATTACCGTCACGGGAAGTGTCAAATGCAAAATTAATTCCAGTATTGAAATCTGGAGAGCTATCTACTCGCCCCATTAAAGTGCCTAGCAAAAACTTGTTTTAGATATTTTAATCAAAGCCTATTCTTTCAAGCGGAGGTGGACATTCAATTAGGTGGCTTAAAAGTGCAATTTCAATCAGAGTTTTGGGTAAAACACCAAAAAATATGGAGGGTAGTCAACCCATTTATTTTCACATTCTACTGATTTTTTCGCTCAGATCATTCCAACTTATTGGAAAGTCACTTCTAGACCATTTCTAGACGCTCTTACCCGCTGCTATACCTCGCATGATAGATGCTGTATCGGCGGTTACAACATTCATTTTCATTTACGCAACGCATCGCATTCGCGACCTATTAGTTCCTTTATAGATCTTAGAATGTATTTACTAAGTACAATATCCAGAACTTAAAATCACTTCTAGATTTTCTAACCCGCCGCTATATCTCGCATGATAGATGCTGTATCGGCGGTTACAACATTCATTTTCATTCACGCATCGCTAATAGGCAGCGAGTGCGGTACGCTAGTGCTATTGAGCTCGAGCTGAACTGATAAGCCAGGCTCGCGGCGAAAGTAATGCGATGAGACATGGCCCTTGTAAGGATAGGCTTAGTTCTAGCTAACTAGTATTGATTGTTGCAAGGTTCAGATAAGATCTAAAGATGTTCATTAATTAACCGAGATTGCATTTCAGCTTCAATTCCCCAATTTGAATGCGTTATTTTTGCGCTAGGAGCCTTGGAT
This sequence comes from Nomophila noctuella, assembly GCA_958496325.1. Classification (NCBI taxonomy): domain Eukaryota; kingdom Metazoa; phylum Arthropoda; class Insecta; order Lepidoptera; family Crambidae; genus Nomophila; species Nomophila noctuella. The sequence continues at coordinate 5,836,242 of OY292498.1, forward strand.
TCATTCCCACAAAAAATCATGACACATTTAAATATGCCGGGGTGGATGGAAGCGCGACTCTGTGTTATCCGCCTCGTCATAAAATACATAGAGTTAGATGTGACATTGCCATTGCTATTCTCCCGTTTAACTACCCAAGCCGAGTCATCAGGGTCGTTGGCAGTATTCTTCGAACCATGGGTCAGGGACCTACTAGTTCCTTTGTAGATCTTAAAATGTAAGTACAAATATGCAGAACTTAAAATCACTTCTAGATTTTCTCTCCCGTCGCTATATCTCGCATGATAGATGCTGTATCGGCGGTTATAACATTCATTTTTATTCACGCATCGCTAATAGGCAGCGAGTGCGGTACGCTAGTGCTATTGAGCTCGAGCTGAACTGATAAGCCAGGCTCGCGGCGAAAGTAATGCGATTAAGTTGGACCGTCTCTTAAATAATTGTATCCGTTTCATTTTCTGTCTCCGTAAATTTGATCATGTTTCTTCCTACCGGTCTCAACTTAACTGGCTCACAATACGTCAGCGTAGACAGCTTAGGCTGCTCTGCACTCTCTTTTCCATTCTTTTTAATCCTAAATCTCCCGATTATTTAAAAAGTAAGTTTAAATTTCTTTGCGATTCTCATGACCGTCAACTTCGATCTACTAGCTCATTACTACTCTCTACTCCCCTCTTTCATACGGGCTTCATGTCCGACTCCTATACTCTCAATGCTATACGTCTCTGTAATAGTCTCCCTGACAGTATAAGAAAAGCACCAAATAAGTTTGCTTTTAAAAAGCAGGTTCGTGAATTTCTTTCAGAGGCCTGACGTGGAATTGATTTTTATTCCCTGTTTCTGATTCATTATACAGGACATCATCATCAATATTAAGTTTGTGTATGTATGTATGTATTTATTATATTAGATTGTATTTGTGTATGTTTATTATCTAAATATCTTCTGCTTTGTTAATTTAATTATCTTTAAAATTATGTTTTGGTTTGCTCACTACCACATTCAAACATTTCGTTTTTCTAAAGGTTGACTGGTAGAGAATGCTTTTAGCGTTAAGTCCGCCTTTTGTACCTTTTGTGTGGTCAATAAAGTTTATATAAATAAATAAGATGAGACATGGCCCTTGTAAGAATAGGCTTGGTTTTAGCTATCTTGTAGTTATTGACTGTTGCAAGGTTCAGATAAGATCTAAAGACGTTCATTAATAAACCGAAAATGCATTTCAACATATATTCCCCAATTTGAATTCGTTATTTTGGAACACAGAACCTTGGATTCATTCCCACCAAAAATCGTGACACATTTAAATATGCCGGGGTGGATGGTAGCGCGACTCTGTATTATCCGCCCCGTCATAAAACACAAAGAGTTAGATGTGACATTGCCATTGCTATTCTCCCCGTTTAACTACCAGAGCCGAGTCACCAGGGTCGTTAACAGTATTCTTCCAACCAGGGGTCAGGAGCACCGGTGCAGTCGGGACCTACTAGTTCCTTTGTAGATCTTATAATGTATTTACTAGGTACAATATCCAGAACCAAAATTCACTTCTAGATTTTCTAACCCGTCGCTATATTTCGCATGATAGATGCTGTATCGGCGATTACAACATTCATTTTCATTCACGCATCGGTAATAGGCAGCGAGTGCGGTACGCTAGTGCTATTGAGCTCGAGCTGAACTGATAAGCTCGGCTCTCGGCGAAAGTAATGCGATGAGACATGGCCCTTGTAAGGATAGGCTTGGTTGTAGCTGGTACTAATTGCTAGCTACAACTAACTGTACTTATCTATACAGTCTATATACTAATATATAAAGCTAAAGAGTTTGTTTGTATGTTTGTTTGTTTGTTTGTTTGAACACGCTAATCTCAGGAACTACTGGTCCGATTTGAAAAAATATTTTTGTGTTGGATAGTCAATTTGACGAGGAAGGCCTAAAGTATTGGAAATCGAAATCCACGCGAACGGAGTCGCGGGCGGCCGCTAGTGTTTTATAAAAGGTAAAGTTCGATTTGAAATCGTGGATTAATAAACCGATTATCAATTTTTGGGAAAGATCAGATCAAATTGATTCAAACTCCAAAATGCTGCGTTCTTGCGCTAAGACTTGTTGATTTTATTAAAAGTCGTGGGTTTGAATCCCAGAAGCACGGCAATTCGTATGATATGAAGTTCAGTATTTGTCTACGTTCCTAAGTCATTACAGGGTACAGGGCCATCACGTTGAAAGCTTGCTTTCGACGGCGTTGAACAAGCAGGGATCCTGAACAGGGTGCTGCGGATTTTTTCATGCCGGACCAGCTTGTTCTTTTTCTTCTTTATAAGACGCAAGTTCGGTCCAGATTGAAATATTGCTCGCACCTCTGGGGTGCAATATCCAAGCACTACATGCACGCGCTCGATAGATTGCATCGATGTACGCATAATCGGGGACGAAGAGGTCATTAGGCACCTTTAACCAGATGTAATCGACAATAGCAGAGTCACCATCTATTGCCAGATCACGACAATCAATTTGACCGGATATTGACAGTTTGGACTCGGTATCCAACAAACAAGTGCGAGTCGGACTCCCGCACTGAGGGTTCCGTACAAATTCTTTTTTTGATGTATTAAAAAAACTACTGAATAGATTTCGTTTGAACCAATTTTCGTTGGTAGTTTTTATGGTAATGTACATTATATATTTATTTCAGTTTTATCATCCTCTTATTTTAGAAGTTAGAGGGGGGGGGGGGACACACTTTTTTCCACTTTATAAGGGTCGGTCACGGAAAGTATTCACTTTAGAAAAAAGTGATATTAGAAACCTTAACATAATTTTTAAAGACCTATCCATGGATACCCTACACATATATGTTCAATGAAAAAAAATATTTCGAGTTTCAGTTCTGACTATGGGGACCCCCCACTTTTTTTATTTTTTTTCTATTTTCGTGTGAAAACCTTGTTGCGGTTCACAGAATACATCCCCTCACCAAGTTTCAACAGTATAGTACTTATAGTTTCGGAAAAAAGTGGCTGTGACAGACTGGCGGACAGACAGACAGACAGACAGACATGACGAATCTATAAGGGTTCCGTTTTTTTGCCATTTTGGCTACGGAACCCTAAAAAAGGAGTGTCCAAACGCAGTTTTTCTCTCCCAATCGAGTGTCTAACAAATAAAATCGTTGAAAGTGTAGTCTAACACTCGATAGATCTGTGAGTATGGCGTGTGCGTGCGCATGCCAGATGACGTTGCTTCCAACATTTCACTGGGTATGTAAATGTTTGCTCGCGTCGCAAAGTTTGCTTTACCTAAGCTCTCAGTTTTCGAATTGAAGTTGTGTGTTTTTGGTAAATGCGGATTTTTTTATTAGCTCAGTGTGGTAGCTAGAATAAGGCATTCGATAAGCTCAATTGATTCAATGTTTGATTCTGGTAAATAAAAGATCAATTTTTGTGATGGTTTTGGACTATGTTTGTAGATGGTAGCAACAACCTACATAAAAGTAGTGGGTTTTTATTGTTGTCTTAAATCAGTTAGTCTCAAATCTATATCTATACTTATATATAAAGCTGAAGAATTTGTTTGTATAATATTTGTTTGTTTGTTTGAAAGCGCTAATATCAGGAAGTACTGGTCCGATTTGAAAAAAATCATTTTGTGTTGTAAAGTGTATTTGACGAGGAAGGCTTTAACTATTGGAAATCGGACGGAGGTATTTAATATTCTTAGGTTTTAACATTATTTTATTAACTTACTTAGATGTGGAGTTCACTTGAACTTGTTTCTAAAACAGTTTTAAGTTAAGAATCCCACTTTTTATCAACAAGTCGAGATCTCCAATGCAAATAGCAAGAAATAAGACCACTTACGTCGAGTCAAACTGTAGCGGCTTGAAAATACCATTTTGGTAGTAACGTCAATTTTTTCACCTTTTTAGAGAGCTATACGGCGATTAGATCCACTTAAACTGTCTACAGTGCTCGTGAAAGACAGAACTAAAGCTTTCTTTCTTTTTGTCTACTTTAACTAAGGCTACGAAGAACGTGTGGACTGCTTGCATATAAAGTGATCTCTGAACGGTTTTCAATAAAATTATGCATGCCTATAAATTGTGACTTTATTTCTATTCTATTGGTATTAATTTCAACTTGAGATAAACTTGCAAGTTTTAGATACATAATCAGATATTGGATGAAAAGTTTGTTTAAGATGAATATGATGATTGTATTTTTTGTAGTTTAAGACGATTCTAGAGTTTGTTTTTTAATTTATTTATTATTTTTATCTTACAAGCTAACAGGTAAATGACTTCTAAAACGCTAACAAGACTAATTCGTATACTAGATCAATAGAAGTTACATTCGGGTTTGCATTCGTCCTTGGCGAATTCACGATAACCGCATGCTTGCTCGTCTACGCCTCATAAAAAGTAAAGATAATTTTAGGAATTCAAAGCCCTTACCTTATAACTCCATCGCAGAGCTCACGGGTAATTTTATTACCTGCAACAGACATTAAAACTAAGTTAAAGTTGCATACTCAAGATTAACATCATCTAAAGAGAAAGAGTATCAAACGAGCTTTTATTCGATTAGTAGCTAATAGGTAAGCAAAAGTAAGCCGGTCAACAATAGATCATAGTCGCAGCCTTACCATACCCTGGGCTCCACGGCAATGGCCGTGGATGCAACCGGGAGAAGCGCTAGGATAAAACCACATAATTTTGAAAAGTGAAACTGAAAATTTCAATGCATATTCATCAAAGAAATTAAAATAACATGCATGGTATATCGATAGGAGCCCTCCAAACTTCTGGTTTAATCTGTATCAGCAATTTCCTTCCAACGACATACTGTCAACAAAACTATTCCACCCACATTGACAAGTTAATTCAACCAGAAACAACCCGAGACTGTTTACTACAAAGATGCGTCATCCCGATTGAGATCACAGATTCAATGGCCAATAGATTACTGGCCGTGCGGAAATATTTATGGTAGGCGGGGCGAGAGAACGCCTACCTTACGAAGCTACCGTTAAATGTAGGTAGTTGGTACTGACACTTTAGAAGGGACTGTATATGTATAAGGCCTTTACAGTTAGCGTTTTTTTTTTCGTTTTTTTTTATTTGGGACTAAGCTAGCACTTGACTACAAAGTTTCCTGATGTTAAACAACTATGTGGTCTACGATGGAGCGTGCTTGCTCAGGAAAAGCCCGTTTATACTGGCCTTGAAGAGCCCCAAGTTGTAATGTTCAGGAAACACAGATCTCGGCAGAGAATTCCACTCCCGCGCAGTTTGTATCAAGAAGGAAGCGTTTGCTAGTTAAGGAGATTTTATTAAACATAATTTATAAAAATCGGGTGCTAAGGAGACGGGTGACTGGGAGTTCGGGTGCGAAGAGGAATATCCCTTTGGCACGCAGCTGGTGGGCAACAATCAAACAAATCGCGTCTTTTCCTATAGTTCACTTTAATCAATTCAAATATTTTTTCATTGTAACTTTTATTAATAGTTCACAAAAAAAAAAAACAGCGCAACATTTAAGCGCTTGACACAAGAAGCAACTAATAGTACGCAAGTACGACCATAGATTAAAATCGTTATAAACGAGTTTAGGGCATAATTATTAAAATGCAGACTGAATGCTTACCCATAATAAGCGACTGTTTTGGAGAAAATGTGACTTAATTTTCACGCTCATAATTGACTTTTTATCAATGCATAGCTCACGCAAAAACTGGTGCACCATAAGTAAATTACCATAAATAATGGCGTAAGCAGACTGCATATACAACCGTGTTTAATGGGTAATTAATTTAATGCATACAGTATGGTCCGTGGGTTATGGATTCAAGTGAACCCTTTTTACCTTTAAGACTACTATTAAGATCGCTCACGCGGCACGCTTCTTGTTCCATGGTATAAGCATTATAATCAGAGTAAAAATTATAATATGAACTTTATTACCATGTTGTTTTATAATTGTATAATTTATAAGCATACGAGGCTGTCTGTCTCTACATGCCATTAGTAGGACTTGATAGGAAAAAAATTGTGTGGAAGCTTTACTGATTTTGGTGATCACGTTTTCAGTCCTAGATTTAAGAAATATAATAATTGTTTGTTTCCCAAAAAAAAATTAAGTAGTTGCAATTCGGTAGGTACGTGCAAAGATATCAGACTTGAGAATTATTTATCAACAACAAACAAAAATACAAATTTAACTATTTTGATTATTAATAAATTAAAGTAGGAGTAATAAAACTTTTTTTTTTCATCTAACTTTGTATATTTTTAGCTTTGGTTCATAAAAGTCGTGGTGATATTTGAAAACTTAGATAAAAGACTAGACTCTACAATTCAAGTAACTAAAAAAAAAATTCAACGATCAATCAGAAATTACTCAGAATAAATTTACTTAAGGTACCTAACTAAACAAGTAATGTACGCACGTACAATAGTTCATTCACTTAGAGCAATCATAATTACAACGGAGATTTTTCATTAGACTTTTAGATTTTATCACAAGTGCTTAGAGGTGATTTTTACATGGTCTTAAAAGGCAACGATTATACATAGGGTTGTCGGCACGGATATGTCCGTTTGCATTACACATTCCTACAAAATAAATAAAATTAGTGGTCTGATATCAAGATGATCACCTAATGTAATTAATAGTTCTTTCTTAGCTTTTCTTTGTTGCCAAAAAGGGACGCATTTGGTCGATGGCCAATAGTTAGGTACTATGACTTATTCAGACGGCCAGAGTCCTGACTCCTTGGTTCGATTCCCGGGACGACCCAAGTATCTGAGTTTTTTCCTGTTGGGATAACTTAGATCAGTCCTTGGTGTTCCGCGGAGTGTGTTATGACTTCTCACTACGCATCGGAAATAAATTTAAGCTGTTCTTCTTGCGCTTGATTTTTCTAGGGTCGTATCATATTTCTGTATTACTGAACTATGAGACTAAGAGACAGGAGTGCACATGTGCTTGCGCACGCGCTTGTGCACTTCGATTATACTGAACACCTGGCTGATCGTAAGATTGGCCACTGTGGCCGAAAATGGTTAGTAAGGAATTATTTATGTGAATACATTTTCGGATTTCAGCTCCACAGGGCGTCCGTTGAAGCATGCGTTCTTCCAAAGGCAACAGCACGCGGCAGCAGAGGCTTTTTGATATCATGACAACTATAATATTATAATAAATCGCAACATCACATACCTACATTGATCTGACTCCGTGTTATCTAGCTTAATCACTTGTGTTACAGATATCAGAATCAACAGAGGCATTACAAATACACTTAAATAGATACATGTTACAGCCAGACCAGCACATACAGACATGTTCATGCACACAAATGTTTGTCCTGTGCGGAGATCGAACCTACGACCTCCTGGTCTAATAGTCAACTGCTTGACCATTACACCCAGCGGGTCTTCAAACTATCATTATCAATAGGATCATCATCATCATCATCAATAGCCTATCGCAGTCCACCGCTGGACATAGGCCTCTCTTATGGCTCTCCAATTAGCCCGATCCTCGGCGACTCGCATCCACTCGCATTAATAGGATAAAACTAATTAATCTTTTAACAGTGGTAGCCCTTACAATGTGCGACGATGGGTGCGATATGGTAGGCTGAGCGGCGCCGGAGCGTGGTAATAACCGCGCGGGCCCAACTTGCCTTCCTGGTTCAGCAACGGAAACGTTTGATAAATTATATAATTCATATCACTTCTGATTTATTGCCCTTTTACCGAGCAGGTGCATTGTCTTTAGACGTAATTGTCGTGACATGGGCAGGTTTGATTGCATTTGTGAATGAGAACTGTTATTTGCAAAAAGACTTGAAGATGGATAGAGGTATAGCAGTAGATTGGGCAATAGGGAAATAGACTAATCGCGCCTTAATGTATTAATATTAAACATTTTACGATAATTGCTGGTGAAGTGAGTCTCTATATTGGGTGAGGCGTATATTTTGTATAAATAGAATATAATTGCCACATTCCTTCACATCAGATCAAATCAGTGGTCAAATAGCAAATAGGTATACATAACACGAATATTTTTCACAATTGGGAATCGAACGATTTAGACTTCAAAAGTTTACAGTTGTGAACTATTGAAGTCATAATAACGTTTTAATAATCCAAACGTCACACACCTAACCTCAATTCTAATAAGATTAAATAGGTTATTTAATTTCAATTACACTGAAACTAGACGTGCATCTTCAAGGACCGCGTCATTTTCTCCGCAATGAGCTCTTATTAGGTCTTCGCCCTTCGGTCTGCGGTTTGAACCCCAGTTTAGCCATGGTGGGAACCGACAGTCTGGTAACTGAGTTACTTGTGCTTATGTGGATTGCGGTGTAATTGACGAGTTAACACGTTTCCGAGTTTGCGGAGTCGGAAATGTAAGTGACCATTTTGCGGAGTTCATGTTTGATGTTGTCGTATCATACTAATCATACTAATACTAATATTATAAACCCGCGACTTCGACCCCGTAGATATCCGTTTCGGGATACAAAGTGTTATATTATGGCTGAAGCCTTCCTCAACAAATGGCCTATCCAACACCCGACAAAAATATTTTTACAATTCGAACTACGCTAATCTCTCGACCTATCCTGAGATTAGCGCGTTCGAACAAACAAACAAAAAAATAAACAATTTGCGTAATTTTGTATAGAAAATGCATTGCCGCCGAACTTTGGTCGCGTAGGTACTTTCAGCTTAGGTAGTTCCTTTTAGTATCTTCACTTATGCACATTCGAAAATTAAAAATCAACATGCAAGTGGTAAGGAACATTAATTCGACCTCACAGCCAGACAGCTCACGCTCTACTTGTAAAAGCCAAATGTATAAAGTGGGTAAAAGTTTCTGACGTCACGATTGTCTCTTGCTCTCGCGCATACAAAACGAGACATTATGCCGTTGATTCGAATAGTTAAAGATACGCCCCGACGCCAGAAAACTGTGGCATTATTTTGTTCGACATGACGGAGGAAGTTTCAATATGCTGTCACTGATAAGAAGCGACTGCCGCTTCTAATTTTTGTGCCAATTTCAGAGCGGCTTGAAGTATGGCTAGGGCTTTTCTAACGATTTAAATCAATGCTTCAAAAGCACAACACGAGGTAGTCCACTTTGAGCATCCAATTTTTGATCACTCGCAACTTGAGCACCTGGCTTAGTAGGTTCACTGCATCAGCAATTGATACTTTTAGCAAGCTTATTTGATATAAGGTAAGCCAATAATATGAATAGGTGCTCAATGTTAATAAATTAATTCCTTGAATAAACACACTAATTGGCTAGGCCCAAACTAAGCACGAAGCTTGTACTATGGATTCTAAGGAACAAGAAGACAAACTTAAATACTTTTATAAATATCCATGACTCGAGTACAAATGCCGATGTTCATCACACAAACATTATGCCAGCGGGTTCGAATCCCGCGACCTTCGGTTTTGTAGCCAGGGTCTCTGGCCACTAGACCGACGGACCCGCCAAAACTAGGCCAGGTGCTCTAGTTTTGGGTGCTCAAAGTGGAATACCTCGAAACGAGACATTAATCGCCGGTCGTGTATGAGTAAATTACCAAGCAATTTACTAACTAAATAAACTTTTTTAGTATAAATGTAGGAATGAGTAAAATAATTATTGTGATGAGTTTTTCTTTCTTAACAGCTATAACAATGTAATGATTTACTTTTATAGTCGACATAATGAATTGTTTGCGGAAGAAAATATTTCTTTTCGTAATGTTGCACAACATAAAGAAATTCGATGAAATTATATAAGAAACTAACTGGTTAGTTAGCTATATAATTTAACTTCATTATTTTTTATAGATATTTTTTTTTTTGACCTTTTATAAAACAAAAATACACTGTTTTATCAGAAATTCTGCAACTCTGTCACAAGCCAATTTTGGGCTAGTTAAACTTCAGAGCATGCAAATGCAGTATTATTTTTATGTTATGTTAAAGGGTAGCAAACTGGCAAACATGAAAGAGGGTCACCTCATGGTAAGTGATGACCGCCATCCTACACTACGCCACAAGGGTCGCTCATGCATTGACTGTCTTTAAAACCCCATACCATAAACTATACATACATATGTATAAACTGAGACCCTAGTTCTAAAGTTCTAATAAATCGTAATCCTCTAGCGACCGATCCAAACCTTTGCAAAAATGGACCATACACAAGTAAGAAAACTTCATTTCTGCTCACCTCGTACGAAGGTACATTGACCAAATTACCAAAAAAAATCACGAAATCGCGAATGACATCACTTTAGCCGATCATCAGCCGATTTATAGCATCATCAATTTGCAAATAGCACAATTCGTTTACGGTTCGCATACCGATGTTCGTTTACTTGATCCTTTCAAATTTTCGAGCATACCAATGACGCACGACGAGCCATTTAGGTATGTACAATTGGTACCTACTACATATTTTTAGTGAAAGTGAACTGTAGAAAGAGGAATCTTTATTTAAGGCTAAACAGTCCATATAGTATTATCCTATACATCGATGTACAAAAACCCAAGATGCACAGTCTCGAACAAAAGTAACAGTCAATACTGTCACCAACAACTCGGTAAATATATGTGTCAAAATAAGAACATTATTGTTTGCAAATTAAACCTTATGCTTGGCGATGTAAGACTGTTTGAAATAAGTGCATTCTGCGCTTATTTTTTGGGGACGTTTTCTAGACGTTGATTGTGTATCTTGGGTTTTTGTATCAATGATCTTACATAATTATATCAGTCTATTAATGTCCCACAGCAGGGCAAAGGCCTCCATCATTCAAAATCGTGTTGTCGTTACAAAGAGGGGCTATTTTGATATGAACATCATCATTACCATCATCGTAGCGCCTGTCCTGATTGCCTCCTCAGCCATTTCTTCGGAGCCTAGAGTACCTACGCTACGACTATGATCCTGAATTGACCAGGCTGGTTATGGAGCTAATGTCGAGTCTGATCTCAACAGAAACTTTTTCACTTAATAGAGAGCTAGAAGTCCTTTTTGGCAAATATTTTCTTTAAAACTGCCTATTGCAAATAGCAATACAAATACTACGAAAAATGTTAATTTATTCCCCTGGCTAATGTCTTAACAAATTTGTTTAGCCAGATATTTAGTCACCGGTAGTCAAATCTTATGTTTATCTTAGCTGGATAATTAATGTTTAGTCTTAACAAATATCGAATCTCTATTTTTGTTTCATTGTTTTATATATAATTTAATTAAATTAGATTTCGTTGACAAAAGGAGATATTATTTGATCTATAAGCAAGATAAACACGCAACATCTTAGAAGTTTGGAACATTTTTCTCACTAGATAGTATGAAACAAAGCCACTTCCTGCTGCTTGCCCTACGAGAGCTAAATATTTGAAACCACGCAACAGATTTTCATGTTTCTTATCAGTTGGACTGATTCAAGTGGAATCTTTTTATTACTTTAGTAGCAGGGTACCAGCATTGTACCCGTGCAAAGCCGGGAGGGTCGCTAGTTGACGTATAAAACTCAAACCCAAAATATTCGATATTCTTGCACGCTTCAATGATGCGCTTATAAATCATCAATACATTATAAGATTAAAGTAAACAGCTCGTAAGCTTCACTAAGTCTCAAACATGCGTGAACACTGAACAGCATAGATTTAAATCATGTACGCGCCTACAACGTCATAATAATATCAATGCATGAAGACTCCGCTACTGCTATCAGAAACCACACTCATAGAATAAATGCAAACACTTATCATCACCATCAAGTTGACCGCCTACCGCTAGCTTTACTGTGCTACTGCAACAGTAAAGTTAGACTCAATACTTGTACGTCATTTGCGAACACTAGCTGAAACAGTATTAATACATATTATCATCTTTGCCAACTTGGCTGTTAACGTGGTCATCGTCATCATCAACATCAGTCTGGTTGCTGAACACTACTGGTAGGCGTCCCCAGACGTTTATTTTCACTAGTTCGACTCATTACATAGTTCGATGATCGAACTGGTGTGAATTAATATGATGATTGGTCGATCGTCGGACTAGTGAGATTTTTTCTCATATTTTCCAACTAGTGAGAACCAGAATAAAGAGTAGTGGGAATAAATGGACCACCCCGAAGAGAAGGTTATGAAAAGGTACAGATGTTAATCGATATACCTCATATAAGTAAATAAATATAATCGGCTTGTATAACAAACATTACCAGTTTACACTATTGCTTTACTGTCATAACGAAAATGGACGAAGTTTTACAAATAAAGCCGTCACTTTTTAAGCTTCTGCCAAAAACATCACTGGGTGGCTGAAAATGGACTAAGCCAAGTGAAGACTCCGCTACTGCTATCAGAAACCACACTCATAGAATAAATGCAAACACTTATCATCACCATCAAGTTTATCGCCTACCGCTAGCTTTACTGTGCTACTGCAACAGTAAAGTTAGACTCAATTCTTGTTACGTCATTATTAACAATAGTTGCTGAAACAGTATTAATAATATCAGCTTTGCCAACTTTGCTGTTAACGTGGTCATCGTCATCATCATCATCAGCCTGTTGCTGAACACTGCTGGACGTAGGATTCCAGACGATGAACTAATGAGATTTTTTATTCGCATTAGTTCGATTGTCGGACTGGTGTTTTTTTTTCATTAATTCGATTGTAATCTAGTTGGAACCAGAATAAAGGGTGGTGGAAATAAAGGTTGGATTGTTTCTCACTAGTTCGACGGTCGATCTAATGAGTAGAACTAGTTAGAATAACCTCCCCCAGAAAGGGAGGTTATGTATATAGGTACTTACCTACTACTGACTACTTAGTCACTACGAGGAGCAGGCGTTGGTGAACAAAAAAACAGGGGAGAAAACAGCTGCTGATCATGTCATCAGTATAAATCCGTCTTTTCTCTTAGCTTTTGCCAAAAAAATCAATAGGTGGCTGAAAGTGGACTAAGCCAAATGCTGAGTGTGCCGCAAAACTTGACGCTGAAAGTGCACTACCTCCTTCTACATTCATCATTCGATCAAATGCAATAAAATTACAGCAGCAATCGACATATGAAGTGCTCGTATTCGCGTGTTACAATAAATTTACATCCGTTATACCAGAGCACGAGCTTACACCGTTACCGAAATGACCATAGTGGCTGGTGTAACGGCCCGTGCGATTTAATTATGAAATCATCATGGTATAAACAAAAAAAATTGGCCAAGTGCGAGTCGGACTCCCGCACTGAGGGTTCCGTACAAATTCTATTTTTGACATATTTAAAAAACTACTGAATAGATTTCGTTCAAACCAATTTTCGTTGGTAGTTTCTATGGTAATGTACATTATATAATTATTTCAGTTTTATCATCCTCTTATTTTAGAAGTTAGAGGGGGGGGGACACACTTTTTTCCACTTTGGAAGGGTCTGTCACGCAAAGTATTCACTTTAGAAAAAAGTGATATTAGAAACCTTAATATAATTTTAAAAGACCTATCCATTGATACCCCACACGTATATGTTCAATGAAAAAAAATATTTTGAGTTTCAGTTCTGACTATGGGGAACCCCCCCTTTTTTTATTTTTTTTCTATTTTCGTGTGAAAACCTTGTTGCGGTTCACAGAATACATCCACTCATTAAGTTTCAACAGTATAGTACTTATAGTTTCGGAAAAAAGTGGCTGTGACAGACTGGCGGACAGACAGACAGACAGACAGACAGACAGACATGACGAATCTATAAGGGTTCCGTTTTTTTGCTATTTTGGCTACGGAACCCTAAAAAGGGATACGGTTTACGGTATATACGAGTAGGTACAGCCCGAAGAATTACTTAATCGATGTGAGAAATCGCTTGGCCATTCTAAATATTTTTTTGATCGAGTTCAATGGTGAGTGGGCTTGAAGAATTGGATTTGGTTCCGTACGTTAAATCATTGCTTACAAAGGTGAAGACTTTTACAATCAACATGTCATGAGAGCCTTTTTTAAAGATAGGATAATAAAGAAGAAAAAAAATAATGTCCAATCTGATTGGAAAACTGACACAACTTAAAAAAATATTTCTTTAGTAAGCAAGAGGCAACAGAACAGTGGAGTCACCTGTTGGTAAGAGATCACAGCAGCCTATTGAAATCAACTAACACACAAAGTCACTGATGCGTTGCCTGCCTTTAAAAATCCCCATACCCTCACTTACTGAGCTGAGCATCTTTCTGATACATACAAATACTCGTTGTATTATGTTTTTAATGACGATATTGTAGATTGTAGACAATAGCTATGTAGACATAGCTTTGTTAAAAAAGAGATGTTAGTTAAAATTTGCATGTTCAAGATCATAAAAAAACAGCAAAATGGATATTGACGTGTCAGATGCTTTTGAAGCAAATGTAAATAGCACTGTACCTACTCATTAACTAACAAGATACTTCCTAACGGTCTGTTTTGGTCCATATGGGTTTTTACATTGCCAAACCGTTTGCGCTTTATGTAAGTACATTTTTATTCAAATTAATATCAATCGCAAATGCTCATTGCTTAATGAGAATCAATATTTCATATTCATACAAACATGTTTGATTGCTCAACTTTAGATTTAAATGAAGTATGTTAACTTATCGATAAAAATATTTTGATTATTGAATTGAATATTCTGATTGATAGGAGTAATTTTCTGCAATGATTTCTTGACTTTGTGAACTGTTTAGTCAATGATTGAGGAAAATCTATCCACATTAATTAGGTGACGGCAAAAAATAGCAACACCTCGGTATCCTAGTGGTAAAAGCTGCGTTTCATATGCGTGAGTTTGGCGGTTTAAATTCGGTCAGGCACGCACTGGATTAACAAAAGTCTATGTACGTAATTTCATACCAAAAGGAGCAATTCGTGACTGCTGTGCTATATTTCTTTGGGTGAGTAAGACCGTTAGAACTCAGTGAGGGTATGGGGTCTTGAAGGTAGGGGCAACGCATCTGCGACCTTTGTGCGGTTGTTGATGTGTCTATGGGCAGCGGTGATCACTTACCATCAGGTGATCCTCTTGTTTGTTTGCCTCCCTATAACATTAAAAACGCCAACTTATGTAAATCGTTTTCAATACTTCTGACGTAGGCTTTATATATTTGCATACAATGATACGCACGATCTTATCGTCAAAGGACATAGCACTTGAGAGTACTCGTGAGTACTCGTACATTACTTGAATTGCGGTACCGCCCTCCGGTCAGGCTGGCCAATGTTGCCGGAGTAACGGTGCTAAGAGGTGTTGCGATCCCCACCTGACCGCTACTTAATGCGTAATGGACAATGTGTTAGATTTATTGGCATGGAAAGTATGTTTGGTGTGATTAGTTGGCTAATAAAATCATATTGATTGGTTAAGAATGGTCTGTTCCGCTAAACGTTGTTATAAATCATGAAAGACGATGCATTTATCCGCAGGCCAAAAACAAAGTACATAAGCTACATTTAGCTTTCAACATTTTGGATCTGTGCCTAAAAATATCATGCATATAGGTACTACTTTGACTACAACTTTTTATGGTACCTATGTATGTTAAGTTGAGTAGGAACTTACATTCTTGTCCATGTGAGGCAAAGGACTGCATACTCGCCTATTATTTTCTCTCACAATAAAAAGGAGTTACCTAGTTACCATTTCAAAGAAGCAATCAAAATCTATATCAACATTGCTTGTATTCCTGGTCTGTTAATAACCAAAAACGCGGTCTGCTAATTTGTGCTTGGATCTAATAATCTAATGCATATTACTTGATTGAGAACATCCTAACTAGATTCCGAAGGAAAAAGTCCAATGATTGCATGTCAATCATCACAGACTTGAATTAGGGCTAAACAGGTTCTGAGAGTGACAGGCGTCTACTAGGACGAGTCATTATAGATCACTGGAATCTATTATTAACTTCTAGTACAAATAATTAACTAGCTGTAGTTCTTAGTGGTCCTAATGGTTTTATTTTATTTCATTTTACAATTCATCAAAAGAACTGTTTAATAAGGCCTAGTGGTCTAGTGGTTTAAATACCGGGCCGTGCTCTTTAGGTCCTAGGTTCGATGCCCAGGCAAATTTTGTGTTGATTTATCTGGTGGTACACAGCAAAGGTGGGGTTCACACCACCTCACACACATCACACACATTGAAAGTGTGTTGACCCATCTTTGTAACGAAAACATGATTTCAAATGATGGATGGCTAATACCTACATTACGATACTCCTACTGTAATTCAAAAATAATGTCCTCAAATACTAACATTGGTCAAATATCCTGTACTTTCTGAGTAGGTACCTGGCTGATAGTAAAATCGGATTTGTAGATACCCAAATATTACTAAAATTAATGTCGGATTGATAACCATATCCCGTTCTAGTCTGATGTTAAAACGAATTGATGACAATCTAATCACTATTTCATTTGCCAATGTCTTGACTATTTCGGCATCAGTCATTGGTCATTTTATTTGAACTAGTAAGCATAAAAACTAATTAGCATTTAAGTTTATATAGTGTGCCAACTTGCATTGTAGTAAATTGTGGTCAGATCGAAATTCAATCCTGCGGCTTTTGAGAATGCATGCAATTAATAAATAATGTATAAAGCTTTGTCCGTCATGGAGTTAAATAAAGATAAATATATTATATGTACTAACAGAATTTCCAGTTTTTGCGTAAATGTTGAATCAATTTAGATGCATTTAGTATAATTTTTGACCTGTATTGTCTTCATCTGAAATGGTCTTTCACGTCATACCTAGGTATATAGTGACCGTTTTATATAGGAACTAGCTGCCCGCCCCGGCTTCGCCCGTGGTACTTACTTACATGTATTATACATACAAACCTTCCTTAAGAATCACTCTATCTATTAAAAAAACCGCGTCAAAATCCGTTGCATAGTTTTAAAGATCTAAGCATACATACGGACATACAGCGAAAGCGACTTTGTATTATTCTATGTATGTATTGATATACAAAGTCAGTGAATAGTATTGTGCTACGCACAGAAATCGCAATGGCAACAATTAGTTGAAAGTTTCCGTAATCTTAGCAGGAAACTGGATAGGTACCTAGGTACTTAATTTTCCAATCAGTAAGGCCGTAACTTTGTTTACACTTTAAAACTTTGCCATCGAATCTCGGTTGTAGATTTATATCCTTTAGTTTAATAGATAAAAATTGGCCAACGACTGACAGATATTATTGATTTATCCTTATTTCTAGCTTCTTCTGCAATATTTGTGCTACAAAGGATTACAAAATCCGCCACAAAAAATATTTATACCACATTAATTATTCATATTTATTTCAAAACGGCAATACGAGATGGTACACATTATGATTGAATTGCTAATGCTGACTAAATCTATACTAATATATAAAACTGAAGAGTTTGTTTCTTTGTATGTATGTTTGTTTGTTTGTTTGAACGCGCTAATCTCTGGAACAACTGGTCCTATTTGAAAAAATATTTTTGTGTTGGATAGTCCATTTGACGAGGAAGGCTTTAGGCTATTGCAAATCTCTATTGCAAATCGCTAGTAAGGCAATAAAATAGCTTGCGTAACCGAAGCGATGGTCTTGCCCGATAGTAACATAGTAACAAGTGCAAAAAGTTAATGAATTACGTAAAATGTTAATGGATGCATCGAGTATAATGAATGAATGGTCGGATGCACGCGTTGCTTTTGCGATGGACCGGAACGAAGAATATCTGAGGGTGAATGCATTTTAATATTTTTTGTTTTATTTTAAGCTGGCAACTGGCACGTGGTACTGTGGTAATAAAGATGAAAATTCTGTGAGTTTTTTATCAATATCTGACAACGTAGCATAAAATTGATCTTACTTCGTGGTAAGTAACACCATACCAGTATCCACCGTTGAATCACGGAATAGTCTTAATATATTGATTCAGTAAGTGAAATCATAGAATCTTACTTTTAAGATTACCTAAATCTTTTTTTCGTATCTTGCCTTAGGAAAGCGCATTTTATACAAAGTTGTACCGTATTTAACAAATGGACAACATACAGTTTCATCAGATCACCCCATCTGATAATCTTGTTTTATGAGTATAACATTTAAGAAACCCCCTATATAAAAATCATCCGTGATTCAGAATTTTGCCAGATGTATGCCACATAAATATCATTCACAATAATATTTATGTGCAGCAGATTTCACTCCTTCAATTCATGTCACTAGGGATTACTAAGACAATTATATCTGTACATGAAATAGTACAGCCCAATCAAAACAACAAAAGAGAAAATATCGAGATTGCCTAGCTGAGATGTTCTAAGCTACCTTATTTGCTACACGTATTTTAAACCTTATTGGTAAGACATAAAAGTGAGAATGCACAGACGTTTTCAAGTATAATGCGGTTGGCATGCCTCGTTGTTAATTTTCTTTAGTTAATTATTGAGAGCTGTTTTTACCGCCGGTGTGGGAACACACCGGAACAATATCGGAAACGCTCTCAAGACTAGTTACATACGTATTGCAGGTTAGAGATAAGTATTTTTTTCTTGAACATATTACTTTGTTGCTATCGGCTACTAACGTCTACTGCTGCGGCAAGAAGCTTTCTTAGTGGTTTTTAACTGACTGACACTTTAAACTCTTTTACCGGCTTAAAAGTTCGTTTGAATATGTTTTCAGGGCCAAAATATTACTAACAATAAAAAACTCTGCGGAAATGTAAGAGCCCTTCTTATACTTGAGAAGACCACATTCATCGTGTCAATGGCTAGCCAGACAGGGGACAAATAAATATCATAGGACAAAGTATAAATCGTATGAAATATATCTATACTAATTAAATAAAGCTGAATAGTTTGTTTGTTTGAACGCGCTAATCATAGAAACTTAAAAAATGTTTTTGTATTGGAGAATCCATTTGTCGGGAAAGGCTTTAGGCTATACAATAACATTATATGTGTGGAAACCGAAATCCACGCGGACGAAGTTGCGGTAGGCCGCTACCTTTTCATATGATGCTGTAAGTAGGTAAGTAGTTACTCAAATCCGTCTTATTATTCCTAAAATAAGGATCAAAATTACTTTCAAACATCATCTCTATGCTAAAGAGATGTGAGATGGATAACATAAAATCTCGTTTCATAACTACACCCTTCTTTATAAAGTACTTTCATTTATTATGTGTTAATTAAATAAGCCGTGGATTCTGTAATGATATTATTACTCTAAGTAGCTACTTACACGTCAGTTAATTAGCTAGTAATTTGCATAATAAGTTAATACATAACCCTTGGTTCTATTCGCACAACTCTATCAAGATAATTATGATAATAGTATTGTGGCTCTATCTTATTCCAAAATTAGCATAGCTTGTATATTGTATTATGTTTGGGCTCTATAATAGACATAGTTTTGTTAAAACTTATTTATATAAAATATGAAGTGATATCTAGTGAGACCAATAAATATCACGCAAATAAATGTTCGTAAGTATTTTTTATTTCCAAAAAGATGCTTACGGTTCAAAGTCAAAGAATACTGTCATCGCTTTCTAATACTCGTAAAAAGTTATTGCACCAAAAAGCTTACATAGGCGGCCCATGAGGGGATCGAACCCGCGACCTTCGCGTTATTAGCACGACGCTCTAACCAACTGAGCTAATGGGCCGATGGGTGATTAACTGAAAATTTTATTCTGCATCGTTTTTCACAAATGCGAGTAGATAACGTTTGATTTGTCAGTAATCTACATAAATAATCGGATATTAAATTATTTATTGCACCTTTCTTACGATAATGTAATCAATGACTAACGTTACTCAATACCAACAAGATAAATGCGAATTTAAGAAGAGTATGTGCCTACTGTTATAAGATGGCTTTTAATTGAACTTTATTCTGGTTTCCGCACACATAGAGCCACCGAAACCAGTAAAATTTTGAAAGTGGTCCACGAGAAAAAAGAGTTTGGGAACCACTGCACTAGCTTAAAGCCTTTCTCGTCACATGGACTATTCAACACAAAAAAAAAACAATTCGAACCAGTAGTTCCTGAGATTGGTGCGTTCAAAACAAATCTATACAGGTTTGATTTTTTGTTTGTTTGTTTGTTTGTTTGTATGAATTGAATAGGCTCTGAAACTACCTGGCAGATTTGAAAAATTCTTTCACTGTTGGAAAGCTACATTCACCCAGAGTAACATAGGCTATATTTTATCCCGGTACGGGAAGTAGTTCCCCCGGGACGCGGGCGAAACCGCGTGACGGGCCGCTAGTAAACAAATATTTTAGATTTATAATATTAGTATGGATAGCAGTACTCTATATTTATTATCCGAGTAACGCAGATTATTGATAAATCAAACGTTATCTACTCATAATTGTGTGAAACGATGCAAAATAACATTTTTAGTATGTCACCCAACGGCCCATTAGCTCAGTTGGTTAGAGCGTCGTGCTAATAACGCGAAGGTCGCGGGTTCGATCCCCTCATGGGCCACCTACTTAAGCTTTTTAGTATAAAATTTTACGACGAAGTCACGGGTGGCCGCTAGTTCTAAGATAATGTAATAAATGACTGGCGTTAATCACTACCACCAAGACAAATGCAAATTTAAGAAGTCTGTGCCTTCTGTTTTGTAATGTCATTTGATGGAACTTAATTCTGGTATTATCAACTCAATATTTGATTAATTAAATCAATTTTTTGCTGTGTTAACGCCTCGATGATCTAGTGGATTAAGTACTGGGCCGTGGACTCGAGGTCCTGGGCTCGATTCCCGGATCAGGAAAAAATTGAGTTGATTTTTCTAAACACAGACCGGGTTGTGATCGCCAACCCGCATTTGGCAAGCGTGGTGATTAACAAAACGCGAAAATTTAACGCGCGTAGTAGGTAGTCGTCGTCGTCGTAAAAATATTGAGCATTTTCGGTAATGTAATAACAAACAATAACCGGTGGGTAGGTGGGTGGATCAACTTTTTAACCGACAAAACGAGCGTAAAATTTCGGCATGTTTCAAAAAATTTTTTTTGCTTATTTATCCTTTTTATTTAGTCAGAAGTGTGTCAAATATATCTGAGATACGGCTTCCTAATCGAGCAGCGAACTTTTTGAACTACTTCTTATTGAAAAACTCAAATGTTTAAATTTTGACCCATAGTTTTGTCACCGGAGTTACCCAAAGTTATAACGCTGCAATTCTTGAATAAATAGACACTTCAATATTTATTTAAGTGGATTTATTCTGTCATGCGAAATCAAATAGTTTGGTATACAGCATTTGTATATAGTTTTAGTATATGGGCACTAAAATATGATATATATGTATGCTGAGTTACTAACGAGTCATACATGTTGTAAATTTTCTCTGTTATTCTTTAAAAACTTAAAATAAAATCACAGTTTTCTCTGAAATTAAAGTAAATAACCTTATTTTACGGTAAACCTAAAATAAGCATACAAATGAAATCAAACACACATTGTTACCTTCCAAAAACGGCTTACAAATTTAGGGACAAATAGTAACTCCTGAGACATTTTTGGTAACTCAAGAGACAAGAGACAAGAACAATCTATATACTTCTGAACATAACTACACTCGCAAGCAACCTAATCGACTCAAGCCCAACCTCTAAATTCAAACATAGTTCTAAGTAAAAGTATGCAACATTTGAATAGAAAGAATATGTCATTTAATAGCTTAAAACTTCAGTTTATCTCACTTTTTTGATATCGGTGTCTGAACTTGAATGAGGGAAAATGGGATTTTGGGTAAAGGTGTTGACTTCAGGACTGACACAACTAGAACATGTTTTTTTCTTAGGGATTATAAAAATAATTGGTCCAGTATTTAATACTGACTAGCCCTAAGTACAGCCCGTAATCGGTTCTTCATCGACCTTGTTTATTTATTGAAGGTGTCTTGACGGATACCTCCCCAATCCTCTAATAAAACTGCCTTCAACTCTTCTAGACTAGATTGGGCTGAATTTCTTTTTCGTACCCTGCGTTTGAGCTCGTCCTATAAATTCTCGATGAGATTTAAGTCTGGACCTAGCGCATGCCAGTCCATGCTGTGCAAATCGACTTTTTGAAGGAACTGCTGCGGATTGCACATTGTGTGGCATAGAGCTTTGTCTTGCATTAGGAGAGGCCTATGGCCAGCAGTTGACTGCGACAGGCTGATGATAATGATGATGTAAGGATGAAGTCTTCGCCAGCAAATCCTGCGTAGGGCACAACATGTTCCTGGAAAATATTTGTGATGTGCCCCTCAGCTTTTTGTTCTCCTCGGCCTCCTCCAGGCACGAAAACGAGCTCGGTTTTATCCTCCAACGGGATACTAACCCACAACATGCCAGAACCGCCACCAAAGGGAACGGTTTCTGCGAAACAGCATTGGGAAATTCACTTTCCCGGACGCCTGTAGTCCTGGCCTCTCCTTTCACTGCCATGCAGACACACCCTGCACTCTTTTGTGAACAGGATCGACCGCCATTGCCCAAAACTCGAGTTGAGATGCTCTCGACCAAACTGTAACCGAGCTTGTCGGTGGCCTGAAGTCGATTTGTGGCCTGTTGCTGGCCTTTTTGGAGTCAGGTTGGCTTCCTTTAGACGTCTTCTTACCGTCTACTCGCTGACAGCTACATCTTGAACATGTCTCAGATCACCTGCACGTCCACACCCGTAAGGTGCCGATTTCGCAGGGTGGTAGAAACAATGAACCGGTCGTCTCGTTCAGAAGTACCCCGGTGGCGGCTGGTTCTTAGCCTCAAAATAATGATCCAGTCTCTTTATATTGCTTGTATACTCGGGATACAGTAGACTGACTAAAGAGAAGCTGTGAAGCGAATACTCGCTGTCTGAGTCCTTGTTGCAAAAAGGTAACAACTTGAGCGGCTTATTGAGGTGTGTTATGCATGTTTTCCACCATGGATACCGCCATTAGCAAGTTTACAATCTGAAAGTAGTTTTGATTATGACAGTATGTCTATGAAAATCGCATAATGTCTAAAGCGTTACCTAAATTGTCTTTGGAGTGACCACTTTGGTAACACAGTATACTGGCAACTCAGCAGACATTTTTTACGTAAAGGATTGTAAATTAAAATTTACTAATATGGCGAACGTTTTGAATTGACCCATAGCAAATCAGCCTTAAGGACCTTCAAAATCTGATGAAGAAATTAAAAAACATTTACCCGTTCATCGAAATAATCCGGTAACTCTGCCGACACTGAATAAATACACGCGCACCCCTCTAGAGTTTGCTGCGGACTGGCAGCGCAACGGCAGGAATCAAAGGCTCGCCGCCGCGCGTGCAAGAAATAACATCGTATCCCCGTTCTTTACTACAAATTTGTGACGTATTGCATAATTTTGTTTACGTTTTTACGCGGTCACTCAGTATACACCACAAAATGAGATGAATTAGGGACAGAGCTTTAAAGCCTATATTTCTATAAAATTAAAACCTATTTTTATATTTAACATAGTAAGAACTAAACCTTGTTTCATTTATAAGCAATATATAAGCAGACTTAAGAATGTTCCAAGGAAAAAAACTCTTAAATTAGCAATTACATATAGCCACCTCGATCAAGGGACAGCTAAAATTTGTATGGAAAGCTATGTCTTATGCAAAGTCGTATACTGAGTTACCATAGTTTTTACGTTTACTTCTTCGTTTTATCTAGATATCATATGTTTTTTACTAAGGTTAATGAGCTGTTAATTGAATAAAACATAGAAATAATTTCTATATTGTCTGAATTTAGTCGTTTTCGAATGCGATGTCGTCGGGACAAACTTATGTCGGTTAAAAAGTTGATCCACCCAGGTACCAAAATGGGCAAATTTTCTCTACTCATATAATTTTCTTGCTACAATAGTATCCATGCAATCGAAAAAACAGTTACGTAGGTACATAGTTCTACTAAAAAATCGTTCAAATCAAAATACAATTTCAATAGCAAGGTAGAGATGAATAGAAAAATTATACCTACAAGATAAAGCTATAAGCATAAAGTATGTATAAGATAGGTATTATGTTTACAAATAACATAAACGTTTTTGCATATTAGAAATTTATTAACCTCAGAGATGTGTGATTGCCGTGTGAAACTTTTACTATTATTATTATTACACGCATTACCTACATTCTGAGAGGAGACGTGAACATAATAAATTGTTGCAAATTCACGAAATTACATCGCTAAAATTTTAAAAGCTGTATATGTAACTGATATTGGATGAAAAAAAGTTTTAATTAAAAGAGTTTTAATTTGTAACCGTAATTATTGCAATAACCTACCTTGTATCATACGCATATATTCGTATTAAAAAAAGTATCTGATTGCGAAATATGACAAAATTATTTAATCTTTCTACACGATTGAAAAAATTCTGAAACACAATACAAACGTAAGATTAAAAGATTATTGTTATAAAACTATTACGAATTCTTACCAAACAATTCGTTGGCGGGAAGACCGTGCGAAAATCTCAAACGCCGGAACAATCGAACATCGCCGTGTTTACAGACGAACCTAAATTAAAAACCTGTCCACTATTTTAGTAACAAAATTTTGCGAATATTCATTCCGTCACTTTCTATTTCAAAAATAGAATCGTTTTTTTTATTTTGTGAATTTGAGGAAATTAAAACAAAATATTCGCGAAAATGGAACGCGCGTCGGATGTAGGTCAGCGACCCCCGTTTTTTCCCGATCTCGATTAGATTTCGCGGGCACGTGGCCGTCGTCGTTGAGCGAGCTGACTCGCCCGAGCCGCGGGAGACGAGTGAGTGAGTAGAAAGCACCTGTGCGGCCGCGTGTGTATCGCACGGGGGTATGCACTGCTTGAATTGTCTCCGTACATTGCAAATTTTACGATCTGCCGTCCGGTCCGAAGTTTTAGTACTGAAACATACCGGAATCTGTGCATAAATTAAACTTTTACGTGACTTTCTTATCGATAACAAAAGCAGATCCTGTCAAACTTAAATAGACAGAACATTGAAGCAGCCGTATCTTCTTTGATTTAATGCCTTCAGTGACATCACAACAAAACATGCGGTTAATAGCATTATCTCCAGAAATAGAAACAGTTTCAAGGATTGATAGGTATGTTTTTAAAAAAAATGGTCTTGTCTACCATTATAATTTTATGTCTCTATTTCAAGACCAAACAATTTTAATAATATAGGAGGGATACAATACGATAACTAGTGGTAGAAATAATGAATATGTATAAACAGTGCCACAGGCAGGCAATACAGCTATGTAATTGCGTTACTGAGGAATGCCGGCATCTCAGGCCGAAGGGTTCGAAGCCAACTATTGATTGAGATAAAATTTGATTCAATCAATTTTTTAACCTCTGATTAAAATTATTCCACAATCAATCTGCGTTCTGACATATTTTACCGTGGGAGAGCCTTGCCACTTTAGCATAAACGTGCGATTTCGCCGTTTGCGGAAAAAGGTCCACAGCATTTATTTTTTTCGGCTAAGAACATCTAACCAGCCAAGCCAGCCAGTTCTTATTGTACACAAATGCGTTCTCAAGTACATTGTCTCCTGCATAGACCATCACAATCATAGTTTGTCGGGACAGCAACATAACATGACATGACCGACCGTATAGATCAGGCGTAGGATTTACGTGCTTTCCAAAGCACGAGGCCAACTTCCAAATTTTCTGTCTGTATCTTTAGAAGTTGCATTTTCAATGACCTGTTTAATTGTTTTTTCAGATTGACGGGAGAAAACGTGCATCTTTACATCTGCATCACAGGAGAATCCCGAAATTCACAAATGTTTTGGCGTGCCCTTCTTGATCCTAGCTCCCTAGTCCTATCCATTTCTCAACCTTAATGACACTAAGTTCAAAAATGTGGACTAGCAAGCATTCATTTATGTACCATCGTTGTGAAATGGCAAGACAGTTTATTCTGTGACCCGGAATAAAATTTATTGTTATGAATTATTTATTTATTGCATTTCGTGCTGTTTTTATTTCCCCAATATTGTATTTATTGTCTCAAAATTATAGCATAACTGGTTGTTTCTAGTATTCTAGAAGTCCTATCATCTATAAATTTTAAAAAAGCTATTATCTATGATCAATATCGTTCATTATAATGTGTTCTAAAGATAATAAATGTATTTTTCATGAATATGCTTCAAGTTTAGTCTCCTTGCAGAAATCCCAAGTCATCTTGTACGGTAAAATAATAATCGCAACGCAGTTTCATATCAATGGCCTGCCTTTCCATTCACATTTAACAGTCTGAATAATTTAGCTTTAGGTATATCAAATATTATGTAAATTTAATTATTTATGTAAATAAAATCATTATTTTGTAACACACTCTTACGATATTGTATGAAGGTTGAATGAAGATAGTATCACTTAACATAATAAAAAAGTATACAAGCGACATTACTTACGTTTTATAGCGACACAAAACTGAAATGGCATTATATCAGCAATTTTGACATTACTTTTGAATGGTTAAATTCAGCTTTTGACCACGCAAATGCTAATTCTTCTTCATGTATGATTAAGAAGTAAGCATATAGTGTCTCGTAAAATATCTGATTGTTTACAATTTAAGTAGGTACCGTTTGACTGATTCTTGCTCAGTTACTTGTCATAAAAACTTATTTCTAGTCCTTACCAAATAAATTATGAATAACATGGGAAATTACGAAGCAACATTGATTTTTTATTAAGAATCCATTTTGAATTCGTTTCTATCCCTATTGTTAATTGTGTTCCTTCAATCAGTAATCCGTATTCAAATTAAAGAGACTGTCTACTATTTGATTGAGATTGATGTCCGTCAAATTGTCAATTGATAGACTGATGAGGATTAGGGTTTCGTAACATGAAGGTACTCGTAATTCAAGTGTTAGATATAAGATTTTTATTCATATTTGAAAATTTCAGAAGAAACTACTAATTAAAGACTATAAATAAATCAAAAATGAAAAAAATAAAATATAATTTAAAAAAAAAATCCTGTTATAATAAAAACTAATTTCAAATAGCTCTTACTGAATGAAATTATTTACCGACTAAAAAAGGAAGTGGACTCTGTTTTGTACCGACCAACAGAGGACCATTTGACCTTTAAG
The DNA here is from genome assembly GCA_958496325.1 of Nomophila noctuella. Classification (NCBI taxonomy): domain Eukaryota; kingdom Metazoa; phylum Arthropoda; class Insecta; order Lepidoptera; family Crambidae; genus Nomophila; species Nomophila noctuella. Next base: position 5,863,444 of record OY292498.1, read on the forward strand.
TACCCAAATAAATACGGAACACTATAAATTATAGTTGAATCTCTCAAAACTAGTTAAACATCACCATTTCAATACAAAATCAACGTACCCGTCTGTTAAAAGCGACGAAACATCAGAATTTTCAAGTGATTAGAAACAAATAATATTTGATTAATGCTATAATGATGCTGTCATCGATTGACAACTCATTCAGACGGAGAATTTGAGTGGCGTCATCATAGATTTCAAACGTTAGAAATGCCCTAGCCATACTTCGAGTCAATCTGAAATGGGTACTAAAATTTGTAGCGCCGGTCGCTTCTTATAGCAGTATCAGCATGTTGAAACGCACGTCATATCAAACAAAATATCACCACAGTTTTCGAATGTCCGGGCATTTAGCGATTTAAATCTCTGAGTGTCATTTTAAATGGCGGCTTGGCGAAAAGTTAACTGTCGAAAGGTTCATAATAGCCCTTATACATAGATAGATTTATTGATTTATTAATGTATACTGATTGTTGGCACGTTCGTGTGTACGCCTACGGGCATAATTTTCACGGAGGTCTCTGGTTACTTTAATTATCACAATAATGGCATTCAAAAGAACTTCATTGTCATTAGATAGCATTATTGGCGGTGTAAGTTCCCTATAGGCCTTTATTTTTTTACCAGTCATTCTTCGATTGTGATGATACTCAATAAAATGAACAAACGCTTATAGCCAAAGTAAATCTTTGTTCATTGATGTTTGTTTATTTCTGTAAATTAAGGGATTTTATTGTTCACATCGCGCAATGTTTTTTATTGAGGTATCAAACACAGTATAATTAGTATAAACCGAGACAATACCTGATGTAATTATCAGAATTGATTGCTTAGGTACTAGGACTGGCCAGAATACATTATCTGTATTTCTGTAAAAAATTAAAGAAATAATATTTAATTACTAAAACTAAAGATGGGTATTAACGTATTTATCATGACACGAGATAAAGATGGGATGGGATCCCGTAGGTATTATCATTTATAAGATATTATGATTTAAGGAAGACTTGTTTAACATATTAAGTTCATTGTAGAAAAAATAGTATTATTTCTATAAAAAACCTTTAAACCACTACAAAAGTTATCTCAACACCAAAAAAACAAAAAGAGTTGGCAGCGGTGGGATTCGAACCCACGCCTCCGAAGAGACTGGTGCCTTAAACCAGCGCCTTAGACCGCTCGGCCACGCTACCACATGCGAGGGAGCTTGAAATAGCGCACCACATTCCCTTCCTATTTCCCGGTGACAAAATTAGATGCACCAATTACGTAATAGGTGGACTTGCGTCTACGCATGTATGACATTGATAGTATTATCGGCGCATAACATTCTATCTAGTTATTTATAAATGAGCACGTGACTAGATTGGTACGTCAAGTAGGTAAATTGATTAAGGAAGGTATACCTACAGAGCATCATGTAAATAAATTATATTATAGATAAGTACCTGTGTACATACATATTTTATAAGTATAAAAACAATATGTACCGTTTATACAAATTGATGGGCTAGGAAATAATTTGTTACAATTTTTTGCGCCACCAAACAGCATAAATTCGGCTAATGTGATGAATAAGTCACGGCCTATCGCAATGCTGATGAATTAATTATGCTAAATATTATAATAACTGGACACTGGGTGACTAAGTGGGTACAAACTTTTTGTTTTGCAAACAGCTATCGATTATTTTTCATGATCAAACTCTAAATATTTTTAATTTGATCATGAATCATGATTGATTTTGATCAAGCCATTTATTTCGTAGGTCCTTTCAATTGATACCTAGGTACTTATAAGTTCAAAGGTATATTATAATACTTAAGAATAAGATAGCAAGGCATTTATGTTCTACGATATTTTAGATTGTATGACTAGACAAACATTTGTTTCAGAAATACCGCTCCACATCCCACAACATAGAGGTAGCTTAATAAAACGTAACGATGACTCTACGACAACGGTAGTGAATATTTCTACCGAGAATTACCTAAAACAAATGCACCGATTTCTTCGAAATGTCGCTATTTGTAGTAAGTCAGTCGTGTTTCGCGTAGAAAGCTGTAAAAATGGTGTAGAGTCGCTTTTACGATGGCGACGTGACCACACATATTGTAGAGTTTGAATGTCAATTTTCGCGAAACAGTGTAAACTTGGGTCATTACGCTGAAATTGCGGATAGATAAATATAGGTATTGATCTGATATTGGAAGTTGGCTGTTTCCGTGTTGTGACTGGGCATTCTGTGAGACAATGAGAAAAAAAACTTGGAGAAATTAAAATCAACTTTGTTCGTTGTCGTTATCGAGTACCGACAGCCGAAAGTATTGCTATTCATCCTGTGAATAATATCTTTTGGTAATATTGTAATGTTCAAAACCTGGGCTCCGGGGCATGGCTAAAGATACAACTAAAAATCATCAAATCAAGAATGATCATAGTGTCATCATCATCAGATGATGATACTATCTTGGAGCGCAGGACCAATCAGTTTTGAGATCTTTACACGAGGCATGTGACCAGCAGTTGGCGTCTCTTGGCATAATGATGATAATGATAATAGCGATGAATTACTTCAAGATAGGGTCATAATTTACACAATCTTGAACGAATTCATCCCTCAATGGGTAGTACAATTATCACACCACTTATAGTTATCTCCAATCACCAAATCCCTAAATTGGAGTTCATCGAATCTCCAACACTATTAAATAATCAACCGAGCAACCCAATCACTCCTCAATATATCAATTATAATATGATCACCATAACCCTAGCAGTTACGAGGTATAAGATAATACTGTATGGTCGTTAAGCAAAGTAACTACATTGAATTTTAATGGCGGCGCAAATACAAGGAGGGGGTTAACAGGAAATTATGCCAATAGCAATCCAGTGTTAGTGCAGGCGAACTATGCACTCATAAACCACAATGTTGCTGCTATCAAGATGTTAGGGGAAATACTCACGGTAATACACAAGATGAAGAAAGGTTATTTATAAATCCTACTACTATTATAAAGGCGAAAGTTTGTAAGTATGGATGCATGGATGTATGGATGTATGGATGTTTGTTACTCTTTCACGTAAAAACTACTGAATGGATTTGAATGAAACTTTACCACAATATCAATACATCAGAATAACACATAGGATATTGGAAATCGGAATCCACGGACGGAGTCGCGAGCGGCCGCTAGTAAGTTATAAATTAGTAAAAGAGGTAGAGCTTCGAAAGGGAGGTAGAGCTTAGTAAGACAGTTAGAGCTTATTCTTAAAGTTCGAAGTTTTCTTAGTTGTATGGAGCGCCATTGATCTCTGGTAGAGTTAAACCGGCATTGGCTCAAATTAAAGCCTTGTATCTCGTTTGAAGACCACCAAAAGAATAAAAATATGAACACCGAGTAAATACATGAATAGACTCATACTCAAACACAGAATGTTTGTTCTATGCATGAATGGGAACCGACACATCAACTACTAGCAAAGTGGTCCCAAACCTGTCTTTATTTAGAAGTCCCCTTGGTTTATTAGCCAGTAGGTACGGTCGTGTACAGTCACGAGCAATAACATATAACATAAACACCTCGACTCTTATTTCAAAACAGTTAAGTTCATATTTCAGTGTGTTAGTATACATGTTGTTAGTGCTCATGACTGTACTTTATCGCAACCAAAATGGTCTCTTAGAAAGATGATTAATTTGTCTGGCGTTGATGAGCAAACACACATTTACTCTATAATATCTTATATAGAAAAGACTTAGACTTAAATCAAATCAAGACCTAGTTAGATAAATAATTATTTCTGTATCTGTATTAGAATATAGCATGCCTAGATATGCAATGATGATAACAATTGATTTTAGTTACTTACCTACCTTTAACAACACTTTTTTTCGATAGGATTTGTTTTTTATCGCAAATAAGGGGTTAATAAATTTTTCAATTATTTCAGAAGATCGCGTCGTTATCTCTTAGTTTCAGTTTATTATTTTCAAGACGACACCCGACGGCCCATTAGCTCAGTTGGTTAGAGCGTCGTGCTAATAACGCGAAGGTCGCGGGTTCGATCCCCTCATGGGCCACGAATTTTTTTTTAATAACAAGATTTAAGAAGAAAGTTTCATTCGTTCTTAATCCAAGGTCCTGTTCGAAAGAAATCAAGGCTTAAAATACAACATATTCATATCTTGTTGTCTAACAAATCTTTTCAATTGACTTCCAACTATATGAATCGATAAACAAATAATAAATCCTACAAAATTTCCCAGAAAAAGTTAAGAAATAGTATTTAATATTTTTTATCCAAAGTATGATTCCAAAGGCCGCTTATGGAAATAAAGAAGGAGCATAATATGCCTCTATCTATCTATATGGGATTGCAACTGCATACTTTTACGTGAATAAATATTTTGAATACTAAAACGCTGGACTCATCTGATTTAATACACTATTTTCTCCATATTATTGAAAGATCGTCAGTAGTTCGCTTTAAGTTTACGTTGCTACTGAAAACTATCATAAAAGACCCATAGCTAACAGATTATGCAATTAGGTTGTCTTGCACTTAAATAACTACCTCATAATGTATGTCAATAATATGATCGTTAGGGCTTCAAAGGAGATCACACGGTAAACATAAATTTTCATTTTAAAAAGAACTAAAAAATGTGGTGACACGACTAAGGGTGCGTTTCCACATAAGCTGAGCTGAGCCGAGACGTGTAAAAATTGACCAATCACATTGCTCAAAATACACATCTCATCTCCGCTCAGATTCTGATTGGTCAGTTTTTACACGTCTCTGCTCAGCTCCGCGCAGCTCAGCTTATGTGGAAACTCACCCTAATGATGCTCTGTTGGGGTGTGTATGGGGTCTTAAAGGCAGGCAACGCATCTGCGACCCCCGTGCGGTTGTTGATGTCCATGGGCAGCGGTGATCACTTACCATCAGATGAACATCTTCTTCGTTTGCCTCCATATTCACAAAAAAACTACGTCAATAACCGAATCATAATTCACAAATCAATGCTTTTAGACAAATATTATCATCTTCAGCCTATCGACGTCCACTGCTGGAAATAGGCAAGCTTAAGAGTTTGTTTGTATGTTGGTTTGTTTGTTTGTTTGAATGCGCTATTTCAGGAACTACTGGACCGATTTGAATTTTTTTTTTGAGTTATATAATCCATTTGACGAGGAAGGTTTTAGGCTATAGTATATACCTGTATACGAGCCCCAGAACCCCGGAAGAATCCCGTTGTAAGAAACCACGGTTTTCTAGTGTGAGTCTATCTTTATTTATTGCATGGATAAACTATTTTATGACATGACAGAGATGACGTCTGACAATGTGACGTCTGTGCATAGACTATTGCAATCAGAGCAAAAGGAGGCTTGAACAACCTGTGTGCGGAAACCGGAAACCACGCGGACGGAGTCGCGGGCGGCCGCTATAAGTAAATAAATAATCGGTTTTTCTCTTGAAAATCCCAAAAAGAATATTAGTGGCCCATGAGGGGATCGAACCCGCGACCTTCGCGTTATTAGCACGACGCTCTAACCAACTGAGCTAATGGGCCGATGACCGATCCACTGAAAATGAAAGTTTGGCTTTCTTAATAATTTAATACTATGTTGTGGAAACACACTATTGAAATTATAGAGCAAGAGCCTTAAGTTACCTAACGAAGTTCGGAGGCAATGCATTTTGTATACAAAATTACGCGACGTAATTTCGGCATAGTGTGTCATCTTCCATTAAAATTACATGGCAGGCGTAGTCACGCCGAATTTTAGTCGCGTTTAGTCATTTAATTATACTATTTATTTATATAGCATTCATAACACAAGATGTAAACATAGGATGAAGATACAAACCTCCGTAGGCACAATTGTCCAAATAATATCCAAATTACCAACCTTCGTAATCACAGAAATTCTATTTAAGCTTGGAGCTAAAGCTATAATGCAATTATAATCAAACCAAGAGAATTACATATCGTAATTTATGTAGATCTATCCTATTATTATAAATTATTGACTGTGGATCTACATTTGGATGCGTTATACCTGCCAAGGGCTGAATATTATAACGTTATTTTGTAAGTATACCGTATACTTTAGCAAGTATTTCGATTACGGCTCCTACTGTAGGTATAAATATATGTTTGGAGAGGGACTGTAACAAATGAGGCTATAATTTGGATGCGAGCATAGATCCCGAATTGATCATCGGCTACTTTGTAATTATTTAAACATTATACGCTGATAATGACGACGGCTGCCTGTTACACCGTATCGAATGTAGGCATAGTCAAATAACAATATAGGTAAATAATTTAAAATGTAATTACTTTCTTTGTATTACGGGAGTACTTGTTAGGCAGGTAAATAATAAAGGCATTAATATAGAGAGGAAAGGGATTTGTAATTACCTATGCATTTTCACTTTATTTTTTGGAGTTATAAGAGGAAGGTGTGATTTTGTTCCCACTAATTTCTACGTAAGGCATTGCTTAAGCTTCTTTGGGATCCTTTCAAAGTGTTCAATATTGTTTCATACTCATTCGATTTATATGAAAACTGTTTTAATAACGTTTTAAGTCATAATATGCAACTGCACCCGGTGGTTCTTAAATGTGATTAGTCCTAATGACACTTAAGAACGAATGTATTTAGAACTTTTTTCCCAAAAAATTATATCGTATTTTTATTTTATATTATAATTAGGCAAACGAACAAGGGGGTCACCTGATAGAAAGTGATCACCGCTGCCCATGGACATCAATAACCGCACAAGGGTCGCAGATGCGTTGCCTGCCTTTAAGACCTCATAACCTCTCTAACTAAGCTTTCTTTTTCTGATATTTCGTTTTAACTGAAGATAATTTATTATGTTTCCAATCGATTCGGTGTGATTGGTGCACTTGTGGACTTTCTCACACTTATCATAGCTCAATAGGCGGACCGCTTTAATCTCTACATTCTAGAGCACATTGAAATTTCATCAGCTCACTGCCGTTTTTCACAAATACAGGATGTGTATAAGAACCTTGATAATAACTAACCGCACTATAAAATACTTGTGTGTTTTACAAAAAGAAGGTAAGTATATGTGAAATGAAACAATTTATTGCAATTTGATTGACTTAGTAAATTCTTTTGCACGTGAAAACTTTTTTTCGCCCTACTAGCGCCTCGACGTGAAAAAGGTAAACTTAAGTTTTTAAGTCATACTTAATTCATACTCATAAGCTATATAAAATACGTAAATTTGGAAATCAAACAGTTTAAATACATATAAGTAAAATAATAATATTTTAAACTATAATTGTAGGTAGGTAATTATGGATTAAAGTTTATCCTGTGACACACAGTAAGAAATTCGAGGATTACTATCGGCATTACAGATAACAGATAATCTTTTAACAACTTACTGTTACCAATAGTGAATAATAAATATTGATACTGTAATCTATTCATGTCTCCATGCCCCTTGTGATCACGGTCAAGTATTGAAACTAATGAACAATGAAACGTTAATTTAAACAAACAACTCGAAACAGTGTGTTATTGTCAGATAAGTTACCTATGTATGTATCTGCTTTTATTATAGACCATGTTAAACGATGCGATAAAAATTGTTTCCATTCTTATTTTTTTGTGTGGATAATCTTTACCGCGATTTCACATTTATGATTAAATTATATTATTATAAACCCGAGGAGAATTAATCTTAAAGTGAATATGAAAACACTTAGATAGGTAGGTACCAAGTGCTTATAATAATTAATAATGTTTCATTACATCGGTTATATTCTTAACCGATTTAATATACAACATGCTGTATGTTGTGATAAAGTATCAACTATCAGCACATCTTCGGTAGTACAGTGATAAACATGTTATAGTTAGCTACATGTAGCTTTACAAATCTATGAGACAGGCACGAAATTTTATTGTATTATTTGAACCTCACGAAATGTGATAACTTGATAAGTTTTGTGTCCATTCTAGCACAGTAAAAGAATTTACTGTGATTCTACCTATGTGGTATCTAGCCCATAAATTACTCGCAAATAAATTAAGTTGTGTTTATATTTTCGTCAAAGTCATTAAAACCTACTCGCGATGATACTTATCAGGATAAGCACTTGAACAAAAAGTATCATCAATCAGCCGACTGTTTTTAAAAAAATTGTAGCTGGTCTCATGTCTTTTTTATATTTAATAAACAATATCATCATGGCCCACACCGCTGGATTTTTCGAAATCTATGTGTGGATTTGTGCCAATTAGCTCGGCGGTGAGGAAAAACACCGTGAGGAAACCTGCACATTCATTGATTTCTAACTTTAGTTCAGTTAGATCTGAATGTGTAACCATGATCTAATGAAATCTGTCTGGTCCCCCTCTATGGGTTACGAAGGTCTAATGGCAGTCGCTTCACTGTAATATCCAGACTTGCCAAATCCTGGCTCGTGGTCAAAGCGGACCCCGCATAGAAACGGGATAAACGGTAGCGTTTATCTTCCTAGGAAGAAGAAACAATATTATCATGTAATTCCTGCCAATTCTATATGTAATGAAGTCTTTCTTTAAAATTGAACCTGCCCAGTCATATTGGCGCAAGCGTTTTGCCTACAATAATGTTGTTATGGGCGGTGCCTCCTCGGATTCGGTTAAAAAATTAATTGCTGTCATATTGTATGTATAACATCATCGTTACCGAAGTGCCGACATACACTGCCTATGTTATTAACCCTTGTTCTCACGCTCCGATTTTATTTACATCGATCAAAGCCCGCACTGATACGGAAGGTACTGTTATTACTTATTATTTTAAACGGATTCCAAATTATTTTAATTAGCACCTGTGAACAGTTTACCTGTTTTTTGAGTATGATTGAGTCTTTAACTTAACGTTCAGGACATTATCTTTTTAATTTATCAGCGGTTGGCTTTATGTTAAAATATTTTTAGCGGCATTATTTTTGACCGTTTGATTATTTATTTGAATATTTTTGATGGAAGAACTAGGTACCTCTGCGATACAGTAGCTAAAATCGTGGTACCTCCATGGGTTCCAATCCCTTGTAGAAAGGAAATTCTTTCCGCCATAGATCAATTGCAGATAGCTATTCATGCATCTCATTACAATATTAATATAATTATATGTTTTTTTACCTGCTCATGTTCAAATTCCAATCCCCGTTACAGCTTTACACCTCGAAAGTCCCGAGTTCGGTTCGCGATCATGATACAGCTATCAGCCACAAGCCACAACACAAAACCATAGCACCAAACCAATATTAATAGAGGAAAAGTTCAAATAAGTTTTATAAATCATTTTACGTTAATAATTTTCACTACCACAATCTAAATACTCCATTTTAAATAGACCAACGTCTACCTACTTCTACAACATTTAAATAGTTCTAAATCAGAACGGACATGTCAGTTGGCAGTTTACACAATAAAAAGTTATTTTGCTACTACCCACAAAAAATAAATCACAGTATTCAGTCTTTTAAAATCTTCTTATTATTTTTAAAACGTGCACTAAATCTTTTTATCACAATAGAGGTATTTTTTAAAGAAGTTCCATGTTGTTTTACTCTGGATACGGCTACGTAATCTGGTCACTATTTTCGGCCGGTAATTTGGTCACTATTTTCGGCCGCTACAACATCGGCCCATTAGCTCAGTTGGTTAGAGCGTCGTGCTAATAACGCGAAGGTCGCGGGTTCGATCCCCTCATGGGCCACGATCTCTTTTTGACTTTTATTTGATGACACCTATTTTTTATCCCAACTAATATTATAAATGCGAAAGTAACTCTGTCTGTCTGTCTGTCTGTCTGTCTGTCTGTCTGTCTGTCTGTCTGTCTGTCTGTTACGCTTTCCCGCTTAAACCTCGCAACCGATTTTGTTGAAATTTGGTACAGACAATCTTTAGACCCTGAGACAGAACATAGGCTACTTTTTATTTCGAAAAAAAGAAATCCACGCGGACGGAGTCGCGGGCGGCCGCTAGTTCATGATAAAATTACAAGATTTGTTAAGAAGCTTGAAAAAAAACTATAAGTGGAATTGAAATCACACAGCGATATAATTTGGTACGTTTGTGAAGTGCCGGAATATAGGTTTGTATGTAGGTACATACCTTAGTACTTTTACTTTTGTATGTAAATTTTTTAAGTTATTTCTCTTGCTTTAATATAGGTAATGAAAGAAAGCAGTTCTTATAACATGTTTAATTTGTGTAAAAATATTTTCCATTTATTATAACTAACGATTCATTTTACATCTCATTACAGACCCTTAAACATTGTTTACCTTAAACTACCATATTATTTTATACAATGTTTCAATCGAAAAACACAATTTTAAATAATTGAGCCTCTAATCCAAACCAAACACCAGATAATGGAAATTACTCATTGTAATCCAAAAATAACTAAAACAATTTAATTGCACAACCGGCCGGTTATAAATTTACAAATCTTATAACACTTATTTTAATAATATTATTATTTACACAATCTCTAACATTTGAAGTATGACCTAAGAATAATTGAAAAACGTTATCATTTTAAGCAGTCAACATTATTTTTGTCGACTCAAAGTATGAATTAAATAAGATTGAAATATTCTTTATATTTTTACATTTTAACTAACACAGTAAAATTATAAAAAAGGGTGCTGACAAAACATTTCGAGTCGTCGACTGGATAACTTTTGATATTATCAAATATAAGTAATATAATCAAAAAGATTTTCTAATACAACTACCTTATTATTTTTCAACATTTTTAAATTGTTTGGCACGTAGTATAGTAGAAATAATAACCCTATCAAAGAACAATGTAAGAAGAGAGTAGATATTTATAAATAAGTTTATGAGCATTCTTTCAATGGTGGGCTAAATATTGTAAGACAACTTACTAATCTATCCATTAACGACTATTATTACACACTACCGGAGTCATATCTATTTGTTAACTTCAACTATAACATAATTTTCAACAAAATTATGACAATTTGAAGTAACATCATATTTTTACAACAAACATTTGATATAGCTATCAAATTTTTTATAAATATTTTCATCGCTTATACCTACATCAAAGACTATTTGTATGAAAAACCCTTTTATATACAACTATAGTAACACCATAAGGGTAACTATCTTAAAACTGGTACTCATTTTAAAACCTATCTTCATTAATCACAACAACTAAATATTTTGGTTGGGATATACATAACAAACTTTATATACAAGTTGAGTATTACAAGTACAATCTATGGCTTAATTAACATTCTACAGAATGAATATATGGCGGATCCTCAATTTTGGCAATGGAAGCTGCTGACGCCCTTCCGTCACGTCCAGCGATTATTGATATCACACTTTTATGCTCGGAGTCACTATCACCACTCAAAATAATGTTTGTCTCACCCATAAAACCAGAATCGATTTGCTCCTGACTCAAACCTTTACTCTGAAGCTCGAAACTGCTAAGACCTAGTTCAGCAAACAACTCTTTTGAGTCGTCAACATTTCCAAAGAACACAGAATCTGTCTCGACACTTTCACCTCCAGATTCGCTTCGTCCGTCACACAATGATTCTAAATCATCAGTGTCGGACTCTAATTGCAATATTGGAGGTTTTGTCACTACTTTGGCTGGTGTTACAGGCTCGATCGAAATGGGTTTTGGTTTCAGCTGCAACAAATATTTTGCTCGTCGTTTCGATTCGTTTGAATCAGTGCTCATGTAACCAGAGTCTTCAGTTCTGCATAGTCGCTTCAAATCTGTTCTTCTAGACCTAGTTCTTGCTGAACGTCTACCGGAACGTCGAGCGTTCATATTGTCGAATCTGGGGTTTGATGGAAATCGGTCTCTTTCCTCTAGCATTCGGCGTCGATCGCCTGATGGGCTCTCATGGTGAGCATGAGTAAAATTGAGCGATGCATCACTACCTCGTCTTTGTTTCGGAGGTATCGGTGGTTTGTGATCTTTTTGTCCATCAACTTGACGAATCAAATCAGGAGTCTTCAATGCTCTCGAATACCCAGAAACATCATGGTCCATGAATGGGATGCTACCACGTCGTCCGTAAAATTTAATTTCGTCTGATTGAACTTTTGCTTTCGCCTCATAAATTTGTCTCAAACTTCCGATTTTTCTGTTAAACACTGGCTCAGGAGGAGTTTCATTATCATTCTTTTCATTTTCAGGTGCCTTGAACTTGAAACTTCCACCGGATTTAAGAAGAATTTTCTCTACCCGTTTCTTTGGTTCTCGCTTAGGCTTTCTATCTAGAGTGTCGGGGTCAAACTCTTCCGATTGGTTACGCCTGTTTTCGACTGGAGACCCACTCACTTTTATAGTAAGAGGACCAGGTTTGAAAACGTTGTCATAATATGGTTCTGAAGAGTTAATAAAGATCTCGTTTGTATTATCAAATTGCAAGTTAATTGGTTGTGGTGTGAGTTTGTAATTTTCTACCGCTTTCTTTATATCACGCCAGCTGCTGGATAATCTATCTCTAGGGTTTTGAACATTATTTGAATTGTAGCGGAATTCTTCGTTTTGAGCCAATTCGGGTTCACAGGCTAGTGAGAATCTACGTCTTCTGATTACGTTTCTTTCTAAACTATCAAAATCTATATCACGGTGGATGTAAAACTCCTTCTTCTTTTTGTCAGATAACACATTATCATCGCTAAAATATTGCGAATCAGCTGCCATCACTGGTATAACAATTTTAGGAGCTGTAGATTTTGAATTTTTATGAGCTTCTTCTTGTTTAATTGGTTCTACTCGTCGACATTTGTTTAGTTCACGAATAACAGCTTCCATTTTTATTTTAACCTCAGGTGGTATTGGTACTTCTTCTTCATCATCTTCATTGTTATTGGTTTCTGGTGGGGAAACAGGTGGTGGTGGTGGAGGCGGTAACTTTCGTCTTACGCGACGTGATGCGTGATTAGATGGACTTCTTTTTTCTGGTACTACTATAGCTTGAGTAATTTCAGCAATCTTCTCCGTGAGGATAGCATCACCAGATTTCACCTCTTCGATCCTGATGCTCTGCTTATTTTCCGATCCGCTATTATTGGATTCCGTTGTTACTTCCGGAGCATTAGATGGACTATGACGGGGCTGATCGATTTGTCGTGAATGATTTTTCGGTTCAACAGCTCGAGGTGTTCCGCTTACTTTTGCAACTGATTTAATAGGTTTAGCCACTGCTGTAGGAAGTGGAACTTCGTCTAACCATTTCCTTACAATGCGTTGCTTGTAGTCATCACTCACACAGGTCTTGCAAGAGTTGGACCTTGTTAGAGCTGTGCTTTTCTGTGAATTGACACTGCTATCGCAACCAGGGCAGCCTCCACAATGTCCTGATCTCCTGCTATTCTCATGTTTCAAACTAATTGCACTGAACCTTCTTCCTCGTCTAGCACAAGGAATGTCCCAGCCTAGATCAATAGTGTGGTATAATTCTTCTTCAGGTATATCTGACAGGATGGGTATAAATCTTTTTGACGTCATTTTTTCTTTTGCGATCGACATTATTTCTCGGATTTTAATGAGAAACTCGATGGCTGCAGGTGGCGGGTTCTGGAAAGTAACACAATCATTAAACATTGAATAAATATAATGTATGGTTTACATTATTATTCATTAAAGATGTTTTATGATTACCTTTAAATGTTCTGTTTCAAAGAACACTGGGTTGAAGTATAATTTCTTTCGGATGGCTGGTTCACCATTAGAAGATGGTACAGGTTCCCGTGTATTATACAGTTGTTTGTTATTTTCAACGCTACAGTCAATAATGGACAAGTCCGAATGAGGAGCTCTCTCCAATGTATCTGGAGACGCAGATCTCCTTTGCAAACGCTCATTTACTCTCTCTGGAGTGGAGGTCGCTCTTATATTAGAACGAGTCGGTTTCTTACGTCTTGTGTGAACCATAGCGGATACGACGTTGGGATTTGAATTTATTTTCTGGAACTAAAAATAAAAGTCATAAGATATTTAAATCGAAAAAGAGAAAAATTAATGCTACAATGTAATTGTTGCATTTAAACTTATTATACCTTATGAGTATTGTTAGGAGAAGAATCCATGGTATCTTCGGTATGTTCACTGACATCTGATAATAGGCCAGCATCATGTAGAAAATCGCTATTTAAGTTGCCCATACTGAGCAATGGATTTGTCTTCATTTGCTGCAAAAAACATGGGTCATTAGGAATGACAACAAAATAATACCTCGCAATATTACAAAAAAATAATTGGTACATTTTTCTCATGTAAAAACTGTATCAAAATTAGATAATTATCTTGATTCATCATTGCAAAAATTGGAAGAAGGTATGTCTTTCACCTAGTCAATTGGTACTGTGATCGTCAAAGAAACAATCGCCTTAAATAGTAAGTAGATAATATGTTTATGACATAAGTTTGTATAATCATCCATTTGCACCAATTATGCATCAATTTTGTTATGCAAAAACATACCACATTATCCATATCAATCCTCGAATCCATCGTCGACCCGTTCTCAGTAGACATTGTATTTGACAAGTTCATCTCCGGGTCCTTCTCTTTTCTCTTCTGCCTCTGCTTGTAGTGGACGTAGAATATGATCCCGGCAGCGTAGATGAAGATCAGCATCAGCACACAGACGCATATGGCCAAGGACTCTAACACGCTCAGCCCGTGGCTTTGGGTCGCTGGCTCTGTGGTCACCACCTCTCCGGCGTGGAATGGTATCGATTTCACGTCTATGAGAGAAAAAAGAATTTATTATTTGCCTTATTTCATCGTTACTTTTAACTAAAATAATAAAAAATTCTTCGCCAACCCTGTAGACTTAGTTATTTTTTTAATAAAATGATGGGAATGTTAGTTTATGTTACTTGATATTTTTACCAGGTTTAACAGTTTCTAAGGCTTTTATGTTCTTAATGGTTTGTCTACAAAGGTGCCATAATTTTATCATAAAGTTTACAACATTCGTTGAGGGTGAGACTTTAAATTAAAATGTGCGAGTTGTGCGGAGATGCGCCGTAAGCGGCCAATAGAATTTTATATCTGAGATGGTCACGTTTCTGAGCTGAAACCCTATTGGCTAGTAACGACACACCACATTTCATTGAGCTCGCACATTTTAGCTTTAGTAGAGTCTCACGTTTAAAATCATTTTATATTCACAAATACAGCTTTTGCCTTAATCGCCGTGTCACAAATTTTTACTTACATACCTGGGATTTGAACCCCCAAAGATTTTCGCCCAGTACTAAAACCTATAAAGAACAAGTCTGTCATCCAAAAAAAGTTGTCGGTTTCCTCGTGGTCCTACTATTTTGTCCCCATAGGTGAACCACGAGGACATCGTTGTCTTCGTGGTCCACCTATTGCTAATCGTCATAAACGAGTAGGACCACTTACACCCTGGCCACAGCCCACATGCGATGCGTCTTGTCGAAAGTCGCATCTTGCGATGCATCTTGTCTACGTCGACGGCGAAAGTGGCGAGCGAAAAAACAAATAAAGGAAATTGTATGAAGCATGCCACAGCTATCGGCGACAAGATGCGCGACTATTGCCGCAAATCACGTCGCCGGCCTCATCGTACCACACGTCGCGTCGCTCGTCGCCGTAGCTGTGGCTAGACCCTTACCTAAGAGAGCATTATGAGTCGCCCCAGCCACTCTGAAGGCAGCGCAGGAGGCGGCCAGGCGCGACTGCGCAGGCGCAGAGCAAAGTACGTGTGCCGCAACCAGTCTGCCCTCGAGACGTGCGTGGAGAGCTGCAGACCCTCGCCACTACGAACAAAATAAATAGATGTTCAAAACTTTTGTGCTAAGTTTCTGCTTGTGAGTAGGTTCTCCAGAGTTCGGAGAAAGGGTATGAGATTTTAAAGGTAGGCAGAATCAAATATCAAAAAATAGCAAATATCTGTTTATGGGCAGCGGTGTTCCTCTGGCAGGCTTGCTGCCCTCTCATATGAGAAAAAAACATTTACTTTTCCTGCCCTATATTTATAGAATGTTTATATGACATATTTATATGGTAATATTGACGTACTTTAGTAATCATGGTTACCGAATATCAGGTAACGATAGGTTGATCATCATCAATTGGTTAAATGCTCCAAAAACCAACAATGTTACTCTATGTACGCTTTTTGTCCAACTCAGAATTGATTTAAGGATTGTATTTGTAAACTTTGTTATTCATACAACGAATCTTAAATGGGTTAAACATAAAAATTAAAAAAGCAATTATCTGAAAGTAGTATTTTGTCCATATAAGTCGGTAAAACCAAATAAGCTCTCATAAAAATAAGTTTTATCGAAATCTTTATATAAATTATGACAAAAAAGCTCATGAATAAGAATAAGATCAGTCACGGGCTCCCTAAGCTTTTTAAGAGGATTTAAATCAGCGGTTATCAGAGCCACAATTTGTCGCTGAAATATGTTGCTAAGCATGTGACGGAATATCTGCGCTCCCTTCTCATATATCACTTGGTTTTGTATGCTTTACTATGAACAATAAACCATAATTGTAAGGTATAAGGGTCAGAATTGCAGATCCGCGGTCAAATGTTCGGGACATTTGTTACCACAATCATTGCTTGTAACGAGTAAAATGTACCGGCACATTTGTCTTTTCATTTATCAGCGTGCACGAATCTAAATGCGGCAAATTCGCACAGATTAAACACATCGCTCCTTTGACGCCTTCGTCTCTATCGCCAGACTTCATCGGACCAGACCGTCTTTGAGAAATGTCGACGAAACTTCCAACCAACTCGATTGACGGACGAGGTCTTGCGAGGCCCGCCCAAAACACTCTTTGCAATCCAGACGAGATAGCATCGCCCCACCGTTCCGTTGGCAGTCCAATTTATAATAAAATACGATTTTATAGGAATCTTTCCTTTAATTTATAAAACATTATTGACGGAATAGCCGAAACGTTTCATTCAACGGGCCGATTTCGTCAATATTTAAAAAGGTTCGCAGGTACTTTTATCAGCAATCAAAATTTTATGGAGAGGGCGATAAATGCTGGGGCTGAAAACAGGATTATCTCAATATACATGTTAATTTTGGACCGGTGCGTGATCACCAGTGATCGGTATGGAAATGGCAAAGTTAGAGATACTACAAAATACTAAGAATACTAAAAGCCACAAACAAGTTTTTCCCTTTTATTTTTATCGGTCTCTATAAAAGTTTTGCCTGCGGAAAAGTAAATCATATTTTTTATTCAATATACAAATATTTTTTCTTTAATATCTTGTCGCTTGCGATAGCTAAGAAAGATTTAAGTTTAGCATACGTCAAATTAAAATTTATCGTTGATAGACTGGACACCAACTCATAAAACATAAAAATCTTATCCTGAAAACATAACGAAACGTTGGTTGGTTTCAACAACTCCAAGGTTTATATTCTGAGTATCAATTTGGATGAACAAGGCGCATCATTTGATGGTGTTGACAATGTTTATGAACTTCGACAGGCTAACGATATGTTGAACGGTCTCCCAAATTATGTAGAAATGTCTCTGTATAATTTTGATGTGATAAGAGTGTCTGTAAATTATCTTAAGGACTCTCTGTAACGGCTACTGCATAGTAAAAAGCGATTTTTATGATTCCGATCGAAGAGCGGCGAAATAACTTTGTAACCTGGCCGAATGTAAGTGTCATCTGATGTCGAAACTGTATTTTGGACAAATTAATAAATGAAAACAAAGTAGCCGGAATATGTGACTAATCTAAGGATCTCAAAGTAATTGTGCAATAGTCGAAATTTGGAACAAACAAAATTTTAATAAGCTCGTGAACGACGAAGCAATAAAAGCAAAATCAATTCTTCAGATGCACCGAAGTTCAGATCATCATTACCAATCAAGGACCTCGACGCATTGTGGTCTCATAGAACAAATATCATCAAATTTGTGTCATCATAACCAATCAGAGACTTCGACGCATTGTGGTCTCTTCAAATTTGTGGGTTATTATTTTCTTTCTGAACCTGCATAGAACAAGTATCTCGGTTTACATATTGAGGCGAGACGTCGCATTCAATTCCGCGTACCGGTGTAATGTCTCAGAGCGATAATATCTGACAGCAAACCTGACATGTCACAAGGATCGCATGTAACTCGAAATTCAGGATTACTAGATTGTCGGAATACCGCACACGGAGACGAGATTGCTGTAATGTAATAATGGCCCTAGAAGAAGAATAGCTAGCCAACAAACAAGACTATGGAAGGGATCAATTTTTTCCTTGGGAAAAGGAAAAGAAAGTATAAGATTCGGTTCTGTAGAAATACTAACACCTTTTTCGCGGGAAACGCAAGCCTTTTTTTTAGACTAATGATTATTGGTTTCATCAAAATAATTTATAATCAGGAATTAAGATGAAGAAAATAAATCAATCCTTTAAAGTCTCACTGCAATACAGAGAGATCTTCGGATCGCAGAATTTAAATCCAAACCTCGTAATTTTGCACTCATTTTGCAAACACAAAATAAGTAAATATTTTATCGTTTTCTTCAAAAATACTGGTCGGCCTTCGGAGATTGGTTTCATGGACCAGTATATCTTAACTGATATTAACACCTAACGGTACAGTAATTAATGCCGACAATGTCTTCGCAGCGCGCCCTTGCATCTTAAAATAAGAGTATATGGGGCATTATTATATTATAGAGGCATTATGTAGACTACTCAAACCTGTTGTCGTACGGAACGCGATAACACTTTACGAGATCGCCTGACTGTTATGATATTTTCTGCTTTGACGGCTTAAAGTTGTACTCACATGTTTTTAAGGTTCAGTAACTCGTAAGAGTAAAACCTTTCTTTTACTGACCATTAAACATTTAAAAAAAGAATTTATCAATTTCATCTATACACATTTCAAGGGAGAAGGAATCTTTTATTGGATAAACCATGGAGATACAAACGAAATTTGTGTGTAATGGATGCACAGATCTAAATTTTAAGTAAGTACATAAAATGACTATAAATCAGTATTTAGATAATGCGGATTCATCAAAATATCATAAAAGACAAGAAATGTGTTAACAAGATAACTGAAACTTAAAAACTTGTTCAAACAAAATAAATAGATCCTTGGTGCACGAGTTTGGAACAGATTTATCAAGTATAGATAGACTATTATGAAATCTTTTCGTGCTATGGCGTCTTAACTATGTTAACTCAACAACCGCCCTTTTTAGGGTTCCGTAGCCAAAATGGCAAAAAAACGGAACCCTTATAGATTCGTCATGTCTGTCTGTCTGTCTGTCTGTCTGTCTGTCTGTCTGTCTGTCCGCCAGTCTGTCACAGCCACTTTTTTCCGAAACTATAAGTACTATACTATTGAAACTTGGTGAGTAGATGTATTCTGTGAACCGCAACAAGGTGTGCACACGAAAATAGAAAAAAAAAATAAAAAAATGAGGGGTCCCCATAGTTAGAACTGAAACTGAAAATATTTTTTTTCATTGAACATATACGTGTGGGGTATCTATGGATAGGTCTTTAAAAATTATATTGAGGTTTCTAAGCTCATTTTTTTCTTAAGTGAATACTTTGCGTGACAGACTCTTCCAAAGTGGAAAAAAGTGTGTCCCCCCCCCCTCTAACTTCTAAAGTAAGAGGATGATAAATCTGAAATAAATATATAATGTACATTACCATAAAAACTACCAACGAAAATTGGTTCGAACGAAATCTATTCAGTAGTTTTTTTAATTCGTCAAAAATAGAATTTGTACGGAACCCTCAGTGCGGGAGTCCGACTCGCACTTGGCCAATTTTTAAAGAATCAATTTACAATTCGATTCGCTCCATTTTAAAATCACTCGACAATTTTGATAATATTTTCACGTGTGTCCTTAGCAGTGTTTATGAATTTCGGCATTTTAATTACTTATAACGCGTATTCTTAATTTGGGTTGATAAAGCGGGCAATAATATGCGTAAATGATTGCCATAAGCTTTAGCGGCAGAGTCGCTAACATTTGATTTGTGCTGTAAACCTTCTTGGGTGGCATACAAGGATGCAACGGGTGTCTTGGCACCTATTTTCAATTAAAATCAAAAATCAAAATATTCTTTATAGATATAGGCTTGTCAAAATTGCAACAAAAATGACTCGACCACCGAGTCGGAAGGCAGTTACTGGCGAGAAGAATCGGCAAGAAACTCGACAGTTGCTCTTTTCAAATGCCATAGTATGTTTTATTTACACAGGTTATTAAGCTTCTTATATAAAACTGAAAGATTCTGAACCTGTTATTCAATTCATTTCGTTTTCCACATTCGTCCGTAGGAGAGCCATACTACTGGATTGTATGTACAAGTTGTACCACAAATGGGTTTATGCTCGAGTTTCTTAACAATTATCCCTTATATGTAGTATCTCGTTTACCAGTCAGTTTTGACACTTGTAAAGGCTGTTGTAATTTTTGTAAGGTAAAGAATGTCTTAAAATTTTTAAGAATTTAATATGGCTTGAAAATCACACACGAACATGCCTGATTTCGCCATATCTATCGCTCATTAAAAATTGAAAATTGCCCTTGTATGTGTTTTAAAAATAATATAAAAAAAAGGGTTATAAAAAAGCTTAAATTTGGAAAGAAAAATAATTTTACATTCAGTTGTGCTTTAGGAATCCTTTTTAAAGTCCAAAGTTCAAAATTCACAATCACTTAATTCATTTGAATTTGAATTTGAAAATGTGTTTAGATTAATGTAACAACATCGTGCTGGATAACCTTAGGGTTATATTTAATGTATATTTAGATATACATTAACTTTTAAATATCTTGCTTGAATAAACGTATTGTTTTACTTTATTGATATTATAAAGCAACGTTATCTTTATTGTGAGAAGATAAAATGCGTCAATAGCAATCGTCTTTATGGATACAGACATGATTCAACGCTTTAAATATTGACGACTTCGCGTTCTTTCTTACGACTTTTCAATTATATTATTGACACCCTTTTGGTTTTTTGCATCATCATCATCCCTCAAGGGTCTTTAGTCACTTCTGAATCATTGGGTATCAACCCACAGAAAGAAATTGGGTAGTTATAATCTAGGCCAGCACTGCACGTCATTTCTTTGCTGTATCTTAGGTATTTATTTATTAAGTAAGTACTTATTCCAACCAGTAATGAACGAAATTTAAAAATTATATAAGGGAGATTGTTAAAAAAAATCGAGTATCAACAGAATGTTCTTATGTACAGTTCGATAGGGGTTCATATTATGTAAGTACATTGAATATAATATGTATAAGATTTCTCCTAGCTAATGGGAGAATCTGTTAATTGCAAAAAAACTTTTCCGCTACATTTTCTCAAAACATTCACAAAAATTCTGGAAGTTGAAAATCCTCAGGTGACGCAGTTGAAGATTAAAATAAGGACTTACCTGTAAGAAAGTGCTGCCTTCATCTCTGTACAAGCTGAACGGGACATCGTTGTCTATTAAGTCTCTGAGGGTCACCCATCCAGACGGCGACAGGTACTGAGCGCTTGTCACCGCACATATCGCGTCGACTACGTCTGGAATAAATACAAAATGTTTAAGGAAAATCAGAATCAGACCTAGGTACTTTTCGACCTAAATGATCTCTATAGAACATGAATGCCTATATTTTTATTTCTAACTATTGACATAAAAGCCGTGGCATAAGACGAAATCTAATTATTTTTATGATGACTTTATTTGAAGTAGAACACAAAATATTAACTGTGGGTAATTTAAGTGAAAATATAAAAGTAGAAGGAATTTGCTTTAAACTAAAACTGCACAGATCTCTAGATAAATCTGTTACTGGGTAGAAACAATGCTAAAAATAAAGTTGCTATTAGTGCTGCCACCTAGTTGTTTAGTCATAAACTCAAAGTACGAAGGCACGGTTATATTTAGTTGCTTAATTTGACCACTTCAATCATATCCGATATGGTCTAGTGGCTAGGATACCTGGCTCTCACCCAGGAGGCTCGGGTTCGATTCCCGGTATCGGAATATCTTTTTGCACATTTTTACTTACCAGTGAAGACGATCTCCTTTGAGGGGTAAATAATTTGTCCCTTTAGAGGAAGGAAAACAAAAGGAATTTGAGGCTTCGTAGCTCCGCGACCAAAACTCGCCATCAAACATTCTGCAATAGAAAAAAATATGTTAATTTTTGTCTCATTTAAACTGACAATTTATAATCTAGATTTATCTTAGCCTATAACATTAGCTGTCATCAATGATATTTATTTATTGGAAATGTTTGTTTAACGACCAATCCACTTTATAATATTTTTACCATAAAACTTTTATATCACAAGGAATGTGTGAAACCTGTGTATTGGTAAAATTTTGACATGTTGACATTAAAGACCATCTCATCATTTAATTTATGTGTGAATGTAGTCAGCTGATTTACCTTCATTTTTATTTTCGTCACTATTTTAATTCTTCAAATGCGCAATTTAAAATTTTGACATTTATAGGTCAATCATTAATTATCAAAATATCCAAATCAAGATATCCTTGCTTTTCTATCAATTCTTTATTATTTGACATTTAATAGTGTTAATAAATTGAGATTTACGTAAGTTATCTGAAATTTATAAAAACTTAGTCATTCTAAATGTAGATTATTCAGAATTTTGAAAAGCTAATTTTATAGGTGGGTGGATCAACTTTTTAACCGACAAAACGGGCAAAAAATTTCGGCGTGTTTCAAAAAAATTTTTTTGCTTATTTAACTATTTCATTTACTCAGAAGTGTGTTAAATATATCTGAGATACGGCTTCCTAATCGAGCAGCGAACTTTTTGAACTACTTCTTATTGAAAAACTCAAAAGTGTAAAGCTTGACCCAAATTTTTGTCACCAGAGTTACCCAAAGTTATTTCGCTGCAATTCTTGAATAAAAAGATACTTATATTTTTATTTTAGTGGATTTATTCTGTCATGCAAAATCAAATAGTTTGGTATACAGCATTTGTATGTAATTGTAATATATAGGCATTAAAATATGAGATGTATGTATGCTGAGTTACTAACGAGTCAGACACGTTGTTAATTTTCTCTGTACTTCTTTAAAAACTAAAAATTTAGTCACAGTTTTCTCTGAAATTAAAGTAAATAATCTTATTTTACCCTGAACCTAAAATAATCATACAAATAAAATCAAACACATATTGTTACCTTGCAAAAACGGCTTACAAATTTAGGGACAACTAGTAACGCCTGAGACATTTTTGGTAACTCAAGAGACAAGAGACAAGAACAATCTATAAACTTCTGCACATAACTACACTCGCGAGCAACCAAATCGACTCAAGCGCAACCTTTGCATTCAAACATTATTCTAAGTAAAAGTATGCAACATTATAATACAAATGATATGTCATTTGGACGCTTAAAACTTCAGATTTTATGTGATATCATCATTATTAATATCCATGTTTACTTTTTTATATTAGTGTCTGAACTTGAATGAGGGAAAATGGGATTTTGGGTATTCATAGGTGTTGAGATCAGAATTGACACAAATAAAACAGGGTTTTTTCTTAAAGAGTATAAAAATTATGGGTCCAGGATTTAGTACTGCCTAGCCCTAATTACAGCCCGTAGTCGGTTCTTCATCGACCTTATTTATTTTTCGACGGTGTCTTGAGGAATACCTCCCCAATCCTCTAATTAAGCTGCCTTCAACTCTTCTGGGCTTGATGGGGCTGAATTTCTTGTTCATAACCATCGTTTGAGCTCGTCCCATAAATGCTCGATTGGATTTAGGTCTGGACTTAGCGCAGGCCAGTCCATTGTGTTCAAATCGACTTTTTGAAGGAACTGCTGCCTAACGCGCGCTTTGTGGCATCGAGCTTAGTCCTGCATTAGGATGAAGTCTTCGACAACAAATCCTGCGTTGGGCACAACATGTTCCAGGAGAATATTTGTGATGTGCCCCTAAGCTCCTAGTCCTCCTCGGCCTCATCCATGCATGAAAGCGAGCTCGGTTTTATCTTCCAACGAGATACCAGCCCACATCATGCTAGAACCGCCACCAAAGGCAACGGTTTCTGCGAACCAGCATTGGGAAAATCGCTCTCCCGGACGCCTGCATTCCCGGTCTCACCTGTCACATCATGCACCCTTTGTGAACAGGACCGACCTCCATTGCCCAAAACTCGAGTTGAGATGCTCTCCAGCAAACTGTAACCGAGCTTGCCGGAGGCCTGCAGTCAATTTTGGATCTGTTTCAGTCAGGTTGGCTTCCTTTAAACGTCTTCTTACTGTCACTCGCTGACAGCTACATCTCGAACACGCTTCAGCTCACCTGCACGGCCACACCCGCAAGGTGTCGAATTCACAGGCAGGTAGAAACAATGAAACGGTCCTCTCGTTCAGAAGTACCACGGTAGCGGCTGGTTGTTAGTCTCCAAATAATGATCGAGTCTTTTTATATTGTTTGTATACTCGGGATACAGCAGACTGACTAAAGAGAAAGTAGGAAGAGACTACTCGCTGACTGAGCCTTTGTTGCAATAAGGTAACAACTTGAGCGGCTTTATGAGGTGTGTTATACATGTTTTACATCATGGACACCGCCAGTAGCAAGTTTACAATCTGAAAGTAATTTTGATTACGACTTTTCATGAAACTATGTCTATGAAAATCGCACAATGTCTAAAGAGTTACCAAAATTGTCTTTGGAGTTACCACTTTGGTAACGCAGTGTACAGGCAACTCAGCAGACATTTTTTACATAATGGCTTGTAAATTAAAATTTACTAATATGGCGAACGGTTTGAATTGACCAATAGGAAATCAGCCTTAAGGACCTTCAAAATTTGATGAAGAAATTAAAAAACATTTACCCGTTCATCGAAATAATCCGGTAACTCTGCCGACACTGAATAAATACACGCGCACTCCTCTAGAGTTTGCTGCGGACTGGCGGCGAGCCGGCAAGAATTTAAGGCTCGCCGCCGCGCGTGCAAGGAATAAGATCGTATCGCCGTTCTTTACTAGAAATTTGTGACGTATTGCATAATATTTTCTACGTTTTTTCGCGGTCACTCAGTATACACCACAAAATGAGATGAATAAGGGACAGAGCTCTAAAGCCTTTTTTTCTTTAAATTAAGACCTATTTTTATATTTAACATAGTAAGAACTAAACCTTGTTTAATTTATAAGCAATATATTAGCAGACTTAAGAATGTTCCAAGGAAAAAAACTCTTAAATTAGCAATTACATATAGCTACCTCGATGAAGGGACAGCTAAAATTTGTATGGAAAGCTATTTCTTATGCAAAGTCGTATACTGAGTTACCATAGTTTTTACGTTTCCTTCTTCATTTTATCTAGATAACATTGGTTTTTTATTAAGGTTACTAAACTGTTAATTGAACAAAACATAGAAATAATTTCTAAATTGTCTTAATTTAGTCGTTTTTGAATGCGATGTCGTCGGGACAAACTTATGTCGGTTAAAAAGTTGATCGACCCAGGTCTAGATTTAAATCTGCGGTAGCCAGGGCAATCCGCTTAAATAAACTACAAAATTTAGATATTAAATCGTCTACAAACTTTATTTTAGTCTAGCTGCCCGCCCCGGCTTCGCCCGTGGTACTTACCTACTTACATGTATTATACATACAAACCTTCCTTAAGAATCACTCTATCTATTAAATAAAACCGCGTCAAAATCCGTTGCGTAGTTTTAAAGATCTAAGCATACATACGGACATACAGCGAAATCGACTTTGTTTTATACTATGTATTGATATTTTGACTAATGTATTATGTAAAGTACTTGCCGTCTTCAAACAAACACATAATGAAATGTAGGTAAATTAAAAAAAAACAGTCACAAATTCCTTTGAGCAACGCATGTAGGTTGGTACAAAAAGATAGTACCTAAATAGACAATTCGAACGATTTTGATCCCATTTATTAATCATAGTTATTCACCAATAATAAATTAACTTTAAAACTAAGTTTATACCTAAATAATGTTCTGTTTGTTACAAAAGTGTTTGAACAACCAGTAATGTCATTTAACAAATTACAGATGATTTCATGATATTTTAAAATGTCATATTAAATTAATGCATTATTACTGTAAGCGTCAAAGCCATGTCAAAGCAAACAATTATTAACATTCAAGACTATTGACATTTACCCTTCAACATTAAATAGAACTACAAATGAATACAAATGGCTGATAATAAATTCACAACTGTCGCATTAGACTATTAGATCTAACTTGTAGTCTTGATCTTAGACCTTGCGCTTATTTTGAGACCTAACTGGTATCCTGAATGATGCATTTGACAGGTCACAATGTCAAATGTTGATCGTTTATTTATTCAAATCTTAATTTTAACGCGTAATTAATTTAACTTCCGCAAATAGGATATTATATTACCTAGCTATAATATGAACTTTTACAAAAATGACATTTTTGTTTAAGTCGGCTAGAGGTCTATTGCAACTCAATGATTTAAAGTATAATCGACACTCTTCTAAATAATAAGACCCTACGTAAAAACAGCTTGTGGAACTACAAGGCAGCAGGAAATTTCATTATTAGAGCCAACTGAATGTAACCAGGAGACGCACTAAGATGAGCATGGTAGGGTTCCAATTTTAAAATCTTTGTGGAACTCTTTGCAACCAGCAGTGTTCTCATCCTAGCACCTCTCCCGGTTGCATCCTTGGACATTGTCTCAGAGCCCAGGGTAAGGCTGCGACTATGATCCTGAATTAACCAGCCTAGTTATTACAATGGAGCTACCGTTTGAACCCTATGGCCTTTGTAATAAAGCTGTTATTTCAAACCCTCACCATCGATATGGTTGACGCAGAGGCGCTGGTCTTCCCTAAAGGCGGGCGTGTCTCGGCGGCATTGGCAGACGCATCCGTTCTCGCCGCCCAGAGCTGGGAGTGCGGTGCCGTGGGAAAGCTCCATACAGCGGGTTGGACCGCAGTCTGTACCTGGACGAGCAAGGTTTATTGTTATGGAAATTGAAGGGTAGGGAATGTCAAAAAGCAAGAGTGTCTTGTTGACTCAATTCCTCTTTCTTAAGGCTGATATAAAAATTCGCAAATACCTAGATAGATTCTTCTTTAAGTAAAATATTTTAAAAAGAACGTTGCTTAAAGTTATGGAGGCAGCTAAACTAAAATATACCAACACTTTTTAAAGAAAAAAAAACACGTATTAATTACAATAATTTGTTCAAAAACTCACCAACAAGCGAGAAAAGATCCCCTGGAGCAAACCGCGTCACGTTTGCCAGCGCCATCTCTCCGCCGCTGTTGGCAGCGCTCGCACCGACCGCCATTAAAATGGCGAACAGCGCCATCTCGTAACACATCTTGGTACTAACTAGCCGCGCCGCTTTAACTGTCATTTGCGTGTGTGCCAATCTTCGTTTAACTTATTTACGTTAACACTCGCCTCATCCATCTTCGAAGACATTGCTTGTTGGTTCATTATCTGAAATAGATGACGGTGTTTGCTTTGACTGATGTTGCATTTAAGCTTGACTAAAATTAATCGTAAATTATTGAGGGATGTCGATTTTGACCCATGGTGAGATTTGCTTGTAATTTGTTGTGCGTAGTTTATAAGAGATGGCGATCTTTCAAAATTGTTATTTGATCACTTGAATTTTTTTTTTACGCTCAGTGCTAAACAATAAACATTAACAGTATCATTTATGAACTTAATACCCACCTCGTAATATCTAATCTAATATTAGATATTACGAGGTGGGTATTAACTCAAAAGTATTGAACGTTTTCACCTGACTCAGTCTCAAGGCTACCTCATGACGATTTTAAAAATCACTAAGTATAACTACATGTACTTATGTAAAAATGTGACAAGTTTTTTTTAAGTCTGACCTATGAAATTGCATTTGTTGTAAAATGCTCAGTGAGCCTATGCCTAAGGCGGTCCTAACTTTGGACTCCAAAGTCCGTGACCACCAAAGGGCGTGGTGTCATGTTGTCCCGTATCCGTTAGTTAGTCTGAGACAGACAGATCCTCATAAGCCGTGGGAAAGACGGTTTTGACTATATTCCACGACCCATTCAGTTTGGTGTTTTGTCGAAACACACTACGCTACGTCGAGAATGTGTTTCGTTTGACACTATATTTTTCAATACAATATCTACAAATATCTTAAAACCTTCTAGGTTGTTCATCACACAGACATTTGCCCCTAGTGGTATTCAAACCTGCGACCCTCGGTTGTGTAGCCAGACTCTCTGTCCACTAGACCAACGCAACGGGCCCGACGTATTGATATTGCACACGTGCATAAATGTAATAAATAAAACTTCATCTTAAATCATTATCTATTCAAAAACCGCATTAAAAGCCGTTGAGTAGTTTTTAAGATCTAAGCCTACTATGTATGTAAATGTGTAATGTATCACTGTGGTATATGGAACATTCTGGTATAATTTTAATGATAAAAAAAGTTTCAAATTAAAAAGCAGAAATGTTAGTTGAAATCGCATAAATAAAGATTAAGACTAAAAATAGTTCGAAAAGTAGGCCTTATAATGTTATTGAAATGACACGATGATATAAATTCAGTTTTAATAAAGATTAGTAAATTAGATACCATAAATATGGCCTACGTTGAATATTCATGTGGGGTTTATGAGGTCGACTGGCATACATTACTCGAAGATGTTCCTTATGGACTGGTCGATATGTTACGAGCCTATCGAGTTTTTTATCATTAGAGAGTGGTGCTGCTTTAATTGTGTTCTAGTTAGGGCACCAGGGCAAATTTCACCGTCGTTAATAGCACCAAAAGGATTCCAGTGAGAGCAATTGTTAGTGTAGTTCATAGCCACTTTGTTCTGCGTTCGTAACGGACCTTTGTGTAGGTAGCTAGCTAATGATTACCGGCTGTAAGGTGTATGCAAAAATGTGAGGGCAAATCTCATGTTCATCGATTCGAATATTATAAAAAAAAAACTAAGTTTATTATTCACCGAACCCAAAAACAATTGCTTCTCATAGACTTTTAAAGCATAATCCATGAAGGCACTTTGAAGAATGCACATTTACTTCGATTGTGAAAAAGGTATAAACCTTTATTTGTAGGTAATTGTTCAGACCTGCAGAACCCTATACTTACCACATTTATACATACTATGACTGACTATGAGTTTACTTAAAATATTTAAATTACAGATCACATGTAACATCTCTGATATCGATTATTTATGCATTAATTAATAACGTCCAGTGAAAATATGGTGAATATTTCTAAATGCTTTCGAATTCGTAACGTAATTTATTATTCATGATGTATCAAAATAGTTTTAGAACCTGTTACGATCAAATAACGATATGCTTTAAGTGTTTAAGATTCGCCGACAGATTCTCGGTTATAAAGCCTAATGAATGCCTTATCGTGGCACGGAGGTAGGGCTGCCATCTGTCCGGGTTTCCCCGGATTTGTCCTAGTTTAGAGGGCGTCCGGGGTGCGTCCGGGCACAGTAAATACAGAAGTCCGAGGAAGATACAGAAGTCCGAGGAAGGTTTAAAAAGAAGACCGAGCAAAAAAAAAACGATACACGAACGATTGCTTGCACGCCATGATCCACCGACGATGAAGGTTAAGCTATGATGTCCGGCTTTCGGACTCTAAAATCCGGGGTTATCTCGCCTCTTGTCCTGTTTTCCAAATTTTAGAGATGGCAACCCTCGGAGGTCGAAGGCATATACATATACCTACCAGTTCTAGATGTGACGGCCTATCACAGAATTCAGGGCATACGGTCACATAAACATCAATAAATAACGATATAGATATAAAATGACTGTAAAATTTTGCCTTCTCGCCAATAAATTAAATATTTCTAGCACGCATTTTACCTTAAAGACAGAAATCGACGTGGTACGAAAACTAAATTAATATAA
Organism: Nomophila noctuella; assembly: GCA_958496325.1. Taxonomy (NCBI): domain Eukaryota; kingdom Metazoa; phylum Arthropoda; class Insecta; order Lepidoptera; family Crambidae; genus Nomophila; species Nomophila noctuella. The sequence continues at coordinate 5,893,512 of OY292498.1, forward strand.
TTGGAAATGACGTTTATTGTGGAAATACTGATACAGATTTGATGTTGTTGTTTTTTAATGCCTAAGGTGGCGATTTTATTGGTTTGTCAACAACTTATTAATTTTAATTGGGTAAGGTATAAGGTTTCCTTGATATAAATAGTCCGTCAAACGTCAAATATATCATTCTGCAACTTATTAATTAGAATAAGCAGATCAGGTTGTACCTACCTGCTTTATGGGAGAGAAAACAATGTGTGATGTATGAGCATTTACCTCTTAACATGTATTTACTCGTAATAGTAGGTGTCAAGATTCCGGTTTAATCCCATAGGAGCATTTAATCGGGATATACAGTATGTACACCAAAGTCAGCCCAAACCCTGCCTGTATACCAAATGTCATCAAATAGCGTTTAGTAAGTTCACAGCGTGATTGACGGACAAACATCCAAACAAACAAACTTTCACATTTATAATATACGTTTTATTAAAAAAATAAAAGCTATGATAGCTTTAAATTATTTTATTTATTTGTTAAAATAATAAATCAACTCGTAATAATTTATATTAACCAAAGGAGCATAGCTTATGTACGAAATCTTTCGGGGTTTCCTAAGTGATGTCTCGTGTTTATTTAAATTACTCTGAAGAGTCATTAATTAATGTTTTGTATCATCTTTGTGTATCTCACTTTTTTAATAAAAAAATATATTTGATTAAACACTTTCTGAGAGGAAACTGACATGTCTTGCATGACCAACATCGCGAATTGGTAAAAAACATATTTATGTTTTTTCCAGAAATATCTATTAACAATATAAAATATTGGTAACCTAAGAGGCCATAAAAGTCTTCTACACATTAGTTTCAGAGCTGAAGAGCCCAATAAAACATAAGAACTACCTTTCTGAAATCTATATTTTTGAATAACTGTTTTTCTTGACCATCGCAAATGCCTGTAACATTGACATCATAATAGGGTATTACACCAATTTTTGAAAACTGCTTAAAATCAATCTTTGTGCCGTAATGTACTACCAAATATTTTATTTTGATTTTTAAATACCGATAAACGGTCTAAATTTCTGTTTAAAATTAGGAATTGACATTGACGTGCGAAAACGCTAGCCGCCATGACGTTTCACTCGGTTAGTGAAATAGGTAACAAAACGTACCAACATTAGTCATAAAAACTATCGGTGTGACGTCATATCGGATTCTAAAATGGCGTTTGCTGTTTTTGACATATTTAAAACAGATTAAAAATGTCGATCTTTAAAATTAAATTATTAAATTTACGCATTTGATTTTGGTGAGATATCAACGTTTTTTTATTTATTTTGTTCAAAATCTATCACATAAATGCATTTTAATATTTTTTCTTACATGGTGTAAAATACCCTATTCTTCTTCTTCAACATAACATCTTGATTAATGGAATCAATTATTATCCCATCAACAAAGCTATAACAGGCAGCTTGGGCCCATAAGAAACGTTAAAAATACTTAACAATATCTATTTGACGATGCCGGCGCATATTTTAACACAAAAATGTGATTTATCTTGTTTTATTGAATCTATTGATGGGTCAAAGGTGCCGCTACCAGAAGGCATTGTTAACAAATCTGTTATAAAAGATAATATTATATTATCTGTGACTTAAACTGACAGCTGAATTAATTCACACAATAGAATGTGACACGCACTAAAATGGAAAGAACACAAGATGCTATAAATTTTATTTGTCGTGTTTTCGTTAGGCAGACAGCATATTAATTAATAACACAGTAAGTAATGATTCATGAATATACTTTTTAAAGAAGTAACATGGTGATATTTCTGAATTTAATTTAGGCATGCCTTAGCAGCAAGGCGAATAGTTTAGATCTCCTGCAATTTAGCAAATTCGAATATTTGCAAATGTGCTGTAAGTTTGTTTTAAATTGACGTATGTTTTCTTCAATATAATAACACCACATTTTATAAATTAACATAAAGCAGATTAACTTGTTTTGACGATAAAGAATATTAACTTGACAGTTTTCCCCATAAAACTAATTTGTATTTCAATTGATAATAGCAGTAAATAAAATATAGAGCAATTAATTAAAATAACAAGTTAATTAAGATGGAAACATGAAAGGATTGATGCTAATGTAGAGCATCCTTTTAATTAATGTGTATATTTTTTGCCTCATAAAATAAGCTACAATAAAAACAGTAATGAAATTTGTCACTATGAAGATTTACGGTCCAGAACATAAGTATAGTATTGACTTGTTGATTTCCTTAGTGTTGCACTTAAAATCTTGAATCACTACTTCAGTAAAGCATGGTAAAAACAGAATTAGAAAAACCAAAATAGCTGTCAACAATTTTTTTTTGCATCCTGTGTTATTTCTTTTTTGTACAAAAAGGAGGACAATAGAGTTTCCTGATTGATCAGTCGCCTATGGACATCAACAACTCTACAAGTGTCGCAGATGAGTTGGCTGCCTTTTTAACACACATACCTTCCCCAACTGAGCTCTGGAGACTTGACTCACCAGCAGAAACAGAGCACAACAGTTATGAAGTGCTACTTTCACAACTAGCAATATTTTCCTGTATCAATGTTATTTATAAATGCAAAACAGAATCACGAATAGGCAGAACCAAGTGGAAATGATGCGTTTGTTAGCTTTTTATAATATTTTAGCTTAACTTTCATTTAAATATTCGCGTCGCATTTGAAAACATAATTTTACATATTGTATAGTCATCATTTAAGTTTTGAAGTCGATATTTTATTTAAGAATAATGATTACGGTAAATAATACGGTAGAATATTTTTTAACATCTATGTTTGTTAAAGGTACATCATTAAATCAAATTAAAATATTGGTTCACAATAACACATTTTTAAATTTTAATTGCAATGAAAAAAATATTTTAACCATATTCATTTCTTTTTTAATCAGCTAACAGATTATTTTAGCTACTATAGGAGGTACTACCCCAGACGAGCGAGCGGCTCATTCGAGTGGAAGAGCTTAGAGTCTAAGCTCTCGCTGGTTTTGTCCTTAATTTAGAAGAATCTTATTTTTCTTACACGAATTTTGTCATTGGTAAGTCATTTCAAGTTGTAGGATAATAAAATCTTCTGCCTACCCTCATGTGTCCTAAGGGTAGGCAGAAGATTTTATTTTCTTATATACATATATAGTAAGATTAGATTAATTCTGTTGATGGACTAACTGAATAATCTTTTTCAAATGAAAAAACATTAAGTTACTGTTTCGCTTCTGTAATCTGTTCTATATTTGTTGACTTTGTATTTAACGCCACCAGATTGCTTTTCATCGTTTGGCCACCTGGTACGATTTTTATCGACGTCGACATACGCCAATACGCAATTTAATAGACAAGAACGTGTTAAGCACTTTATTAGATTTTATCTTTTAAATGTGACAGTTTTCTTATTACATATGTCCTTTGCATTTTCGGCGTGTTTTTTATGGGGTGACTTCGTTTCAAGCGAGATTTTAATCCTCTTTTTATGAAGATTTATTTGACAAGTTTATCTAACGACTTAATTGGCTACCTGACTTTCCTCTTAGGAATAAAATAATATTATATTTTATTTCTTTATGGTACGTCACAGAGTATGGTGATGCACGTTAGGTTTGACAGTCGGACTGATTAATTTATTATCCTTTCCTTAATTAACTGTTTATTTATTGTGAGGAAATTTATAGTGAGAAGGTTGTTTGCAAAAGCAGCGGTTCTTAGCCTCTACCTAAATGTAGATCAATCAACATTTGGTTAATCAAAGTAGTAGATAGTAAATTTCTATACTAATAATGCTGAAGAGTTTGTTTGTTTGAACGCGCTAATTTGGTCAGTCACGAACTACTGCTTCGAATTAAAAATTTTTTTTTGTTTTGGATAGTCTATTTGATGAAGAAGGATTCAAGCTATAGTTAAATACTAGCCGCTTGTAGTAAAATAAAAATAGTAATAGTAAATAGTATTCTCTACTATTAGAGAATTGCCCATTTCCTTACATAGCAAGGTTAGGCCACAATATTAAAAAATTGGCCAAGTGCGAGTCGGACTCCCGCACTGAGGGTTCCGTACAAATTCTATTTTTGACGAATTAAAAAAACTACTGAATAGATTTCGTTCAAACCAATTTTCGTTGGTAGTTTTTATGGTAATGTACATTATATATTTATTTCAGATTTATCATCCTCTTACTTTAGAAGTTAGAGGGGGGGGGGACACACTTTTTTCCACTTTGGAAGAGTCTGTCACGCAAAGTATTCACTTAAGAAAAAAATGAGCTTACAAACTTCAATATAATTTTTAAAGACCTATCCATAGATACCCCACACGTATATGTTCAATGAAAAAAAAAATTCAGTTTCAGTTCTAACTATGGGGACCCCCCATTTTTTTATTTTTTTTTCTATTGTCGTGTAAAAACCTTGTTGCGGTTTACAGAATACATCTACTCACCAAGTTTCAATAGTATAGTACTTATAGTTTCGGAAAAAAGTGGCTGTGACAGACTGGCGGACAGACAGACAGACAGACAGACAGACAGACAGACAGACAGACATGACGAATCTATAAGGGTTCCGTTTTTTTGCCATTTTGGCTACGGAACCCTAAAAACCTATAAATCTCTAACAAAACAATATCGACGCGCCCAACCAATAAAACAAATACCAACAAGCTTCTCTAAACGCCATTTAACACAATGTAAACTTGATGGACACGTTTAAATCTATTAAAATATTCGGCGGCATAACATAATGGGTGATAATGGCCCTACTACGCTATAGAATTTATAGCGGCTGTTATGGCCCTGTGAATAATACAATTTAGTAGCCATTGTCAAGGTTATGGTAATTTAAAATTTATGACTAGCGGTTAAGGTTCAGTTTTGATTAAAAAGAAATAAAGGTTTGTGTCAGTATTGTAACGTGTGTGATTGGAAAGATAGATTATTGGGTATAAAGGTTGTCGGCATTCATTGACAAAAGGCATTAAGAAACTTTATGATAGTAATTATTTTGACAGATTGTTTTTTAGGCTCTTCATTATAAATTACACTTCGGTCTTGGTTAAGCCGGTAAAGCGAATTGTGGGTATGGTTTCCAATGAGCAACTAGGCTTCTTCGTGGTCTGACTTAGACTAAGCTTCTACTGATACACAGAAATATTTCACCTTTATTAGAGCTCCTTGCCATTCAATGCTAATCCCGAAATCAGACATTGAAATGTTTTCAAATTCAGAAGCATAGGTGTATATGCTGTGTTCCTATCCTATAGTCGTTGAGGTTTTGAATTCAATCCTAGGTCGGGATTAAGTCGTTTTTCTAACCGTACTGGTTTGTGATCACAAATCTGCTTTAAGCAATTGCGGTGATAAATTAGTGCCAGCACCTATAAATTAACGATGTCATGGTTAAAAATTATGGAGGTCTTTACCGTACGGAGTGTTATTAATTTGGTGATACTTAAGCATAACGTTAATACACGTGTGAAACCCTCAGAAGCCGTGACTTGGAACTCATCAGCAGCCCATTAGGCGGATAAGGTAATTGAAAAGTTTCTTATATACATCGATGGAGGGCATAGTTCAACGCAACCGATAACCGTTACTGTAACACATACAAACATGACTATGTGATTTTCTAGTTTTGAATGAGGGATGTAGGTGTCTAAATCTTGTATCGATTCAAAGAAACTTTCGTAAAAGTGGATTCGATAAAAACATCTCGATTCGGGAGCGAATGAATGATTCGACATTAATTTAGTTGATTATGAATTCTTGCGTATCATCGGATAGATTTAGTATTGCTAAGCTGACCCAGTGAGTAGGTCGCCGTTTTACGCAATGACTGTCAAATTCTTATCCGGGGTTAAATCTGTATGGAAGGAAAGCTTTTGGTGTCAACTGTCAAAGTTTTTATAATGTACAAATAAGCGAACTTAATGGAAATGATGAGATGTCATAGGATGAACATGGAATAACCTCAATTTTGAAAATTGTGTAGTATATTTACCTCAATGTCTGTATGCATCGGATACTTTTCGTTGTAAGGTCTTGTGTGTCAAATGAAAATAATATACAGTTATCACAAACATTTATCAGGAAAATTCCACCCAGAATTGAAACCCAAGACTATTAGATCACGCCCGTCATACTAAAATCCCGAGACTATGGAGGGAACTTATGTGTACCTTTTTAATAAAAATCACACTGCAACATTACTTGTTTGTATTCAAGCAACATATAGGGTTATTATAAACTTTACTACCTCCTTCAAAGCCATAAATTATCCTACTCTAAGGAACATTTACTACGATACTTAAATGTTATTTATTTAAGTATTTCCTATGATTTATACGCTCGTAGAGTTTGTCATCGCGTTTCTTTCCGCATTTCACATGATACTTTAATGTTTAATTCATCAGAACGTTTCTGTGAAATTTAAAATGCTTATAAATATTGCCAAATATGTATAATAAAGTTTACATCCATCAGTTCAAATAGAGTTTTGCACAATATATATAAGTTGTTGAATTCGCATTTATGGATAATGTCGCTACAAAAACCCTTGGTTGTTATATTTAATTTAGCTGGTAGAAGTTTTTGTTATACAAAATAATCACTTGAACCGGCTTTGTTATAAAATTTTCTACTTTATTACTTCAATTAGTTAACACACAATGCTGGTTAGCTAGCGATACACTTGAATACTATCTATGATTCCCATCGTACTAATCCTTTGTATACTAATCTTTACGAGTTTTATGGTTTTGTAAGGCGTGACAAGTGACTACACTTAATTATGATAATACATCGTCGGCTTTATTTGCTTAAGGAAGTGAAAGTTTCATGAAGAATTTGTATAAATTTAACTGATTTTGTTTTAATTGGATGCGTTTTTGATGATCTCAATAATAAGATGTCTTCACTGTATATTCTAGAAAATTCGCCGGTGGGCACTAAGATTCTTCTATAGTCAAACAAAAGTAGCTATATGTATGAACCTTTGTTTTTGAGTCTATATGGGCTAATTTAGCCTTATGTGGTAATTAACACCTCGGAGCTTAGCCCAATTTATTATTAAGGTGGCCGAACGGAATGCTTCGAATATTCACAGGTGCTATAAACTGTCTCATATAAATTGGAATGTATACTATCCTTAAATTGGGCGGAATATATTAAGTATTAATGGAATTTTAATAGCATATTTTTATTTAAATTGAGCGCAGCCTAAGAAAACCAGATTTAACTTACTCATATTAAAAAACATTTCTACTGTTTTAATTGAATTGCTAGATATTAATATCTATGCCTCTATGCCAGAGGTCAAGATAAATTTTTTCACTTTGTTCAAATATATTTTTTGTGTCATATTATGCCTCGATGGTCTAGTGGTTTAGGTAGCGGTTCGATTCCCGGATTGGGCAATAATTGCGACGGTTTTCACGAACACAACCCGGGTTCGTGACCACCAATCTGCATTTGGATAACGTGGTGATTAAACCAAAACCCATCTTTGTAAGTTTGACTTTAAATAAATATGCATTTGAATTTGGTTGTTCTCAATTTTTTAACTATTATTTTTTTTAGTTACTTTTCCTTTTTTTATCACACAAGTGTTTAAGTTAAATTGGAATTATAATTGATGTAGGTAATGTTCACTGATATAATTTTGTGCAAAATTAGGCAATTATGAATTTTTAATGTTATTGAAACATAAAAATACGTAATTAAAAACCACTTTCGTTTTCTTTTGATTACGATTGCATTTGTTTATACAGTCGTGTGATATCTGCCGATGCTGATTTAACTTTGTAGCGTAGGATTTATTAAATCCATTTAGTAGTTATTCAAATTATTACTTAAGTATATAAAAGTATATGTATATAATAATTTATGATGACAACTTGTTGAGGAAATAGACCAGACATGATGCAAATGGTCATTATTTCTATGGGACGCCCCATCGAGTTTAAAATCGATGATAAAAATATGAGTCAATTTCTTTAGCAAATTGTTAGGATCAAATACCTATTTCTATTTTATTGATATTACATATTTTAAAGAAATAGGTAAAAATATCGCATTTGAATTTATATGTATTTGCATCTTCGATGCGTTTTGTATAAAATCTTCATTAATTTGCATTCCAAAATTTTAAATGGCCGTTACCGCGTCCATTAATTTAATTACCAAGCAGTATTGCCAACATTGTCATCTGCTTTCGATTAGAGAGGATCATCCTTGAATTAGCAGTTCGATAAAATTAACTGCAAATCCTTTCACTGGCAAAGGTCGATTGGTTTAACATCGTTCCATTTTTAAATTTCAAATTCGTGTTGTGAAAGAAACAGTATTGCCAACACAGCAACTGAAATACGGTAGGTACAGCACCTAATTGAGTTTAAAATGCAATTTTAGCATTCCAATGTAAAGGAAAGTTGCTTGTACTTGCCCTTTTAAGTGTACTTTTGACTAATAATTGAATTCGGCAATGAAATAAAAATTGATATAATTAAAACTGCAAGATGAAATGACAACTGAGATTTTTCGAAAAAGTGCTTACTGGCTGGTCACCTATTACTAACTTAAATCGTTGATAAGTATTTAATTTGGTATATAAATACAATTAAAAATAATATACTTGTAAGTAAAACATTAGTTTGACTTACAAGTATATTATTTTTAACACAATATTGTTAAAATAAGTGTAAGCCATTGTTGCAACAAATTCCATGGACAAATTATTTAGTGTTTTGCAAGAATTATGTAAAAGTACCTCATCTTGACTTAAACGTATTCAAAGGGGAGATTCAAAATATTTGGTATTGGTAGTATTTAATTTCTGGCAGCTATGGGAATGCGCTAAATAACATTGACTGACAACACTTAAATTGCAAGTCAGCAAACAACACTTGTAAACATCGACTCGTCACGCAAACGTAAATGTGACAGCCAATCAGATGTGCGATTCTGAATCGCGCTTTCAAAGTAATTATTGTTTTCATGACACACCAAGATGGAGAACGATATTTTTTTCGTAACATAGATCTCTACTCGAACATATGATTTTTTTAATACATAGGTAGGTATTTTGAGAAACTCAGAAAAAAATAGGTACTGCTATAAAGCCAATGTTCATAGAGAACTGGATGTTTGAAAACCTTTGCATAACAATAAATGGATATTTGTACGATCCAAATCCAGTAAATTATCTTCTTCTTGATAACACAGTTTTCTTTTCACAACACTATACTATGCCTTTTTTTTAAATGGAATCGAATGAAATAAAGGAATAAAATATAGTGAAGCACTCAGATACAGCCAAATTTAATTTCGCGGAGACCAAATAACAAAGTCTACCTAGATCTAAACTAGTATTATGTTCTAATATCATGTTGTTAACATTACTGTTTGTGCTTGTAAATCCGCAGTCAAAGCTAGTATACTAATAAAATTAAATAACAGGGCTCTGATTCATAGCGGGAACCGAATAACGTGACTTCAGCCGAGCAGCAGTTAAGATTGCAAATCTTTCACGTGCATTTTAAATTGGTGCTTGGATTACATGTATCGACATTGATTAAATTCTGTGTAACGTCAAAATGAGCTTATATTTAGTTTATCTAGCTGGATTGCTCGAGCAAACTAAGGAAATGTTTTATTTTCTTTAACGAATTGTTGCAAAATACGCTTATCATTATTCGGTTTTGATAAGTGTCTCCTTTTATATCACTCTTTGTTCGTATTAGGTTCACGATATCTTTCTCAGGTCAGACTTTAGCTAACTAGTGTTTGGAAGTTAGAGTTACGAATATTAATATAAATATATTTCTCGGAAAGCACGTATTAAGTTGATGACGCCTATCTCTTATTGGTCTTTGGAGTAAGGTTAAGCACTTGACATAGGGCTATTCGGGTTTCTATGTATAGATAATATGTGGTATATATTTACAAAAATTATATAAAGTAATGTTTATCCGTTGTGTGGCACCCATAACACAAGCTAATGCTAAGTTTGGGGCTAGATGGCGCTGTGTGAATAATGTCCAGAGATATTTATTATTATTATTATTTATAAAAATTGGTAACAACACAGATGTAACCAGATCACATACCTTTGTAAGCGAAAGTTAATTAAAGCATTCTCATTCGGTAATACGAGTAAGAAATGTTAATGTACCCTTTTAAAACTTGGGAATGAAAGTGTTGTAAATTTACAGGGTCCGTAAAACGTGCATTTTATACGCCCTTATTCATAGACGGCTATGGAATGGTGTTTTCGAAATATATACTTTAGCCTTTTTGGGATTAAAAGCTTTGTATATCTATATTTTTCCATATTCATAATATTCAAGTTGTTCGTTTAGAAGATTGTTTTGTGCCGTTTAGATGCAATTTTATGCGTTGACTTTATTGTCAATATACGTCATCATACTATAGCGTTAATTCATGGTTCACATAAATACTAGTTATATTCGCGCCAAATTAATAGTGCATTACATTAAAATACGTAATTCACTTTCGACTCCCATATTTGGACCTACAACCTACCCCGCAAGCGTAATAACTGTCGCATGATGTCAATCTCTTGACGTCAGCTGCGCGCGTGGATACAATCCCGCTTGGCAAACCGGTCCTGCCTGATATAAAAAGGTTCATTCAACAAGGTACAAGTTGTACAACTGTTATCTTTTGCATCCTTAGAATGTAGAGTAAGAGTTTTATACAAAGCCAGAGTTAGGTATATTGTTTTCCGCTCGCGCGCTATGTCGTGCTTTTGGTTATCTTATTTTTATACTTTTCAACCACCCCCACTTAAAAGGATTAACATGCAACATTTAACTCAAACTTGCAACCACATTAAAATATTAAAAACGAAAATACACGCAAATGAATTCGTTTGAAAAATAACTCCATCAAAATTTTAAACTTCAATAAAATTTAGTTCCAGGATTGAATGATCCTGGGATGGAATAAGATAGCTTTTGCTTTTAAAAACGCAAATAGGAAGATACATAAATAAATTTATAATCATTCAGCGAAAGGTATGCGAATTGCCTTCGCGCTAATGGGTTGCACTTCGGTAGCATTGGAATGTTGGAATGAAAGGAATCATTGAGTATTTCTGTACTGAATGCATTCTGGAAATGGTTATAACATCCTTGTTACTTGGAAAACACGAATATGACAAGTCTACTGCCTAGCCTAATTTAGAATGCGTAAATGAGATTTTTCAGTCAGCCATCTTATGATAAATGAGCCTGTGCAGTGCATAGCATTTCATTGTGCAAACACTTTAATATCATCATCATCATCAAATTTTAAGAGCGTTGCTCTTGTCGGTGAAGCAATCTCCAATCTTTTCTGGACTCAGCGAGGCTTGACATTAAGCCTTTCCTTTATTTGTTGGATGAAATTCCTTCTCGGTCTTCCCCTCCCTCTTCTTTCTTCTTATATCATCTGCATAGATATTAATTTTGTTAAAGATAATAACGTGATCATAATCAATTACCTACTTGACATTACGAGGTTCCATACAACTGGGGTTGTATGGAACCTCGTAATGTGATGCATGACTGACTCGTAACTGATATTATCTACTCCAATATACAAGATTTATTTTTAACTACTCATTTATCTGGGTCCGGAGACACGATGGATTTTTTTTTTTGAAATTTATAATCTTTTTAATGTCAATTCGGTTAAGAGACAGGTAAGACAAGTAAATCATCAAAGAAGCAAGATGACCCCAAATGATTTGCGCGAAAGTAGATAACATCTGGTGGGACTCTTTTTAAACAAATTGGTTTTGACATCTTCATTTTAAAAATAAATGTATGAGTGTACTAGATAACCGTGAAAAATTCAGATAAAACACTTCACACACTGCAGCATTTTTTTTATTTAAAGTTATTTTTATTTGATTGAAAATTATAAGGTTGTTTGATATTTTTCATTTAGGTTTTGTGTCGGTGAAGTTGTTTTGAATGGGTAGGAAAATTTTAAGTACCTACTAATACTTATAGTACAGGGTCGATTAAAGAAATAATGAGCCCTCCTATTTCTTGTCTTTTGAGTTTTTAAACTGGCCCTGTCGTTATCGTGTTAATCGTTTCAGGCATTCACTTAATAACGAGCTCGAAGTTGTAGGTGAAAGGTGGAATGCCCAATAAATATATGCAAGATATCAGGAAAAGTGACATTAATGCGAAGCTTAAGACATTCATAGGGACAGTTAATTTAAAAGCATATTAATTTTTAAACCAAATCTGGTTAAGTAAATGATATATTGCCATAGTTATAAAGCTTATGTGATGAATGTTAGTTATAATTAACTAGTGGCCGCCTGCGACTCTGTCAGCGTGGAATTTGGTTTCTGCACACATAGTGTTTGACTATAGCTGAAAGCCTTCCTCGATTAACAGGCCATCCAACGCAAAAATAATTTCAATTAGAACTAAACCTGAAATTGGAACGTTCAAACAAACTAACTAACTCTTCAGCTTTATTTTGTTAGTATAGATATATTTTATACATACATTTTCTACTACTACACACAAACGCAATCGTAAATAATAAAAATAATACCCATCCGGCTGTTTTCGACCATGGCGGCTGATCTTTACGATCATCCAAGTAAGCAGGATATATTACAGTGCAGAAGAGAGTGCGCAGTGCACTCCCTATTCCCTCACTCTCATAGTTCGGTGGGGCAGCAACCTGAGACGACCGGAGAGAGATCAGGCGCATTGAAAATGCTATTAATATACAATCTTAATTTTCAAACCTTGTGTGTAGTATACCACATTAATGCTTAACTGTACTAACATACAACACACCAGTGTAAATGTTATTAAAGAAGTCTTTCTTATCGCAAAAAACTAATAGGAGCATAAAAACAATATAATGAATAAAATATTGCCATCATATTATTATTTTTATCGCCTATTTCTGCCTAATCATCGACGAATTGGTGAAAAAACTGCTATTTACTCGAATAATTATATAGAATTATTCATAGGTGTTCATTTCAAAAACAACTTTTTTATTTGCGAAAACAACTTTTTTGTAGAATATAAATATTAATTACTATTTATCAATGAACAAGCATTTTCTTTATCATTTCTCTATTCAGGATTTAATTACTTAAACCTTTTAAACAGTATTACTTAGTATTAGGTATACATAATTACACATAGTATAAGGGATATAAACAGATCAATCAGAGTAAGCTTGGGCATCACTTAGGCATTATTTGTAATAATTATTCTGTGACGTGTATTATTGTTTCTTTAGATCTGTAAAAACTTTAAAACTGATTTTGATGCAGTTTTTCAATATAAAATTGCACCTATTGAAAAACCGCAACAAAATCAGTGATGAAAGTGTTACATACAACCAATCAAGTGGAAGGTTTAAAACTAAATTCCTAGTTCAATACATGTACGTTCCCACAATATACTCGTATTAGAAGAACCCTGTCAATTTCTGTGCAAAGCCGGGGCGGGACACTAGTCAATTAATTGCGTAACTTAAAAAAAAAGATACTATCAGGTGTAACGTGCAACCAGTATTGTGAACCGATTGCATCTTTATGCAACCGTCAAAACCCGTTCGATAAAAACTGTAGTCTGTTGTTAACGTTTTATTTGAAACAAGACATGTGTGGAACTATTATTACGTTGTTGTTATGGAATGCTTGACTTGAAATGATATGTCCGACACCAGAAAACTGTGGCATTACTTTGATAAACGTACGTTGGTTACTAAAGCTCGTATTAATAAACCGCACTCAAATCTGAGATCGAACTTGAGCGCGAACTGGAGATTTCTGTATTTGTTTAATAAATAAATAAATATCAGAATGACATATATATCGAGTTCGCTCTCAAGATCGATCTCAGAGTTGAGTGCGATTTATTAATACGAGCCTAAGTTTACCACGCGATGCTTCGGAAGGCACGTTCAGCCGTTGGTCCTGCGCCTGATCTCTCTACGGTCGTGTCAGATTATTGTCCCACCGAATTATGAGAGTGAAGGAATAGGGAGTGAACCTGTGCTTGCGCACTCACTTGTGCACTATAATTTATCCTGCGTACCTGGCTGTTTGCAAGATCGGCCGCCATGGCCGAAAATTGGCCGGAGTGTATCAATTATTTTTGCTACTTGATGTGAAGCGACAGTAGCTTCACATTACAAGGCCTGTGTCAGAGCCGGTCCAAGTATGGCGAGGGCATAATCTTGCGCTTAAATCTAAGGCTTTGTCGGAGAAAATGTGTTATGATGTGGTCCTATTGTGATATGAAATCTTCGTAAATATTTTTTTTTATGATCGCCAAGGTTTTAGAACCGCGGCCGTTAGTTGTTTCCTAGAAAAATATCTAACAAATGATGAGCTTCTACTGTTACGGGCCTAAGCAAAATTAAATGTGACTTTTTAGTATCTGCATTTTTCGTAACATCATCAAAATGTTGTTGTAAATGAATATTTACCTGAATTTCTATTCCAATTCTCTTAATAAAAATAACAAACATTTCAAAATTAAAATAATTCAATTCCAACATCATTATATTCAAAGTCGACATTTATTTAACAAATGTTGTTTTCCAACTTCGAAAAGAAGATAAATCATTGAATTTGTTAAAAATCAGCCGCCATTTTTCATGATATAATCAGTGATAGATTCTAACCGTAAGGTGAAATAGACATAACTTTTTCGTGTTTATCATAAATATGAATTGGCATATTAATTACTAATAAAAGAAATCCAATATTTCTTTAAATAGACTCGCGATTCACATTGCTCATGTAAATTTTAGCACGATTTCCTGATGCGATTTGAAATCAATATATCACATACGCCAATGATCATAATTAAGCTCGGTATACCTACTTTACTGCGATGTTTCTATTTATCATATACCGGCCGTGTTGTATCATTTACATTAATATTTTTTACAATGTTGGAGATCTTTAGAAAATTGAGTGAACTGCAACGGTGTATATTGCTGTAGTTAAGTAGAAATGTCTTTAATAGCAGAAATTGATCAAAACAAAATTACAAGGTTTTGAAATATCTCGAAATGTAAGTGTATATCTGTAAGTTAGGTATAAATAAGAATGACCTGCAGGCTGTTGATGATGATGGTGAAGAATGACCTGAAGCAAAATCATAGAACAAGTATTTTCTTAATAAACATTCTGCAAAATTTGAACAATTTTAATTGTCAAAAAAAATTGTGAATGTTTTGACGTTATTTGAAGGAAGATGTATGGATCTCTTTAAGACAATTATGTGTCTTGATGTTCTAATTGCAGGCTAATTAATAAGTTTTCGCAAATACCGAGAACATTCGACAGAACCCAGGTCCAATATAAATAATAAAAATATTGCCAACTCACTCTAAAATTATAAACAGTCTTGTCAAATCGGAAATGAACCAAGTTATGACATTAATATCGCCTCACTCAAATTAAAGTATTTCTACAATTTAAATATTTTTCATCTTTATGATATTTATTACTTCTACAATATACCACAGCGGGATGAGAAATATGAATAAATTACAGTATTTTTTTAAAATCTAGAAGCCAGTAATGTTAATAGGAGCAATGATAAACGGTTCTGGTTAAAAAAATATTTATGGACTAATTATTTCGGTAAATCTCAATTTACGATCATTCCAATGACTTAGGCATAAAAATTAACATAAATATTTTGCACATTACTTGATATCTTGCAGGTGACTCGCTGTTTATTAGTGTTGTGATACAATATGTATTGACGAAATTGTATCCATCGACCGGATTTTGACATGTTTAAAAATAGTTTTACAACATACTGAATGAAAAGCTTTTTCTGCAAATAAATTATTCTACATTTTTGCCGTACTATTTGGCGAAAATAAAAAGAGTATCATCAAGGTTTAGATTTGTATTTTCCGCCATATCCTACTACAAAAGTCAAATCTGACACCTACATGTACCTATTTAAATATGATTAGTTTGGCAGTAAGTAATTTGTTAATGTCAAATATTTATTTATTCATCTAATCCAGTTTTGATTAAAGATACAATGAAATCTGGTCATTAATCCTATACTAGTATCCCATTATTCATTGTGGTTATTTTGAATGGTCCTACATTTTACCATAATCCTTGCTATTAGTAGTTGTTAAATAACTTAATTGATGTATGGGCAAAAATTTGCATAATATCTTAAAGTCATTTATTAACCATTTTTTTATACACAATGGTACTAGATGAAACTGTTTTTGTAATAAAATTGTTCCATCGACTGCTATGAAATGTTAATTTAATTGACAAGAAACACGCAAGGAATGAGATTGTTTGTTACCTACTGTTCTATCACCGTAGTTTTATTCATATTATTGGTTGGATAAGACAGACCTTCTACCTGTTCTGTGTTGCTCGCATTTATGAATAATGCCAAAATAAATCGAAAGAGACAGAAACACGGGCGTTAAAATGTGTGTTGTTAAAAAAATAGAAAAAAAAACGGTTAATGTTTATCAAACTTTATTTTTATTATTTTATTATTTGACTCAAAAATATTAATATAACATTTTAATACAACAGTTTACAAAATGAAGATATATTATTTTAAGTAAACTCATTTAAATATTATATTGTCGCAATCGTAAACGAAATCAACTCACTTGAAATTTCTCACGCTCATCTGCAGACATCTAGTTTTTTTTATAAACTAAATCAAAACATTGCAATTATCTGTTGCGAAATGCAATTAAGTGATTGCATTCGGTAGCTTAATAAACCAGTTACTTTTGATTATGAATTGCAAATGGCGATCTAGATGATATCACAAAATAAAGATTTTTATGTTCTCCTAGTAAGAAATCTAAGGATGCAAAATCTATTTCTGAGCATAGAATAAGATGGGTTATTGCGCATTTTTCCACAAAGTCAATTCGAACTTTAGATCGTTCCATGTCATTGTAAGTTATGACGGCAAAGGTAGGTATTATAATAAGCAAATGAAAATTGATTGACAAAAATGAATTTGGTTACCTTTCCACCAAGTTTTTAAGCAAAAACATGGTTGCGAAGTTTCAACAATATTCATAAAAAGAAATCTATCCTTAAAATTTTATTCCAAAGCAATGCAAAACATATTCTATTCACAAATATAAGTGTCAGCCATTCTGACATAAACATTGATATCTTAGCTGTTGTCAAGTTAAGTATTTATGTGCGTCTGTTGACCAGGCCCGTTAAGTCAAGCGATTATTTAAATTCTTATTGAACAAGATATTTGGATAAATCAGTGACCAATGGTGTTAACAAAAGAAAAAACTTAAACGGTAGCTCGCACCTTTGACATCTATTTGTTAGGTATTGTCATTGGGTGGTCAATGATACGTTTAAAAGAAAATATAAAATATTATGTATTTTCATTAAAGTAATGAATATTGAAAATACTTTTGGTTTAAAATGGCGCAAAATTACAATATAGGTACTTTTAAACTAAACGAATTAATTCATGAGATAGTATCAAGTCGAAATAAGATGTTAAAGCTAGAAAATTATTTGAATTTGTTTAACACTTTGGGACACTTATCTAATAAATTATTGTGGTAGGTCATTTACTTTTGTACTTCATGTATTTTTTAATCCATGCAAATAAAAGTATGAGTTATGTGTGTAAGGTCATCAAAGGTCATGCAGAATTGACAACATTTAAATTTTTTCATGTGCTTTTTTTATTTTCTTTTCTGAAAGATTTTCAAAAACTAAAACTTACGTATTTTTTCTTTTTCGTTTATTTTCTTTCCTTTTTGCAAAATAAATTATTTAAAAACGACTTATTCTAAAAGAGCGTAAGTCAATGTCATGGGATGAACGAACATTTTATCTTTGCTATTTTAAAAATAAACTTGAATGACGGAAGTTCACACAAATGTTGCCAGGAGACTCTAGGGTAAATTCATGAAAAATGTTGTCGAAGTACCTAAAGTGCCACTTAAGTACCCAGTTCGTACTTTAAACTAACGTAAATAATGTTTTAGTAAGATTTCATAAAGCTATGAAATTAAATCTGGCACATCAACTGAGTTATAATTTTTTCGCATTATTTAAAATCATGGGTTTTCCCCGATTGGCCAGGAGTTTTGCCAATCCGGCAACACTCTACGATAAATGTACACACACATGCACAGTTTTCTGTCAGTTTGACAAGAAACAGTGTCAAACTTACGTTTCTTTTTTTTTAATTCAGGATGGCCAAAGTGAGTCCAAGATTGAATGTGTGTGGATCCGACGAGCATTGAATTTGGAAACTTTTCAAAATATCTTTTTAGTTACTGAATGAAAAAAATTAAAAACATTTTTTCTATGTCAATTTAGCGAAAATCTCGAAATGGTTTTTGAATTATAGTACCTTATAAAAAATTAAATGTTGTCAATTAAATCCTAACGACTTTAAAATTCAAGTACCTAATAGAAAAAATAACTAAGGTTCAAAGTTTAATGACTGACTAGTGACTAGATATAGCAAAATGATACGAATAAATCTATATCTATAAAACTCAAAGGTGACTGACTGATTGACTGACTGACTGACTGACTGATTACATAGTGATCTATCAACGCACAGCCCAAACCACTAGACGGATCGGGCTGAAATTTTGTATGCAGGTAGATGTTATGACGTAGGCATCCGCTAAGAAAGGATTTTGATTAATTCAACCCCCAAGGGGGTGAAATAGGGGATGATCGGTAGTATGAAACTTTGTCAATTTTAAACCTATCGGGCTGATATTTTGCATACATAAAGCTACTATGACGTAGGCATCGCTTAATTAATGAGATTGATAAATTCTAACCCCCAAGGGGGTAAAATAGGGGATGAACGGTAATATGAAACTTTGTCAATTTTAAACCTATCGGGCTGATATTTTGCATACATAAAGCTACTATGACGTAGGCATCGCTTAATTAATGAGATTGATAAACTCTAACCCCCAAGGGGGTAAAATAGGGGATGAACGGTAGTATGAAACTTTGTCAATTTTAAACCTATCGGGCTGATATTTTGCATACATAAAGCTACTATGACGTAGGCATCGCTTAATTAATGAGATTGATAAATTCTAACCCCCAAGGGGGTAAAATAGGGGATGAACGGTAGTATGAAACTTTGTCATTTTTTAAAAGATCGGTTTGAGACTTTGCATTCATAAAGCTACTATGACGTAGGCATCGTTTAATTAATGAGATTAATAAATTCCAACCCCCAAGGGGGTAAAATAGGGGATGAACTATAGTATGAAACTTTGTCATTTTTAACCGATCGGGCTGAGACTTTGCATTCATAAAGATAATATGACGTAGGCATCCCCTTTCAAAGATTATTTCAAAAATCCACTCCTAACGGGAAAAAAGTTGATTTAGAAACCAAAATCTATGCGGACGAAGTCGCGGGCGCCCGCTAGTTGTATATAAATCTGTGTTAATAAATTTTTTCGAGGCCCAACTGTTATCTATGCAAAACACAGTTTTGATGTTTGACTATTACTAGTAAGTTGTAACGGTAAAAGAAAAGATCTAGGTATCGTAAAACCTAATTGATTTGGTCCAGATGGTGCGATGTTGTTCTAAGCGGTTTTAGTAATCAATAAAACGATTTATTATACAAAATATGCTAAATGCTTGCCTCTATCCACTTATATTGCTATGCCTATTAATGTACATATGAATTCTGTTCAGATATAGGAGAAGGTGAACGTCGTGTCTTATTAATAAGTAAGCAGTTGGCATAGTATTAAGAGTAATGGACGCAACAGCAAGAGCTGTTAACATTAAGAAGAATACTTTTTATATAGTTATGAAACACTTGTGGTACAATTACTTCTAAATACCATGCCTCAACGATATTTAAAACAATGTCTATGGGACATTGCAAACATTTATGCAAAAAAAGATTTAAGTTTATTGCTTAAAATCTGGATCTTGCTGCGTATCTATAAGCCTACTGAAAATTACATAAAAACACACAGCGGTCCATTCATTATTAACTTCATCAAACTCGTACCTTAAAAAAAACGACGCACTTTTTTACCACTTTTAATCGCTTCAATAGACTTTTTCATTGTACAAACTAGTTTATTACCCTAGAAATTACTCGCGCATTCACGTGCCACGATTAGTTTAATCCAATTGGTTACAAAATATTACATAACATGTCTCGAATGGTCCGCCATTAAAAGACGTTTTATAACAGCTGACATTTTAGAGATTACTTCCATCTCCAATGATGATGGATGAACGGAAGGAACGTTTACTGTAAGCCTGGAATCTTGTGCTAGGTGAATTTCAACTTTGCTGTTAAATATTAAAGTGATGATGAAGATGTGAAGATGTGATATTAATTCGTCGTTGGGGAAAATGATGAGGCACTACAGCTAAACTGATGGTACTTTAAAGATATCTTTATGATGATGATGATTCGGATAAGTGGAATGGATTCATAAGTTATACAAATAAATCTATGTCTATACTTTTATGATATCTGTGTCTATACTTGTCTTGTTTGTTTGTTTGAACGCCCTAATATCAGGAACTACAAGTACGATTCAAAAAAATATTTTTGTGTTGGATAGTCCATTTGACGAGGAAGGACAGGTTATAGTATATCTATATACCTATGTATAAAGTAAGTGAAAGATTCTATGTTTCATAAGGTTTACTCGACTACTAGTCTCTAAATAAAACTACTGAAAACGATTAAAAACCGTTTTCTGTTATTATTTGTTTTCATGAGATTTATTCGAAGACAAAAAAATATCATTGACATTTCGCATTACGCGAAGTCTTCGATAAAGATATTCTAATGAAATAATCTGCGCAATCACGTTAATAATTTCATGTTACGAGTGTTTTACTGAATTACCATATTCCATACAAACACGACGAATAGGTAATTTTATGCCTAGAAGATTGGTGATATAAAATCCCATCTGGTTAATACTAGCTTTCACTTGATTAAACCCGATTTAATTTCTGCTAGTCATCAACGAGTTTGGAGTTTGCCTATCATTGGTCGTTTAAATGAAAAATGTTTAGTTCGGTTTATAATTTGTTGCCGACATGTTCTCAATATTTAGATTTAGATTGGGTTAAGTATGGCTGTGGCGTATGGCTGGTCAAATTTATGTTCATAGGTAATTATGTGAAAATAACAAACTTGATTAAAAGACATTGTATGTAATTAATAGATAGTCTTTGTGAGTTAAGATACGAGAAAAAAATAACTAAGTATATAAATAAATATCTCTGGACATTATTCACACAGCGCCATCTAGCCCCAAAATAAGAATTAGCTTGTGCTATGGGTTCCAGACAACGGATAATCATTACTTATATACTTTTTATTTGTAAATAAATACATATCATACATAGAAACACCCAGACCGATACAAACAGACATGTTCATGCACATAAATGTTTGTACCGTGCGGGTATCGAACCCGCGACCTTTGGTGTAATACCCGACTTCTCGACCATTACACCAAACGGCTCGTCAAAGATGTAGAGAATGATGTTTAAGGTGTGATCTTTTGATTTTATTTCCTATTCCTTCAAGAGAAGCGTGAAGAAGTGTGTATCTTGCAGGCCGGTATGACGATCCAGACGGATCGTAGGTACACCACTTTTCATTCGTCAACCGCATGCCTTGTCATGGCAATCAGAGCTCCTCTTTTGCTCACCACCAGGCAGAGAGGAGCCAAAATACCGTGCTAATATGTATAAAATAAAATTGATTTATGAATAGTACAAAGGTCATATGCTACACACTGTCCCATTCATTAATAGTAAGGAATATGTGTGCCAAATAACATCCTAGTGAAACAGTAAAAAATCTCATCAAGCTTGGTCATATTGAACATTAATCAAATTAAGACAATAGTAATCTCTCGGTTCACATACGCAGCAAACTAATCCATTGTTAATCATAAGTGAAATATTTTTCTTGTTTAATTACGATCAAAAAGTAACTTGTGAGTGTTGTGACCTACATACTTATAAGGTCGATAGTTCAAATCTAGCCTCATACATCTCCTTTTTACATTGAGTAATTAGTTTTTTCAACTTCGGCAGATAACTGAAGTATAAAAATATGAAGACTCTAGGGAATTATCAAAGTCAACTATATTGTTAATTGAGGAAGTACATTAATATCCAATACAATGACATAATATGTCACTGTAATGGATTTTAACAAATTTGTAAAATTCAACTTGTTCCTATTTTTTATACTGAAACTTGGTTTATTTACCGGCTCAAAATGAATTGTAGGATACAAAAAATATTAATTATTACTATTAAACAAATTTGTTGTGTATTGCTTTTTCAATAATGTGTGCTTGATGAAAAGTTTAAAAGTAAGGGTACATTTGCCACAAAGTTACTTCGTCGCATAAAAATAACTGCACCGTGCGTGATTTAGTCTTTACGACCCTTCTGTATACAATGATAATGCAACGTTAGGAGGTTATTGTGCAAAAACGATCTTCCCCATTCTCAAGAATACTGCTAATTACCTAGAATCACCGAGAGATCATCCAGACTGTATCATTAGGCGTCGGGCGATTAGGCATTGAGAAAATTCATAACTGTCATGCGCGTTTAACTTTTTATTCTGTATTCTCTTAGTCTTTCGTGTTCAGAGGGAAAAAGTTAAGCAGCCGATTATGATGTTGTTTTAAAGTTCTCGATTAATCGTTTTGAACTTAGCTAATTTCTAACATCAGGTTCCCAAAGTCGTACTCATTTAGTACCTTAGTCCTTCTATAGGTACTAGATGAATGCTTTTACACATGAATGCTCAATTTAATAACTCAATAGCTAAACATAAAATACATGGGGACGTATTCATCTCGTTATTTATAACTAAATAATCCTACTTCCTACTACTATTATAAAGGCGAAAGTTTGTATGTGTGGATGTGTGGATGTATGGATGTTTGTTGCTCTTTTACGTAAAAACTACTGAATGGATTTGAATGAAACTTTATCACAATATAGCTTATACATCAGAATAACACATAGGATATTGGAAATCGAAATCCACGCAGACGAAGTCGCGGGCGGCCGCTAGTATTTAATAAGTTAACTTCAAGAACACACTAGCTAGTACCTCAGACTTGACTAACACTACAAATAACGGAAAGTAGTTGGTTTATAGATTCCAGTTCATTAAGTTATTGTGGTTCGCTCATGTGACCTCATTAACTTAAAATTCTTCAAATAATTATGATAAGGCATAATTTGACTGGCTTTTGATAATTATTTACAAAGATGCGATGACGCAGCCAATGCTTTAAGCTTAAGCTAAATATCATACAGTTACTTGTACTGACATTGAATTTACAATGTAGAAGTAGCTCACACACAATATGGCACCATTAGAATTTTGTGTTAAATCTACTTGCATCATCATCATCATCAGATAAATGCCTACCGCCTCGATGGTCTAGTGGTTTATATACCGGGACGTGATCTCTTGAAATCTTATGGTCGATTCTTGACTTGAGTCGGACTAGATTTATGTCGGTTTTTCTGAACACAGCCCGGGTTTATTATCACCAATCTGCATTTGGCAAAGTCAAAACCCATATGTTTAAAAATTACATGAATGATTTAAATTATAGGACATTTGCCCTGCATTGAGACGTTAATAGGTTGACTTTAGTTGCCTTTTATTAAATACATAGTATGTATTCGCCTATCGTGAATATATTCGAGAATCCAACAAATTAGAAGCATGTTAATCACCAGGAAGCTGATATTTAACCAATACCCACTTGATTAGATAATATCGGAGAAAACGGAGTTTTATACATCACGCATTAAGCACCTGAGTAGGGGCCGTCGTTAAAATAAATAAATGAAGCCAACAAACACAGCAATTACCTAGTTCCAAATTAAGCTCAAGAACTTGGCAATAGTAGTAAGTGGTGTATGGATACTAGGGAAAGGAGAGAAAAACTTAAATACTTTTACATTCAAAACTCGAGTACAAATGCCGATTTTCATCAAACAAACATTCTTGGTGTTCAGTTTCTCTTACTACTAAACCAAAAGGCCTGTTAGGTAAGATGCACCTACATCACTAAATTGTTATAATTGGCTAATTTAAGATCATAGTCGCAGCGTATTTTGGACTTCGAGTCAATCATGATGTACCTAAATCACTAGGAAGGTTCTTGATTAGATAACAGCGGTGAAAACAGTGATTCACATCACTAAGTACCTAAACAGCATTATTACAATTCAATAAATAATTTAATTAGCGATGTAAATTATAATAAGGGGCTGGGGTCAAGCTGAAAGGACTTTCCAACAATAAACTTGGCTGACTTGATGGCTGCGATGTTTGATGGTTTATAACGTATGCGCTACTCGCATTTACAAACACGTTGTGGTAACTATGCCTGATCATGCATTAAACAATTAATAAGCCTATGCGGTGAAATGGCCAAGTTCTTGTGATAGAAATATTTTGAGATATAAATGTCTTCAATATTTATATTTCTATAATATTATAACTAGCCTTACGTCACGGTTTCACCCGCGCGTATTTATTTTTATCAAATATCCCCCCCCCTCCCTTCCCCCGCATTGCCAGGATCACAAGTAGCCTATGTTCACAGGGGATAGTGTAGCTAGCCCCCAGAGAAAGAATAATTCAAATCGGTTCAGAAGTTTTTGAGTTTATTCGTTACATACAAAAATACAAATCTTTCCTCTTTATAATATTAGTGTAGATTAGCGATGTAAATTATACGAGTAATAAGGGGTCAAGCTGAAAGGACTTTCCAACAATAAACTTGGCTGACTTGATGGCTGCGATGTTTGATGGTTTATAACGTATGCGCTACTCGCATTTACAAACACGTTGTGGTAACTCTGCCTGATCATGCATTAAACAATTAATAAGCATATGAGGTGGAATGACCAAGTCCTTCTTCTGTTAAAAATTCATTTTTTTCAGTGTTGTTCATTAGTACTACCTGTCTTACCGTGTTGTAACTGAGGCAAGCGAAAGTTTCCTATTAGTGTAATAATATTATGTGTGCAATTTTTTTTCCACAAAGTGTTACAGTTTGACATTAGGAAAATTATGCAGTAAAACTGATCAAATCCTAAATGGTTCTATAAAGTCGTTCGAAATATCTTCATTATAATATCCTTAACGTATCCCAAATTTTTTACTAAGTCAATATTTATTTTTATTCAATTTCCACTGGCTGTCAACAAAATTCCATCTCTCTACTAGCTGCATAGTTCACAGAAACTTGGCGAGCACTCTACCGTGCGCTCACCTAAGTGCACTAAACATTATGGTCTTAACAATCTGGACACATGTTGATTTATTCTCATTGGCGAGTTTATGGGTGTCGTGTCGTCTGGCTGTGCATAAACTTTCAAGCACTTATTTGACACCTGTGTGCATAATTCGTAAGCCCACTCAGTGGGATATTAGCACGTGCGACTATACTTATTAAAATGTTCTCCTTTTAAAATATAAAAGGGGCTGTAGTTAATTTTTTTTTTAATTTCAAATTTTGACGGAACCTTTTTTTAGCAATTAGGGTGGATGTCACAGGCAACATATTTTTTTTTTAATTTTAAGTAGATTTAATGTTACCTAAAAGTAATCTATTTAAAGCCGTTAAAAGTTTTTCTACTATAGCTCGTGCGACAAATACGCCGATTAGCCTAGTAAAATATACATAAGTGACGTTTTTATCTAATTTATGCTTAATAAGCTAGCTAATTTATCAATAAACTTTATTGCTTAATCGTTTAGTTATAATGAATATTTTTAATTACGTAGGTGTAGAAGGTTAAATTAATTAATTGTTATGTAAGCAAGTTTTGTATTGGTTTTAGTTTATTTGAATAAATAAATAATTATTACTTGCTTTATTCGTTGCATCATTCGCTAAGCACTGCCAAGCTTCCTTTTTTTAAATCAATTTTTTTAACTGAAAATTAAAATTCTTTTGCTTTGACAGGTGTTTTTCACGATTATGTTTTCCATTTTTTAAAAGTAAAACCATAATTTTGATCAATTGATCACCACCCAAATTCCATTATGACTGCATAATTATCCCTAAAAACTTTTTATTTCAAACTATTGTTGTGTAAAAAATATGCAATTAATTGGAAACAAACTTATTTGTATTTGACTCACCTCAAGTCAAGTTGCATTGTCCAAACTCAACCGCACGTATCCATTGTCACTAATTCCATCTCCACAACAACGACATTAAAAAAAGTAAAAAGTCACAAAACTTTTTCGTTTCGCGCGCTCTTTTCCCGCGTTTCCGTCCTCCACAGATTACAACCGCGACGCGCGCCCGAGCGGGTGTCTTACGAACAAGTGTAGCGATCGGTGGCATTCACCATCCACCATTATGCACGACCGACCTCAACAACGGCATATTGCTCGAAAACTGACCAGCAAAACAGGGTCAATATGTGCTCTCGTCACAAAATATTGAAATTTATTCCCGCGGCAGTAAACGCAAATTAAGCCGATAGGTTTTTTATATTTTTTCTAATCTATTAATAAAATCAGCGGCCGCAATGTAACGGTTAGGCTATTTATAAATAGTGAAAATATTTGTAAAATGTCTATCATTATTTTATGCTGTTTTGAATGCCTACATTAGCCAAGATGGCTAGTCTTGGCTATAAAATGCTCATCTGCATCTGCAACCTTAAAAGTTCGGCTAATGATATTTAACGTTTTCTATTTGTATGGTTTTCATTAACGTGTGTTTTTTTGGCACACATCCTTATGAAAATAGCGTATCTCTGTGCACGAGCCACGAAGTGTTAAGGACCAGCAATGCATGTGTGGCATATTTAATGAAAAATTAATTATGAAAGGTTGGGACAGAACGATCTGAATTATGGATCATAAAAAATAGGCATACAGACGGTTGGATAGTGCGATATGATGCACTTAGTAAATTGAATTTGAATATTCTCGTAGGTTAGGCAATTCTTTGTACATACATTTTTATTAAAACTTAATTTATCATGAATTTAATATAAACACGAACATTTAATGAATGATAAAGCAATTCGTGGTTGCGATCGACATGAACACATTATCCGAATTATAATGGAACATACATATTCATTCGTAATTCGAGTAGAATACAATATGCCCTCTGTAACTACCGAAGCTAAACACGGAAGCTTCACGAATACCTCTAATACATACTTATCAGAAACACCTACAGCATTTTGGAGTAAATCACTTACTTTCACTACAAACGTTATTAGCGTGGCCGATGGTCTGTCAATACCAGTAATTATTACATCGGAACCTACTATTAGAACATTTTTAGAGTTATGCTCCCGCCCATGTAGGCAATCATGAAAGTTTTAGTCGTAGTTAATATTGATGATCGCCGCCCACCGAGCGATACAAAAATCACACAAAAAGTTCTCATAATATCTATTTTTAAACGTAATAGAAAACATTTCCGCGCCTTTGCTACAAGGGAGGTAAACTTGCAACCGTGTAGGTGTAAAGAATGGGGGGTTTGGGGCTAATGAATAGAAACTGAATGAAGAACATTAATGCTAGACAACCGACATACATTAGACAGACAGAAGAAATTTAATATCACCTACAAAACCGATATAATTTTCATCAAATCAGATACAATAGATTGTATAAATTAGCAATTTATCTAAATAACTATTTACAACATGAAACACGGTCCGTTATAAAATAAAATGTCAACTTTCCAGACTTCAATTTGGCATTGCATCGACATCGTTAAAGATCCAAGTCTGGATTGCTGCATTTTTTTAGCTATTTTTAAGAGAGGTAGAGCTTTGTGGAAATTCCACTCGAATGAGCCGCTCGTCTGGGGAAGTACCTCCACCTTACAGAAGACCGCAGTGAAGTAGCACTTCGTAACTGTTGTGCTATGTTTCTGCTGGTGAGTAAGGTTGCCAGAGCTCAGTTGGGGAGGGTACGGGGTTAAGGCCGGCAACACATCAACGATACCTCTGGTGTCGCGGATGTCCATGGGCGGCGGTGATTGCTTACCATCAGGCGACCCGCCAGCTCGTTTGCCGCCTCTGACATAAAAAATAAAAGCTACGAAAAATTGTATATCGCACAAAAATCTAGATGATAAATCACTGTTTCTATTTCGCCGACAGAACATGGATATGGAAATAGGATAACGGTCAGCGAGATTGCATCAATTGATAAGATTGATGCGACACTAACATGGTTTATTAGTTACATGACAGTTACTTGGATCATAGACACGTAAGCATTAGGCGCCTTTGCCCATATGAGTATAAACGGTAGCCTGTACATAGGTAAACTAAAATAAGCAGTGGATTTTTGAGATGGGGTTTTAACCGCATATAACCGTTATATATTTTTAAGAAAACATTGTTAGCTACCTACGAGTATACTACGAGTAATATAATAAAGCTGAAAGGTTGGTTTGTTTGAACGCGCAAATCTCAACAAACTCGAATTGATAAAATATGTAGTTGATTTGTCGGGGAAGGCTGCGGAAACCGAAATTCGCGCGGACAGAGTCGCGGGCGGCCGCTTGTTTGCACATAACTGTTTACTGTATTATTTTGTTCTGCATTCCCAGATATTGGAAAAAAAATTAAACAATTTTACGTCCATTCATGTATGGATCAAAGGACTCTACGGAAGGATTGAGTACTAGAAATGACTACATCAATTACGGACAAAAAATATAGAAGAATCAATTGAAATAATGGTATGCAATAAATTAATCATTATTTATATACGATCTGGAGTTTGCACAAGTCATGTCATAACGCAAAAGAGATAATATTATGTATATTGCTTTTAAAAATATGAAATAAACTATTGGTATTCCAAATATACATACGTAAGAGGTGTCACTATATTCAACAATTAGCTACATTTAGATGCAAACTATAAATATTACAATCAACTTGTAACATTAATATGAATCATAAAAGTGTTGTTAACAAAATTAATTGCCTGCGAGGCATTGGTATGCGTTTGTATACATTATTGTCATTTAAATAACTGCATACTGTAGAAGCCCTTTCCTATTAAGCACGAAATTAATATACAGTTAAACTTGTACGCTTAGGAAAGTTAATCATATAGTTCGGATTCTTGTTTTGTATGCAAATCACCGCGGTACTAATGAGTTACTATCTTAAATCTTCGAGGCCGACTTTTCTAGCCGGGTGTTAATTATGTTATGACAGATTTTAATTTTATATGACATTGTTTCTCAAAACATTTGTTTTAATGTTTAGTTTATTATTTCTGTTTTTAATGAGAGAGTAAACATCTTATGGAGATTTGCAACACTAGGGGTGTCACAAGAAGCCTCATAGACGGAGGACCGCAGCAACGATAAATACCACCATATTATCACAACCACCAAAGACAACTGGAAAATGTAATATTATTCATTTGACATTTCATATTTATTTTGATATTTTGCTTCCATTAAATCTCTGCTCAAGGGCAAATTTAAAGAAAAAGAAGTCCTTACTGCAAGGCGCAAGAGTCTCGCAGGCTTTATCTTTTTCTTGCTTAAATCATGCACAGACAGTCTTGGACTTAGTCTTGTCGACATGCCCGTTGGTCTAGTGGCCAGATACCTTTGCTACAAAACCAAGGGTCGCGGGTTCGAATCCCGCTAGGGGAAAATGTTTGTGTCATGAACAGCTGCATTTGTATTCGAGTCAGGGATGTTTATAAAAATATTTAAGTAGGTATGTCTATCAATTCCCTAGCATCCATAGTACATACAAGTTTCGAGCTGGGGCTAGGCAATAGGTGTGTTATTCCAAGGAATTTATTTGTTAAAATAATATAAAAATGCAAGAACAAGACAAAACCGCAACACTAATTCATGTATTGATAAAATCAAAGACTATGGGACCATTTAGGTTTGAGTGGAAACAGCTATTTTCTTCTCCATATCAAAAAGCGTTAATATATATTTAAAGACCTATTTGCTGAGGTAGTTAAACAGGTGACGAGAACGCTTAATCATGAGACGTTGTAACATTTTATTATGATAGTATTACAAGCGTAACTCACACTCAATATGCGGTGTAAGGTGAAAATGTATGTCTCAGATATCTTAGATATGTGGGTAATGACGAGGCAATCAAATCAAATGTATCGTATTGGACACGGACGAAGTCACAGGCAACTCTAACATAACTTTAGTCTCTTCACACATTTTTTTACGATTATATTTGGTTCACAAATTGGATGACATTTTTACTACTTACTATTGAGATAACGATCTGGTAGTTAACGAAGCATCTTATTTTTGATGTAGACATGTTTGTATAAATTATTCTTAAATAAAGATAAGTATTTTGTTTGTAGGTACACACACAACTGTGAGAATTTTACCCTGGGATCCATACTTGGCCGCCATAATAGCAATAGGTAGGTACATCAATCTAAACTAATATAATATCTATAGCTGAAGAGTTTGTTTGATTGTTTGTTTGAACGCACTTATTTTAGGAACTTAACGGGATTGATTTTTTTTTGGATAGTCCATTTGTCAAGGACGGCTTTAAGATATAGTATATAAAACTATGTGTATGAAAACCGAAATCCACGACGGAGTAGCGAGATCGCTAGTAATTAATATGGATTCCGAACTCTTTACGCATATCAACAGTTCGAGCGATACAGATTAACTTACGTGTCCTTAAAACAGACATGTATCAATTAAAAGGATATCGAAAGGCTTGTTTAAAATTGTTGTTTTAAAATACAAGTCTCAATGTGTGAAGGGGCCAAGATGAAAGTAGTGCTCCCGCTTCGGTCTACCGCCGTGTGTAATGATGTAACTTTTTTACTATCGGCCGTGCTTTACTTTTTACGCCTACTCGATTCAGCGAACATCGATACTTGTACAATCGATTCAACAGACATCGATGGGAAAAAGCGAGTCGCCAGTTCATACGCGACCATGCAGAAATTAATTACGTAATACCATAAACGGTGATTTAAAGTCGTATTTGTTCATGGGTTTTGCAAAAACGGTGGAATAACTTTAAAAAAGAGATGGACATCTGTAAGGTAGCGTAAATGTGGCGACTTTTAATCTGTTTACGAGTAAAACAGTTTAAATTTTCTATGTACAAAAACAAAATTACAAGAATTACTAGCGGCCGCCCACGACTCCGTCCCCGTGAAATTCACATAGTGTTTATATTATACCACAGCTTAAAGAATTCCTCCACTTATTGACTATCCAACACAAAAAATATTTTTTCAATTCGAAACAGTAGTTCCTGAGATGCAAGTTCAAACAAACAAACAACCAAATCAATTCTTCTACTTTATTTTATTAGTATAGTTATGTTTGTTAATATCATTCAAGTCTCAAAATGTTATTTCAAAAAATTTCAAACACAAGAATCAGATAAATCCAATATGTACGAGTAGCTAGCTACTTCCATGGGATCACTGATTCATATTAACACAAATAACAAATACGAATGTATTATTTGTGTTAATATGAATCAAGATAAGATGCGTGTGCATTCACATTGACATAAAAGATTGTACAAACAATCGAATTCATTAATTCAATACATAGTTCTGCCTACTTTCCTCCATACATTTCAGATATTCCCTCTCAAAGTAATTCCCACATATTATTATAATATCACGATTCAACGATAGTTCGTGTCAACAGCAATAATGATTTTCACACATAAAGTTTCTAAATCACTTTGTAGTGGAGGCGACGGAATCTAAATATATATAGTTAACAGGACATAAGGATTATTTACGTGAAGAAAGTTAAAAAATTATGAAGGAACGTCATGTTAAAGATGTTCGTGGAAGTTATCTTGTATACAGAAAATAAATAAATTCTTTGGACCAATTGCCCAATCTAAGCTTGAAGCTTGTACTATGGAAGCTAGAGAACGGATAGACATACTTAATACTTTTATAAACATCCATGTTCATCACACAAACAGCCCCTAGCGAGATTCGAGCTCGCAACCCTTGGTTTTGTAGCCAGGGTCTCTGACCACTTGACGTCAGGTTTTACGTGCTTTTCGATAAAGAGATTATTTGATATAATTTACCTTTTTAGAACAAGTACAAGAACAATGACCCATTATTACAGATCTTATTATCTAACTAAATATGAAATGAGTCTTTACAATTTTTTATCACTTCAAAAGTTTATACACTTTGAAATAGTCAGAATGAGAGGTATCAGATTCTATTCCCAAACATAATGATGCTGATATTTTATAAACATTAACTGATTCGTCCATCATTTAAGATACATATTCTTGAACACCTTACAAAGTCACCATAACACCATTATCTTAGACACCATCTCCCGATAAAACATACAACAACACTCACAAAATGTAGATAAGCAGATTCCAGGCGTGGAATCGAATCCGCTACAAACAGTGTTTAGTATTTATGACATTGGTTGTTTTGGCGTGAATTATCCATGCGAGCTGGTCAGTAAAAGCTGACATCAGCGTTATGTGTATGGATATACGGCTTGGATGTTTATGATACGAGTTGAACAGAGAGCTTTGGACTAAGAGCTAGGCAGCATTTTGATTAACAATTTTAGAATTCTTCGTGAAAACCATAAGAGTATAAGAGACATGACTGGCAAGAACAGCTTGCGAAATTGTTGTGTACCTTTACAATGACCTACCATATACAGTATACTTTTAAAATGACTCTTCTCAAAATAAGATTACATTAATTAAATACATTAATTTTGTCAGTTATTATTAAATCATTCCATGATCCCATGTAACCTGGGTTAGTTTTATTTGTTTTTGTCGGCTTCTTCTCGTGAAATAGCCGTGAGAATTTTAATTACAACGAACGTAAAGAATGCGTTACCTCGTGTATTAAAAATCCTCAATACTTTTGATTTTTTTTTGATGACGTAATCAATACTTTACCAAAACGGTCCTTATTACATAAGCGGTATAAGCCCTACTGAGATAATTACTTTCGTTCTTTCCTTTTTTGAAAACTGTCCAATCAATGCCAGTCACTTGTACACTACCTCTTCGACTATGTGCAGTTTAAGTAAAATACAATGCGTGACCTGAGTCTAAATGAAAGAAAAGCCTAAAAGCCTCATACCATGTAGGGAAAGCACTATGTATAAAACATCAAAGCGTTTATTGAAAAACATAAAGGTATTGATATTCTTGTATCAGATTAGTAAGTGTTAGTTAACTTTTACGGCTACAAGTCGATGTTACTTTCACAATTATTACACAAATTAGCACTAATTCGATACTAAAAGAGGTTAGAACACCTTTCGGCTTAGACCAACGTACTATTAAGTTCTTAGCTCAGGAATCTTCATTTAATTATCTGCAGGGAAAGTATGTTTTGATTCCATACAAGTTTTGGTAAGTTCAACGTCGAGTCCAAATTATTTTCTCGAGTGTTAGGTACGGGTAGAATTACATAGATAAAAAAAAGCATTTCAAACGAACGAAAAAGTCGAAAAATAAGTCTCTCACTCTGAGTATTATTTCCAATTTATTTTTTAGTCTCTATTAATTCATTTTTTTTTCCCTGTAAGAAGTTTCGGTTCAACTGATTTGTAAGTAACTTCGCCTTTATAGAAATGTCGGTTCAGAAATGCTTTGCCGGCCTTAAAACACTACAGTTTTCCATAATATTAGTGTCATCTTGTAAGTAAGCTATGAAAGCTTAATGTCCTACTTCTGAGTAAAAGCCTTCGGATGTGTCATTAAAACAAAGTCAGTGGACTTGGGTGTAATGATT
Organism: Nomophila noctuella; assembly: GCA_958496325.1. Lineage (NCBI taxonomy): Eukaryota > Metazoa > Arthropoda > Insecta > Lepidoptera > Crambidae > Nomophila > Nomophila noctuella. The sequence continues at coordinate 5,927,424 of OY292498.1, forward strand.
AGTAACAAAAAGTGCTTGGAATACATTTCTTACAAGTGTTTCACACATCCGATTCGAATCAGATTCGAACTCATGAGTATATGTAAAAATAAAAGTATCAGCCTATTAAAGTCCCACAGCAGGGCAAAGGCCTTCATCATTGTAAATCATGCTTACGTTACAAAGGTGGGATAAGGTTTAACCACCACGCTTGCCAAATGCGGGTAGCTGGTACCAAACCCGGGCTGTGTTTAGAAAAATCGAAACAAATTTTGCCCGACACAGGAATGAAACCCAGCACAAACATTAAAATGTGAAAATAAAAAAAATATTTACCGTGATTAAACAATAATATAGGCCGGAGCATTCGTAGAAAAAATATACTTTGGTACTTTCGGAAGACGGGTTGGGATCTGATTCGATTAAAAATTAATTAATATGTATAGAAAAAGGTGCGTTACGCACACTCTATGAGAGGAATATTAAACCGCTATAAATATGATATCATTAGATCTGTCGGCATTTGGAGGTCAATATGCCAAAAGAAGTCGCACCGATGCCAATTTGCTTCTGTGAAATTCAAACGTAAATCACGGTTGGTTAAAATTAATTAAAAAAATTGGCCAAGTGCGAGTCGGTCTCCCGCACTGAGGGTTCCGTACAAATTCTATTTTTGACGTATTAAAAAAACTACTGAATAGATTTCGTTCGAACCAATTTTCGTTGGTAGTTTTTATGGTAATGTACATTATATATTTATTTCAGATTTATCATCCTCTTACTTTAGAAGTTAGAGGGGGGGGGACACACTTTTTTCCACTTTGGAAGAGTCTGTCACGCAAAGTATTCACTTAAGAAAAAAATGAGCTTAAAAACCTCAATATAATTTTTAAAGACCTATCCATAGATACCCCACACGTATATGTTCAATGAAAAAAAATATTTTCAGTTTCAGTTCTAACTATGGGGACCCCCCATTTTTTATATTTTCTTTCTATTTTCGTATGAAAACCTTGTTGCGGTTCACAGAATACATCTACTCACCAAGTTTCAATAGGATAGTACCTACTTATAGTTTCGGAAAAAAGTGGCTGTGACAGACTGGCGGACAGACAGACAGACAGACAGACAGACATGACGAATCTATAAGGGTTCCGTTTTTTTTGCCATTTTGGCTACGGAACCCTAATTAATAATTACGAATTGCTAGATCAAACTTTCGCGATGCTTTCAATATCACGTTTTGCCCCGTTATTATGGGTTTTAATTACAGACCTCTGTTGCGGAGATTTTATAATTTTATGGAACCTCTACACGGAAAGCAAGTTCTGACGCCATTTATTACCGATCATCTATCTACTTAAAAATATTAAAGTAACACATATATCCATCTATTAAAACTAATAAATAACAGGACGGAGTCGTATTAATAAGAGATTGTTATTCAAATTAAGATGCCTATTCAATTTAGTGGCTCTGTAGTACGATAAATTATACTTTAACGGAATACTGCTACATATGCTTTTTGGGTCTTTAGAAGCAGGACAGACTTGACTGAATTTTAAAAACAAACATTTAGCCTCCTCTATACTGGTTTTGGTATTGGGCCGTGGCCTAGAGGTCCTGGTTTCGATTTCTGGAATCACGCTGAAACTACCGAACGGATTTTGATGTAATTTGGTATACAAGCAGGGTATGAGCTGACTTAGGTGATAGGATAATTTTTATCCCTATTAAATGCTCCCACAGGAATGTGGATAACGCGGGCAAAGCCGCGGGTCAAGACTAGTAAAATAAATGTTTTAAAACTCCCAATGAAGGGTGTAGGTTTTTAAACGGCATATCATTAGTGAAAGTTGTAGGTTTACAACTTTCAGACTCCTGACGTATTTCGGTAAACCATAGCGATATTTTTATGTAACAACTTGTGTACCGGTTTTATTAATGACGGTTGTTAGCCTGCCACAATAACATTACTACAAATTAAAAACGTTTCTGATCTTTTTAATATTTTCATTACTTAAATTAATCTATCGCCAATCTTATCAGACATAATCTGGGCTTGCATCGCAAAAGCAATCGTAGTTATAAGCCTATTATTAAACAAATAATGTAGTCTTCCTTCGTAAGCAATGTTAATCTATACTAATATTATAAAGAGGAAAGGTTTGATTTTTTGTTTGTTTGTATGAATTGAATAGGCTCCGAAACTACTAGGCAGATTTGAAAAATTCTTTCACTGTTGGAAAGCTACATTCACCCAGAGTAACATAGGCTATATTCTATCCCGGTACGGGAAGTAGGTAGTTCCCCCGGGACGCGGGTGAAACCGCGTGACGGGCCGCTAGTAACAATATAAATAAGTGGCGGCAGGATCTTTGAAGATCAAAACTTAATATCATAGTATATAATATCATATAGTAGACACACACTAGGCACAAAACACGCGACTGAAGTTCGGCGTGACTACGCCTACACTGTAAGTAGAAGATGACACACTTTGCCGAAATAACGTCGCATAATTTGGTATAGAAAATTCGGTCTTCCGCCGAACTTCGGTCGCGTATTTACAGCCTATTGTGTTCCTACACTTACTGGTACTCTTTGAATGTCCAAAAATACTACATTCGGCTACGCTAATTAAGAGAGTGGCAACCATACTTTGTTGAACCACGGACCCCTGTGGCGACGCCCATTTAAAATGCGACCCATAAAGACGACCTTGCTACCATAATAACTACTACACCATGTCACACATTCTTATTAAAAAGTCGGCTGAGCCACCGCCAAACATTCCATTTCAAACAAATTATATTATAATGAATCAATCAAAACCTTTTACCAGAATTAATGAGGACTTTGGGCGGTACATAGTCTTATATGGCAGTAGCGACTTCTAAGAAACAAGATTAATATTCATTCTTATTACTTCTGCAATATTTAGTCTCGTCACTTCTTTATAAGGTTGTGTAATTGTGTGGTCTGGAACTACTTTTGTAAGACGAACTTTTAATGAGTGGAATGGGATAGTAAAACAGAGGATTATTTTTTAACTAGCGGCCGCCCTCGACTCCTTTCGCGTGGATTTCGGTTTCCGCACACATATACCTGTGGTTATACTATAGCTTAAAGCCTTCCTTGACAAATTGACTATCAAATACAAAAATGTTTTTCAATTCGAACCATAAGTTTCTGAGATTAGCGCGTCCACACAAACAAACTTTTCAGCTTAATTATATTATTATAGATTCTAAAGTAAAAATTCTAATATAAATGTCGAAAATAGAAATTGAATAATAATATACGAATGTTATAGCCTCCGACCTCCGAGAATAGCAGCAAATTAAAAAACTAGATACTGATTAGTATCTTACAATAAACTAGCCAGTGAAAGCTGCTTATTAGTGGGTAAGGCACAAGAGTTAATTGGTTAGCATACCAAAAATTCAAAGCTAGAAGATCCTTACAGCTTTTAGTCTGGCAATTCATTAGGACAGGGTTTTTCAACATGGGATCCATGGACCCCTATGAGGTCCGTAGCATGTGTGTCTGGGGTGCGCAGTAGGTCAGTGAGTCCAAAAAATATGGCAATTTTTAAGGCAAAAGTGCCATAGGAGCATGCTTGCGAACTAGCCAGGCGTATTATGTTAAATGAATTAACTGCTACTATTCAGATGTCAATATCGAATCATTGTTATTGTGATCTATCATAAAATACGCAACTTTTGATAAAAAAGATACCTTTCATACAAAACGGGTGTAGTGTATGAAATTCCACCAACACTGATTGAGAGGATTTGTTCCTTTGCCTCCTTCTTACTTTTGTTATAAAAAAACTTATCTGTGGCATCGTTTAAGGAAATAGAAGCCTATATTCAGTATAAGGGAAAATTATCTCAGCAAAGAATACTATAATACTAGGGCGTCTGTCGACACACATCTCGCTCCGTCTGTTCTTGCGGTCATTTGCCTGATGAGGCCTACTGCCGCTAATGCGAGAGCAGTGTAATTGAAATTATTGACGAGAAAACCGGGGTACAATGGACGGGAAACTTTGCAAAAGTAGTGAGAGACATTTGAATGTCATGACATGAAGATAAGTCCAGAAGTAGAGCCTTATGCTGAAAATATTGACTTAAAAACTGCCAATACAATGGACGAGAAACATTCATAAATAGTGGTAGTCGCAGCCATGAAAATGAGTGATCTTGTTTAGCTAAACTAGCGGCCGCCCGCGACTCCGTCCGCGCCTTCCTCGTCGAATGGACTATCCAACACAAAAATATTTTTTCAAATCGGACCAGTTGTTCCTGATATTAGCGCGTTCAAACAAACAAACAAACTCTTCAGTTTTATAATTTTAGTATAGATAAGGATATTTACCAACTGAAGTGACAGAAAAACTAATTCATCGATTGTTGTTTGATTCCGCGTTGCATTTCCATCGAATCATTCTAAGCGTTGCATTATAAGCATGGTTCTTATTGATACGAATTATCAAGCAAGAACCAGTAACCTGTATGCATAAAATGCATAAACAATGCAACAGTCTAGGAAATGCTAATTATACAGCAGTTCCCCGAAGTTTTGATTGGGTTTGATAACAATGCGTCGAGTGCACCATTGATCGCGTAAACTGACTTTGTTGTGAGACCGTTTTAATTTTTATGCAACTCTGTGAACAGGGAATGCAATGCAGTAGGATGCGTTTACGTACACAAAACTTTTTTTCAAAGTGACTTATCGGACACTGAAATACTTTATTAAATGAGGCTTGTTAAAGAAAAGCTATTTTAAAATAGATGATTATTTTAATGACAAAAATGCATGGACGTGTTAATTTATTAATCCGCACTTAATTTGTAATTAGATTGGACATAAAACTGTTATATTGAAATTAATAAAAAAAGTCAAGTCCCTTCTCAGCAGGCCATTGACGTCGAGGCGCTCGCTGGTAGGGCTAAAAAGTTTTGACGTGCAAAAGAAATTGCTAAGTGAATCAAGATAAAGTTCGGTTTCTCATGGAACTCGTATTGCCTCATTTTTTTATTTATTTTTGGATTGTGTTAATTAAATGTTTTTACTATTGTGTAGGTACACTTACTAGTTTTAACTATCCTACATTTTAAACATAAATGGAGAAATGATAATTTCCAATTAAACAGAAAAAACCTTTTTCCACATCAAAACATAACCGTTTTAGTTTAAAGATAAACTTATAATCAACACAAATATCGTAATTGAGAACATTTTATTTGAGACCTAAAATAATAATTATAATTTTATTATGAGATTATCATGACTTAATCCATGGGTATTACCAGTAAAAGTCACATAATCCATGCTGACAACCTCAACTCTCTAATTAATCTATAATGATGCTAGTGGAAGGTGGATTGACCACTTAACAAGTCGCTGTATGTGTATATATAAGCAAAGATAGCATCTAACTATAGTTCATATTAATAAGTGAACACTTTAAATCACTATAACACCTACGCAATATTTTCGAGAATGTTCCAAAGAATATAAATATATAAATAAATATTTTCACAACATCACATACATTGATCTGACTCCGTACTAAGTAGCTTAAGCACTTGTGTTACAGACATCAGAATCAACAGTGGTACTACAAATATACTTAAATAGATACAAATAACACCCAGATCAGGACAAAGAGATATATTCATGCACACAAATGTTTGTCCTGTGCGGAAATCGAACCCGCGACCTCTTGTGTAATAGGCAACGTCTTGACCATTACACCAAGCGGGTCGTCAATATAATAAGTTATTTGACTGTTCTATGAAGATGGAGTGTCTTCTGGTTTAGCAAAGGAAACACACTTGTTCCGTGATTAACGTTGGCCATCAGGAGGCTGGACTTGAGCTCTACTTTAGTAGCATAAAAAACTATAAAGCACAACCACGGCTACACAACACTACATATTCTAGACTAAAATTTTATTTAATTGGCAACATTTTAAAAGATTGACAAACACTGATCTACGTGATGAATGAACATTTCCCCACTCTCCTTCCCCATTTCCCGGATAGGCACGATCTTTTCTCACAACAACACAATTTCCTCGCGATGCGCATGATGCAAAAAATAAACATTCTGAATCGAGCAAAACACGCCATTACCCGTTATAAAGTGTTTTAGGAAATACTTGTACCATTTTATGCAATGACATTTAAAACATGTAGGTAAACGTGTTGTGTTTTCCAGCCTAGAATAATACCCTCCTAGCCGAATTCGGCCACGGCGGCCAATCTTACGATTAGCCACTTACGCGGGATATATTATAGTGCACAAGCGCGTGCGCAAGCACAGGTGCACTCCCTATTCCCTCACTCCCATAATTCGGTGGGACAGCAATCTGGCACGACCGTAGAGAGATCAGGCGCAGGACCAACGGCTTAACGTGCTTTCCGAGGCACGGGGGTGTAATTACACCACCAACTTCCAAACTCCGGACTGTATCTGTGTTATCATATAATGAAAACATAGACACAATTTCATCGGTCCGACCCGGGATTCCAACCCAGGACCTCCGGCGCGGCCGCCGCATTAAAGTGCGACACACTAGCCACTGCGCCACAGAGGCAGTTCCAGCCTAGAATAGTACTATGCGATCACTTCGTGTGTATCGGTGTCGTAGGAAGAGACTAAGGCTCGTATTAATAAATCGCACTCAACTCTGAGATCGATCTTGAGTGCGAACTTGATATGTCATTCTCATATAAAACAGCACCTGAAGTTCGCGCTCAAGTTCGATCTGAGAGTTGAGTGCGATTTATTAATACGAGTCTATGAAACATTCCGGGGAACAGGCAGCAGCTATCACCTTTGTTCACTACGAGTTTACTGTCTGTCTCCAACCCGCCTCCCCAGCGTGGTAACTGTGGTATCCATTTATAATATGCCTTGCCATGTCATGTCATGCAACTCCGCAGATCTTACTCTCCGACTTCACATAGCACAAAAGTTATCAGTGTTTCTCCAGTATAGTCCACGAAAATATGGAAGTGTCTCTGGACGAATGGCTTATTCAAGAGGAACTGATGCAATGAGAGAGCAGAAACGTATACTGTTTTCAAATATTGATGAATGAAGATCTGGCAAAAGACCATGAATGGTTTAAACGTATTGTAACCGATGCAAAACGGGATATAATGAATATTAATACCTTTCATTCAAACTTCCATCTAGATTTAATTTACGCTACTAAATTATGTAAATTAGATCTAGATAGTATTATAATCTACCCAGTAAAATTAAGCTTATTCATTAGGTACTTATCAGGTGATTTTTAACATAACAAAATAAGACCCATTAACATAAAAAACTATAAGGGTTCCGTTTTTTGCCATTTGGCTACGGAACCCTAAAAAAAGTGAGATCTTGTCCTTTTCAAAAATAACTAGACTCTAGGACAAAACGTAGTTGGTAGGTGACGTGATAACTAATTGAATATCAATAAATAGAATGGAAAAGCAATAAATTGTACATGAATACATTGTAAATCGCGAGAATCAGACAGCATAAAAGGTTGCGTGAGTTAAGAATTTTAATAAGAAGAAACTTGATAGAAAAACGCCATTTGAAATTACAAGGCCTAGGTAAACTTGTTGTGGAATCCTAGCTTTTCACTTTTATTACAAGACTAAGCTCAATTAGAATTAAATTTATAGGCGCGGAGAATACATTTTATCGTTGTTTGAGATTAATAAATAGGTAATGCCCGAACCTACATATTCATAAGATTTGTCTCATCTAATTATTAAGACGAACCTTATAAATGGGTTGGTTCGGGTAGATTACTACCCGTAATTAAAGTATTTTCTCTCATTGATTCCTACGTAAAACATTTTGATATAAAACGATTTTCTTAAATTATTATACTTGTCCGTAATAAATATATGTGTCTAATTTCAGGGGTATACAATGTATGGTCGGTATCATTAGGACAAATAAAAAATGCTATGATCCTAAAATGTACTTATTGGCAATCGTTTTTTTTTTTTCAGAGTAGTTACAGTCATTTACGCTAAGCCAGTAGGTTGGTAACCACAGACACGTAAAACCTAACAGTCAATCAAATTAGATGTAACACAGTGGGCGGTAACATACATAGACAATTAGACAAGTTACATAATAATTGTATAACCGCGATGCTCTTATAACCTTACGGATCCGGAACACTTCTACCGGAATGAGGAGTCGGGTCGTCGAGGTCAACAGTGTAATCAGATATTTGGTATATTTTTAATTACTTATTAGGCCTTTTAGTAAATTATTATAGTAATATAGAAATTAGAACGTTATCAAACAACACCATAACAAAGTTAATCTTACGCTGCCCCAGTTCAAAAAAATCGCTGATTTAAGAAGGCATCACAGGCTATGGAATTTTGTATAAATGCTCTCTGAAACTCAGTATGAACGTATTATTTCAACATAAAACTTTCGCGTTGCATTACTAATAGATAATATTAAAACGGGACTAAACGCAATATATTCGTATATCTCAGCCGAAACGTGAAGCAGTAAGTAAGAAAGTACTTAAATATGTTTTAATATCGCATTTAGTCCCCTTTTAATAATATCTATATCAAAATAAGTTTTTCAAATAAAATATGACAAAGAAGAGGTGAACAATAAAATTCATATTTGTCCTTCGTAAAAGCAAAAATATACTGTGAATAGTCTTGTTTCTCAATGATAAATTGTACCAAACCATGACCACTCTATTTCAATATTAATAAGGATTATAGTATTAAGTATCATCAGTTATTTTTAGATAGGTACAACACAGTACGAATAGCGTTCAGACGATCTAATGATCACCTGCCTACTTAAGTTAGACGTAATTTAAAACCTAAGCTATCATCATGAAGATAAGAACGTACCTATTAGAAATGTTTCTTAAATGAATTCATCATTATTACTGTAATTAATAAGGTCACGAACTTCGGGTAAAAGTAAAGAAACGAATAAATGTTACTTTTACGATTGGAAGGTACAGAAATACTGGTTTCGGTATACGATTTGCATAAATGATTTAATTCATGAATTTCGAAATCATTGCAGGCGAATCGAGATGGCAAAGAATTTCAATTTCACTTCTAATTGACTTTAATTGGAGGCAATTATAAGTTCATGGTGCACGTATAAAATAAATGAAGACGTGCATTTGCGTAGAAACACACTGTTCTGGAAAAACGCTACCGAATTTACGGGACTGAGTTTACGTTCCGTCGTGTTAATTATTATGACTTTTAAATGGGACACACTATGCCGAAATAACGTCGCATAATTTTGTAGAGAAATGCATTGCCGCCGAACTTCCGTCGCGTGATTTAAGTCTAGTGTGTTCCTACACTTAGATTTAATTCATGGATTTAGAGAAAAATGTGTGTTTATTTAAACAGATACGAAAAAACACTTTTTATAACCGTGTGAGCGGCAATGATGGAAAGGGAGAAATTACTTTTATTGGCCATAATATCTTGTATCCAATGATTTACAGGCCATTTCAATTTGTTTTACCGAGATTTAAGTTGCATAGAAGCTATGTCGGACTATGTATGACTTGATATGCTGCGGTTGATGGGCCGCAGCGTTCTCTTGTGTTTTATGGTCAAATCACTTTTGAAGCCAACCAGCGCAGTGATGTGACTTTTAGCAAAACCCTCCATCTTTGAAAAGACTTCGTCCAGAAATAGCTTGCAACGAGTCAACTTGTGACGACTGTTGTCACGCAAGTTTTTAGGCCCAAAATATGCCAAAGTTAGCATGTTTTGGGCCTGAAATGTGGTATATGAAGTGTCCAAGGATATTAAGCAGTATTATTCAAATTTAATCGAAAACTACAGCTTTAATTAAAGCAAATCTGCTTAATGCGATGATACTCTTTTCTTTTATGACAGATTTACGATAGCGGCCCTAACCAATTGACCTTCATACATAATTTGCTAAAACCAGTATGACTTTTAAACCATATAGATTATATTCATATTAAAAGCCGTAGGCTCTTTCATATTTATGAACTCTCTATAAACTGGTAGATCACATTTTCTAAGTTCTTGAGGTGAAAAATAGTGATGTGACACAGCACTGCGCTATCGATAGCTTCGCCGTGCGCTAACTCAATTCGCTGCGCTACCAATTGATTTTACGATAGGTATATTAAGACTTACGTAGTTCATTGTTCTGCTCTTTCCGTTGTCTTGCAGTTTATGTGTCAAATTTACCTACATAATTAATATTGTTTGGTCATTTTGTTAAAAACAATGTTAAATATATAACCGAACATTCAGGGTTACTTATCCTACTACTATTATAAAGGCGAAAGTTTGTATGTGTGGATGTATGGATGTGTGGATGTATGGATGTATGGATGTTTGTTACTCTTTCACGTAAAAACTACTGAATGGATTTGAATAAAACTTTACCACAATATAGCTTATACATCAGAATAACACATAGGATATTGGAAATCGAAATCCACGCGGACGGAGTCGCGGGCAGCCGCTAGTTAGTGATAAATAAATCCTTTCGTAGAATGGCTACTATTATTACAATAAATATTTTTTATTATAATTATAATTCTCTATATATGTGTAAGCAATAACCTCCTTTTATTTCGCTTGTCAATTCTAGTATCTAATATTATAAATTTCATCCTGAGTTAACTACGTTTCACATGCCTAGTTCTAAATATAGAAGAAACGTTGATTCGTGCTGATTTTACTATAACTTCTTTTAGTTGGAATTTGTTATTTATGCATATTAATAGCTATATAATAAGGCCCTACGCATTCAAAACGCTGTTGCTATGGGTTCACTATTTTTGTATCGGAACCCGAATGAGAGCAAGGTCTTTTGAATTTTAATGAACATCTGGGAGAAAATTCATTTGGAGTTCATTTTTAATTTAGAACCATATTACTAACCTGGTTGTAGTGGTAGGTTACTACCTAAATATTAATTATAATTGGTATGTTACGTCAAAACTCACAAGTAACATAAATAATAAACTGGCACCTATTCTTATTTTCAGTTATATTTTTTTAATAAACACTATTGCCGGCCTTAAAAAAATGAGTACGCTCTCCTTCTGAAGGCCTGAATGTTTTTTCGTTTAATGTTATAAAAAACCAATAAAAAATAACTTGTCTGTTGACCGATAACCTTTTTTTTGTTATTTTATTATTATTTTTTTATGTCGGGAAAAGCGTTTACGCATACCTTCTGCTTGACCGATAACCTTTCCCAAGGGACTTACAAGTACCCTCTTTATGCCAAGAAAAACTACAAAAGAAATGAGTTCTACAATTGCAAGAAAGTCTTGAATATTGAAATATAGTGATTAGTAGCCATTCCTTCGGGCTCGGTCCGATAAGCATAGAAGACGCCATCGTGATAACAATTTACGACGTCATAATAATATCGGCGAGATCTCGATGACGGCGATCTCTCATTTTGCATCGATTTAAAATTATTGCTGCCAACGATATCACTGAACTCGATTCTGGATCGATTCTTTAAAGTTGAAACTTGTACCATCTGACGTAGTGGGCATATTACGGAGACCTTTTTACGCGTTTGCTTTTTTATTCAACCGAGCACTTGGCTGATGCAGAGCGACATTGATGTTTCTAGACTATACGTGCTTGCTTAGATACAAAAAGCCTGATAATTCCAGACTTATTTTTGATCGGTTCCGTACGCAAAAAAATATGGAATATATTCTAGGCTGAGTCACAGAAGTTGCTCGTTAATTCTCATTAAAAAAGATATGGGTTGGGTCGCCCGACATTCTTTCTTTAGTCATCCATCATGATCTCTTATCCCGGTCGCATACTCTAGGCCATTGCCTCGGAGTCCAGGGTCCATTTTACTGCTTCTTCTACTGCACTTCGCACGGTCTTCGGCATTCAGGGTAGTCAGCCCATTCTTTGTTTAGTATAAGCTCGTTATGATAAGATAGATGTCAAAAACAATTTATTTAGTCTTGATTGTCCTACTTGAGGCAATTAATTTAGACCGTAGCTTCCGGCACAGGAAACTTATAAAATAAACGACAGTAGCGCACCTGATCGTCAAAGGTTGTAAATTTTCGATAACAGCCTTAATTATGAGCTTAATCGTCTATTTCAACTTAATCTATTTTATTAGAATAACATCCGATATTGTATATTTTGATTGAACGTAAGCTCAAAGAATCAATTTCCCGCATCAGGTTTTAGATCTGAAGATCTATGTATGGCATTTCATTATATTATTATATGTACCTATCGCATCTTAGTTTATAGGTAATGAAGTCAAATTTTCTGCCCGTAATTAGTTGATTATAAAGATTGGTCGTTGCTAAAAACGATAATAAACTTCGACATCTAGTAGTTTTAAGTACCTACCTCGTTCATCGATAGTATTTCTCAACAGTTGCAACAAATAAGTAGTCAATATAAACTCGCTTAAACAATTTAGTTACCAGCAGTAAAATAGCTGAAACAATATATCTAAATATTAGACAGTAGCACGTGCCATCGTCCAACACAAATGCATCCAAACGATAACATCCATGTCGAAACAATGTTACATCCAAGGCATCCAACACGATACGCTCGAAGGAAGTTGACGGCAAACAAGCGACCGTGCCGACTAACTATGGGAAAACACGGAGTGTTCGCATGCAAATAGGATAATTATGATCGTTTGATTCTTTTCGAAAAGTGAAATAAGAAATTAAAATTCTGGAGCTAAATTCCTTTATTCATGAGCTTATAGCGTCACGTTTATGGAAATTTCGCATACTATCGGCGGATGGTCATTGGTCAATTGTTATTCGAGTAAATGTTAACAGGATATCTTAGCGGGTACAAGAATTGGATAGAAAAAAATGCAAACAGGAATATTAGCCGGTGACTTTTTTTGGAAAAAATAATCAAGAAAATAATATTCTGGACGAAATAAATTACGTCTTTTTTACTCTTCCTAATTCATTGAAGGAATTTATTGATTGAACAAACTCGACTGGTCGATAGAACCTAAAATACTGGCAGCTTATCCTCTTTGTACATTTAAACTGATGCACAGACCGAAATATGTCCCAGACTTCCGGGCGCCCTCGAATAAGCGACCAGTTTTCTAAAACGTGTCACTATGAATACGTATTTTAAGAATAGTTTTTGAATGAGGAACCTTTCCGACTTTTAAGATTACGTGGGTTGGTTAGCAAAACACATTCTTTAATAAACATTTCGCATACTTTCAGTTGCTGGCCAATAGTTGTTAAAGATTCCCCAACGATTAATTGTTTCTTGAACATTTAAGTGTTTACAAGAACCGGGATGGCATTTACCTAGTTTTTAAAGGCAAAAGACAAAAGCCTAGTTTTTCAATCTCAGAATAAGTTTCCTATAGCTTACTTGACAGAAAGTTGACCTAACACAAATAATGTCATCGGCTGTCAAATTAACTTCGAAGTTATTTTTAAAACGGAGGTGATGAAACTAGGCCTTCCTAATTTGAATTTCCGAATAGATTAACCTCAGCGTTACATATAAATAAACGACCTTTTAACTGTGGCACGGAGGTTTATTAAAATTTAAATCGTTAAATATTATGCCCTCGTCATACTTCGTACCGCTGTGAGACAGGCCCTATAATGTGAAGCGACAGGCGCTTCACACCGCGTAGTAACCATAGCAACCGACGTACGTCCCGTCAATCAAAATAATGCCACAGTTTTCTGCTGTAGGGGCATATCCTAACTATTTAAAACTATAGGCTGGTTTCGGGGCATTCCTAATAATTTAAATCTATGGGTTTATTCACATTTTATAAAGCACTTCGCAACCTGGAAGAAAACCAATGAACTGTTGATAACTAGATACCATTTTTTCTCCCAGAGAAAAAGTTAATAACACAAGTAGCTTGCAAGAACATGTAACATGCTAATGAATCAATTTACGTAAACAACTGACTGACAGTTATAAAGTCTGACTCTTCCTTTTACATGCGGTGATTAGTGCTTGATGATAATCGTGGATAACACGAAATTGTTGGGATGTAGACCGTATTTCTATCGCAATAGAGAAACCAAACTACTACAAGCCTTCTTTCTTTGCAGATAACATTGAGAGAATATTCACTAGAGGAACAAGAACAATGCTGTTCTCTAAGCCGATGGTCCTCCGCCTGATCTATCTACGGTCGTGTCAGATTGCTCTCCGACCGAACTATGATTGTGGGGGAGTAGGGAGTGCACCTGTGCTTGCACACTCAATATATCCTGCGTTCCCGGCTGATCGTAAGATCGACCGCCATGACCGAATACGGCCGGAGGGGGTTTATGTTTTATTCTAAATGATGACGTACGTGTGTTGTGGTGTGACAACTTACCATACTTAGATTACAGTTACCATTTACCAGCGGGTTGGGTATAAACTTAGGCTCTGTTTTATGTTAATTTAAAAATCTACCACAAATCAGTGACCTGGCTTCGATCTGTAAGACATGCTCCTATAAGACGGCTTGATTATTACGTATCTAAAGAAGTAGAGGGTTACTGGAAATTCTGAACATATGTTTAAAATTCTGAGCTTTAATTTTAATGGACCAATACAGCCATTTTGAAAACTCCAGACGAACAGGCGACGATGTATGTGTTTCCTCGTCAGGTGTTTATTCAATGGCAGTTAAAATGTGTACAGTCTATCTGTTTTGTTGTCTGTACATTATAATGCATCGTCAACTCATTATGGGTTAGTGTGAGAATCAACGCGCAAAATCACAATTATTATCGGCGTGTGATGAACTAAGGCAATTTGTTCAGGCCTAATTGTAAGGCTTTGGATTTATATTTTTTTGTAATTATGAAATAAATTTTACTTACACGTTACTTTTGTTTCTTAACGTTTTCTTCTTGAAATTAACTGTTATTCAAATGAGTACCTCTCAATTTTAGGTCTTATTTATATCTTTCATAAAATACCACAGAAAAAAGACCGAAACTAACATTCAAAATAATTTAAAATGAAAAGAATTTAAATTAAATGAATGACATGATATATATCTCTACCTTACAGCCAATGTTCTTTATTTTTAAGCATTCATCGTATAATTTTAATTTGGAATGTGTTTCATAAATACTAGTAGCTACCAGAAAGCTATCGTATAGGATTACAATCTTAAAATGCATCACAAATCAAGCCAACGACTACAACTAAAATAAAAAACACAATTCAAATGCATAATGCCCAATTATAATAAAATAATTGGGCGATAGACAAACATGAAATTAGATTATAAGAACGCCCACGAAAAAGAAGTCGTAGAATTTCAAATCGAATAAATTTTTCATTCATGGCAATATTTTCGATAGTTTTAGGTGTTGAAAACTATAATGCGAAGTGCATAGCTTATAAAGGCATTGTTAGGCAAATATTATGACATTATAATGGCTGTGATAGCTTAATATGACTTTGTGAATGTAACAGTCAACGTCTGATAAATAGTGACACTAAGGTTGCCCAAATAAATAGACGCAACGAAGTAGTCAATAATATCGGTAGAAAACTAGTACCAACAAACAAAGCTTCCATATTGTGTTAAGATTCTAATCGTTCAAAAAGTCGACACATTCAACATTCAACAAGTCATTTAGATCGATTCAGTCAAACAGGCAAATATTGTAACGAGCCATCGCGCCACAATCGAGTTCATAACAATTCGCCCTTAAAATATTTGCAGTATATTTTGTTACACCCTATATTATGTAAAGATGGCGTTTTGGCTGAACTATCTTTATGACATTTTGGATTTGTCGATTTTCGATGATAGCGAGCTAAGCTATCCCCGGTGATTATAGGGTACTTTTGATCACGGAAGTGTGGGGGGAAGAGGGATATTTGAAAAAAGAAATTACGTGCGGGAGGAACCGCAGGCAGAAGACTAGTGATTTATAATATTATCAACAATACGGAAACTTTTTGCTTCTATTTGAGTACTCTTAATGTGTCTTTCTATTTGACGCTGACAGTTACTATAGGTAGGTATGTCGTTTTCAACTAAAACTTCCCTCAAATTGAAGCAGGTTTGATTAAGTAATAAATTAATTGTTATGCAAGTATAATAAACAAATAAAAGTATAATAAATA
This sequence comes from Nomophila noctuella, assembly GCA_958496325.1. NCBI lineage: Eukaryota > Metazoa > Arthropoda > Insecta > Lepidoptera > Crambidae > Nomophila > Nomophila noctuella. Next base: position 5,943,578 of record OY292498.1, read on the forward strand.
CGAGTAAATCGTTGGATAATAACCAAAGTTCATTCATTAATTCTTAATGAAAGTCTAATTTTATGCAAAAAATCTAGACTTGTTTTAATGAATTAAGATTAGAAAATCAATGAAAAGAAAGTTTTATGATCCTACATAGTATGATGAATGCTTTCGTTTTGGACTTTTAAATAATTTAACAAAGGGAATACATAGTATTTCATTCTAAAATGAATATTTGCTAAAATTACATTTAAAATATTCTTAAGTATCGTAATATTTTGTGTAGAAACACACGACACGGAAAATAATATAAAGGCGACCGAAGATCGGCCGATGTTTATTTTCAGTAATTTCGGCACAGTAGGTATCAACCTCCATTTAAGATACATACGTCTCGGGCGTAATCCCGCCACGTACCTACTTCGGTGACGTTTTTTCAGCCTAGTGTGTTTCAATACATTAACATCGAACGCTACCTGTTTTATTTCAAATGATAATTGAGATTAAGTATGCCTATCCGCTCTAATGTAAAAAAATATCTCTACCAAAATACCTGTATGATTTATGTTATAAACAGCCACTTGACGCCAAATTGCAAATCATGTTATGTGATTTTGTAACCTTTCATAATGCACATTGCAAACGCATCTATTTGCATTTAATATGACGAATATAAAGTGCATCTTAAGTATTTGGAAATCATTTCGCTAATGGTCTAGAACTATTAGATAAATCAACATGTTTAATTTAGTAATCAACGCGGAATCCTAGGTTATTCGAGGCTTCTTGCATTTATGAATATATGAATCTAGATAAATGTGGGAGAGCTTAATTGGACTATTGGCGCCACTTAAAAAATCTCGTAAATATTTTATCAATGTTGAGAGCAAATATTCTTTTTTTATCATGGTAATCTAATTTAGTTTTTACTGCAAATAAACAATTTAAAACAAACCTATTGATACATATTTTAACTCGTTTAAAGACGTAAACATCTAAAACATATCTTTTAAAGGACCAAATTAAAAATTGACTATGCATTCAGATCTAGGTGTTATAGGTACTAATCATTACCTTTTTAGAAAGCTAGACCTTATAAGCAAAGCTTGATCTATTTATCTGACGCTTCCATCGATTCTCAGTGGGAGATCCAATGACTAAGCGAATATTAAACTAATCTAGAGAGTTTCATATTGTGCATCGTAAGTTACTAAGGTATTCAAAGGGCAGTCAGTGTTCATTTAGAGTTTAGATGCTGTAAAGATAAGTAAAAGGCAAGTTAGCGAGTAAGGTCTCCAGAGCTCAGTTAAGGGGAATTTAAAGAGGTTATGGGATTTATTTTTAAAGGCAGGCAACATATGTGAGAACCTTAATGGAAGCCTTTTATCTTTAACCTAACCAACCTGCATGTCTAGCTCTACGTCCAGCTTTAGACTGCAACAGGCAGTTGCAATGATCGAAAAATTGTCTACCAAAACGCAAACTCGTCCAGGCAAAATAAAGATTACAAAACCCCAGACAATACAAGTCGTAATAATTCTAATATCTCCAATTACGTGGGGTCACAATAGAGTTGCATATGACACAGACAAATGAAGTGAAAGCTGTGATTTACAGACGAATTACTTACGACTGCAAAACGACATTTTAATAACTCCATTTACCTATCTTACGCGATGAAGTAGTAAACATTTAATCGAATGTGACAGTGAGTTATTCGCGGATGTTACGAAAGCATGCTGTAACATGGGAACAACATTCTTGGTGATTGTCTCTGTAACAAGTACACATACTCATACACACAATACAGGGGCCTGTTTGTTATTCCATACTACAGATTTTCACTGTATTTGCGTTTTTGATGTAGGTACTACCTATTAATATCTCCTGGAGTCTTCGTTGGTTAAAACCAAGAGCTGTTAAATACACTAGGAATATTATTTTGATTCGATTGGCAGCGTGGTTCACCTTTTAACACTAAGTATCACTATGGCAGGAACTATCTTCTTTTATTTTCATGGCAGAGGCGGCAAACGAGCTTGCAAGTCGCCTGATGGTAAGCAATTTCGGCCGCCCATAGACATCATCGCCGATGCGTTGCCGGCTTTTAAGACCCCATACCCACCCCAATTAAACTTCAGACAAAATAATCAAAATACCTTAAAAAACTTTTTTATCTTTGTTAATTGACACTCGATCCCCACAAAACACAAAAAAATATATTCTTGAACACTGTTACCATTGATCTGGCAAAAAAGAGCGATCAGCTTATAACTAAGTTTCTAGGGATCCCAGTACTGGTATTATAGAAAACAAGTACGAAGGGCTATTGTTAAAATTATACAAATTTAGCGCATTCGAAGGTTTGATCCAAATCTAAAATAACTCTATTGGCTAGATGGCGTCGCGATTTGCGACCGGCAAACCATAAGGTCTTATTACTGAGTTTAGGTTTTCGTCCGGCAAAGAATAAGGAAGATACAGATGCGTCAAATAACTGGAGCATTATTTATTTGAACACGAATCTGAATGGTAACTTTTAGTCACAAAAACAAGAAATAATATACAGTCAGGTTTTGATAGTAGCTCGGTATATTGGCTCCACTCTCCTTGATGATAAGCAAAAGAGTAGCCCTTTTTAGGCATGATTCCGGATGCGGTATCAAAGTGGAATAATATCCTTTGGCATCGCCGTTTCGGTATGAAAATTACTTCTTCACGCTTCTCTTAAAGGATTCCAGTGTGTAGGATATAGGAAACACGTTTTCTGTAACGTCACAGCTCTCATTCTTGCATTATCCCAATCACAGTCAAGTGACCTCCATATTACAATGGAAATCAGACGACTTCTTATACACAATCCTCGGTGCACTAATTTCAAATATCAACAGGTTTTTGACAGGATTTTTCTAACAGTATCCACCCACTACATTTGTCTGGCAATATTAACTGCTTTTAAATTTATGGTAGTCAACTTAACATTAGTATTTAAAAATTCCCCATTTAGTGGAGATTGGCATTCTTTTACAAGCATAACTCAAATTTAGAATTTGCCGTTTCAATTAATTTGGATGAATACAAAAAAAAACTGCATTGGAATAAGTAATGTTCTAAAGCGATAATTTACATAAAACGTCTCATAAAAAATAATGGCCGGCCACCATAAAACTAAGAAATATATCTTTTTCATCCTCATAATTATTGTCACACACAATAAGTAAGAATCTAGCAAAAATACATACTTTGTTCGCGTATATAAGCAGCCTTACGCATTCATTTAGTTTCCAGGACTATTAACTTAACAACCTTTCTTCTAAGGATATTCATTTGTAAATTAATAAGCCAGCAATACAAACGAAACGAGCTAATGGGTAGCCTGATGGTTAGAAATCACCCTCCGCCCATGGACATCCGTGACACCAGAGTTACTCTCTGGCGACCTTACTCAACAGCAGGAACATAGCACAACAGTTACGAAGAGATATTTCACTGTATCTCTTTCACTGGATCTTTTGTAAGGCGGAGGTACTTCCCCAGACGAGCGGCTCATTCGAGTGGAAGTTCCACTAAGCTCTACCTTACTTTTAACAACTTTTTTTTAGGTTTGATTGTATGGCCTTACAAAGATAGCCAGCAGATTAGACATCTTTGATTGTAGTACCAAATTTTCTCCCCATTCCCTTCTGCACAATATTAGTGTTTAATATAAGATGTCGTCTGCGCAGGCGCAGTTGATCACGTAGCCGGCGGCCATTACGTCGCTCTGATAACCATCCGGGACGGATCTCTTCCACAGCCTAGTATCCGAATGTTGTGGTTGGAAGGTCCGCGGTTAAAAGGGATCGCGACATTTAGTCCAGTAATTTTAGCAATTTTAATCTCAAATCTGCGGAAATTCCTAGTGAGCTGAATTTTTGTATACACCTTTATTATGGCATTGTAATGAAGATGTGAAAAATCGACATTGATAGCGTGCCGGCTAAAATATTTAACTAACTTCAACATCCGTAGGCAATCACGGAGTGATTGTCATCTATTTAGGCTCCTAAACACAAAATTTTAATGACTAGTTTTCTGGACAATTGCAATATAATCAAAAGTACGTACTTAATAAATATAGAACGCTGTTGAAATAAAATATCCCATCAACCTATTAGGTGCATAATAACAATTGAATAATCTACATAGGAGTGCAAAATGTAGGAAGACATAGTAGATAATATTACGGTTTTTTGCTGGCAGAGCCATTCCTTCTTCAACACTTAGGGCAAGATGAAATTAATAAATCATCAAAAAAACACTTCATTCTGTGTAGTTCACAAAGCACTCATAAAAGAAAGACCGGTCCCGTTCGTTCCTCTTCACTTTTTTCACAAAATACGAGTAGTCTGAGATACATACTACTAGCCTTCACCTATAAATCTCGTGCGATATGAATCACCGTCGAATAGATATCAAATTATCCAATAAAGGCGTTAACTGTTAATCTTAACTATTATTACAGCATAACAGATATAGCACAAGTTGAAAACAACGACGTGTAACTAATTTTACTTTGGGCACAGTTACTTTATCTGTGCTCGGTGTGTCGATCATTATCATCGATGATTTACAGAATTTGATGGCAATTAATATTTATAAAGCCTAGATGAATCAGTGGAACTTATGGTGATTTCGGAGTCCTGGAATCTATTCCCCAATAGGGGGAACGTTGTAAGTGATGGATATTTTAAACAAAAGGTTGAGTGTGTGATCGCTTTTTTTTGACTCATTTTTAATGTTTAACCCACTGAAGTATGAGGGAATCGAGACTAGGTATTCCCGGGGAAATACCTACTTAAGTCAAAATCTAGAACATTCACTAATAGTTATTAACATTTAGACTGCAACACTGTTCCCGGCATTGTACCGTAATAATCTTCTATTCAATAATTTTCCACATTTTTGCTCGTCTTAAAATCTTCCCTTGATAAATACAAACACAAAATAAAATGGCGTGACAAGGTATAATAGGGATTCAAGATTGCAAACCCTATTCAGTAAAGCCCATCTTTAATAATAATTGTATGACCAAATATAGCATATGAAAAGATATCGAGGCATTAACATAAATCGAGGTATTAGTTCAATTTACCGTATTCTTGGCACCTTAATGTAAACAAATGGTGCCTTTTATTGAAAAATGCAATTGTTATCCGATTAAGAAAAATATACGACTTTGCGGCATTCAAGCGCAGTCGGGCATAAAAGGAAATTTTGAATTTCTTTTGTGAAATATTTATTTGTATTTGTAAATTGTCCTTTTCATTTTCCGTACGTTGCATTTTTACAAAAGACTCAAAAGTTAAAAGTTACTTGTCAAAATAATATTGTTCAAACTTATAACAAATGAAAAAGTTTTCCGTTATGGACGAGAAGTAAAAATATCAGGTTACACCCAAAAATTTAACTCGTTTTTTTTAATCTTTGAACTCTATCTTACTTCTTAAAGGACTTCAAGAAAGGAGAAAAACCCGCCTTACATGTTTGTGTTTCTGTAAATTATACTTTTTATTGGGTGTCATCTACTGTGTTTTAGCGTTTACCATACTGTGGTATCCATCCAGCAGGACTATGAGGTAAAAACAAACTACAATGTTTTTGCTGGTGAGTAAGTTTGCCAGAGCTCAGTTGGGGAGGGTATGGGCACAGTAAGGCGGGCACCGCATCTGCAACTCTTGTGTAGTTGTTGATGTCCATGGGCAGCGGTAATCACTTACCACCACGTGACCCCCTTTTTCGTTTGCCTCACTATGACATAAAGAAAAAAAACATAGTTACGTCATCGCCACAGGGGCTACCCTGATTTTTGTGAGAGTTGCAGTGGACTGCACCGTCTATACGAGGCTCATATTTATTATAATGATGTTTAAGGTACGTTATTTGCAAATATACTTCTACTACTTCACAATATTACAGTTACAGTGGCAGTTTTAGGCCACGTCAATTGCTAAAATATGGCATTCGGCAGTGAAAATGATTTATTTATTGAAGTTGCGGTCGTTTCGCGCCATTAACTGCTAGCCGTGTTCGTGTAGCATCGCAAAAAATACAAGTACAAAATAATAGTCATACACAGTCACGCCTTTTTCCTATAAAGGGTAGTCCAAATCCTTCCACTTGCTACTTTAACATCTCTGCCCCTTGAGACAAGACGCAGCATAGCCGACATTTGTTTCTTAGCACAAATTGCCACCGGTGTCATAGATAGCCCTGAACTTTTATCTAAAATCTTATTGAACACTAATCTGCTAAGGTATCGATCGCGATACTTCATGTGCCCTCCCGCTAATACCAACTATAGACAGAATGCTTTTATGATCCGTAGTTGTAATAGTTTTTCTAAACTGTCTATTGATATTGATCTGTTCTTTACCAACACAGCTTCTATAAAGCGGTTAATGACTAAATCATATTTTGAGATTCTCAATCCTTGATTATTCATGGTGTTTGACAACCTTTGTGATTTGACGTTTGTGTGGTTGTCCTGATGAGACCTTAATTTGATTACTTGTTTATTTATATGTGGAGATTTGTAACTGGTATTGTTTTTAAGACTATTGTTGATACAAATTGTGATTGTTGAAACTGTTAATCTTCCAACAATTAAATAAATAAATAAATCTCTATCGATCTTTGCCTCTGATGGAACGTGACATGACAACTGACAAGATATGAACCACATCAGCACTTTTTAATGATTAAAAATAATAGACAGAACAAAATAAACAAACATACCTACTTACATGTAATTAAGTAGGTTTATTACAATCGGTAATCCGATAGGGCAAAGTTGGCGATAATTCAAATATTATATTGAAAAGCTGCTGAAGGAAAGAAGAACTTTACAATAACACAGTTTAACAGGGCTGAAAAAACGTTAAAATTGCTTCGTTAATTTTTAAAACCTAAATATCTTTTAAGGTCTAATAGCCTTAGTTCCTTGGACTCCATTATACTAACATATTTCCGGATTCGAACCAACGACATCACGCATATAGAGCGGTGTTATTTAGAACTAGGCCACCAAGCTCTTTAATATTATTATAAAAGCCGACATAGACAACCACAACTATCAAACCAGATTTAGATCTCACCACAACCAGTCGGCTCGGGAAAAATCCGCCACCTTAATCTAAACCGATACGATTGAAATTTCCCTTTCACTATTTTCTCAGCAATTTGTCTGTGAGGAAGTAATCTTAGTGATTGGATTCCCGATGCCGGGAAAAAACGTGAAGTGATGTCGCGTGCTGATCAAAATTACCTATTCTTCTTTAATGTTTATGAGTATCTTTATCTTGTTTATATGAGATTTATATCTGTTAATTAATTGTTATACTCGTACTCTTGTACTGAATGTAAAGCCTTTAGAAATTGGCGCTTGAATATTTTGATGGCGCAGATTTAATAGGGATCGAGGGAACTCTTATTCTATTTACTGTTTATTATTTTTTTGGAAAATAAGCGCAAAATGTTTTCTTTTGAGGGTCAATTACATACAAACAAATCTGAAGCTGATAATATTATATATCAGTGGTAGAAAATGATATATAATTTGTTGACTTGTATTTTCTACTGCCATATTTTACATAATGTCTCTAAAGGTACATAATTTATTAGGTGCTCGATTACAAATTTCTAAAATCTCCTTTCGATAATAATATTAGAATTTAAAAGTAATCGATAGCATTTAAAGCAAAACACCGTTTAATCACGTGACGCATGTTTTTAATGTGTGTTTTCAAATGAGAACATAAATAACTATCTTATGATTACGATATGGTAAATAGTTTTGGTTTTAAATGTTTTATCGAACGGTGGGCATGATTCGACAGATAATAACATTAAATAAATATATTGAGCCCCAAACCCGTTAATAATAGATTATTGATTCCACGGTGCAATTAGGTATTGATGGTGTTGCATATAAAATAATGTGTGGGTTGGTTAGCCGTTCATCTTCTAATTAAACCATATTTCACGCGGCCTCTGTGGCGTTGTGGTTAGTAGGGCTTATTAAAAGGACAACAGAGCTAGGGAACCCAAATTCGAGTACCTATCGGGTAGGACTGAAAATTTACGCCATAACTATCTAATATGCATTTTGATTTTACTTTATAATTGAATTTACTGCGCCAAAGGCGCTTGATATTGATGGAAATAATACCTGTAAAAGATTCCTGGGTCGGGCAAATTTTGTGTCGATTTTTCTGAACACAGGCCGGGTTGTGATCACCAACCCGCATTTGGCAAGCGTGGTGATTAAGCCAAAACCCATCTTTGTAATGAAAGCATGATTACGAATGATGGAGGCCTTTGCCCTGCAGTGGGACATTAAGCAAATATAGTAACTGACTAGAATTGTGAATGAAAGATATGACAAAACTTCCCAGTTTTCTCATTTGGCGGAAAGCTATTTCCAGTTTCCCGGGAATAACAGAAATGATTTATAAAAGTCTTCATTTTCACGATGGGAAACCAATCACATACGACTAGAGGAAAAGTAAGTATCGTGTGACGACGCCGGAGCATGCGTGTACAACCACGATCCGTTTAATTTGTCGTCACGATCCGCGTGTCTTAAACGTTTTCACCTCATTCGCTGGGAAGGAATTACGCGTCAAATAACTTGTAAGTAGGTCGGATAGCAGGAAACGATGTTCACTTGTTTACAATGATTGTGGTCTGTGCGGTCAATAACAATACAACTCAAGAAATGAGGATAACCCTCCGACCCAGGAGCGTAAAGAAGGGACGGAGAGTTTGGTCACAATTAGGGAATGCAATCTCGACTCGAGATTGACGAATCGAGATCTCGTGCCATAACCATTGGGTCGAGATTAACCCATTCGAGAACTCGATCATAACCATTTCGAATCTCGATTCGAAATCGAATCGTGATTGCATTCCCTGGTCTCAATGGTGTATGTCTCTAAGGTTCAGTATTTTTTTAATATGTTGTAGGGATGCAATGCAAACGAACAAGAGGGTGTCTCGACGGAATGTGATCACCCCTGCTAAGATAAGCAACTTTCGCAGAGGCAACTCATCTGATGGGAAATCGAACAATTTTATCTCGAGCTCTTACGTGCTTCGGAAGGCACGTTAAGCCGTTGCTGGTCCTGCGACTGATCTCGCTGCGGTCGTGTCAGATTGGCGTTTTGGCGCCTTCAGCCATATACCTAATGTATGTATGTATTACTATTAGATTTAAAATCTATAGAACTGAGTAGGTATTGTGAAGTTAAATCTTCTTATACGTTTTATGTATTTTACTGAAGAAATAGTTAAATATAGATGTATAATTCATATTTTAAATTGAATATGGTTATCGAAAACGGCTTCGTCTTAATGGCTTTTAATGGAGAAACCATGCTGTGAACTTTTGTTTCCAAACTCTTTTCTTATGGGGACCGTAACAATTAGAAGGGTCAACTGTTTGATTATGATAATGACGTCATTATCATATTTATTTCATCAATTATCGTTGTAATCACCATTTTTGTAATTTTAGAGGCATATTATATTTCAGAACTAGTAAAGTTGTGGACACCTGCTATTATAATAATTTTTGGTAGAGTAATGGCTTGTTGGTGGTGTAAAGGCTAAACCACGGTCTGATTCGTTTTCCTGGGTTCTATGTCTAGGCTGAGATTCATCATGTCAACACCATCATTCTCATCAGGTGATTAAAGCCAGCAATGTCCTTACCAAACTGAGAAAACATACACAAAGTGGATTCGAACGAACTTTGATCTCACCTCCGTAGTGAAGTCACTACGGAGGCCGTAACACACAATGAAAACTAAAATCATTTTTCAAACGTTAATCAGGGTCATTTGACCATTTTATAATTATTTATGTATTGGAAAAAAGCCAATGTGACATAATTACAACCGACCCACGGGTTGAATCTATACCTATTTAATTTATTCGTTAAAAATGTATTACTTTAAGTATTCAATTTTGCTATATTCTTTTGAATTAACAACAGTCATTATCATCCGTCTAAATTAATTACTCATGTTGTGCATAAGAAATTCATAATCATAATATTTTATGATGCCGCAGCAATTACTTAATTAGTAAATACTACACAAAACATCTTCTTTTAAAAACACAGTTCGCAAACATTAAAAACCAGAGAAACCATGTCAAAACATGCATTATGCGACTGGGATGCCCTAAGGCTCGGAATCATTTAAATATACACATATGCTACCCTACTAATTACGAAAGTTTTCGAAATTTATGTGTGTTTAAGTAATTTTATTGCCTCGGATCTGTGTTAATAAGAATCGACGTGATTATTGATATGGCTGATTAAACTGGACAAGTTAGTAAAGTAATTTTCATTTCTCATTGATCCGAGCGGTCACGAAATATGAATTAGAAAGTGAGGGTCTGATGTGAAATATTTAAATTTGAATTTATATCACACTAAAAACCGCGTGCGTTTCGGAACGTGTGAAAGATAGGTATTAAGGGTGTGTGTAGTAATGAGTTATTTTTTTCCACAACTAGGTAAGCGCTTGCAGAAACTGTTCAGCTCGTTTTACAAGATAAGGCAAAAGATAACATGAGGGGTACATGGCCAACACTATGTGCATCATGGTTATAATAAACTTTTGTACCAATTTTGGTTTAGTTTGGTTTAGAAAAGTATCTAGAGAGAATACATACGTATTTAAAAAAATGTATGGCATAGGCGGCTAACGAGCTAGCTGGTCGCCTGATGATAAGCAATCACCGCCACCCATGGACATCCGCGACACCAGAGGCCTCACCATCAAGTCTTAAAGCGATCTTTAAACGAGTGAGTAAAAGTGATGCCGCTTTACATGATGTAAAGCGTCATCTCTCTTACTCACTGGAATCCGTCCTGCTATAACGGCTGGCAGTAAGGCCCCAGGTCTACAAAGGACTGGTAATGGTTCCCTAACAATTTGTTAGTGACAAAGACAATCAACAGAAACACCAACTTCGCAAGGAAAGCAACGCTGCAAATTAGTAAATTACCATATTTTATTGTTGGTTTTCATACTAAGTTAACTTAGAGCTAAAAAAATGTAAAAGGCAAAGCACCCTATTTATTATTTAGGTATGGAGGTTTGTCCAAAATTGTATATGTAAGTATGCCTATTTATTTACATATTCATAGAATAAGTAGTAAAATTTCGAACACGATTAAAGATCCGATTTCAAACTAAAAAGTGTGCGATAGAAAATACTACGAGAATTTACCAATTCAAATATATTCAAAATGTAAGCGATTAGCTTCACCAAATTACTTGTCTAGTTGCCTCGAATTGAATACACAGAGATTAGTTTATATTGCTGAAAGTGCTTATAATCACCAGAGATAACTCTTGCGCTTGAGATTAATTTCGCGCCGACTTTAGTTTCTAGACTTGTCAGTAAACGAAATTTTATTAATTGCGTTAATTAAGGTGTCGTCGAAGACTAATTTCCAAATATGTAGGTATTCTTTGATGTTCTTCAAACCTATTAGTATTAGACTAAAACGCATTCATTATCCTCCTGGTATGTATGTATCCCGTTTCTGTGCGGGGTCCGCTTTAACAATGATCCATCATTTGGCGAGTCTGCTCATTACAGTGAAGCGCCATTGGATCTTCGTACCCCATAGAGGGGAACCAGACAGATTGGATCATGGTTACACATTCAAATCTAACTGAGCTAATACGGATTTCTAACTTATAATTAAAATTGTTGCAGGCGAATTTCCCTATGAACATTAATGAAGTACGATGTGTTATGTAGGTCTGTAATGTTATGCAAATCCGTAAGAAACGAAACATAGGCACAAAAATAAGCACTTTTAATGAAGTGATGAGAAAAATTTCATTCATATTATTCTAATCAGTTGTTAGCGTCTTAGAAATACCTGCACTTTATTGCCCATTTTACGTATGATTATCCCTGTGACAGGTATACCTACTTATAACTTTTTTTCGAGGCTATCCACGAGGTGTTTTAATGATTTTCCGCAGGATCTTATTACTTTAGATTAGTGTCGATTTTCCTTTGAAGGCAAACTGTCACCTGGATCATCTTAGCTGAAATGGACTAGTTTGGTAGGACATGGAAAATAAATGAGTTAATTAATAATATTTCTATTGACAGAATATAAAGATCAAGTAACTCACCATCACACCGTCAATAATCAAAACTGGCGGTCATGGTCCAAACACAGCACATTCACCTTACAACTAATGGTCCACTGGCTTAAACACCTTGTAAAATCCGTAACAATTACTTATAAGCAACACGCGTAGTCTCTGGTTATAATCGAACTGTTAGATGTTGCAAAACCATTTATTATTAGCACACCGAAATTGTTATGGAAGTGTAACTTCAAAAGTTTCGGGGTATAATACTTAGTTATTAACAGTCAAGTTCTACATCTGCATCTCAAAAGCAGATTGTATTAACAAGATGCAATACAGATAATTCGGGTGAAAATTCAAACGATTTTTTTTAAGTACCCACGTAAACCGTTGGATTTAAATTGACATCACACTCAGACCATAGACTAAAGACACGTTTTCAAAAATCAAAAGAAAACCACAACTTTAAATTAAGAAGATACATATGTACTTCTTTTTTTCAATCATTCTCACTATCAGAAACTTTGCGCACTAATAAAAGTAACTACAGAAATCCTTGTAATGAGTCTTTGATGAGCGGTGTTTTTGCGCGCGAAAGGCGTTATTACGAGACTGAGTGGATATTTGCGACGTGCGCGGGGCGCGATGCGCTTGCTGCGTGTGAAGACGCCGTCGCGTGCGCATTGGCGCAGGGTTGATGCATTACACTTCCTCTGTGGTTCTATTTCTATGTCTAGCAAAAGTACCAGGTACAGCGCATTACACTAGCACAAACCAACATTGACAACCAAAACTCTGACCATAGACTAAAGCACAGACTCTGCGTTACCTACATAAAAAGTGAAGCACCTAAAGCCAGCTACGAGTATAAACGTACCTACATGCACACTATTGTGAAGACGCCGTCGCGTGCGCATTGGCGCAGGGTTGATGCGCTTCCTCTGTGGTTCAAGATGCATAGGTGGAATATACTGTCTCTGACTGCAGTACAGCGTCTAGCAAAACTACCAAGTACAGTGAGACTAGCACAAGCCTGACACTGACATCCCAAACTCTGACCATAGACTAAAGCACGGAGTAGTAAAAAAAGGACTCCGCGTTTCCTACATAAAAAGTGCAATACTTATAATAGTAAGGCAGTTTCGTGTGAATACGCCACTACACTACACGCACACACTCACACAATAGTAAGCCGACAGGTCGCCATTACGCTCTCTGCCATCTTCTGTGATAAGATTCTTTTTTCAAAATTTCAAAAAGCGAATCGTTTGCCTCTTAGGACTGAGGACTGCGTTACGTGCGCATTGGCGCTTGGTTGAATCAAGGAGACTTGCTTTTCATGGAGATTTTTTAAAACCACCATTTCACTGTTAATTGAATCTAGTCTAGATTGAGTAAGTAGAGCCAACCCTACACTCACTTCCATACCACTGGATGTATCAAATCGCGTGCCTCCGTTCCATATTATGGTATTTTACGAAAGTTACCCATTTTTATCGGGATGGAGGTTTTATTGTATAATTGGCATGGCCGGTGTTACGGTCGCACGGACTAACGGTCCCGCATTGTAGCGGAGATAGGTAAAGTAATAGGTACTCATTTGAAACGCATCGTTTAACAATGTAATGATATTTAGCTTAATGGATTTTCTTGGACTTTGATCGGAGATGAACGCGAAATCAGATACTAATAGTAGCCCGCTTGCAGATAGTTTATTAATAGGAAATCTGACAGTTTATGCAACTAAGAATGAGTAAGGTAATTAGGTAACCTATCCAATGACAAGTATGTATGTTGAGAAAAAAATACACAAGTTACATAGTAAAATATGAAAATGGAATTTATTGATTATTTTCTAGCCTTAACAAACTAATCTATAAGAAATATATCTTCCTGCTGTCTCCGATGACCGAATAATTTTCACCACCTGAAACAAGCAATTTTTCATATTAGTATGTAAAAAATTTGATAATTAAAAATAAAACACATTCATTATTATTTTAAAAACGGTTGGTAGTTTAAGTACTTAAGCACAATCTAGGGCGCAAGCTCCAATTTTTAGGTCCAAATCCGTGGTACACAAGATTTGTTCCGTATCAGATAACAGCTCGGTTTCACAATCGGATTTGTGGTAATCAAGTTTATACCATATTTGTGTTTATTTGAATCAGTTCATCAGTAAACAAAGCTTTTAAAAATACGGGGATTTGGGGTAAATCTTTGTAACGAAAACATGATTTCAAATTATGGAGGCCTTTGCCCTGCAGTGGGACATTCATTCACTATTACTTTCCTTTTTTTAGGATAAAACATAGTTAGCAAGTACAGTCATTACTCAAGACGTACCTACATTGATCACATACAGAGCAATTATAACTTTTTACCATACAATTAGTGTCCGACCGAAGGTCTATTTTTGGCCGAAGCCGAAGCCGAAGCCGAATAATCGGCTATTGCCACGACCTTCGGCCGAAGCCGAAGCCGAAGCCGAAGGTTTATATATTCTCAGGACTCAGTTATTAATTTTGCTCAATATGGTCTACAAGCTATAATTAATTTTAAAAATTATTTCAAAATCTCAATATTGAAGGTTTACATTGACTGTCTCATATAGAAGTTAATGAAATATTTTGTGGTTTGCCTACTGGTAAAAAAAAATAATTTCTTTATGTCTTTGTTTTACTCGACTGGGCCAAAACTAAACTAATAAATAAAAAAAAACTTCTCAGTAAATAATTAAAGGTTGGTCAATTAAATGCACAGTTTAGAAGCTATTGGAATATTCAAAATAAATGTAACAATTACAATAGAACTAATGAGGTAATGACTGTTTTGAAAACAAACTAAAATTTAATAAGCAACCCATATCTTCTTCTTCTCAATCGTTACACTCTTGACAGAGCGGTCGTGGTCATCATTGTGAGTCCCCCTTTGTGACACGTTTGACGGCTCGCCTCCACTCCTCCCTGGCGGCTGCTCGTCTTGCGCACTCGTGCAACGGGCCCTTCATTGCCGCCTTAATTTGGTCTGTCCACCTCATGGGCGACCTTCCTCGCGCTCTGGTACCCTCCACCCTACCCTGCACCACCAGTCGCTCTATGGATACGTCTCCACGTCTAGAAACGTGCCCAAAGAATGTGAGAATGCGAGCCTGAACGATGGAGGATAGACGCTGCCTGATGCCGAGTTCTTGGAGTATGGAGACGTTGGTGCGGTGTTCGGTCCACGATACCCCAAGCATTCTTCGCCAGCACCACATTTCCAGGGCATCTACCCTCTTTCTCTCACTTTCCCGTAGGGTCCACGTCTCAGCGGCGTAGAGAAATATGGGGAATATAAGCGCTCTGACGAGTCGGATTTTCGTCGCTTTTGTGATGTTACGATTCCGCCATATTTTTCGTAATTTATCCATGGCGCTTCTAGTGATAGCCATACGACGCTTGATCTCGTCTACCCATATGCAATATAATTATTGACATGTCAAATTATGAATAAAATATGTTTCATCCATTAAGCATCTCGATCGAAGGTCCTTGTATAGCGGGATCTCAGACTATAATGTATCACAATTTAATTGATAAGCACAAATTCTAAACAAAATACACGTACGAACTTGTTTTGATGCTTGCAATGTGATATTTTGACAGTGCCTACCCGCCGCTTCATGACTTTCGTCACAATTTGTTCAATCTCGACCTTCGGCGAAACATTCGGCTTCGGCCCAAAATCCGGCCGAAGCCGAAGGTTTCGCCGAAGGTGGATTTTTTGGCCGAAGGTGGCCGAAGCCGAAGCCGAAGCCGAAGCTTCGGTCGGACACTACATACAATATATGTACATACATTTCTTAACTACTTCCTTCCGCGTATTCGCAACCATTCCCACTGCGCTACGCTCAACCAGGGCCAATGAATATGCAAAAATACATTTGCATAAAAAGTAGAGAGCGATGGTGGCCTAGTGGTACGGAACGCGCCTCACAAACGTTAGGACCGTGGTTCGAATCCGGGCCCACACCTGGATTTTACCGAAATCTATGTGTGGATTTGTGCCATTAGCTCGGTGGTGAGGAAAAACACCGTGAGGAAACCTGCACATTCAGATAGTTTCTGACTTTGGTTCGGTTAGATCTGAATGTGTAACCATGATCCAATTTGTCTGGTTTCCCTCTATGGGTTACGAAGGTCTGATGGCAGTCGCTTCACGTTAATAACCAGACTCGCCAAATCCTGGATCATGGTCAAAGCGGACCCCGCACAGAAACGGGATAAACGCTAGGAAGATTATGATTATTTTAAACATTTGCATAAAAAGTCACAGAATAAAACTGTATGCAAAAAATAAATTTGCACAAAAAAATCTGACTCTAAGTGTAGAAACACACACACCTAGCCGGACAACCGCGACCGAAGTTCGACTTGAATGATGTGACTGTAGGCGTCTACAGTGTATTTTAAATGGATGGTTGACACACCATAGCGAAATACCGTAGCATTATTGTTGTTTGGATGATGCATAGTCAACGAATCTCAGTTGCGTATGCAAAAATGCATTTGCCCAAAAAGTCTGACTCAATCTGTATGTAATTAACTCGTTTGAATCGCACAAGTCAAATTAAACGGTGATTTATTTTCTTTAGTTACGGCATCATTGATTAAACACCAGAAAACTATAACATTATTATGTTTCAAATGACGTTTGTTTCTTATCGCAGTTTCAGCATCCCTGAAGCGACTGCCGCTTCAAATTTTAGTTCCAACTTCAGAGCGGGTGCAACTATGGCGAGGGCTTATTCAAAGAATTAAATTCCTGTATGGCATTATGATGCCGTGTTATATACAGTACCGGAATGAGATTTACGTAAGTTAATAAATAATAATTAAGCACATACGCGTTGGTGTTACGACGGAAGTTATAATTAAATTAAGCAACCATTTATCTAAGTCTGTTATGAAGTTTAATTTATACAGGTGTAAACTTTATTATTTAAATCAATGCAAGTTACGATAAAGTGAATTAACAAATCCCATTATCAAAAAGTCGCTCTTTTTTGGCTCGAAGCGATTGAAATCAAGAAGTATAAAAAATTCAAAAGTTAGAATGTATTTAAATTTGCTTTAGTATGGAATCCAGTGATTAATAAATGCCAACCGCGATAATTGTCACATCAACAAAATATAAACCTTGTTACTGTAAACATGGTTTGCCGGAGTCACTTCACAGACAATTCTGCGAGTATCAATATTAGTGCTGATTCGAGGGTAGATGCAGATACATCATCCCAAGCCCGTTCAAGTAGACGACGCCGCGCACCGCCAGTCCGCTTGTGACCACGGCTGTAGCATCGCAGCCGAAACGTCAAGCGGTAAGTACTCAAGTACTCATAAAAAATACATAGAATTTAGTCCCGTTACAATGTTGTCCACTTCCGTGGCGCAGTGGCTAGTGTGTCGCACTTTATTGCGCCGGCCGCGCCGGAGGTCCTGGGTTCGAATCCCGGGTCGGACCGATTAAATTGTGAATAACACAGACACAGTCCGGAGTTTGGAAATTGGAGATGTGATTACACCAACGTGCTTAGGAAAGCACGTAATGCCGTTGGTCCTGCGTCTGATCTCTCTAGGGTCTTGTCAGATTGCTGTCCCACCGAACTGTCAGAGTGAGGGAATAGGGAATGCACCTGTGTTTGTGCATGCGCTTGTTCACTATAATATATCCTGCGTACTTGTCTAATCGTAAGATTGGGCGCCGTGGCCGAATTCGGCTAGGAGGGTAGTGTTTTTAATGTTGTCTACTTAAAATACAACGCGAAAGTTTAAAGTTATATCTTAAAACATACCTGTCCTCTCTTCAGTCCAAAATATCGCGCTACCGGATCACCAGCCTGTATTCTCATCAACATGTTCTCTTTCAATTTACTGAATAAATGGTTAAGAAAATTATTAGCAACAATAATATATGTGAAAAAAAAAATTAATGAAGTATTATCCTAAAAGGTTCAGTTAGGTCTCATATTTTTTTCTCGACATTGTTGCATGATTAATGGAATCAAAAAATAACGGTCTTTGTCTAGTGAAAGTTAGAATCCTCAAAAAAAGGAAAAAAAATATCAAAGTACACAATGTTGTCATGTTTCACTTACAATAAAGAATATAAGAATGACCAGAATAGGCTGACAGTATGACTCAAGTAAATAGAAAATTAATAAATAATTAATATTTCACAACATCACATTCATTGATCTGTCTATGAGTTAAGTAGCTGAAGCACTTGTGTTACAGATATCAGAATCAACAGTGGTGTTACCAATATACTTAAACAGATATAAAACCCAGATCAGGACAAACAGACATTTTCATGCAAACAATTTTTTTCCCTGTACAGGGATCGAACCTGCAAACTCTTAGTCTAATAATCAATTTCTTGACCACTACTCCAAGCGGCTCGTCAATTTATAAAAAGGATACTATCTCGCCAACAGCTCCTGCTTCTCATCAGGTGTCAGGACTATATGCTCGGGGACCAGCTCGTGCTCCGTGATGTTGATCAGCAGCTCAGATTCAAGAAACTGTTCTAGAATGTACTTCGGTGCCATGTCAACTAGGGACTGTTTTGCAGATGGTGTCATACCTGGAAATTTAAATAAAAAGAAGTTTATTAATTTAGGTATTTAGAAGTTAAATATTTTGTCAACAAACTTACATTCTATGAAGAATTGAATGATATTTTCAAGCATTGTTAAAACAAGAATTATATTATTATTTTAAAAGCTGTATAACTGCCCCTCATAAAGTTTGAAAAAGATAACTAGGTAATGGAATTTAATGATTTTTTACTGTTTTGCTAGGCAACATGTTTCAGTTCATTTTAAGAGGTCTATGTTATGCTACCATCATAAGTTCAATTGTAAGATAAAGAAAGTTTAAGTCATCTTTTTATTACTTAACATTTTATGTAATATTTATGGAAGATGAATTAATTAAAATTATAAATGTTTCAAAAAACTTAAAGAATAAATAATTTACCTGCTTGTACCACAACTATAGCTCTATGAATATTTTCCTCCTGCATTCTAGTACAATATGTCTTTATTGTTTTGATTCCAATCTTGGCTTCGTCGGGGAAGAACACAAACATCTGATCGGTTGGATCATCATTGTGAGCCACTAGAACTATCAAATCACTTCTAGCTGGACGTTTCTCACTGAAAAATATTAATACAATAAAATATTACTTAGAGAAAAGTCATAAAGTGAATATAGACCATATTAAAACCTTTTAATAATATTGTTTCACTATGACTAAAAAAAAACTTTTTGCTATCAATAAAAAAATAAAAAGTCAGAACATGACATCAGTTTGTTTATTCAAATTTATAGAAAGTTTTATAAATAATAATAGATAAGCACCATTTAATTTATTATTGGATCAATCATGGAGACTTTGGATGAAAAAATCAAAAAGCAGTTTTTAAACACTACCATTTCAGCCACAGCTAAACTTCATTTAGGTAAGAATGTTTAAAGATCTATTCAACAGGGAACTGCAATGTTATGAATTAAGTTTTTATTTTTCTTCTCAGCATACTCTACTCTATTTTTCATTGGCCTGGCAAAGTAAGGTATATTAACTTTTTGCAATGAAATGTAAACAAGATCAGTAGGAAATAGTGATTCTTACCTTGGTTTATCACCAAATTGTTCCTTAAACTGCTCCAAAGTCTGATCCAATTCATCTTGTGTGACTAAATAGCCACGGTCGTGGCACAACTGAAATGAAAAATATGTATATAGGAATACATTTCTTGTGTAAGAAACTGAATTTAAAACCATTATTATATTAAAGCTTATATTATTTATATAGCAATTAAAATAACATTTGGTTATCAGGATTTAATGTAATGGTATTAATTTCATGCAGTTTAACGTTAAAATCAGAAGGAACTTATACTAACCTGCATTACGGTTTTACGAATTCTCCATAGTTTGTAGGTTTCTGCGTCGTCATCCATTTTGCTTTTAGTAGTTTTCTATAGACTATTGTAATTAAATCTTGTTTATTTCGTATTGTATGAATTTATATTAAAACAATAAGCACCAAACAACATAACCTGCAAGAGAGGTTGCAGCAAGCAAACTTGAAAATATTATTTTAACGCGTTGTTGTTGACTGTCAGGGAGTGTCAGGTCACAAATGTCAAGTTAGCAGGAAGTGTAGTCTATGGCTGGCTAAAATTTTAGTGTTCCGGTTTCGGATCGTCTGTCAAATTATAAGAAAAAAATACTTCTTGTTTATGATTCGTCTTCTCCTTCTGTGTTGATTGAAGTTTGTTGTAATTCAATAAATCAACGATTTTCCAACTGTTTTACAATACTGTAATAGGCTAAGCAAGGATTAGTAGTAAGCAAAATGGCTGGAATCAAAGGTATGAAATATTTAGTCCAAAAGCAGCGTTAATTATATCGATTGCATCGATGTGAAAGTCACTATGAGTCATATTATTTACTAACAATATTTATTATCTGGAAATTGTTAATTAATATGTTTTCCTCTTTTTTGTTTCATGAAATCCTTTTGGACAAAATTCAGGGTAAGTAAAACATCCTATGAATAAGGTCTTTGTTCTGGAATTACTACTTGACAGATAACCAACTGATAGAACAACTTAGATTTTATCAATGCTTGTTTGTAAAAAAATTGGGGCTACATACATCATAATATAAATCTTTGAGAATGTATAATCCTGTAGAATGTCCTTTATCATACTATCTAGTGATATCTTTAACTCATATCTTTTTCTATTTCTCTTCTCTTTTGATATTTTTGTTACTCTTGAATGCCAAAAACAACAATAAAAAGGCTGCTTCCTTGATCTATGTTGTTACACAAAGAAATTGTAAGAATAAGAGATGCTTGTGCTTTAAAAAATTACCCCTTTGATAATAACAATTACTAGCTTTGTTTCTATGTTATTACTTATTCATTACTTACTGACACTTGAGCCTTCGTGAAATTACCGAATGAAAGAAAATTGTATTCACTAATTTCCATTTCCTAGACAGTTTGGTCTTTATTATGAACATAAACTATGGAAAGTAAAAACAGATGACTAATAGGTGTGAATTTATAAAACTTTTATGTTATTTTTTTGAAAAAATTTGCAAGATATTTAAATTTTGTTTTTCAGCTTGGTGTCTTTGGCGTTTACTGGTTCGATTGGAATGACTTTTGTTATATTGGCATGTGCTCTTTATGACAAGTAAGTAACTCACAAGTTTTTTTGGTGTTATATGGCAATTAGAAACGAAAAGTTACAGATTGTGGCAATGTGCTTTTGATATTCATCAAAAATTATTTATATTAGAAATGCCAATTACAAAATGAAATAAAAATATATATATTATATACTTAAAACACCTCAAATATTGTTGAAAATAAATTGTCTGATTTAACATTGGGAAAAATAATCTTGACAGTGTCTGGTGGCCGTTCTTCGTGGTACTCTTCTATGTGCTGTGCCCGATCCCCACAATGGTGGCCCGGAGATACACGGACAGCGCTGGCGGCACAAACTCAACATCAATGGAAACGGCAATATTCATCACTATGGGCTTCCTGATCAGTTCATTTGCTCTACCGATAGTGCTTGCACATTCACATGTGGTAAGTATTATACTTCTGAACTGAACTTATATTACACAATTTATTATTCAATTGATATCACTTTGTCCAGAAGTGTCCCATAGGATGGTGTGTCATCATAAAGGTTGTAGTAAACCAATATGACAGATAAAAAGTATAAGTCTATAATGTCCCACTTCAGGGCAAAGTCCTACATACTTTGGAATAACTACTTACCACACTTGCCTTAAAACCGTCACATATTTTGCCCCACCGTTGAATTGAACACGGGACCTCGATCGAGAGCAAAAACTTTTAATACTAGTCTATTGGGGCGTTCATGATACATAATATTACAGAAAGCCGGGACACTATTAAAGAGATATTTTTTATTATTCTTCAAATGAATTGCTACTGCTTACATCTGCCTCTATTGTAACCATCACAACTTGGGTACAAAGAAAGCTTTTTCTGCAATTATGTGGAATGGTACAAACTATTGTTTCTTTATATTTCAGATAGCATTTGGAGCTTGCATGCTAACGCTGGCTGGTAACGTCATAGTCCACCTGACAATCCTCGGTTTCTTCACAATCTTTGACAGTGACGACTCAGACTATGCGATGTGGTGAGAGATCTAGACGCCACAACTTGTCACCATTGTCAAAGAACGACCTGAGGCAACAACATTTTTGTATATGTAAGGTATGTTGTGGTATGTCTAATACTTAAGTCTGAAAGTTTGATACTGATTAGATTATGTAATCTGCCAGTTTAGGAATGTTAAATTGGCTCGAAATGGTATAATGAAAGTATGATAAACAATAAAGTTATGTCACACATCATAGGATGTAAGTTAGAGTATTGTGGACTTATTGTTGCTTCCACTAATATCTCGAAATATGCCTGATGTGATGGCTCCCTAAACAAATGTTTGCAATCTCTACATAAGTGGCATGCCTTTTACATTTGTAATTTAATATTAATCAATATTATGTTACATTGATTATTATGTATTTTTAAATATAAATTATTCCTTGAAAGATTTAGAAAGACAAAATGTCCTTACATAACTTTGATAGATAAAAAACTAATTTATTGTTTGTTTAAACATGAGAACAAGTTGAGTAATGTAAGAATTGTTATATTTTCCTCCAGAGTCGTCCTAATTTAGGCTTTTCAGTTCACACATTTCAAAACTTTGTACCACCTTGCATTGTATGGGCAAGTAGATTAAAGAATATTGTTCGAACAAGTACCTTCCCACTAAGTTGATTATATTATTGTCAAAATTTAAATGTGCCTCTAGTTAGATGCTTTCATTGTTTTGATTGTCAAAAAAAATGTTCTAAATTATTGGACTGCTAATAGCCCGAGAGCTGGCAAGCATTTTTGGGTAGGTGCTTGAGGCAAGCTGAAAACTTGTCCTGTACCTCTCCTATTATATCCCAACACGAAACTGCAGACCTGGCTGGTGAGTAGCGGGGCTAAATCAACCCCCAAATTTTTAAAAGTATATTTTTTTTTAATCCAAAAATATACTTGAGGCAATTTGCAATTTTTATATGTTGTAGTTTAATATTTACAGAGTATAAAAAAAAATAAGCCAGACGATTCAGCCGGGGCTTTAACATTGCCAGGCCCGTCCAAAAATATTTTGCAAATGAATATAAAAAATGTGTTTGAGGCAACTTGAAATTTAAATATAGTATTATTTATAACTAAAAAATAAGACTCTCAAAAAGACAGATCATTTCGGTGGGACTTTCTACCTGCCAGGCGATCTAACAAAAGACAATGCCGATTTTGTTAGGGAAGGTGGCGTCTTTTTTTTTCGAGCGTCCACCAACCAAACTTGGTAATCTATATTTTTGAGGGCATTACAAACGATTTTTGCTATGGCAGTATAGCTGTAATCTCAGTCCGAACCGAGTAAATCAGGTTTGAACTTTTTTCGCTTCATACATTTTTCTATGGGAAATTGAATTTTTTTGTTTCTTGCGTCCATCGACGAAACGTGAAAATATATATTCTTGAGGTCATCACAAACAATATTTGCTATGGCAGTAAAGCTGTAAACTCAGTCCGAACTGAGTGAGACAGCCTAGAACGTTTTCACTCTAGGCGTTCGCTCCTGCTTTTTTGTATGGGAAATTGCAACTTTTTTTTTCTCGCGTCCATCGACGAAACATGAAAATATATATTCTTGAGGTCATCACAAACGATATTTGCTATGGCAGTATAGCTGTAAACTCAGTCCGAACGGAGTGAGACAGCCTAGATCGTTTTCACTCTAGGCGTTCGCTCCTGCGTTTTTGTATGGGAAATTCCTACTTTTTTTCCAACAGTTGAAAATTATTGCGATTACGACTTGGAATGTACATTTAAATAGTTCTGGCCAGTCTCACTCAGTTCGAACTGAGTTTACAGCGTCACTGCCATAGCAAATATTGTTTGTGATGACCTCAAGAATATATATTTTCATGTTTCGTCGATGGACGCAAGAAACAAAAAAAACAATTTCCCATAGAAAAATGTATGAAGCCAAAAAAAGATCAAACCTGATTAACTCAGTTCGGACTGAGTTTACAGCTTTACTGCCATAGCAAAAATCGTTTGTAATGCCCTCAAGAATATAGATTACCAAGTTTGGTTGGTGGACGCTCGAAAAAAAAAGACGCCACCTTCCCTAACAAAATCGGCATTGTCTTTTGTTAGATCGCCTGGCAGGTAGAAAGTCCCACCGAAATGATCTGTCTTTTTGAGAGTCTTATTTTTTAGTTATAAATAATACTATATTTAAATTTCAAGTTGCCTCAAACACATTTTTTATATTCATTTGCAAAATATTTTTGGACGGGCCTGGCAATGTTAAAGCCCCGGCTGAATCGTCTGGCTTATTTTTTTTTATACTCTGTAAATATTAAACTACAACATATAAAAATTGCAAATTGCCTCAAGTATATTTTTGGATTAAAAAAAAATATACTTTTAAAAATTTGGGGGTTGATTTAGCCCCGCTACTCACCAGCCAGGTCTGCAGTTTCGTGTTGGGATATAATAGGAGAGGTACAGGACAAGTTTTCAGCTTGCCTCAAGCACCTACCCAAAAATGCTTGCCAGCTCTCCAGCTATAACAGATGTAGCAGAAAAGGATTGGCTAGGTATGTATGTGTTTTATAAAAATAAGGGTTGTGAACTGCCCTACTATTTAAATACGTTAAATTCATAAATCCGAAATATTTTTTCGGATTTAAAATGAAATTCATACTTCATCACTAATGTAAACCCCTCAATGGCAGCATTTTTTTCATTTTTGGCTGAATGCTTACCATTTTAATATTGCTGTGGCAACATAATATTTCTTTTATGTGCAAAATTGGACTGTATTTTATCAGTAAAATACTCTTACAGTATATAACTTATTATTTTCATGAAAAATATTCACGAAATTTTTTGCAAATATTTTTATATAGTTGTTTATATTTTGTTGCCTTCATATGCAATTGGAAAGGGCAATATTATATTTTTTGCCATTTTATGTAATATTATACTTGTCACAACAGTTAAAAAGTTGTGATCACTCATTATTTTGTATGGAATGTAATTAATTGACCTTATGTGAATTTTGCTTTCATTAAGGGGTATGATAAATAGTTTATTATAATTGATAATCTCATTTGTCTGTTAGAAGGCAAGGATAGCTGAGAAGTTTAAATTATTAACCTAACTACTTCATTAATCATTGTAATTATACTGTAATCATTTTAATTTTCAACTACTTAAAATTTAAATGTTTCCATATCTATGTATTTTAAAAGTTTTTGTCTCAATATTCATTGCGCGATAACTTGATAAACATGTCGGAATGTAATCTGTTGGATAAATATTACATTTAAATTAATTATAGTGTAAGGAATTAATAGATGTATTTTTATATTTTCAGATTAGGCATTTCGTTATTGTTTGTATATTTATTATTGAAGTTTTTGTCTCACCAAAGCCACTTAAATACTTTTACTGTATCTATTTAACATACTAACTAAACAATACTGTGGCTAAAAATAAGTTAACTCAATTTAAATAATTATATTAATAAGCAGATTTAATGTAACAGAGGGTATTGGATTACAATATAGATACATTGTGATGGTTTCTCTTTTATATATTTTTCATTCATATTTTCACTCTACTTACTAATTTCAATTTCTTTTAATATTTGATATGTCTGTTTCACATACCTTATTTTTCCAGTCAACCAGGACAATATATTTATTATTCCTAATTTGTTGTTATTTTCAACCAGGAAATTATATATCAGACTATAACGAATAGCGTTTAAGACCACAATGTATTTTTACTTTGTATCCATTTCTATTTAAAACTAACATCGACATATTTTTTTGCCGTAACACAGAAATGGCACACCCATCACCAAAATGCTGTCAATTATTTTAAAGTAATCATACTCTTTAAGTATCCATCATAATCATAAAAATAAATATACCCAATAACTGCCCTATAAGTAAACCTACCTAATAAATAGAATGTTAAAATAAGAATGTGTTAAAAATTCATGAATTCTTAATAATTTTGCGATGATCAAAATGAAGGATTGTTACAAAAAATACTCTAAATTGATCTACAGGAAGTTATGTTATAAAATAAAATTACACCTGAGATTAATATTTATTTTTCAACAATTCCATGCCTACCCATAGTATTTTGTGTGAGGAACATTATTTATTTAATTATTCTATCCTGAATGATTTGATAAAAATTGTTTGCAGTGTGGTTGATTTTTCTATTAAACTGTTATTTATAAATGAATGCTAATATTTTGGTTAAATTAGTTACATTCCTGTAAAATGTGTAAATATATCATTAGAATCAGGTCACAATAAATATTATTACCTGCTTTAATTTTTCTTTTACTTATACCTTTGGGGCCATCCATAAAGTACGTCACACTAATTTCATGAGTTTTTGTGCCCTCCCCCGTCCTTGTCACAGGTGGTCACATTTCTGAGACCCCCCCCCCCTCCCTAATTACCATTTAAATTAAGTACTTTTTTATGAAATCAACATAGTATCAAATATTTGAAACAATAACAAAAAAATAAACTAATGAAAAGAAGAAAAAGAAACTCAATCATCTTCAGTCCATGGACTTTGAACCCAGTCCTTTAAATTATTTATAACTGGCATGGCAGTCACTTCACAGTTCACTTCGTTTTTCACGTCAGGAACATTTGTGGGCTTATTCCACTTTTCCCCGTTGAAAATCCCCGTTAACGGGGATTTGTGAACTTTTTGTCCACTAATCCCCGTTAAGACAATTTGTGGTCCATAATGGTGAAATGTGAACTAAAAAGTTCATAAATCCCCGTTACGTTTAAAATGAAATACTTATGTAATAATCTAGGTCGGTTTCCGCCCACATAGGTAATATACCTACTATAGCCTAAAGCCTGACTCGTCGACTGAAATAACTCTATCCAACATAACACGGCTAGCGCGTTCAAACAAACGAACAAACAAACAAACAATCTCTTCAGCTTTATAATATTAGCATAGATTGGATAAGAACTACATTACTTATTCATTACTAGCGGCTAATATTATAAAGCTGAAGAGATTGTTTGTTTGTTTGTTCGTTTGTTTGAACGCGCTAGCCGTGTTATGTTGGATAGAGTTATTTCAGTCGACGAGTCAGGCTTTAGGCTATAGTAGGTATATTACCTATGTGGGCGGAAACCGACCTAGATTATTACATAAGTATTTCATTTTAAACGTAACGGGGATTTATGAACTTTTTAGTTCACATTTCCCCATTATGGACCACAAATTGTCTTAACGGGGATTAGTGGACAAAAAGTTCACAAATCCCCGTTAACGGGGATTTTCAACGGGGAAAAGTGGAATAAGCCCATTTGTGGTGTCAACATCTTTTTCATCCAACGCGATTAGTACCTCTAGATTTTGAAATGTGATGTCACGAAACTTAGGACCCCTCCCACCCCTTGTCACACCATGTCACACTTTGTCGACCCCCTCCCCCCCCATTTACGTGTGACGTACTTTATGGATGGCCCCTTTCCTACAGCGGTTTATTAACATGTTAAGGGTAAAGTTGCAAAATATGCTCTGGGTTCAAATCCCGGGTCTGATTTGAGAAATCCTCTTCGGAAAACTTTGTCCGGTACAGTCAAGTCTATCTATAGGTTCAAGACCTTCCAAGGCGTAAAAAACAATACTGAGTACCCCCCGGAGTTTCTAGCTCCGCGGCCGTGAATCATTATATACCGCGGGTGAATACTTGTTATTAAATTGTCATGTTAGAAGCATGTTGACGATATGGTCAAGCCAGATTGAGTTTAAGAAACGTTTTTGAGAATAAATCAAAGATATTGGATGAATAAATTGTATGTAGTCAAATAAAATTATTTTACTAAACAATTCTTGAGTTGATAAAACGAAACGCACCATTACTCATTTTCCGTGTTGACAGATAAGAAACGTCAAAAAATCTATGAAGTGGCTTCACCGCACCCAGAAATAACTTTATTGTGATTATATTCAGTGTGTATTGTAATCAACATTAATAAGACGAACAAGTAACAGAATGGGTGACCATCTGCCTGCTTGTGTCATCGACGTCGGAACCGGTTACACCAAGCTGGGGTTCGCCGGAAACAAGGAGCCACAGTTTATCATTCCTTCAGCTATCGCGATAAAAGAAACGGCGAAAGTCGGCGACCAGAGCACCCGGCGCATGACTAAGGCAGTCGAAGACTTAGATTTCTTCATCGGCGATGAAGCGTTCGACGCGACTGGGTACTCGGTTAAATATCCGGTGCGTCACGGCCTCGTCGAAGACTGGGACTTGATGGAGCGGTATATCGAGCAATGCGTGTTCAAGTATCTCCGAGCCGAGCCGGAGGACCACCACTTCCTACTCACAGAGCCTCCGCTGAATACGCCCGAAAACCGAGAGTACTTAGCCGAGATAATGTTTGAGTCATTCAATGTGCCAGGGCTGTACATTGCTGTGCAGGCGGTGCTCGCGCTCGCTGCGTCCTGGAAGTCCCGGACATCCGTCAAGCGCACGTTTACCGGCATCGTGGTTGACAGTGGAGATGGTGTCACTCACATAGTCCCCGTAGCAGAAGGTTATGTGATCGGATCCTGTATCAAGCACATCCCTATCGCTGGAAGGAACATTACCTCATTCATTCAGTCTCTTCTTCGCGAAAGAGAAGTTGGTATTCCACCTGAGCAAAGCTTGGAGACTGCAAAAGCAATTAAGGAAAGATACAGTTATATCTGCCCGGATATTGCTAAAGAGTTTGCTAAATACGACTCAGACCCTGCCAGGTGGATGAAGAAATATACAGGAATCAATGCCATTACGAAAAACCCATTTTCTGTTGATGTGGGCTATGAAAGGTTCTTGGGGCCGGAAATATTCTTCCACCCAGAGTTCTCAAACGCAGACTTTACTGTACCGTTGAATGAAATGGTAGATGAAGTGATTCAATCGTGCCCTATTGATGTGCGAAGAGGTCTGTACGGTAATATTGTCTTATCGGGGGGTTCTACTATGTTCCGTGACTTTGGAAGGAGGTTACAGAGGGATATTAAGCGTACGGTTGATGCGAGATTGAAACAGTCAACAATGTTGTCTGAAGGACGGATTACGCCCACTCCAATTGATGTGCAAGTTGTATCGCACAATATGCAGAGATACGCTGTGTGGTTCGGAGGAAGTATGCTTGCCTCCACTCCAGAGTTCTACCAAGTATGCCACACGAAGCAGGCTTACATGGAGTATGGTCCAAGCATTTGCAGGCACAACCCAGTCTTTGGCACAATGACATAATGTCGCACATTTCCAGTATTAAGTTAAATGAGAAATAAATGTCATGTTAGTCATGACTTGAATTTATATAGGTAATAAAAGCTCTTCTAATGATTTACTTTTACAATAATTATTGCTAGCAATTATTTAAATGTGACTGACTTATATTCCAGATATAAGAAAATATTAACAGAATGTTTTGTTTATTATAAGCATTTAAATTTAAATGCATGATATACTTAATACCTGGCCCTATACATAGTCAGTCAATTTTTAAAGTATTTTTTTGTATTGTCACTTGTTAATTTACTCAGAAATTATGGTATAGGCATTATTTTTTGTAACTTTATCAATAATAATTATGTAAAATCTGGTTAGCTGGATACATCTTGTAAATTATAGGCATTTATAATTGCATTCCAGCATTTTACCAAATAAATATGAAGTCTTAATAAATTTTGTTTTAACTATTTAAACAAGTCTTTTAATTTCCTTTCTTATTGAGGTAGAATAATAAATGAAGAAGTTCTTATTATTAAAGTACTGATAAAAATGTACAATTTGCAATTTCATTCAAACAACTAGGTGTCTGTGAATTATCTGTGTTATTGTTGTTACTTTATCTGCGCAAAGTTGCATTGAGTTACATAGTATCTACATGCATACCTACACAAAATGCGATTAAAATATTAAAATGTGTTTTATCTATGTATGTTCATCATTCAACTTGGTTACTAACATAAAATATGTAACATAAAATAATTGGCCATCGACAAATCGGTCGAGATGACGTCCCAGAGTATTAAAAAGGCTGAAAAAATATTAGATGACTTGAATACCTTCTACGGACTGTCCGACTGTCACAGGATGTGATGCACGATGCATGGAATTGCTGAAGGTACCCAATGTCATTATTATCATCCTAGCGCTTGTCCTGGTCGCATTATCGGCCATTGCCTTCTTCGCACGGTCTCTGTAACCTGTGTAGTCAGACAAGTCAAGCTAGCACTTCTTGGGCCTACCCCTTCTTCCGGGACCTGGCGGTGGCTGCATGGCGGTACATTTGTTTCCCACGTAACTGATCGGTTTCCGTGGCCGTACCAGCGTAGACAACACTTGAAGCTTATCTTTATTAAAACGGAAATGTAGGCTACCCCGAATGCGTAAGTTCTTAACGCGGTCTTTCCGCATCACTCCACACATCCAGTGCAGCATCTTCATCTCCGTGACTCGCAACACTTGCCTGTGTCGCTCATGTACAGGCCACATTGTTGAAAGGACCCAATGTATTATTGTTAAAGGCTTAAGTATTTATTTATTTATTGACAGGCAGGCAGTGACAACACTGATGATAGCCTGTATCCTACTACAATTCCCACCTCGTGGGTTAACTTCTTCTTTTATAAAGTAGAAACTTCTGTAAGTAGGTAGAAGGTTGTTTGCGTGATACTTGGAAGATGTTAATGCCTACATCTATAACATTCACAGTATTTCTATTCCTGTCGCAAAAGGCATCCAATTCAAAGTTCCGTCAACGTTGCTCTTTTCAACTCTACCCTCTAATTATGCCCAGGAAAAGTGTGAATGGAAGTAGTTAGGTATTTACATGTTCCCTATACATTTTTTTAGGGTTGTCAAGCGTCGAACAGCTACCTTAGTTGAAGATTATTATCCAAACTCAAAGTCGGTGAGCTATCTATGAAATGATTAGATGTCATGTTTGGTTCAACCATTTAATATAATTCACTCGAATGAAGAATCTCCTTAATTTATGCATTGTATTATTAATACCTATTTGTTTTGGTGAAGACCCTATCTGACCCAACCTATTTATTCACAAATGAATGTTTATTATACAACTCTCGTTGAGAAGGCCCAATATTGAGCTCGAAGACGAGATGCCCCTTTCGAAGAAGTTTGGAGTGCAAACAACCAAGGATTCTAATATTAATAGAATCTGTTCCAAATATGAGTGTATATAGCTTAACTTTCGTATTACCTAACTCGTATAAATTGACGTAGGTACTTACGCTGATATGGACAGATCGGCCCATCCATGAAACCTAATAGAATGTTTACTACGTCTCGATTCGTAAACAAGAACATCACTAAAGTAATTCCTTTTGACATTGCTTGTTATAAAATGTATCCTTGACCTTATTGGAAAGATCCTAATTTCCCTTTTTCAAAAGATAGTTTGTTCGTACGTAAAAGGTCAGATCAGAAATAGACGGGTACCAGAAGTTTACAACAGTTCTAAAGAGAGAAACCCAATAAAACATTTTCGGTGCTTCGACTTCGACGCTTTGAAATGCGATTTCTAGCTGCTGTGCCAAAAGGCAAAAAAACTAAGGGAAAACTGGAGCATAATAATTTTTATCTTATATTAATGATCCCTTGCACGATGGATCAGACCGGAATAGATTTAAATAAAATTATCAGGTGTTCAGATGCGGGGGATCACACCGCAATAATTTGATAAGTATTTGCTTGGTTTTAAGTAGAAGGACACAGGCCGAGTTTTTGGTTTGGAGCTTTACAATTTTTCTATGAGGTTTCTCCATGAACTCATTGGAAAAATCTTTTTCTTTTTGCAAGCATAAGTAGCTACTACCTAGAGATCCGATCAGGAATAGCTACTTAGCCTGGTGCCATTATAGAAAAGTTATCTAAAGAGAGAAAGCCAATGGAGCATTTTCGGTTCAACCAAGGCTTAGGTAGTACTCAAGACACTCGAGTTTCAACTTCGACGCTTTGAAATGCGACGTCTAATAGCAGTAGACAGTATACAGGCAGATTTTTGAGTTATTACAGGTAAGACACAGCTTTTAGTGCCTACCCTATCTGAGAGACAGGTTAGCACTCCCCGTTTCAAATTAGCAGGTGATGCCTACGGATAGTTATTTGTGTTTTTACAAAGCGGCCCGCTAATTAGTCTGCACACGAGACTTGCAACTCGCACAAAAGCGCCAATTTCCTCCCGAATGACGCCAATTATGCGCGCCACTGGAGCTCTGTAGCTCCGTCTGACTGAGAGGATTTCCTATACTTTAGATCTTTTATGTCAGATCCTAAGGGGAGGAAATCGGATAAACCTTTTTAATTTCAATTTGGAGCTTTACTCCATTAACTCATTGTAAAGATCCTAATTTTAATTTTTCCAAGGAAACTTCTTGTAATGATGTAAGTTAGTACCTAGATTTCTACTTTCAAATCCGATTGGGAATAACTACTAAGTAGAGTGTCATTATATAAAAGTTTTCTAAAAAGAGAATGATAATTTAACATTACAACGGGACTAAACGCGATATTATTTTTATAAGTACCTGAGTACTTACTGCTTGACGTTTCGGCTGTGATGCTACAGCCGTGGTCACAAGCGAACTGGCGGTGCGCGGCGTCGTCTACTTGAACCGGCTTGGGCCGATGTATCTGCATCTACCCCCGAATTCGCACTATTATTGACACTCGAAAAAATGTCAGTGAAGTAACTCCGGCACACCACACTTACAGTATCGGGGTTTATATTTCGATCTTTTTCCGAAAACCGCGATTTTCGGAAAAAGAACTAAGGCAAAAAAACTAAGGGAAAACTAGAAGATGAGACCGGTATTATAATTTAAGTTACGTACTGGTAACTAAAAGTAAGTAGCAGCTAAACAAGGCACACCCACACAACAGATTTTTAAGGGATTTCTTAATGGACTCAAAAATCTGTGAGTGTGAGTGACTACCCTACCTGAGAGACAGGTTAGCGCTCCACGTTTCAAATTAGCAGGTGATGCCTGCGGATAGTTATTTGTGTTTTTACAAAGCGGCCCGCTAATTAGTCTGCACACGAGACTTGCAACTCGCACAAAAGCGCCAATTTCCTCCCGAATGACGCGAATTGTGCGCGCCACTGGAGCTCTGTAGCTCCGTCTAACTGAGAGGATTTCCTATATTGCTTTAGGTATTTGCTGAGATCTTTTGTGTCAGATTCGAAGAGGAAGTTAGTTTGATAAGCGTAGTTAATTTCATTTTGGAGTGTTTTTTAACGGTTTTAAAAAAATGGTAGGTAGGTACCTAGTGATACGTTAATTTGGAACTTTATTTTAATATCATTTCATTTGTTTATAATCTTGTTGCTGTAGTGCTTTCATGTATGTTGGTAAGAGTAGGTTGATAAAAAAAAATACCCTCCGGCCGTATTCGGCCATGGCGGCTCTATTCAGCCTCATATTCGTTTGATATAATGCCATCAATAAAAACTTCAAGTTAATTTACAATTTAGTGGAGTACTGACCTATAAAAATCTTTCGATAATATTTAAAATTTACAACGTATTTTCATACTCGAACGTTAACGAATTCCACCGCCCCAGTTTATGTGAGGAATAGACAATCTGCATTCAGTTCCCTATTTAAAATACGGCGAGAGCGTAATTTTCCATAAAACACGCTTATTCGCGCGTTCGTCTTGCGGAATAATTAAAAGTCGTGGTGGGAGGTCCGCGGTGGCGCCCGAGGCGGTGGCAGAGGGCACGGACGCGGTAATCCACTTTGAGCACCCAATTTTTGAGCTCCTAGCCTAGTCCACTTAGAACACCGATTGATATAACTAATAATAATAAATATTTCAAAACATCACATACATTGATCTGACCCCGTGATAAGTACTTTAGCACTTGTGTTATAGAAATCAAAATCAACAGTGGTATTACAAAATATACTTAAATAGATACATATAACACCCAGACCAGGACAAACAGACATGTTCATGCACACAAATGTTTGTCTTGTGCGGGGATCGAACCCGCGACCTCTTGCGTAATAGGCAATATCTTGACCATTACACCAAGCGGGTCGTCAACATAACTTCAACAAGAGTATCAGCCTATTACTGTCACACTGCAAGGCCTTCATATTTTGAAATCTGTTTACGTTACAATAAAGATGGGTTTTGGTTTAATCACCACGCTTGCCGGTTGAGTCTTGGCCTCTGAAACAAGAGAACGCCATTTTGGTAAATACTCTGATAGATATTTTAACAGGCCCAATTGAAATGTTTGCTTAAAATGGAACAAGCTAAGTGCTCATATTGCGGGTGCTCATAAATTGGGTGGTCAAAGTGGACTACCAGACGGAGAGGGCACGGACAATGCTTGCAGCCTTGCACTCCGCGATTAGCTGCGGTGCGCCCCACGCACAACGGCGCCGGTCTCGCTCCCCCCACCTATTCCCGATACACCCCGCGACGACGTTGAATCATGATTAAAAGGTATTGTTTTTGGTTCGGAAATATGAATGTAGTAGGATCATTAGCATGTTCGAAAGGCGTGACTACTCCTATTAAACCTTCCTATAAATAAATATTGTTTATGTTCCAAAAATTTACAGGGAAAAGAAATGATATACATAATACCTAAGTATTCTTTCTGCTCTGCACGTCAAAAAAAAATCAAGTTTTTTTTTATTCAGTAACAAAGCGAAAAAATAATTGTAAACAGAATAAATAGTAAATGCAATTATTATTAAATTTAAAACATTTTTAATTTATCTGTAAATAATAACAACATTGTAAATAATTTGTAAATAAACCGCTTATCAAGACCTAACATTAAAATAACCCCCTTAGATTGAAAGTAAAAAAAAATCGGAAGACTACATAAAAAAGGCAGCCAAATAGTTTCAGCTCATGGCTAATAATTTTCCGTTCCGGAGAATACAGTGTGAAAGCGGGCGACGAGAAATTACCACTATAACCCATTCTATCACCTCTATAAAGTACTTATACTCATTCTCATTTCTTAATTAGCGAAGTACCTACCGTGCTAAGCCCGGGCGGTATTATAATCTAAAACTCTGGAACCTAATTTTAACATGTGTAACCTGCACACAAGTTAACAATTTAGTGGGATAACGGGTTCACTAGACGTGGAGACGGGGTAGAATGGGCCAGGGTAGGGCTACCAGGTGAAAGATACAGGGGAAATGCCTGATTTCTACAAAATGTTTTATTGTACGAGCGTATTAATACTTACATAGCGGCCGCCCGCGACTCCGTCCTCGTGATATTCGGTATCCGCACACTTAAAGCCTTCCTGGTCAATGGACTACCCAACACAAAATCGTTTTTCAATTCGAACCAATGTTTCCTGAGATTAGCACTTTTAAAACAACCAAACTCTTCACCTTTACTAAATTAGTTCACCTCTGTTGATTCCAATATCTGTAGCACAAGTGCTTAAGCTATTTACCACAGAGTCAGATCAATGTAGGTATGTGATGTTGCGAGTTATTTCTTTATTTAAAACTAGTTAATGCTAAGTAATGGTAACCCTATGCAGGGGTTATTACGACTACCCATACGCCGGAAGATCGTCGACTTTCCAGCGAACAATCGCATTTCGTTCTGAATAGACCCGCCTGCCGTATTAACCGATGGTAGTGGATTGATTTTTTCTGACAACAAAACGTTTTGTTTTACGGTCGAGTTGTTAGTAAATGCAGGATGCTTTTAATTTTACGCGGTTTTAGCGTTAATATTTTTTGCTTGATTTTATGGTTGTAACGTTTTGCGTTCTTTCGAGACTTAAAATAATATGGCAAGTATATAAGGAAGTAGGTATTAATGTTTTTAATTATTTTCGCGATTGTTACTCATGAAATAAAACTCCTACTGCATGGATCGGAACGAAACGAATGGTTGAAACCAAGTTGAAACTGAAGATGACGTTGCTTAGACATTGAAACGAGGGTAGAATTGTAATAATTTTACTGTCAAGTGAAGCATAAGAGTTTCGTCGTTCCGTGATCTCGGCTGCTGAAAAGTGCGTCGGATTATCCTGTAAATATGTAAGTACTTTAAAATTATACCACGAATATAGTTTTATTTCAGGTATTATAATATAAACTTTGCGTGTTTAACAGTAACATATTATTTTTCTACTTAACAAAATTTGACACCGCATCGGATTGCCAGTTAATTAGAAAAAATAAAACTAGTTTTAAGGATAAAAATATTCGATCACCTAAGTCACACCCTGTCTGCATACCCATCAAATCCGATTTTTGACGATTAATAAGTACTTCCATGAAGCCTATATTAATAAAGAATATTTTGATTTGATTTGATTTGATAATGTAAAAACAAACTTGCCTTGTTAATAATTGTTAATATTCGAATACGCAAGTTTTTTTTTATGTATTGCCTTGGTATATTGGCTCCACCCTGTCTGATGGAAAGCAAAAGAGGATGTTAAGCTAGTTGTAACGTAAACGCTAGTAGGGTAATATAATGTAATATTTGACGTGCAAAAAAAGAATTTCAGTGTAAATCAAGTTGCAAAATAAACGCTTTGACTTTGTACCTAAAATATATGTACATCTTTATGAAATAAATAAAGAACAAAAAGTTTTAACCAAAGTATACGGTAAATTACCTACTTCGTGCGTACATCTCGTATCATACAAAGCCGGCGTGTACGGAGTCACGTAAGAATGCGCTAGTTAATAAAGTTGCCGCGGATTCGGGTAACTCCTAGCCTTAAATAGTTACCGAGATTCTCCATCACCGAGTCGACTTTCAAACTTAGCCTACACTAGTTCCAACGAAGACTATTCTATTTGCTCCCAAGTTCCCAACTAGTAGTTTTGTCTGGGAAGCCCGCGAACTGTTTTTTTTCTTAAGACGCGACATTTCCCCCGTTAACAAGATAACTATTCCGGAAAAAAATATTCTATCATCTAAGTCAGCCCATACTCTGTCAGCACACCAAATTTCATCAAAATCCGTTCAGTATTTTCAGCGTGATTCAGGACAAACATCCAAACAAACTAACTTTCACATTTGTTATATTAAATAAATAAGATTAATAAGATAAGTATGAAAGTATGAATTAGTGTGATAATGTAAAAACATACTGGCCTTGTAAATATTCGAATTCGCATGTTTTTTTAATCTAATATTGCCTCGATATAATTATTAGCTCCACTCTGCCTCATGGTTAGTAAAAGAGGATGGTTAGCTAGTTGTAAACGTAAACATAAACGTAGTAGGGTAAAATAATGTTTGACGTGCAAAAGAATTTCAGTGTAAGTTGAAAAATAAACGCATCTTTATGAAATGAATAAAGAACAAAAAGTTTTAACCAAAGTATACGGTAAACTACTTCGTGCGTACAACTCGTATCATACAAAGCCGGCGTGTACGGAGTCAAGTAAGAATGCGCTAGTGAGACGAACTTCTTAGCTATCCATGGATTCTCCGTGCGGGTGCCGGGTCCATCGCGTGGAACAGAGAGGAATGTCAGTCGGCGCCTGGGACTTGCGACCCAGCGTGTAGGTTTAAGGGGCCCCTTAAACCTACACGTTATAAAGTTGCCGCGGATTCGGGTAACTTCTAGCCTTAAATAGTTACCGAGATTCTCCATCACCGAGTCGACTTTCAAACTTAGCCTACACTAGTTCCAACGAAGACTATTCTATTTGCTCCCAACTATGACCTAGTAGTT
Source organism: Nomophila noctuella (assembly GCA_958496325.1). Taxonomy (NCBI): domain Eukaryota; kingdom Metazoa; phylum Arthropoda; class Insecta; order Lepidoptera; family Crambidae; genus Nomophila; species Nomophila noctuella. The sequence continues at coordinate 5,981,706 of OY292498.1, forward strand.
TTGTAAGGGAAGCCCGCGAACTAACCAGTTTTTCTTTCTTGAAAACTTTTGCTGAAGATCGAGTTGAATTTATTTGGCTCGCCTGGGGCATGTTTTTGGCAAATCTATCCCAAATAACATGTCAGGCTGTGTTATAACTTATTAACTTGTACCCAAAATAATGTTTCTCATTAATTTAAATTGTAAGTGTAGGAAAACACTTGGCTGCAATTACGCGACCGAAGTTCGTCGGCAATGCCTTTCTATACAAAATTACGCGACGTGATTTCGGCATAATGTAACACATAAAACACATTGCAGGCGTAGTCACGCCGAACTTCTTTACTGAAACATACAATACCGTTTATATTCGTTTTTAGGTGTTTAAGTTGAAAAGAAAACTAGTTTTTGACATTAGGATCTTGAAACTTTTTTATACGAAATAGTAAGAGAGCCCACGACCAAAATTTTTGTCTCATAGCAATACGGCCAAAACCGCATCAAATCGATAGATACGATTATCCTGAACTCGAAAATACCAATATCAGACATTTTCCGCGTAGCGTTTGATCTGACCGAATTTTCAAAATTGTCAAAAATTTTACCGATCTGCATCATAGCAATATGTCTGATTTGCAGACTGTAGTTGAATGATAGTTCTGAGATACCGGAAACATATTTTTCAGACGTTAGTGGTGTAGCGCAAACCCGTAAAATCACTTAAAAAAATTAAAAATGAGACAAAAAAAATGTCTCATAGCAATACGTCTGAAATTTTTTTTTATTAGTAAATTTTGGTTATTTGATGCGAACAAAATAATTTTCAGACGGAAATGTGAACGCATTAAATTTTGAGACCGTTTTGAAAATGTTAACAAATTTTACCGATCGGTATCATAGCAATATGTCTGAAAATTGTTGGACATGATAAAATAAGTTGTCCACATGTGCAAAAAATTTATATCAGACAAATTAAGTGTAGCACCTTCTCTATCAGACAACTTTTCAATACTCAGACACTTCTTTGCACTTTTTCAGCGTCTCTTCGGTAAATTTTTCACTTTCTCAATCGTTGTTTCTTTACAAAACACACAACTCAGGTCCGACATTTTACACCACCACAACCGCACAACGTATGACAACTAAGTGAGCGTCATTCCAACGTTTGGAGCAGCTGGCGAGTGAGCTGTATAATAGTAAGAAAGGGGCAGGAGCGTAACAAGCGCTGAGGCTGTTGAAATTAAATACTGATTGATGTGATAGTTTTGGTTTTATTTAAAGCACACTTGAGTAACTTTTACAAAAGAAATAAGTAATGACATCTGTCATCTGTCAAAGTACATTAGACAAGGGAGATTCTTGAATATCTATGAACATTTAACAGAGGCGTCGGCCAGGCGACTCCGAAACGTTATTTTCGTTTTTGGGAGTATATGCTACACTTAAAGTGTCTGAAAACAGGTTTTTGGTAATCATGGCAGCAATACGAAAAGTTGAAAAAAATATATATCCGTATTGCTATGATACAGGTCGGCTAAATTTGTTGATATTTTCAAAAATGCGCTCAGGCTATATGCTACGCGCAAAATGTCTGAAAACAAACTTTTTCGTAAAACAATTATAAAATCTATGTACATTTTCACTATCAGACGTATTGCTATAATACCGACTGTCTTTTTTTTTTTGACACAGCAGAAATGGCCTCCCACGCAGTTGCTACACTTTCGACCGTTACTACACACCTAGTCGGGTTCAGAATCATACAATCTAACGATTTTATAGGGTTTTTGCCGTATTGCTATGAGACATGGTTTTGGTCGTGGGCTCTCGTACCAAAACGGAATAACATGATGCTCACTGATTTCCTCTACATAAACTGCCGAATATAAATTGCTAAGTCAAAAACATATTTTCTCTTAATATATTAGGCAACGTCATTATATAAACCACGTTATTCCCTCAATATTGGCTTGTCTGAACCTAAACAATATCCCAAACAAGAAATAATAAAACCACGAAAGGTTTTATAAGCCCGAAGCTTCGGCTTATATTTTCAAGTATAATGCCCTAACGAGAATGGAACATCGGAGTGTCCACTTGGGACCATAAATCTCGTATTCAGAGCCTATTTAGCTTTTCACGATCTACGGCCAATGGGCAACCTTTGTAAATATTTATTTTTAGGTTCTGCTCAAAGGAGACTTATAACATCCTAACATTTCCCTTGATATTTGAATTAAAATCGTATTTTCTTCGATTAATCGTATTTTTTTATGTTATAAGAAGGTAAACGAACAAGAGGGTCACCTGATGATAAGTGAACCACCGCTGCCCATGGACATCAACAACCGCACTAGGGTCGTAAATGCGTTGCCTGCCTTTAAGACCCCATACCCTCGCCAACTGAGCTTTGGCGACCTTACTCACCAGCAGAAACATTGCACAACAGTAACGACGTTTGCAATACTTATATTTTTTCATAATATTAAGACCATGGTGATTTCTCTCAAAAAAACTTTTAAATTAATTATGTGATTTTAATTTATTTTCTAATACCCCTACTGACTTTTTTTACTTACTTTTCACTATCAGTTTGATAAAAGAAGACTGGAGAAGAATGCTACGCGAGGTATTTAGTCTTTTCATACCATGTTTTTGCTGTGCTGTGGAAAATATGTGAATAAATAAATAAATATCTAGCATCATCTTTGTTTATTAAATCTCTTTCACCTTCACAATGCAAAGGTGGCCCAGATATTGAAGCCTAATACAAGCTGTGAGGTATTTGTATTGTATAGCTGTTGACCATTGCCCCAACTCTGCAAGTTCTCGTTTTAGCACGGCCGAAAATATCCCTTGAAATCAATACCTGGGCAGGCTTCGTTCCAGGAAGTGACGATTTATTGTGTTACTATTATTATGTTTAATCTTTATTACACTAATATAATGAAGTTGAAGAGTTTGTTTGTTTGAACGCGCTTATCTCAGTATCTACTGGGTCGAATTGAATACACTATGTGTGCAGAAACCGAAATCCACGCGGGCAAAGTCGCAAGCGGCCGCTAGTAATGTATATGAAATGGCCTCCTGTGTGTATTGATCGGTTTATTCGTATAGTTGTTATGAGATTTTGATTATGGTGTCGCATCTATGGTTTAGAATAAGGTCTCTTTAATGTTTTACCTGACTCTGTTACTCATAAAATAAAACATTTTTTAAAATATTCTTATTCTGAAGTTTTCAAATTATAACGTGATTCTATCCTATAAGTACCTAGTTTTATTTCATTAGGTGTATTTTTAAATGAAAGTTCAGATTCGGCCACAATTTAACTGAGACATAAATATGTTAATACACAATGCGTGTCTTATGTACGTGTGTAAGTATAATAAAGTTCATGGCGTGTAAGTGGGAATGTGAAACTATTCCCATATTGCCAAAAGAAAACACATTTATTATATTCAATAATATTAGCCTCTATAAAATAAACCTATCAGAATTCTTATGAAAACAAAGCTGATTTTCAACTTCGTAATATTTCGCCGAAATTTTCATATTTTACGACACAAAATCTCATATAAAAGTTTGCTTCTGCGTAAAATTTTGATTTTCTAGGCTTCTTAGGGATTTTTATTCAGGCCTAAACACACTGACTATATTTTGTATTTCATAGAGACGTCGGAATGCCTATTCAAATTCATTGATGTAACTTATAATTATCCTGCGCCTGATCTCTCTACGGTCGTGTCAGATTGCTGTCCCACCGAACTATGAGAGTTAGAGAATGGGGAGTGCACCTGTGCTTGCGCACTCACTTGTGCACTATATCCTGCGTAGGTACCTGACTGATCGTAAGGTCGGCTGCCATGGCCGAATGTGGCCGCCATGGCCGAATACGGCCGGAGGGTATTATTATTAATTTGAAGTGATGATGATTTCTGACAAGAAATTATTAAGTGTGATTCCACCCTTATTCATACTATTGTGCAAGAAGTGTAATGGCGGCTGTCAGAACAATTTACACTTCCAGTTCGCGTTGTAAATTCGATTCCGAAGTTCGCCAGTTTGCGAACTCACTAGCGACGATGGCAGCGACAATAAATAAATTCTAAACTCATTTACTTTGCCATTTAGACGTATTTAAAATGCTGCTCTCTGTGCGAACTAGTTTCTATTTAACCAGGTTAAGTTGGCTTAGCACTGGGAAAGTATTGCTGTAGTTTCTTTTGTGTTATTTCAGTTGGGATGCAGGCATACATTATCGTTGCCGAAAATGTTGAGAAGTATAGGAGAATACGAGAAAATACGACCAATAATTTGAGTGTAGGTACAAGAAATTCCGCCAAGGAGATGCACTCCATATTCTCTCACTCTACCTGCTCGCTGTTTATCCATAGAGAAGTATAGTATATGTGTTTATCATTATTATGTACTAGCAGCCGTCCGCGACTTCGTCCCCGTGGATTTCGGTTTCCGCACATATTATGTTTTATTACAGCTTATAGCCTTCCTCGAGAAATGGACTCCCACACAAAAATATATTTTGTTAAAACCTGTTGTGTCTGAGATAGCAAACAAACATACAAACCAGCTCATCGGATTTATTATATCAGTATATTATATAAATCTAGCTATTTACTTATTTTAAGTCCGACTCGATGATTGAAGTAAGCTAGGGGCTTTGGCATTTCCATGGCTTTTCAAGTACCTACTAACCGTTGCAAGCTGTCCAATCCTAGCCAACCGTTACTAAACTTTTATTACCACCCACATCTGCCAAGGTCCGAATTAAGTTGTCTAAAACTAAGTTTTTAATTGCCTCGTTGCACTGGTCCTCCTGTTATCTGCGGCTCATTGGCAGGTTGCCTTAAACAAAACGAGCTTTAACGGGTTGCTCCATAACCCCTGCTATTACTCGTAACCCCCCACGCCTTGTAGGGGGTTCCGCATAAATTGCCTCTCATGAACAATGTGGTAGTTACGGCTACAATTACCATAAAGGTTCATTTCCGATACTTAGAACCTCTTTTGCGACGATAACCGCCAGATATGAGAATATTGTTGGTGATTTGTTTCCGGATAACTTGGCTTATATTCTAGGGTTATTCTACGGTCCGAAATGGGTTTGGGTCTCAGATTAATCAATACCATAGATGCTCCTTATGTCACGTTTGAATGTCTCCAACAAAACGTCAAAAATTCACTTAACTTTTCTCTTAAATATGTTTTTCTCTCAGTCTCTCGCAACAGAAGACGAGGGCCAAACGATAATTACGTCATCGCACTTGACAGTTCAGGCGGCAGTAGTACGTATATCTGCTATCTTGCTCTATCACACGTGATTCATATTCAGAAGAAAAAGGATAGCTTAACTGTCAAAGTATTTGTTGCATCTATTGATATTCATTTATCTGAGTTTTGGGTAAATTTCTGTTTACATGGGATAGGAAAAAGGTGTTTCGACCTAAACTGATTTGACCCATTTAGCGCTGGATACGAACGAAATAATTGCAACTGAAAATGTGTCCCCAGATTTGGGTTAAATAAACGAGGTACAAGGAGAGAATTAACAAAAATAGACTTTGCCACACTTACGTTTAAGGCTATAACTATGTAACTGAAACTTGTATTTGCGTAACCTACGAATATTTAAGGTATTATCGAAATAAGAAACACGTGTGAAAAGGACTTTCCTCCTAGACGAATATGGAATGAAATATGCAAAGTTCGTTATATTTGGTTGGCTGACTTCATATTGGGGTACATAAATAAATACATTTACAAAAATAAACATTTTGCACACAAAGAACCTTTAAAATAAGTGGAAATTGTTAAATTTACACTTTAATAAAAGAATACCTTCTTAAAAGTTTTTCATTAATCTTATGTTCGTTTTATTTCATCTATCGTAGTACGCTTTTAACTGTGTTTTAAGAATATTTTACTTTTATTATTATTTAATGTATTGTAGTATTATTTTTATGTAGGTGGTATTGAAATAAACATACACTAATGATGATGACGACGAAATAATATTTCAATAAAAAAATATACCAAAACCTATAATAGCACCCCGTAAAGAAATCAAACAAATTGAGTGAACTAAAAGTGTCGAGAGTAATATTTAGAACTAGCGGCCACCCGCGACTCCGTCCGCGTGGTTTTCTATTTCCAATAACCTAAAGCCTTCCTCGTCAAAAGGACTATCCAACACCAAAAGATTTTTTCAAATCTTACTTGTAGTTCCTCAGATTAGCGCGTTCAAACAAACAAAAAAACATACAAACAAACTCTTCAGCTTTATATATTATAGATAGAAGTCGATGCCTAACGGCCAAAATGGCCTAAGCGACATTTTTGGCGAAATCGACTTATATACATCATTGGAATCGCCTTTTTTTTCTGCGTCGTTCTATCTAGGTTTTGTCGCTCTACGATGCATTTTTTGTCGGTTAGGCGGTTGGTAAATTAAGTCTGAATTTTACGTCGTAAACGACTAATATTATAGTGTTTTTTTCAAACTGGCGGTTAGAGAATATAATATTTTGAAATAGTTACTTAGACAATTCGGCTTGAAAAATATAAATAACAAAAATGTCGCTTAGTACATTCGGGCCGACATTTTCAAACATAAGTTATGGCGCTTAGGATGATTTGTCCTTATGTATTACATATTTCTTATCATATTTTTCTCCCAAAATATATAGTCCAATCGATGGGTATTGGTGTCCCTGGTCACAGACTTTCGATGGTACAGGTTATCTGCGACACCCTGTATTTTTAGTATTTCGCTAACACTAAGTCTGTATCGTCAATCACTACTTATGTTAACTTAATGTCGGTTAAGCAATTTTATTGAAAATAAAGATTCAGTTAAGTCGCTTAGGCTAACAGGAGATATTTTGGTAAAGGGAGGTTACGACATTTTGCCTGTAAAAAAATAAAGCCATTTGGGCATAAGCGACAAAAAACACTCTTAAATGAATGATTTGTAATACTTTAATGAATTCATTTTGAAGAGAAATATCATTTATATCTACAACTAAAATTTGGAATCTTAGGAAGCAAAACCCAACTACTTATGATTTTTTTTCTAAATTTCGCAACTTTAATCCTCTCTCCTGTAAAGTTTGTGAAGTGGCGGTTAGCCCTTTTTGGCCGTTAGGCATCGAAGTATAGATAAGTATTCGTTTTGAAACATCCTTGAGCAAATGGCAGAACAATGCAATTAATAGTTGTTTCGGCGCGTCGTTTGTTACTGCGATCGCGGGATGAGCGTGATGGATAACTACGAGCCACCTCCTCCGAGGAGGAGAAAAACTTCATGAGCAGGAAAATAAAATAGTTTTTCTTGCTAAAGCTTTCTAGGCGGCTGGACTGAAGTTTTTATCAATTGCTACATAGCTTACTAAAATACTATGCCTTTATATTTAATAATTGGTTTTTCACAATACTGGTCAATAATTTGGCCATCTTAGAACACCACAATATAATTCCAGAAACACTTGGTTTTGTTCTACCTCTCCATGTTTATTGGTCCTGAAAGTGTCCCCAAACCTCTTCTATATACGGACCTGTCCATTTATTTAAAATAGTGTATTAAAATATTCATTTTATATTTTTATATGTACATTTGTATGGGTACTTGTATATGTCCCTTACATACATAAAAGCAGTTTCCCTAACGGAGGCTTACAGACATAAAGGTAAAATATCAAGAGTTCACTACAATAACTAGGTCATTTATCTCCTGTCAAGACAAATTATTAGATGGAATGCTTAACATTGTCAAGACGCATCCAAGAAGAACAATGTATTGTAATTAATAGTAATTTCGGCGTGTTACGTAATTTTTTTTAGCGGTAGACATGGGAAACATTGCGTTGCGTTGGTATTTGCGCTGCTTTACCAATTTATATCACATGGTGAGTTAACTCAGTCATCTATTGTGTTTTGGCAGTCAGTAGAGTACGATTTGGCAATCAGTAGTGATCATTCTTTCTTTCTGTTCACGACTCATTATTAACTGCGGTCCCTTTAAAAACGCTGAGTTGTTTTCACTTTCTTTTCTTATTCTTGCGGACTCTACCTTTTTCCAAAATCTGTGAATGCCATGGTCTCGAGGTCCCGGTTTCGATTCCTGGTTCGCGCAAAATTTGTGTTGATTTTTCTGTACAGAGGCCGGGTTTGTGATTACCAACCCGCATTTGGCAACCGTGGTGATTAACCCAAAACCCATATTTTTAACGAAAACATGATTTCAAATGATGGAGGCCTTTGTCTTGCAGTAGACATTAATAGGCTGATACTAAATATTTCTTCCACAGGTTATGAAGCGCTACTGAGTTAGCGCAACTCTGAGGAGTTACTGAGTTACTACGCAAGTAATTACAGTGTTACCCATTTCTATTCGGTAATCCGGGATCAACACGTCGTGATAGATCACCGCCTCACGTCGCCGCCTCCGTCTGTGGCTTTATGAGGGAATACAAATAATATATGTTAAGTCATAGGCCTTATGGAGCTATTCTTCTAAGGAATTATATAACTACAGGTATGCAAACACGTTACCGTTAGTAAGGTTTTCTCTCTAACAATTTTGCTTGCTTTTTAGATCTTGTAATAAGACCTTTGATTAAAAATATAAAAAAATACGAATAAATAAAATTTATATTTATTGACTTGATGAGGAGTTTCACAAAATTTAGTGACTGAAATGAGCTTAGTACCTACTATCTTGGGCACAAAAGCAGCTTCTGTCGGTCGGTTCGGCCATATAATTTTTTTTTATTTCAAAGAACAGCAATTCTCATGAACTCTTGTCTTGTCTTCCACAGTCAGTATTTAATATCACAAGAAATCAACGCTTGTAATTTTAAAGCAAATAGGTCCAAACTACAAATCCTAAAGGTATTTAATACCATTTACTATTAACCCCCTATTCCTTTTACGCGGGAAACCCTCAGCTACCGTCGTCAGATTTTAGTAATATAAAATTCTTATTAAATAATATACATTTAGCAGAAATGTATTGTTTTACAATTGTAAAACAATCAATTTCTAATGAATGTGTTATTACTATTCATAGTCAGGGTTCGGACATCAAGGGAATTCTATACTAGGAATAGGTTCTAAAGCAAATAGGTCCCAAACGACCTAATACCCCCTATTCGTATCACCCGATACCCAGCTACCGTCGTCAGATCGATTAGGGTAATGACATACACGGACATTCCGTGAACATTGAAATGGCGGGGCCAAACGGCTGACACTTATTGAGCAATCAATTTGTACTTTTTCCAGATGGATTCTCCAATACGTGTATTGACTAATGTCATATGTATACGTATGTGTATGTTTCAGAAGGAGATAATGTTCCTTTTATGAAAAAAGAGATCTTTTCTTAAAGATTATCGATTACGCTCGGGAAAATTATTACAATGTGCACAAAACCTTTCTCTTGGTACATCATAGAAGCTGGGATCAAGCATTACGTGACTAGTACAATGTTTAGTTATATATTAATTTTACTTATAATTTTCTTGAGGAATAATATCCATTCCGGCCGTTTTTCGACCATGGCGGCAGATCTTAAGATCAGCCAGGTACGCAGGTTATATTATAGTGCACAAGTGCGTGCGCAAACACAGGTTTACCCTTACTTACTCTTTTCCCTCACTCTCATGGTGCGGTGGGACAGCAATCTGACACGACCGCAGATATCAGGAGCAGGACCAACGGTTTAATGTGCCTTCCAAAGTACGGAGGACCTCGAGATGAAAAATTTCGGTCACCCATCCGATGACAGCCTGTGCGAAAGCTGCTTAACTTGCTAAGTTAACTTGCTAAGTTAAGCAGCTCTCGCACATCGTCATCGTCACTTAGAGCGCGCTTACCACTGCGCTGTCAAGCTTCTCAACTAAGGAATATTAGCCATGAGTAAGACGCTCCATGGTAGCTGATATTACAAGAGATTTTGATAACTTAAGGAAAGGATTAGTTTATTTTCCCCTCCGTCATATTATTCCTGCGCACATACGTTGACTTGCTTGTTATTTTTCTCCGCAAAAAAAATCTTCAGCATAAATTATTCTCTAGGGTTGAAACATCTATTTATAATATCACAAGTCACCTCCGCGGAATCAAATCACGTTCCACGCGCGAACATTTCTCTAACTTTCTTAACTTCTCTGCCATAAATTACATGGGGAGAATTTTTAAAACGCTCCAAACGCTGAATATTATTATAATAACAAGAAGGCAAAAAAGTGGCGCAAAGTTCCCTTTGAAAAAATTTCGTACATTTACTCGGATATTGCGAGAAAATATCGAATCTCGAGTTTTTAAACTGCATGGAATTGAGTTTGTGTTACATCTTGTCCATATTAACTATTAAGATTGTAGATCTGTGTTGTTCTCACATCATTGGTCTGGTGATTACTTGGTAAATACCTAGTCGTAATCTGAGATTCTTGGTTGAATTTTATGATGGATAAATAAAAACATGTGTCAAATACGGCTAAGGTAAGTGACCAAAAATCCGAAATAGGGTCAAAAGCTTGCAATCCTTGTGTAGTTCTGTCTATCTACCTATCCAAGGGCCAGATACAAAAAAAAAAACTTCTCTTAGGTAGATTCAAAATTCCATGAGTAAAGAATCTTTGTCTTTTCCGTATGTTAAAAATTATCCGTTTCAAAACGTTTTAATACACTTGGTTTACATGGTGAAGATTTCCTTAGTCTGACACCCAGGAGTTTCTATAGGCACTCTATGTCCCGAAATGTGCTAGCAATCTCCTCAATGTGCCAGTGGCATCGTGATTGATGGAGCTTCTAGAGTTAGTTCAGAACAAAGTTAAGTCCTTAACGATTACTAATGATGTCTCCAAAACGGCTTTGTTATTGATTTATCCGCGACTAATTCCCTACCTAAGCTTCTACTGCGTGGGTTCGCTCTTAAGTGTGAGATCCGTTTCACTAGGTAGTGTATGTATTTATAGTTTATCAAATTATATCACTTACATTTTCACAACACTAATAGTATCAGGATTCATTTTAGACGATGAAAATCGCGGTTGACATCTGCTAATCACTGGATTCCACGCTCAAGCTAATTTAAACCCTGTTGATAATCTTGTTGTTTTTTATTTCAAAAACCTTTCGTGTTGTCCCAGAATGGCAATGGCGTACAGTGGAAATAATTTTCGGCTCATACGTGTCCTAAATAATTTACATCGCGTTAAGTCCAGATAAATAATATAAGTATTAAAACGCAAAAGTCTTAAATCTTGTATCAGAATTTCCATTTTACAAAACCAAACGTTAGCTCCTGTACGTTATATGAACAATACAAATAAGATCCATCTTGTTTTACTGTTTAATTGTTCCCGATGAATCAGCTTTGCAAACACTATAGTTACTTCAACTAATTGTTATAAAAAACAAGATTAGAGGGTTAACTTGAAGCTCGCGAGAGAATCACACGCGTCTTACAAGTACAACGCAATAACGTGAGCATTCAAGCGAATATAGACCTTGTTGCATTCACATAAGAGCATGCATTCATGATATAATGCATGTTGCTGTGCAGAATACACAGGGTCTTGCACTCGCCAGCAACAATGTCGGTTGCAGTAGGAAGTCCATGCGAAATAATAAGAGAGAATATTCTACACGTAGTCTTATTGCTTTAGCAAACATAGCAAAATCTGTTTTTTCTGATATGATCTTGTTTTGGCTTAATTACCACGCTACCCACACAACTTTTGTTCAACCTGGGAATCGAACCAGTACAAGACGAGATCACGGCACGGTACTTAAAAACCACTAGACCAACGAGAATCATATCCACATACAACCCCATCATCATCCTAGTGCCTCCTCGTTCATTGCCTCGGGGAAAGCTTCGAATATGATCCTAAATTGAGCAGTCTGGTTAATACACACAACATACAAGTAACACGACAATAGTGCTCGTTTCATAAATTGTATCAACGTAAATACGAAAAAGCTTTGCAAAAATCCGATACCTAGCACTAACTAACTGCAGAGCTCACGAACAAATCAATCCGCTTACTTTAATCTTACAGCGTTTAATCCGACCGCTCTAGTCACCCTAGTTAGAGCCGACGCCGCTGCGTCGTCAGCGAAAAAAATTCCAGTTGAAAAATTCTGTCCTATGATTAACAACTTGGTTCTGTTTGTCCTATAATAGGACAAATTGTCACTTACGTGCTATGGTATCAATAGGGTAGTGAAAATTCATCGGATGCCTTCTAATTAAAGAATCTTTGCCAATTTTTGGTACGGTTTCTAATAAGTGACTTTTTAGAGCATATTTGATGGTGGATGTCAAAAGTGCAAATAATACAGCCACCTTAAATACACTGAAATGAAAAAGAAAACCAAAGTCACTTATTAAATGTAATAAAAATACTATCCACAACTAGATTTTATTTGCTAAGCGCCGCCATCTTCACTTTAACAATTTGTTACGTTCCTATCCACGCAGTAGGAGCTGGTGGTGTCTTGAAGCTGCACAGTGTTGTGATGTTATCCGTTAAAAGTAGTTTAATTTACCGAGTAACAGTCGCGTAAAACATTATTCCATCTTTATTTTGATAGCATTTCTTCCTAAGGCTAACGAACAAATCAGTCCGATTTGTTTAATCTTAATCCGGCGGCTCTAGTCACCCTAGTTAGGGTCGACGCCGGCGGCTGCGTCGTCAGCGAAAAATTTCCCAGTTGAAATTTTGACGCCGTCATTTGTGACTTTTTGCTCGCGACCGCCGACATGAGCTATTGCCTCGACGTGCTGACGCGAGTTGCCACTGATATTTTTTTTCTCCCTCAATCGCATTATCTGTGACTTTGTTTTCTCATTAAAATTCACACACGAAAACACACGTCATATTTAATTCCTCTTAATGTCTTTCATCAAATATAGGCTTTATGACTATGTAACTATATCAACAAAAAATGCTCGAAGATTATGAGAATTTACAACAGTAATGTCGCATTTCAGAAAAGCCTCTTCATTTTGGAGCATTTGGTGGTTGCCGATGTACATCATATTCAACGGAACAGAACCATACGGGCTAAAAACAAATTAAATCAATATGTCCCTTATTAAAACATTCTGCTATAAGTCAAGTAAGACAAACGGGAAAAAAGACAAGGACATTGAAGATATAAGAGAAACTTTAAAGATTTGATGTTGTTAGTCAAGCCAAAATCAAGTGTTACCCCAAGACTTCCACGGATAGTCAGCAAATTAGTTTTTCAACTAAAGTGACAATCTAAATAAGAAAGATTGGTCACTGTAATCTTAATTAATTCATTTGTTTTCTTCGTTTTCAGCACGCTTCAGATTGAATTTCTTCCGTGATTCCAGTGGGAGAAAGAATAAAAGCCAGCAAACAGCGACATGTATCTTACAAATATGGTTCCGTATAACAATCAAAACCTAACTTTTGATAATAAATTTTCTATACTATAGTAGTTCTAATCTAATACTGTGCTGGAAGTACTTGTTTCTGGGTGAAAAATCCCAGGACCTCACAAAGTACTCAGTAAAGCCAGCACGACCGGCCTATGTTCTTTCTAATTAAATACAATCAACGGATTTTTATGCCCCTTAAGGAATGTGTAAACTGTGTTGCATGGCTAATGAAAATTTTCAAGATATGATCTGCTTGCTCAGTTGCCTGCTTTTGTGATGAATGTGATGCTTTATCTTGTTCATCTTGCTCGCAACTGATTTAAAGCATAACTTACTAAAGATGGACCTCTTAATTTTTTTGCTGTAATTAATTGTCTTCAAGTTCATCATGACTCAGCATGACCTCGGCCTCTTGAATACCTAACTTTCAGATGAAATATGTTCGCGATTAATAAAGGAAGGCATTTATCGTCGCTAATACCCATATTGACTGGATAACACTCCATCATAAGGCCATTATTGCACCCGGTTCTATTACCAAATTTACACCTTCACCGAATATCACGTCACAGGAATACGAAAATGAGGTACTCAATTTATCATGTCAAGGTTATGTTACAGAAAATACCACTTTATTCCAGTAATTTTACGGTTGCCGTCGACATCTTTGGATGTAACCGTTTCTAAATCAGGTTTCAAGAAATTGACGGGAAAATGTGTTATGGAGGAACGTTTTCCTCGCGTTATAACCAACATGTCTTTTATGTAGGTAGGTACCTATACAAAATATGTAGTTGATTTTCGGAAATGTAAATTACTTAAGTGTGTGCGTAACGCCCTTTCTACGAGTAAGAGTAAGAAACTATTCAATAGTTTAGACAACGACACAATTTGTGACGTTGTCTTATTAATGTTCTTAAAACATTATGACAATCTACTGTGTTTTGTATTGGTGTCATTGTTGAATAAAAAATCTGTCTGTTTAACTATTGCCACTTACAATACTTCACGACTCTTCAGTTAGTGTCCGCATTTATTTTTGCATGTTTAACTAATTGATTCCTAAGACACGGTGTGCTACAGAATTGTTCTAGAGTTTCCCGCTGAAGTTCGTGATTGAGTTGCGAGGAACGCTAATCAGATAAGTCTAGGTGGTAAAGAGCAATTAGTGTACCTGTCATGCTGGCATTGTTGGTCTAAGATCGACAGTTTATAGCGTGGATTTTGTCACGGTGTTTGTAAGTTCGAAAGACAGGTGTGATGTTAGACCAAATAAGTATTTAAAAGGTAAGTGTTAATTGGTCAACGGTATTTTGTCTAAAAAATAGGTTATATGAACATTTGTATAAGAAAACAAAAATTCAAAAATTCAAAGCTCTTTTCGTTTTAGTATAATATTAATCGAACTATTGACACCGAAGAGTATCGTTAGTTCGGTTGTTTCTACCAACCTGACTAATGGCACTTAAACGTTGCAATAGTTCGGCCAACCGGACTTATTACTGCAGATAAAATTGTATTCTACTTTGTCTTATCTTCATCATCATCATCATCATCATCATCATCATCCTATTAACGTCCCCTAGGTTCGGCATAGAGGAACCATATCTATATGGTCCATGTAGATGGACATATAGGAAGATCAGCTTTTAAATCACCACGCGAGCCCATACAAGGTGATTCTTGTTAACAACTCCTATACTATTAGATTTTTCTTTTGCAAGGTTAAATTTAGGGGTCCTAATATTATTATCCCTTTACATAAAGTCACACATCACACCAGCTCTATGTAAATCAACAATGACGTTTCCTTCAGCCGACTAATTTGATTTGGGCCTGCCCTTATCGCTTCCGTGACTCGTCCTATCTCGGGGATTCACTAATTCACAAACCGCCAATGAATATTTAATGTGGCTGTGTCACCCTTAACAAATTTTACAATCCGGTATATACGAAACTGTGGAGTATTTTTAAAGAATGAAGCTTATTAGCATGAGCAAAGTGTCAATCAATATTAGTAATTTTAATTGGGTAAAATATTATGCTAATTTATGAGGGATTTTAAAAGATCCTTTAATTTAAAATTGAATAGCAAGTTTTGAACTACATGACCATGTCCGTTGTTTTGGTGAAATGTTATTTCTTGGATGTTATTTCTTGGATGACTTCAACTGGTCTGGTTTCCCTTGTGGTTACGGAGGTCAGACTACAGTCGCTCCATTGTAATAACCAGGCTTGTCAATTCAGGATCATAGTCTCAGCGTACCCTGGGCTCCAAGGCAATGGCCGAGGATGCAACCGGGAGAGGCGCTAGGATGATGATGATGTTATTTCTTGGATGACAATTACGCGCTTAGTTGGGTATATAAAAAGATAAAGTTAGCTATTGCAATAAAAATCTCGATTTTAAGACAAACGGCATCATCCCTCATTATGAATGCTAAAAATACCGTCGTCAGGAATTTTGGGAGCATTCAAAAATGTAACTATCGAGTATATTTCCAAAAAAATCCCAAGTCTCTAATATCAATTCATGTTGGTATATATCAGAAGTCGTAACGGCATTCGATAAAGAACAACATTACCATATCACCCTCACCATAACTTTATGATAATGCCCGAGGGAAGGTGGCGTTTACAAGCACATTTTTTCAGATAAATGAAGCCTTTGTTTACAGACATAGGGGCACCTACTTACTCTATTTTGCCTACTATTGTGTATTATATATTTCATCTTTGATAAGTTCAAAGGTTATTAAGTAAATGAAGATAATGCAGTACCTATACAAAAATAGGGAAACGAAATTTAAATAATTATGTTTTGAAGGTAAACTATATGCTTGTAATTACCCTATTAAAAAATCTAGTGATCATCAAAACTGACCAGAGCTGGTGTGATGTCAGATTTCAATAGTGTTGGTGTTCTCGATCTTTTATCATCATCATCTAATTTTATCACATAAGCTAAAGTTGTTCTCCATATAAAATAATATTTCCTTGTACTAACACACCAATTGCCTTGCCCCAAGCTCGAAGCATCTTTGGATGCTGGGAACCGGATAGATATATGTACTTAAATACTTTTAAAATCATTCATGACTCTATTATAAATGCCAGTGCTCATCATACATACATTTGGCCCTAGCAGGATTGGAACAAGCGACCCTTTGTAATGAAGCCATAGTCTCTGACCACTAGACTAACGGGCCCATCATATTGAGGGTTATTTCCATTTATGATCTTCGGTTTAATCCTACCAATGCACAGTGGGAGTATTTATAAAAATAAGAACATATCTGTATTGTTTGTGGAGTTCAATCTTTATCCACAGATTGACAATCATATCACGAAGCTTTAAGTCCTTTTGCGATCAGTTTAAAAGATACACTCACTGTTGGGTGATATTTACTCCGTCGTTACGAAAATTTTCTATATACCTCTCACGTTCACTAACGTATATATATATTAATATATAGTTGTATATAACCGCAGCATATAAATATGCGGCTTGGACGCCAGCTGTGTCATATAGCATAAATAACTTTGTTCCAGGTCCCGTGTTCCCTCGTATTTTTGATTTTAACTTTATCCAACAGTGAAAAAAGCTGTTATATACATATAATGTTGTGACAATGGAAAATTATGGCAACGTAAAAAGTCATGCAAAACACAAATAAAAAGAAATTACCACCACTAATACTTACGAATTAAGTATGATGGATAATCACTGTTCAGCATTTTCAGCTTAATGACGGACAACATCCAAACAAACAACTTTTCAGATGTATAATATTAGTGTGATATTTGGCGTTAATCCATTTAACATACCAATTTTAGTGACTGTTTGGTCTCTGATGTTTGTTTAAAATAAAAATAGATTCTTACAAAAATTACCTATCTTAAGTCCAAAAAGAGAGCTTTAGTTGCCATGTGTACTCAGCGTGTAGATTTCTCACGGATGAACTAACGAATGTTAATGATGACAGTGGCTGGAGAAGGGTTAATTTATACTCATACTATGTATAATATATTATAATACTAGCGGCCCGCCCCGGCTTCGCCCGTGGTACTTGTCCACTATTTAATGGATGATATTATACATAAAAACCTTCCTCATGAGTTACTCTATCTATTAAAAAAAACCGCATCAAAATCCGTTGCGTAGTTTTAAAGATTTAAGCGTCCATAGGGACATACAACAGACAACATGACAGAAAAAGCGACTTTGTTTTATACTATGTAGTGATAATAATAAAGCGGAAGATTTTGTTTGTTTGCTTGTTTGTTGGAACACGCTACTCTCAGGAAATACTAGTCCGAAATCTTTTTGTTTTGTATGGTCCATTTTATCTCGTCGAGACGGAGTCTTTAAGCTAATGTGTGCGGAAGCTGAAATCCACGGGGACGAAGACGCGGGCGCCCGCTAGTCATTATGTAATATCTTATGTGAGTATATTATATAAATGCCTACGCATTAATATCATACATCCTTGTGCCCTTGCTCTTTGACTTTCGACCTATTGGCTGTATTAATTAAGGAAATATAGAAGATATTACCATTTCCCTTATTAGCTGCTTATTAATGAACTGAATTAATATCGACCTTCCTAAGGTTCGGCTACGATTGCTAATTATAACGATAGATCAAAATACGCTGGATAAGTGGTGAGCGTTTGGAGAGGATTTTGTTGGATTGTGGCAAGGATGCAAATAATATTATATAATGAGCCAAGCATCATTATCATACTTCATACAAATATTATAAATGTGAAGTTTGTTTGGATGTTTGTCCGTCAATCATGCCGAAACTACTGAACAGATTGTGATGAACAGGCAGGGTAAAGGCTGACTTATGTAGGTGATAGGATAAAACAGAAATCTTGATAACGCGAGAAAAGCCGCGGGAAAAATCTAGTTGATAATAATTATTCTCGTAATTACCTACTTTCATGGTTCGTGTCACAAATTTTATACGTTTGATGAGAGAGATCAGATGCTGAAATAACGGCTTAACGTGCCGACACATAAGGTGAACTCGTAATTGCAACATTTTCTTGGTGACCCGGAATGTCGAAAATTCTCAAAAGTTGTATTGTACTGTATATTCAGACTTTGACATTAACATAACACCCAAAATTTTTTTTTAGATCACTTCGGAATCCAAACCCAGAACCCACTGATACAGTTAACTGCATTACAAATAAATATAATCAAACGTGAACTTCATAAGTTTCCGTGTAAAAAAACTGTTATTTTTGCCACAGCTGTTTTGCCTCGGAAAATTCACTAATTTACAATCTGGCAATGAATATTTGAAAACAGTGTCGTCGCGGGAATCTCGACAAAGACTACACTATCTATACTTAATACAATAAAGCTCCTCAGCTTAATCTCCTCAGATTGTTTGTTACTTTGTTTGTATGTTTGTATTTTTATTATAACTAGTGCACAAGTTAGTTTTTCAAGGGTCACCCGAGATGAGAACTTGTGACCCCTCGCGCGGTTGCCTCTTCAGACTTCTTGTGTGTGTCACATAACACTATAGAAAGGTACTTTCGTTTAACATTGATTAACGTATTAAAAGAATTGTGATTTAATAACCTGTTGTTTAACCAAAAAAAAAAATGGAAGCAAATGATGCAGTCAAAAATAGTGCGATTACAATTTACGGTATGGTAAAATATAGTACGATATGTATGTACACCCTTAAAAAGAAAATGTTATCCACCTTTTATAAAACGCTGGAAAACGCGCATGTTTAATATTCAAAAGAAAAGCTCAAACTCATTAAATACTGTTTTCCTGAGTAAGTGACTTTGTATTTACTTTACTCCGTCCCGCCCACTTCTATTCGAAAACAATTTTCATAAAATTCAACATTCGCAAACTTACATCAACACTTTTTTAATTATACTTGTTATAAACCTTTGGGGATTGTGTATTTTGCCGGAGCCAGTCGAAGTATGAAATCAGAATTCATCATTCCTCGAATCCTGCAGTAGATATAACCGCTCTTTTCTACGGAATATGCCGTCTACGGTTTTCCACGTAGGCTGAGGGTGAGGGGGGTGGAGGGGGGAGGCGGGAAAGAGACGCAGCCTCCCCAACCCGGCAACGATTACTGATTAGTATGGCGGCGAGAGCGGCGGGGGCGCCCGCTTCGAGCTCTCGGCATGCCGCCGCTCGGCAGTGTTCTGTGTTCCTCGCTCTCCTGGCGTCAATGGAGAACCCCTCACTGGACTGTCTAGGACCTAGTACCATGAACTCCAGCCCGCAGGGTTCCTCGTTGAAGTGAATAATCCCCGAACAGCTGATCGAGAGGCGCCGGCACGCCTCGTGTGCTCTTTACGCGCTTACTACGTTTGTGCGATGTTGTATATGGATGTATGTGGTTAACGTTTTCGATTATTGTGGATTTTGTGAATGTTTTCCCCGTGCGTTTAGTCAAGGTGAGTTTGAAATGTATGTATTTGTGTCGTTTCCGTCTTTTGTAGTGACGGTGTGGGGTATGCGACGAAAACATTACGTGAGTACGCGTGGTCATTCAGTTATAGTAGTACTAGACAACAATGAAATGTGTGAGAAGGGGAGAGATGTATTGCCAGATTTTTATTCCTAACCGTGAGGTTAAAAAAGTGCTCAGAAACCCGTTCCCGTGAGGGAACGGGTTTCTGAGCACTTTTTTAACGTTTAAGGATTAATGAGGTACCTACAATGTAAATATCAAGAAACACAGTCTACCTGTTGGGTGCGTTATTTACAAATTAATTGTTCTTACCTACATTTTTCTATGCATTGTTTAAACCATTGGTACCTATGCATTAAATTTAATAATCTTAGTATAATTGTACCTTTATATAAAAGCTTAACAACCTTTTGTAATAAAATAAGAATCTTCCTAATTTTCCCCCTACAAAGAAGGTATATGTAATTACAAAAAAAAACGATGTTAAAAAAAATATCCTTGGGTTTATATTGTTTCAAACGTTTCATTGCAGGCAGAATTTTCTTCTTTATTAAAATATAGATTCATATTTAGATAGACATATACCTATGAGAATTACAGATCCTACAATTTCGGATGCCACAGGTTATTATATTACCTAATAAGCCTAATAAGTTTTACTGACTTCAAATTCAAAGACCGCGGTTTATTTATCTAAATTCTGATTTGAGTATTAAAAAATTATTTAATTAATATTCGGTATTTATTTACATCAAGCTTAAAGAGGAATCAATAAATTTAATTAAAAACGTTTTCATACTTCTCCGTTATAAAGGCACCTACCGCCATTAAAAAAATGAATTAGGTCAGCAAATTCAATATCAATTTATAAGTTAGATTTGTTGATACAAACGTTAATATTCCTGTTTTCTGTATCCTTTCATCTATCAATCATCGCTTAATTGCTATTGTATGCTCTTTTAAAACGCTTTGGAACTTTTTCCATTTTTCTTTCATGTTATCTACGGCGAAATCTAAATGGATCCATTACAGTTAATAATAGCTTTGTAACTAATAACTCCTTTTTCCTTTTGAGTTCATATCTCAGTTAAATAGCGTTCTAAAACTACCGTAGAGAGATGAGGCGCAGGATTAACGCCTTAACATTATTTTCCGAATTAAGAGGGCATATAAATAATACAGTGTGGGTTTGCAAGAGATTTGAAGGGAAGGACACATTATTAGGCAACCTTACACAAGAATTTTGAGTTTTTTTTTTAACTAGCGGCTGCCAGCGACTTCGTCCGCGTGCGTTACGGTTTCCGCACACAGCGTTACTATATATAGCCTAAAGCCTACCTCGACAAATGGTAAGTGGACCATCCAACACAAAATATTTTGTCGATTCGAACCAGTCGTTCCTGAGCTTAGCGCGTTCAAAGAAATTTGGCTCCTGAGTTACACGTGTTATTGTGAGTCAACCATTAGAGATAGACATTTGCTGTTGGGGGATATTTTTTAGGCAATTTTACGTTGAATATTTCCGTCATACATGATTTCTATGTGACTTTAACCATTAAGGCTGCACACGCGACTGAAGCTTAAGAAATGGAGTAAATTCTCCCGTTTTCCCCACATTTCCCTTCACTACGCTGCTCCTGTTAATTGTAGCATGATGAAAAGTATCCTATAATATGCCCAGGAGTATGAAGAATAATTGTACCAAGTTTCGTCAAAATCCGTCCAGTAGTTTTTGTTTCTATGTATAAGGAACATACAGACAGACAGACAGACAGACAGACAAAAATTTTACTGATTGCATTTTTGGCATCAGTATCGATCACTAATCACCCCCTGATAGTTATTTTGAAAATATATTTAATGTACAGAATTGACCTCTCTACAGATTTATTATAAGTATAGATATTTTCTGGTCTGCCATAAAACATAGATTTTGGAAAAGGTACAGTCAGCAGCAAATATGTTAAGTCCCATCTCGTAAATCCATCTTGTACCTACGTAACAACGCTTTCTGAAATTAAATCTTTTAAGCGATTTTTGACACAGGGAAATTTTTACATGCTAAGTATTATACCTTTATCATTAACTTTTTTTAAATTATAAACAGTACGCTTGTCCGTATAGCAGCAGACACTGGTTTTGATTCCCCTATTCACCTAAGATCAGACGAAGTTTTCTTTCTGTATATATTTTATAAACGTTCATACTTTACTTTCTCATATGTACATTTTGTCAAAACCTATTGGTTTTCATATTCTCTAAGAGTGACTTCGAAGGAACTAAATAATATTCTAATGCCCCAGTTTCCTAATGTCCTATTATGATGGACGAAAACATTTCAGACATATTATATGGGCCAGAATACGAGTATAAAGGTATTTGCGAGTATCCTTTCATACCCGCCCTTTCATTCATTAGATTAAACGCGATATTCGGGATATAATTTCCGTACGAAAACTTATTATGGATTATATTTTCGTGAGTATCGTTTACTGATTCTCACGAAAACCCTATTTTTTGTGTTGCGTTTTCAATCCATTATTTCTCCTTTGACGCGCCTATTATACTAAAAAAATCAATTTTCTATTGGCGTTATTTTCGTCTGAATGAGCAAATGGGAAACGTAATTATGTGACTGAATCATTTTTAAATAGAAAAATGTAGTGTTATTGAATTAGTTTGATATTTTTTTGCCCAGTATTTATTTCTTGTAGTTATTCGTATTTTAAGGGCAAAAATCAATTTCATTAAATGGGCATGAGTCTTTAAAATTGTCTCTGCTTAAGAGCACCATGTTTCATTCTTATTCACATATTCTAAACTTACTTGAACTAACACACCAATGGCCTAGCCCCAAACTAAGCTCGTGTAATGGAAGCTCGGGAAAGGATACACTTGAATACTTATATTTCATGACTCGAGTACAAATGCCGATTAGAAATGCTAAAAATTTTTTTTTTTCAAATCTTATGTTTTTCTTGGTTTTTTAATTTTCAGACACACGTTATGTCATCTAGGCTTTTTCTATGTAAAAACCCACCAAAAACTGCTTCTATCAGTGTTTTAATTCTCTGCGGCGTTGTCCGCTTTTGAAAGGATTTCGGTGTCCCACAGGCATCCGGGTCTTCCGGATAATAGGGGTTTACTTACCAAATCTTCTACATAAGCCGAGCGTCCCGCACCGAATACCTAGGGTATTTGGAAGATCATTCCGCAGAGTCTATAAACTGACAATCACTTTTGGTAGGTTTTAATAAAGATTTTCTGGACGAAAAGGATGTTCTTTTATGTTGTGTTTTGCCTAGATCTGATTGAATGACGCTGTGTGGTATTTAATATCTCAACAGACATTAATTGGTGATGATGTTAGGCCATGTTTTACTAGGTTTCCATATTATGTCCCTTATGTGTTGGTTACATCTATACTACTACATATAAATATTAAAGCTGAAGGGTTTGAGTTTAACTAGCTCGAATTGAAATATATACTAGTTCCATTTGTTGCGGAAGACTTTAAGCTATAGTATATAACACTATGTGTGCGGAAACCAAAGTCCACTGGGACGATGACTTCTTTGCCTAAGTTTCTTTCAATATTTCTCTTTAATACTGCTGTTTAACTTCGTTACTTGCACCTTTAATCAAGGGTAGGTAGCGCCTCTTTTCACCAAAGCATTATAAATAAATAAATAAATTCATTGGACTAACACACCAATTGCCTAGCCCCAAACTAAGCTCGAAGCTTGTACTATGGATGCTAGGACACGGATAGACATACATAAATACTTTTATAAACATCCATGACTCGAGTACAAATGCCGATGTTCATCACACAAACATTTGCCCCTAGCGGGATTCGAACCCGCGACCTTTGGTTTTGTAGCCAGGGTCTCTAGCCACTCGACCAACAGGCCCGTCAAATATAAAAAAAAATATAAAAAGCATTTACTTAACTTGTACATAAAACGGGACATTACAGTAGCCTTCGTAAAATCCTGGGCAGCGTTTAATCTACTAATTTCCATAATGGACTTTTAAAAATACAGTTAAAGTTAAGCGAAGGTACAGTCTGAAGCATAATGCTTTGAAGGGACATTAATTAATATCTCAAGTTGGACTTGATTTGGTTTGATGCCATTAAAAACAAATTATGAATTTTGCCGCTGAAATCAATGTTAAAAAGACGATTACATTAATGATTTCTTTTTTTAACGTTTTTTATGATCTTGCTGGTGAGTACTTAGAGTTGCAGCTCAGTTAGGGACGGTTTTAATGTTATAGGGAGACATACGAACAAGAGGATCATCTGCTAGGAAGCGATCACCGATGGACAACAAACCGCACAAGAGTCGCAGATGCGTTGCCTGCCCTATAAAACCCCATACCGTCACCAAACTGAGCTCTTACAACCTTACTCACCAGCAGAAACATAGCACAACAGTTACGCAGTGCTATTTTACTGGTACTGGTTGTGGGGTTTTAAAGGCAGGCAACGCATCTGCAATCCTTTTTGAGTTGATGTCCGGGTGTAGAAGTGATCAATCACTTATTCTCATTATGATGAGACGTTTGCCTCCGCCTTGCATAAAAAATACCTAGGTAATATCAGTTTATTAATCAACCTCCTTAAATAGACCACGACGTGTATATAAATGCCATTAAAAAAATATTCGAGCGCAGCAAAATTATTTTAAATGTAGAACACACTCAATTTATACCCAGAGCAAATACTATCAAGAAATACTCGTTGAAATGAAGAAGTTGAAATACGAAAGTTAAACATACAGTAGCATGTTTTCGTTGCCTCGAAAATATTGCCTCGTAAAGTATGGGTAGGTAGACATATTGAAGAAATTTATATTTATTTTCTGAATTTAA
Organism: Nomophila noctuella; assembly: GCA_958496325.1. Taxonomy (NCBI): domain Eukaryota; kingdom Metazoa; phylum Arthropoda; class Insecta; order Lepidoptera; family Crambidae; genus Nomophila; species Nomophila noctuella. The sequence goes on from OY292498.1 coordinate 6,006,470, forward strand.
CATTGTAAATGGCTTGAATTTTAAGCGTATCTACATGAGGCGTTAAAATATAAACGAGTATGCAAAATAATTGATGATTAATATCAACGAATTTGCGTCTATGAAACGAAATATTTCTCTATATAATTTCAATGATTTATTTATTTATCGATTTAACCACATTTGTTTACACTGTAATGTACCTTAATTAAATAATTAAATTAAACAATGCAATACTAAATTGAGGTAAACAAAAAACAAATAATTACAACGAACTTTTACAAAAAATTAATCACTCAACATTTTATGGAATGTTGAAAAAAATAACAGAAATAACAAAAGTAAAAAAAAAAGAAACAAATAATCCTTTTCCCTGCCATACATTAACACTTAATGTTCATTCATTTGTTTTTATATTTTACACAGCAAATAGATTTGAACCTACAGCACAAGACCTAAAACTCGGAATTTGTGAGAAAAATTATGCAGTTTTCCGACGATAAAAACTTTCCGCTACAAAACGAATTCCACACGAAGCTATGCCGGAAATTAGTTCAGGATATGGGCGTCACTGTTTTTAACCCTTGCCCTACCTTTGATCAAAATGTGAAGTTAATTGAACTGAGGGTACTGAATTTTGCCTGTACCTGTACCAATCAGTCAATCATTATTTTATTAGTTCCTACCTATGTTACTAGATGATCGAATCTGAATGTAAAAAAATTGTTTTGAAAAAGCAAACGCACGGTCTTTGAAAACCTCCTCCTTTTTGGTAAGTCTGTTTAATAGCTGGATTGATTTTAATAAATTCTATGGTGTGTTCTATGTGGCGTATGTTATTTTTGTTGCCAAGAAATGACATCATTGGAATAAATGACATTGTCTTTGCGTGCACGCTTATGTCCTGACTTATGACAGTTTGATGGAATTAATGAGTTTAAAATTGTCCAAATGACTATGGTGGCCGAACTCACGATCAGCCAAGTATGCAGGGTACCTACATTATAGCGCACAAGTGAGTGCGCAAGCACAGGTGCACTCTCTATTCCCTGACTGTCATAGTTCATTGGGACAGCAGTCTGACATGACCCTAGATGGATCAGGCACAGGACCAACGGCTTAGCGTGCCTTCTGAAGGATGGAGGAGCTCGAGATGATATATTTCGGTCACCCATCCGATAACTGGCTTCTGCGGAAGTTGCTTAACTTAGCAATCGCGCTACCCACTGTGCTATCAATAGGAGCTCTAGCTCCTCGATTAATAATATACTTTACATTGTATAAATAAAGTTTGGAGCCTCCGACATAGCTATTTTGATATCTTTTGAAATAGGGTCGACTGAAATTGAAATGAAGATGATTAAATATATAAGTTAAACATTCCGACTGTAATTGGCCTCGCAAAGTTATCTATTCAAGTTTTGTCTGAAATTTTGACTTATTAGAATTAAATATTGATTCTGAGTAGGAAGTTTCAAAGCGACTGAACTTAAATGGTAGGAAAAATCTTACTAGCAATGTCGAAATTACGTAATGTGCTTTGTTAAAATATGAATAACAAAAATTTAAAATTTTAAATTTATTAAGTTTTACTCAAAGACTATGATGATGATGATGATGATGAAAGACTGTCAATATCCAGAAATTATAATTTATCTGGTAACATTAAAATTAATTACGGCTTAGACGTGATACAAACTCATAAAATTTTTTTTATACATAATTACTAATCAGACGGGTTTCCCTTAACACACGCCACCATTATGGACACTTCATACTTGGTAGAGGTACATTAAAGGGTGCAAGGATTCTCCCTACTTATATAGTTTTCTGACACTCTCGAGTCACTGCAAAAATCCCCGCGATCTCCCCTTCTATTATGCATCCTTTACTGTGTGAGAAATTCTACAATTGGTAGTATTTCAACGTTACTATTTTCGTAAACCTTACCTTTCCGGTCTTCGTGCTAAGTCCACAAACATTTACTATCCACTTTCTCAATCGCCCAGATGCCTCAAAGTGAAATAATATTCGTGATGGGAAGTGACAATAAGGAAAAAAAACAACCTTTCAGTAAAAGTCTTTGGCTAATGCACAAACCGTGTCATTCCAAAAATAGTGAAAATAGGTCAATTGGATACTAATAAATGATTGAAGTATATTAATGTCCCACTGGAGAAGTCTTCTGTCTTTGAAACAATGGGCGTCGCCTCAGATATGTAATATTAAAAACCGGTCAAATGCGAGTTGGCCTCGCGTACCGAGGGTTCCGTACAAGTTCTATTATTAAAACATAGTAATAAACTACTTCCTAGATAACGTTCAAACCATTAGCAAGTTCCGAAAGTTATTTAATTAAAACATTAAATAACACTTCGTGAGGAAAAACAGAATTGTAGTGTTTACCTTAATTGTCATATGGTTATTTATTTGGCTGTACCTAATGTGTTAATTGGACTAAATTTGACCAATCTGGGAAAACGTCACAAATGGAAAGCGATTTATTTGAGTTTTATTATATTTTATTCGAATCTCGATATATTACGAGCACAGCTCTCGCAGAAACGCATAAACACAGCACTTGAACGCTTTCCATACGCATGAAGTCATTCCACCATTTCACCCTACGCTCGTGTTGTAAAACGCTCGAGGCTGTAATTATAACCTAATAATAAGTAAAAAATTAAATTCCTTGTACTGACACACCAATTGTCTTTATCTAAACTAAGTTTGAAGCTTGTAATAAGGATGCTTAGTCTTATGAACATTATCATTACTTGAGCACCTATCAACGATAATGTTTCACGAATATTTGCCTGAACCTCGATTTTTTAGTCAGGGTAACCAAAATACTAGAGTACTAACAGTCCGCATGGATTTCAAAAACTTTTTTTTTTTCGTAATTATAGATAGGCTTTCTTAGGGGCTAAAGATTATCTGAGCAAAAGTTCATCAAAATCGGTTAATAGATTTAAGCAGGAAACAGACAGACAGTCAGAGTTACTTTCGCATTTATAAATAATATTAGTAGGGATAATACTTAATAAATTCATTAATGAGAACGAAACGATCATACTATGGCTTCGTGCAATCACCTATACGAATTGATTACAATATTAGCCCTCTTTTAGCCTTATTCATTCAGTCTTCCCGTGTCTTTCACGCCTTCACATTTCACTAAGGTCGTTCACATCACTACCCCTTGCTCGAGATATACGGCCTCGTAAAGGGAAGGTCGGCTTCCGCTAAGCATTCCCCACTGATTTGCTCGCAGGTGTCGTCAAACGGATAAACACGTTGGTGATTTTCTTTTACAGTTATTTATTAGGTGTTTCTTTTAATGTTGCTTTAGTAACTTAATGATGACTTAAGTGCTTTTGCTTTATGTTTGCTGTTATTTAACTGTCTGGCCGATACAGCTGAAGTTGCTTCGTTAGATCGGTACTAGTCTTATTTATTTGTTATCCATGACTTAAGTAAAATAACGAAACTCCATTGGGTACAACATCATGGGAAAGTAATTCCAGAAGAACATGTCCACTTATCCGAATCAGTCAAAAAAGCTCATTTAAATATTTTATAAAAATAACTAAGTACCTCTACTATCGTTGTGAATTTTTATTATTTTTATTTTTGTTAAGGTTTGATGGGGTTGCGACTTGACCTGATCGTACAGTTAAGAAAAATAAAGTTGACAAGTCTTTGTGTAACAGTTAGTTTTTCATACAAATCTATTATGTCCGATTATACAAATTATCGATAATCCGAATCGACACAAATAAGACAACGGCTTGCATCTGACTTCTTTTAATACTTATTTGAATATCTCTAGCTAAATAGCTCATAATAAGAAGGTAGGTTTATCAAAAACCCCGCTTCCAATTATTTAGGATTATCAGCGTTCTACTGTATCGTAATAGTCGTATACTTGTTGAGCAGAAATTAAAACCGCTAAGTGGGATTGGAGCCAGTCTTATTTCTTTGAATTTCATATTGTATCTTTTAAAGCGATAGCTCAAGAATATATCATTAGCCCTCCTGGATTTATTTATTTCCAGACTGTATTCGATTTTTTCGTTACAAACTTCCTTGTGCCAGGAAGACAAAAGGCCCATACCTTATAACACAACAGGAAAATTCGATCCACGAATCTCACAATCTTATTACTAGATAAAGAGGATTTGCTTATTAAATATTATATTACTTAAATTTTGTGAAATAATGAATATTTGTGCACATAAATCAATATTGTAGACATTTTTCTTGGCATAAATTAAAATATTTCAAGGTTAAAATAGAAGTCCTTGTTTATTTTCTTTAAAGTAAAATTATTTTGATTTGTTATACTAATAACAGTTAATTTTCGTTAGTCTGTTATTTAGTGTAATAAAATGCTGATGTGTTGATTAACTATTCACTGAATTTGTAATGGCTATAATCGGCCATGTAGTAATTAAAGTAGACGTTTATATTTAGTTCTTGTTACTGTGTAAGTAACTATTATTCTCGAAATATGTTATTTAAGTATGTCTCAACGTGGCCTAGCATTCAAAGTACAATCTTCAAGCGTAGTTTGGAGTAAGCCAGTGACTAGGCGATTTTTATGTATTAAACTAAATTTAAAATTATGTAAGTACCTTCCCAATGTAATGTAGATGTCTTTGTGTGTAGCTTAGGCCAAAGCACGCCAAAGCACGAGCATAAACTTCGAGAATACAAAAAAGAAAACACGTTTTACTAATAACTAAGTATTAGAGTTGAACGCCGATTATCCGAATTAATTGAGACCGGGGTCGTATCGGATAATCAAAAATTCTCATAATCATACATAGGAATAAAACTAAGTTTAAAAGATATCCCGGTAACGTTAGTTCACCTGGAAATTTCCATCAGGGTAAGTTACAACTCAACTTTTTTTGTATCGCCCAGGACAGATTCGGATAATTAAACATTCGGATAATAATTGGTCATTCGGATAATCGGCATTATACACAAAATATTACAAAAACAGACCATAACTTCACCATACTTTCAATATATCCATGTTATAAAGAAGTGGTGTTGCAGGGCGGTGCATAATCTCGTCAGGGCACTTCATAGATCAACGCCCCGTAAGCTGCAGTTGCACTTTGCATCCGCGCTCACTAGCGCTAGACTACGCTATAGGTAAATACCTAATATCTTGTACTGTACTTTTCCCAGGGGGAATGTGGTGATTTTCCGTACTATAAAAAAAAGTTTTTGCGTGAAAGAGTTACAGACAGACATGGAAACATATTACTTACGATTATGTTTATCTAAATCATATTCAGTTTTCAAAAGCTAATAATCATCCAACAAAAAATATTATCGTAAGCACAGATAACATAATAGATCGTAAGTGTTCTTATATTCAGATTGATTTAATGTACAGGCATTTCATTCAAAATTAAAAAAAAATACAATATGAATTAATTTGATTCAAACTTCACGTGATACCCATCACTTGATATCATTTTTATAAAAATAATTACATTATACTTTTTCGTTAATAATTAATTTTACCGAGACTATTTCACTAAGATTCTAAAGGGCGTTGCTCCCAATCTTCTCCCTCGTGAAGGCTTTTCAAATACCAATGGTTTCAAGTGACAGTGATCACAGTGCGATTTGTCCATTCCACGATAGATCGTTACCGGGGCGAAAGTTGATGCCTCAGAATCAATCTGGGAACCGTTTGTGACAGGTGGAGTTAGATGCGGGCTCAACATAAGTAGGTACATACTTAAAATTGGAGATCGGGCTTTTTGCTGACTGAACCTTACGGGTATCTTAGGAGTTGTGGTTAAGGTACCTACATATATGAAAGTTAAAGCTACATCACTGTGGGTGTTGAAATGGTTTTACTCAGCGTGTAAGTGTAAAAATCCGTGTTACGTAATGTCAATCTTTCCAAAGATAATAATATTGATAAATTATCATTTTGACTTTAACTAGAAATAGTGAATAGGCTGGGCTGGCTGTTTATAATTACGCTTCTGAATATTCCCTATTATAAGATTTCAGACTTTGCGTTTCATTTTAAATACCAATATTGACTAAACACGATATTTATTATGTAGTCCATAATAATGACTACTTCTTGAAGTCATCGCTGTTTTACACCTACCGTGGTCTTTAGAAAAAATGTTGTTCCTGTCTCTAATTAGAGGCGAGAATCTACTCGTGAAATCGTATAGAATGAGGAAAATTTATTAAACGTTTGCCTAATTTTCCGAATATCTATACAAATATTATATAGAGGAAAGGTTTGATTTTTTGTTTGTTTGTTTATTTGTATGAATTGAATAGGCTCCGAAACTACTTGGCAGATTTGAAAAATTATTTCACTGTTGGGAAGCTACATTCACCCAGAGTAACATAGGCTATATTTTATCCCGGTACGGGAAGTAGTTCCCCCGGGACGCGGGTGAAACCGCGTGACGGGCCGCTATCACCAATAAAAATAATGCCAGAAATGTCATATTGAGTCCAACGAAACGTTTCTAATTCTTTCTGGTTCGACTAATACACTATTTGTCGGTATCCCGCGTCCTGCCAGGAAGGGATAATTGTCGTGCATTAGCTGCCCCGGACGTTGACTTACGACCGCCATCGCGGCGAGTCATCAAATTTCTTATAACAGGCCTTTCAGAGAGCCCCAGCCTTTGTTGTGTGAAGGTTATACTTGGCTTTATAGCTGAATGTGATCGTCATAAACTAACACTCTGCAATAAAAGAACCAGCATCGATCTGTGTGGTAATGAACTAAGTAATGACGATGTAAGTATATGTCAACTATTGACAAATCATCATTCAGGTATCTTTTGTGATCAGATCATTGGAGCGAATTGCATCCCTTACGAAGTTAAGCCAGCATATCTCTGGCTTACTAATTCTTCCGTTATATAAACAACATAGCCAAATATTTGATAAATAATGTGAGTGTCTATAAACTGGTCCTTAATATGGTGATAGTCGAAAGAGAGTCATCACCAAAATCGGCTTATCGCAGTCCACTGCTGATCATACTTCAGCCAGCTGTCTTGCGCAAATCGTCACTCCGTCTGCCCTAAGGGTGTCCTCACTCACAGAAAAATCAAAGAGCCCATAGAAATCTCATTTATATTTTAGATCATCCTAAGTCCTGTGTCAGGAAGGGATAATTGTCGTGCATTATCTGCTCCGGACGTTGACTTACGACAGCCATCACGGCGAGTCATCAAATTTCTTATAACGGGCCTTTCAGAGTGCCCCAACGTTTGTTGTGTAAAGGTTATACTTGACTTCAAAGCCGTTAACTATCCAATAAAAGAAGTTACATCTTTCATCGATCTGTGTGGTAATGAGGCCAGCATTTCTTGTGCTTACCAATTCTTTCGTCACATAGGCAGCATAGCCAAATATTTGATAGATAATGTGAGCATCTATAAATTTGACCGTAATATGGTGATGATATGATAGTCTAAAGAAAGGCATCAACATCATCGGCTTATCGCAGTCCACTGCTGGTCATACTTCAGCTATCTTGCACGAATCATCACTACATCAGGCCTGAGGGTGTCCTTACTCGCAGAAAAATCAAAGAGCCCATAGAAACCTCATTTATATCCTAGAACATCCTAAGTACAGTGTCAGGAAGGGATAATTGTCGTGCATTAGCTGCCCCGGACGTTGACTTACGACCGCCATCGAGGCGAGTCATCAAATTTCTTATAACGGGCCTTTCGGAGTGCCCCAGCCGGCCCTTGTCGAGGGTTCTCCTAAACTTCGGCTTTATGGCTGAATGAGATTATCGTAAACTATCAGTTGGTTATTAGATTAGTTGTGGACTTATGGACGCGTTCCGATTTCGCATAAATGATGTAATGTTTGGGGATAAATTTGGATTTCAGTACTACTTATGGGAAGCTGAGTAGAACTGAGTTATACGTAGTCAAAATCAAATTCATTTATTTTACAATTATATTTAAATTTTTTTGCACTTCATATTGACGACCAGCATTTCGACGTGTCTACAAAATTGACGCGTTGATTTCGGGTTCCGCACACACACTGTTATATGTACTATAGCTTAAAGCGGTTCGCGAGAAATGGACTATCCAACACAAAATAATTTGTTAATCCAAACCAGTAGTTCCTGAGCTTACCGCGATCAATCAAACAAACACACTCTTCAGCTTTGTTATATAAGTATAAATATTATTATGTATAATGAATGACCCTTGTACTGTATGTACGAAAGTGCATTAAAAAGATGCTGTTTAAAAATAGCAGACTGTCTTACTACTCTATGCTTTGTCAACTCGATTGTGGTTTGTCATCGATATTTCTTAAGATGATCCCGAGGGTCGTCATTAGAGCATCCATTGAGCGTCGAGGGTACTTCCCAAGTTGAGTGTAGCCGCAGTTATATTAACGACCGATCGATCTTCGATGACGAGCAGATTTTACTAATCTGTCGCAGAGGGAACCGTATCATAGAGGTCTGTAGGTTTGATGCCTAAATAGCAGTCGTATTGTTGAAGGATAAACTCACTTTAGGTCGCTGTGATAAGGAGGTAGTTAGGTTATTTTGCAAGAGGTCCAGATTGATTCCAGCAAATTCTTTGCTTTCAATACTATCAGATGGTCATCATTTACACTCTAGGATTTTCCACAAACGTGAATTCTATGACTTAATATGATATACGAATTATTAATCGTATTAGTTCTATATAGTGCCCATAATACAAATTAACATAATAATGATCAAACATTTTTACATATTAACACGTACATATGTATATTAAACCGCTGCCACTTATAAAATGCTATTCACGTGCAGTTACACAAATCAATAATAGCTATAGCCGTAATAAAACGTGCTTAATCTTAACTTTTGGCATCAGCCCATTGAATTAATACCATTGCCCGCTTACTGTTGACTTATCAATGGCATAATTAATAAGCTAATAATATTACATTAATCTGATTCTAATGCATGGCGGTATCTATTTGTGTTGATACGCAGGTGTGTTGACCTCTGCGGTTTGTAATATTGGGCATCTCTTGTATTTCGAGGGAAGTAAACATATTGAGGTAAATGTGGTATGTGGTGTAAATTGCATTGTTGGATTCTTGATTTTCTATGTAATTAATCTATGTGATAAGGTTTTCTGGTGATTAATATGAGTTTGTGGGAAGGTTTTTCCGCACACAGATGATAAGGCAAGCGTGGCGATTAAGCCAAAACCCATCTTAGTACGACATTTTTTTTTATATCACAAACATTGATCTGTCTAAGGTTTAAGTAGCTTAGGCACTTATGTTACAGATATCAGAATCAACAGTGTAGTACAAATATACTTAAAAAGATTCATTATAACAACAAGAACAGGACGAACAGACACGTTCATGCATACGAATGATTGTCCTGTGCGGGGATCGAACCCGCGACCTCTTAGTCCAATGGTCAACTTCTTGACCATTACACCAAGTAGGTCGATGGAGGCGGATACTTCTTGGGTTCTTATGAATATACACGTAAATGGTCTCGACTTTAGGACATCTTTCGTAAACTATACTGTACGATGACTGATAATAATCCTGCTCTATGATTTTAGCCTTGTTGACATTTGCGACCTGTGATCTGTCGATCTGTGGTCTGTATCGGTAATATCTCCGGTATACCTATGGGAGTAAACGTTCTTGATAAACAAATATGATATGGATCGGTCGGTAAACACTGTTGAATACACTTTCCGATTATGTACTTATATTTCCTACATGAATGTATGGTTATTTTGCTTTCATATGTTTGATATTACTATTTATTCTTCTGAAGCTAACTTTGCGACTTGTGTTGGTCATGCCAACACATCAATTGCCTTACCCCGAAGCAGTATTTTCCGCAACACATACTTACCTTAAACTTATTCACAGACCAATTTTGCGAGTAGACCATGGATTCAAACCAAGGACCTCTGGCATGAATGCCCCATTAAATTGCGGCCTACTATTTAGTCATGGAGGCCATGGAGGCAGTTAATAATTAATAATGCAAAATTGATTACGCTCATAAACCAATGCGCGACACTCAATGCTACTTAAGGGCGCAATTTCCACTTATTCCGTAACTTTAGACCATAGGAAATTTTACTTGAAAACTTCCGTTCTTTGTTCCGAATTTGTTTTGTTCATAACTTTACTTGTTTGGCATAAAATTAACCTATAAATAATGTCCATAACAGAGTAAATAATCACGACGAGATCTTATATTTCACTCGTTGTTTCGCGAGAATTTATGGTCGTTCTGCTTGGAAAGGGCTTTTCGAGTTCCGTGGGAGAGGAACACTTTTATGAGGGATCCATCCATTGACGGTTCTTCTTTCAAGATAAAAAAAAAGTTCAATTCTTATAAACAAAATTAGGAACTCGATTTGAAATGTTTCAAGGGGCCATACATAAAGTACGTCACACGTAAAGGGGGGGGGGGGGAGGGGGTCGACAAAGTGTGACATCACATTTCAAAATCTAGGGGTACTAATCGCGTTGGATGAAAAAGATGTTGACACCACAAATGTTCCTGACGTGAAAAACGAAGTGAACTGTGAAGTGACTGCCATGCCAGTTATAAATAATTTAAAGGACTGGGTTCAAAGTCCATGGACTGAAGATGATTGAGTTTCTTTTTCTTTATATTCATTAGTTTATTTTTTTGTTATTGTTTCAAATATTTGATACTATGTTGATTTCATAAAAAGTACTTAATATAAATGGTAATAAAACTAATTTCGGAACTGCTGTTTTAATTTAATAATTTTTCGATGTTAAATTGCAAAACATGTGACGTCACACTAGGGAGGGGGGGGTCTCAGAAATGTGACCACCTGTGACAAGGACGGGGGAGGGCTCAAAAACTCATGAAATTAGTGTGACGTACTTTATGGATGGCCCCCAAAATGCATTTAAACATAGATTCGATAGATTCAATAAACCTCATTATTTAAAAGATTTGTAATTGGTTGAAATGAAAACTCCCAGCTGATTTTTTAACTTCCACGGCTGATGAAAAAATAAACTTAATGAAGGCTTGAGGGTCGGAAACTAGCAACCTCGCATCTATTTCGTAGCTTCGGACAACAACTTCAAAAAGTATCACAAGTTTTACGAATCTTTTTGCTCCAGGCCGACTCACACTTGGCCGTATTCTTGGCTCATGCCTCCGCAAGACGTGCCGACATGAATAATGATGTCATCGTCATGTGTTAGACAATACAGGGTGCTATTATTCAAACTCAGGCTGATCGAAGTCTTTTATCAGACGGCCTTGAGCGAAAATGTATAGCTTTTTTACGCGTTTCTTGCGTGTTCAAACCTATTTTTGGAGGTTTGATTTTATTCGCATGGTACCTAAATAAAAAGATGGATTGCCTAGATCGTCGATTTATGTGAAGTACTCTCGAGTAAAGCACAATAAATTCAGCTATAGAAAAGAAAGTCGGTGATTAAGGCTTAGATGTAATCTATTCTCGTAATCTCTTTAGTTGAAAGATGACGTATTTAAATCAAGTAGTAAGTCGTAAACTTAATTATACCTACTACAGGCTAAATAATTTGTGAAAATCCTACCTTTAAAATGGTACGTAAAATTCGTTCGCTCTCACGACTGCTCTTGTTCTAGCGCTCATTAGGGCTTTACAACACAGGCGCTTTCTTTCACTACAATGCATCAACAATAGGTACTTCAATAAATTAGATCCTGTTTGTTAAAATGAAATAGCTGGCGTATAAAAGAGGGCGAATTCATTCAAATAGGGAAGCGTCAACGAGCACAGCCGTCAGGCGTCACGTTCCAAGATGGCGGCCGTGATGGCGGCCACTTTAGGCGGGAAATGTGACAGGTGGGGCGTTTATATCCAAAATAGGCGAGTAAACGGACGGTTTTTTTATTCTCATCTTCATCTCTTAATCGTATTGTTGACTTAAATCTTCTGACACTCGTAAAATATTTAAAAAATAATAGGTACCTACTTGCATAATATTCGGTCTACAAGTTTTATTTTTGGCATTTGAATTTATATGTTTGATCAGAAGTTCACAACGCACGATTAACTAATACTCATATTGTTGAAACTTGGCGTAAGACTGGCTAGTAATACTAATATACGCAACAAATTAGTAAATAACATATTAACTTAGAAATAATAGTATGGTTCCAGATGCCAGTAGTCAATAAATCGTTAAGGCAGACAATTAGGTAAGTTGGTAACTGATTTGAAAGACAAGCATCGGTTAGCTCCGGAACCAACTTCTTATAATAGCCTTATTAGTAAGTTATTTATTTCCTCATAGAAATACCCCGTGATTTTCACAGCATCTTGCCAAATAAACAAAATTTTGATTTTTTAAGGTAACCATTTGCTTCAAGGCGCAAGTAACGAAACAATTTTAGTAGCTAGATGGCTAGACAGTAATCCAACATCAAAGTACCTAGACACAGCCAAAATAACACAAAAAGAATATCTACGACAACTTAATTTCTTTGTGCACGTTTTTCAGCTTAAATTCGTATAAAGAGCCGCTTTTCGTACAAACTAAGCCGTCCTAACTAAGTCCTTAACATGTCAAGTTTTCTCCGAATCGGGTCTGCTTTCAAGTATACATTCCCAGAATATTTACCTACTAAGATACGTTTGGCCTCAACGAGAGGATCGTGACAGAACGGGAGTTGACGGTCTTACCGCTCTCAGAGGGAAAGTATCTCCCGAATTTTTATAAGGACTTAAAGGATTAATGTAGATTACTTCCATGAAGGCTTTAATAGGAGTTTTTGGAAAATAAACTAACTGAATAGGTACAATGTACATGGTCTTAAAGATATTATGTTAATACTGTCGATTCAAGCGTGTGTTCTGTGATCAGCTAAGCTCCCTTTTAGCTCTTTAATGCAAAGAGAAAACGATCAAAAAAATTATAATAAAGGATAATAATGTTGAATTAAATTATAATTATGATAATCATTTACGTCTTCGTGCGTCCAGTCATCAAATACTATCGGTAATATTAAATACTAGTTTTTACGAGCGGCATTGTCCTGCGTTAGCCAGATCCCTGTTTTATCCCATGGGATCATTTAATGAACATAAAAAGTCCTAATACCTGAGTCAGCCCCCACCCTGCCTGTATACCAAATTTCATCAAAATTCGTTCAGTAATTTTAGCGTGATTAACAATATACTTATGTATTTCACATTTTAGTTAAGCATTTAATCCCAGTCTTTGACTTTGATTTAACCAAAAACAAAAGTTTCCCAGACGGACAGAGCCTTTAGCCGTCAAAAGGCATTCCGGAAACTACTAAAGTCTCGAACCATACTGTGTGCTATACAGATTTCCATGAACAAATCAGTCTCAAGTTTCTCAAAGGAAATGGATCCTTTGAATCACTTGAAACTAGTTTAGTGAGTATCTTCAAGGCACGTGCATCAATATTAGGCAGAACAATATCTAGTGCCACAAAGGATGGTTTGTATGGTTAATGTGTTCATAAGTCATGATCTGTTGGATTTCGTAGATACATACTGTCAGGATTTATGATTAATATACACTTCGGTGAGTTTGTAGGCGGTGAAGTTTGGCTTGATGGGTCTAATAGTATTAGAGGCATATGGAGGTATTGTTTTAGAACAATGTGTGTTCACCTGAAGTAATGCTAGTCGTGCGAAAGCGTCGCATATTTGATAAGTAGTATTTTGCAATTGCGATAATATTTTTTCACTTTCTGTTTAGTCCTAAGGTTGACTGGTAAAGAGGGCCATGAGGCATTAAGTCCGCCTTTTGTACAATTTTTATGTCGTGTGATAAAGTTTTAATAAATAAATGAATATTTTCCTAATGAATATTTATTTTAAACAACAGTTCGTGGCACATATATGGAATATGATAAAAACTACATCAAGAAACTAAACTTTATGGTTCTAATCTTAAAGGTAGATATTTAGGTTTAAGAACGCTATTAAACCATGGCCAGGCATCCATGGGGCTTTGTGTCCTCAATAAAAGTCCTCTATTCCTCTGCTACGGGTACGGAGGTCTGACCGTAGTCCAATGTCAAAAGTTGAGTCGATAATGCGTAAGAGTTGTAGGTACAAAGCGGTCAGAAAAAGAAAAAAGCTATTCTCTCAACTGTTTTATCATTATCAACCCAGACAACGCTACTGCGGCAATATCTCAATGCCACTTATCTAGTTACAAGCAGTAATTGTAAGAAAAGCTCGTTATCTCAATACTAACGAGAAGAAGCGAATATTCGAAGCACGTACCAAGTAAGACGCGCCTGTGGTCTTGTAACGAATGATACATTAAACGTGAATTGTGCACAATATCCTGAGCGTGCGAACGCAGTTGGCCAGGGATGTAATTAGGGATCGGCCGGGGCCCGCATCTTAAACACATTTCGATACGAAATAGGACGGCGGAACAGCCGATTTGGTGTAATTGGGAAAAAGCCTACGACTCACGAGTCCGATTTCCACATTGCAGGTGATCCCTTTGTGAAATTAACAAGATGTGTATAGATATACAATACATACGTAAGCAGAATACTCAAACCTAAAAAAATAGGATGTTTTAAATTTTGTTTACTATGGTACATTTCGTACATCTCAAATGAAGTAAATATTAATTACACATAATACTCGACTAGAATTGTATGCGTCATGTTCCGACGGTCAATTATATTTTAGAAAACCTTACGAAAAAAAATAGTGGTCAGGATTATTTCATTCCCATCAAATAGCTTGAATTGTTAGAATTAATAACTTTGCCCTTTTGTAGCGGTGACATTCATACATAATTGAACTTGTTAAAATAGTAATAATAGTCAGAAGCTAAACAACGCCCGCTGGTTTAAATAATTGATTTAGGTTGTATATACAAGGTCATCTATTTTGCTGTAAGTAATAACTACAATCTCCGCTACTTTCTAATTTTAAAGGGTGGGTAATGGGTATGCCCTTACTTTTATAGTTACATATTTCCGTAACGTAAACAAACATTGTAATGAAACCACTTGTGAACACGTGATTCTACAAGTGAAAATGGTTAAAATTATTTTCAACATTTAAAAGTGGTAACATGCATACTCGTTATTACTATCAGCAGAAATACGAGTGTTACGTAACGAAAGAAGTTGGCGTCCATTATGAACAAAAAATAATACATGCGTTCTATCGTTTACGCGGTCAATGTACCAAGCACTCCAATTATTAATATCTAACTAGTGTTAGTAGCTCCAAACTTATTTATTTATAGTTATAGCCGACTGGAATCGTCTTTGAACGCCTAGTATAATAGTTACAATGTAGTTTGTGGGCTAGCTGTCTCTACACCCTCGAAAATTGTATAGAATTATTGTTGTTAATGACATACATTTTGTACGTAGCTCGATGGCGCAGTGGTTAGCGCACTCGGCCTGCGGTTGCTAAAGTTAAGCAACGTTCGCAGATGCCAGTCATCGGATGTGTGACCGAAAAATTTCATCTCGAGCTCCTCCGTGCTTCGGAAGGCACGTTAAGCCGTTGGTCCTGCGCCTGATCTCTCTACGGTCGTGTCAGATTGCTGTCCCACCGAATTATGAGAGTGAAGGAATAGGGAGTGCACCTGTGCTTGCGCACTCACTTGTGCACTATAATATATCCTGCGTACCTGGCTGATCGTAAGATGGGCCGCCATGGCCGAATACGGCCGGAGGGTATTATTATTATTATTTGTACGTTTGTTGTTCGTGATAAATACTTTGAAACATACTGAATGCCTTTAAACATTAATTCATTTAAAAATTAAATACGTTGTTAAGTAAAACATGTACTTACTTCTATGTGAACGATATATTTACAGTCTTTAGTATATTAAAACTGTTCTTTGGTCTCATACGTACACGTACATAGTTTTCAGGGGTCAAAAGGGCCCCTTTCAGAAGGTCTCGAGTACCTAATTACATCCCTGTACACTATGTCCTTATCTTGACTCATTATGTTACATTAATTGCTAGATTGCGTTGGTTTTAATGTTAACGAAGTAGGAGAATGATGGTTACCTTGTGTGATAACGCAAGTTCGACTCGGAATAGGGCAATGTTAATTTACTTAGACGATACATAAGTTACTAAATTCAAACTCATACCCAAAATCTTCTTTATTAAATTAGGCTTCATATAAGCACTTTTGAATCGTCAATTACTCTATAATGGGTTCGTTTGTTTGAATGTTTGTCTGTCAATCACGCTAAAACTATGAACGGATCTTGACGAAACTTGGTATACAAGCCAGGTATGGGTGTTACTTTTTATCCCAATTTAATTGTCCTTTGCAGATGATCCGATGACGATACAACAAGAATCTTAATGGCGAGGGCAAAGCCGCGGATAAAAACTAGTTAATCAATATAAGTTTATATTGATTAACTAGTTTTTATCCGCGCGGTGTAAATAATATCGGAACAATACTACACATTAGGAACATGTCTCAATACAAACTGGATAAATAATATCGATTGCCTAAGCTGCTTATTTATCACAGAGTCAGATTAATGTTTGAGAAGTTATGAAATACACATTTATTTAAAAGTCTTATTTTAAATATTTACTTAACTAGTCCTGAGAGATAGGCGGTGAAGGTGAAAAGAAAATTAAAGAATAACTTTAATAAAAAAAACTTCAAGAAGGTGGTTGTTTGTTTGAACTATAAGTTTAAATTAGTTCGAGACTTTGTTATTTCATGTTGATTTATTTTAAGAGTCTAGATTTCTTGAACATAATATTTTGCGCTATTTTTCTTTTAAATTACATTAGGCATTTTGTTGATTTTTTATGCTTATGTTCTTTTATCCTGTGTATTACTAATTTATACTACTAATTTATATTAAATGTTTTTTGATATAAAGTTAATATTTAGTGTGTAAGGAGACAGTTACATAAATTGAAGGCTATAATAAGGATTAAGTATGTCAGATACAAAGAAATGTATTGCCCAGTATTATAATAGTATGCGATTGTGTAACATGTTTTCGATCAACATTTTTTTACAAAACCCATACTTTTCACAATCTCGTATACAAAATGTTTCCTTAATTTCCTTGATACCCATCTCCCGAATCTCCCATTTATTACAGCTGTCACAGTGTAAACACCCAAGTCCCGATATTCGAATATCTATTTGAGTGTAATATCAATAATCTTCAAGTATTGGCACAAACATTCCATTTGGGAGCGAGTTGCCGCCAATGTAAGGAGGCCTTCCCCGCCTTTCCGATTACTTTTGAGGTAGTCCACTTTGACCACCCAATTTTTGAGCACCCGAAACTTCAGTTCAGGCCTAGTCTACTTTGAGCTCTGATTGACTTTTTTGGCAGGCCTATTTGATATTTTTGGCAAGCAAATAATCCGAATAGGTGGTCACAGTACTCACAGTAGATTAACAGCTCGGTAGCCTAGTGGTAAGAGCGCCACTTCACATGCGTGAAATCGGCGGCTTATCAAAAATCTATGTGCACATACCAGCTGTGTGATGGTGTGGATGGTGGTGCTGTGGAAATATCGTGAGGAAACCTACATATTACCAGTGTGGGAAATGGAGAAGGCAATGGCAAACCCCTCCATATTAAAATTTCCAAGAGTGGTGTTGCGTGTTTCATTTCATACAATGATCACGACCCTCAGTAATGAGGCATATGACTCAAGGAGGTCAAAGTGGACTAGACCATTAGCTAAAGTTGCGGTTGCTCAAAAATTGGGTGATCAAAGTGGATTACATCTTCTCGAGTGGGATGAAAGAGGGGGGTGTAGGAATGCCTCCGGGGTTCAGGGTGAGCTGGCTAGTGACCCTCAAATGGGTTAATCGCTCGGAGTTCGTGTGACATCTGCACCTGACGGACCGAGTTACGGTATTACGTTGTGAAAACCTGTCAAGAAGGACCCACGTGAGTTCTGAGGACCTTTCTGGTCGTTTCTAATATTCATTTTATATTATTTATTATAACAAACACATTTATGTATAATATCACAGTAACACAGGATTGGATTTTTAACTGCCCTTTTAATTAAAGATAATCACGATGATTTTTCCGACGAAATCTTTGCCATCTCCTGTTACCCAAGACATAATAAGGTACACGTTTCCATCTGCAATCTGCACTCTTTATTTCTTTTTGGTTGGCAATTTCAAACGACACAGATATGAGAGCAGGTGACGGACCAACGCATATCATGCTTTTCAAGGCAAGGGTTTATTTTCTCCGAATAGAAATTCGAATAAAATCAGACGAATCGAATACTAGCGGCCGCCCGCGACCCCGTCCACGTGGATTTCAGTTACCACACACTTAGTGTATAAAGCCTTCTTTGACAAATGGACTTTCAAACACAGAAATATGATCAATTCGAACCCGTAGTGTCTGAGATTGGCGTGTTCAAACAAACAATCAAACTCTTCAGCTTTATTATATTAGTATTTTTGCCGACACAACTGGCCGCACATTAAAATAATAGTAAACCTTTTTGTAAAGACGTTTTTATTTATGGTTTGTCTAATGCCATCTAGCGAGAATCTACTAATATTGAAAAAAATTAAAATACAAAACATCCATATAACAGTGTGCTGGAAAATATAGTTCTCATTTACCAATCCTAAACAAGTATACATATCGGACACCATATTGACCGACCCAGGATCTTCACTCGGGAGCCTTGGATTGGCTGCCGTTTAAAAGTGTGACCTACTCATACTAGCCACTGCGCTAAAGGCACATTGAGGTCATCTCCGAACTAGAAAATTAATTTAGAAACTTCTTTCACTGAACACGAAAAACCTTTTAACTAATACCTATTCTGTATTGTGAAAAAGTTTGTTTTCACAGTTTGGGCTTTTCAATAAAAATATTTTGAGTTGTTACTGTAAAAACTTAGACTTTCAGAGAGAATTTCAATTGCTTAATTATGCTGTACCAGTTTTTAACTGCGGCTTTGGGAGCGTCAACAAGATTCCTATTTTGTCCAATGGGAGCATTGAATCGGGATAAACAGTTTCCTATCACCTATGTCAGCGTATATGTACCCAGCCTGTACGAGAACTTTCATCACAATCCGTTCAGCGTGATCGACGGGCAAACAAAAAAACAAACAAACTTTCACATGTAAAATATTAGTATGAGTATTAATCATAAATGTTTATATAGGTCAAAGAGCCGACGACGCTCTGTCATAAAGTATTATTTGCATCCAGTATTGATATCGTATTTAATATATTACTATCATACCCTACATGCTTTATACTTTGAGCTCCATAATAAACGAGCTTTAGTAGTAAAGCCCAGCTTTCACCCTTTGAAACGTGACCCTAAAAACCTTTAGCAACGGTTCCAAGCCTACTTCACCATATTTTGATTGTGTTGATACATTTAATTTACGAATTCCGATGTTAGTTTAATTAACAAGTATGCGAACTTATGTCATTCTAGCGCCTGCCCCGGAATCCTCGGCCATTGCCTCGGCGCTCAGGGTAGGCTACGACTATGATCCTGTATTGACTATCCTGAATGTTAGATTGGAACGATTGCCATCTTATCTCCGAAACCCTTACAAAGGAAACTAGACTATGATCATCATCATCATAGCGCCTCTCCCGGTTGCATCCTCGGGCATTGCCTTGGAGCCCAGGGTACGCTGCGACTATGATCCTGAATTGACATGCCTGGTTATTACAATGGAGCAACTGTCGTCTGACCTCCGTAACCACAAGGGAAACCAGACCAGTTGGATCATAGTCGGAACCAACGGCTTAACGTGCCTTCCGAAGCACGGAATCATCATTCTTATTGGACAATCAGGTGATTCAAGCCCGCAATGTCCTAACCAAACTGGGAAAACCAACACAAAGTGAAAGTGTTCCCCGCGGGATTCGAACCCACGACCTCCGAGTTCGTAGGTTTTAAGCACAGCGCTCTAACCACTACACCACGGAGGCAGTTAAGGAAACTAGACTATGTTAGGATCTTAGTCGGTGCTAACACGGCTTAAGGTGCCTTTCGAAGCACATAATGATTATTGATCATTCTTGTCAAATGAAATGAAATAATGATTTATTTAGCAATTTGATTCACTTAGTAAATTCTTTTGCACGTCAAAACTTTTTTTACCCTACCAGCGCCTCGACGTGAATGGCCTGCTGAGAAGAGACGCCGCAAGAAACTCAGACAGTTTTGCCTTTTTTTAAAATAAATTTCAATTTTACAATTATGTCAAATATAACTTACAAATAAATACAAAATAAGTGCGGCTGAGCAGATTAACATGTCCATGCATATTTATCATTTAAATAATCATCTATTTTATAATAACCTTTCTTCATCAAGGTTGATTTAATAAACAACTTAAATTTTTGTTTAGGAAATTCAATAACATTTTCTGGTAATTTATTAAATATTTTGACACTTATTCCAATAAAAGACTTCCCAGTCTTATGAAGCCTGAGGCTTGGAACGGCAAGCTTATGTTTATTTCTTGTATTAAAGCTATGAAAGTTATCTTTTCTAGAAAAGTTATGTAGGTTCTTGCGTATATAAATTATGCAGTCAAAGATGTATTGAGACGCTGTAGTTAAAATATTAATCTCCTTGAATATCTCACGGAGTGAATCACGCGGCTTAAGGTCATATATTGCACGGATCGCCCTTTTCTGTAATACAAAAATTGTTTGTACATCAGCAGACGATCCCCACAATAACAGACCGTAAGACATAACACTATGAAAATAGCTGAAATAAACCAATCTCGCCGTTTCAATATCAGTCAGGCGTCGTATTTTTCTTACAGCAAATGCTGCAGAACTTAGTCTCCCAGCCAAAGCAACAATATGGGGGCTCCATTGTAATTTTGAATCTATAGTTATACCTAAAAATACAGTTGATTTGACAACATCAATATGTTCATTATTCATTACAACATTTGTAATAACTTGTGGCACATTTGGCATTGTGAATTTAATACATTTCGTTTTCTTAGGATTTAGTAGTAAGTTGTTCGTTGTAAACCAATGATGGACTTGTGAGAGGGCGCTATTTACTTCGTCAAGTTGTGTTTTACGTCTATGAACCTTAAAAACTAAAGAGGTATCATCAGCAAACAACACAGTCTCACATAGACCATTTGTAAAGGCAGGAAGATCATTAATATATATAAGAAAAAGGAGTGGTCCCAATATTGAGCCCTGGGGCACTCCCATTATCAATGGTGCGCCATCGGAGTTAGTTCCATTGATGTTCACCTTTTGAACTCTGCCAGTGAGGTATGATTTTAAAAGCTTTAAAGCGAACTCTGAGACGCCATAATGCCGTAGCTTCATCAGCAAGGTTTCATGACTTACACAGTCAAAAGCTTTTGACAAATCACAAAAGATACCTATCGCATCCTGCTTAGCCTCCCATGCATCAAAAAGATGTTTTACAAGTGAAACTCCTGCATCAGTAGTGGATTTGTTTTTAGTAAATCCGTACTGATTTTCACTAAATAAAGAATTTGAATTAAAATGTGACAATAATTGATTAAATATAATTTTTTCAAAAATTTTACTGAGTGCCGGTAGTATCGATATGGGTCTGAAGTTTGACGGATCACTCTTTTCTCCTGATTTAAATAAAGGGGTTATTTTACTATGTTTCATAAGATTTGGAAACTGACCCATTTCAATGCTCTTATTAAATATTAATGCTAAATATGGTGCAATGGCAATAATAATAGTTTTTAAAATATCTATTGAGATACCCCATAGATCTTCCGTCTTTTTTAACTTTAGTTCTTTGAATGATTTAATTATAACTAGTTCATCAATATGCGTGAAACTAAAAACAACTTTGCACTCTTGTACTTTTGATTTAAGGAGGCATTCAGCAAGATGCGGTGAGGAGTCTAATAAGCTAGTAGTCGTGACTGGAATTTCAGAAAAAAAGTGCTCAAAGGCTTTAGCCACTTCGGCATCTGTACTAATTAACCTATCATTAATTTTTAAGCATAACTTGCTATCATGAGATCTATTCCTACAAGTTTCCTTATTTATAATATTCCAAGTAGCTTTAATTACATTTTTAGACGTATGTATTTTGTGCTTTAAGTACATACGCTTGGCCACCATACATACTTTTTTAAACAATTTTGAATATTTTCTTACATAATCTATTAAATCTGGATTGTTTGAATAAGCCTTTTGAGCATACAATTCAAACAATCTTGTCCTACTTATATAAATACCTTTTGTGGCCCAGTCACTAAATTTAGATTTTAAGCCTTCACCACCTTCAAGGTTTTTGAACTCAACGCTATAACCACTACACCAAGGACACAGTCAAAACCTGTGCTCGCTGTAATATTTTGATTGCGTTATTACATCTACTTACGAAGTGCGGTGTAAGTTTAATTAACAAGTTCGCAACACCCCGATAATTATCGTCGCCAGTCGGCTTTTAGTATTTCAATTAAATATTACGACTGTTATTATTATGATTTTCATTAAATCTCGCGGTTTTGATGCTGAAATATAACGCTGAATGTAAGTTAAATAAACGCCCAAAGGCAAGTTCTGCTACTCTTTTTCAGATACTTCGAAGCTGCAATATGCCAAAGACTTACATTGTATACTTATAACTTATCAGTTTAACAAATATATTAAACAAAATATAAATATTCGAATGGAGGTAAGAACAATTTTGTACGTGCTTAAAGCGTTTTATGGAGCCTCTAGAAGTACCTATACTTATTCACTTTTTTCATTTTGTGGTATGCAATTTTGTGGACCCAAAAGCGTCACAAAACTTATTAATAAGAAATCTTTATTGATTTGGAGCCTAACACTACTTTTTCGATGGTGGTGAAAATCTAAAACCCGTCAGCTTGTCACACTCTCGACATTGTTGCTGCGTTAATAACACTCTACTTATGGAGTGCGGCGCAAGTTTAATTAATAAGTTCGCGAACTGTTCGCTAGCTTCGCCCTGCTAATTATCGTCTGGCGTTTCGTATTTCACTCAGATGTGGAAACATCTGTTTACGTTTACTTTAGATTAAAAATTAGAAATACTTACGCTTAGCGTGAAAGTTAGGAATGAATTGAGATTTCATTGTTTGTGTTCTTTTTGAAATGTCACGTACGCGTACGGTCGATGATTCTACAAGTAATGTCAGCGATTCTTTTTGTTGTCATAGTGTATTTCACGTGCTTCAAAATAAACATGTATTTTTATGCTTACATATTATCGTCATTGAGCTAATCATTATTATCTGCGCCTTTATTTTCTTACCTAATTTTTTTTTGTTACAGGTACATGCAACTTCTAAAGTATCCTAATTAGATTCGGCCCCCTGTCTCCATTGGTGTTTGGATAAAAAAAAATGTTCAACCATAAAACGCCCTTTTCACTTGTTCGCTTGATTTAAAATTATGGTAATAGAATAATGAGCCTAAGACAAAATAAGTCAGACTAACTTATAATTACATTAAAAGATTACGTAGTAAATGTCTCATTACAATCGCTTAATACACAAATTGTATAAAATCAAAGGTGTAAAATATCCCCGGGCCGGGAGTTGTCACAACTGTCCGGCCGTGACGAGGGTCGCAGACGGTCTGTCCGAAACGACGGTGAATGTCCGCAACGACGGTGAACGTCCGAAACGACGGCGAATGTCCGAAACGACGGTGAATGTCCGGGTGTGTCCGGATTTACCTGCGTTTGTTCATTATGCATATTGAACCAGCCGTGTCATTTTGATACAATATCTTTTAAAGGACTAGCTGGTTGCGCTATTTTACTCGCCCTTTTTCGGATTGCGATCGATCGGGTTGACTTTACGGTGGGTGGGATCAATCTGTTTTTTGAGGAACTCACTGATTTTAGTGTTGACGTCACCGTAAAATCTTTCTGTACCAATTAAAATAATCTCACAACAGCGCAGAAATTAAAGTACCTCAATAGTAATATTTCTACGACAAAGAATATTGGCAATCTGGAAAAGGATTCTGTTGTAATCGGTCCAAATGTTTGGCTAAAGATGTCCCCGTCATTATTATAGCTTGCGGTTTGATCCATTGCAAGTATGAAGTATGCCTTCAAACTTCATATTTGTATATGTGCGTAAGTATGTATATTTATAAGTTAGTATGTGTATGTAGGTAATTTTTTATTGTCGATCTGTTTATTTTTGTAAACACGCATGATGTTTTTTTTAAATTATTATTCTTATTTTGTTGAAATAGATTTTACCTGTCTATCTGCAACAAGTTAGCCTTCCACCGCAAACGTAATTAGATTAGGATCTATGTGATGTTCCATGGGGTATGGGGCAGGGACCCTGTCAGAATTTTCCGACATTGAAGAGGGTCCCAGACGGCCAACCTCGAGTTAACTATACGGAAGAACTATGAATGTGTACATAACTTATTAGTTGTTGGAATGGTAAATACTTACTGCCATGTTTGCAGTAGCTTAAGTTTACAGTTACTTTATCATTTAAAATACAAGTTTTGACGTGCAAAAGAATTTACTAAGAGAATCAAATTGCTGAATAAATTATAAAACAAAGAAATACCATGTCTTTGTAAAAAATCTCGTTCGCCAATTGACGATTAAGTTAAATAATGAGGATTATTTTCTCTCATCAACGAATATAAGATTTTAGACTTTCGCGTTGCATTTTTACACTTATATTATTTAATGGGACTAACGCGATGTTGAATATGTAGTACCTACATGTAAGTATACTACTTACTGCTTGACGTTTCGACTGGGTTACAACAGCTGTCAAGCAATAAAAGTAGTATACAAGATTTACTTATTCAATATCGCGTTTAATCCCGTCAAATAAAATTATTCTCATCAACTAACTTATAAAAACTAAGGTACAACCGTCAAAGCGGAAGTTTTTGATAATCCTCCTGACATCACAGAATCAAAAAGGAATATTTCACCCTTTACTTCTCATTTCCAATAAGTAGGTTATTTATTAGTTTAACCTGTTACCCGGGATAAATTGCCTGCTGACCTCACCCGGCTAGTCGTCGGAAAACTCGAACGCTGGAAAAGAGTTCAAGCCCCATTTCAAAGCAAAACAATTTTCCCTTTAAAATTACCGAGAATCTAGGAGATATTCCTACTTGAGTCTATTTACTTCAGTTAAATATCAGGGAAGACTTGTTCATTATAATTTGAAATTGGAAGATCAAAGGAATTTGTAGAAAGTAATTTTATTTGTTACTCGTAGATTTCTAATTTGGTTGTGTTATTTATGGATGTTTTACAATGACTGTATTTGGGTATTAATAATTAAAAAAGCATTCTTTTGTTTAATGTTTTGCTCTACAAGTGTAACTCTCTGATAACAATTGATATACATACATATCTAAACATTATCTAAATACAAGTAATTATATCGATACAAATAATCATGTTATAGCCACGTAGATGTACAAAATGAAGGAACTGTCGAACCAACGATCTCTTGTATATGTAGTTTCATTTTGACTTCGTTTTCGTTAAACATAGCTTAACACGCTGTTAAGATAAGTTAGTACTTAATCGTAGAACTAATCGCGAACTTGAACGAAATTTATTGTAAGTATAACTAGCGGCCGCCCGCGACTCCGCCCGCGTGGATTCCGGTAGCCGCACACATCGTGTTATCCCAACTAATATTATAAATGCGAAAGTAACTCTGTCTGTCTGTCTGTCTGTTACGCTTTCCCGCTTAAACCTCGCAACCGATTTTGATGAAATTTGGTACAGACAATCTTTAGACCCTGAGACAGAACATAGGCTACTTTTTATTTCGAAAAAAAGAAATCCACGCGGACGGAGTCGCGGGCGGCCGCTAGTACTAAATATTTTTTTTTTTTTGTATAGCTTAAAGCCTTCCTCGGCAAATACACTATCCAACACAGAAATATTTTTTCGACTCGAAGTCGAGTCTGTCAGATTAGCGCGTTCAAACAAACAAACTCTTCAGCTTTATTATATTAGTAGGGTAAGTTCGCCTGTTCGCGTCCATCGCCCAGTTCGCGTCCACTTTATATTTACATCCTCGAAAATAAGTAAACTGCTACACCAATCAGATGAAAAATCTTTACCACTTAAGCCTGTATGTTAAACATAGCATAGAAGCTAGCACATATAAACAAAAGGCCCGTACGTCAAACTAAAATAAAATGAAAAATATTTTGTCCTTGCTGTTCAACAAAAAGTGCGCGAACGCGGGATTTTAAGAAAAAAAATAGTGTGCAGCGGCGAGTTCGATAGTAAGTATTTTATTGTTTCATATGTATTTTGGGAAACTTAAATGTTTCTAAACTTTTATAATGAATAAAGGAATAATAGTTATTTTGAATTTGTTTATTTTTTTTATATTTAACTAATAAAATAAGGTGGCCGCGAATGACTACATAAAATTTTCAAAATATCCTCTTTGCGTCCGGGTGGACGCATACTATAAACATAATAGACCAAATTGCGTCCACTATGTATTTTTGTTAAAAGCAATTGACTTTCTTGTAAAAATAATTTAAATGCTTGAATTCTTAAATGACAAGTGGACAAAATTTCTTTTAATCTTAAAAGAAGTAGTCTGGTAGTTACCGCGACCTTGGTTCTATGGTGTCCTTAGACGACAAAAGAATTCTACCATTGGAAGATATTGCATCCAACTCCAATATTAAGTGATGAAAAAGAAACTCTCGTGAAGGAACTTACTCTAGAAATTCCTTTGACTTCATCATCAGCACCAACTGTATCGCTACCATCTTTATACCCTCAGAGTCTTAATTACAACCATTTACAGCCACTACACAAAAGGGAACTACTGATTAATTTGAACACCACCTGGTGCTGACCAGCTGACCAGTATTTTTTTACAATGCTGGAAAAGATAATCCCAGTACTCCAGCAACCATACCTTCTGCTGCATGAAGAAAGTATTAGGAAGGAAAACCAGGAAGCGCGTTATTATTAATCAATACTGATCTTAGATTAAAATTAGGAGTCATCCATTGCCGTGGAAGGGTCCTTAAAAAATCACGAAATGACACAAGAGGGGAGGGGGCGTAGTAATATATATATCATGTTTATTTTTTTTCCGGCAAATAAGCTATACTTATCCAAAAATCGGCGTTAAATCTGTGGTGTGAAGACATTCTTAATAAAATTATGTTCATCTAGTGTTGTAGCGTGGGGGGGGGGGGTTCTTAAACCTCACCAAGGGGGAGGGGTGTAGTCAAAAAAACATCACATGATAAATGGACCGCCCCTTAACAGAATTCATAACGTTTATCTTTAAAGGTGCCAGCACTGGTTAGGTTCCTACTACATAGTTAGGTATCTTATTTTAAGTTCAATAATTGTAGCGAATTATTTGTTTAAAGTGATTACAATGTTGATTTTTAATAATTATATTTATTCTTAAATAAAGACACTGATAGATTACATTCTTTCTTTTCATTTTTCTTCATATCACCCCTATTATCCTTTACTAAGCTGGTGGACGCAAACTGGTCCATGGGTGGACGCAATCTCGATTTTGTGGACGCAAACTGGGTAAAACGCCAAATTCCGATATTTTTATTTTTTTTGAATAAATACAAAGTGTTTTAAGCAAATTTGAAAGTTAATCTTAAAATGGACTATATAATGAACTTATAAAATAATTTTGAGATAAATACTAGTTCTGGGATATTTTTATTTTCGCCGTCAAACTTGGGAACTGCACTAAATGGACGCAAACAGGCGAAATGACCCTACTGGATTCAAACAATTGTCTGCCAAAGTACCTGCCTATTGGTAGTGTTTTAATCTATTGGAGTGGAACATGCAAAAGGATCTTCACAGTGAATTGCGCCTTTACTCAAATTCTATTAGATTACGATCGATCGGGAATTCGGCATCACCGAGTTGTTATCGAGGCCTCGAACCTTTCGAGAAACATTTAATTTTACGTCATGTTAATATCTAACCTTCACCCAGTATAGAATTCGCAACGTTTATTGGTTTTCGTCCGTGTTACTAGGCAATAAGGTTCAATTTATTGTGGGCACTATCCAGACACTTGGGGTATCTTTACGGGTCGGTCCTATTTTATGAATAAATAATAATATTGTTACTATTACTTTCTAAATTATTTGACGTATTCCGTTTATGTATTAGCGAGTAAATGACAATATCTTGTTTCTTGCCTGGGATATTTAATTTGAAATAGTGTACCTACAACTTTTTCTTTGTAGCTTTTAATGTACTATTTAGAATGATTTTTTTCTCGTTATTTAAATGGCTGGCATTAAAATACTATTTATGCGATTTTTAATACAATTATATATCAATAACATGGCCAGCAAGAAGTTGCTTTTTCGCCTTAAATGAATTGTTGTAAAATAATTTATTTCTCGTTTTTACTGCTTAAAACCGATAAAGATTATCAATTTAATTGGCTAATTCTATTTATGGTACAGGCAGCCCATTTATCACTGCATAAAATGCTGCCAAAGTCCTCAAAAAATATTTAAAATGTTACCTTTTTGGTTGAAATATGCGCATATATCATCAAGTTAGCGGTTTTGATCCCGTAACGTAGGGCGCAGGTGTCGGAAAAATTAAACTACACTGAAAGGCGCAGTAAGCAGAATAAAATTGGTGAGGACCAAGGGTCGGGTCGGGGACCAATGATGATTGTCCCCGCTCCTTATGCGATAGTATATTGGACTGTGTGAGATAAGAGGTCGGCGAGGAGTTAGGTGAGTAGGTATAGGATATAGGAAAACATTCACTGTTATTAGATGTTCTTGCTTTTTAAAGGGCATGTTTTATATTTTTTTATTTTATTTTATTAATCGCTATCAGCCGCCCGTGACTCAGTCCGCGTGGATTTCGGTTTCCGTATCTATATATTATTATTTCCCGTATCTATACTATTCCGTATATATATATATATATATATATATATATATATATATATATATATCGCACCCCCAGTGCAAAAAAGACGTAAGTGAGGTTACGTCGAATCATCGATTTTATCATATTTAAAAAGTACGTTCAAAGACACATATGCTCAATTTTTTTCATATTTTTCTTGTTAAAATTGCCGAATTAATACACGAAAATGAGTTTTGAGACTTTTTATTCCATCACTTTTTTTCTTAAGGAAAAATAGCTTATGTGATATAACGCAAAGAACACATTGAAAAATATGACGTATTACTTAATATTACCTTTTTCCCTAAAATTTTATGTAGAAAATAAAAAGTAACCAATATTATGACTTTATTGCGTTTTTTTTTTAAATAAACTTAAAAAATAAGAACAGCAATATGACTGTTTACTTCTTATGAAGTTAAAATAAATCACAATAAGAACAATTACTTCTTTCTTCCACTAGAATATTTTCATTGCACCGAGACGTAAGATTTGATACAGCGGCGCGGGGGTAGCCATCAGGTACATAAGTGTGAATACGTCGATGCAGGGGGCGCGCTGGATGTGGGGAGTGGGTCACTCCACACATCCAGCGCAGCATCTTCATCTCCGTGACTCGCAGCATCCACTTGTTTTGCTCAAGTACAGGGCACGTTTCACTGCCGTACAAAAGGACAGGCCTAACAATGGTCTTATAGACTTACCCCTTCAGCTTAACCGGCATTTTGGGGTCGCAAATGACACCAGTCACCTCACGCCATTTTGCCGAGGCTGCTGCAATGCGGGCCATGATGTCGTCATCGAAATCACTAGACGCGTGAAGTAAAGATCCCAAGTACTTAAACAAGTCTGTACGCTCGACCACGTCACCGTCTATGCATACGGATGGGGGATCTGTGTTGCAGGCCAGGTTCTCGAGTGCCACGTTCCACCTATTTGCACGTCTCACCAATCGTTCCCTGTCCGAATCCGCCAGCGCGATATCATCAGCACTGTATGCTGCCAGCAGTCCTAACTGGTCTTGGTCCAATGGACCCTGTTTTTGCCTCAAAGATGATTATGGAGAAATACAGAACGAAGAACACGCTTCTGCATTTCCTGTTCCTGGACATGCAGAAGGCCTTCGACTGTGTTCCTGGCATGATGATCAGGTGGGCACTGAGGTCCAAGAGGGTGCATGCAAATTATATTGACGTAATTCGAGACATGTACCACGATTCCGATTCTCTAGTTAGGACTGCTGTTGGTAACACCAACCCCTTTCCCATCTCCGTCAGAGTCCTCCAAGGATCCGTCCTTAGTCCCTTCCGGTTAAGCGTGATATTGGATGAATTGTCAACTAGCATCATAGACGCACATGAGCAACCCCCGTGGCTGCTCCTGTATGCTGATGAGATCGCGCTGGCGGATTCGGATAGGGAACGATTGGTGAGACGTGCAAATAGGTGGAACGTGGCACTCGAGAACCTGGCCTGCAACACAGATCCCCCATCCGTATGCATAGACGGTGACGTGGTTGAGCGTACGGACTAGTTTAAGTACTTGGGATCTTTACTTCACGCGTCTGGTGATTTCGATTACGACGTCAAGGGCCGCATTGCAGCAGCCTCGGCAAAATGGCGTGAAGTGACTGGTGTCATTTGCGGCCCCAAAATTCCGGTTAAGCTGAAGGGACCATTATTAGGCCTGTCTTTTTTTACGGCAGTGAAACGGGTCTGTACTTGAGCAAAACAAGCGGATGCTGCGAGTCACGGAGATGAAGATGCTGCGCTGGATGTGTGGAGTGACGCGGAAGGACCGCGTTAAGAACTCGCGCATTCAGGGTAGCCTTCATTTCCGTGATATTGCTGATAAACTGCGCCATGTTTTACGGAAACCGGCCAGTTGCATGGGAAACAAACGTCTCGACATGCCAGGAAATGCTGGGTTGACGTCGAGAAAGACGACATGCGTGTCAATGGCCTGACCACACAGGATGCCGAAGACCGTGTGAAGTGGAGTAGAAGGAGCAGGAAGGTGATCCCTGGACTTGGAGGCAATGGCCGAGGATGTGACCGGGATAATCGCTAGGATGATGATCTGAAAATGTATAATCGGACGCAGCACAGTAGGGCGAGTATGATTTTTAAGTTAAGCGGAGAGTAAATTTAGTTTAAAAGTTAAAAAGAGATTGAGACACAATGTGTTTACTGTCTAATCCACCTAGTATTTTCTCGTCTGCTCTTGGGGAGCCCAGGGTCCGCATAAACAATGATTTATCTGGGTTTATCTAGTCTGATCATTACATTGAAGCGACTGTCTTCCGATCTTTGCAATCGGAAAGGCGAACTATAAGTAACAATAAGATCATAGTTACACATTCTGAAAGAATCAATGTGCAGTTTCCTCGCGATGTTTTCCTTTAATGTCGGGCTAGTAGTGGTACAAGTAGTAAGTAAGTAAGTGCGCTAGACAGTCACAACAATGGTCTGGTTTCAAACTAGGGGAACCCCTGTTATATAAGTACTAGAGACTAGAGTTATTAAACTAATGTCTGTTACTAACGATGGTGTTATTTGTAAGGACCGTGCCTCACATACATGAGGTCCTTGGTTCGACTCCGGGCCAACTTCCTCCTCCTTTTGGATTTTTTGAAAAATATATGAGTGAATTTGTGCCATTAGCTCGGCATAGGCTTGAGAAAACACCACGAGGACACCTGAACATTCCGATAGTTTCTGACTTTAGTTCAGATAGATCTGAATGTGTAACCATGATCCAACCTGTCTAGTTTCCTTCTAAGGGTTAGAAAGGTCTGACGGCATTCGTTTCACTGTAATAACCAGACTCGCCAAATCCTGGATTATGGTCAAAGGGGACCCCGCACAGAAACGGGATAAACGCTAGGGGGATGAATGCCTGTTACTAACGTGTAATTTTATTTCTATTTTTTAAAGATATACCATAGATGTTATTCAGAACGGGCAAAACGCGCGGTAGCTGGCGCCCTCCTCTTGCTAAATAATAGTAGAAGAGTATTGCCATCACTCGGGACGCCTAGCATTAATAATTACTTAAGTAATAACCAAAAATGTGTATTTGGAGAAAGTTATTAACTCACCTACAAATATTAATTTTACATGCTACTTTCAAAGGCGTCTATTAGGTATCATTGTCTAATATATTAATATACTTACATCTAAAAACCCCAGCCATATCACATTATACACCTGATGTTATACTAGGAGTTCTGTGAAGGATTCGGCAAGAGGTATGTACGTACACTCAGACAAAGTTGATGTGTGTAAAGTACCTCAATTTGTAAATAACTTTTGCTTGTTATTTTAATTTTATTATTGATAGAACATAATATTTTGCTGTACGAAGCCGTGTAAAACTTATTTCAATTATTGTTACAATAATTCGTATCAATTTATCTGTTATTTTTTTAAGAATTGAAAAAAAAATCATGTGGTAGTGATCTTCACCGAAACTCCACATATTTGAAGTATTACTGTGCAATTTTATTGTTGATAGTACGAACTTTAATAATAACCAAAACTATAATAATATTTTTCCAGTATTAATAAATAGGGAACACAAAAACAAAATACAACTTTTTTCCTTACAGTCATAAATAAAAACTCAAAGTAATATGTGTTAATATGCGACTAGCTTTACATAAACATATAATGGAATAAGTAATTATTACTGTTTACTTCAGTTACCTTAACTAGTCCCCAAATTGAAAAATGGAGTAAGTGATACTTATGCACTTCAAACATAATTTTAATAAAGGGAATAAGGCAGTAATCTTACTTATACTAGCACAATTGTGTGTATTTACGAGTTCATAACTGCTTTAATATCACATACTTTTTGAAGTACATTTGACTTTTTTGGCAAAGACTGGCCTAAGTTTTGATACTCAGAATCCGCTATTTATTTCCGTAATGAAAAATAGCGTAATAATTTATTTTTACAATTCCAAATGAACTATAAACATTAGAACTAACTTGAATATAACACGCATTGCAACAATTTTTTCTTCTTTTTTTGATATAAGAATTATTGTTCTACGTTTGAAAATAAAGTAAATATACCTAAAAGTTCAGTTTTTTCGCCGTACTGAAAAGTTGTCATTTTCGACTTACGTCTTTTTTGCACTGAGGGTGCGATATTTTTTCTCTTTAAAGGGTGCTTCCTTTAAAGAGAAAAAATACTTTTTCAGTTCGATCTAGTAGTTCCTGTGATCATCGCGTTCAAAATAACAAACAAACATACAACCAAACTCAGCAGCTTTATTAAACATATGTATTAGTATAGACTAGTAGCTATAATTGAAAGTGCCAATTCGCCCGCACACGACATTTTCTCTCTCGTTAGTTGACGATTAAGACGAAATATCAATAAACAATACATCTTCTTCTTGCATTCTTTGATTGAGTCCAAACCGTCATGCCTTAGATACTAGTCCAAGATACTTAACACAAAAACATTCGTTACACAATGTGATAAAAACCGGCCAAGAGCGTGTCGGACACGCCCATGAAAGGGTTCCGTAGCTAAAAGATGGCCCGACCGCTTAAGACACCATTTAGTAAGGGCAACTGCACGTCATAAGTTGGTCGAGTTGTATAAAAATAACTATGTATGATACAGAGTTCGCTATAGTTTTCGTTGAAAGTACTTACTTGGAGGTATACAGGACATTTTTTTCAGAATTATTGTAATAGTATTTCAAAAGTTAAGGGGGGGGGGGACGCTCTAATTTTATTTTATTTTTATTTTATTTTATTTATTGGTTTACCAACAATTGTACAATAAGACACGTTGTTATACAGGAACAAAGTTATTAAGAACTAAGAGTACAATATATTAAAGGTAAACACTACACGCTTAAAATAAGTGAACTACTTATGTACTATATAAAAAAAAAAAACTTTATTCTTATAACTAAAGTAATATTAACCTAATTTAGTCCCTTAGGAGGCCATGGATCAGACGACGAAATTTATACAGTGACGTGCCAAATACGTCTACATCAGTGCCATACGTGTTGTGGGTTCTGCATAATCGTGCGATTGGGGAATTGAAACCTGCTACGGTCTTACGAAAGGGAGGATTTAAAAGCTTGACAGGATATCTGGGGTACCTAAGCGGAATTCTAAATTTAATTTTTGCCAAAAGGCAAGGGCTGTCAACTATTGAATTGACAATTTTGTACAAAAACATGAAATCTTGAACAGTTCTACGGTTCTCTAAAGATTGCAATTTAAAATATTTAAGACGCTTTTTGTAACTTGGGACTTTTTTCGCGATTTTAGACGAAAAGGCTAGGTGATTTAAGAACCTTTTTTGGACTCGTTCAAGGCGCAAGCTATGCGTTGCATAATGAGGACGCCAAACCTCCGCACAGTACTCCAAGATACTCCGGACTAGGCTGTTATACAGAATAACTTTCGTTTTTGGTTTTTTAAATGCTTTAGAATTCCTGATTACAAAGCCTAGTGCCTTAAAAGATCTGTTTATTACACTG
Organism: Nomophila noctuella; assembly: GCA_958496325.1. Taxonomy (NCBI): domain Eukaryota; kingdom Metazoa; phylum Arthropoda; class Insecta; order Lepidoptera; family Crambidae; genus Nomophila; species Nomophila noctuella. The sequence continues at coordinate 6,040,965 of OY292498.1, forward strand.
TCTATATGGGGCACGAACGTCAGTTTCTGGTCAATAAGCACTCCTTTTAACTTTGTATTAATATATCTCGAGACTGGGGTGTTTGAGCCACATGGTTTCAAGGCAAGTTTTATTGTATTTAAAATTAGCTTTTTAACGATACCCCACACGATGGGGTAAGCCGATTTTTTTTTTCGAATTTACTTTTCGCTGTATGGGAGGGGGGGTAAAAATAATTATTTTTCGTTTATTTTAAAAACCAATTCTTGAATTATCACTATACATCTCTCCACCAATTTTCGTGGCAATCGGTTCAGAAACGGCGGAGAACGAGCCAGGACAGACAGACAGACAGACATGACGAAACTATAAGGGTTCCGTTTTTTGCCATTTGGCTACGGAACCCTAAAAAACCAATGATAAATGCTCATGCGGTTTTACTAACACAATTACCGTAGTAAAATGGATGTAAAATGTACGAAATAAATTCAAGTTGTCACGAAACTTGTGCTCCGTAAATCAAATCACGTTTGTTCTGCAACAAGTGTGTGTAATGGCCTCATCAACTACCTATTACCAGGACTATACATTAATCAATTTTACCTACATGATTCATTAATAACAGAACCAACGCGATATTCAATATCATTGGAGTTTTTGTAGCGCCATCTAGTTTTAAAAGGCGACAACTTTTATATTCACACGATATTGAACATTACTTGGGTCTTTTTCATAGCGCCATCTAGTGTTAAACTACGACATTTTTAAAATGTAAGTTTATCAAGATGGTGAAAGAGTTGCGGACAGGTGACAGCCGCTCCAATGTAATAACCAGGCTTGTCAATTCAGGGTCATAGTCGTAGCTTACCCTAGGCTACGAGGCTATGGCCGAGGGTGTAACTTGGATAGACGCTAGAATGATGATGATGATTATATATAGATAGTGTGCTATGTTTTGCTTTGGAGACCTTTTCCAGACCCAGTTGGCGAGAATCAGGGGTTTCAGTCCTGCAATAGCTTTGCCCGAGATTCAAACCTGTGACCCTTATTTTTGTGGTCAGCGTCAATAACCAACCACTGGACTAGACAGGTGGGACTGACAAATTTATTTATTTAAATTTTATTTATTATTTAAACGTGTACAAAAGGCGGACTTAATGCCTCACGGCATTCTCCACCAGGCAAACCATACCGACAGGACTAATAAGTACTATTGTAAGTTGTAGGCCAAGTTCTCAAGAAACCGTCTCAATGATTCAAAGTGGCAGTGTAAATCATACCGGCCTATCCAAACAGGCTAGGTCGGTTAATAATTAAGCGAAGCCTGCGGATGTCAGCGTTCCATCTGCTAGGGACTATCCGATCAAATATTTACATTAGCTACAATGCGGGCCTGACATTTTTCTCCCATTCAAACTGTCAATAATGAATGTACGCTAGCTGACGGTCCTCGTGAGGTGAAACTACTACAGTTGGTAATGTTAGATGACAGTATTTTTATAAACTAAACTTGGCAATTTATGATTATAATATTTGCATAAAAATAACCTTACATAGATTAAAATAACTTTAATTTAATAATAAATAAGATCTATCTTTACCAATTTAATAAATCTCAGGAACTACAGCTATATAAAGAAAAAAATGTGTTGGATAGTTCATTTGCCAAGGAAGGCTTTAAGCTATAACACTGTGTGTGCGGAACCCGAAATCTATGGAGACGAAGTGGCGGGCGGCCGCTAGTATGAAATATACAATAAATTAATTGTAATATTAGTAATTTATAGTTTCTAGTGATGATGTCTACATGAATACAAATATGTTGTTATGATGAGCTGTCGTGAGGTGCTCATTGAAAATTAAGTACCTAACTAATAAATTATTACGGCCTATTTCTATATTGGGTAGTATCATGAAGCTGCTATTGTTATAATATTAGCTGTAATTTTGTCCATCACATATATGATTATGAAACAAGATAATATCCTTTTGTGCAACTGTTGTATTATTTCGAAACAAAACATATTAACTGAACGAAACTAATTCCATGAAAACAGTGAAATGGGAACATAATCTGCTCCACAGAATTAAATTGAAAATTCAGAGCCTCATTTAATGCATTGTTAAATGATTTCAATAGCCAGAGTAGCAAAAGTTATGAGAACGATCTTACTGTTCAACATAAAGTTATTAAACTACCTAGTTATTATTATCATACTATATTTTAGTATGTTCCAATATAATTACTGTTTCAAAACAAGAATAGTATAAATAAAGGTAACTAGTTTTAGGAATTTAAGTATTTTTGAAAGACCACTGTTGATTCTGATGTCTGTAAAACAAGTGCATAAGCTACTTAAAACGGAGTGAGATCAATGTATGTGAATTATGTGATGCTGTGAAATATTATGGAGAAGACGCGGAGACGTGATATGTTTAGTCATAAAATTGATCTGAATTTTTCGATGATGATCTTTGAGTATATTATGTGGTGTTAAAACGTGGATTCGTTGTTATTTTCAAAGTAGGTAAAACTGTGTGTGATCAAAGATAAGTAGTAAGTTAAGACTTAGCCATTTCATGAAATGTTCAATTCAAGCATATCATCAGCATGGTATTTCATGGTATTTCAGTTGTTTTGTCATTCAAAAGGACAAAACAACTAAAATAAGCTCCATATTCCATCGCAGATTTGAATAAATATATCGCGCGAACATCGGTTTTCTTCAGTATTTATAAGGAGCACTATTCAAATTGAATTTTAGTGCGCCCCGCCCGGCCTAACAAGCTACGTGCCCACGCATCGGGTGCTGTGTAACTCGTGTGCAGGCTTGAAGCGAGGCTCTTGGAACTTCATTATAATACTTTTTACCACTTACCGTATTCAAATTTATGGACAATAAGATGCGACAACTTTTTTTTTACTGGTAGACTTGGTATGTTGTGATAACGGTTTTAATAACGTTATTTTTTCTTCGTATTATCCCAAAATTACCGACCCAATTTTGTGTTTGAATGGTTTTACGGGACTCTGCTCTGCTTTTGATTAATAAATAAATGAAATATTTTTATTGACTCGACTTAAAGTTCTTTTTAGGATACGATAATAATAGGCTAGTTGCCTCATATCACCATTTATACAATCACTTTTAATTCGAATATTATTCCGTACAAGGGTCCAAAATATGTAAACTTCATTAAATATAAATATGGGATTGCTGCAAAAATTCAACTTAAACCCGATACATTTAATTTTTTTTTTCTCTTGATTGAAAACACCGTCCGCCATGATTCTACGTCACCAATATTGTAAACAACACAAATTCAAACGACAGTTTCGACAGTTTATTCGTGGTCTTTTATTTAAACGCGTTGATTGTTGTTTATTTCACTATTAAAATATTATTACTCCAGTCAAAATAGACATTCCAGTTTGCATTAATTCCCAACAAGCTGGATTTTTGTGCAGGCCTTGAATATGTCATTACAAATGATATGTCAAAAGTCCCCAACGATCCCGCTTGTGCGTTGTTTTTTATTCGTGATCTAAGGGCCCAAATTTGCGTTTTTTGCTTATATCTCTGAAATTAAGAGAGCTATCGAAAAATGGTTCAGGTAAAGTTTGTAGATCGTAAAATTTTCTACCTAAAAGATTTCTACACTTTTCTTGTACAAAGCAGCGCTGTTGAGATATCTTGACTTTAAGCCGCAGGAAAGTCGTATTTTCGAGTAGCCCACATTATGCAATTACAATAAATTGTGTTGAGTAGTTTATCTGGAGCAGGTGGCAGTTAAGTATGGATTGGCTCTAAACTATTATTTACCAATTTCCAGCTCCAATTTTCACGATTTAGATCATTGAAGTCAAAAAAGACAAAATGATGTATCAAGCTTGCATTCATTCCCAACAATGGGGACTTTTGTGCAGGCATTGAATACGTCATTACAAATGATATGTCAAAAGTCCCCATCGATCCCGCTTGTGCGTTGTTTTTTATCTGTACTGGAAATCTTCGGATCCTATTTTTAACCCGTCTGGTAGTCAAACCTCAATGGTCCCCATAGACACTTTTACTCCTTACATGAAAGAGGATCGACTGGCGCAAAAAAAAAAAAATTGGAATTTTCAGTACAAAATGTATGGGAAAAGTTTTTTGCGATTTCTGTCATTTCTAGTACTCAAACCTCAAATGGTCCCAAAGAGTCTTTTAATCCTAACATGTGATTGGATCGATTGGCAAAGAAAAAACAAAAAAAACTTTTCCCATACATTTTGTACTGAAAATTCCAAAATTTTTTTTTCACGCCAGTCGATCCTATTTCATGTAAGGAGTAAAAGTCTCTATGGGGACCATTAAGGTTTGACTACCAGAACGGTTAAAAATAGGATCTGAAGATTTCCAGTACAGATAAAAAACAACGCACAAGCGGGATCGATGGGGACTTTTGACATATCATTTGTTATGACGTATTTAATGCCTGCACAAAAGTCCCCATTGTTGGGAATGAATGCAAGGTTGATACATCATTTTGTCTTTTTTGACTTCAATGCTCTAAATCGTGAAAATTGGAGCTGGAAATTGGTAAATAATAGTTTAAAGCCAATCCATACTTAACTGCCACCTGCTCCAGATAAACTACTCAACCTAATTTATTGTAATTGCATAATGTGTGCTACTCGAAAATACGACTTTCCTGCGGCTTAAAGTCAAGATATCTCGACAGCGCTGCTTTGTACAAGAAAAAAGTAGAAATCTTTTAGGTAGACAATTTTACGATCTACAAACTTTACCTGAACCATTTTTTGATAGCTCTTTTAGTTTCAGAGATATAAGCAAAAAACTCAAATTTGGGCCCTTTGACCACAAATAAAAAACAACGCACAAGCGGGATCGATGGGGACTTTTGACATATCATTTGTAATGACATATTCAAGGCCTGCACAAAAATCCAGCTTGTTGGGAATTAATGCAAACTTGAGTCTTAATTTTGTCTATTTTGACTGGAGTATATACACTTCACATTTATTGAAAACAACCCTGCCCAAAATAATTTGATGGTTGCAAAATGTTTTGCTTCAAATTCTGATTCGCAAATTCTCATCACTGGGTACCTACTTTAATCCACAACTTCTTATTGATTTATTCTTACATTCACGCACAATACAATAGTGGTAATTCATAAATGTAATGTAAATTCCGATAAACACTTTTTGGTTATGCCAAGCATATTGTTGACAAGAACAGTGAATGACGCCACGGCACAGACCATCATGGCGGACGGCGTTTACGGTAGTATAGTGAAATTAATAATTTAAAATTCAAAATACAGTTGGATAGGTGCTTCAAAAAATTTTCATACTTTTTTTATGTTGTAATATAATCGTAATGAACCGTTCTATCAAATAATAAAAATAGTGGCAACTAGCCTATTATGGAATATAGTTAATACGTAATAAACGTCAAAAAGGAAGTTGGCTAACAAAATGGACCTGCAAAAGTATTTCATTGTAAATCAAGTTGCAGAAATGATTTGAATTTGAGTGAAATGATTACAAATCATAGCGTAAAATGTACACAATATGAAAGCACTAAAATTAAACGTTTGTTTTACGCGGCCACTGGTTCCACTATTAATGGCAGGGCTGTCTCCTAAATAACGAATGCACCGAAATATCAATGACAAACGCACTATTTGAATACGAATTGTATTCAATAATACCTGTCCGCATTTAAATCCGTGCAGTGTCAGTACCTATGTGCCCGCATGCAACGTTATGCGAATATTCGCATTATTTTTTGCAAGCTGTCATCTATACGTGACTGTTACGTTCTATCTTTGTCTGATTTATTTAATTTTCAGTAAACGAGAACGGGTAAAATAAATAAATTATATTAATAGAGTTAAGAACTTTGTGGAACTTTCACTCGACTCCGCTCGTCTTGGGAAGGTGGAGACTTACAAGAGACCACAGTGTAATAGCACTTCGTAACTGTTTTGCTATGTTTCTGCGGGTGAGTAAGGTCGCCAGAGCTCAGCTGGGGAGGATATGGTGTTTTTAAAGGAAGGCAATGCATCTCACATTTATGTGGTTGTTGATGTCCATGGGCAGCGGTGAGCACTTACCATCATTCGTCTGTCTCCCTATCACATAAAAAAGAGGTTATACAATAGATTTTCTAAATGGGAAGGCTGTGCGTGTGGCAATAAAAAAAGCAACTAACTATCGAGTTTATTGCTCCTTTCCTCGATAGATTACATATATATACTACTTTCCGAAGTTGGCGGCAGAATCAATGTATCAGTGCATCTCTTAATCAGACTACTTAATTTGTAAGTAACGACACACTTCTAATCGTTGGAGATAAAATAATAGCACATAGTACTTGTGTCCAAACCAATTTCGACTGGATAAAGTTTGAATCAAATTGGAATTTGAACTCGAATTACAACTGTTCCGTATAGTTTTACCGGCAACTCTGACTTTAGTGAACAGACCTGGAGGGGACGCGGTTGAGTTGCGTCACTTGTGGAAGTAGAAGTTGCTGACGGAGCAACAAACTACTCGTATCTTCCTACATACTGACATAGTATAAAACATTGTAGCTTTTCGTTTATGTATGTACACTTCGCTGAGATCTTTATAACCACGCAACACATTTTGATGATTTTTGAGTAAAATAAGACATACCATGTACTTACTAATTGCTTAGATTCAGTCTAAGCCTAAAGCTTTTACTATGGGAGCTAGGGAACGGACAGACATACTCATGTAAATACTTTATTAAACATTGATGACTCGAGAACAAATGCCGATGTCCATCACACAAAATGGCTGTCAGAGTCCAGATAAGTGGGCCTATCAATTTAACATTTTATGTATGTTGAATTTGGAAGAGTTTGAATAAAAACTGGAATCACAGCTGTTCCCGTGTAATTACACTGAAGTCTGACTTCAGATCTGGAGGGGACGCGGTTGAGTTGCGCCACTTGTGGAACTGCATAGAAGTTTCTGACTGCTCAACAAACTACTCGTATCTTTACATACTAACATAGTATAAAACAAAGAAGCTTTCCATGTACATGTGTATATTTCACCACACTAAGGATTAAACGATTAAAAACGTCTTGGGTTCGATTCCCCGTCGAATGAAATTGTCACGGTTTCTGACCACAGCCTGGGCCTGTGATTGCCAGTAGGTATAATGTAAGCGTGGTGATTGAACCAAATCCCATCATACCGAAAACATGATTTTTAATTGATAAACGACCTTGTACTATAGTGGGATATTAATAGGCTGATACCTTACATTTTACTAAGAATCATTCAGTTTTGTCTAATGGATACAGAAAGGCTTAGGATTTTGTAAAAGATCGCTGATCATTCCTGTGCGAATTTGGGGTGAGCCGTTATACAAACGCAAAGTAAAAGTCCACAAAACAAAGCAACTGTGATCTACACCGCTGTCATTCAGTCACCCTATCTTAATTAGTTGAACCAAAACACTATCGTTGGTATCTGACCCACACTGAGTATACATATGACCGGATATTAATGAGGCAATCGGCTGCCGGCCCGACGGAATCCGATAGCATTAGGGCGTCGAATCGCCCATCCATTACCGACACAAATATCACCCTGTATTCCTATTAACTTTTATGGGGGCCGGTTATATTACAGTACTCTGGTTTATTTACGGTAAATAAAGGCTGGACGTGATAATAAAGTTAATATGTATAAAGTCACGCGTTGTCAATGGCTCTTAATAAAAATTGGGTTTACGTATTGACATTTGACAGGTCAGTTGGTGTAATGGTTATATACCCCGGCCATGAAACCAAGGGCCGTGGTTTCGAATCCCGCTAAAGCCAAATGTTTATTTGATCAATATCGGCATTTGTTCTCGAGTCGTTTTTGTATTTAAGTATGTCTATTCGTTCTCTAGCTTTCATAGCAAACGCTTCGAGCTTAGTTTGGGACAATGCAATTGGTGTGTTGTTCGAATATTGTATATTACATATAATATTTTATAAAAAACAACCTTTTTTAATAGAAGGTAAAGTCAAAACTCAGACAGTATTACATCAGTTTGTGTGGAAATCAGTCTGAGCCTTAACTTCGACAAGTTTCGCTAATGTAAACATAAAGCCGTAGTGATCCTGTCCCATATCAATATTAACTTGTATTACACGAACCATTCCCTTTGTTCGTATTCAAGGACAAATTCAATCATAATCATAATAATAGAATTCCACAAATAAATTGTAGTAAGAGTCAGGCCAACCAGCAAGAGGGTGACACTTATGATCGTTTTAAAATGTATTACTGAATTATAATAAAGTTTTAATTCTTCGTTTGAACGCGCTAATCTCAGGACGACATTACAAAATTAGTACTAAATTACTACTGTCACCGAATACACAGCCGTGAGATTATGACATTTGCGCTTAGTGAATTGCACCTCTAGTTCGAATTATTTTGGATAGTCCATTTGTCGTGGAATGCTTTAAGTTTTAGTATAATACTATGTGTGCGAAAACCGAAATCTAATCGGACGGAGTCGCGAGTAGGAAATAAAAAAATAATAAATAAATATAAATATTTCACAACATCACATACATTGATCTGACCCCGTGTTAAGTAGCTTAAGCACTTGTGTTACAGACATCAGAATCAACAGTGGTATTACAAATATACTTAAATAGATACATATAACACCCAGACCAGGACAAACAGACATGTTCATGCACACAAATGTTTGTCCTGTGCGGGGATCGAACCCTCGACCTCTTGCGTAATAGGCAACATCTTGACCATTACACCAAGCGGGTCGTCAAAGAAATAAACAACAAACGATTATTTACTAGGTCTTCAAGTACTCAGGAGGCTAAGTTGTACCTAAAAATTAGTCACAGCCGAACTGGTCTAACTTAGGAATTGTTCTTGACTACTGTGCCGTCGTTTCAGTGGATTACCGAAGTTAAGCACGCCCCGTTGGAGTTGGAAGTCAGATGGGTTCCGCTCCGGCTCAATTTGTGATATTTATCTCGCGAAGCTTTTTAGAAGGTACTTTTGAATCAGTTTTAAACGCTATGAGGTTTTGTAAAGAAACACACTAGAAGGATATAACGCTTCCTAATCTCGACATAAGTAAATAAATACATTGGACTAACACACCAATTGCCTAGCCCCAAACTAAGCTCGAAGCTTATACTATGGATGCTAGGAAACGGATAGACATACTTAAATCTATACTAATCTATACTAATATATAAAGCTGAAGAGTTTGTTTGTTTGTTTGTTTGTTTGTTTGTTTGTTTGTTTGTTTGAACGCGCTAATCTCAGGAACTACTGGTCCGATTTGAAAAATTCTTTTTGTGTTGGATAGTGTATTTGGCGAGGAAGGTTATAGGCTATAGTATATATCTATTATTTTATCCCAAGGGGATGAAAAAGGGGATTAATGTTTGTATGAAACTTTGTCAATTTTAAACCGATTGGGCTGGGACTTTGCATGCATAAAGCTACTATGTCATAAAGATCCCCTTAGAATGGATTTATATATATTTCACCCCAAGGGGATGAAAAAGGGGATTAATGTTTGTATGAAACTTTGTCAATTTTAAACCGATCGGGCTGGGACTTTGCAAGCATTAAGCTACTATGACATAAAGATCCCCTTAGAAAGGATTTTTATATGTTCCACCCCAAGGGGATGAAAAAGGGGATTAATGTTTGTATGAAACTTTGTCAATTTTAAACCGATCGGGCTGGGACTTGGCATGCATAAAGCTACTATGACATAAAGATCCCCTTAGAAAGGATTTTTATGTGTTCCACCCCAAGGGGATGAAAAAGGGGATTAATGTTTGTATGAAACTTTGTCAATTTTAAACCGATCGGGCTGGGACTTGGCATGTATGAAGCTACTATGACATAAAGATCCCTTTAGAAAGGATTTTTATATGTTCCACCCCAAGGGAATGAAAAAGGGGATTAATGTTTGTATGAAACTTTGTCAATTTTAAACCGATAGGGCTGGGACTTGGCATGCATGAAGCTACTATGACATAAATATCCCCTTAGAAAGGATTTTTATATGTTCCACCCCAAGGGAATGAAAAAGGGGATTAATGTTTGTATGAAACTTTGTCAATTTTAAACCGATCGGGCTGGGACTTTGCAAGCATTAAGCTACTATGACATAAAGATCCCCTTAGAAAGGATTTTTATATGTTCCACCCCAAGGGGATGAAAAAGGGGATTAATGTTTGTATGAAACTTTGTCAATTTTAAACCGATCGGGCTGGGACTTGGCATGTATGAAGCTACTAACATAAAGATACCCTTAGAAAGGATTTTTATTTGTTTCACCCCATGGGGATGAAAAAGGGGATTAATATTTGTATGAAACTTTGTCAATTTTAAACCGATCGGGCTGGGACTTGGCATGCATGAAGCTACTATGACATAAAGATCCCCTTAGAAAGATTTTTTATATGTTCCACCCCAAGGGGATGAAAAAGGGGATAAATGTTTGTATGAAACTTTGTCAATTTTAAACCGATAGGGCTGGGACTTGGCATGCATGAAGCTACTATGACACAAATATCCCCTTAGAAAGGATTTTTTATATGTTCCACCCAGGGGATGAAAAAGGGGATTAATGTTTGTATGAAACTTTGTCAATTTTAAACCGATTGGGCTGGGACTTGGCATGCATAAAGCTACTATGATATAAAGATCCCCTTAGAAAGGATTTTTATATGTTCCACCCCAAGGGGATGAAAAAGGGGATTAATGTTTGTATGGAACTTTATAGGTATAGTATATACCTACGTTTGCGGAAACCGGAAACCCCGCGGACGGAGTCGCGGGCGGCCGCTATTTTATATAAAAGCAAAGGGACTTAGAGTTTATAATTGATTGTGATATCAAAAGTTGTAAATTTTTTAAAAGAGCATTCATCGAATTTCTTGCCTCTCCTTCTCGAACGATATATTATATAGAAGAAATCTTAGTGTTATGTAATAATAATTGACAATTTATCCTACTACTTTTATAAAGGCGTAAGTTTGTAAGTATGGATGTTTGTTACTCTTTCACGTAAAAACACTAAATGGATTTGAATGAAACTTTACCACAATATACATAGCTTATACATCAGAATAACACATAGGATATTGGAAATCGAAATCCACGCGGACGGAGTCGCGGGCGGCCGCTAGTCTTTTATAAACATTCATGACTCGAGTACAAATGCCGATGTTCGTCACACAAACATTTGCCCCTAGCGGGATTCGAACCCGTGACCTTTGGTTTTGTAGCCAGGGTCTCTAGCCACTCGACCAAAAGGCCCGTCAAGTACGCCTGCAATGTATTTTTAATGGAAGATGACAGACGTTGCCGAAATTATATCGCGTAATTTTCTATAGAAATGCATTCAGAATTTCGGTTGCGTAGTTGCAGCCTTGTGTTTCTACTTAGAGTTACTAGTAATTGCGTTGGTCTGATAAATTAGGTCTTATTTTACTACGTTAATGATATGTACAAGACTTGACTACCAAGATGCTTTTTTATATATTCGGAATGCGAACAAGAATGGTTGTCACCTGATGGTAAATAATCTTAGACGTACTTCTACAGACGATTATGAAGTCGGGATCCAATTAAGCATGGTTGACACCTAATGGTAAATGACATTAGACGTACTTTTCCAGACTAGCGGTTCATTCAAGTGGAATTACGATTTCTAATAGTGTCAAAATAGGCCACCTATTCGACATAAGTCCCTTAGAATACAGACAAAAAACATTCCCAATACTGTATCAACTACTTAAAAGCTCAGACTATGTATTTAGTCTGTATATTTGTACATTATATACAGCTATTTACATATAACCCCGGCCTTCGCTCATTTGTGATCCCAAATTCATGGAGCATGAACCCCTAGCGACGGTGTTTGAAAATCAATTAATTTGGTCCCTTTTAATGGGTCGCGAGATGAGTGAAAAATGTTAACGACCTATTTCAGTCCGCCATGGTTAAGATTTACGGGTGATTGAGCTCTTATTTGAATAAATGTGTGTAGTTAGCCAGGGCCGTGCAAGAAAAAAATGTCTTTGCAACTGCCATAGTCAAAAAAGGTATAAACATTTGTGTGCATGAACATGTCTGTTTGTATCGGTCTGGGTGTTTCTATGTATAATATGTATGTATTATAAGAAAAAAAAAAGTATACAAGTAATGTTTATCCGTTGTCTGGCACCCATAGCACAAGCTAATGCTTAGTTTGGGGCTAGATGGCGCTGTGTAAATAATGTCCAGAGATATTTATTTATTTAATGCCATAAGGCATAAAGCAAAATATAATACATATAAATTATTTACATTTAAATAAGCGAACCGAATACATTCGTATTATTTTCAGATGAACACTTGAACTCATTACCATGGCTTTGGGCTTTGAGGAATTTACCTTTATTTTTCCCCTCGTTACGTCCTCGTTTTTCATTTTCTCCTTTATAGTAAATCAATAAACCTGGCTGTTGCCCTCGATTGCTTGCAAGATTCCTTTTTTTTGCAGTCTCGGAAGTTTGTTATCTAATTGGCGTGTTTCCAGATATCTACAGCTCTATTCAGATGTCGATTTTCCTTAAAAGATTTTTTATTTTCCTAAACGGTTCAGCCAATCAAATTTATACGGTCAATTGGGTAGTCGAATGATTCTAAAATAAATTATGAAGCGTAAATATAAAATTTCGTTCGAAAAGGAGGTGTACAGTTTCGGAGGTCGGGGCTATTTTTGTCTTCGTAATAAGTACACTAGGCTAATTGATTTTCGTTCATTTGAAATTTGATAAGATAGAAACGTAATTAAGGTTTCTTCTTAAAATAAATAGCTACGCTCTTGTCGTGAAGCTACCATCACCATACCATACCATCATGTCTCCATTTGCTTAAACAAACCAATTAAGGTTTAGTTGATTAGAAATAAATAAATTAAATAAATTCATTGGACTAACACACCAATTGCCTAGCCCCAAACTAAGCTCGAAGCTTGTACTATGGATGCAAGGGAACGGATAGACATACTTAAATACATTTATAAACATCCATGACTCGAGTACAAATGCCGATGTTTATCACACAAGCATTTGCCCCTTGCGGGATTCGAACCCGCGACCTTTGGTTTTGTAGCCAGGGTCTCTAGCCACTCGACCAACAGGCCTGTCAAACATAATATGTATAAATTAAAATATTTATTAAAGTAGCGTTACGGCTACAGTGAGCTACAAAATCTTAATAACTCTAAATGCTCAGCTGCTTTCCGTAACGGCTCCTTGTTCCTCTACCGGCGTGTCATAAACTGTATATTTAGTTAAAGTAACTCCGGCACGTGCCGCCGTCTGTAGATTTTCTTTGAAATTTGATAAGATAGAACCGTATTTAAGGTTAAATTGATTAGAAATATTTATTGAAGTAGTGTTAGGGCTCCAATGGGCTACAAAATCTTAATAACTCTAAATTCTCAGCTACTTTCCGTAACGGCTCCTTGTTCCACTACCGGCCTGTCATAAACTGTATATTTAGTTAAAGTAACTCCGGCACGTGTCGTCTGCAGACAGGACTGCAAGTCGCAACTCCGCCGACAACATGCAACTTGCAATACACACGTACCGTGAACTTAAAATGCATACTCATACATATTTAATATTTTTATATTGTTTTAGATCTAATCCCTACTCACTTAATAGTCATTCTCATGTAGTTTTAACTGTAACGGAAGCCGGCATTTTTAAGGGACGTTTTAGAAGTTGACGTTTATATCACATCAATCATTTACCCCTTCATTTTCGGTTGTCAGATTTTGCGGCCAGGAAAACTAGCACTCCCTTAAATCTACCTTTATATTATGACATTAATGCTACTACCTAATTTGAAAAAAAACCCCTATGGGTGTTAAATTGAACAATAATTATACAGACCCTCAAATCAATTCCCCGTCGGTCTAAATGCACCTCCTTGTTCCTCTACCGGCCTGTCATAAACTGTATATTTAGTTAAAGTAACTCCGGCACGTGTCGCCGACTGCAGACTGCTGCAAGTCGCAACTCCGCCGGACTCGGAACTAGTGACGTGCAACTTGCGATGCACAGTGCACAAGTATAGAGCATAGCCGACGCTGCATTATTTTATACTTAGTCTTAAAGCCGACGGCAATACTACTAAACAATAAATCCTTGCTAGCCTATTTCTGTTGATTTGAAAGGGTTTCGATAGTATCAATTGATGGTGTTATGCATGGATTATAATCTCAGAACTTTTTAAAGTCTTGCCCGTTTTAATAGTAACCACTATTAAAAACATCTTCAGTCACCCTATATTCATCTAAATTGCAGAGATCCTTTTCGTAACAGCGGCTCCTTGTACGTCTACCGGCCTGTCATAAACTGTATATTTAGTTAAAGTAACTCCGGCACGTGTCGTCTGCAGACAGGACTGCAAGTCGCAACTCCGCCGGACTTGGTACAAGTGACGTGCAACTTACAATTGCAATGCACAGTGCACACACACGTATAGTAGCTGACGCTGCATTATATTTAGTCTTAAAGCCAACAACAACACTCGCTGAGGTGAAGAAACATGGTTGTTGGCCTTTCCACTTCTTTGCTAGCCTATTTCTGAAATTTTGTACAATTTTAGATAGATCCATTGATGATGTTATGCATGTTATCTCAGAACTTTTTTTAGTCCTGATCGTGTAGTTTTAACCATTTAAAAATGTCATCATTGCAAATGTACCAATTATCCTAATTTTCGGGTGCCAGGTTTTGCGACTGAACAACCTGTATCTTTTAATATAAAACAACATTACAGTATTTTTCCATTTTATGCTAGCACAATCGTAGCACTATTGAAACCATCTTCAGTAACTCTATATTAATTTAAATTGGAGTGATCCATTTCATAGCAGCGGCTCCTTGTTCCTCTACCGGCCTGTCATAAACTGTATATTTAGTTAAAGTAACTCCGGCACGTGTCGCCGACTGCAGACTGCTGCAAGTCGCAACTCCGCCGGACTCGGAACAAGTGACGTGCAACTTGCGATGCATAGTGCACAAGTATAGTGCATTGCTGACGCTGCATTATGTTTAGTCTTAAAGCCAACAACAATACTCTCTTAGCTGTAAAAACATTGTGGTAGTTTTTATATGTACTTCCTTGCTAGCCTATTTCTGGTAATTTGAAAGGGGTTTGATAGTATCCACGGATGGTGTTACGAATGGACTGTAATCTCAGAACTTTTTAAAGTCTTGCCCAAAGATGGTTCTAGTAGGGGTAACTATTAAACCTATCTTCAGTAACCCTATATTAATCTAAATTGCTCGCCCTGTCATAAACTTTATATTTAGTTAAAGTAACTCGTAATGCGTAATGAATGTCTATTATTAATTTATCAATGAGAGAATCTGAGGAGCAGATTATGATGATCGAATGAGTGACGGAGAAAATTAAATAAAAAGGTGACAGTTTTTTTTGGGCCCACCAACAATCGGTAACGTTTAAAAGGAAGAGAAGTATTTAAAAAATGTATATGTTTTTTTATGAATTTTGCAATTGAATTGAATTTCAAACGAAACCGGAGTCAGTAAACCAAAATAAAAAACCCTTATTTTGATTATATCCGTGAACTATCTGTCCAAAGATTAGTAAACAATGGCTGACATACAGATAACTAAAGTAAAAAGGTTTTAATCAAAATAATTAAAATACAACACTTGAAATCGAACATTAAATAAATAAATATTTCACAACAACATCACATACATTGATCTGACCCCGTGTTAAGTAGCTTTAAGCACTTGTGTTACAGACATCAGAATCAACAGTGGTATTACAAATATACTTAAATAGATACATATAACACCCAGACCAGGACAAACAGACATGTTCATGCACACAAATGTTTGTCCTGTGCGGGGATCGAACCCGCGACCTCTTGCGTAATAGGCAACATCTTGACCATTACACCAAGCGGGTCGTCTACATTAAGGAGACGCAAATTACTTTTGGAACGGTTTTCATGCCTATTTTTATCTAAGGCGGTGATTGGAAGTGACTTTCAATCATTTAATTAATGAAATAAAATAATTCGAATAAACAATACAAAAAAATCCGTATAACGGAACGCAAGTGCTAGTCTATTGCCGGGTTTTGATTTTATTTAAAAACTGAATACAAATGTCAGAAACCTCCCGTCTGTTAACTGTCATTAGTTACTATATAATAATTATAAAAAAGCTGTAGTTCGTTTGTTTGTTTGAACACGCTACTATAAAGAACAGCTGGTTCGAATTGAAAAAATATTTTTGGCGTGGATTATCCATTAGTCGAGGCGGGCTTAAACTAAAAAATGTAAAGCTATAGTTTAAGACTATGCGTGCGTAAACCTTATTCCTCGCGGACAGAGTCACAGGCGGCCACTAGTCATAATAAATTGCTTTTACTTCAGATACATAGGAAAAACATAATGGAAAATCGCCCTTATGTGTAAGTATTTACGGTTCAGGCGTTGAAAGTCAGGAAAGCAAAATGACAGATTACTTTATGAGGTTTATATATATTTTCACATCTTATTTCTAACGATTCCGGTTAAAATATGAAAAAGTAATGTTACCACTATAATCTAGAGATTATAAGGAATAAATTGATATCCATTTCGTAAATAAACGCTAAAATTTTATGTGGGCCTAACTCTCCATACAAAAACGATTGACTCCTTTGAGCACGAACGTTGAAGCTGTAAGACGTTAATTTAAGTTTAAGACAATTAAAGAAGATTTTGTTAACACGGATTTCCTAGCTCTTTCCTTTCGAAACACTCGGTCCCACATATTCATGTGCAATTATAAATACCAAAGTATTGTTCTGCTCTTGCCTGTACTCAATTTATTAGAAGCTCTATGCCTAAGTCATCACAGCCTATTCCTGGATTTCCTCACTCATCTCCTAGCAGATCGGTTTTGCACTATGACGATGTACGACTTCAATTTCTCCGAACTAGGCATTTTGTTCATCCATTCTGCAACATGTTCAAATGCGTTTCGAACGGCTTCGTCAAAATTTCATTTGGGAATGGAAGACCCTATCTGTTCTTTGTGTCATCCTTTGTGTATTTGTTAGTTTGAAGTTCTTCAAAGGATTTTCGAATCGGTGAATCAGCTAGTGTGGTAATTCCGTCAGTTTCTTATTCTTTAACATACGTATGTAAGTTAAGTTCTCATGTTGCTGTAAGTAATGCACATTGTATTTTCCTGAATAAGATGTTTTAAACAAAACAATATTAATACACATTATGATAAACTACATACTAGATTCCATTGAGGTTGGAGTCAGTTTACCAGCCACAATGCTGCTAAAGTGTAAGAATATACTATGAGAAGAAAATGCGACTGAATTTACGTTCCGTCGTGTACAAAATATGGCATACTTTTGAATGAAAGATGCCACATTATGCCGAAATTACGTCGCGTAATTTTGTATAGAAAATGCATTGCCGCCGAACTTCGGTTGCGTGATTTCAGCCTAGTGTGTTCCTACTTTCTTCCTGTCTTCTTACACCTACCAGTGTGACTCTCCTGTAATGCAATTCTTAAAGGTGAATTTTTGAATAAATAATTTAATTTCAATCCCCTTTGGTTTTAAAGGTACACGTCAGCGTATTTCAGTTAAATACTATTTGTAATTTAATAAATGAAGTAGGTAATAGTAAAATTGTATTTCGAAACAGAACATGCTCTCTGCGCATTGCGGTCTTTGCGTTGATGGTTTGAATATTAGTTACAAATGTGATTAATTCGGATCATTGGTAAGTTTGATTGAAGCATGCGTATTGTTTCGATAATGTATTATTGTTTTCGATAATAAGTTCAAATCTGTATAGGTACTATTTTATGTTTTTTTTATTATTAATACCCTTCCGGCCGTTTTAAGATAATGGCGGCCAATCTTGCGATCAACTAGATACGCAGGATAAATTATATTGCACAAGTGAGAACGCAAGCACAGGTGCACTACCCATTCCTTAACAATCATAGTTCGGTGGGACAGCAATCTGACACGACCGTGGAGAGATCAGGTGCAGGATCAATGGCTTGTTAGAAACACGGACGAGCTCGGGATGAAATTATTCAATCACCCAACCGATGACTGGCCTCTGCGAAAGTTGCTTAACTTTGCAATCGCAGGCCGAGCGTGGTAACTACTACGCTATCGAGCTCCTCAAGCTTATTTAATAATTATAAGTAATAATTATTTTATAAGAAGATTAAATAATTATCAATAATATGTAGAAGGACAAAAATAGAAAAGCTGTAGGTAGATCAGCTCGATAATTTATTTATTCAATGCGTAGGCGCGCGTGGATTATCCCAATCAAGACAAACATTTATGTAATTAATATTGGTGTTTGTTTTGTTATATAATATGGTTTGTAATTAATATTGATATCAACAACTAATGACAAGCAATTTACTTCTGTACCGGACCTATGTACGTACGTATCACTGTAATAGGATCAAATTTCATGTGAGTTGTATCAGTTGTGTATGTTGTTTTAAGCCTGCACTTCTAATATGCTAATACTAGCGACGCGCCCAGGCTGCGCATGGCAGTGTTTCCCTATTTTATTCTGCAAGTAATAGACACTTGTACTTATGATACACACAAACCTTCCTCTTGAATCACATTAATTAATATCAAACTGCAAAATTAGTTGTAAATATATAAGAATACATAGGAAGAGACAACAAGTGACTTCATTCCTTACGTTCTTTACACTTTATAGTGGTTATGCCCTTTTAAAAGAGTAACTGGATATCGAGTGGTGTCTAGTAGTTTTAAGGGTGAAGTTTAAATTTTTTTTTTCCAAAGAAGTTGATTTAGCAAGCTTAGCTCACCAGTTATATGAGCAAAGAATCACAAATATTTCTCAGTGAAAATATTTTAAGCGCTGAGTGAATATTCTCACGAACTTGTAGGTAGGTTTGCGAGCTCGGATTCTGTGCCCACCGCGGGGCTTTGCAAGTAATTTGTGGGTATTTCAAACTTGTAAGAGCTTAGTGGACGTGTGTACAATTTAATTTAACTGTTACTTGGTAGCCTGACTTTGAAATTTTCGTGACTACCGAGTGATTCTAATTTATTAAAGAACTAGCAACTCTCCGCATCTTTGCACGGGTGCAACTAAAATTAAATTATGAATGTACTAGCGGCCGCCCGCGACTCCGTATGCGTGGATTCCGGTTTCCACTCATACAGGTATATATTCTAGCCTAAAGCCTTCCTCGTCAAATGGACTATCCGACACAAAAAGAATTTTTCAAATCGTTCCAGTAGTTCCTGAGATTAGCGCATTCAAACAAACATAATACTTACTTATAAACGAAAATCTCTTCAGCTTTATAGATTAGTATAGATTATACTCGTACACAGAAACATTCCTTTTGAATTACTTTATCTAATAAAAAGACGCGTAAAAATCGTTTGCGTAGATTTCTAAATAAGTATTTCATTAAGCTTAAGGAGAAAGAGAAGGAAGCGACTTGTTTTAATACTATGTAGTGATTGATGCCTACGATGTTACATCTCCCTTAATGTTGTATTTAAAAAGAAACAGTTGAACTCGGAGTTCAAAGATTTTTTTAAGACTTTCGCTCTAGGTACGTCTTAAATATTATGTCTGAATTTGCAGTATTGTAACACTATTTAATTCCCGTTCTATCAACCAGACTCTAACAGCCTTAAATTCATTGGTATCAAATAATATATTTTATACGGTAAAATTTAATTCCATTTTCAAAATTTAACTTGCCATGTAAAGTTATTCTAGTAACATTTTGCCAATTAAAAAAAGCACAAACATATTTTTCAACTAAACTATTGCTCTCTATTTGCTATTAAAAAACAGCTGCGAATACCATTTTCCAATTAAAAGTTTATTTTTATCGAAACTAATATTCGAAACCAACTATATTGAAATACTTCACACATTCCAGGCTTTAGTCTGATTTTGAAGTATTATTTGTTAATTTTGAAGTAAATTCTGCTTCTGTTAGGGACAAGCGAGAATGAAGTAAATACGTGACCAGCTTTACAGACTAAAATTGGAACTGCATAAATGAAATTCTGTGTAAAGTTGTCAGGGCCACGACAATACCTAGCTAGTGCACTATTGTGCAGTCTTCGGGGACTGTGAGTTATTATCTTTAAACATATCATCCCCTTTGCGTTAGTTGCATTCTTGAACGCAGCTGGGTTATTCGTTTCACTTTATAAATAAAGGCAAATGTTATTTAAATAGTATACCAGCGGCTATTTATTTGAGACTTGTTTCGTTTTACATGTATGAATGTTGTTCACAGCAAGACATATGTACCTTGATATGATCCGTGTAAAGTAGCTTAGACAAACTTGTGTTACAGATATCAGAAGCAGCAGTGATAAACTTAAATAGATACATATAACACCCAGACCAGGACATACAGACATGTTCATTTCATGCACAAAATATACGTCCTATGCGTGAATCAAACCCGCGACTTCTTGGTCTAATAGTACTCTTCTTGACCATTCCCCCAGACGGGTCATCAAAATTGTACATTCACTTGTCTCTCGTGATATATTCACGGAAAAAAGTTCTTCACTTTTAATTTTCCATCTTGCACGACAACAGATCCGCAGTTTTACTAAAAACATCATGTCCCAAATTCATGGAAAGTAAAATAAAACTCTCATCCCGCTGCTATTTATAAAGATGAAACAGAAGAATTTGCAATGTCCGCGACTCTTGCAGAATGCAATGCAAACAGTGACAGCGTTATTAACTTAAACAGTGCAAATGCACTTGTCACAAAACTAGGTCGGAGTTTCAGCATTAACATTGCGTTAACTTTGCAAATTCCGCGGACTATCATCTAAGATTACACAGATGCAACGCTTGTTTAAAACTTTAAATTAATATTAAACTAATTTAATACAGCTGAAGAGCTTGTTTGTTTGTATGTTGAAGCTTATCTCAGAAACTTCTGGTTCAAATGAAAAAATATTTTTGTGTTGGATAGTCCATTTGTCAAGGAAGGTTTTAGGCTATAATATAACCGAAATCCACGTGGACGGAGTTGCGGTTGGCCGCAGATAAATTAATAAGAGGTTAATTTGGTACTGTAAGAAGAATTGATATAAATTAAATAATTAAAGAATTATTTTAAAACATTGATTGACTGCATGGTAACTGAAGCTCTTGTGTCACAGATATACAATATATATAAAAACAAAATTACAATGTTTTACGGTATTTGAGTAAATTAATCTAAAACTCGTCTCGACTTTTTATTAAAGGATCAACCTTTATGGGATATTGAAATACAGGGACTTCAATAGATATAATTAAAGTATCTTCCATATATTCATAGACGATACGACCAACGGAATATACTAGTAATATAAAATACATTTACTATTAATGTCCCAACGGAAGGGAAAACGATTCCAGGAAACCGATTGTAAAGAAATTGGGCTGGTTTTGTGATGGACTTGTTTTTTTTTTGACATACACATCTCCATATTTCTCGTGTAGACTTTGAATGGTGCCAATGTGGGTTTTATTAGATTTAGAATTCACAGCAGGTTAATGTGTAGTCTGATCCATTTCAGAGCAAAATAATTTTTGATTTTGCTTGTAGCATGAAATATCAAATGACATCACATATGGCGAGGTTCTTTAAGAATAAACAAGCTGGTTATATTTTTTCAATCAAAATGCGTAAAATAGTAATAAAATATTGTTATGTT
Organism: Nomophila noctuella; assembly: GCA_958496325.1. Taxonomy (NCBI): domain Eukaryota; kingdom Metazoa; phylum Arthropoda; class Insecta; order Lepidoptera; family Crambidae; genus Nomophila; species Nomophila noctuella. The sequence continues at coordinate 6,062,800 of OY292498.1, forward strand.
AACTTAATAACAAATTTTTAGCTTTATTTTATTAGTAAAGATTTTGAATAATTTCAATCACCGTTACTTACATTCCTTCTATATTATGTTTCTTCCATCGCTAAATCAAATATTATTGCCCATAAATATAAAATAATAAATGAAAAATTACATAAAATCTTGCGGCTGCCGTTTCTGATATTCTGGTGTTTCTAAGCGCAATTAGATAGTATCAGTCGCCCGTTCTTCCATTTCCATTACCATTTATTCGGAGACAACAAGTTTTGCTGCCAAGATATACCGTTGAGAATCATTTGTAGGCCTCTCCTGTGTTATTTTTAGGTCTTACTATCGTTTTGTTTATGAGACCAACACTTATAGATAATAATCGAATATTTAGAGATTTTCCTGTGGTATGAATAACGGCAATAAATATTCAGGCGGAGTTAAAGTTTTGAGAAATGTGAATTATACTTACATAAAGTATTTTATAAGGTCGTAGCTTCTGTTTCTGCTTCATTCGCTGTACTTAAAGGTGACCCACGGGAAAAAACATGACACTTCAATAGTTTTGGCTGTTTTCCATAGCTTGGCATTCTAATTTCTTTTCCATTTAAAAAGTCTCTTCGAACCTCTCAATTAAAGTAAGTGGGAGGCAAAAGAGGAAAAGGGTCACCTGATGGTATGTGATCACCGCCGCACTGGCACATACATATTTAGACATCAACAACCCCACAAATATAAAATATTATACAAAAGAAAGATGCATTAAATGTAATACAAATAATATATTATACATAAAAAAACAACAATACATACTGATCTGACTCTGGGATAAGTAGTTTAAGCACTTGTGCTACAGATATCAGAATCAACAGTGGAATTACAGATATAATTAAATAGATAGGTACATATAACACCCAGACCAGGACAAACAGACGTGTTCATACACACAAATCTTTATCTAGTGCGGGGTTCGAACCCGCGACCTCTTGGTCTAATAAGAAAGTCACCTTCCTGACCATTACACCAAGCGGGTCTTCAGAGACAAGGGTAGCTGAGGCTTTGCTTGTCCCCTTAGATATAATGTCTACTTACGTCAACAAACGGAAAATAACTCACACAGCAACCCATAAACTACAATTTAGAAGCTAAAACTTTCGTTGAAGCTATTTCTTGATTTTTGTTACTAATGGACACAATTCTTTTGTCGGCACGAGAGAGTAAGGACTCGATAAATCCTAATAACCTTTCAGCGGCAGCTGACCGATGTTAGATTGTAGAAAGACCTAGAAAACGTAGAGGAAACTTCCGTTCCAAATAATATAAAATCAATAGAAAACTAAACATAAAATTATTCGTTGAATTAAGTATTGGCAGGACCTTTTGCAAACTACATCTAGCAGTCACTTTTTGTACTTGCCTATGGAAGGCATTCGGATTAAAAGAAACCCCATAACCAGCTTTCCGAATTGGTGGTATAGTGGTTGTGCCTAAAACATCCTAATATTAATAAATATAACATTAAACTCTGTATTTAATAAAAAACACCCAAAGAAATATAATTATATATCCTTTCCAATTACATAACTAGATACCTGCTACAAAAAAGTAAAAGTTTTACTAAAAAAAAATCTGGCGGAATGTAACACTTAGGAAAACTTTGTAGCATTGAGGTTAAATGAAATGTATTGACAGTAATTTTTAAGAGGAATTTTAAGTTGATATAATTTCATAATAACAACGGACAGAAAAGTAAAATAGTAATAGAAATTTATATTCATTGAAACTAAGTAAACTTTGAGTGAACCAGCTAAATGATTTTCTAAAACTTTAGACTAATCTCGACCGGCGAATCCAAATATTGGGTTACGAAATTTTAATTACGCTTCTGAAGGCTGAGGGCTTAATTTGCTTTTACAATGTTTGGAAGGAACTAAAATATCCGAGATAAGATATCGAAGCAATGTTATAAGGTTTCATGAAGAAACTGGAAATAAAGGTTCGACGATCGCATTCTTGCTCGTCTGCTTGTTCCGAATTGTCTGGTTTCCCTTATATGGGTTGCGAAGGTCAGACAACAGTCGCTCCAATGTAATTCCCAGACTTGTCAATTCAGGATCATAGTCGAAGCGTACCTTGGGCTCCAAGGTAATAGCCGACGATGCAACCGGGAGAAGAGCGCTAAGATGATGTTGATGATTCTTGCTGTTAAAACTCGCATTTAACATTTTAGATACATCTCAATCTCAAAATCAAAGTTCTCATTTTGTTAAGACATGTAATTCTGTCACGCATACACAGCCATACAATAAAAAAAAAAACATCACTTATCTGGTGCCCACAGTGCAGGTTTTGCTTAATTTGGGTAGATGGTGCTATTTTGAAACAATAACTAAATTGAAAAACAAAAATTTCACACTAAAGACTTATTTACATAAAGTAAAGTAAGGTGTCATTAATGTAGGATCGAGGGCAGAAATAATAGAGCTGGGAGAGGTTTCCTTGCTTTATTCCATGGTATAACGTCTTTACCGCGTCGTGGCACTCCGTCGTCTCTCCTCAATCTGACGTCATTACTCACCTTATATGCTTCCATTCGTTCGTTCATCGTACTGTCATCATACTGCGCTCTCATTGGTCGTCCACACTCGTCATTCATTACTCATTCACCATTCCTCCATAGATAATCATCACATAGACAACCGTCTATCCATCCCACATTCGGCCATCCTGCACTGATGTCTGTCCTCAGACATCATCAGACATCATCTAACATCATCAGACATCCATCCCACTCGGTCATCCTGCATCGATATTCAAACATCCTGTCCCGTTCCCACCCGGCCATCTTGAGCTTATGTCTGCCCTCAGACATTGGCTCTATTCACAGCATCACTGTCATAATCACCAATCACCATTTCATCGTAACGCACACCGTATTTACAACTTTATTTACATCTTACAAAACATGAAAACAAACTAAACATCTTTGCTAAAATAAAAAAACAACACAACAGAGACTTCTTAAAAAACACCAATTACAAAAACAATCATTATCAAAAAATGCCATCATCAAATTCCTGGGTCAAACTTGCGCTCTAGTGCATCATCACAAGTGAATCCATTATTCTTCCATACATCATCTTTCTCCAACGTCACACATCCATACGTCATCATTAACAAAACTCCCTCTACAAACTCTTGCCCAACAATCACACTATTATGCCAATAAAACTTCTTTACAATATAAAATGAAACTTCGTTGTAACGTTCTTCATCAATCTCGACATCTAAATGAACTTCTCTCTTCGGTTCCATTTCTGATCGTCCAGATCCTTCCTGATATACAGTACTATCTTCGTAACTTGGATTTCCAATTTCATGCATCTCGTCAGTTATTTTATTGACTTCACTTCCAGTGTCAACCAATGCAGCTGTTGTTAAATTATCTGCCACGAATTCAACTTCTGGCTTCTTACAATATTTCTTGTTATTTACCTCGGATATAACACTGACATTTGCCTCCTCTGCAATCAGTTCATTATCCGCCATCTTCGTATAACTGACCATAGTGTTCTCGTCATCACAGTCGTCGTCTTCGTAAAAATCAATGGTCTGCTCTTCGGAGTCATTCGCGTCTGTTTCGTCATCTCTCGTATTTCCGATCTTCGTGCCCGTCGTAGTTAAACTCGTACTGCTCGTGTTGTCCGAGCTCAATCGACTGCTGCCGAACGTAACCGATGGCTCTCGATTGCGTAGCGGACCACACGTCACGCTAACGTCATGTCTGCACTTACTTGAATTGTACAGATCCTCATCTGGAAATTCAGTTAACATTGCCCTTTTTAGATCCTTCCAACCCATTGGCCGCTCCGAGCGCAACCACAGAGCTGCTGTGCCCGTTAATGATCGCCTCGCCACTACGATCTGTTCGAGAACCGACTATCCCATCCTTTCTGTGCTGGTTTCCACATCGTTCACCCATTGCAGCACTGAACGATTGCCTCTTCCATCAAATTCTGGCACCAACTCGGCCGCCCTTTGCAGAAAACGCGTATGGCTCATCATCTTCACTTCGTCTTTGTAGGAGTCGTCGTCTTCGTTGTCTTCGTCGTCGTCGTCGTCGTCGTCGTCCTAGTCTTCGTCGGTGGGCGTCTTTCTTCACCGAAAAAAACCGTCGTCTTCAAAACAAAATTCTCGTCGTCGTCGTCATTTGTTTTCCGTCGTCACGTCTTCTCGTCGTTGCCGCAGCTCCTTCTCCGCCTCGTTCCCGTCGATGTTCTGACACGGACGAGCCCCCAAAAATGTAGGATCGAGGGCAGAAATAATAGAGCTGGGAGAGGTTTCCTTGCTTTATTCCATGGTATAACGTCTTTACCGCGTCGTGGCACTCCGTCGTCTCTCCTCAATCTGACGTCATTACTCACCTTATATGCTTCCATTCGTTCGTTCATCGTACGGTCATCATACTGCGCTCTCATTGGTCGTCCACACTCGTCATTCATTACTCATTCACCATTCCTCCATAGATAATCATCACATAGACAACCGTCTATCCATCCCACATTAATGTCCTATTAATGTCCCACTGCAGGGCAAAGGCCTCCATCATTAGAAATCATGTTTTCGTTACAAAAATGGGTTTTGGCTTAATCACCCATCACGCTTGCCAAATGCGGATTGGTGATCATAAACCCGGGCTGTGTTCAGAAAAATCAACACAAAGTTTGCTAGACCCGGGAATCGAACCTAGGACCTCGAGACCAAGGCCCAGTACTTACTCACTAGACCATCGAGGCGTTATTAGATAATTAGAAATAAAACACGTTTTACAGTTATTTACTTACATAGTTACGCACAGACTAATGACCATCGTTACACTAGCCTTATAAATATGAATGCAACACTTATTTAGACAGAAAGAAATCCATAAAACCGATTCCTCACAAAAACATCGAATCTAAAGCGAAGTGCGAAGTTGTAACAAAACTAGCAGAAGTTACCGGCCATAGATCTTCATAACAAGCGAATGCATTTCGAAGGCACGTGAGGGATGTAAGTAATAATCCCAGAACGCCAGCTGCCAGACACAGGTACAGTATTTTAGACGACAATGACGTATGGTTCACTGGAAGTGGCTTTAAGTGATTTTAACATCTAGCGAAGGAGAACAGAATCCAAATAGTCAGAGTATCGATCTGTATCTAAAGACGAAATTCATGTTTATTTAACTACATTGTGAGTAGTCTTCATCTATTAAAAAACACACTCAATCTTATCCACAAATAACTTTATTATAAATGATTCCTTGACATATATTATATATGCATTTAACTATTTTTTATATGATAATCGTATCAGATAAATAAAATAGGCTCAAAAAATAATGTGATACTTGTTATCAGTGACACTTCTATTGTGATCTATTGATAACTTTTTACTTTCACAGTCTAACTTAAAATCACGTAACCCAGGAGAGGAAAATATACATCCTCAGACTTAACACTTACCGGTTCACGTTAATTTTCAGTTCGCGAGTTTTCATTCAGAATCCATTTTTCGTAGCCATTCTTTATTTGACGACCAGCTTGGTGTAGTGGTCAAGAAGAGAGTATTAAACCAAGAGGTTGCGGGTTCGGTCCCCGCAATGGACATACAACATTTGTTGTCACGAAAATGTCTTTAAGTCTTGGTGTGGTTGTTACATGTATATTTTGAAGTTAAGTATTTATTTCTTCGTAAAACTCGCTGGCTTACGTAAATTCTCAGTTGAAATGTTCACTTTCCGAATCCATTTTCTCGCCGTTTCCATTGGCACGACATCAGTGGCCGAACACTGCACGTGCGTTTGAAGTGAGAAATGAAACACTATTAATTCAACTGTAGCGATCCGACGAGTGGATTCTCAAGCACGTAGCCACAATGGAATAACTCACGTCATTTTAAAAGAGGTTAGAATTAAAAATGTTCGCCGAGAAACTGTGACGTGCAATGAAAATGTTTTTCGCTTTAGTTCGGTAGTAAGACTTTTTCAATGTTCGACTGGTGAGCTATTACGTAGGTGCTTCGAAATTCAAATCTACATACCTTTAAAGAGTTTAGTTCTGTCGTTTACATTAAGTGACTATATAAAAATGAACAAAAGGAGTTTCTTTCGCTACTGGGTTCTTTCAAGCCATCTCCTCCATCTAAATCCGTTCAGTAGTTTCAGCGTGATTGACAGACAAGCATCCAAACAAAGAACGTTTCACATTTGTCATATTAGTGTGATTAGTGTGATAGTCAGTTTACTTGAACACGTTCGCGGTCCTCGACAGTGGTTTAAGTATCGAGCCGTGAACTAGAGGTCCTGGCTAGGATTGATTCCCAGTTAAGTCAAGTTTTCGAAGGTTTTACTAAGCACAACTTTCGAAAAAAAAAACAAACGTTGAAGGCTTCTGCCCCGCAGGTCTTTATAAGGCTGATTAGATACCTTCTACTTGAAATCAGTGAGTTCAGTGAGATCATATGTATATATTCATTGAGTGAAAAACACTGCCCTGGATAATTCACCTGGATTGTAGAAGATGTCTAAAGTTTCATTTTTATGACATCCTTTAATAACTTTTGGTATCAAAAATAAAGAAGTTTCGCATAACAAGGGAACAAAAACTGTCAAATTTGTGTAATAAATCTTGAACCCTATGTCGTAAAGTTCAATATTTGTTAAGGAAAATCGACAGTTTGTTGGTGTAGCCTGTTACGTGGCCTACATTTTATAAAATAGGGTGAACGTGAAGCCTTGTTTGTTATCAAAAAAGGGGTCTGCCGAAAATAATTAGAATTTATTCAATACTAATATAATAAAGCTGAAGAGTTTAATAACTCAGGAATAACTGGTTTGCAATGAAAAAATATTTTGTCCTGGATAGTCCATTCGTCGAGGAAGGCTTTAAACTTTAGTATAGCACTATGCGAGCGATAATAGCCGAAATCCACGCGGGCGGAGTCGCGGGCGGCCGCTAGTAAAACTAATACTGACAAAAAGAGACTAATCGTGATATTTAATTATGTAGTACATATCCAATACTGCTTGACGTTTCGCTTTGTTACAAAAAACAGCGAACTACGTAAATATTTTTTTAATGAAAGTGTAAACTGTTTTACGTACTGGGCTCGAATACTAGTGATTTAATAAAAAAATAAATCACTGGTATTCAAGCCCAGTACTTTTGACACTTTCCATTTCAATTCTTGACTTGCCATGACTCTAGAAGGCAATCAAGTATGATATAATGCACACTATTAATAAACAACCCCTATTAATACGTAACTATCAGCTTGTGTACACTTCACCTCGTATCTTATCAAATAAACAATCTCTATTACCTAACTCTTGCCGACTGTATTAGCGAAGTTGTCCCTTTATAGGGTTGGCAAAGTCTGCTTAAACAATCACTCTTCTTTTATTTACATTAGAATAGCTGCGTTGCATATTAAAGACCAAAATTGTATAATGTTCTACTTTTTTTAGATAAAAAGGTAAAAAATAAATAAAAAAAAACATTGTCACTGCAAGGAAGCGGTTAAACTTTTACCTTCTTTTGTCAAATTATTTTAAAATCTGTTACCGGCCAACCGAGATAGATTTGTACTTTTCTTTAATGTGAAAATCAGCCAGTGTAATGTCCAAACAAAATACAAAAACTTTATTATTGAAATTATGCTAGCGTTACAATCAGGATTTAATTCAACGTCTATTACCTATTTAACTTTTAATGTTACCTTAATTTAGATTGCTTTGTAGTAGCACCATGTATACTCGATTATGATAGCTCATATTATACCTCTGAAATTGTTGTTACTAAACAAATATCTACAATATCAAAATACTCGTGCCAACAGTTTATATCAAAATGTCTATCTGTCAGCCCTGTTCATACAGACAGACAACGGATTATGTTATCTAATACACATTTATGGAGCAGCACGTAACAGTTACAATACTGATTGTTGTTTGTTCTGACTTTCGGTATGTTTCATCTCGAATTCAAATATGTTATTTTATTATGTCATAAGATTATTATATACAATGTGCCTTTTTTCTTTAAAGCTTTTTCAAATTTGCTTATTTAGTTTCACCTCGATGGTCTAGTAGTTTAAGTACATGGTCCTGATCTCGAGGCCCTGGGTTCGATCCCCGGGTCGGGCGAATTTGTGTTGGTTTTTTTTCCGAACACAGCCCGGGATTGTGATCATCAACCCGTATTTGGCAAGCGTGGTGATTAAGGAAAAACCCACCTCTGTAACGAATGCATTATTTCAAATTATGGAGGCCTTTGCCCTGCAGTGGTACATAAAAAGGCCAATACTTAATACGTGTTAAGTTTTCGATGTAATGTATTGTAAATTATTTACTGTGACTCATTTTATTATTAGCTTCTGTTTTCGATCCGCGCATAAATACCTACAATAAGTACAAAACTAGCTCAGAAAATCATATTTCAACCAACTCACTATACCGTTATTTAATAAAAGAAATTATGTTTAAAAATATATAATAATCCTGAATACAAAGCATTTAACCACGATGTAAAACTAATTTAAATTTGGAATTCAAAAATGGAAGCTGTGCTACCAACTATAAATCAGCCAGGAATAAAAAACTGCAATAAGCAATAAAAAGGAATGCTGGCTGGTATTTAAAAGACAAAGCTACATTTGCAAATGGAACGGTTTCTCCATGCGGGATTACAAACATTTATCCTACAATTTACCTCCACCGTATATAGATTAAAATTGTTAGATATGCCACGACACCACCGAAATGTGTGGCATTATTTCTTTTGACATGACATATAAGTATCAACATGCTGTCACTGCCTTAAGAAGCGACAGTCGCATCAAATTTTATTGCCAATTTCAGAGCAGGTTATAGTTTGGAGAAGGCAAATCTATCGATTTAAATCCATACCACCGCAAGTTTCTTTACAAGAATCAGGCACCTGTGACTAAAATTCAGATAGAAACTTCTACGTTCGCCCCTAAATCCGCCATTACGCTTGTCAAGCCTAGTCTTTTATAGAGTAGATTTACTTGGCGATCCATAAAAAGCTGCCCCGTTCAAACACACCTGCCGCCCTTATTTTATACCTATACTATAGGTTCCCTTATGGTGTTTTGGTCAGATATCATGCGTGATAGCTTAATAGCTTACTTGATTCAGGTCAGAGGCCCAAAAATAATGAACAAAAATTTAAGCAAAGCAAATTGTTTTGGAATGAAATTCAACGTATTTGGCGTTTCTGCCAGCATCTTTCCATTATATTAATGAATTGATTTCAATATTGCTTGCTTGTGCTATAAACTATGACACATACTGTTTCTTGTGTTTATTAAACCCGCATATTGTAACCAGGATTACGAGATTACAGAGTTAAGGCCAGATTATAATGCTGTAGCTTAATAGCTTACTTGATTAACATAGTATACAATATCTGCTGAATTATCTTATGGGTAACTAAGAAGGTACTTTTCTATAGGTAGTGAAAACGGGATGAGTACCAATAACTGGCCTCTGCGATTGGTTATTTAAGCTACTTTCGCAAAGGCCAGTCATAGGATAGTCGACCGAAAAATTTCATCTCGAGATCGATGCTTCGGAAAGCATGTTAAGCCGTTGGTCCTGCGCCTGATCTCCTACGGTCGTGTCAGATTTCTATCCCACCGAACTATGAGAGTGAGGGAATAGGGTGTACACCTGTGCTTGCGCACTCACTTGTGCACTATAATATATCCTGCGTACCTGGCTGATCGTAAGATCGGCCGCCATGGCCGAAAACGGAGAGGACGGGTATGATACTCATATACTATTTACATAAGTACCAATAAACGAAAACATTCATGTTAGTAGGCTAAGAGAAAACTTTCTCAAGGCAAATTAGTTTGGTCCCATCCAAGTTCCAGGCACTTTTTCGAGCCTTTTGTTTTTGTCTTCGAACTTCGAGTTCAGCTTGAAATTGAATAAGTTTCAGATGCCGTTTTTAGAATTGGAAACGAAATTATATTCGTTTCTTATGTGTAGTGTGGGTGAAATTTTTTTAATCTACATTCGAATGTGGTCGAAACTTTTGTTAATTGAAAATGGTTGCATTAAAAATATGTAGCTGCGAAGATTTTAATGCAATGTTGTCTTTGCCTTAAGAAAAGTTAGATATTTTGTTTGTATTCAATATTTTGTTTAAAAATTATTCATGGGAGAATGTTTAAATAGTAAATTACATAAATCTACTAAAACTGTTTAACGTTCCGGTTTAATCAATAATATTTTTTTACAAACAAAAACCGACGTGGATATCGACCACGGTGCATAATTTTAAATTGAGGGTAGAAATGCAATACTTCAAATGACAGTTGACGTTCGACATCTTAGCCAGTCCGTGATCACATCTGCTGAAAAGCAGTCGTAAAGATGTTATTTGTTTGTGGAAATGTAGAATGAATCAGTGAGAAGTGAATTTTTATCAGTTTTTGGGAGTTCCGTGCGTAGTAATCGTGTTAATATAAGAAAACATTGTGGTTAAGAATTCTGTTTATCAAATAATATCGTGCGTGATAGCTTGGACGAACAATGTCGTGTTTTTTTTTAAATGGGAAGACAGTCGATTAAGGAATTCGTTGGTAAGCTTGGCAATATGATTGAACATAATTTTTACGTTGAGGTCGTAATTGATTCCAAATATTGAACTCCATTTACATATTTTATTAACTAAATAATTCCAATCAATAAGAAACATAATAATTCTGTCGTAATAAATCTATCATCATTTTCGAACATTTATTTACGTACATTCATAATAATATACCCACCTACGCAGAAGAATACTAATTAAATCTATGTAATACATACAAATGATGTTAATATCAACTGTGAAACGGGATTACTATAGGAATCACCACTCTTGCCAAATACAAAGCTCAGGTATTTAAGGAAAATCCCTCGGAAATTTTTTCCTTTGCACCCAGGAACCCTAGATCACTTATTTTTTTCTCATACAAAGCCAAGAATGCAATCTAGCACTAATCAGTAGAAATCATTATATTAAACCCGTATATTTCTATTTGTCTGTTCATTCGCAGTACTTTAATTTCCGCAACGGTATTGTGCAGACGATTCAAAGAAATCCGTATCAGTTTAAATTAACATTAATGATAATGAATGCGGGTTTTATCGATTCCGTATTAACCGTTTGTGTCTACGTTCGGTCGCGAGGGACCTTTGACCCAAAAGGATTTTTCGTAAATGAAGTGTTTGTATTGAGAAAATAGGAAGTATCCAATAACCAAGTGTAAATTATGTTTTTGTCAAATAACAGAGGAATTGATTTATTGGAAAAAAATACAATTCCAACGAGCAGTTCCTGGAATTAGCGCGTTCAAATAATCAAAAAATATCTACAGCCTCATATATTAGTATACATAGATCAGATCAGATGGTACCCGATATGCTCTTTTTTTTTTGACTTAATATTATATTCATAACAGCACATTAATTGGCAATCTGAAATATTTTCCAACTATTCTGAACGAAAATTACTTTACAGTATGAGCATGGAGTATAGTAGTAACTTTGTGTAACTATGCCCGGTTAGTTCCACGATCAGATAAGCTGGAACTTGAGGCAAAATAACATTAGATATTTCCAAATTACAGATTCAATCTAGCAAAAACTTTGACTACATTTTATTAAAACATTGTGTGTTATTTTACGAACAGTAACCGATTTATTATTACAACTCAATTCAAACACAACGATAGAAGATGATTTAATTTCAATGCAAAATTGGAATTTACATTTCGAAGAAGACAAAATATAATATGAAATTATTAAAAAACGAGCAAGAAAAGATGATTTTAATAAAAACGCTTTTGAGTTCGAATTTACTGCTAAATTAAAAAAATTGGCCAAGTGCGAGTCGGACTCCCGCACTGAGGGTTCCGTACAAATTCGATTTTTACCGTATTAAAAAAACTACTGACTAGATTTCGTTCGAACCAATTTTCGTTGGTAGTTTTTATGGTAATCTATACTAATATATAAAGCTGAAGAGTTTGTTTGTTTGTTTGTTTGTTTGAACGCGCTAATCTCAGGAACTACTGGTCCGATTTGAAAAATTCTTTTTGTGTTGGATAGTGTATTTGGCGAGGAAGGTTATAGGCTATAGTATATATCTATTATTTTATCCCAAGGGGATGAAAAAGGGGATTAATGTTTGTATGAAACTTTGTCAATTTTAAACCGATTGGGCTGGGACTTTGCATGCATAAAGCTACTATGTCATAAAGATCCCCTTAGAAAGGATTTTTATATATTCCACCCCAAGGGGATGAAAAAGGGGATTAATGTTTGTATGAAACTTTGTCAATTTTAAACCGATCGGGCTGGGACTTGGCATGCATAAAGCTACTATGACATAAAGATCCCCTTAGAAAGGATTTTTATGTATTCCACCCCAAGGGGATGAAAAAGGGGATTCATGTTTGTATCAAACTTTGTCAATTTTAAACCGATCGGGCTGGGACTTGGCATGCATGAAGCTACTATGACATAAAGATCCCTTTAGAAAGGATTTTTATATGTTCCACCCCAAGGGGATGAAAAAGTCGGATTAATGTTTGTATGAAACTTTGTCAATTTTAAACCGATAGGGCTGGGACTTGGCATGCATGAAGCTACTATGACATTAATATCCCCTTAGAAAGGATTTTTATATGTTCCACCCCAAGGGGATGAAAAAGGGGATTAATGTTTGTATGAAACTTTGTCACTTTTAAACCGATCGGGCTGGGTCTTGGCATGCATGAAGCTACTATGACATAAAGATCCCTTTAGAAAGGATTTTTATATGTTCCACCCCAAGGGGATGAAAAAGGGGATTAATGTTTGTATGAAACTTTGTCAATTTTAAACCGATAGGGCTGGGACTTGGCATGCATGAAGCTACTATGACATAAAGATCCCTTTAGAAAGGATTTTTATATGTTCCACCCCAAGGGGATGAAAAAGGGGATTAATGTTTGTATGAATCTTTGTCAATTTTAAACCGATCGGGCTGGGACTTGGCATGCATGAAGCTACTATGACATAAAGATCCCCTTAGAAAGGATTTTTATACGTTCCGCCCCAAGGGGATGAAAAAGGGGATTAATGTTTGTATGAAACTTTGTCAATTTTAAACCGATCGGGCTGGGACTTGGCATGCATGAAGCTACTATGACATAAAGATCCCTTTAGAAAGGATTTTTATATGTTCCACCCCAAGGGGATGAAAAAGGGGATTAATGTTTGTATGAAACTTTGTCAATTTTAAACCGATAGGGCTGGGACTTGGCATGCATGAAGCTACTATGACATTAATATCCCCTTAGAAAGGATTTTTATATGTTCCACCCCAAGGGGATGAAAAAGGGGATTAATGTTTGTATGAAACTTTGTCAATTTTAAACCGATAGGGCTGGGACTTGGCATGCATGAAGCTACTATGACATAAATATCCCCTTAGAAAGGATTTTTATATGTTCCACCCCAAGGGGATGAAAAAAGGGATTAATGTTTGTATGAAACTTTGTCAACTTTAAACCGATTGGGCTGGGACTTGGCATGCATAAAGCTACTATGACATAAAGATCCCCTTAGAAAGGATTTTTATATGTTCCACCCCAAGGGGATGAAAAAGGGGATTAATGTTTGTATGGAACTTTATAGGTATAGTATATACCTACGTTTGCGGAAACCGGAAACCACGCGGACGGAGTCGCGGGCGGCCGCTAGTGTACATTATATAATTATTTCAGTTTTATCATCCTCTTATTTTAGAAGTTAGAGGGGGGGGGGGACACTTTTTTCCACTTTGGAAGGGTTTGTCACGCAAAGTATTCACTTTAGAAAAAAGTGATATTATAAACCTTAATATAATTTTTAAAGACCTATCCACAGATACCCCACACGTATATGTTCAATGAAAAAAAATATTTCGAGTTTTAGTTCTGACTATGGGGACCCCCACTTTTTTATTATTTTTCTATTTTCGTATGAAAACCTTGTTGCGTTTCACAGAATACATCCACTCACTAAGTTTCAACAGTATAGTACTTATAGTTTCGGAATAAAGTGGCTGTGACAGACTGGCGGACAGATAGACAGACAGACAGACATGACGAATCTATAAGGGTTCCGTTTTTTTGCCATTTTGGCTACGGAACCCTAAAAAACAGAACGGGAGCGATTCAAGCTTAGTTAATCAAGAATCATTACAAAAACAGCGTGTGACCTTTGAATTTTAAAAATATTTATACATATTAAAACCTCCTTTGGATTGAAATTTACTGTCATAAAGATAAAGCGGGAAAGCTTTGAAAATATATAATATCAAGTTTTAGAATGTGTTTTTTTTTATTGATTTATATTTGCTTTGCGAAAATAAAGATTGCTCTGAATTTTGTCTCTGCAATACATATTTCCCTTTACCGAATGAGTACTCTAAAAATAAAAATATTAAACATAAAGCTCTTTCCAAATAGGAAAGCTTCCTAGCTCTGAAAGCGAACAATATGTAAAATAGATACCTACGGGAAGTATTCTAACTTCCCATATCATCATAATATTTTTGAATTATTTTTTTGGGTTTATTAACTTACTAGCTTAGTACTCCTATTTTAACGCCGAACAATGTAACAAAATAATCAACCCTATTCTCAGAAAATAACAAGCTCGTAATTTTGCTTTGTAACAAAAACATGAAATCAAATGTTGGAGGCATTTGCCCTGCAGTGGGCCATTGATAGGCTGATACTTTATAACGTAATTTTACAAAGAAAGTGAAAATTACTCGTATTTAATTAATTTTAAGATGGAAGATATTTTTCCATTTTACCCACGACCGTGCCACCGCAATGATGATGATGATAAAAGTAATGATGATAATGATATTCATTCAAAAGACATAATTCATTACAAAATCAGATTACTTTAGTCCAGTTTCATCTCGTTTGAAATCAACCACGGGAGACTTCATTTGGGGTTATAATTATGCAAATGGAACAATTCCTTGACGGCGTAGCGTCCGTCTTTTTAATTTTATTAAGGTTTCGTGACGGGAAATTTATTTTCCCTTCGTAGTCTTCTTTAAATAATACGATGTACATAGAATTATTTTAGAAGTATTGACTGTCAGTTTTTGAAATTTCCTTCATTAATTAAATGTTAAATTGGCTTTAGGTGCCTCGCTTTTATTTTCGTTGTAGGAACCTACTGGTAGTTGTAGGTTACGTAAAAGGGCGTCAAATCTGTTAGATAAAGTATTCCTTTATTGTCTGTGTTGGTATAGGAACTCGCGCAAAAAAATTTAAGACTTAAGGGGCTTTCGGGGTTTCTCTCAAGTCTTTACCACAGTGCGGTAACCTGGTCTTAAAGTTTGGGGCACCAGGATTTAAAACCGAGAGCTCGGCTCGGTCTCTAATCTATACTTAAAAGTTTGTTTGTTTGTTTGAACGTGCTAATATCAGGAGCTACTGAGTCGAACGGAAAAAAATGGTTGGATATTCCATTTGACGAGGAAGGCTTTCAGCTCCAGTATAACCGAAATCCACGCGGCCTGAGTCGCGGGCAACCGCTAGTAAAATAATACATGAGAAGCCACAGGCACAGCTTGTAATGACTGGTAGATATTATCATTTACAACTCATCAAAAGGACATTAACCGGAACGCATTACGCCTAAGCCGTGGTTTCGGTAACACACCGCAAATTCAAATTAATTCACCTACAATTATACGGATTAATTAATATTACGGGGCTTACACATTTGTTTCGTAATGTGGATTTGAGGAAGACATTAACGGGAGACAGCGTATCAATGGAAATGATGGTGTTTGTTAAAAAAAGTGTACGTTAGGCGATAAACCCGACTTATTGATAAAGCTTTAGTAGTTAATAATTGGAAACGCTGGCATGTTATTAAACTATTGATATGTAACAACATACCAATAGTTTAATGGTAGACTTTTCAAGCAAGGGTGTATTTAAAAGTTAGACTTTACCTAAACCCTGATTTATAGCCTACTTTTTAACAGTTGCCAGGTGACAACAAGACTGAAACGAATATAATGTACCTACTGATATTCGATTTGGTTTTGTTGTATTTAAATTGTTTTTTTCAAAGGTCAAACAGATATTATCTTGTCTTGCGTCGGAAAGGTCAGTTTAGTATGTCCTTTGAGAATGTCGTTTGTAAAACAAGTAGTTTTTTTATAACAAGGACACGACATTAAAGGACCACGTCATAACTTTTGTTTTATTCCCTACGAAAATCCTTAAAAAATCTTGCATGCAATAAAACAACTTTCCCTTACGATCCTAACTCTGAAACTTTTCTCAGCGCTTTGATGATGCCATAATCTTTAATCGCTCCTGATACACGTGACCGGGAGGGGCGGGAAGTTTTTAAGATATCCCGATTAAACTGTGTTTATCTCCCACAGGAACCGAAGATGAAGCTGTGCACGTACCTCCTGCTCTGTTTGTTGGGTAAGTTACGTTCCGTTATTGCATTTTGAAAGTTATTGTTCCGTTGTTTGAAGCCGGAAAGTTGAGATTTCTGTGAAATGAAACGTAAGTTTTAGTGAAATACACAGTTAAATTAGATTATCCTAAAAGTTGAATTATATAGATACTGTGAAAAAAAAAAAGTTCAGTTACATTATTTTAAATTGAAAATGGGAAATCACAGAAATCTAAACAATTATTCAACTTAAATAGGATTTGAGCCGCCAGAGAAAAATATCTATTGGATTAATATGATATCTACATATGAATTCCATTGATATCTGTCATATAAATCAGTATAGTTCTACTGTTTAGTTATAATTAAGACCTAATTACGTTCAATCGTGAAGTTCGCTTAAACTAAAATAGTAAATTCTGATATTCTAGTTTCAAATAAAAAACAGAATTCCAGCATAAAAATTGTTTACATTCAACTTTCTCGTCTTGTAAAAAACAAATTGCGCCTACATAATACAAGATGTTATTATTTCTCGTAACTTTGAGAAAGTTTCTTTACAAAGGACTTTTTGCAATAGTTGCTTTAGGCTGCCTGTTCACTGAAGTGGAGCAAGGCAGGAGCGAGGCAGAATCTTAAAGCTTGCAGGGAATACTAATAAGATAGTGAACGATAGTAAAAATAGTAAAATGTTTTGAGATTTTTATGAATTGTTAGTTAATATTTCTAGGCAGTTTGGTTCTTATTGAGCTATATAATATTATGATCAATAACTTCTGATTGTACTAAACAACGTCACTATTTGACTTTTTACTCGTTTATCAATCACCGTAACTAATAAATTATTTCTCGTCAGAAAAGTGGATAAGGGTGCTTGACACGAATTTTCAGTATTTGAAGATTATATATATTTTTTACGCCACACGTCTTATGAATTTTTAAATCACATATTGTTCTTCAAGTGTTCTTAAATTACACGTTTATTTTAATTGATTAACGTTTAAATAGAACTTGAACCAAAGGCATTTTGAAGTTAAAAGAAGCATTAAAAAAACAGATATGGTAAGAAATAAACCGGTTAATATATGTACTGATCATTTTTAATGCAATAATTATACTATCATTACCTGCGCAATGTAAGTGGTTTCCAAAATAAATATAGTGTTAATACCAAAATCGAAATCCGTTCAGTTGTTTCAGCGTGATTGACGGACAAACATCCAAACAAACAAACTTTCTCATTTAATGTGTATGTTTTTTGCGAGCAAAAACTTTATACATATTGATACTCGAACCAAGTTAGAGGTAATCTGTACTTGATAGAGTTATACTCACACTCCCTAGTTTTTATTAAGCCAGTCATAACTTTGTGAGAACATACTTCACTGACCTATTTGCGAATTATGTTTTGCTCAGAATGTAAGGGTCAAAAGGATGTTTTATAATAGTTCTAAACTTATTTGTGCAAAAAGTGAAGAGAAAACCTAGTACAGTTAACGGATAATTCGTTGGGGTAGAACCAGACCCATGTTAGTTTGTTTCAAACTAAATTTGAAGTACAGTTCCAAAGCGGATTTCATAATGAACAGGATAATGCTTTTGACATAAGGATAACTATGAACTATGTACGAGCATATTGCGTTAGTGAACTATGAAATACTGTATTGCGACTTTATAGTTTGTCTTAGCATATATACATATAAATGCTTATTATTAATTTAATCGAGTGTGTAGGTAATACAAAATGTAACTTTTCTTCTTCTCAACTATCGACATCACATTTCAAAAACATTGTTTTCATGATTGTGATGTAATGTAATGTGTACTATATATATCCGCTTGAAAATATGTAAATAACCACTGGAACTCCACCAATGGAACTAAAACAATGACATCTAACGAAGTCCCCGTATCATAGTATTATAATGATTAAATTAAATGCTTTTTAAACTGGTGACAATAGACCGCACAAAACCTAATTTCATTTTTTTTCCTGCAGAGTGTATTAATATTTTTTTATACCAGTACGTCGATTGATTTGAGCCACACTACGTCCATCTAACAATTGCACCAACACCGCTTCACACGCCATTACCCCAGCGTCTAACACTTCAGTATTCCGCGAAGTCTGCTTCGACAGAGCTCAGTGAAGCGCACAAC
Source organism: Nomophila noctuella (assembly GCA_958496325.1). Taxonomy (NCBI): domain Eukaryota; kingdom Metazoa; phylum Arthropoda; class Insecta; order Lepidoptera; family Crambidae; genus Nomophila; species Nomophila noctuella. The sequence goes on from OY292498.1 coordinate 6,081,479, forward strand.
AGCAACTTTTACTGACAGGCACACGCTTACCGCTTATACAAGGAAGGAAATACGATAATACGTATAGAAAATGGAGTAGAAAAGCATGCACATGTTGTTGAAAAAACAACCTTATGCTGCATAGTTGAAGGTCTGATTTTCAATCCGGCTTTTATCAGCGTGAATCTGTTTGAAGACCTTTTTGATATTTTTTATTTAACATATTACGTATTCGGCCACTGGAGATTTAGATTTACCTTACCCACCCACAGAGACCCACTAAAATCCACCTTCAGAACATATTAGTAGATGTTTTAATACATCCCAATTCAATATATAAAAAGAACGTCATTATTGGTAGTGGTTACATGAGAGATGCCATTAAATTAATAGGTATTTTAATTATGTTTTCCTTTTTATGATATCATACTAATATTATAAATGTGAAAGTTGAAAAATGCAGGCTATTTTACAACAACATGCTTTTCCAAGAAGCAAACAGGTTTAAGTTAAATTGAACGCAGAATTTTCCGTATTGATTCTCTAGATATGTGCGTTATTTGCGAAATAACTGGTGCCCTCATGCAAACAAACTATTCTCGCTCGGTTCATAAATCAAACACGCCAGCGACGTCTTTCAAGGTTAGTACACACAGACAACTATACCTTCTTACTAGGAACTAATGAAAAACTGTCTGTTTAATTTACATAAAGTACAAAAAGACCTCATTGGTCTATGAAGTTAATTTTCTCATAATTACACCAGTAATCTGTGACCACCCAGTGGGATTAAGTTTGACATGACATGACTTGCATTTGGCAATCCAAAACTAATATAAAACGCAGACGTTTAGTTTTAGTCTGCAGAAAGTTTGTTTTATCAAACCGCTAGTGATTAGATAATGATCTACTATTTTGAGACTTACGGAGTAGGCTGGGTTACGTACTGGGTACTTTTCTATTTACCAACTCTGTATGAAAAGTACATACATATTTCTGTATGGGTTGCCTTATTATGGCGATTCCGTAAATCCATATAAGAGAGGGAAAAGGCAATTTTTGAGTATCATTTATTCTCTTGCCTGTAACTAACAACGCAAGCAACTGTTAGTTATTGCAGCCGTCACCAAAAGTTAGCTGGGAGGAGAATATTACTCCTCCTAGTGAGGTCGTTCGTCTTTCTCTGTTCATTAACAAATGTTAAAATGGACAAACTCTTCAGCTTTATTATATTAGTATAGATATAAAATAAAACTGAAGATTTTTTTGTTTGTTTGTTTATTTGTTTGTACTCGCTAATCTCAGGAAGTACTGGTCCGACTTGAAAAAATATGTTTTTGTTGGATAGTCCATTTGAGGAGGTAGGCTATAGTATATTATACATATATGTAGTATACCTACAAGTGTCTATGTGTGTGAAAGTGAAAACCACGCGGACGGAGGCGCCGGCGACTGCTAGTTAGTATAGATTTTCAGAACATGTATTTGTTTGAAGAAGTTATTTTCGTGGCATTGTATTTCCATTCCCAGAACGAGTATTTAATTAATCCTAGAGGATTCCGAGAAGAAAATAAGTTTAGATTTAATTTAATTCAGTATTTTTCGTATTGATTCTGTAGATTGGGCCTATGTGCCAAGCGGTGTTATATTCTATATAACACCTCTTGGTTCTAGACTTTGCTATAAATTGTTTAGTGTTCATTAAAACGATTAAGCCCCCTTCATTCTAAAGTACAATGTTCTACCGCTAAAAGTCCGTTAAAGGCAATATAATATTACCTCCGCTACATCGTAGGAACAACATTAGACATCTCTCGCGGTTCTTAACAGCTCTCGGAAGAACTTGTCAGCGTCAACAACTTTGTTTGCTGAATGTTCAACATTTTATGCCTCTGGGGAGCCAACTTCACCTATAACCCTTGCATACGGACTATACTTACATTGGTTTACGACTTGTCATCTTTATTTAATATGCCGAGGATTGTTATGTGAGATGAAGAATCTTTTACGATGACAGTAATATTGAATGAGTTATTGGAAATCGGAGGCAAATGGGAGAATGTAAGCCGAAAGAATAAACCGCATTAAAATAATGAAACCCTGATACATAATGTGCGCCTTAATAATTCCTTTTGTCTTGAGTTTTGGTTGAAGGCAGTAATAAAGAGTAAATAGGCTCACGAGCAAACTTGTAATCTTATGGTCAGCCAGGTACGCAGGATATTATCATAGTGCACAAGTGAGTGCGCAAGCACAAGTGCACTCTCTATTCCCTAACTCTCATACTTCGGTGGGACAGCAATCTGACACGACCGTAGAGAGAACAGGCGCAGGACCAAGGGCTTAACTTACCTTCCGAAGCACGGAGGAGCTCGAGATGATTTTTTTCGGTCACCCATCCGATGACTGGCCTCTGCTAAAGTTGCTTGACTTAGCAATCACAGGCTAAGCGCACTAATCACTGCGCCGTCGTGCTCCTCAGGTTACTTTCGGATGAAGTAGTAGGTACTTATTGCGACAAAACCATGTTTGTAACCGTCTATAAAAGCCGCAATTTTATTATTAGTTTGATCCATATTCACGTATTTCTTAAAGCGGTTTAACGTTATTCCATCTATAAAATATCTAAATCAATCATGACAGAACAATGTATGGCGCTAAAAGCCATAACAAAGCATAAACATCCTGGAAAATATGCTTGTAAATAAGTCATAACATACCCCTCTTCTTGTTTAAATGTAGAACTGTCTTAATGGTCAAATATTTCGCCCAAGCCACTGCGAATACGAGTGTTGACTTAATTAAAATTGAAATTAGGAATGAAACAATGCAGCCGGGAACGGAATACAAACTGCAAATCCAACTTGCTCTTTTGAATATAAATTCTGAGGGAATTTTTGAAACTAATGTTCCGACCGTGTTTTGTTTTACTTCGTTCTGTAGTGAATATCTAATGCAGCAATTTCTAATTCTAGAAGCTTATACTCGTACGAGTACTACGATGCTATATAATAATACCCTCCTAGCCGAATTAGGCCACGGCAGCCAATCTTATGATTAGCTAAGTACGCAGGATATATTATAGTGCACAAGCGCGTGCGCAAGCACAGGTGCACTCCCTATTCCCTCACTCTCATAATTCGGTGGGACAGCAATCTGACACGACCGTAGAGAGACAGGAGGCGCAGGACCAACAGCGTGCTACGTGCTTTCTGAGGCACGGGGGTGTAATTACACCGCCAACTTATAAACTCCGGACTGTATTTATGTTATCACAACAGGAAAACATAGACACGATTTCATCGGTCCGACCCGGGATTCGAACCGAGGTCCTCCGGCGCGGCCGCCGCATTACACTGCTGCGCCACGGAGGCAATAATTGAAAAATTACATATTTTTGTGTTGGATTGTCTATTTGACGAGGAAGGCTTTAAGCACCGCGGTCGGATTCGCGGGCGGCCGCTAATCTATGATAAAATCATGAATAACGTCTCATCGTTAAGCATTTAAATCGATTCCGATAAATATTTAATTTAGACCAAGCGATCTCGCCCACATATAGTTTGTCTTTTGTCGCTGTCTAGAGGGCATTATTAAATATTTCAACCTCATCTGATTTCATTGAAAAACGAGACAACGCAATGTAATGAGATCACAATAAATAAGCTTTATGGCATATAAAATACTTTGTTATTCCAATAAATGTGTAATTTTTGTGTCTTTTTGTGTCACATAAATTTATCTTTTCCATTATCAACCTGGGGATACCATAATGGTTTATAGGTTTTCATACACGAAACGGCTTATCTAAACAGCAAATTTACTAAACTACGATTAGGCTTAGTTCGATAGTTTATTTTAAGTTACATAAAAGTGGTAGCAGAGTCTATAAATTAAACATGAGTAACTTTAAAAAAGAAAATTCTGATGACTGACTCATGTTAGTGAAAGAAATTTAAAACAAAATGTTTATTCCTTTCTATGTAAAATACACATTATACCTTATTATCATGTTATGGAGAAGTTTAATTTACTCATAGCATTTATTTCTATCGAGTATTTGTAATCGGTGGCACAATCGTTTTAATCGTTTTCGTAGCACATCACTGAGTTGGCAGTAACCGTCCATGAAAAACGATATTCTTTTTTCGAAAATTTAACCAAAAAGTATTCGAAATTTCATGGGCGTGAGCTGTCAAAAGTCGTCTTATAAATTGGACAGAGTATAGTAACTCTATTTTCCTTTGAATTGCATATACTGAAGTAGGTTCGTGCTTGTTCTCCAATTGGCTTTTCATTATCTTGTTTTATATTTCTGCCATTTACTGGCTGTCTATGACAAGTTTGAATACTGTATCATCACTACATAGTATAAAACAAAGTCGCTTTCTCTGTCCCTATGTCCCTTTGTATGCTTAGATCTTTGAAACTAACTACGCAACGGATTTTAATGCGTTTTTTTTAAATAGATAGAGTGATTCAAGAGGAAGGTTTAAATGTGTTTAGTATCAGCATTGCACCCGTGCGAAGCCGGGGCGGGTCGCTGCTTAATAAGAATGCTGCATAAACAAGTGACGAATGACAAAATGGTGCGCATCTTTTGTGTTACGGAAGTTGATACGCGGACAGAAAGTAATGGCTGTAAACATTGAAGCGAGCACCTTTGATGTTAAGAAACGATGGTGTTGCGCTACAAATTTGTTATGAATACTGGCTTGTAAAGGTGACAGTTTTTTTTGGGCCCACCAACAATCGGTAACGTTTAAGACAAAGAGAACTATGTAAAAAATGTATAATTTTTTTTATGAATTTTGCTATTGAAGTGAATTTCAAACGAAACCGGAGTCATAAAACCAAAATAAAAAGCCTTATTTTGATTATATCCGTGAAATATCTGTCCAAAGATTAGTAAACAATGGCTGACATCCAGATAACTGAAGGAAAAAAGGTTTTTATCAATAGAATTAAAATGAAACACTTGAAATCGAACATAAAGGAGACGCAATTTATTTTGGAACGGTTTTCATGCCTATTTTTATCTAAGGCGGTGATTGATAGTGACTTTTAATCATTTAATTAATGAAATAAAATAATACGAATAAACAATACAAAAAAATCCGTATAACGGAACGCATGTGCTAGTCTATTGCCGGATTTTGATTTTATTTAAAAACTGAATACAAATGTCAGAAACCTTCAGTCTGTCAACTGTCATTAATGGTTTTACTATATAATTTAAAAAAGCTGTAGTTTGTTTGTTTGAACACGCTACTATCAGAAACAGCTGGTTCGAATTGAAAAAATATTTTTGCGTTGGATTATCTATTAGTCGAGCCAGGCTTAAAGTAAAAATGTTAAGCTATAGTTTAAGACTACATATTTTTGCAAAAACCTTATTCTACGCGGACAGAGTCACAGGCGGACACTAGTCATAATAAATTGCTTTTATCTGTTATCTGAAGAGATACGTAGGAAAAACATAATGGAAAATCGCCCTTATGTGTAAGTATTTACGGTTCAGGCGTTGAAAGTCAGGAAAGCAAATAGACAGATTAGTTTATGAGGTTAATATATTTTCCCATCTTATTTCTAACGATTCCGGTTAAAATATGAAAAAGTAATATTACCACTATAATCTGGATATTATAAGGAATAAATTGATACCCATTTCGTAAATAAACGCTAAAATTTTATGTGGGCCTAACTCTCCATACAAAAACGATTGACTCCTTTCTGCATACAACATCGTACACCAGTAGAGATAGTCGACATAAACTTACATAATAATATCTTTATGGATTTAAACAATAGTTTGCTATTGCGACGGGGTGCGATCTCAGGGTTCTTATTAGCACTCCGTAGCCGTATAGGTAGTGGTTGACGGTTTGAGTTAATGAAAATATGGTCTGGATAAACTGTTTTTATTTCACTATTGTAACAACACTTTACGACTTTCACAGGATATTTAAGATTTAATAATATTATAATAAATATTTATAATTAATGTTTAATGGTTGGATATTTCTAGAGTTCTAAGTCTGGATCACTCTTCAAAAAAAATGCGAAAATAGAACAGAAAAGGCAAAGGACACAGTTTTTTTTGGGCCCACCAACAATCGGTAACGTTTAAGAGAAAGAGAAGTACGTAAAAAAATTATATGATTTTTTATGAATTTTGCAATTGAAGTGAATTTCAAACGAAACCGGGTTCATAAAACTAAAATAAAAAGCCTTATTTTGATTATATCCGTGAACTATCTGTCCAAAGATTAGTAAACAATGGCTGACATACAGATAACTGACGGAAAAAAGGTTTTTATAAATAGAATTAAAATAAACTACTTAAAATCGAACATAAAGGAGACGCAATTTACTTTTGGAACGGTTTTCATGCCCATTTTTGTCTAAGGCGGTGATTGGTAGTGACTTTTAATCATTTAATTAATTAAATAAAATAATTTGAATAAACAATACAAAAAAATCCGTATAACGGAACGCAATGCTAGTCTATTGCCGGATTTTGATTTTATTTAAAAACTGAATACAAATGTCAGAAACCTTCTGTCTGTCAACTGTCATTCATGGTTTTACTATATAATTTGAAAAAGCTGTAGTTTGTTTGTTTGTTTGAACACGCTACTATCGGGAACAGCTGGTTCGAATTGAAAAAATATTTTTGCGTTGGATTATCCATTAGTCGAGCCAGGCTTAAACTAAAAAATGTTAAGCTATAGTTTAAGACTATTTGTGCAAAAACCTTATTCCACGCGGACAGAGCCACAGGCGGCCACTAGTCATAATAAATTGCTTTTACTTCAGATACATAGGAAAAACATAATGGAAAATCGCCCTTATGTGTAAGTCTTTACGGTTCAGGCGTTGAAAGTCAGGAAAGCAAATTAGACAGATAAGTTTATGAAGTTAATATATATTTTCACATCTTATTTCTAACGATTCCGGTTAAAATATGAAAAAGTAATGTTACCACTATAATCTGGAGATTATAAGGAATAAATTGATACCCATTTCGTAAATAAACGCTAAAATTTTATGTGGGCCTAACTCTCCATACAAAAACGATTGACTCCTTTCGAATTTTGAAAGGTAGGTAGCTAATTAGCGGCCAGTGGGCGCGTAGGTGAGTTCTTTCCAGCCATCAAAGAGGCTTGATTGAACATCCATGAAGGCTGGAAGGAACGGCACCGTTACACTATTATACTAATAAACGGGGCTTTACAACAAAGTAGCTGCTACTACCGTCCGAGTCGTCAACTCCTATCAAAAGCTCCTACAACTAGTTTTCATTGCAAGAACTATTCAAAGGCAGAACTTGAGATTGGCAATAAACCGTGTTACCTTGCGAACGCTTTTCCTTTGCCCGTGATCAAATCAAATGTCTTCCGTGGACTTTTCTTTTGTTGTTCCAGGATGTTGAGTCTATGCTTAGAGAAAATTAAATAAAAAAATTCAAGTATTTCTTGTACATTGTCTACTTGTAGAACACAGTAGAACTTTGAATGCTTAAACTAAGTGCAAGTATCATAACCACGAAAATACTTCTAATATTTTTTATTTTGTAGGTAACCTATTGAACTTAAACAACACTAAAGTAATCTACGTATAGGTGCCTCACTGAGGCCTACAAAATTATAGAATATTTTGATTTCATTTACTAAAGTATCTTCCTTTTTATAATGTTTTGCGGCATCGCAATGTATACCTATGATAAATTTCTAACTAAATACTATAATACCTACCTTATTTCCTCATGTTAATCCTTAGCTATTTACCCCTTCTAATATTTAAATATAAAAATATACTAAACTTCATAAAACTTCCAGAAAAACATCTCCCGACCCTAAGTCATCCAAAAATTTCATATCTTATGACAGGCGGATAAAATACCCTTATCAAGAACGCAACTCCGTATCAACGAAACCTTCTGACACCTGACAGAGGGGGGATGTTGTTTTCCTATGACACAACTTGAGCGCAATTTATAAGCCGTTTCATAAACAAAGTTTCCCAGCCCGCTCGAAACGTAAATCCAAAACGAACCACATTGTGTTCTGAATCACAGTGCAGAGAAATTTACAGAGACTAGCAAGGAAAGTTAAGGATCTTCTTTTAAGTTGAGTCGTATTTGAATGTTTGCGATATCGAGTTTGTGTTGCAATGCACCGGTGTAAATAGGGAAGATGGTATGAATAAAGGAGCTTACCTCCTGTAGTATGTGGACACTTCAAAAAGATTTGGATATCTAACTTAGTACATAAGTTAACTATTGTTTTTCTGATCTCCCTCGTGCTATCATTGCACTCCAAATACAGTAGGTATACTTGATAGCGACTTTAGTATTTTGCATCCATCCATAAGCGAAGTCAAACCTCAGGACATTTTTATAAAATAAAAATACTTTATTGACCACACAAGTAAGTAAAGTACAAAAGGTGGACTTAACGCTAAAAGCGTTTTGTGCCAGACAAACTTTAGAAAAAACGAATTGTTTGAATGCTGTAAAGAGGAAACTAAAACATAATTTTAAAGATAAATAAAGTACCGAAACAAAAGGTGATCAAATAATAAACATACACAAATACATTCTTATATTATTTTTATGTGTTTCTCTTGTTCAAGTACACGACTTGTACAAGTTTTTTAGTGTTTTTGCAGACGCGGCGCAGTCACAAACATTCCATCTTTGAAAAAGTTTGAGGCTTGAATTCTTGTTCTCTATCGTTGCATTTGCGTTGAGTTTTACCGCCTCCTCAATTCCAACTTTAGATACCTTACTGGCCTTTCCTATACTATGGTTGGGTTGGTAAAGTTCTCGACCCGACTCACAGATAACAGACGCAACTTTCCTGCAACCCGCACTTTATAAACGTGACGCCGCAAGCAAGGAAACTACTAGATATCTATTAAGAAAGTACATGTTACATAAAGTGTGTGTACATACGTACCATTTGAAATAGGCTTTTATCCAAACCTACATTATTCTATTACTATATTATTAAAAATGGCGGAAGACTATTTTAGTTGAGATATTTATTTAGATAGAAGTAATGGTGCGAGTGTATTGTGCGTTCGATGGCTTGTGTTGAATTGCCTGAATTAAGTTTGCCTGTTAAATTTTCATAGACAAAAGATTGAAAAGTTTGATAGATTGTTTGATCGCACTTATTTCAGAACACACTTGTTGAAATTGAAGAATTATTTTTGTATTGGATAGTTCATTTATCGAGGAAAGCTTTAAGCTATAATTTCACAGTGTGCGGAAGGAAACCGAAATCCTCGGGGACAAAGTCGCGGGCGACCGCTAGTCTATACAAATATTATAAAGAGGAAAGGTTTGATTTTTTGTTTGTTTGTATGAATTGAATAGGCTCCGAAACTACTTGGCAGATTTGAAAAATTCTTTCACTGTTGGAAAGCTACATTCACCCAGAGTAACATAGGCTATATTTTATCCCGGTACGGGAAGTAGTTCCCCCGGGACGCGGGTGAAACCGCGTGACGGGCCGCTAGTGTGAGATAAAACAAAAAGTTGATTACATTGGATATCACTAGAGTACCTAGTAATGTACTTTTATTCATTTGTAGTAGTTTGTAGTGAACCAAGAATTATTTTTAATGGAAATTTGCTCCTGCTGCTGACATTACAGTGCACAAATGCGCAAACGTGCATTTCTCATTCCAACACTCTCAAAGCTCAATGCTGTGGCAATCTTGCACAGCCGTAGACATATCACGCGCTCGAATTAATGCTAATTGCTAGACGCAGGTGTAACAGCGCCATCTTTTGGGCTGTGACTAATTATTTAAACTGAATAATGAAATAATGTAGGTATGAGCAATGTGCCATACTGCGTCTTAATTTTCCAGCTAGCGGCTGCCCGCGTTTTCTTCTGCAATATCAAGATTTCTGTTTTATCCTTATTCTATTACCAAATTCAGCCCAAACTCTGCCTGTATACCAATTTTCATTAAAATTCGTTCAGTGGTTTCAGTTTCGTGATTGACGGACAAACAGACTTTCACAATTTGATGATGTTGCCATCATCATCATTATAACATTTTCTAGTTACATGACCATGAATCTAAATAGCATATTTAAAATAAAAAATCAATGGAAAGAACACGAGTAGGTATACACCTACCAGTACTTTCAAAAAGCAAAAGATTCTTACTGCACTTCTTCTCAACTAGCCACCGTAATCAAAGTACTGATAGGAAAATATCAAATAAAATCAACACGCAAAAGTATTTTTATGCACTCATTATTTGCTAAATATGCTTTGAGTTCGAGTTTATAATTCTGAATTCCGAGTTCCGTCACAAATCTCAGTCGCAAAGTGCAGTATAACATCTGCACCGTCGCCGCTTCAAACAGGCACGTCCGACTCTGCGCCCGACACAGTTAAACACACCCGCCGCCAGTCGTGAATATTAATACTCTGGGACCATAGATTTAAATCGTAAGATGCCCTCGCCTTAGTCCGAACCGCTTTAAAATTGGCACTAAAATTTGAGGCGACTGTTGCTTTTTGTTGTATTGACGGCACACAATAAACTTACGCCCATGTTGAATAAAATTATGCCACAGAATTCAGTTTTCGGGGCAAATCTAATGATTTCACAAGAGGACAAGAATCGCTACGCTATATCGCTACTATTAAACTTTGTGGTTGCGACCGTGAAACTTAATGTCACGTTTAATAAAAGTATCATTTTACTAATAGTCCAAGATCCCGGTGCCCCCAGACGTTACTTATTTTCTCATAAGAAATATAAATGGGATAAAGTAGTGTTAGTACGTACTTTGAGTGTGTGCATACCTGTTACCTTGGGTCGACGGCCAATTCATAGGTACCAGGTGCTAAAGGTAGATAAATACAGTACTGATTTTTCTTAAATTCTCAGTGCTGATTGTTACATATGTTTTAGATATTGTTGTTAAAAATTAATAATCATTATTGCTAGACACTTTCCATCGGCGCTTACCCTTACCAGACGCTTTAAAACTTCAAAAAAAATAAAACATATTCTTACTTATAATTTCACTCTTGATTTTTATGTATGATACTTGGGGAACTATTTGAACACCCCTGGTCAGCAGCCAGACCAATTGGAGGGGTCAAACATCCCCCCAGACACACGTAAAGTGTCGCTATGTGTATTAGTCCAGTAATTTTAGCAATTTTGATCCACGATCTGCGGAATAATTCCTAGTGGGCTGAATTTTTGTATACACCTTTATTATGATATTGTAATGATGATGTGAAAAATCGACATTGATATCGTGCCGGCCAAAAAAGTTATAGGGGTCCAAACGTCAAGAAAATCAGTTTTTCGCAAATATCTCGCGATCTATTGCTCAGAGGTCAATAATGGTTTCATAAAAGTTGTTCGTTGTAAAATTGTCTACAAAAAAGGTCTCTTGCATTTTTCTGTAGAAATAACCGTTTTTGAAATAGAGACTAGAATGCACTCAGATATGGTATTGTATACCGTACTCCACATACCAAGGCATAAACCCTATTGTTTGTTTTTTTCCCTTTTTTGTGATATGATGATATTGTGATAAAGATGTGAAAAATCGACATTGATATCGTGCCGGCTAAAAAAGTAATAGGGGTCCAAACGACACTGGACATAGCATATCTATATCATTACTAGCGGCCCGGTACGTGCTTCGCTACGTATAAAGTGAAGCGACTGATTTTGTTCAAACTTCACATAAACTATCTACTAAATAGTCTTAACAAACCCTGAAAATTTGGTTTGGATCGGTGAGCCCGTTCTTGAGTTATAAAGTGACAAAAAAATTGCCACTTAGTTTTTTATTGTTGATATTCCTATTTTCCTGACTGTACTAGTATTACAAGTGCTTTATATTTCTATATGTAGAACATCATACTAACAAAAAACACACAAACAAAAAAGGGAAAAAACAAACAATAGGGTTTATGCCTTGGTATGTGGAGTACGGTATACAATACCATATCTGAGTGCATTCTAGTCTCTATTTCAAAAACGGTTATTTCTACAGAAAAATGCAAGAGACCTTTTTTGTAGACAATTTTACGACAAACAACTTTTATGAAACCATTATTGACCTCTGAGCAATAGATCGCGAGATATTTGCGAAAAACTGATTTTCTTGACGTTTTGACCCCTATAACTTTTTTAGCCGGCACGATATCAATGTCGATTTTTCACATCATCATTACAATATCATAATAAAGGTGTATACAAAAATTCAGCTCACTAGGAATTATTCCGCAGATCGTGGATCAAAATTGCTAAAATTACTGGACTAATACACATAGCGACACTTTACGTGTGTCTGGGGGGATGTTTGACCCCTCCAATTGGTCTGGCTGCTGACCAGAGGTGTTCAAATAGTTCCCCAAGTATCATACATAAAAATCAAGAGTGAGATTATAAGTAAGAATATGTTATTTTTTTTTTGAAGTTTTAAAGCGTCTGGTAAGGGTAAGCGCCGATGGAAAGTGTCTAGCAATAATGATTATTAATTTTTAACAACAATATCTAAAACATATGTAAAAATCAGCACTGAGAATTTAAGAAAAATCAGTACTGTATTTATCTACCTTTAGCACCTGGTACCTATGAATTGGCCGTCGACCCAAGGTAACAGGTATGCACACACTCAAAGTACGTACTAACACTACTTTATCCCATTTATATTTCTTATGAGAAAATAAGTAACGTCTGGGGGCACCGGGATCTTACTCTATAAACGTGACACACTTTAACATAACCTTTAATAAGCAAAAATATCCGAGACATTTGCAATGTAGCACGATCTAACTATTCCACTTATAAAGTTTGTACCTTGGACGCCAGACTGATTATTGTACTTCATTATTTATTATGTACCTAAACAAATGAAAATAATAAAAATAGAAAAATAAAAGGAAAAGCATGTTCGTCAACAAACGCATGTTTTTTTCTATACCCGGATATCGAAATTTGGTTCTATATCAGTATAGACCTTAGGTGACTTGGCAAGTCGTAACCATAACACCCAATCCCTTCACACAAAATTATATTCATCAACCAGTTCATATTGACCCTAATATATTTATCTTTAGCCTTACATCCTTCCATACGTCGAGAGAAGATAGGACCCTTGAGAGGTGACCCTTGAAGGTATCTTACTATTTCATGTATTAAGGTTAACTGCACTAACCAAGATCCGTGTTATACATTATTAGCCGTATTATCACTGGTTTGTGACTTTATACGAAAACAAACTAAGTACATACTGTACAAATAAATTACATTAAATGCCTAAATGCCTTTGACTTACACACCAATTACCTAGCCCCAAAATAAGCTCTAAACTTGTACTATGGAAGCTAGGGAACGGATAGACATACTTAAATACTTTTATAAACATCCATGACTCGATTACAAATGCCGATGTTCATCACGCAAACATTTGCCCCTAGCGGGATTCGAACCCGCAACCCTTGGTTTTGTAGCCACTAGACCAACTGACCCGTCAATCACATTCAACAAACATACTCTTCAGCCTTATTATATTACTATAGAAGATAATATGTATCTGGTCTACGCTATAATTCCATGGTCTAAAGATATTTCACACTCTAAGGTAAGGTAATTATGTATAACCATTAGATGCAGTCCTTAGAATCTTTGTGGTTAATTAGAAAATTCCGAGTAGCTTGGACACGTACCACCTACAAACTAAAGGATTAGTAAAGTTTAAATTGAATAAAAAGTAAGTTGACATTACTTTTTCATTAATGCTACCCGCGTAACATTTTATCTAAGTTAAATAGTATCTTGGAATAATGGTTCATTTATTCACTCAAATAGATGTTTGCCGAAAGTTTACGAAATAATTGTTTATTCCAATCAACGGTCTTTGTAATGTCAAAAGTTTATTTTTCGCTGTGGTTTGTAAGTGTAGTTCTTTATTACGACGCTGCTACTGATTATGATCCTTAATTGGCCGGCCTGGTTATTACGATTATCATGGGTACCCTAGCAAGGTATAACTTATTCAAAGCATATTTTAATCTATCTAATCTAGCTGTCTTTGTCGTCAAATCAGTCGTCAAATCAGCCGCCTGAAAGATACAAATGAAATTATCAAATACGTTCGCAACTATTTCCACAGTCTTAGTACTCGTACAAAATGTTTCACGTCTAAAGTACGAAGTTTGGTACCGTAGTTGTTCTTCTACTTAGTGGAACATAATTAATGAGCGCATAGCGGCATCTACATACAACATTGTTTCTAGACTGAAAAGTTGACGTGGGATAAATAACATCCATTAGCAAGAAGAAGCATTTAGTCGTGCAACTCTCTCTGCACTCTGGTTGCTCCTTTATAGGCGGCTACCGCTACCAAAAGCAACCAGATAAATGTTGAACAGCAGCACGGTACATTGATCTGACTGCGTGTTATGTAGCTTAAGCACTTGTGTTACAGAAATCAGAATCAACAGTGCTTAAATAGAAACATATAACACCCTGACCAGGACAAACATAATGTTCATGCACTAAGCGGGTCGTCATAGAAAGATTGACATATTTTACAATACCAGGCAACCTGTTTTCTAAGTTACGAAGAGCTATGGGGGTTTTGTCGTTCCATCCCGAAAGTCCCTTCCCGTGTGATGAGTCGCACAATGCCTTTTTAGAAGTGGCCGAGTCAATATAGATCTATCCAGAGAAATAAAATAACACATTAATTTTATATCGCAAGCTGCCCAAAAAAAGTACTCCAATATTTGTGTCACACAAGAGCAACGAGCAAGAGTATTATTTACCGAGTTTTAAAATATACTCTTCTATTAATTTATTACTTTAGTAATGTCTACTTGTCTATAATTTAGTAAAAAAAATGTCATTTTCAACTTGAGGGAAACAATACTAGTAGGTATTTCATAATAGGCTTTACCTTGAAGAAAAAAGTAAAAGAGTGTCGAATGAAATAAGACGGAAAGCAAACAATTGCCTATTTCATCCGGGCTATTAGAAATATGATTCATCTGACAGCCGTGATAAAATAATCCAATCCAAACAAGGTTTCACTTAAACAATCATTTCAATATCGAAAAGTTTCCAGGCTTCAGAGTAATTTTAATGGAAGCAATATTCCCAGTTAATTCACCTGCCGTAATTCGGGAAAGCTATTAAAACTTACCTTTTATAAAATTAACAAAGTACCGCGCATAATTTTTGAACCGGCCCAGAGCAATTTGTAACCTTGATCTCGTTTCGGTGAGACTAATTTCGGTGCATTTATAATGGAGTAACTTAGTTTAGCAGGGAATAATAACCTTGAATGTTAATTATTGTGACCTGGATTCATCTTTAAACCTTAATTAGGTTTCCTCAACATTGCTAGCTAAAGATTTTATTACTGGCAAACTAATGAATATTAAATATAAATATATAAATATATATCACAACATCACATGCATTCCTCTGACTCCGTGTTAAGTAGCTAAAGCACTTGTGTTAGAGATATCAGAATCAACAGTGGTATATAAATAAACAGGCAAGTTCATGTTCATGTGCGAGGATCGAACCCGCGACCTCTTGGTCTAATAGTCAACTTCTGGACCACTAGTGTTTAACCATTTGATGTTATGCGGCCAAATAGGCTTAGTTAATTAAGTCAAACGTATTCAGGATTTCGATGAATCCAGGTCACTTAATCGGGATTAAGTTTGCCTCAAGAGATAAAGCATAGTTCAGTGTGATCAATTTACTCGTACGCTTCTTCATGTATCTACGTAGGATTATCTGCCTTGACCCGTTGATTAGAAGAGTAAGGGCCATAGCACACGGCGTATTTTAAACGCGCAGACGACCCGCGTTTCAGGAACGCGCGTTTTCGGCGCCGTAGATGCTGATTGTTGCGTTTGCAATCATGATACAAAAGCGCGCTCATGAAACGCGTATACCCGCATTTGAAGTGATACAAACGCGCGTTTCACGATCGCCCCGTGTGCTTAAGTTACAAGGTTGCGATAGAATCTCGTTTTAATCGCGTATACATACACGTGAAATCTGCGTGTCGTCTGCGCGTTTAAAATACGCCGTGTGATATATCTTTGATAGTACAATTAAATTAAAACCTAAAGATCAGACATGTTAAATCAACGTTTATTAATAGGAGTGGGCGGTAGCTGCAAATAGTTGCCTTTTCGGCCTCTATATTTAAACACACGAAATATATTGTATAGTCCGCCATTTTATTTCGAGTAATGTTCGGAACGTCACGAATACATTTCGTTAAAACTTTCAGTATCTGAATTCAAATAATTTAAGAGGAATGCTATTTCACATGGGTGATCTGAAATTCTACGAATGAAGAGTTGTGCGCTGGATAGTAATAAAATATGAAGACCATTTCCATTCCCTTCTTCGAGAATATAAACTAAATGCTTCCAACTTAAATGGCCACATGTTTGGCGATATATTCTCTAGTTTCTCTTGGTCTGTACCTCTATTTATGCTTCAGACCAGCGATACCATCCATACAGGCAATTCCCTACGCAGCCGTATTCGGCCTTGCCTGTGAAATATTTGTTTCGGGTA
Source organism: Nomophila noctuella (assembly GCA_958496325.1). Lineage (NCBI taxonomy): Eukaryota > Metazoa > Arthropoda > Insecta > Lepidoptera > Crambidae > Nomophila > Nomophila noctuella. Next base: position 6,098,069 of record OY292498.1, read on the forward strand.
ACAGTTAGCCAATTTCACTTGTTTTTAGAGTACCGTCCGGTAAAGTATGAAAGGAATTTCGTATTGAAACGCAAATTGGCGCTGCATCGTGCGTTCTTTGCAGTTTTCGCAAAAGTTGAGCATTTTTCACGAGTACGAACGGTGTGGGTGATAAAATGCATACATTAATTTGCTCCTAACCTTAAGGAGAATGTAGTAGACCCTGCTTGTACGTATATTTGTTGTGGCATTGCAATTTCTTTTTTAAACCAGCTGCGTTATAATAGATCCTCCTTTCAACTATTATAGAGAACCTTGGTACAGGGTACCTCTAATTTGGTAATCAAGGGGTCGTGGAATCAATCGCTGGGCCCTGGTCACGTGCCCATTGTGAAGGAGGGATCTGGTTACCAATAATATCTGCAATTACATTCGTTTTGCTTGAGTGCCGCAATATTAGTATGGAAACGGCAGGACAAGTGTGAAGTTCTGTAAATTCTATTTATGCTACTACGGGGACAAATCTACCATTTGTACCATTCATGTTCTGACCGATGAAGTTGTCTTACCCCGCAAACTGAAGTATTCCTCAGATCAGATTATGCATTCATAATTATCTGCCTGTACAATTGAATTAGAGGTATTAATCCCACGAAATGTTTACCAAACCAGATAAAACCTTTTGTATGTTCTATGGGCACTTCGAATAGAAAAATTGTGTATTTGTTTTATTCTGTCATATATGTTGAACTGGCTAAGAAAATGTAGCACAGTCATGGTCCTTCAAGCAGGATTTATTGTAGCGGAACCCAAGAATCGCGAATGAACATTTGTTACGATTCTATTTGGCTAATCCAACGCAATATATTTTGCTGTACAGAAGATTGATTTATTACTTTGGATTTATCGTGAAAAGACGTTGTTATATCTTATTTCTAAAATGCCTAGGTACAAACTATCTTACCTAATTGATTCAAATTCCATTTGTACGGCTGGTAAGAACTGGATGCGAGTTGCGGAGGATCGGGCTAATGGAGAGCCCTAGGAGAGGCCTTTGTCCAGCAGTGGACTGCGATAGGCTGATGATGATCTGAATATGGTACAATAATCCGTAACTTTTAGGATGGCGAGTAATTACGTAAGGGTTATATTTATCCGCTTTAATTGGAACTTTTTGTCGTTATTACCAGAAAAAATAACTGAAGACGATATTTCTCTTTTGTATATATTTATGATAACTAAATCTACCAATTTTGATAACCTAAACGTGCCGATTTTTTCGCATGTTAATGAGTGTCCTAAACTTTTAGGTTCCCTAGCTTACAAAACAATCAACATCAGCTGACGCCAACAAAAAATTGAAATCCCTACTTAACACTTAATACACGTAACAAAGTCAGTATAAAAGTAATTAGAATAATAAAAAAAGGTCGGAAAGTTAATTCGTTCGTCCTTCTCTAATTCCCGTCACGTCTACGGTTTTCTTTTTCGTACATAATTTTGTTAATTGCCAGACCCGAGCGCCTTCTAAATTATGTTTTATTAAAATCCACGCAATTAAAAACATTAATGTAATATTACGATACAATACGGTATTTGACTGACCTGTCAACTTGGTACCGAACCAAATGCATCAGTGAAGTACTCCCATGTTACGTCAAATGTTATGTAATAATGCCAATGCATTTTTTTTGTATAATCTGCTGTAATAGTTTGTTACAAGCTCGATAGTAAATGTGCCATAATAAAAAGTGCTTATTTTATAATTTTTACTTTAATTTAACCTACATAATTTATTTTTTAATACCCAATTGAGAAACGATATCGATGGAAAACTACCTGATTGCTTTCGAATTCGGCGAAAATGAGATTTAAATAACGCAAACATTTATCTCGTTTATTTTTGTACGTTTTCGAAGCGTTACTAATTAAATAGGATTAAATTGTTTATTCATTTCGGACGATCAATTATCAGCGATCTTCATAATTAAAAATGTGATATTATAAATTTCTGCATATCTGGAAGAATGTTTCAACAACGATCAACAACGACCCAGTTACTCCTTAATACTTCGAGTTATAAACCTACTGATCACCACCGCCCATTGAAATCAACATCACCATAAGTTTTGTGTCTACAAAACGTAAAAGTATGGTGTACTTATCTAGGTAGACTGCTTTTTTAAGCCAACGCACTCCCAATTTAAGTCTGAACAAAAGAATTAAAAAAAACTGTATCAAATTAACAAAATACATTAACAAGCAAAATCCGTATGCAAATGAAACTATGAGAAACTTCCTTGAAAATGGGTCCTAAATTAAATTTTGTTACTGGATGTGGACACAGGAGTTAATTCATTAACTAAATAAGGCAAGGGCAGGGCCAGAGTTCACTAATTTGATTCACGTTTAGACACCTACGTCGTGTTGAATTATTATGTAGTTAGTTTCGGTTGTTTGTGGACATTTGTCGCAGTTTCGTAAGCACTATCCTATGTCTATTATTAAAAAAACTTGTCGTCTTTTTTGGATCTTGTCGTATATGTGTTAAGTAGGTCTAGATTAGCTGCATTAATATTAGTAATCAGTGTATATCGTGCAAGTAGTTGGCTTCCATTTTATGATATTTAACAAAACATTTCTTTCGGCTATTTAATCATCCCAAAACAAAACAAATAAAGCTGAGGAGTTTTTGTGTTTGTTTGCACGCGCTAATCTCAGGAACTACTGGTTTCCATTGAAAAAATATTTTAGTGTTGGTTGGTCCGTTTTTCGAGGTTCGTTTCTGTTCAATAATGTTCTGTTCAGTTTCGTGCTCTAAGTGGACTACCTCTTTAAGCTATATTATAACAAAATGTGTGCGGAAACCAAAATCCACCCGAACATTAAATACAAACTTTGCTTTAGCTAAGAATTTTACCCAGAATCCTAGAAATCTCTAGTCACCAAATCTGCTAGTCATCACTAGGTATCCTAAATACCTAACTGATCCACTGATGCGTATTGAGTGAGTCAGCGGAGCGAAGTAAGCGAATAATTCGAGAATGTAGTCTGTGCTGATGTATAATACATGTATATGTATTATACACACAATGAAACACATCAGCTATATTAACTTAGCACTTTAATGGTAGGTTAGACACTAATTAAGATTTATCTGACGTCCACTAATGTGTCTCAGTAGCTTAGGAGTCAGACGGCTCGTCCGGATCGCAAGAGGCGCTGGGTTCGAATCTCGCCCGAGCTACCATCCCCTCAAAGCCTTCTTCGACAGATGGTCTTTTCTACGCAGAGAGATTTTTTCAATTCGAATCCGCGCTTCGTGAGATTAGCGCGTTCAAACAACCAAACAAACTGTTCACCTTTAAATATATTAGTAAAGATTGAATGAAGTCACAAATTATTACTCTACATATCCAAGGAAACTTTAATCCCGGCATATAACACTGTCTAGCCTGACCATTTCGGCCGGTAACACTCCGTACCTTCGGAATCTCGCGAATCCTCCGAAGGATCATAAGGGATCCAAAATAAAAGGGCAAAGTACTTCCCACTGAGACTTACACGACGTGTTGAGAATAACAACTAGAATTTAGAAATCTTGGAGGTTCCATCAGAGATTATGTCGACACGTTGGTTTTTTGTGGTTCGGCTTGCATTGAAAATTCATGTTATTTCAGAAGTTGTAGTATAATCATCTTATTTAGTTAATTTAGTGTCACTTTGTAGCATTATAGCTGTGACCTTGATATTTGTTTGTGTATTTCGCTATAATAAAAGTTCTGGTATTTTTTATCTCATTATAATACAGTAATCAGAGTCATAGAAATGTTATACTCGTACATATAACATTTAATTTAGATAAACATAAATGAAATCACCTATCATTTATCAGATACGCTTTCAAATATTTCCGAGAACATTTTGAATAGAAGTCTGTAGCAGTGTACTATATATGTTATATTATATTTACATAGACATATGCTAACTAAACAACGAAACGCGGTTCCCAAGGTACCTCCCATTTATTTATTGCCTTTGCATCCAAAGTTTTGAAATTAGATATATTACCATTATGTAACCTCTGGAGGTTTCAGTGTAGTGAGAAAGTCGAGAGTATTTTCAGCATATTCTAATGGCCTCATATACTTATGCAAACACAAATGATCGATTGTTGCCTAGAGTAGGATAATATGTCTTTCTTTTCGTATTATTTAAAGGATCTTTGACGTTTCTTCAAAATATATTTACCTAGTCTGGAAGAAAACTTATGTTATAAAATATTACATCTCCCTTTACGAACAAAAAGGTATCGTAGAATTATTTTTATGTCAGTTACTTTCTGAATATGACGTGTTTAAGGCCACCCATTACGTATTTTTTTTAAAAGATTGGTTAGAAATTTCCTTGTGAAATATAAAAGCTTAAGTACCGCTGATTTAATAAAATGGTAGGTAAATATATTACTTGACCAATAAGACGACTTTATAATGCGAATATTTACAGGAAGTTTAAGTATGCTCGCGACACAAGAGTCCGTTGTAATGGGTTTCCTGGTGCACTATACTAAGCAAGAAGTTGCGATTTAGATCTAGAATACTAAGTGTCGAGCTTGCTTTGGAAATAAGTGGTGCAATGGGAGACTTGTTGTTAGAACTTACATACTTGTAAACTCGTGTCAAAGAAGTAACACTTATATTCTTCCTTTTTAGGAATTTTGTATTTCTATACTACATGATTACCTCCGTACCTTTAACCATTTTCCTTATTTTTTATAACAATAATAACAAGCTTTCATAAAAGCAAATGCATATGACTACTTGCAAAAATCAAAAAGTTAAATATTTTTTTCATACGAATGCAGAATCTAGCAAAGGATTGAGTATGCCATGATGTAAACATTAGTTGAAGGTGAATATGATTCATATGAGGTTATAACTAATATCGCACAATACTCCTTTGAGACCAAATTATGGAAATATCAGATAACAACACATAATGAATTATATTATAATGCATTGGTATCGATGTAAATGAAGCTTTTCGCAGTAGGATAAACCAAACACAAAGGTGCAACAGAACAAAACGTAATATTTTAGTCTAAAGTGGCCCACGAGAGTCGTTTGCATAATTTTTGAATTGTGAAGCTGTTATTTAGATTGGATATTATTTATGGCAGTTAAGAATGTGCTATTTATACTTTAGGAAGGATCCTTGAATCCTAATTGTGGAAGGGAAATAAACACTTCATCTTCCTTGACTTCCCAATGCATCACTTTGACTGTTTTAGCTTTATCGGTGTCTACCTTTGTGAAGGCACTATTGTGTTGTCACTTATACGATCATGTGCTGTATCTGTTTTTTTTTACCACGCTATATTAAAAAAATAATGTTTCATTAAATTTTTAATAGCTCTCCGTTTACATGAATTTTGTAATTTTATTTGAGCTCAATGAGTTCATTAAATAACTAAAATTTTATGAGTACAAAGCTCGGCGGAAAATTTTCTGCTTACGTCATATCCCGGTCTTTAGTTTCAGTCTCGTAGGTGTAAAATATTGTTGCTCAGAAATCCCACGTCTTAGTAATTGTGTCACGGCATAAATATCTTAGAGCACGAGATGACGGCGTGGACACAGAATTAAGTTAAAATTGAAGGCACTTACTTAAGTTGGAGCAAGTTTGCACAAGTAAGTTGGTATCGAATCCCGGCGGATTCCTGTTCGGGACTTGCCACTTAGCCGCGTCATTAGGGCTGTTGTCGTTCTTTGTTGTAATTAGTTAGCCTGGGAGCTAGTTTTGTTTCTAATTATATTTTAATTTACGTAGGTAGAAGAGTCTTATTTTTTTCATTTTACAATGTCGCAGTATTATGGCTTTTTCTCTAATATCACAACGTTTATATACATATAATTGGTGTTTTACCTATACTGCTACTTGCTTCTCACAACCTAAAAAACGCAAACTACATATTTCTTAAATATTACCACTAGTGTTTCTGGATTAATTCAGAACTGAAAAAGAACATACATAGTCTGTAACTTAGGTAGTACCAAAATAACAAGTAACATTATACATGTCAACTTCAATGTCCTTATTTTGAGGAAATAGATCAAGATGTTATATTTTTTCTGAGCAATATTTTTGGCGAGTTACCTTTGAAGCTTAAGACCGAACATGACTATGAAATATTCAAACATTTTTATTTGCTCGCAAGAAGATTATCACAATGTTTTCTTTGTATAAACCGATCATGTTTATTATTTAAATAATAAGTAATATATAAATTAGCTTATTTAAAGTGGAATACAGTTTAACGTCAAAATCGCATATATGTACATATATTTTTACCCGTAACTGTTGTGGTCGATGATCTTTTTAAGTAGCAAAAAATTTATCTAAATTTAAAAAATGTGCATTACAGGGTAGCAAATATACATTGTAAAAGAGTCAGAACATATGAGCCGCAGGATTACAGTGGAAACAGATCTTATCTGTCCCTAAGAGGAAACAAACGCAAGACAAACAGGAAATTATAATGTGAATATAAAATACATACCAAGGGCTTGCAATTTTCCTACTCGACGAAAAATTACAACAAACAATCACCTATGTTATTATGCCATGAGCGTTCTTATACTTTCAGGTACGCAATTTCGTTAAACCTTCACGCGTTATATTACACGAGCAGCAGCATAACATATTGGAGATTTATAACTTAATCTTTGTAGTAAGTAACGCCCCCAGGGATCATAGACACAATATATTGCCGGCATTACACCGAAAGAATCCAAAGGTCGAAAACTGGCTGGCTTCCGCCAGATTGTTGGAGATGATGAATGGGCTCGCCCGAACGGTACAGGGGAAAGGGGAGGGGGGAGGGGCAGTTTTGTCACGGTGCAGGTGCTACAAATCTTCCCCAAGGATGTGATATTAGGTGGCAGACTGCCGCTATTTTACATCCGTGATAAAATGTCTGTGGAACTATTCATATATTCCGCTGGAATATTCTTCGGGGTAACCTTTTCGCTGTCTGACGGTTAAGTACCTACTCACATTATAATATTTGAGCAAACTTTCTGTGACATGACAGGAGAAAAAACTTGTTCATTATTTCGAACAATGTCGGGGAAAATATGACGGGAACATATTTTGGCGTCTTTTAAGATAATTAAAATAGATAAAGTTTTAGTCGCAATGTCTCATATCTCTGGAGAAAAATGTTATTCATTATATTTTCAAATATTTTTGCATTTTCTGTAAAAATCTTATGAACTTTTGTTGAACGTAGAAGTACAGAAATTAAATCAGATTAAATCATTGACCAAATGTCTTGGGACAACGTGATGTCCTATGACCAGGTTCAGTGTAACACGAAATTTAAGTAGATGAAGAGCTTAACTAAAATGCAAGTGGTTTATGTTTTTCAATAGTTTGGCACAAGAGCTCACTATTACCCAATACTTCAGTTTGTGCGTCACGTCTTCCGCCAGTGCCATGCAAGAATAGCAAATCAAAAACCAATTTCCGGAGACAGAACCGTACGTCGAAGCACCTGGTTTTGTTTTGCGATGCAATACAAGAGATTGCATGCTACCGAGAGGTAGAGATTTTATTGAGTAAACAAATACGCTTAGAATAAATCGAGTACGCTTTTCCGGAGACTATGGTCGTGAGGAAAAGGCATGGACTTAAAAGTCTATTGCGCATTTACGATACCCAGCACGGTCATTGTCAAACGATTCGTTGGTGTAGTAATTTCTCTGAATTTACAAAATTCATTAAGGGCAGCAATATTTAGAATGACTTGGAAGGACATTGATTTTCATTAAAATATCATTTTTGATTATTAATTTTATAATTTTTATCGAGTAGTTGTATTACTTGCTTAGAGCAGCAGAAGTAGAGCTAAGTGGAACTGCCACTCGAATGAGCCCTTCGTTTTTAAAGTACCTGATCACAGTGAAATACCACTTCGTATTTTTTTTGCTATGTTGCTGCTAGTGAGTAAGATGTCAAGAGTTCAGTTCGGGAGGGTATGTGGTTTTAAAGGCAGCCAACCCATCTGCGACTCTTGTCCGGTTGTTGATGTCCATGGGCATCGGTCATCAGTTCCCATCAACTGCCCCTTCGTACGTTTGTCTCCCTATAACATAAAAAAAACAATTTATTTCAAGAACTATTTTCTTCATACGCCAATTTCGAAATTTTTATCTTATCTGGAAAAGCAAAATTTCCAAATCACATTTCTCAGTTTACCCTTTCTTGAAATAAGATAAGGCATTCGTATTTGGCAACACCCATGTCAATTTCAGCTCAACGTGCTGTGTTAACAAAAACCGGAGAGAATTCGGAAATTCTGTCGAAATAAAGCACCTCAACTTCAAAGAATGGCTTCGAATGACGAATGAAAAAAAGTGTGTCGAAAAGAAAAGGTTATTTTTGCCAGATTTTATGGAAACCTTATAAACAACAATTGAAATGGAGGAACTACTGTTAATAAAATGTAAATGGAGTACTCTCCTACTCTCAACCATGTTTCTTAAAGGTTATCTGAAAAATAAATTATGTGGTTAAAACCATAAATGTTCCGGAACATAGATAATAATTTTACAAGAATCTGGGAGGAAGATTCAGTTCTAAAAGAGCATTAAATTACCTTCATTGTCTTATGCCCAAGCAAACTTAAGATCTCAATTACGATATATTGGTGTTTCTGGTTTTAACAGCTCGTAGCCTTGTATTGTCGAGGGCTAATTACACTTCTCCTTTCCGATTACTATTTATGAGACCCTCAGGAAAGACTTGTAAAAAACTTCCCAGAAGAGACCTTAATGAGAAATACATATTTAACAACGTTAAACTTTAACGGACCCCGGAAAATTACATTCATATTAACTTGTCCGGTGAAAATAGGGTTGCGTAGAACATAAAAGACAAGCAAATCCACAACCTGAAGGATGTCACGTTAAAATTTATGCTTGGAGGGATATACAGGAGTAGATGCTACCCCAGAGTTAACATAATAAATAAATTCTGCGGTCCCAAAAAATCCAACGCGCAATCTTGGGTAAAATCCGATCCGCATTTACGCGGTCGTAAAATACGGTGATTTCGCAAACTGGCGTAGACTCGCATCCGACGTCCAGGACGGCCATTAAAGACAGTTATGGTGGGAACCGCGCCAATTGGATACTTAATTTTTTGTTAATTATGTGAATATATTGGTTGGTAAGAGCTGTGGAGGGAGGGGGAGTAATTTAATTTTCACAGCTTGACGAGATTTTCTTAATTAGAATTTATGAGTATTTGCGCTACTTTTATAAGATACCTAATAGATTGTTTTTCTTCTTTTTTTTATTTTTTGTCGCTTCCTTCAACAAAACATGATAATATTTTTAGGGCTTTACAAACGATGTTTGCTGAGGCGCTATAACTGTAAAGCCAGTCCAAACTGAGTGAAACAGGCTAGAACCTTTACACTCCCATAGGAAAACGTGTTAAGCAAGAAGATCTAGGAATTTCTAAGAATATGGCAGAGATTTTTTATGATTGCACCTATTCTAAGGTAGTTAATTTGAACGGTTTTTAGCCACATGCGGACCATTTCAAATGGTAATAGATAATCATTCCATATTCTTCAGGATTCATTGGAAACAAAGACCGATCTACACAGGCCCATTACAGAATCACTATTGACATTTAACTGCAAACAATGCCGATAAGCTTAGCATCGCATAATGTGAGACGTGAGCAAAAGCTACCCGCGGCTATAAAGCCGGCCGTTGCGCGACAACCGGCACTAATGGCGCGTTTGGATGACGCGAACGCGCGTTTACGCCGTTTATGATAATCGCAATAATGCTTGCTGAGGAACTGATTTTTCCTCGTGCACATCTGACGAGTGTCTTTAAAAACCATAACCTTTAAAATTACGCTAGAGCTATTAAAAAAGGGACGAGTTTTGCAAAGATTTTTTATGGCCCCACCAATTTTAAGGTTATGCATATTAACGGTCCTTAGCCAGTAACGGACTTTGTTAAATGATACTCATGCCATATGCTTCAGATCCCACTTTTTTTTTTTTTTTTTTTTTTTTTTATCGAAAGACGATCAGGATGACCCTACTCCACCTGGTGGTAAGCGGAAGTAAGGTCCAGATATAAGGTTGACTGGCTCAAAAGCACGTAGTACTCATTGAGCCAGTCACCCTTACCCTGAAGGCCTGCAAAGATGCCGTTTCACGCCCCGCCTAAAAAGCCCAGGATCATACGAGGAAGGAAACACGTGGGCCGGAAGGGCATTCCAAGCCCTGATGGCGCGTGGGAAAAAAGTGGAACTGTACCTCTTAGTACGGGCCACCAATGTCTGGATGGTGTGTGGATGACATCGCAGTCCGGCTCGTGTTGTTCGGGAGTGGAAAGGAGAAGAAGGAATTAGTTGAAATAACTCTTCAGAACATTCCCCATTATAAAGTCTGTAGAGAACACTAAGACTGGCAACGTCTCTACGTAACTGAAGAGGTTCTAGAGACTTAGTCACCTCTTGATCACCGACAATACGGATAGCACGTCGCTGCAACCTGTCAAGGGCCTCCAACAAGTACTTTGCGGAACCATCCCAGAGATGAGAGCAATACTCCACACACGGGCGAACTTGTGCCTTATATAAGAGACAAAGCTGCACCGGGGTGAAGAATCGTCACTGGGAACAAAGACCGATCTACACAGGCCCATTACGGAATCACTATTGGCATTTAACTGCAAACAATGCCGATAAGCTTAACATCGCATATGCGAGACGTGTAAGCAAGCGCCGCGGCTATAAAGCCGGCCGTTCAGAGACAACCGGCACTAATGGCGCGTTTGGATGACGCGAACGCGCGTTTACGCCGTTTATGATAATCGCAGTATTTCACGACCGCGGAAATGCTTGCTGAGGAACCGATTTTTCCTCCTATCCATCTCACGAGTGTCTTCTAAAAACAAAACCTTTACAAACACGCTGGAGCTATTGAAAAAGGAACGAATATGGCAAATATTTTTTGTGGTCGCATCAATTCTAAGGTAGTTAATTTTACGGTTGTTAGCCACTAACGGACTTTTTTAAATGATACTCATGCCACATGCTTCAGATTCCTCTGGGAACAAAGATCGTTCTACACAAGCCCATTACGGAATCACTATTGGCATTTAACTGCAAACAATGCCGATAAGCTTAACATCGCATATGCGAGACGTGTAAGCAAACGCCGCGGCTATAAAGCCGGCCGTTCAGAGACAACCGGCACTAATGGCGCGTTTGGATGACGCGAACGCGCGTTTACGCCGTTTATGATAATCGCAGTAATTCTTGCTGAGGAACCGATTTTTCCTCGTGCACATCTCATGAGTGTGAGTTTTTTAAAAACATAACCTTTACAATGACGCTATTAAAAAAGGACGACTATGGCAAAGATTTTTTATGGTCCCACCAAATCTTAAGGTAGTGCATATTAACGGTTCTTAGCCACTGACTATTTTAAATGATACTCATGCCATATGCTTTAGATTCCGCTGGCAACAAAGACCGTTCTACACAAGCCATTACGGAATCACTATTAACATTTAACTGCAAACACTGCCGATAAGCTTAGCATCGCATATGCGAGACATGTAAGCAAGCGCTACCCGCGGCTATAAAGCCGGCCGTTCAGAGACAACCAGCACTAATGGCGCGTTTGGATGACGCGAACGCGCGTTTACGACGTTTATGATAATCGCAGTAATGCTTGTTGAGGAACTGATTTTTCCTGGTGCACATCTGACGAGTGTCTTTTAAAAGCAAACCTTTGAAATCACGCTAGAGCTATTAAAAAAGGGACGAGTATGGCAAAGATTTTTTATGGCCCCACCAATTTTAAGGTTATGCATATTAACGGTCCTTAGCCAGTAACGGACTTTGTTAAATGATACTCATGCCATATGCTTCAGATCCCACTGGGAACAAAGACCGATCTACACAGGCCCATTACGGAATCACTATTGGCATTTAACTGCAAACAATGCCGATAAGCTTAACATCGCATATGCGAGACGTGTAAGCAAACGCCGCGGCTATAAAGCCGGCCGTTCCGAGACAACCGGCACTAATGGCGCGTTTGGATGACGCGAACGCGCGTTTACGCCGTTTATGATAATCGCAGTATTTCACGACCGCGTAAATGCTTGCTGAGGAACCGATTTTTCCTCGTGCACATCGCATGAGTGTCTTTAAAACGTTAGGCAGCTATTAAAAAAGGGATGAGCGTGACAAATACTATTTATAGAGACATCAAACTTGACATACAGACTTTAGCCACTAAAGGGCCCTTAAAATTACATGGTAAGGCTGGTTCATCTGTTTATAAAAATCGCACTATTGAGGAACTGATTGTTCTTCACCCTCTGAAAATATTGGAAATCAAGTTATGTATACCAATTATTATTGTAATTTTATTTTATCCTAGATACAATTCAAGAATGAAACAGGAATAAAACTGAGATACCCCTCTAACAAGTCCTTGTTTGCTGACAGATAACCTCGGAAAATACAACCACAGGCAACGTTGACGGAAAACTAACGAGCAACTTAATTCTAGACATAAACATACTAGATGTTAGGTCATCCAGACGGGTTATAGCTGGTCTGGGGAATATTTTAATCTAAAACTTTATACTGGTCTCGTAGTGGTCATTATACTGTGAAATAGTGGGCAACGGTTGCTGTCAATGCTTGCATTTGCGGAATATCTAATAGAGTATAACTTTTATTACGAAATATTATGTGCAGTAAAGAATAACGCTATGTCGTTCGAAATGTTTTGTTGGCTGCATTGACTGATTACGTGATTCAGCGGCTTGTGCGAATGCAGTTTTAAATCGATGAGAAAATGAATAGGGAGAATAAAAAATGTCATTGGATTCCCGTTCATGCGAATCATGCAACCGTTTCTCTCCAAGCAAGATCTTAATGTTAGGTTCTTTCGGATATTTAGTCGCCTATTTTTTGGAGACTTAATCAGCCGTCAATTGTTTTATAGAGTAATTAATAACTAGCGGCCGCCCGCGACTCCGTCCGCGTGGATTTCGGTTTCGGCACGTAGGCCTAAAGCCTTCCTCGTCAAATGGAAAATCCAACACAAATATATTTTTTCAAATCGGACTAGTAAGTTCCTGAGATTAGCGCGTTCAAACAAACTCTTAACCTTTATTATTTAGTATAGATAGTCTATTTTTACTAAACCAGTGATTCTGACGATCCTTGTCAAGACTAAAACTAACTATGCATGTAAAACAATTTGTATTATAGTCAATGTGTTTTAAGTTAGTTTAAGTTAAACTTGCAGCATCAAGCGACAAAGGGCTTTGAAAATAGCCACTTTAATGTAATATCCGGACTTGCTTTGACCAAGACAAACGCAAAGGAAATGAATTTTTGTCCCATTATATGTACTTGTAAAACATCTAAATATGTATGTTAACTTAGCGTAGCGTATCTATTTCTTCTATTTAGTATTTATATTATTGTCAGTTACACGTTATTAAAAATAAACGAATATCGTTCTTAGGTGCACTAGTTTTTATTCGGTTGACGGGCCCGTGGTCGAATACCAATGATCGCGGGTTCAAATCCCGCTAGGGGCAAATGTTTGTGTGATGAAATACGGCATTTGTACTCGAGTCATGGATGGCTGGACGTTTATAAAAGTGTTTAAGTATGTCTATCCATTCCTATCCTAGTATCCATAGTACCTACACGCCTACGCAAACTAAACATGAGTCCAAGACGTTAACTTATATATTCATAAAGTCATATAAGTCCTAAAAAGTAAAACATAGTTATTTTTTTATCTTTCCAAAGAGTCCGTGAAGACTATCATTAAGAAGACTAGCGCAAGAAGTTCATTTATACCTTGGAATCCAGCTAAGATAGTTTTCTTTTTATTATAATGAAAGTGTAAAAGAACAAAGGAACAGTTTCATTTAAATTTAATTTCAAAAAACACATTTTTTTCTTTTAAATCGACTTTATAAAATACAAAGACTTTCATAATAACCTTCTCGTTCTTAGACTAAAAGTTGAACTCTATTATGGTAGTAAGTGCTCGTTGGATTATCTTAGTCCGTCTACCCGTAGTAGTAGGTAAAGGTTGTTAATATTAGTTGTAGTTCGGATTTTTATTTAATTATGTAGTAAAAATACTTCGTATAGATTATTTATATGGATAGGTCGCCAAAAATGATAATGAGGTTTCTAAAATCATCTTTTTCCAAAGTGTATAGTTTGCGCAAGAGATACTTGCAATATGATAAAATGTTTCGTAAATTAGGAAAATGATAACTAAACAAATATACTACCTATGCAAACTTTCACCAAAAATTAGTTTGAACGAGATTTTTCGTACGGGACCCTCGCCCCTTTATTTTACTAGTCCGTGCCTTCAAAGCTAGCAACCCTACAAACCAGTTCCACTCTTGACCTAACATAGCTATTTACAAAATTATAGTTACCATCTTGCAGGTACGGTATAACGGACGTCCACCTCAGTTTGCTAGTCACGTCTCATTTGTATCTCTGAGACGATATCCTTAACTGAATATTTGGTACACGCTTGTACCACGTTTTATTATATAGCCTGGAACGTGAGCGGCTTTATTTACTTATTATTTTGTGCTATTCCCCTCTATATGGCCCACATAAACAGTAAGTAGCCATTAGGGTTTTTTGCGAAATAGTTTTGAGGGTACCGGACGGTTGTAAAAAGAGTTATACGGCGGTGATATCTGAAACCGATTTTGCTTCTTTAGTAGCGTCAGTTTTGATAGCAATTTTATAGCAATAGTTTGGTTTCAAAAATTACGTACATCACAAAATAACATAAATATGTAAAGTAATTACGGTAGACCGTAATATAATAAATTAAATTTGATCGTTAGGGGTCAAAATAAGAACACTTTTGATTCATTACAAAAATAAAGAAAGAAATACATTTTTGTTTTAATCACGATTTTTAACTAAAATAATAATTATTTAGGTTCTATGACTCTTCATGTCTACTGGAGGATTGTAGCTAATTAGTATTACAAACGACGTCCAGTGCAGTTTCCTACTACATACCTTACATTAAATTGAGACACACAAATCCTTTAACTATACGAAACTGCAGGTGAAAGTTTCCAAACAAAAAAAGCCAACTGCATCAACTACACAATCAAGTTAGCTTCCAGCCGATTACGATAGCTCAATGCGTTTAAAACTTGCACCGAGTTGGCGCGGGCCAAATTGAATTACCATCCACCCGAGGTGCCGCTGTTGTACTACCTACCTAGGTAGGTACAGTCAACTACGGAAATACAGTGACATTAAGGGTATATACCTACTCTTACCTAGGTAGGTACAGTCAGCTACAGAAATACAGTGACAGTAAGGGTACCTACCTACTCGTACCTAGGTACGAAACTGACAGGGTACTCAAATGAATAGACGCACCCTTCATTATCAGCCTATCGCAGTCCACTGCTGGACATAGGCCTCTCCTAGGGCTCTCCACATAGCCCGATCCTCGGCGACTCGCATTCAGCGCCTACGACGAATAGACGCAACCAAAAAGTCAATAATATCGGTACAAACAAGGCTTCCATATCCAGTCAAAACGTCTTAAATAAGATTAGCGCGTTCAAACAAACAAACTCTTCAGCTTTAGTATAGATGTGGTTGTGTCAATTTATTTGAACTATATAGGACGCTGACTGTACGACGTCTAGGTAACGTACTTTTTAATACTGTTTCGTGAAGCGATCACAAGTTTCTTAAGCAAACTTGGTAGCTGTTAACACGTAGTAGGGTTTCGTTTCGTACCTAAAGAAAAACTCTGTGTAAAAAGCTCTATCAAGGTATAAGCAAGGTAAAATTACAGGTAAAATTACTTATAGAAAGAACCCTGAGGTTCTTTCTATAAGTAATTTTACCTGTGGAAGTAAATAAATGTGGAAAACCTAAACAATGGCCTCAAAATATTATCTTGTTGCGAAATCATATTATTACTGTGCGTAATGGGTTATCACTACATAGTATAAAACAAAGTCGCTTTTTCTGTCCCTATGTGTGTTGTATGTCCCTATGAACGCTTAAATCTTTAAAACTACGCAACGGATTTTGATGCGGTTTTTTTTAATAGATAGAGTAACTCATGAGGAAGGTTTTTATGTATAATATCATCCATTAAATAGTGGACAAGTACCACGGGCGAAGCCGGGGCGGGCCGCTAGTGTTTATTAATTTACAGCATAAGCCCAATTCAGTGTTTGAAGATGTCAGAAGCTGAAATGTTATTACAATTAAAGCTATATTAGAAATTAACCCTTATCTTAAACGCCCATTAAACCCAGCAATGTATTATTCAACATCTTAAAACGTATCACTTTAATGTTACAGTATCGCATAGTTCTTCTCGGGAACCCGGTTACATTTAACATTTTGACGGGTAATTTGGCAGGAACACATGTGCTGTGGCCAGTGAAAAATGAGCTCGACAGCGCGTAATATTTTCCCCTCTCTGATGTAATTTTGCAAGCCCTAGAGAGCGGTGGGGGCTCCAACTAAAGTGGCCGCCCTGCGGTCGAGTTTCAAATGTTCACTGACAAGAGTTTGTTTTGAATTTCCTTGAATTTAAAGCATTTCCCTCTGTTATCTTCAACTTCATTACAAAGTGCGTTCCAGTACTCCGAGTGTTGTGTTCGTCTTCTCGTAAAGTAACATTACTTTATGCGATGGCGGCGTATTTTGAATTATTCCGTGTTCAGAGGAGGTTTGAACGAAAGTTAATACTTGGTTCAGCGTATTTTACGGCAGATTCATTGGTAATTTACGGAACCAAATGTTCGTATAAAGCAAACAAATTGGTGTGATAAAATCTTTTTTCGGATTTTCCGTGCATTGCTCTCGTTTGCAATCTTTAGGGGTGGTGATTAAGTTTATGTTATTTGTCGATTTGAGTCAAAGAAAACGAAGTATTATTTTTTAGGTAAGATGGAGGCAAACGTTATAGAAATTGATCTGATCACCGCTGCCCATGGACATCAGAACCCTACAAGGGTCGCTAATACCTTGCCTGTTCCTAAGACCGTATACCCTTCTTAATTGATCTCTGGCCATATTCACCAATACATTAATAACCACACAAATTGCATTTTAGTTGTTTGACTGAATACAAAAGAAATTATGCAACTCTTAACGTTAAATAATAAATTATAAACAAGCGTAAATGCTAATGCTACAGTTACCGTTGCACTTTTTGCAAATTATTTCAGTTCATTGAAACTTTAAAAAAGTATTGATTTGACTAAACTTACTTCTAACGTCATAGCTTAGCATTTATGCAGTTTTCTCCACAAGCTTACGTTCTCGACATATTAAAAGTGTGATTTGACCTGTCAGTCTAATACCGGACTGCTACTTCACTGTGTTATTTGTTAGGTGGGGGTAATTCCCCAGACAACCGGCTCGTTAGAGTAGAATTTCCACTAAGATTGACCTCTCATTATGAAATTTAATATGCAGGCAGGGTAAGGGCTCACTTAGGTGATAGGAGACTTTTTATCCCGATTAAATTCTCCCATGGGAAAAACCAAAATCCGCGCGAGTGAAGTGGCGGGCGGCCACTAGTAATAAATAAATAAATATACATACTTAGCATTCCATAGTCACGTCATTTTGCCGGCAACTCGGAGAATGTACATATTATAATATTGTATTTATTAAATCCCCCGTCAGCGATGACGGATGTGCTCATCAGCGGGGTGTCATCGTGGATCGTATCAATCATCTCAAGCTCGTCTTGTGTTAATGTTAAATTTCACCAAGACTTCTGGGAATGTTACTCGGAACGGGACTTGCCCAAATTAAAACTTTTCATATTTTACTCAGAGAAATTGTGGTAAGAAGAAATTTTATAGTAGAATACTAGCCCTCCGCCCGCGACTTCGTCCGCGTCCCGTCCCGTATAAATTTTTCGTACCTAAAAACCATCCAGAGACATAAAAAAACAATTTAAAATTATAAATTGACTAAATTGGTCCAGGCGTTATTGAGTTATGCGTTTACCAACACATTTTGCGATCGATTTTTATACAAAAGAAGGAGACTAGTTTGGGAGCATTTAATCGGGATAAAAAGTGTTAACCAAATTTAATCAAAAACCGTTCAGTAGTTTCAGCGTGATTGAAGGACAAACATCCAAACAAACAAACTTTCATATTTACGAGTATAATATTAGTATGAAGTATGATTTGCGCGTTTTTGGCTGTATAAAAAACGGGTCAAATGGTCTTAAAATTCTCCTTTACTAAACACACGAACATTTTTTGGTATTGACACGTATAGGTATTGTACTATATTATTAAAATTAATGCCGTGTCTTTAATAAGCAGATCACTTACCTACTCTCTCCAATTAAATCAGTTCAAAAACCAAGTACCTGAATAACATATTGAAAAGTCATTAATTTCTTCATGTGTGTTGTAGATACAAAATAACGAAGAAATAAAAAAGTTATCGATACAAAATTGCGCTCTCTGCTTCGTTTAATTCGCGGTTTATTGGGTCCGATCCTCGCAAAATGACTGCATAAATTGTATTTATTAGATCGTTGGCGATGACAGATAAAAACTGATTTTGCGACATATGATGTGGCCGTAACATGTATGTACATAGGTGTAGATAGGTAAATGTCTAGTTTGAAATACCATTGATAACCTTATAACACAAACCTACATATATCAAGAGTTAAATAAAAAAAGGTACCAATACAATTGTATTTATTAGATTGCTGGTTGTCGGCGATGACAGATGTGCCCGTCAGTTCTTCAACGCTCCGTAATAGTATCAATCATTAGAATATTCAATTATCGTATTGAATACATCACTGTGGTAGTACTGAGTAGCTTAAATCCAAAAATGTAAACTTTAAAAAAAATCCTAAGCTACGGAATATAATATAATGTGTAGGTAGCTTTCTGTATAGTTGAAAATACTATTGATAACTTCATAACACAAACACACAATGCCCCTCAGTTCCAAAAACGGTCCGTAATCGTATCAATCATTTTTAAATATAAATTAGGATCAACTAAGAGTTCTGTACCAAGCATATTTCTATAAATGAGTACAGTCCTTTCTCTTAGTTTCGAAATATAAATTATTTACTTTAGACTTTACAATTTTTCAATTTTATAATCTTTCATAACACATCATTGTGTAACATTAATGTTTTTCACAGTATGTGTTCTTCTTTATAAAAGAAAAACCAGGAAAGTCATTGATACAAAATTGCGCTCTCTGCTCCGTATAATTCGCGGTTTATTGGGTCCGATCCTCGCGAAATGAATGCATAAATTGTATTTATTAGATCGCTGGTTGTCGTCGATGACGGATGTGCCCGTCAGTTCGAGAACGTTCCGGAATCGTATCAATCATTTTTACGCGCCCCATGTAAATGCTAAGCTTTTTGCGGGGTTCTTAATGTTTCTTTATTTATATCATTTCGTTGGTGGGAAAATACTTTGTCCAGGTGATCTTATTTTCTTGCATTTTTTGTATTGTGTTCATAAAAAATTCACCTTTCTAGTCATTAGCAGGGCTGGCCATTATGTTGTGTATTTTTTTTTATCCAACGCAATTAAAACCTTTTTACATAAAAAATACGTCTATCTGGACATGAGAGTTCCATTAAATTTAAAAAAAAAATACTCTGACCGAAGTTGTAACTTGCACATTTTAATGGTGCTCACAGCAGTATCTACTATTTTATTTAATCTTGTTGCTGACCACAATAATAAAGTAAAGGTTCGACCTTCTCAAGCGAATCTTCGCCCCGAGATTAGCGCGTTAGTCTAATGGCAAAAGCACTTAACTATTCTTCAACTTCTAAAAAACAAAACACGATAGAAGGAACGCCGCGAAAGTTCAACGAATTTTCCCTAATCTTGAACTTACTAAATTACAATACCTAAAGCTCATAAATCATAAAGAACAACGTTAAAGACTTTTTAATGTGCATTATCAGTTGAACAAGTAATTACGGAACGGGTTATCTTCGAACAAAAAGAGAAACAGTTTAATTTACAATCGTGGTTCTAATCTGCAAAAGGCATAGATTTAAATTACTAGATATGCCCTCGCCTTACTAAGACCCGCTCGGAAATTGTCACTAAAATTTGAAGCAACCGTCGCTTCTGATCGCAGTTTACAGCGTGTTTGAAACGTACGTCAATTCGAACAAAATAATGCCACAGTTTTCTGGTGTCGGGGCATTACAAAGATCTAAATCTACGCCAAAAGGTGTAATTAGGCCTGGTGGCACGCACCACAGGGTTTCATCAACTGTGATTTGTACCCCCGGTGCTTGTATGTGCTTGTAAAAGTGAGGGATGGGATTGAAACGAATGTACTCATAGCTGGCCTAAAGCAAAGAGTAACGTGTTCAAGTGTCAGTTCGACGTAAAATACAAAAAAACGGTTTGTCAGCTTTTTTTTTCAATTTTAATTATTCTCATGCGTCATGTTTGCACGTTTAACATTTGATTCGAATGAACACACTTAGAAGAATAGGTTAACTATGTACAATTGTACATAATTTGGAATAACTGCAGTATGGTACTGTAATTATGAAGAATTTCATAATGGTATTTTATATTCACAATTTATTTATTTTTTTAATTTATGATAAAATCAAACCAAACTGGGTGTTTACACCAGTTAGGTTTAATAAACCAATCTTTAGATTGTCTGTGCCAAATTACATCAAAAGCGGTTGAGTTTTAAGCGGGAAAAAGTAACTTTCAGACATACAATTGTACAGAAAGGCAAAGTTACTTTCGCATGTATAATATTAGTAGTAAGGGATATTTTACCTTATTCACTTACTTACTTACTTCAATTTTTTTAACAAAACATCTCTTCTTAGTATTACATTCTATGATTTTTTTAATACGTACTTTAGAACTACTTCTTTTGGAAAGCTTTATGTAGTTACTTTGATTACGCTCTGCTGAATGACATTCAGAAGAATTCCGGTTCACCTGACAAAGAGGACCGGTTCTTTGTCTTACTGAATCCAAGAATTATCGATGTCTCAACGGCATAATGCCTTTGCAATAAAAGAATGGAGGAAGTACGGAGGACGAAATTATAAAATTGAAAGAGCTATTGTCATTTTCAAAGACAGATTAGACAGCGGTTATGATCGATCGTTTCGAAATAAATGTTTCCCTTAGAGAAAAGTGAACTTTCAAAGTTATAACCGTAATCTTAAATCTTAGCTAGAACTTCTTTGGTTTTCTTAAAATATGTTCGGATTTTTCGCGCTTGAAATGTTTTTTTGTGATATGTAATGTGCTATGTGCTGTTTTTTATTTTATTTTTTGACGACTCAGATTTCTTAAACTTTTGGCCACTGAAAGGGAGTATGATATGAAAAAGGTTTATTTTAATTTATGTGTAACTATGTGATTTAAATAAACTCCTTAATACAGAAGATAGTAATAAAGTAGTTTTAGACAATTTCCAAAAGTAACTAGCCGTTCCCCTATTCCAATCGTACGTAAGAATTTCAAATAAGCCCAATAAACATTCACGCGAAAAATCATATCATATGAAGCAAAGTCGATTTCATCAAATAGAATTTGGACTCGACTAAATTTCTCTGCTACGTTCCCCTAACTACCTTATGAAACCGGAATATCATATTCCACCCTCGGTGACGAATAGGTAGGTACCTATAGGAACTTTTTCCTGTTTTAATACTGAGATATGGAGGGCAGTAATTAGAGCCTTGCCGGCACGCGCCGATTAGGGATGGCGTTTCTTTTTTTTATCGATTCTATTCGAAGATAAAATATTATAATTCCTGAATAAAAAGTTTCGTCCGCTTTGACGGTCTTCCTGGTTGGTTAGGAGGTGTTTCTATCGCTTTTGATCGGGTTTAAGATTAAGGTGACTTGGGTTTTTTACTAGTGCTTTATTTAACCCCAATATCAATAGTTAGAATTTCACGTTTTTCTTTAAATGTACGTACACGAAGTAATCCAATTCAATTTATTATACTAACAATTTGTTTTGGAATCAAATATTTTTGTGCTTATAATTTCTTCGGAATACATTACACAAAATCATTTTATTTATCCAATCCAATAAATAATTATTTAAATGTACTTTTAGAAAACATGTATTTGCACAGAACACAATTGCACAGAAAAAGTTCAATATTTTGTTAAAAAGTAAAAAACAAACACTTAAAAAGATTTTTAAGATTTTTACAAAAAAATAATAATAAACCCATGACCATCCCTAGCCTCGATACAGCAGGGGTTCATCAGCGTACGCAATACACGGCGTGTGGGCATGTGTACACCCACATAGGAGAATAGAAGACAGCCTCAGGGCACACAATTTGATATGGAGGGTCATGTGACCCTAGTTATTTGAAAAATATGCTTTTGTTTAGCTATAGTTATACAGGCGGCAAAACAAAGAGAATTTGTTTTAAACTTATTATTTAGTAAGGATTGATTCATTGAGCCATTACAAAATGCGACTCATAAGTTTTCTCTTGAATGTCATTTGTATTGAAATAGGTCCTTCATCTTAATTTACCTATATAAATACATATAGCAAAATAAAAACTATGTTTTTTTTTTTCTTTTTATGGCAGAGGCGGCAATCGAGCTAGCGGGTCGCCTGATGGTAAGCAATCACCGCCGCCCATGGACATCCGCGACACCAGAGGTATCGTTGATGTGTTGCCGGCCTTTCAAAAGAGAGTACGCTCGTTTCTTGAAGGTCCTCATGTCGTAGCAGTCAGGAAATACTGCAGCAGTGAGATTGTTCCACAAAACTGTCGTTCGAGGCAAAAAGTTTCGGGAAAAACGCACAGTGGAGGAACGAACGACATCCATCCATCAAGATGGTGAGGATGGAATTTAAGTCGATTGCGTGTAGTTCGATGTATGTATGTTTATAAAAAAATACTGTAATATGAATGTTTTTTCTTTGTTACAGGTAAGAAATTCAGATCCCAAGTAAAAGACTGCAAGAGAAAGCTTAAAAGCGACGATTTCCAGTAAGTCAAGAATTAGTTAAGGCACAGTATCTTTAGCAGCCAATAAAATAATACGTGACAAAATGCGTACACTCGTCCTGGTAAATTTATTACGCAATTCGTCATCAAATTGCTCAGCCGTAAATCACGGTCAGGTTAAATAAATCAATCATCTGGTCTGTCATTGCTGTTTACACACCGAGGGATTATGACTTGTGTGTTTATATTGAGGCTATTGTATCAGTTTTACATATTTTCACCACAACTTTGTTGACTAAAACTTGTATTTACTAGATTTTTTAATATCTCATTCGAGATCTGGCATCTTTCTTTAAGTTATAGGGAGATAATCGAACAAGAGGATCACCTGATGGTAAGTGATCACCGCTACCCATGGACATCAACAACCGCACAAGGGTTGCAGATGCGTTGCATGCCTTTTAAATCCCATACCCTCCCCAACTGAGCTCAGGCGACATAACTCACCAGCAGAAACATATCACAACAGTTACGAAGTGCTCTAGCTCTTACAGGTTTTTATTAAGTTTATTATTTTCTCTATCCTCCTTGAGTCGTATTCCTCATCATAACTAAGGTTCGTGATAATTGTATGAAATGAAACACGCACCTTTTTGCCAGTTATAATGGAATCGTTTGCCGTCGCTTTCTTAATAAATCTAGTAAGATTCCTTGCGTCCAAACTGTTGCCGTACTTTTAATTTTATTCATAGAGAATGGCCCAAAACATTCACGTCACAAAGTAACAAGGTGCAGTTAAACTATAAACTAGGAAATGACATAAAACGAAAGTCGACAGCCAAAAGAGAAAAACTTAAAAGGAAATTAAAATTTTCCTCAATGATGAGAAAACTTGGAGGCCGGGCGGTAGACTGGGGAAATCTAGAACTACTAACGAACTTGTCGCGAATCGATTTGAATTACGTAGATCGGAACGAGAATTAAGAGATTAATGAATTGAGTAAGTAAATTCTTCTTGTTTTTAGTAGTGGCGCACATTCGAGATATGATAACGTTTGGGCTAGGCTTACGTCCAGAAATGGACTGGTACAGGTCCAAGATAATGAAAACGTGGGATCGAAGGTTTCGAAAGAAAAGAGTCAAAATCTCCTTTATTCTTCGTATGTACATAAATCTTCCATTTTCCTGCTCAAACTCTTATCTTACCACTTCACTCATTCGTTGGTCACTTACAATTATACAGTCATTTCTCGTTCGTCATTTACCCAAAGATTATCATCTCACATGCATAGACCATAGTCTATCAGTCCCACAATAATATCGTATTAACGTAACTTTTAAAAGAAAGGTTTATTTTTGAACTTTCACTCTGATAAGCCGCCCCTTGTGGAAAACCACAGAAATTTAGCAACTTCATAATGTGTTGAGCTAAGATTCTGACTGACATCTTGATTGGGGATCAGGGGTTTGAAGAATAACCAAGCATGGTAGGTTGCGTCTATTAATTTGAGTACCTTGAGTGTCACTATCTATCTGAAGCTGACTGTACACGTACAGTGAAACATCAATCGTTTATTTGAACAAGTAATGATAATTCTCCTCCAATGTCCGAAAGTCATATTCGAAATGAAACATATCCCAACAAACCCTATGATAATAGAAGTATAGTATACTCTTGACAAGTATGGCAGGTGCGGGTCGGATGCCGCGCGAACTGGGTTAATGAAACGTCTGTCAAAACACTAGAGGGCAAATTTTAATTGAAATCGCTTTCTGAACATTTCACACCTTTGTTCGTTGAACTTGTAGACCAGTGAATGCGGGATTCATGACGGTTGCGAGAGGACTGTTTGTTTTAATGTGATTATTAGTTTGATTAGTTTTTTGTTTTATTGATTAATTCCGTTTAAAGGATATTGTATGTTAGGTATGTTATTGAAAAAGAGGTTTTGAAAATGCACCAGTTCAAAAGAAGGTGTTGTTAATTATTAATTATTTCCTGAAAACATAGACATAAAAAATTGTTTTATATGAAATTTGGCTAATAAATTACTGTAGATGGAAAGGACAAGATTATTCATGAATTTCGGAATTTTTAAGAGACAGTTATATACAATTTAGAGCTTTTATGCAAAAAAAGAGTTTTCAAATCCAACTATGGCGGTAGAGACTGCTATATGTTTACGAATACTATCGCGGTTACTATCACAATATGTAAAACAGACAAAAAATATTTACTTCATGTCATGACAATTCAGTTTGCCGAGTCATAAATCCGCTTTCATTCTGCTTTCAACCATACCGCGCAAAAGTGTACTACCCTTTGCAATACCATGTACCTTTTTCTGTCCCGTTGATTTGGGTCCAACCCTTCCAAAAAGCTTGCATAATACACCGCCCGCATAACCTATACATCATTCAATGTGGACGTGTAATATTATTTACACATTCCCTTAATGCATTTGTTTAAAGGGTTGAGTTTGGGTCAATTTGTTCACCGACGTGTCACGACGTGATCACGGTCGGATCGGCGGCCAATGACCTCTAAGCGTATCAGCCATCTATGTGCAGGCGTGAATGTATCACTCTTGTATGTAGCGATGTCATTGAGAGATAAGAATGAACTTTATCTTTCCAAGTGAGCAAATCTCTCACGAACACATGAACGAGAGTGTTTATATTATTAGATATTGAACTCATTTACAAGCGACAAAATCAACAAGTAATTAACGGAGACAGAACTAGTTACCTCACTAACTAATTTGAGTCAGAGCGCTATGTTTTAGGGACAAAAATGTACTGTGCCGACAAAATGTTTTTCTAGTGTAAAATGTCTCACTGATTCGAAGAGTGATCTAGTATGCCACTCTTCAATCATCAATCTAGAGTATACCACTCTTTTCATTCAATGCAATACACCGCGCATCTCTAGTTTTCACAAACTGGTATGTTCACTCATTTATATCTAAATCAAAATGATAAATGTAGCTCATAACATAGGGTCATAACGCATGATTAGATTATAGTGAGCAAATGATAAACTGACTCACAGATACAAATGAACGATTGAGGTAAAAAAGAGATGCATACCTAGAACATGATGATACATTTCGTTCTACTCTTCTCTCCGCACATCTGTAGTACCTACCGCGAGTTCTGTTTACAAGCGATATATTCGATCATGTTCCGTGCGTTCGACGCGCTTCCATTTTCATTTTCGTGATATGACAGCGTATGGATAGGCTAATCCGAACCTGTCGATAACTAGAAATTGTATGTAAATTATCTTATTATTCATTAGTGGTATAGTTTTGTTACATTACATATTATCTAGTTAGTTATTTACTTAATTCACGTGATATTTACTGGTAGATAATGAGTCAGATCGATATTTCTTTTTAACAAAGCAGTTACTTCTTTAATATAATATGGGATGGGTATAATCTATTCTTCCGACCGATTTCGGTTATGTAGACCACTTCGATCCATAGTCGGATCTACGCTGATGCGCTCCAAGATGCGCTATTTAATACAACGCATTAATATGCATTGGTTTTAGCAATTAAGATGCACATCATTTATTTCTACAAGTTTGGAAAAAAATCTTAAGATTTACAAGCAACCGTTTAACGATTAATTCGTTTATCCGAAACTAATTTGTCCTGAAATCTGATTTGACTGGTAACACAGCCTTTGGTAATTAAAATATAAACGAATAGTGACTATAATGCATTCTGCAAAACAACCTATTTCATTGCGCAAACATCCCCTTCACCTGTATTCAAACTTATACCTTTATTACATTCATATCGGGTTTTCTCTTGTGTCCCTGTTCAATCAAAAAGAGATTACTCGGCAATGATTGGACTGCGATAGTGTGAACAGTTGTTTAAACCCAATGGGCGAAACGGAACGTAATAATTCATAATGCGGAACGGGAAACAAAGGAGTCTTTTCCATAATCTTACAGTTTTTCGATAGATTTTGAGGGATTAAAGCCTTAGAAAGTGAATGGCTTGATGGTATATTGAGAAATTGATAGGTTGTCAATGTTCTCTTTTCAAGATTTTTATGAAAAACTCCTCCTACACAATGCTCCTACACTAGAACAGTACCTATAATTAAAATGCCTACCAGAGCAAAAAAACTAGTAAACAGTTAACAACAAACAGGCAAAAGATTATTAGGACAAGGCCAGTTGTTTTCCATAATCACTTCACAAAATGATTGTATTACTTGAATGATAGAGATAAACTTTAATCTATTTTAAATTAATTTAAAAAATCCAAATTTAAATGTTTAACACCAAATTTTACCACCGTAAAATTGGCAGTTCGTATATTTGAGGAACGATGACAAAGTAAGTATGTTAGGTAGGTACCTAATTGATTGATTGAAACCTAACGCCTGAACTCCTTAAGAGAGTAGGCAGCTGCTACCTTTAATATACGCAAACTCCAGTCTGCATTGTACAATGATTAACGACTTTGAGGTGATTTCCAATTCCAACAGAGTACCCGGGGTACCAATTTATAAGTTTGACTTCCAATTTCCAAAATGTTCTACCTCAAGGCCAATGACTGACGTTACAAACTTTACTTTAATAAATAATATAGAATATTGACTATTGCTTGTACGTATTCCTCACTAGCGGCCGCCCGTGACTCCGTCCGCATGGATTTCGTTAATACTATTCCTTAAAGCCTTCCTTGCCAAATGGACTATCCAACACCAAAACCATTTTCAACTCTTCCTTATCCTTTCATCCATCAGAGGCTAAGTCACTTCCTAAACAAGGCTACCTAACTCTTTGATTATTTTTATTCCAATTGGTATTAAAAAAAGTTTCAATCAAGCGATAAGCTCTCAGCGAGTCGCTGAGGATTGGGCTGAGTGGAGAGCTCTAGGAGAGGCCTATGTCCAGCAGTGGACTGCGATAGGCTGTTGATGATGATGATGACGATAACCTCTACAGGCTAAAACATTTAAATGATAGAACTAGTAGATAAAACTAGTTTTCTATAAGTTAATGGAAAACTTTGATTTGTTTGCGTTGGGCTGGTTAGTTGTTGTCTTTTTATAATGCTTGATTTTTTATATTCCGCTTCGATAAATTTGTTCAAAATTTGTGTAGACATTGCATTAAGCATATTTATAACTATTCTAATAACAACTGCAAAGGCATTGACAAATGTAATGCTTTCAAACCTCTGTAATTTACGTCAGTATAAATTATAATAATATGTAGCTAAATTAATCGCAATAACAAATCATCGATACCGGCACCGCATTCGCAAAATTACAACGTAGCCGCTCTAAATGGCACGCACGCAATGAAATTACGTGACGATAAATATCTCCCGACCATATCCCGCTTAGGGATTCGGCCGGCGCGCGCATTTGCGCTACGGTTTAAAATTCACGCGAGCAAAGTGTGATGCTGTGAATCACGTCACTTCGGAGTAAATGTAGGTGAGGTTAGGTTGTTACAGGACAAGATTGCGAAGCGAAATTTTGTAGAATAAATATAGAAATAATGAGTTGACAACAAAATAAGAGACTCGATTATAGCGTGCACGTATATGAAGCGTGCTT
Source organism: Nomophila noctuella (assembly GCA_958496325.1). Lineage (NCBI taxonomy): Eukaryota > Metazoa > Arthropoda > Insecta > Lepidoptera > Crambidae > Nomophila > Nomophila noctuella. Next base: position 6,126,738 of record OY292498.1, read on the forward strand.
TTTATTCACGCAGCCTGATGTTTCATAGCCGTAAGTGAGGTTAGGTTCTTACAGCATGAGATTACGTGACGACGTTTTTTGAGCATAAATATAGAAATAATGTGTTGACAGCACAAAATGAGTCTTGATTATATCGTGCGCTGGTTGTATGTTAAAGTGTAATTTATTCACGCACACTGATATTTTATAGCCTTATCTTAATAAATGGTGCAAAGAATACTTCGGCTGCATAAGTACATAATGCAATCGCCAGAAATGCCACAATGAAATGACGAATTACGTACGTGACGTTAAATATTGAACGCTCATAACTCGCTTAGGGATTCTGCCAGCGCACACATTTGCACTACGGTTTAAAATACACGCGAGCGGAGAGTGATTCTGTGAATCACGTCACTTCGGAGTAAATGGAAGTGAGGTTAGGTTCTTACAGGACAAGATTGCGAGGCGAAATTTATGTAAATATAGAATTAATGAGTTGACAACACAATTTAATTCTTGATTATATCGTGCGGTGGTTGTATGTTGAAACGTTTTTAATTCATGCAGCCCGATATTAAAAAGCCGTTTCTTAATTAATGGTAGGAAGAATACTTCGGCTGCAAAAGAACAAAAGGTTAACGCCAGAAATGGCATGTGCAACAATGAAGTGACGAATTACTTACGTGACGTTAAATATTGAACGCTCATAACTCGCTTAGGGATTCTGCCGGCGCACACATTTGCATTGCGCTTTAAAATTCACGCGAGCGGAGTATATCACGTCACTTCGGAGTGTATCACGTCACTTCGGAGTGAGTCAATGTAAGTAAGGTTAGGTTCTTACGGCCTGAGATTGCGTAGCGGGATTTTCTGGAATATATTTGAGAAGATCCAGCATGCGTGTACATCACAAGATAAGATACAATATTTTTTTTACGAAATTAAGATGCAATATTTATTTTTCACACATTTCTAAGTAATGATGTTTGTTTATATAAGGTCTTATAGAACATTTAGAGTCCTTTGAGTTTTAGCTCGACAAACCGTGTCTTATGTATATATGTACGGAAAAGATACTTCTACAAATTGTACCGAAATTTTCTACAAGGAACAGCAAAACTTACTTAATAAACTACTTGGTTGTTTGCACCAAGTCTTTCCGTTGTTTATTTTTGGAATAACAAATTAAAGATGAAAACTTTCTGTCGCGTAACGAGACTTAATTTCATTAAATTATAGCAGTTTATTTTGTTAAACTTTTGACAGTGAAATATTTGTGTTTGAGTTTAAATTTGTTTATTTACATTCAACGGAACTCATTGTTATGCTATTTGCAAATCAACAGATTGGTGGCTCAAATATTAACTAAGCTCTGTAAAGAGTTCAAATATAACTTCCGAGTAAACACAGTTTTTTACCAATTTAAAAAAAAAGTAGGGTATCAATTCGACCCGATTCGAGTTTTCGTGTATGTTAGTCTATATCAGGGTCTCGACAAATCTGCCAAATTCCGAAAATGTGTACGTACGAGTATGTATGTATGTTTTTATGTTTGCGTTCGCATGTCTCCGAAACTACAAGAACGATCTAAGTAATTCTTTTTTTGTATTATATACATAATATACATACTAGGTATTATTAACATGTGGGCCCAGTTGAACGTACCAGTTGACAAGTTTTTTAAATAAACTTATGTCATTAAAAAAACTTGCAATCGGTTGATACATTCAACCAACACTTTTTCACTTATAGTAGTTCAAAAGGTACATATTTGTTTTGTGAAATAATAGAAAGTAACCTCAAATTAAAGACGCATTAGCTTCAATCAAATGTGGTACTCACTTGTACTATGATAGACATCTGCCATAAATGTACAATTCTCCTATTGTCAGATTCTACAACACAATCAAGATAATATGTGCTAGTCCCGTTATTAGATTACTGTGATTGCCGTTACACCTCTCTGGCCTTTAATAGGGAAACTAGTTCAATTAGCCCATTGTATTATAGGTAGTAATATCTGACTGTGTAGATTCCTCTCTTCACTAATGAAATATAGCGCAAAATACGTATGTAGGTACATTATAATGCACATAAATAATCTTTAACCAATATCTTCATTAATAACTGGTCTACTGGTCGAATATTTTAGACACACTGATCAAAAACCAAGGGGGCCGAGTTCGAATCCCACTAGGGGCAAAAATTTGTTCCACATCGGCATTTGTTCACCTGCCATGGATGTTTATATAAAGTATTTGAGTATGTCTAGTCGTTTTCCTTCAAAAGACAATGCGTAAAATTGGCGTCTTTTTTTTTCGAGCGTCCACCAAACAAACTTGGACGCAAGAAACAAAAAAAAACAATTTCCCATAGAAAAATGTATGAAGCGAAAAAAAGTTCAAACCTGATTTACTCAGTTCGGACTGAGTTTACAGCTATACTGCCAAAGCAAATATTGTTTGTGATGACCCCAAGAATATATATTTTCACGTTTCGTCGATGGCCGCAAGAAACAAAAAAATTCAATTTCCCATAGAAAAATGTATGAAGCGAAAACAAGTTCAAACCTGATTTACTCAGTTCGGACTGAGTTTACAGCTTTACCGCCATAGCAAATATCGTTTGTAATGCCCTCAAGAATATAGAGTACTAAGTTTGGTTGGTGGACGCTCGAAAAAAAAAAGACGTCACCTCCCCTAACAAAATCGGCATTGTCTTTTAGCATTCAAAAAACAAGTGAAGCGTTCGATATTAGTTTTGAGTTATGCAATTGGTGTGTTGTAAAGTAAGTAGCCTATAAGACTACAGTTTAAATAAACTTGACTTCCTAATATACTTAAAATAGGACGTTTCTATGTTTTTTTAAATAACTTATTCTCAATAAATAGGTAAAAGCTTACGTAGAATATGGATAGCCTTTTTCCAAGACAAAGAAATCCTTGTTGTGACAGTAACAAGGTTTTCATGTCCGGTCTTTAAAGATAGCTTCCATTGTGTTAAGGTTTAAATAAGAACTTTATATTCATAAATATGAAGCAGGGAGCTGAGCTCTTTAAAATTTATTACTACAAGTCTTGTATGTTTTTGTTTAAGAAAATAAAGTATCACTGGCAAAGGCCTCCATCATTTGAAATCATGTTTTCGTTACAAAGATGGGTTTGGCTAAATCACCATGCTCGCCAAATACGGGTTGGTGATGACAAAGCCAGGCTGTGCTCAGAAAAATCGACATAAGATTTGCCCGACCCAGGAATCGAACTCGGGGTACGGCCTTTACTTAAATCACTAGATCATCGCGGTGTCAATAAAATAAAGAAATATTCAGACGTAAAAAGGCCCCAAGGTACAATATATGTAGTTGTCCACTCCGTCTACTCCGGGTCACCGAGTCAGCGTAGTAAGTAAGAAAGATCGCACCTAGTTAAACACAAACTAAATCTTTCCCTCAAAAAAAGCATCAATTCAAAGTTTTTACAAGGCGCAAACAACATCATAAAAATCCTGAAGACGTTTTTTTAAGTTCGTCATTCGTCTGCCCGTGACGTAGCGACGTAGCAGACAAAACGTAAAAATAAAGTTTCCTTTCACGAAACGCATCACAATGCTAACACTCAGTTGTAAGAGGTTGCCAGGGGAGACAAGTAGGGTTGCTAGCCGTACTTTTTAATAGTGAATTGTACGTTTTTTAAGGTCAATTAACTATACTTAATCATTGGCCTCCCCTGTTCCCAGTTTATCTGGGGTTGGCGCAATACGTTGACTTATTCCATACAGGCTTATCATTTGTCATCAACTCATTCACACTCTACACTTAAAAAGAATAAAACGTACACAAAAATAACTCATACTGCAAAAATTTGATTTCTTTTGAAACTATAAAAATATATTTCGTTGAAAGAATTACTTTTTCGAAAAAAGCAATGAAAAAAATACTTTTGGATTACTTACGATTTTTTTTTTAATTGATGACTATATTCTTTTCTTCTTACCTATCCAAAACAAAGTACTTTAAAATGCAAAAAAGGCGGCAACCCTAGAGTCAAGGGAAGGTACTCAACAAGTCGCCGCGTCTCCGAGTCGTTTGTTACACAACATTTATTGAATTTCACGCCTCACTCTCTAAGGCGTCGTGAATTGAATTAATATTAGGATGTTTTAAAATAGAACTGGGTGTGATCTTGCTATCAGTTACGGCCTTACAAAGAAACCTAACGTGTAAGATATCTTTGTGAGCACAGTTATATTTTTGTCTTTTGCCAGTTTCCCTCAAATCATTCCCCTTAAATCGGATCAAATGGGAATTTTTGTCACATCTCCTTTTTTTCAAATTGGGGTAACAAAATTACACCGAAATCAATCTTTGACTACAAAATGATGTATCTTACATTTTAAATTAATAAAATGAATGGATTGTTCAAATGAAGTTCGAATAAGGTCTCAAAAGCCTCATCGAGTTCTTGCGCTCTTACAACACATCTGTGGTTTCTTTGATATCCACTTACCATCAGGTGATTCTATTTCTCATTTACGTACACCTCATAAATAAAAATACAGAATAAAAGCACAACGTATATTTTCTCATTTCTCCTCGACACTCGCCGTTGCTGATACCAATATTTCCTTTCACTATTACATGAAAACAGTATTTCAACAAAAAGTCTATTCTACTAGCCCTGAGAGCTCCCTTACGTATCTGTAAAGCGTGTTATACAAAACGAAAGTATGTAAATCGAATCTGCTCTGATACAAGTATAGATATGCCCTCACGATACTCCGACTTGCTCGGAAATTGGCACTTAAATTTGAAGCGACGGTTGCTTTTTATCGTAGTGACAGCATGTTGAAACGTAACGTCATGTCAAACAAAATAATGCCACAGTTTGCTGTTGTCGGGGCATATTCTATCGATTTGAATCTACGATGCAAGCTGAAACTTTAGTATCGAAAACAGATATTCAGTGGGAGCTGACTTAGCTCTAGTCTAGGAAATTGTTTGTTTAGGACATGCCCGGGAGCTAGCCTGGTTCTGAAATATAGACATCTAGAATATACTATTATACTTGCAAAATTCATGATCCATTATATCAGGGAACTCCTAAATTTTGTTCATGTTTACTTACTATGAATAACCGATAACTAATAATCTCGATTTCATCGTATTTGCAAATACATACACAGACTAATAAATTAGTTACCTTGTTACTCAATGTGACAGCTGTTATTAGTCGTAATCTATAACTGTTTTTTCTATGAAGATTGTTAAGCAAGGACGTTGAAGGTTTTAATTTTTATACGACTTCTTTGGGTTAATAGCTGAGAACTTCACTTTCACACCACCTTCCGCGCCGCCCGCGACTCCGTCCGCATGGATTTCGGGTGTCGCTTCGCTTTGCTATAGCAACCAGTGCTATACAACATCTTAAAGCCTTTCTTGACAAAATGACTATCATTAAAAAAAAACAATATGATCCAGTAGTTCCTAGATTTGCGCGTTCATACATACAATATATTATAATATGAATCGTATTACAAGTTCCGAGGAGACTGTCCCAGAAACATCATAAATTAGTAAATAGGTTGAGAATAAAGTTCACAAGTAAAGCTGGGTTCCTAAGCTGGAATTTATGACATTTGGCAAGAGTAGATTAGACCAGCGCTTGTCATTGTAAAGATAACTTGATTTAATGACGGATGTTTCCCCCTTATGAAGGACATTAATATGTAAATATTATACCAAACTAGCACAATAATCCAAGATTTGGCAAGCCGCTATGACCAGCCAAATCTTGTATTACGAAACGTAACTTAATTATAATGGGATATATTACTGTATATCCATCAACATAGTTTTACCAAGAGAGGTTTCTGGTGTTATTTGGAATCATTTCTAAACCTACTGAGTATTTTAAAATAACAAAGGACATCAAAAAGAGAAAAAGCACATAAATCAATAAATACATAATGTTTAATTTTTCAATGAACACAACAAAGTATTTGGTAACTTTCACTAAAAAGTATTTTAAATAAAAAGGTTTAACATAACCCCTTACATCACCAAAACATCAAAGCTTAACCCATAGACTACGCTTAACACACGATAATCTCACCACAAGATCTCAATACATGGTTAGCCATATTGTTCTTCCCACAAACTTTTGTACGAGCTCATGCTTACCGAACAAGAAACCTAGATAGCAAATACTTAACGGCAGACCTTTAGCTTTACGACGACATGTTAAACATTTCCCGCGTAAACTAGGCAGAATAAAAATTTATAAGTAGCTTCAGAATACATTGTACCGATAAGGGCGGTTCTTATCGAAGTAGGTTTACTGACTTTCTTTATGAGTTTTGAATGTTCTGTCTTGCGATGTATGCTTTGCTGTATAATACTCGAACTAGTGATAGGATTACAGATATCATTTCATACTCTCACAATATTGCATGCCTTTCCACGATAGTGATTACGATAGATCTAAATCTCTTATCTCATGAACAATTGAAAGACAAAATTTTCCCGAAAATGTTCAGTACAAAATGTATGGGGAAAGATTTTTGCTATTAGCAGAATCCCGCATTAGTTAGGGGAAATCTATATTATTATACATATATTTAATGTGTGTACATATATGCCCCTATTAAAACGGTCAGAAGAAGATACTATCGACGCTGGTTTTTTTTTGAGCTATCTCCTTACAAGTGTCAATTTACCGACATCAGTACTTAAAATAATTGCAAATAACATGTTATCAGTAATCTGGATAATACTACGAACGCGCCTTTAAAATCCCAACAATACAATAACTAATTTTCGTTTATTTAACAGGAGGACACAAGAGTCCTCCGAAAAGATTTCCGATACCTCGAAGGACTTCCTACCGCGCGATCGAGCATGATACGGCACGAACTGCAAACATTCAAATTATTTACATTTCAACCCTCGAACCTTCGGAATAGGGTCTAAAATTACACCCAGACGATCCTGCTGACATAGTATATAGAGTTTCCCTCTTTTTGAATCTACGCAGAGGAAACCGCCAATACTTAAGCCGTGAATAATTTTGCTGAGAAATTTTGAGATGGTCGTAACAAAGGGTCTGGCAACTTTGTACGCTTTATGCACTTTGAGTGTTGGAAGAATTTCTCTAGCTATCTTGGATATTTATTTTAGTAAGGATGCTTGCAAGCCGAAAGTCGAGTCATCATTAGTGCCTTTAATTAAACTGAGTGCAGGCATGTAGCTTGTTTTTGTGTGACATTTGGGAAAGACACAGCTTTTAGTTACATGCTCTGGTTTTCAAACTCCATTAAAGCTCCACTAGTGACGAATATATTTCATGTTTATTATGCATTTTCGTTTGTATTCAAGTGAACTTTTGCATACGCTTGTAAAATATTCAAGCTAGCGTCATCTTAACTAAATATCATTAAAAGTTAATTATTAATATTTTATTTGAATATTTAACATAACACACAAAACTATAGATTTTCACGGAATGTAAAATCGAAATTGCTTCCTTCCTCATTAATTCTTGTAAAATAAGAAAAGGCATAGCTAGGTACTGTGATTCCCGACGTTAAAATTTGCATAAGATTAAATATTCGCAGATTAATGACAAAAAGGATTTAGCCGTTTCAGCCTAAACGGATAATGGTAATTCGTTTAATAACTTTATTTATAGCCTGTAATAAATAACAAGGCCTCCACTACATAAGTGAATATAAATGCCACTTTGATTTTGTTGTGGTCACAATTTTACGAGTCTGACATTACTTTTATTATGGTAAGCGTGAATTGTTTTCTGATATTATTGATTTGCCAGAAGCAGTTTATTATAATAGTTAATATTAAAGAATTGCACAGTCAGTTTTATCATGTGAATGGGTCTTCTAGAGGTCAAATATGTATATTCTTCTATATTGAGATTCACCAGATGAAAATGAAGTATTATTGAGAAAAGCTAATTTCTTAAAAATAATACTAATACGTCAAAATATCGTTGCTTACTATAAGCCTTATTGCACCAATAAGAATAAATATTTCAGGTTCACTTAAGTTTAAAGAACCTTTTGTTACCCCACTACCATTAAACTTAAGTGGTCTCTTGAAACATGAACCCACTACCCGCAGAATGGCAGGGTGGTCAGACGCACTCGAGGCGCACTGTACCCACGAGTACAGTCACCGTTTTAAAATGAAGGAGTAATTCGAGGGAGGTCCTTGAGACAAGACGGACAAAGGCTTATGGTAATTTGAGAGATTTATCGTCTGTTTTTTAATTTTTTATTTCTTGGAAAATTAAGACTCGATTTGAAATTAAAATACGATTTAGAATAAAAGGAATTTAAATATTATTACGTTATTCGCATACCTATTACGTTATTTGAAAATGGAATTTTTTGAAAAAGGTCAAAGATAGATTATCATTTACGAGATGCCAAACAACATCTATCATTGGACGTTTCATTTTTACGTGTCCGAATCCTTTATTGAGTATCCATTTTTTGAGCATTTGATGCACGTTTTGTTCATATTTTTTCATTATATTTTTCGTGTTGCTAATTCCAAGTCGTAAAACTTTAGATTCTAACAATGAAAGGGATGGTTCAAGTATTAAGGGTCTTTTACCCAAACTCTTTCGTGAGACATTTCAATACTTTATCTTTCTTTAGTTTTATCTTTAGTGTTCATTAAAACAGATTTTGATCAACAATCATTTAATTTTCTTGGTTTAACGTTTGTCATAAAAATCCATGATTATAAAACAGTCTACACAGAACTGCATTGGCAATCGGAAATCCGCCATGGGCACGTCCCGCCAACAATGGCGGCAGTCGATTCGTACTTAATTAAAGATGGCCGCCTTATCGTTGCAGACTTCAAGTCCGATCGTTAAAACTTCAGGCGATCGTTCAAAAAATAACCGTCAATTGTTGGTTTATTAACGAAAAACTATTCTAATACATAAATTTAGCTTTATATAATATAATTTTAAATCACAGATAAAAAACATTTAAAAGTCCAAAATTTAACCGAATAACGTTTCAAATACGTTTTCATAGTTCTAAGTCGATTTCTCCAAAATTATGTCTATATTTCATTATTCGTTTTTTTTCAACTCTGATTTATATGTCAGACAAAAACATGACCCACCCATCAGACACATGTCTTGATAATTTTCAAAGCTATAAATAAAAAATATATATATTTTCATTTTTCTAAATAAAACGAATGACGGCCAGAAGATTATCAATGCCCTCGGTCCGCCTGCAAAGCTTCTTTGCAGCTTAATAATACGTCTGCACTGATTCCGGCAAATCCTCGATTGATCGAACTCGAAACAGCGCAACGGATGTTTATCTTTCCACGGAAATCGAACTTGAGACCAGGGGAGGAAGGTAAACATTAAAAGTAAATCGATTTACGACTGCCCACAATTTCATACTTGTGATTTTAGCTTTGCGGTCGGAAAGAAAAAGATGATAAAGACTGGAAGTAGTATTGGCGGTTTATAGAGACTTATAAGCACTCTATGCAGCCAATCAGTCCCCAAAATTTTATGATTTGGAACTATAGTAAAACTGCTGAACTAAAAACTTGAAGATGATTGGTTTGTTTCCCATCTTCGGTTGGTTTGATGGTAAGACATTACATATGGATTAATAACCATTCACATAGGTGAATACGCCGCCAAACTGCTCTGGTAAATATCAGCTCAAAAATCAAGCCAAATTCCAATAAATAAATAATTTAGGGAATCTTGCATCTGTGCTTCAGCACTCAATTGTGGTGTCCTTAAAGCTGTAATCCTCATATTTGAAATCTGCAACAAGAAAAAAATTGCGAAGGTTGATAGTAATGATCGACGGGCCCGTTGGTTGACTGGTCAGAGACCCTGGCTACGAAACCAAAGGTCGCGGGTTCGAATCCCGCTAGGGGCAAATATTTGTGTGATGAACATCGGCATTTGTACTCGAGTCATGGATGTTTATAAAAGTATTTAAGTATTTCTATCCGTTTCCTAGCATCCATAGTACAAGCTTCGAGCTTAGTTTGGGGCTAGGCAATGGGTGTGTCAGTCCAAGGCATTTATTTATTTATTTATTGGCCGTCGCAGCACATTTGTGGCTCACTTCTAGTCTTTAAATTAATTTATTTAGTCTTATGACTTTATGGTAAAATGGTCGATATAATGGGTGTGGTGGTATCAATGTATCTATAGCCCATTGAGCCCACACAGAGATTGCTTCGAAACAATCGAACCGGGTAATTCCTCTAGAGGACGTCTAGACGTTTTCTGGGCTCTGTTCTATCTACCCACTGCAATACGACAGGTGATAGTCGGCTATATCGATTTATATAATGTTTGGTGTCGAATTAAATGTTTTTTTTTTATTTCTTTTTCTAATTTTTATGTAGGTTATTGACTCCGGGTAATAAGGAATTGGTCTGGTTATCCTATTAAAAATTGCGATCTGATTCTATAATCAGTCTTGGGCCCCTTGTGCCATAGCAAGCCTTTCAGCAGTTTTTTTCTGAAATTCCAGTCACTACTACTAGCTTATTAAATTCATCTCCGCATCTTGCTGAATGCCTCCTTAAATCAAAAATAGAAGAGTGCAAAGTTGTTTTCAATTTCACGCATATTGATGCACTAGTTATAATTAAAACATTTAAAGAACTTAAGTTAAAAAGGACAGAAGATCTATGGGGTATATCAATAGATATTTTAAAAACTATTATTATGGCCATTGCACCATATTTAGCTTTAATATTTAATAAGAGCGTCGAAATGGGTCAGTTTCCAAATCTTATGAAACATAGTAAAATAACTCCTTTATTTAAATCAGGTGAAAAGAGTGATCCGTCAAACTTCAGACCCATATCCATACTTCCATCACTCAGTAAAATTTTTGAAAAAATTATTTTCAATCAATTATTGTCACATTTTAATTCCAATTCTTTATTAAATGAAAATCAGTACGGATTTACTAAAAACAAATCCACAACTGATGCAGGAGTTTCATTAGTAAAACATATTTTTGATGCATGGGAGGCTAAGCAGGATGCTATTGGTATTTTTTGTGATTTATCAAAAGCTTTTGACTGTGTAAGTCATGAAACTTTGCTGATGAAGCTACGGCATTATGGCGTCTCAGAGTTCGCTTTAACGCTTTTAAAATCATACCTCACTGGCAGAATTCAAAAGGTGAACATCAATGGAACTAACTCCGATGGCGCCCCATTGATAATGGGAGTGCCCCAGGGCTCAATATTGGGACCACTCCTTTTTTTAATATATATTAATGATCTTCCTGCCTTTACAAAGGGTCTATGTGAGACTGTGTTGTTTGCTGATGATACCTCTTTAGTTTTTAAGGTAGATAGACGTAAAATACAACTTGACGAGGTAAATAACGCGCTCTCACAAGTCCATCATTGGTTTACGACTAATAATTTACTACTTAATGCTAAGAAAACAAAATGTATTAAATTCACAATGCCTAATGTGCCACAAGTTATTACTAATGTTTTAATGAATAATGAACATATTGATGTAGTCAACTCAACTGTCTTTTTAGGAATAACTTTAGATTCAAAATTACAATGGAGTCCCCATATTGTTGCTTTGGCTGGGAGACTAAGTTCTGCAGCATTTGCTGTAAGAAAAATACGACGCCTGACTGATATTGAAACGGCGAGATTGGTTTATTTCAGCTATTTTCATAGTGTAATGTCTTACGGTCTGCTGTTGTGGGGATCGTCTGCTGATATACAAACAATTTTTGTATTACAGAAAAGGGCGATCCGTGCAATATACGACCTTAAGCCGCGTGATTCACTCCGTGAGATATTCAAGGAGATTAACATTTTAACTACAGCGTCTCAATACATCTTTGACTGCATAATTTATATACGCAAGAACCTACACAATTTTTCTAGAAAAAATGACTTTCATAGCTTTAATACAAGAAATAAACATAAGCTTGCCGTTCCAAGTCACAGGCTTCATAAGACTGGGAAGTCTTTTATTGGACTAAGTGTCAAAATATTTAATAAACTACCAGAAAGTGTAATTAAATTTCCTAAACAAAAATTTAAGTTGTTCATTAAATCAACCTTAATGAAGAAAGGTTATTATAAAATAGATGATTATTTAAATGACAAATATGCATGGACATGTTAATCTGCTCAGCCGCACTTATTTTGTATTTAGTTTTAAGGTATATTTGACATAATTGTAAAATTGAAATTTATTTTTAAAAAAGGCAAAACTGTCTGAGTTTCTTGCGGCGTCTCTTCTCAGCAGGCCATTCACGTCGAGGCGCTGGTAGGGTAAAAAAAGTTTTGACGTGCAAAAGAATTTACTAAGTGAATCAAATTGCTAAATAAATCATTATCATTATCATTATCATTATCATTATCATTATCATTATCATTATCATTATCATTATAAACTTTGACGAATGAATTTAAGCAGTACCTTTTATTACTAACTATATTATCTTGTGTACGTTTAATACCAAACGATGTACTTTTAAAACAAAAATGTATTCAGTTACTTTCAATCATATGTATGCCTGAGGGTTGGGACTCAAATGTAACCTGAATATACAAATAATTCTAGCAAACCACGTTGTAACGAATAATTTCATATCGCAGTTGTATATTCTGACGAATTAACATTCAAATAAGGAAGTTCACATATAAACCCTAGCAACCAGAAAATCATTCTACCCGCGTGCGAAGGAAATTTAATCACGAATATTATTCATACACGTTAACAGAGTGATTCGTGCCATGTGCCGCCATTTTCTTGACATAAAGCCTCTCCGAATAACACTAATATGGTATCTCAACCTTCGTAAATAATTTTACTTGCATACACTTCTACTACCAGTGTAGGAAGACCCATCATACCTTACACTTCTGTTGTTTCTTATTCAAAAACGATTGGTGGAGGGTATCAACAGAGCTCAGGGTAAAATGGCTGATGCCATGTGTTGTTTAATACGTAGCCGTGTGAATTAGTGGGGTGCGTATCGTTTTAAATCGTGTATTATTGCGTAGCGTTGCTCGCAATGGTTCTACGCTTGATATTGGTGTTGAAGATTTTCTGATTCAGACTGTATTAAACAGGTACATAACCTTAATATACAGGTAAGTAGTAGAAACATGAAGTATAGATAACAATCCCTACTAATATTATAATTGCGAAATTAACTCTGTCTGTCTATAACGCTTTCCCGCTAAAATCGATTTTGATGAAACACAGAAAATCTTTAGAGCCTGAGAAAGAACATAGGCTACCTTTTATTGCGAAAAAAGGGATCTGAAATCCACTCGGACGAAGTCGCAAGCGGCCGCTAGTATCTTAATAGTTAATTTGAGTGCAAACATTTCCAACTAACTAGTATATAAACTCAAGAATAAAATTATTACAACTGGACACTCAACCGCCATTTCTCATAATCTCGTAAAAATCTCAAAAAAGGGAGGTAGAGCTTTGTGGAAATTCCACTCGAATGAGCCGCTCGTCTGGGGAAGTAGGTACCTCCACCTTACAGAAGACCGCAGTGAAGTAGCAATTCGTAACTGTTGTGCTATGTTTCTGCTGGTAAGTAAGGTTGCCAGAGCTCAGTTGGGGAGGGTATGGGGTTAAGGCCGGCAACACATCAACGATACCTCTCGTGTCGCGGATGTCCATGGGCGGCAGTGATTGCTTACCATCAGGCGACCCGCTAGCTCGTTTGCCGCCTCTGACATAAAAAAAAAAACTACATAAACCACAGTAACTCAAAGCCGCGATTAAACTGGTAAGTAAAAGGCGTTTAGTTCTTTACGGCCACTAAAGAAGCATCTCTCAGATCTATTTATATGTAAAACGAGTAGTAATAAAAATCCGTTCTAACACAAAGTGAGAGTTACGGCCGCGCCCGTTCGTCAGGGATTTACCAAATATTCCTGAAGGAGAGCCAGGAGCGATCCACCGCCAATGAATTAGCCAATAAAACCAAATTGAAGCAAATAAATTTCCCATTTTGCCTGGTTTTCTACATATTTGCCTTAAATTTGAGAGATTTTGGAAAGTATTTTTTCGTGTATCTATTGGGTCTATATTTTTCAAAAAGACTATTTTCCTAAGTTAAGTACCTACTGATTCTATTTTTATTTAAGTAGGGGGTTGTGTTGTGATGTGCGTGAGGGTTTACAATGTAATACGTAGGAAAGAGGGGGCAGCTTAGCACAGAGTCACATTTGAACAGTTTTTAAATGGGTAAATCCCAGATAAAAATCAGGGTAGAATAAATAAATGGTCTTCATTATAATGCTAGGATTAAACTATAAAAAAATACAAACTTTTAAACCTAAATACAGTTACGGCCCCCCTTTACGTCAGGGATTTACCAAATATTCCTGAAGGAGATCCAGGAGCGATCCACCGCCAATGAATTAGCCAATAAAACCAAATTGAAGCAAATAAATTTCCAATTTGCCTGTTTCTCTATTTGCCTTAAATTTGAGAGACTTTGCGAAGTATTTTTTCGTGTATCTATTGGGTCTATATTTTTCAAAGAGACTATGTTCCTAAGTTAAGTACCTAATTCAATTTTTATTTCAGTAGGGGGTTGCTTCGTGATGTGAGTGAGGGTTTACAATATAATACGTAGGAAAGAGGGGGCTGCTTAGCACAGAGCAACATTTGAACAGTTTTTAAAATGGGTTAAATCCCAGATAAAAATCAGGGTAGAATAATAAATGGTCTTCATTATACGAGTAATGCTAGGATTAAACTATAAAAAAACACAAACTTTTGAACCTACATCTTATACTTAAACCTAAATACAGCTACGGCCCCCCTTTACGTCAGGGATTTACCAAATATTCCTGAAGGAGATCCAGGAGCGATCCACCGCCAATGAATTAGCCAATAAAACCAAATTGAAGCAAATAAATTTCCAATTTGCCTGTTTCTCTATTTGCCTTAAATTTGAGAGACTTTGCGAAGTATTTTTTCGTGTATCTATTGGGTCTATATTTTTCAAAGAGACTATGTTCCTAAGTTAAGTACCTAATTCAATTTTTATTTCAGTAGGGGGTTGCTTCGTGATGTGAGTGAGGGTTTACAATATAATACGTAGGAAAGAGGGGGCTGCTTAGCACAGAGCAACATTTGAACAGTTTTTAAAATGGGTTAAATCCCAGATAAAAATCAGGGTAGAATAATAAATGGTCTTCATTATACGAGTAATGCTAGGATTAAACTATAAAAAGATACAAACTTTTAAACCTTAAGTACATCTTATACCAAAACCTAAATACAGTTACGGCCCCCGGTGAGTCAGATTTACCAAATATTCCTGAAGGAGAGCCAGGAGCGATCCACCGCCAATGAATTAGCCGATAAAACCATATTGAAGCAAATAAATTTCCCATTTTGCCTGTTTTTCTATTTGCCTTAAATTTGAGAGACTTTGGGAAGTATTTTTTCGTGTATCTATCTATTGGGTCTATATATTTCAAAGAGACTATTTTCCTAAGTTAAGAACTAATTCTATTTTTATTTAAGTAGGGGGTTGTGTTGTGATGTGCGTGAGGGTTTACAATGTAATACGTAGGAAAAAGGGGGCAGCTTAGCACAGAGTTAGATTTGAACAGTTTTTTAAATGGGTAAATCCCAGATAAAAAATAGGGTAGAATAATAAATGGTCTTCATTATACGAGTTATGCTAGGATTGAACTATAAAAAAACACAAACTTTTGAACCTACATCTTATACTTAAACCTAAATACAGCTACGGCCCCCCTTTACGTCAGGGATTTACCAAATATTCCTGAAGGAGATCCAGGAGCGATCCACCGCCAATGAATTAGCCAATAAAACCAAATTGAAGCAAATAAATTTCCCATTTTGCCTCTTTTTCTATTTGCCTTAAAGGAGACCATTTTTTTTGGGCCCACCAACAATCGGTAACGTTTAAGAGGAAGAGAACTACGTTAAAAATGTATATTTTTTTAATGAATTTTGCAATTGAAGTGAATTTCAAACGAAACCGGAGTCAGAAAACCAAAATAAAAAGCCTTATTTTGATTATATCCGTGAACTATCTGTCCAAAGATTAGTAAACAATGGCTGACATACAGATAACTGAAGGAAAAAAGGTTTTTATCAATAGAATTAAAATAAAACACTTGAAATCGAACATAAAGGAGACGCAATTTACTCCTGGAACGGTTTTCATGCCTATTTTTATCTAAGGCGGTGATTCTTAGTGATTTTTAATCATTTAAATAATTAAATAAAATAATTCGAATAAACAAAACAAAAAAATCCGTATAACGGAACGCAAGTGCTAGTCTATTGCCGGATTTTGATTTTATTTAAAAACTGAATACAAATGTCAGAAACCTTCCGTCTGTCAACTGTCATGAATGGTTTTACTATATAATATAAAGAAGCTGTAGTTTGTTTGTTTGTTTGAACACGCTACTATCAGGAACAGCTGGTTCGAATTGAAAAAATATTTTTGCGTTGGATTATCCATTAGTCGAGGCAGGCTTGAACTAAAAAATGTTAAGCTATAGTTTAAGATTGTTGTGCGAAAAACTTATTCCACGCAGACAGAGCCACAGGCGGCCACTAGTCATAATAAATTGCTTTTACTTCAGATACATAGGAAAAACATAATGGAAAATCGCCCTTATGTGCAAGTAATTACGGTTCAGGCGTTGAACGTCAGGAAAGTAAAATGACAGATTAGTTTATGAGGTTAATACATATTTTCACATCTGATTTCTAACGATTCCGGTTAAAATATGAAAAAGTAATGTTACCACTATAATCTGGAGATTATAAGGAATACATTGATACCCATTTCGTAAATAAACGCTAAAGTTTTATGTGGGCCTAACTCTCCATACAAAAACGATTGACTCCTTTGAGAGACTTTGCAAAGTAGGTATTTTTTCGTGTATCTATTGGGTCTATATTTTTCAAAGAGACTATTTTAGTACCTAATTCTATGTTTATTTAAGAAGGGGGTTGTGAGTGAGGATTTAGAATATAATACATAGGAAAGGGGGGCAGCTTAGCACATAGCCCCACATTTGAACAGTTTTTTAAATGGGTTAAATCCCAAATAAAAATTTGGGTAAAATAATAAATGGTCTTTATTATAATGCTAGGATTAAACTATAAAAAACACAAACTTTTGAACCTTCATCTTATACTTAAACCTAAATACAGTTATGGCCCCCCTTTACGTCAGGGATTTACCAAATATTCCTGAAGGAGAGCCAGGAGCGATCCACCGCCAATGAATTAGCCAATAAAACCAAATTGAAGCAAATAAATTTCCCATTTTGCCTGTTTTTCTATTTGCCTTAAATTTGAGAGACTTTGGAAAGTATTTTTTCGTGTTACTGGATCTATAGGGTCTATGTATTTTAAAGAGACTATTTTCCTAAGTTCAGAGATTCAATGTTTATTTATTAAAGGGGTTGTGAGTGAGGGTTTAGAATTTAATATGAAGGGGAGAGGGGGTCAGCTTAGCCCAGGGGTAATCATCTAAACAGTTTTTAAAACTTGTTTGAATTCCAGAAAAAAGATAGAATAATAAAATGTGTTTTTTGATGCTTTCAAAGGGAATTAAACTAAAAACAATACTAACTTTTAAATCTAAACCTGATGGGGCAGACTTTTGAAAAGCTCGTTTATCTCCTTAACGCATTTCGAGAAATTCAAACATTTCATTATATCTACATTGTCAAAGGAGTATGTTACCTAAGAAAGATATGCCCCTTTAATTTCTGTTAAAAGATGATTTTTATGAGGCCAAAAGTGTGCAAATGTGCCCCTCTCTCCTATACGACAACAAAAAAGCTGGTGTAATGACACATTTATT
This sequence comes from Nomophila noctuella, assembly GCA_958496325.1. Taxonomy (NCBI): domain Eukaryota; kingdom Metazoa; phylum Arthropoda; class Insecta; order Lepidoptera; family Crambidae; genus Nomophila; species Nomophila noctuella. The sequence continues at coordinate 6,144,630 of OY292498.1, forward strand.
TACATTTGCTCGTGTGATCATACTTTAAATTAAAATAATACATTTATTACATACTTGCAAACAAAATACTGAAAATTGAATGATTATATTTTTACAAATAACTAAATAACTGCTGGCAAAATTGTTCTCTCAAGACGCAGCAAAAAACTGCCCTCACAAATTATCTTTCATACTATTTACACAGCGAATGGCTTACGAAAGATTATTTAGGCTGCGACTGTTAAAATTTTAATTTCGCAAGGCGTTGAGTACACAGTGTGACAAAGAACAGGCGACCCAAGCCAAGATTCCACTTTGAGCACCTATTTCACAACTTCACATACATACATACATTGATCTGACTCCGTGTTGGGTAGACTAAGCACTTGTGATACAGACATCCCCTAGCCACAGACTTTCGCTGATGCAAGGTTAGCCTGACACCCTATATATCACCTAGACCAGGACAAACAGACATGTTCACGCACAAAAATGTTTGTCTGTCTTGGTCTAATAGGCACGTTCAAGACGCGAAGGGGGTCAGCGGGCCCTTTGATATTTTTGTCAAGCTAAAAGCACAATAAATAATAAGCGCTCAAAGAAACCAGGTAGGCTAGCCATGATGCACTTTAACGATCATGTGCTACGCTTTTATCGCGACTTGCCGCACACAAACTACCTATGTGAACGGGATGGAGTATAGACGGGATATATAAGTTTCGACGTTAGCGGTACCGAATAATGGTCAAAGTGACATCTTAGCTAGCCTACCAGGTGCTGAAATCTTGGCTAGCCTACCAGGTGCTAAAATTTCGGGTGCTTATAAATTGGGTGATCAAAGTGGACCACCTCTACACGGTGACAAAGGGCGGGCCACCCAGCCCCTATCGGTTCCGTCCAACTTCGGTAACGCGAACGAGGAAAATATCCCAATCATTTAAAGAATTTCACGTCCATGGTGGAGATATTAAATTTCGCCGTATATCATACGCCGTGGTTTGAAGATTGTTTTTAATTAAATACCTTTGTCTACTGCGAAAAATACCGGATCTTATTAGTATTTTTTTCGTTTTGATGTACGGTAGGTGTTCGGTAGGTAAAATAGAACAGTTCAGTTGCTATACGGATATTTTTACTGAGTTTCCTGATTTCCATGTTGGGAAAAAATTAGATTCTTCCAATCAATATAATATCGTTTGAGTATGTGGAATTATAAACCAGATTTTTACAAGTGAGTTATGTCCCGTTAATTTTACGGTGATAGCAATGAAAAAGTTTGAACTACAATGAAATAATTATGAAATAATTTTATTTCACCTTAACAAAAAACATTTCACCCCCATTATATCCCTTGAAACATTCTTTTGAAAAGTGAATTCACTAGAAAATTATAGTAATTTTCCACCTGTTACTCTGAAGTAGTTAGCACGAGCGGTTGTTTTTCATTTTCTGCTGTTCAGTATTCATTTGTGACTGTTTAACCGCAACAACGAATCTTGAATTCTAATATCAATCCACCTGGGAGAAACTCTCTGAATACCGAATGAGGTATTCTTTTGAAAAGATTTCTTCATTTGATTTTGAACATTTTAAAAGTTTTTCTTTTGTTCTTTTTTTGCATTCGATTTGTAAATAATTGCGACTAACAATGTGTATCTGAGTTTATATAAACAAAGCGCATTAATTATTTTATGGCAAAGGCTAACGAGCTAGCGGTTCACCTGATGGTTAGAAATCACCGCCGCCCATTGACATCCTCGACCACTTATGCTTTAAAACCACGTGTGGGGAGTAACTGAGCTAAATATGTTAAAATGTGAACCTCCTTCTTTGTAGCGATATTTACCTTATATTTCTTGTTAATTATTATTTTATTTCCAAAATGTGTCAATTCAAATTCAGAACTTCATGACTGCAGTTATGTACGTGCCATTAAAGTGAAAGATTCATAATTTAATCAGAATTATCTTGTGAATGCCGAAAGCTCATCTGCAAAGATATCTTCCAACGAGTATTCACAGTCTCGAAAACCCACAATGAAAGGCGTCAAAGACGGAGTAATCTTGGCCAAGTGATGAGCTCTCTCGCGGTCTCCCTGCCAATTGCAAATGGCTTCCGTATTGATCACGGAGATATTAATCATCATTATACTGCAGAACTGCGGTTGTTTAGTTCAAACGCAGGCACAAGCCTGAGGTAGGATGGTTTGTACGAGAGGTATCTACGAGTTTCTATTGTGGTAATTTCAGTAGCGGTATTAATAAATTAGTGAAACATTAATAACTGACAACATTATTATAATGTAGGAATACGTGATAAAAAGGTTATGCACTTGCGTTAGAAATATAATACTTTTTAGGTGAATCTATACCTACTAATATAATAAAGCAGAAGAGTATGTATGTTGGAACGCGCCAATCTCAGGAACTACTAGAAAATAATAGAGTATAAACCAGTATAAACAGACATGTTCATTTTGTTCATGCACACAAATGTTTCAACCGTGCGAAGATCGAACCCGCGATCTCTTGGTTGAATGGTCGACCTTTTTTTAGGGTTCCGTAGCCAAAATGGCAAAAAAACGGAACCCTTACAGATTCGTCATGTCTGTCTGTCTGTCTGTCTGTCTGTCTGTCCGCCAGTCTGTCACAGCCACTTTTTTCCGAAACTATAAGTACTACACTGTTGAAACTTAGTGAGTGGATGTATTCTGTGAACCGCAACAAAGTTTTCACACGAAAATAGAAAAAAATTAAAAAAGTGGGGGTCCCCATAGTCAGAACTGAAACTCGAAATATTTTTTTTCATTGAACATATACGTGTGGGGTATCTATGGATAGGTATTTAAAAATTATATTTAGGTTTTTAATATCACTTTTTTCTAAAGACAATACTTTGCGTGACAGAGCCTTCCAAAGTGGAAAACAGTGTCCCCCCCCCTCTAACTTCTAAAATAAGAGGATGATAAAGCTGAAATAAATATATAATGTACATTACCATAAAAACTACCAACGAAAATTGGTTCGAACGAAATCTATTCAGTAGTTTTTTTAATACGTCAAAAATAGAATTTGGACGGAACCCTCAGTGCGGGAGTCCGACTCGCACTTGGCCAATTTTTTCATTTTACAAAACCTTATTATAATTATGATTGTACCTAATAATGTAATATGACGACTTATTTTATTTGCTAACTAATTAGAAATTCCGCCAATGTTTGTAACACAATCTGTAAATGTTCTAATTAATATTAAATTATTTATGAACCTCAGGGGAATTCAAGCGTCTGCAAATATTTGTAGTTGAGTTTAATGCAAAATAGTTGAACTAAACAAAGTTCGGGATGCGGGATACTAAACAGTTTTGTGGTTTCTGCGAGGAAGATATGTAGGTCATTCGTTTATCTCGCATTTGTTATACCAACACAAACATTTTTTTTTATAAATGCTGGTATTTTTTATGAATTTCGAAATGTATCGAACTGAGTTTTACGAACGAAAACAAAATGCGATGCGGTCGTGATGTCTCCATTTATGCCGATTCTAAAAGAAGTCTCTCCTTAGAATAATTTTTCCTCTCTTATTATTATACTGGAGAATTTTTCCTCCAAAACTACGATATAAAGTTTTAACACTACTTGACGAAACCAAGGCATAAAAATCTGTCGCAATAAGCCAAAAAAGACCATCAAAAAAGATTTGAAATATAACCAGCCTTGCATAGCGTAGACGAAAAAAGTAAGCAGCAAAACCACGAAAAAAATCATCCAAATAAATTTTCAAATTGCCGAACAAAGATTTTACAGGTGAAATCAAAAACTCCAATCTATGCTGAACAGTTTGAAACAATTCAAAGCGATGCATATCGTTTGCTTTTTACTCGCCGGTTTATGCCACGTACGAATATAGCATTTGTTTGTCTTCCCGAATTCGTGTTCATATTGCAATGGTCGTCCGGTGTTTGCTCTTTCTGACAGATGTAATTTTTTTGCACCGGATATTGTTTCCCTGGCTCGGCGTGCAAACTATGTATTTGCTTTAATAAAAAAATATGGGTGATTTGTGTTCACTCCACATCCTTCTAAATAAATGGAGGGATTTAATATTTGGTTTTCCAAGATTTTAACGGGGGTGGCTATTACAAACAGCTACTATTTTCCCCTTAATTAAGTAAACCAAAAAACTAAAAAAGGAAAAATAGTGTTTTTTTGCAACTACCGCGCCAGATGGTATTTGAATGTTATTGAAGGACTTATTCTAACATAAAATGATTTTCCATGAAATAGATCATAGAGGTAGTTCACTAATATCAGGTCTATCAGGTCGGTTGCTACATTAACTATATGCAAACCGAAAACAATTTTTTCAAAACAACTTAGAATAAATATGAATGCCATAACTAGTAAAAGAGCGATTGTGCTTACATGAAAGTAATTTAGGACCCAACAGCCACACATTGAATGATACACCGATGTAAAAGGAATGGACTTTAGTGGCTGCTTACAATCAGATGGGCTACATGGCAGGATGCCAGAACAATTTCCGCAAAAAATATGGCCATATAAGAGTGGGGACAGTGAAGCCAACTGGCCGACTTCTTGTCATGAATCATGTCGTTTCATATTAAGCCTTTAATTAAAACAAAATATTAACGTTTTAGTTTGAGTTTAACAGCGGTTAAATCATAATTCTTGAAGTTTTTAACTATGACTGGATGGATGTATCTATCGTCCCTTTTTACAACTGCCAACAATTAGAATTTGCCCTGACAATTGTTATGAAAGCGATCACTTGAATTCAAAATTATTTTCCGTCAATTTATTTATTCCAAAAGTTTATATACCTCATTACAAAAACTTTGTTTTAGCTACCAACCATAACAATACCTATATTTTTAAGATATACCAGAAGGTATGTAAGTAAACTTCAAAATCCACGGTTAATTAACCGTATAATTCGACCCTCGTTTTCGCTTTAGCGAAGTGTGTAAAAACTTGGAAACAACCGCGGTGAGAACTAAATACATCAATTACAGTCGCCCCCACCCTCAAATTATGCTAAATTATTTACCATTTACGCGCCTATCCCAAAAATGATGTGTTCAAGCCGACAGATTAATTAGTACCATGCGTGTTTGTTATTGTTTATGAAGGCGATAATTAAAAAAGCTTATTCTTACAAGTGTCCTGTTACAATCTCTCATATGCAAGAGGAAGTTAAAAATAAAACGTTTTTCTCAATTGTGCTACCACAAACGTGGAAACAGTCGTTTATTGCAAACATTTATGAAACAAAGTTGGTATTAAGGACTCGTATGGTAATTATGCATATCACGAGTATGTTTATAAGATTCCATAATGCTTACGTGGTAGGTACTTTGGTTATCATGCCACGAAGGCAGTCTGAATTCCTTTTAAAATAGCTAAGAGTATTTTCCCATTTTAAAATAGCAAAGAGATTTCATCATTACAAATATAAAGCAATAACAAAAATGAATAAACTCCACTTTTTCAAATCATACCTTATTATCCCTCTATCATTGATAAACTTACAATGACAATAGCCGACTTCATAAAGTTCCATTTGATTTAGTAAAAGCAGCGTTTTAACGTCAGATAACATTTCTGCAAAGTCATTTTTTAGTTCCGTCCAAAGTCTTAAAAGGAAATTGTATGGAAACGTAAAACTTTTAAGAGTTTGACCCCGTTTGAATTATCGGCTGGAAGATGTCCAATCTTCGTCCATTGTCTCTGTTCAGAACTTGAAAGTGGACATACAGAGTTTTCTGGTTACCTATTTCTTCTGGCTACACTTATTTAAATGAAACTTGTGAAAACTAATTAGAAGAATCAAATGGATTGTCAAAGTTTCAATGGATGTGCTCGCTTTTTTTCAACTAACTGGCAGCCGCCCGTGATTCCGTCCGCTAAATGGCTAAATTGTTGTATTACAAATTATATTATAGCTCGAAGCCCTCCTCGAAAAATGGACTATACAACACATTTCTTTTTAATTCAAACATTTAGTTCCCGAGATTAGCGCGTTCAAACAAATAAACTCTGCAGCTTTATAATATTAGTAAGTATATATATACATATTAGTTAAGATAGGTACCTGAAATTACCCCAGTCTTCTATTGTTATACATAATGCTTTCGCCAATTGCCTACTTAGCATTATGACTCTAGGCATATGCTCCGTGCTCTAGTGAACTGCGTCAAGCTGACATTGGTGATGATTTATTGTCAACATTGCAAGGTCTCTAAATTGGTCCTTTAAATAAAAAATTTCAAGTTGCGCCATTGGCTTTAAATTAGAATGCTGGCCAATATGTACCCAGTCACTCGTCGTGATGTCTTTCCTGAATAGCCAGCAAAAACGGGCATTGTATATTTAGTCCGTATTAAATTACCACAGCTCCCTAACCCTTATTAAATGTAAAATTCAAATCAGCGAAACGGCCTTACTTTCAAATTACCCGCCAACTTTGACCGTAAAATAATGGCTTGAATTTCATTTGATATTTACGAGTGTTATGTGTCGATTTTGCAGTTACTGTGTTTTGTGAAATTGACACTTCCGTGTTAATATTACGCATTTATATTGCTTCGTACGCGGAATTATTGTTGGCCTAATTTATTTAAGTTACCATGAAATCAAGATATCCTACCACAAATACGTATAGTATAACGCTAATATACAGATGCAACATTAATATTTTAACTGGATGTAAATTTTATATTTTAAGGATGTTTTGTGGAAAAACGATAGTTTAAGCTCTTAATTTCGATTAGAAAAATTATAAACGATCCTATGTCTAGAAGTTGCTGCCACCCAATGACTTGAAAAACTGACTAGTTGTGATTCATTGCTATTATCAACTTTAAAAAGATTATGTGAATTAGAAGCATGTTTTGTATTTACACTCAGTCGTTCATTTTTATGGACACTGCCAAACTTTTTGTTTTTAAAAAAAGAATGGAGATTATTCATCCATAATCCGATGGAATATACTGTCCACTAAAATCCCGTTGAATAAAATTCAAAAGTCCTTACGGCTATTCGGGGAACATACTAAACCGGGCAGTAGTCCTTGATATGGAGTACTCTTATGTCCAATCCAATTTGGAAACGCCGCGCACAGAGAATTTTGGACGATCACGAACGTTATTTTACTTATTGACAACATAAAAATACGAGATAATACTTGCAAAAGGTCCGATTTTGTATAAAAGTAATGGGCGTTCCGTATTGAAGACCACTTATTTCTACACTCATCGCTTTTCTATTGAATGTTTAGTCATCGTCGTACCGCATTATCTACTAAAATATTTTTCTATAACTTTTCTTCGTGGTCAGCTATAGACTCCACAAAATAAGAGGCTTAGATCATTTGTGTTCTATAGAGCTAGATTTGTAAGGGTGATGGTCGTAAACATAATTTTAACAATTTTGTCGTCTGAGTTTTATGCGCGTGAAAAAATTAACAGTTATCGAAATGCAATATAAGTTAGACGAATATAAGTCTTACGCAAGAATAATTTGCGGAGAGCATTACAAACTCAAGCAGCCTTAAAACCTCTTATGATTGTAGAAACACACCGAACTGAAAATACACCACCGAAATTCGGCGACAATACCAATAACGTGACGTAATTTCGGCATTGTGTGTCGAATTTACATCTCTACGAATCTTCCATTTAATATACATTGCAAGCATAGTCACACCGAACTTTGCGTTTTTTTCCGCCTTGTATATTTCAATACTAACAGTGTCACAGGAACCAACGTAGAAGGTAAACATTCCTAAATCATCCTTACCGAACGTTTCCCTGCGATGTAATCAGGGTCAGCATGAATTATCACTCCAGATTTGAATGGCCATTATTAAACTGAAGCCGTAAAAATTAGTTAATGTTTTCTTTGGTTTACGCGACTGTTACTCATGAAATATAACTACTTTTAAACGGATATAATCGCGGTATAATCTTTAAACTACATATTTACAGGAAAACTCGACGTTTCGGCTCCTTTTCAGGAGCCGTGATCACGTAATGACTCAGGTGTTATACGTCACTTGTCTTTTAGAAATTTTAAGTTTTTAGAAGTACATTTAGCACCCAAAGTAATAATTACGTAAGAAAGTGTATTTGATGCTGATTCAAGCCTAGAAGGCTTGGCGTCCAGGGTGCGCCATTATCTTGAATTGACCAGCCTGGTTACTACGCACCTACCGACAGAAGTAATTTATGTAACGTGATACCACCAGAAGTTGGGCTCAGTCAGTTTTGCAACCTAATATTAATACCCCGATGTCTGATGAACGTTTCCTAGTAAATAAAAAACGAATTCCTCTCAGCTCCAACTACTAAGTAGAACCATTTACCGGCCCTACCGACTATCGAACAATTACTTAAGGGCCAGTTGACCTATTTCAGTCGGGCCGTTATTTCTTCAATCCTGATCAGTCCGCCGGTTTTTATTCAAGACGGTGTCACGATTCAACGAACGTTTGCGGATATTAGAATTTTGATTACCCCCTAATACTCTCGTCCAACTGAATTCACATTTATTGGATCGAGCGTCCTATAAATTGATTCCCGACATCATCGGAATAATAAGGATCAGAGTACTACTCCGTTGAGCCTTTTTGTCAGACCCTTTCGGGTAATTTGGTTTGACAATGCAATGATACTTCCAGACACTCATTAGCATATTTTTTGAGTCTCATTTTCTAAACTCCCGCTCAAAAAATATCAAGTGGTTAATAACGTAGAAATTACACCATAAAAGTTAAATTGAACACAATCAACAATAGCTGAATCTATTTTTGATTTTGGTTAAAAAGTGTTTAGCAACGCAACGGGTAAATGAAACAATGTATCAAGTGAAAATAATCAGAGAGCAACATTGAGATAAATTAGGTTTTGCTTCCGTTCAATCAAATTAGTGAAGCAGACACCGTGTGCAAAGTTTGATTTGATTAAAAGTTCAAACCAAATACAGCAATTTGTAACGGCTAATCCAGTGTTCAAACTTCAGCTAATCCGATTTGCGGATGAAATTTATATTTGAAATAGTCTATGAAGTCTGAAGGAAGTTTAATTAGCCTTATAAATGCGTGCTCAATTTACATTACAAGGCAATGAATAATACCTGAGCAATGTCGGAATTAATACTCGTACAAATAAACAAGATGATGGTTGTAGGAATCAACTGAGATGTTATATTTATGAGAGCACTTGAAAGCAAAGCATTCTAAGATCAAAAGGCCTTAAGACATTTAGATGGACGAAAAGTAAAGTTACATAGACCTCGTGTCAAAAAATAAAATGTTATTAGTCCACGCTTAACAAAACAGACCCTTATCTTAAACAAAATATGGTTTATTAATTACTTTTTTACAGGGATCTGTATCAAGTAATGTTAACCAACAAAAAATATATTTTTGACATGTTATTGAGGGAATGACTTTCCACTAACGTACCTACTTCTCAAGGTCTTTTTGCTCAACCAACCGCTTACTTTTGGTAAACAAATATACAACCCGCCCTTTAATACCATTGGGGACATTTTGTAGACCCTAATTCGTATCGGCAAAGTATCGGGACCGAATTACCCTTTAAGATGGTCCAGATGTTCCGCACCTTTAATAAAGTTGCCTAACGTTAGAACTGTTATCCACTGCTAAGATTTATATATTTTTCTAGCTATAGAAATAGATCAATGTCGGTATTTTTATCTCTAACACAAGTAGACATGAGTGTGCATTACATTATATTGTAATAAACAAGGTATGAATTTGCAAGCCGTGGAGACTCAATGATTCTAAATAGCTCTTGACAGCAATGTAATACGACCGTTGAGCGAGAAAGCATGACAGTTTTAAGCTTCAAACTACCCAATCGTTGATACGTAAGTGGTTTTCCTGTGCAGAATATGAAGATTTGGATGGGATCAAACATTTTTGATTACTAATTTTGAGATAACTGCCGAAGTCACCATAATGTGACAGGTAAAATGCGATCGCCTATTTTTATTTTTTCTGAATCAACGTGTAATCAACCTTAAGATTATTTTTTTATTCAAAACGTGTCGTTATGTCACTAAATTAATACCTTCTCTGCTATGAACGCGAGTAATTTTTTGAGCAATTACTTGAAATTAGACGGCAATTTTCCCCGCGTTTTCCGAGGCACGTTAAATATTATGGATAAGACCGAGGACGGCTTTTATAAATTGGCTCGGTTACGCCTTGAGGCCTAATAGGCCTATTCTAAATAATCCCCGCCAGTGTAGAGTAGTGAATTTTGTTTGTGTGATGTGCACGGGTCGCAGGTTAGAAAACTTGTTAGGACTTATGTTCATTTCAGCAAAAAATTGTGGTCGTTATTATATTTATTTATTCATTCACTAGCGGCTGACCGCGACTCCGTCCGCATGGATTTCAGTTTCACAAATGCAGTACCTATCTAACACAAAAATAATTATTTAATTTGAACCAGGAGTTTCTGAGATTTCAAACAAACTCTACAGCTTTATTATATTAGTATAGACTCATTCCGTACATTCCGATATACGTACACTGGCATAGTAAAATGTTACAAAACTAATATTTACTCGTATAACGCTATTAACCGATACCGACTGATTTTGATTAGAACATATTAATGTGTTGCTATATTTATTATTTACGATCGTAATTCGCTTCGACGATTCCGATAGCGTGTGACGTCACTAATTTATACGTGATACATCGTCATAAAACTTCCATCGCTCATATTCGGAGGTATAACTTCGGAATATGCGTTCCATCTTACTTACAACCTGTGTGGTTTCGGCTGTTTCCAATATATTTTGACGTGAGTAATCTGCTCTTGATAAATTGGCACATCGCTCAGAACCTGGAAATCAACAAAATGAAATATGATAGCCTATTTGGCTATGCAAATTCTTTTAATATTTCAATTACAACTTTTTATAAAAGTGCGTTATTAATATTTTTTTGTTTCAGCTGATTTAAAAAGACGAGTTTTCTCTCTTTTCAATTTGATAGTTATACAATTATTGTTTTAAGAAAGTGTAGGTAAACAAAAAGAAAAACTTGGACCTAGATTGTGTTTTATGGAAAAAAAGGATAGTAAGCTTTAAGGTATATAAGGTTTAAGGTGGGGCCCCTTAAGCCTACACGCTGGGTCGAAAGCCCCAGGCGCCGACTGACATTCCTCTCGGTTCCACGCGATGGTCCCGGCACCCGCACGGAGAATCAATGGATAGCTAGGAAGTTCGTCTCTGTTGTACCTACACTAAAGTGACTAGTAAAAGTAAAGTAAAGTATCAGCCTATTAATGTCCCACTGCAGGGCAAAGGCCTCGATCATTTGAAATCATGTTTTCGTTACAAAGATGGGTTTTGGCTTAATCACCACGCTTGCCAAATGCGGATTGGTTATCACAAACCCGGGCTGTGTTCAGAAAAATCAACACAAAGTTTGCCCGACCCGGGAATCCAATCCAGGACCTCGAGACCAAGGCCTGGTACTTAAACCACTAGACCATCGAGGCGTAAAGTGACTAGATAATACACAAATTCAAATAAAGCTTTTTAATAAAAAAAAATAGTTTTACCATTTACTACTAAGCTTTAATGAAACAAATAAGTTCAACTAACATCCACCATACCTCTATTATTCCTCTAATGACATCACACGGCCACAGAAAGTCCAAATTATCTCGTGACGTCATCAATCACGTGATATCTCACCCTTCGTCGATGTCTGATCTTAGAAGTTGTTATCAACAGTCAATTAGGCAACAGGTGAACTTTCTTCTAGCTTGCGACTCCTGATGTGTATTTAGTCGTTGGTTCATCAATCTTCTTCTTTTAGAGGGATACCAGTTGCTTTAAAAGGTGTGTTTCTAGAAAAAAAATGTTTTGTGTGGGCAAATTACAACTTATAAATATTTACTATAACATATTATAAAGTTTACGATACGAAGGAGAAGATCAATATTTGAATAAATGACATTTATTGTAATTATGATAAAAATAGGTTGTATAGACTTTGACATCATCATTTGAAATTCAAGTTAAGCAATTGTTCTAATAAACCTGAAAATAAACGCAAACTCAAATTCTTTGCTTAAGTAATAAGCTGTGTCATTGAAATCTTTTAATTTTACAAACAAACCTTCATTTATTTTGATTAATTCTAGAGGGGTTCTTTATTTCATATTGTTATTTAATAATATTTCCTTACGCAAGTTATTACAACGTCCTTTATTAGCAATCATTCCGCAGTTGGTTGCAATATTACTTTGGACCAAGTTCGTTCTACCAGAAAATTAGGAAATAATTACAGTAGAATGTTATTTGTTGCCCTTTGTATTAGTTGGAATCAGTAAGATCCCAAGATCACTTAGAATCAGCTTTCACTTTACTTTTATAGTTCATAAAATGTTGGTCATAGATAGTTGTATTCACGTGTGATCGTCATATCATTTTTAAAAGAGATGTCCCAGAAATGTATGAAGCCTCGGCCTGGTCCATGTACGCTATATCTAAATATAGGCGAATAAGTGTACTACAGTTTTAATCACTCCAATTCTTATGGAAAACCCTTAGTTTTTTGGCTGAAACAATACATTATACCACAATATTGCAACTCAGTACAATATGGCGGAGGACGCATCCATAGAGTAAAGTAAATATACCAAGACCCAAAATCTTTGACCAAGACGCATCTTTGAAACTTGAATGACGTTTATGTCGTTTATCCGTCAGTTTATTTTTGTTTTGACAGTATGCAGTTTATTTCACAAAGTATTTATATTTTTAGGTTACAAACCACCTAAAAAGGCTGGGGCCCAAATCCCAGTAAAGAAAAAAATTACAGTTGCCACCTTTACGAAGTAAAGTGAACAATTATGAATTTGATTTTATTTCTAAGCCTCTAAACTACGGACCAAAAATGTTTTATTGTATTTTTAATGGAAATAGCAATATTTTACCGATTTTTTGGTACCACGTACATGTCGTACACGGTGCGGGCCTGAGATGGGACATCTCATTTCTTCTATTAATAATTGCTACAACTATTGGGGTTGTCGTGTTCGGTATTTGTTGCACCCAATCAGTCACAAATGAAGTTCTCTTTAATAAAAAAAAGGCAATTGTAGTTAATTGTACATGTACAAAGCTCTCATAGTGCTGTGCATTTGTAATCCCAGCTATATCTCCTCTACTCGTATAGTATAGTGCATCCCTAATCCCCAGTTATATCGCTCCAATAGTTTGTGCATCCCTAATCCCCAAGTCTATCGCTCCAAATATCTCGGGCACTAGTGGAGGTATATCTTTGGAACGAGTTGGAACGAACGGCCCATTAGGCAACAGGCGTTCCTTATTTACAATCCGCACGGTTTCGTCCGCGGTCGCAATATCTTTGCGACGGTTATTTCACGTTTGTCCGTTTAAACGGCTCGATGTACAATAATTTGCCAAGTGTGTCTTAAGTAAATCTGACTGTGAGTGTTGTTTTTCTGGTTGGAAAACATTAATATAGTTTCTATGCAAAGTATAAGGAATCTTTTTGATTTAATAATAGTAACTTTGATGTTAGAGATCAAAGTAACCTTTTTATGCCCCAATACCTAAAATAAATGTTACCATGTTAGATTCCGGTTAATAACTATATTTTCAGGGTTGGTACCTAAAAAATCTGATATTATTTAGTATCATCTGGTAAAAATTTTAAAGCTTGATTTATTAAAACATAAATTTTTCGGGTACTATTGGAGGTATATCTTTGGAACAAGTTGGAACGAACGGCCCATTAGGCAACAGGCGTTCCTTATTTACAATCCGCACGGTTTCGTCCGCGGTCGCAATATCTTTGCGACGGCTATTTCACGTTTATCCGTTTAAACGGCTCTGTGACTGTGCAAGTCTTAACTAAAAGAAAAGGTGTATGTTGTCTGTGTTACTAGAATTATCAAATTATAAGATTTGAGATTATAAATAATATCTATTAGATAACAGTAGAGTAACTTTAATGATAGGGTTAACAGAATACGGCTATTACGATATACATACATATCACATTTACTTGACTATACAACATTTTTTGAACTAAATTATGTTGGGTACTAGTCTAATCACTACGCTTTTTAACCAATTTCCGAAAAAGAGGGTATCAATTCGGCCCGTATGTCTGTTGAAATCTTGTTTTGTAGGCAGAAACTTACAAAACTTCTATCAGAGGGCTGTAAAAGGCTCACAATGATGAAGAAATAAATTTAATAAAGCACAGTGCACTTTCAAATCTTATTAGTCGGATTAAAAAGGCATTCAAATCTTTCTGGTCCTCATTTCCTTAGAATGATAGTTACTCTTTCTAAATTGCATGTGGTGTTTGCCAACAAATGTATGTCACATTAGCCCGGAAAGTTATGGCGGACGTGAATTACCGCGGTAATCTGTTTCTCTGAGGACAAATACTGCCAACTGAGAAAAACAATGCGTTTATCTTAATACCCTTATCGATGGGACTGATGCATACTTATATTTATTTAAAGAACTTAACATGCAATATATGATGTATTCTTTATTATTTTCTATAAAAAAATTGACTTGTGTAAATATAATATTAAGAAACACATTAACGGGATATGACGTTTCAACTTAAAGTCTAATGTACCTATACACTATGTATACTTTTTTTTTATACAGTTTTTATCCAAAACCTATTTGCAATGGTGTGGTGACTTTCAAAAAAGAGAAGCTAACGATTTTATTAAAATTATTTTACTAAGCTCCACAGCACACATACTTACTCAAAACCGCATAAAATAGAAAAAAAAACTCAACCCACCCTCTAAACGTTTAAGGCCCACAGTTCGTACATAATGTTTGTAAATAAAAACTGTCACCCCGAGACGGGAGTAGCCAATGACGTGAACGAACCCTTAGGGAAACTGACCTACTTTATTTAGGACCCAGTGATCAGGTGAAATGTTGTGGTAGGCCGGGAAAAGCAACAAATTGTTGTTATTTTAATATTTTTTATTCCAATACTCCAAGGAAAGCCGATGGGAAAGATGTATTTTTTGTATAACGTAAACAATAATGGCTTTGAAAGAGGAGTCGAAATTAAACCTTCCTTTTTCGAATGAAAGCTTTCTGATATAAAATATCATTTTCAAGGGTCTAATGATTCTAATAATTTCATTTCATACCATCCAAACAAATAAGTGTATATTGTATCTTACTCATATCAAATGACACAAGAATAAGACAATTCTTAACATGGAATTATCTTTTGATAAGGAGAACGATATTTATTTTATTTTG
Organism: Nomophila noctuella; assembly: GCA_958496325.1. Taxonomy (NCBI): domain Eukaryota; kingdom Metazoa; phylum Arthropoda; class Insecta; order Lepidoptera; family Crambidae; genus Nomophila; species Nomophila noctuella. The sequence continues at coordinate 6,159,958 of OY292498.1, forward strand.
TGAGTAAATAAATCGGTTCAAACTGTTCAGTTGATTTTGTTGGCCTGATGGTAACTGACAACCATTGCTCACAGAAATCTATTACAACAAAAGTGGGACCGTGTCCCTATGAATTCGAAATGAATCCCCTTGAATCGTACTTACATAACTTTGAAATTAGAACTGATACCATTACCGAAGTTAAGGAGAACAATTCCCTGAACACGAAACATCTTCACCATCGAATCGGTCAGACTTGTAACGAATGGTGAAGGAAAAACTTTTTGCCCCGACACTAGAAATCTGTGGCATTATTTTGATTGGCCTACCGTGCGTTGGTTACTAAGGCTACTACGCGATGTGAAGCGACCCTCGCTTCACATTACAGGGCCTGTATCAAAACGGGTCGAAGTATAGTGAGGGCATATCTAACGCTTTAAATATATAGAGGAAAAGGGAATCCTTGGGCTTGAAACCGACTACAGTCGTAATTAGAAGTGATTATATCCGGGACGTCTTCCTAGATGATTTATGATGCTCAATTTGGCAAAAGCCGGATGATCCGTGAATACCCCCCACTTGTGTAAACGGATGTTGAATGACGTAAATGCTGGTGCGATTGTTTTGTTTAAAGTACAGATAACGTGAAGACAAAAAAGAATACCATTTTGTGAGTGTTTTTTTTTTCGAAGACTAAATGTTTAATAATTGCAAGTAGGTTTCTTGCCAGTGTAGGTCTTTATCAACATTTCGCGATAAATAGAAATACATTTTTGTTCTAATTAGGCCTGTCCACAACTTGAAAACAAAAATCTATGGGTCAAATAATCACGTCATGTGTACCTTATTTTTCTGTTCGCTATTTAATTTTGTCACATAAGGTCCTACTCGAATACCTTACTTTTTTTTTATTGTCATGAAAATGCCTTGACGCATTAACTAACCTAACCTAATTATACTTTCCTAAATTCTACCATGCTAAAGAATCCATTTCGTGGAATACCAACAGATCTTCAGATTTCATTGACACATTCAAACGTAAATGATTACGTGTGCAATTCCAAAGAAATTCCCTGACACGTACGTTTAAGATGTTGAATGAACTCTTCTCCAAGGTTCTCCCAAAGGGACCATGGGGTCTGGCAGGAAGTAAATCGGGATCATGAAGGGTCGGGAATTGTGCAAATTGAAGCTTCTGGTACGTGTACAAAGTCGATGAAGGCAGAGGTTGATTTTCGAACGAGAATTGGTTGCAAGGCCAACGAAATAATATAAATATTGCTAAAACAAAGGATGTGTTTTGTAAGTATTTTATCATAAACACGAATCAAGGATGATTGATGTCCAAAAAACAAACGAAATTTAAAATATGTGCTTTAAAGCTTAAACATAATTACTGGTGCAAGCATATTACCGCCGCATCCCTAGTATAATATGACCGACTTGATCTGACATATTGAACATCTGTCTTCATGTTATGTTGTAAATGACCCACTTTTTTTTAAATAACAATAAATTCCTTGGACGAACATACCAATTGCCTAGCCCCAAACTAAGCTCGAAGCTTGTATTATGGAAGCTAGGGAACGGATAGACATACTTATACTTTTATAAACATCCATGACTCGAGCGAGTACAAATGCCGATGTTAATCTCACAAACATTTGCCCCTAGCGGAATTCGAACCCGCGACACTCGGTTTTGTAGCCAGGGTCTCTGACCACTAGACCAAAGGGCCCGTCAGGCCTTCATGACATATTAAGGACTAGCGGCCGCCAGCGACTCCGTCCGCGTGGGTTACGATTTCCGCACACAGTCTTACTAAAAACAGCTGAATGAATAAAACAACGGTCTATATGCAAGCAGTCAACTTACACAGTTGCACACTTTTAGGGGACTAATGACTCAAGATAGAAAAATAGTCAAATCAAGTGACTGATAACGCTTATCAACATTAAAAATAATCTGGAGACCTTGTACATTTGAGAAATCATCTGTTCACCGCGATTCAGATCCGCGGCCGCGCCTCTAGCGAGGTGCGCCATCTATCGGCACATTTTAGAACTAAATAGTTCGCTAGCACAATTTACAATGATAAAATAAAGGAATATACAATAGCTTAAAGCCTACCTCGACAAATGGTAAGTGGTAAGTGGACTATCCAACACAAAATGTTTTGTCAATTCGAACCAGTAGTTCCTGAGCTTAGCGCGTTCAAAACAGTTTGGATCTTGAGTTGCACGTGTTATTGTGAGTCAACCATAAAAGATAGACATATGCTGTTGGGGGATATTTTTTAGGCAATTTTATGTAGAATATTTCCGTCATACATGATTTCTATGTGACTTTAACCATTAAGGCTGCACACGCGACTGAAGCTTAAGAAATGGAGTAAATTCTCCCGTTTTCCCCACATTTCCCTTTACTACGCTACTCCTGTTGATTGTAGCGTGATGAAAAGTATCCTATAATATGCCCAGGAGTATGAAGAATAATGGTACCAAGTTTCGTCAAAATCCGTCCAGTAGTTTTTGTTTCTATAAGGAACATACAGACAGACAGACAGACAGACAGACAGACAGACAGACAGACAGACAGACAAAAATTTTACTGATTGCATTTTTGGTATTGTACGGGCTAGCACGTACATTAGTTGTTGTCAGCATTTTTACGCCACATTCATAATTTTGTTCTTTCAATAATCAGTTCGTAATCGGTCATCATTCACACCGCGCGTACTCACGTTCATATCATTCTAGTTTTAACAGTTTATCAATATATCAATTTTCTATCAACTATCAAGACTTTCACTTCTCTCGGAACTATCATTAAAGGTGTACCAACCCGTACATCTTTTTGGTCCTTCGAAAAGGTCCTCGCGAGTGACTCAGTGAATACGGAAATTTAAAGTACCTACGTGGCTCTGTGTCGCAAGTGAGGAGAAATTTCACAGCAGTTATCGAAGAAATATCAAGGATTTTCATCACTTCGGGTACCTAACACTGGGTACCTACTTCGCATCGTGAGCAGTCAGCAACCACGGTTTGAGAGGATTCCAGTCAAGTAAGGCGTATCAGTCAAGTAAGGCGTATCATTTTATTTGCTCTCACTCAGTCATAGCAAGCAGCAAAGATGTCCAGCATGGAAGACTTCCTACAGACTCAGGAGCAGATCGCAGCAGCTATTGAGCAGGTATATACCAACTTTAAGAAAGATGGCTCGGATAGGAAAACTGCTACTTATATTAGACAAAGACTCGAAACATTAGACGGTTATTGGCATGAATATCAGTCGAATCATATTAAATTATGTGGGTATGAGGATAAGTCGCACCATTACTTTTTATCGAATAGGTTTGAGATTACAAGGGATAGGTACTCAAATATCAGGGCAACTATTCAAAATTATCAGCCAAGAGACGAAGGCAGCAGACCTTCTACTCCGCTTATCAAGGCAGCTACACCTATGACCGTTCCGAGCTCTCGACAAGCCGCGGAACCTGGCGCGTCATCTCGTTCTCAAGGCGTGACCAGCAAAACTGATGAAATGTTGCGTAAACAAAGCAGCAACTTTAAGGCCTTTGAACACAGTATTTCTAACATTAATATGGATAACATCATGGAAAAGTGGGAATTTGACCATTTACTGCGCGTTGTTCAATCGCGCTGGGCGGCGATCGACTCTCTACATTGGGAGCTGGATAGCGAATTAGGTGGTCGCGAAGCTGAATACGAAGCTACGTATTTCAAATACGAAAGAAAGTACAACGAAGTAATCAAGGCAATCAATAGAAAAATGTGGTCTGTATCACACCGCGAGCAATCAACACCTCACTTAGAATTGCCATCATTTAGCGGTAACTACCATCAATGGACCTCATTCAAAGATCTCTTTATAGAGACAATCCACAATAACCCCACTCTATCGAGCGCCCAACGAATGCAATTTTTAAAATCTAAAGTTAAAGGGGAGGCTGAACGTCTCATCCAGCATTTAACAATATCCTCGGACAATTATGCCATTTGCTGGGACATATTGACCCATAGATATGACAACAAGAAACTGATTCTTAACTCGCATTTTGACATATTATTTAACATCCCTGCCACGCAACAAGCTTCAGTTAATCATCTGAAAAGAATTCATGACACGACTCGCGAAACATTGAACGCCATCAAAAATCTTGGAATATCAGTTGACTCTTGGGATCCGCTACTAATTTATATCTTATCTCAAAAATTAGATACCGAGACCCATAGTGAATATATAGCATCAGTTAAGCAGCCGAGGGAAGTTCCTAATATCACTGAATTTTTATTATTTTTAGAAAACAAGTTTACGACGATGGAGAGTTCCAAACGTAAACAAGAATCATCTCAGAACAAATCTTTCAATCGCAACCCTAATTTTAACATTTCATCGACTTCAAATCAAAAATATCACAAATCATTTAATAACAACTTGAACATGAAGCAATCATTTCCGACCCAGAATCGAAACATGTCGCAATCATTTTACAACAAAAACGTCTACACTACAAAATATTATAAATGTCCAATCTGCCGTAGCGATGACCACGGAATTTTCCATTGTAGGCAGTTTCTAGACATGTCCCCAATTGCAAAGCGAAAAACAATTACAAAGTTCAACATATGCCAAAACTGCCTTTATTGCCACAACGGTAAGGCTTGCATTTCAGATAAAAAATGTCGTGAATGCAACAATGCACACAACACATTACTGCACGAGGCATTTGCGCAATCAGATAGTGCTCACATCGCGACCTCAAAGAAATTTGGAAACGCAGCACCGTCCCCGTCGGCACCGGAACCGTCAAACAATATACGTAGCAACTCTCACGTGTCTTTGCAAAATGAAATTCCAGATGTTTTATTACCAACCGCTATCATCAAGGTTAAATCATCTAAAGGAAATTATATCACTCTCCGTATTTTGCTAGACCAAGGATCGCAGGCCTCGATCGTGACAGAAAACGCGGCCCAGCGACTAGGGTTGCCACGCCTTAGGTGTCAAGGTGTAATTTCGGGTATAGGCTCGAATGAAAACAACTGCAAGGGGATAATACATATCAAATGTCAATCAATGAACAACGATTTTGAATTTGAAACTAATGTTCTTATCATTAATAATCTCGTGAAAAATCTACCTAGCCAATCATTTAGAAAGCCAACATGGCCTTACTTACAAAATATAACCTTAGCAGATCCTGATTTTAATACTAGCCGCCCTATCGACATGTTACTTGGCGCCGACATCTATTCCTTAATTCTGTTAGAAGGGATTTGTAGAGAAGATCCAGAATCGCCTATCGCACAAAACACTCGATTAGGTTGGATTTTAAGCGGCAATGTGAAAACCCTACAATGTAATGTGATATTAAATGATTTAGTTGACATTCAAAGGTTTTGGCAAATAGAAGATATAATTCAGGAAAATGACTTATCAGTAGAAGATCAACAGTGTATTGATTATTATAAGGAAACTACTACCAGGCGAGCTGATGGTAGATACGAGGTTAGGATCCCTTTCAAACAAAATTTTGAACAGAGTTTAGGCGATTCCAAATCGAAAGCTATTGCACAATTCAGAACTTTAGAAAGAAAATTCCCGAGAAATAAAGATATGGAAAATCATTACAAATCATTTATGCAAGAGTATTTATCATTAGGTCATATGACACCGGTTATCAACAACTCTACTTCTGGCTGTTACCTAACTCATCATAGCGTGGAGCGCTCTGAAGCTGCCACAACCAAGTTCAGAGTAGTTTTTAATGCGTCTTCAAAAACCGCGTCAGGTTACAGTTTGAATGACGTCATGGCAAACGGTCCTAATCTGCAGCAGGATTTGCAAGCCCTCATTATCAAATGGAGACAATATCAATTCGCATTTACCGCAGATTGTGAAAAAATGTTCCGACAGATTTGGGTCCACTCGGAAGATCAAAAATATCAAAAAATAATATGGCGCGACAGCGAAAATCAACCCCTTAAAGAATATCAATTGGCAACGGTAACATACGGCACCAAATCTGCCCCGTTCCTGGCTATGATGACGCTAAGACAGCTAGCATCAGACGAGCGTTCAAAATATATTAACAAAAACAAGGACTATCAAGATCAAGCTCCAGACGTCCTTGAGAGATCATGTTACATGGATGACCTTGTCCACGGAGGGCACTCGGTTTCATCCACAAAACAATTATGCGACGACCTCATCACTTTGTTAAAATCTGGTGGATTTAATCTCAGAAAGTGGAGATCAAACATTCCTGAAGTAATGCAATTAAATAATAATTACAACATGCAACAGAATTTTGATTTCAAGCAGAACGAATGTGCCAAAACTCTTGGCCTAAGCTGGAACCCACAACAAGATACGTTTTCGTTTGATAGTAAAATTGAGCAAAAATCAAAATCTGATACCAAGCGATCACTATTATCAGATATATCTAAGCTGTTTGACCCCCTAGGTTGGCTAGCACCTATATCAACTAAGCTAAAAATCATATTTCAACGTGTGTGGTCAGCTGATATCAAATGGGACGATAGGTTACCAGAGGAAATTCAAACAGAGTGGGTTCAGATAAAAGAAGATATCAAAAACAACATAAATAACTTTAAAATATATAGGTGGATAGGTACAAGGCAAAAAGACTGTATTGAATTACACGGATTTTGTGACGCGTCGTTAAAAGCGTATGCTTGCGTAATATATTGCAGAATAAAGAGAAATGAAAATACAAAATTGTCATTGTTAGTTGGGAAGGCCAGATTAGTACCATCAAAATCAAAAGTTTCACTACCTAAGTTAGAATTAAGCGGAGCTCTTTTACTCTCTAAATTAATGCTTAAAGTTAAGGAATGTCTGAGCTATTATGACGTCAAAATTTACGGTTGGTCCGACTCCATGATCGTGTTGGGCTGGCTGAATGGCGATCCCACAAGATGGAAAGCCTTTGTATCAAATAGAGTAAAAGAAATTTGTCATGTTATGCCATCAAAATGTTGGCGGTATGTTAAGTCCGAAGAAAACCCCGCTGACTGTGCCAGCCGTGGATTAACTGCCTCTCAGTTGGCAACTCATAAATTATGGTGGCTGGGACCAACATTTCTTCCAACTTTCGAAGAACAAGGCCAACAACAGTCCTATTCCACAGATGTCGAGGTGAAGGACATTAAGCAAGTTAACGTCATAACAGAGCAGAATTCAGACAACATTATACAACAGCTGTTATCAAAATACAGTTCATTTAATAAGGTAGTCAGAGTGACAGCATGGCTATTAAGAATTATACCTAAACAACATCATAATCAAAGCTACTTGACACTATCAGAACTAACACGTGCAAAAACTTTAATAATCAAACGCATTCAGCAAATTGAATTTTCAAAAGAAATTAATTGTATCAAAGATGGTAGCAAGATACCTATTAAAAGTAAGTTATGTGCATTAAATCCATTTTTGGACAACGATGGCTTACTTCGAGTTGGTGGTCGACTCAGGAATGCCCCCATCTGTCTGGAGAGGAAACATCCTGTCATTATACCAAACAACTGTCGCTTGGCGGAGCTTCTCATAGATCAAACTCATCAACTTACCTTTCATGGTGGAGCACGCCTGACCTCAGCCTTCCTGCGACACAAGTACTGGATTCTTGGAGGAAACAGAGCAGTGAAAAAGCAGTTATACCGTTGTGTTATCTGCCGCCGGAACAAACATATCAATCATCAGCAAATAATGGGTGACTTACCTGCCGCCCGGACGATGCCGTCGCGACCTTTCTTCCACACCGGCGTAGACTTGACTGGGTTCGTGGATGTAAAATCTAGTAAAGGGCGTGGAATCAAATCGACTAAGGGATACGTAGTCGTGTTTGTATGTATGGTCACTAAGGCCGTACATCTCGAGCTGGTGTCAGATTTGACATCATCATCATTTCTATCAGCTCTCCGTAGAATGGCTGCACGACGAGGAGCCCCTTGTCACATGTATAGTGACAATGGGACAAATTTCGTGGGCGCCAGTAGAATGCTCAAGCAAGAATACTTGGATCTACATAACACCTTAGATGATCAATTCTTTACAGCCATCGCCGACATGGACATAGAATGGCATTTTAATGCACCATCTTGGCCGAGCGCGGGCGGCCTGTGGGAGGCCGCCGTGAAAAGCCTAAAATATCACATGAAGAGGGTTATAGGCGAACAAAAGCTGACGTTTGAGGAGTATTCAACGCTTTTAGCTCAACTAGAAGCGTGCCTCAACGCCAGACCTTTATGTCCTTTGACAGAGGATTGCGAGGATTTGGATTACTTGACCCCTTCCCACTTCTTAGCTAGTGGACCAACTTTGACAATTATTGAAACGGAAAAAGATCAACGGACAAGATGGCAATTAACACAAAAAATATTTGACGATATATGGCGAAGATGGCAAACTGAGTATCTGAGTCAACTCTCGACACGTAGCAAATGGCGAACAGCAAAGGATAATTTTAAAATTGATGATATTGTGATTATTCACGATGCTAATCTACCATCAGGAAAGTGGGCACTCGGTCGGGTCGTAACATTGCACCCCGGTAAGGATGGATTCGTTCGTGTCGTCACGCTTAAAACGAAGAACGGTTTCGTAAAGAGGCCTATTACAAAAATATCGCTGTTACCAACTAGCAAGGATGAAGATTTACCAGATCAAAAACAAACGCCGAAAGTTGTGGCCTCGTCAACTACAAGACATAGTCCGAAACCAACTTACAACAAGCCGCGAACTTTCTTGTTTGCAATATTAATGTGGTTCCTTTTAATAACAACACCTCCAGTATATTCATCTCATCAAATATCAACACTGAACAACTCTCAGGGATTCTATTTCGACAAAATTGGCAACATGCGTTTAGAGCAAGATAATTGGAAATTAATTATTTATTATGAAATGAATCCGTACTGGCAGGGCATCGAACTATTAAATAAGTATATCAAACACCTTGACGATTCATGTTTCAATGTTATGAATAAAAAGATAGCGCAGTGTGACATCATCCTTCTCCAGTTACATCACGGACTCGCCGAGCTCGAGCACTACAATGGAATCCTGCTCGGTCAGCAACTCACACGGCGGAGCACGCGACTACGGCGCGGTCTTATCAACGGTATCGGTTCCATCGCAAACACATTGTTTGGCGTCCTTGACGAGAACTTCGCCGAACAATATCAGAGAGACATACAGACCGTTAGGGATAATCAGAAACATTTGGCGCTTTTATGGAAAAATCAGACCTCGGTTGTAGAAGCGGAGCTAAATATGATCAAAAGAGTCGAATCAGCAATTGACAAACAGCATAAAGGTTTTAATCGTCATCTTAATTCCCTAGAAAACGTGATCAAAGGACAGGCAATTGCACTTCAGCAAGAAATGCACAACAATGAATTTACACTATCATCAGTTATAGCTAAAGGTATATTGACTAGTCTTCAAAACATGCAAGAGACGTTAGTTGGATCTATTACCGATATTTATCTTGGCAAGTTCAACTTTCATCTTCTAACTCCGGAACAGTTAAGAAATGAACTGAATATAATCAACGGGCTGTTATCAAAGGACCTTACGCTGCCAATTAACAATGTTCATTCTGACCTATCAAAAATATATCATTTACTTCTGGTAAAAGCGAGAGCCTTAAAAGATTTTATAATTTTTGAAGTGAATATCCCTTTGGTGCGAAGAGACAACTATGACATATATAAACTTATACCCATCCCACTTCGAGCCAATAACAAAATGATTCAGTTAATACCCGTATCAAACTACGTAGCCATAAACATACAAAAAGATTCCTACGTACCAATGTTTGAGAAAGACAGACGAGACTGTGTTATGTATGACAGCGATACGTACATATGCCCTTCGAAACAACCTATTTATCAAATGAGATCAGATGAGAGCTTGTGTTTGAAAACTCAGTTATCAGATCAGTGCGAAACAACAAACTCTATGTGTCGTAATTCCTGGACAGAATTATGCAACATTAATACCTACTTATTTTTCTGTTGCGGTGAATGCCCTATACGAATCATATGCGGGAGTCAAGTTACCGCTGAACAATTGAATATGGCTGGAATTATTACACTAAGCGACGATTGCATAATAAAGGGAGACACCTTTACTTTGTATCCGCATAGGAAATTGTCAAATATCGTCAATCAAACAGCAGACATAATTAAAATTGACATTCCGTCTATAAATACCATCATGAACATATCAATACCATCATCAGCAATCGAAACTCAATATAATATATCTACTTCTGTTGATATCGAGAGCATTAATAGACAAATCAAAGAGATGAAGGCCGCCGCCTCTGATGGAATTCTGGCGGATCGGGTCTCGTACCACGACGTGCACCACTACGTCGCTATTTACGTGGTGGGCGCTTGCAGCCTTATCACATTGGCAGTCATCCTCGCTCGGCGCTGGCGCCGCCGCTCCAGGCGGCCGAGGCAAGAGCCTCAGCCCCCTCCGGAGGCATCGGTTTGCGTTCCTGCGGTCCTCCCCCAGTGTAGTGTGAGTGAAAGTGTAGTGAGAAAGTGTGGTGATGTTAATATTGAAATGTGCGATAAATTCAGTGCGAGTGCAAACCCAAATACATCAAGTGCGCGTCTCGTTAATAAGGCTACGTCGCCTATTTTCCATAGGGACTTTAGTTCGTTATAATTTTAAGTTTATTATTGTTCCATCACCTTGTTAACAAAAATTGTTCTTTCATCTTGTTATCACGTCACTCACCACCATTCATCTCCCATCTTTGGCCCGGGAGCATGTACGGGCTAGCACGTACATTAGTTGTTGTCAGCATTTTTACGCCACATTCATAATTTTGTTCTTTCAATAATCAGTTCGTAATCGGTCATCATTCACACCGCGCGTACTCACGTTCATATCATTCTAGTTTTAACAGTTTATCAATATATCAATTTTCTATCAACTATCAAGACTTTCACTTCTCTCGGAACTATCATTAAAGGTGTACCAACCCGTACAGGTATCAGTATCGATCACTAAACACCCCCTGATAGTTATTTTGGAAAAATATTTAATGTACAGAATCGACCTCTCTACAGATTTATTATAAGTATAGAAAAACCAGTAAAGATAGCAGTGGGTACTAGTAGATAATTAAAATTGCTTTTGCAGTTAATACTTTAAAGATTTTAACTAGCTGAGCGACTCGGTTGCTATAATAAAAACAAATTGGATATACAGCGAATCGCCTTTCATGTCTCAATGTTGGTAATATCATCAGAGAAGGGACGCTCTTCCCGGGGATATTATAAATCCTGCTGTAAAATTTAATTTAACAATTTTATTTTATTTTTATACATAGGTAATGCTAGGTATTAATTTTAACATTTTAACACAGCATGCTTACCCATTAAATAATGAAGTTTGAAATATTCTTACTGTTTGATTTAGAATTTTTGATAATATTTAATAAGTGGTTATTTTGTAAATTGGCGTCTTATATTATGTACTTATTGCATGCCTTGTAATGAACTGTGTACTTAACCATATCAATTAACAAACCATTTTTATCACTATGTAATACGAGTAAATCGCTGGAAATCCAATAAAAAAAATATTTAAATAGTGTTAAAAATACACCTTAATGTAGAAGTAGCAGCTAAGAGTAGATAATTTAACGAACGGTTAGTAGAGGTTTTTACTTTCTGCATACATTTTGAATTTCCTTGAAGTTGACCAAATAATGACATCACAACCCTGTAAAATCTAAACGTTCTAAACAAACACAGAACTTTGCAACAGCAGTCGGCATTGAATAACCCACTTTCTTGCTCTAAATTCGTCATTTCGTACCATTTCGATATCATAAATTGGAGCTAATACAACGTCTTGCGAAATAATTTTACTCTTCAAAATATAAAGCCGTTGCTTTAGCTTCTTGAGTTGAAATTTTCCGAACACGTCTATACACTCCGGTCCCATTACACAGGCGAATTGATTTATACAAGAGAAATAGCGCAACACCTCTAACTCGGGATCGTATTAAAACTGGCGTATGAAGGTTCGAGCGCAAAAATAAATTTTGATTTAATAACCCAATAACTTAGTACCTATATTCGTAAACCTTTATATACCTTTTCAACAGGAATTCTGTGCTTTTAGACTTTGTAGACATTTTAAGCAACGGTCGTCGCATTTGAAATCTAACTATTCCTCTTTTTTAACCAACTTACAAAAAAGACGAAATTTATTCTAATGTACAATAAAAACTATGTAAGTTCGTTTCATAGTTCGATAAATATCTAATTACCGGTTAATCATAAACATAAAATAAATTGACTGTTTTGTACCTACCTTAATAATAGCTGTATTGACCTTATTGAGTCCTTCAATTTAAAACAACAAATTGGGAGCGGGGATTTTCCTTTAATTAACAAAATTGAGAGCATTGGAGCTATCCAAGAGCTATCTCATGATCGCTAAATTGTCCAACCGGTGTCTTAAGTATCCATTGTACATCTGAACTTAGTGTAATTTACATTAATAGTGTCGACGGAATAACCTTGAACTGTATCAGGCATTCCACTTAAGGATCCTTTTCTGATAAGTCAATGACCAATGAACATAAATATTGATAGTTTTGGTAGTTAAACGCCTACTTAGACGGAACATTTTTAATGTTAATATAGTCAATTTCAGCTTAGATGATGCCTTTGACAATTTTTCTTTCAAAATCGGCATTATAAGTAAATAAAACCCTGCGAATAATCATAATAACAGAACGTGGAACTTGAATTAAGTTTAACTTCGTATAACAAGTATGTTCACCTATCATAGGGATCTTAGTTGAAATGGACTATAACTATAACATTTATGGAATGGAACTAAATATACAACTCCTACGACTATAATCAAAAACTGGTTAAAAATCTATAGGTAAAATGAAAAACTTTTCAAGTCTTTCGAAGTGGGCAAATTGTTTAGTCAGCAAATAAATATGAAGAGATTTGCCTATATTCAACTTATATGATCATTCTATTTCGCATACAGGGTGCAGTTAGCATTGGCTCGCAAACAAGGCAACGTTGCATATTATTGACGATGGAATTTATTTTTGCAATGCGAGTTCGAAAAATCTCTGTGTAGAAAATTGCGGTATTTTCCTAAACGGCTTTTTACTCGCTCGCTACGAAAGTAATACCCGGTACGTGCATTATATTCAGAATTGTATCATAATATCATGGAGAGGAAATTGAAAATATTATTTGGAGCAATTGTGTAAGCTACTGAAGCCACCTATCTTTGGGACGATCTGATATTGACTGGTAGTTACTTACTTACCTTATTTACTTCGCTGGCTCAGCAATCTGAAGTGGATCTTGGCCTTTGACATTAGAGATAGCCTGCCGGCTACAAGGGCGGGGGTCCCTAGGCCGGCATCGAACACGGCTCCTTCACAGCCTGTTGGGGATGGCTCGACTCGCTCGGCTATCCTCAACCCCCCTCCTCCTCATCTGAGGAGGGGCGTGGCCGCATTGTCCCCGTAAAGGGGCTCGTGTAGATAGAGCTGCGGAGTATAACCTCCGGGCCCCCGCGGCTCTATCGATGCAAACACGAGTGGGCGAGTCGCTGGTGGTTTAGTGGGTACGTCCCGAGGGGCGAGCCCCACACTATCCGAGTGCCCAGGGCAGGGCCAACCGACCCCCGTCGGTCGGGTGTGCATAAGGGGGTCTCGACGCAGAGACCCACGTCCTCCCGGCAGACCCTAGGCTGGGAGGGCGGCATTCCACCAGCGAAAACAAAAAAAAAAAAAAAAAAAAAAAAAGGGTTCTTTTGTCTTTTCCTAAATTCGGTCCATTGGGAATTTGCAACTTGATTAAATCCTAACATTTGAATCCTTTTAATTTAAAATTGAACTCAGAAATTATTCCGGCTATAACTAAATTAGAAAAAAATATGAGATATACAATATGTAATGTTCAAATACAGTCGGGATAATTTGTTAACTTACTGCAGCAATTGTTGCTTTATTTTTTATCGAATCAAATGCGAACTAGTTTGTCTAAATGAAAAACATGATAAAGAAATATCATTTCATTTCAAATCATTAATTATGGAACCGAGACTGAAACCTTTGAAACTCTTTATAAATAAAGGTAAACCAATTTTGATAAAGAAAACAATAGCATGACTTTAAGATCTAAAAGGAAGTTTCTAATTTTAACCTGTTGAAATTGGGAAATAAAGTTATTTTTAAACCATTACAGACTGAAACCAAAGTCAATAGAAGTTAATTGGTCGTGAACCGGACTGTAACGACTGTTGAAATAAGAAGAATAATTTAAAAATTACTACAATTGCGGGGAACCGTGTTTACGATAAAATTGTGCCGCTAATACTAATAACAAAGCCAAGGAATTAATATAACTTTATCAATCTTTGCATTATTTTTATAACTCATCCGTAAATTGAGAGTTAGAGAGTCTATTTGAGAATTTTCGCAAACCTTAGATCGATTTTATATTCCGTTGCTCAATTAAAAAAAATGAAATTTCCCTATAAATACCGCTTATTCGTGATAATTACAGATGATTGGAGAAAAATGGCGACGCTAACGATCAACCCCCGAAGAAAAATTAAATAAAATACTTTAAATTGGCCGCCAAAAACTCCTTTAATATTATTTTAACGACCTGTTTTTGAGTTCTCGCTTATGTTGTCAACGGGTCGTTAATTAAGCCCAATTAAAACAGCCCTTAATTGTTTGGCAGGCCTATGTTTGTGCTGGTGTTTACATTTTATACCAATTAATTTTGGGGCTGCGAATTTCTCTTCTGAATTTTATTCAACTGGTTTCATTCTCTTCCGATCCTGAGGTTTTTGGTTTTATTATAAAACCGAGATAGACTTTATTCTTTTACAGAACGGTTATTAGAAAAAAAAACGTAATATTATTACGTAGGAAAGTGATATCGGTTCGGATTCCTAAACGATTTCCTTTAGAATTTAGGAAACTCTACATAAGGACAAGCTTGGCCGCTGCCAAGCCGGTGTAACCTGGGGGAGTTAGCGGTTGGTACACTGCTAGCAGCCAGGTTAGCCAACATGAGAAATACGAAGAAGTTAATACGTTCGAATGAAATGGAGAGCATCATTTCACAGACCACTAATGTAGCAAGGCATCATTCTGAGATAGAACTCGCTGTTGCAACTATGCCATATTATTATGTTCCTTATAAGTTTTTCGATGGAGAATCATAAATGATGATTGACTATCTAGCCATTATAAAATCAATACTGTTGCTTTAATCTCTCTGCATGGTAATTGCTGTGCATTACCGCAATTGTAATAATGTGAAGGTAATCTGATTTTAATATCGAAAGCGCCGCATTGGGACTATATTAACCCGCACTCCACTTTTGACTTTTTCATAAAGTACTATCCAACTTCGTGCTGGTTCTTACTCAAATATGAACTCTAAGCCTCTTCCAATAAAGTGCAAAGTTCCATATCGTAATATCCAATAGTTTTCACATATTAAAGATAATAGAATGGAAGCGAACGCATCCCAGGTGCGTCTGGAATGCTATCGGCGGGTATTAGACCGAGCCGCATAACTATCGCCCACATTTTTCCAATACCTACCATGAATATGTATGTAATATCGGAGGTGCTTTTAAACCGATAAATACTGCGGGAGATAGTTTAAGTTCTTTCTTTCGTAGTGAATGGGTAGTTTATGCGCCTTTTAGCGACAGATTGAGATTCGTGGGTAAAAAACAACAATCGTGGGATTAACTACAAAACAGCGAAAAAATAATATAGTGTCCGGATATAAAAACACATTTATTTTTTTATTCGTCGCGGTGTTTTATGGAGAGATATGTGTTATTTACAGGAATTATTTGTCAAATTTTATAATAACTACTATTTCTTGTACCGATCCGGTACTCAAGTAGGTATGAGCTTACAACTTGAAGGGTGTAGTTTTCGGTAAGGGATTATTCCAATTAAACTATCAGAATGGTTTCTATAAACACTACGTACGAAATCAAACAAAAGTCTATAAATACAAAACTGCGATGCTCATACCGAGATTTAAGATTCCTTCCTGTTATTGTTCCGCTACTTTCACAAAGGCTGAAGTTTATATTCCCGAAATAAAAAGCTTTCAGAATACTCAAGAAGATACAACAGCGAATATAAAAGGTGTGTCAAATGATATTATTGTTCTTACTTTAGATAATATGCGAGGAAGCCGATTGACATAAGGCCAAATATGTTGGGAAGCCTAGGATGAACCAGAAATATTTCCAAACACAATGTAGTGAAGACGTTTGAGTAATGAAATATGTCAAGATGAATTGTGTTGTATTTATTATCTTGCTGAGTTAGGCTTAATTTCTTTAATGTTCGTATGTGTGGAAATTTTCATTAGGCTTCTGCAGTGAAGACGTTTTAAGAACAAATAAACATGAAGATGTAAATAATAAATAAATAATAAATGCCTTGGACAGACACACCAATTGCCTAGCCCCAAACTAAGCTCGAAGCTTGTACTATGGAAGCTAGGGAACGGATAGACATACTTAAATACGTTTATAAACATCCATGCCTCGAGTACAAATGCCGATGTTCATCACACAAACATTTGCCCCTAGCGGGATTCGAACCCGCGACCCTTGGTTTTGTAGCCAGGGTCTCTGACCACTAGACCAACGGGCCCGTCTAAATATACTTTAAATAATACGTATATAATAAATACACAATTAAATTGTCATAACATGAATGTTTGAAATGCTCGTTAGCAGAAGCCATGTATGTATTACGAAAACATTTTGAAAAATGTAACGAGCACTTGGTTACCGACCAATAACAGTTGAAATGCCAAAGAAATCTTTACCTAGCACAGAACGCCAGTTCCAAAACAACATTTATTATATAACAAAGTTTCATACTAACGTTCATCCCCTATTTTACCCCCTTGGGGGTTAGAATTTATCAATATGTTTGCATAGACGATGCCTATGTCATAGTAGCTTTATGTATGCAAAATATCAGCCCGATAGGTTTAAAATTGACAAAGTTTCATACTACTGTTCATCCCCTATTTTACCCCCTTGGGGGTTGAATTAATCAAAATCCTTTCTTAGCGGATGCCTACGTCATAACATCTACCTGTATGCCAAATTTCAGCCCGATCCGTCCAGTGGTTTGGGCTGTGCGTTGATAGATCACTATGTAATCAGTCAGTCAATCAGTCAGTCACCTTTGAGTTTTATATATATAGATTACCCCCTTGGGGGTTGAATTTTAATCAAAATCCTTTCTTAGCGGATGCCTACGTCATAACATCTACCTGTATGCCAAATTTCAGCCCGATCCGTCCAGTGGTTTGGGCTGTGCGTTGATAGATCACTATGTAATCAGTCAGTCAATCAGTCAGTCACCTTTGAGTTTTATATATATAGATAGATCACTATGTAATCAGTCAGTCAATCAGTCAGTCACCTTTGAGTTTTATATATATAGATTACCCCCTTGGGGGTTGAATTTTAATCAAAATCCTTTCTTAGCGGATGCCTACGTCATAACATCTACCTGTATGCCAAATTTCAGCCCGATCCGTCCAGTGGTTTGGGCTGTGCGTTGATAGATCACTATGTAATCAGTCAGTCAATCAGTCAGTCACCTTTGAGTTTTATATATATAGATTTCAGCCCGATCCGTCCAGTGGTTTGGGCTGTGCGTTGATAGATCACTATGTAATCAGTCAGTCAATCAGTCAGTCACCTTTGAGTTTTATATATATAGATAGAAGATAACACGAGGAGGAGCTCGATGGCGCAGTGCACTCGGCCTGCGGTTGCTAAAGTTAAGCAACGTTCGCAGTTGCCAGTCATCGGATGGGTGACCGAAAAATTTCATCTCGAGCTCCTCCGTGCTTCGGAAGGTACGTTAAGCCGATGGTCCTGCGCCTCATCTCTCTACGGTCGTGCTCAGTGTCAGATTGCTGTCCCACCGAATTATGAGAGTGAAGGAATAGGGAGTGCACCTGTGCTTGCGCACTCACTTGTGCACTCTAATATATCCTGCGTACCTGGCTGATCGTAAGATAATGACACTAGCAAAACCCGCAAGTATTAACGTCCTGTAAATATTCTACTCAAGAAACCGACCATTTGGGTTTTACGATGCACTCGTCAGCTTAAGTTTGGAATCAATTAGGTGCTCGAAATTTATGGCGATCTTGAACATACTGGTTTAATTTGAATGAATCTATTACATACGGGAATTTGGTATAAGCTGGCTTCTAAAATTATATCATTTCAATAATAAGTAAAATTTTGCCGCTCCAATTTCAAATACGTGTGTGTTGTGCTCAAAGTGATTCCAAACTCTTGCTCGCGAGTATATTTTGACGGAGTCGGCTTGAGTGCACCTTAGTATTATAATAAAAAATAATACCTAAACCAGTGTTGAAACGCAGTAAAAATGCGGATTACAAGTCGTGAATGGCTGCAATCAGAAGCGGGCTGTGCAAGCGCGTGTCAGACGGCCTCAATGCGCAAATCCCCGTCTTCGAGATTACTGGCCGCAGATAGCCCTTCCTCTCTTTCAGCTGCCAGCTGTTACATGGTCTTGTTAATATGTTGGATCGGGCAATGGTTAAAAACGCACTAGTTCCACCGTCCCTCCACCCACATGGGAGCGAAGGAAGCCTCTAGGGCTTAATAGGTAGTGTGCGAAATCTCCAGCTTCACACACGGCTTCAGGTCTATGAAGCTATGGCGAGTGAACTCCTCTACAGAAGAAACCAGTATTGAAACGCAGAAAAAGTGCGCATTACATGTCATGAATAGCTGCAATCACAAGCGCGTTTCAGACGCAGCCTCAATGCGCAAATCCCTGTCTTCGGGATTACTGGCCGCAGATAGCCCTTCCTCTATTTCAGCTGCCAGCTGTTGCATGGTCTTCTTATTATGTTGGATCGGGCACTCGTTAAAAACTCAATAGTTCCGCCGTTCCTTTTTCTCCCCATATGGGAGCGAATGAAACGTCAGGATCTTAGTGGGTAGTGTGCGCAATCCCCAGCTTCACACACGGCTTCAGGTCTTTGGAGCTATGGCGAGTGAACTCCTCTACAGAAGAAAAAAGGCTTTAGCTTGAAAACCTTAGTGTTATAATAAAAAAAATGTACCTAAACCAGTATTGAAACGCAGAAAAAGTGCGCATTACAAGTCATGAATAGCTGCAATCACAAGCGCGTTTAAGACGCGGCCTCAATGCGCAAATCCCCGACTTCGGGATTACAGACCGCTGATATCCTTTCCTCTATTTCAGCTGCCAGCTGTTGCATGGTCTTCTTTTTATGTTGAATCGGTCACTCGTTAAAACGCAAGAGTAACACAGGTCCGTCCCTCCACCCACATAGAAGCGAAAAAACCATCAGGGGCTCAATAGGACGATATCTTCAGATCTATCATCACACTCGGCTGCAGCTCATGCGCCATAGGTGCATAAAAACGGCTATGGCGCATGAGCTGAATGCGTTCCTCCACGAAGAAGTAAGGCTTGAGTGCTACCTTTGGATGAAATAGTACTTAGAACAGTATTGTAACACCGGCCCTCCACCCACATGGGAGCGACGGAAACCTCTGGAGCTTAGTAGGTAGTGGGACGGTATCTTCAGCTTCACATACGGCTTCAGCTCTATGTGTTTTAGCGGCAAAATCAAGGCCTGATTTATCAGCTTAGTTTCATAACAAATTATAGGTACTCGTAGTACCTAAACTAGTATTTAAACGTAGCAAAAGTGCGGATTTCAAGTCATGAATGGCTGCAATCACAAGCGCGAGTGAGACCCGTCTCAATGCGCAAGTCCCCGTCTTCGGGATTACTGGCCGCAGATAGCCCGCTCGGCGGTGAGTCATTTTTAAAGACCACAAGATTGAACAGATTTAAGATTTAGTATCTGCCTTCTACAC